>OX419756.1:47423909-49823909 GCA_948567375.1 Lunularia cruciata | reverse complement strand
GTGGTCTTTGTGAAGGAGCATTGGTGTTATACTCCCTTGGTTCATACCTCAGACCTTGGTACGATGTGCTTGCCTGAGGCTGTACCTCTTGAGTTTGGTACACCACCTCTTCTTCCTCTTCTTGGTTCTATCCTGGAACCCAATCACTGCACTAAAAATGCATTACAAGTATTGCATTCTATGTTTCCATGGCCTAACTTGCCACACACAATGCACCATATGTTTGATTTGTCAAATGAAAGAGGCTTTCTTTGGTCCTTTGCCCAAGTCATATGGATCTTAAAATCCGCAAACTCTTTTATAAGAGTATCAAGCTTATTGTTTGCCTTATGTACACTCTTTGCTGGCAGTGTCAATGGTTTCTTTCCTCCGTGTCTTCATATTCTTCTTGCCTTTCTTCTCTTGATTCTGTTGGTTATTAGAAGAATGAAAGTGAGCCACCTTGTATCGGACAACACGTTTGAAGATATATTTGAGGACTTTGTCTAGGGAAGTTACATTCCCCTCCTTGGCAAAGATGCAAATCTTTGGCGATAGTCCCTCAAGGAACCAAGAAATAGCTTGGGCATCAGAGTACCCACTACACCAGATTGCTTCAATACACGATTCAAAAAGGCCATGAACCGCTCAGAGTAGTCTCTCAACTTCTCCTTCTTACCTCTGTCTAGATTGTTGAGTGCCACAAAGACACTTGTGTTGTAATCAACTTCTCGGAATCATTCTAGAAAATTGTTTCTCAAGGCTGCCAAGTCCATTGGTACAAACCCCTTCTGGGTTACATGCGTATACCAACTACAAGCCTTCTTTTGGAGCAACTAGGGAAAATATGCAGGCAATCCGTAGAGTCATGTTCCTTGTTGGCAAAGGAAATGACTTTGAATTCTTCAATAAATTCATCAAGGTATGTGTCTTGTTCTATCCCCTTATACTTTTGATAGGCGTGTTGGGTGATAGGTAACAAAGTCATTGCTTGGCTCTGAGGAATTGGTTGTGGTAAGGTTGAACTTGACGGACCAAAGGAACTGGTTGGTATTGAAGTCGTGTTGACAGCTCAATTGGTCAAGTTCAAAGTGGATTCTTTGTCAATAGATTATTCTTCTCTAATAGTGTTGACTTTGATTGGAAATGGAGTAAGAGGCTCAACACTTTTGGAGTGCTCTTGAAAATTCCCTCGAGCCAACCAATGAACTTTTTGTAAGAGATGTTGGCACTCTTCTTCCATTAAGATTTGTGCTATCTTTTCACAAATAAATTTCTTTATAAATTTAACTTCCTTTACAACTTTAGGGGAATTCAGTGTACTGGGTTGTAATGAGTACATTTGCCCGCTGTCATTTTTCTTCCTTTTGGAAGTTGGAGACAAGAAAGAGCCTTGCCACCCGCCTTTGTGTTTCTTTTGTTCAAGTTCTTGCAAGGCTTCTTGAACTTTGTGAAGAAGTTGAAAGTCCAATGCCTCTTGTTTGGTTTTTTCAAAATTATATTGGATCTTTTGGTGTTCTTCTTCTTCATAGTGCAAAGTTTGTCTTCAAACTCTCTCTTCCAAATGTTATCTCAATGCATACATTCATATTGGTTCAAAACCCAGTTTAAAATTTGGCTTTGTATTCTTCCACTTCTAAGATTTGTATCCTCGACAATGGTACCGAAAATCATGTGAGAACCAACAATTATCACTTTTGTGATAATCTGGTAAGTAAGGTTCATTCCTACAGAGATATGATTCAAAATTGGTCAAATACAAAGCAAAGTAACAATGTAGTTCTTCATGGTTGCATCTTTAATCTCTTAGGTACAAACTGCACCAAGAAGAGAGTAACAAGCACTAACTTGCAGTCTTGTCACAACAATTTGTCACCCATAATCACAAATCTTTCAAATCTTTCCAAACAATCTTGATTGTGATGATTCAGTCCTTCTAAAAAATTGCTACATCACTATAAAACAACTTTGCTTCAAAATTATGTTCCACCCCTCCACTAAAAGCACAACTTCCTCAATCAAAATTGCTTCACATCAACTTAGCATTGCACTCACAAATGCATGATACTACCAACACTACAATTCCTCTCAAATCTGTCAAGGCATTGCTCCAATTGCACTTCACTCAGGATCAAACACACAAAATGAAGATCACCGTTGTGGAATCCAACATCCAACAAGCACATTGACTTGCACTTCAAAATTCTTCACAGTTACAAACATATATACAAAATCGATACTTGGAATTAAGCTCAAGCGACAAGCAATGCTTCATAACACTTTGCTATATCTATTCTCAAGAATATGAATACTGAACAACATATGACTGTGAATACCTCCTTTAAATAGTAGAGCAATTGATAGTTAACTAACTCCCTAAATTGCTTCCTAATGACTTAACCAATCTGTAGATCCAAAATGACAATGCACCTCTTCATATCTGCCTCTTCTTATCTCAAAATTGGTCCTATGTCAATCCAATGTCTACTTCTACTTTGGCTTCCAAACCCAAAGAAAGTCCATTCACCTCCTGTTACTTTGGGTTAACCCTAAACTTCCAACTCTTCTACCAATTCTAACATATCTTCACTCTGATCTACAATTACACTCACAGGTAATCTTTCTACCTCCTTATCTTGCAACCCACTCTTCTCTAATGTATCAAGTGTCAAATCCAAAGATACCTGCACTCCCATCTTTGTTACTTTGGGTCTAATTTGTACAGTATTCCAAAGACTTTCTAACTCTAACTTAATCAACCAAATCTGATAAAAATGTTATTCTCTACATCTAACATCTTCTTATCAATCCAAGTTCTAAGATTGATTAACAAGGCATTCAATTCCTTGTTCTTTGCATTCTTACCCCTTGTCTCCTACACAAGCAATCACAATTTATGTAAATGCAATTCCTCCATTCTCACTTTGGATTCCGTGGTTAACCTTGCCTTCAGTTCCACGATTGCTTCTTCAACCAATTCCTTCTCTTGCTTCTTCTGTCTCTCCTTCTCCATCACAACTTTATTGATGTTCAATTCCTCCTCATACTCCAATGTGTGATCCTCCAACTCCTTCACGTACTAATCAATCTTTGCCTCTAGTGTCTTTACAAGATCTCTCATCCTCCCTTCTTCTTCATGGTGCTTAGCCAATTCCCGTTGCCAGGCTGCCGTCTTCTCTTCTACCTTCCGTTGGAATGTGTCAAGGTCTTTTTCCTTAGCTTCCACCAATTCCTTGCTATTTTCTTGCTCCAACTTTACTTTGGCTTGTAACTTCTCCACCTGAAGTCTTTCTTGCATAACCTCCTTCACTTACATCACCAACTCTCTCCCCTGCTTCTCAAACTTCTCTTGCAGATTCTTGTTGATCTTCTTCTGCAATGTTGCATCTACTTGTAGTATTTCTCTTTTTTCTTCTCCTCTGATCAGACTCTTCTGCAACTTCAGATTCTCAGATTTCAATCTCTCCAACACCTACAACACAATCTGCACATTAGGATGTTTGCTTTGCATCTCCTTCTTCTTCTCCATCTGCAACAATAACAGACACACCACATCTTGAAGGTATTCTACTCCCTCAAACCTTGCTTCTTCTTCTACCTTCCCTTCAGGGACTTCATTGATCATGTTCTTCCCTTGCGGGTCCGATGCTTTACTACAAAGTTGCGATCTTTGTACTATCAACAATCCATCATCCTCCAAACTTTCTTCATCATCCAGATTGATGATTTGTTGGACCACCTTTGAACATTCTCCTTCTTGTGTGTACTTCATTGGCTCAGCCACCAATCCTTCTTCTCTTTCAATTGCTAACTCTGCCATAATCACTTCTTCTGCTTCTTGCTGCTCAATTTCTTCTTGCAAAGAAAGCTCCTTCTCTTGAACTTGCTGTTCCTCAGCTTCACCCTCGCTCTCCTCACTGGACTCTTCACTCTGCAAGGTTAATTCCACTTCATCTTCCTCCGACCCCTCCAATGCAAACTTTGCTTCACCTTCTGATTTGACCTACTCTTTTGGTGCAATCCTTCGGACTTGCTTTCCTTCTCTCTGCCTAATTCTTCTTAATTTTTGTGGCTACACCGGCAAGCTCTCCACCTTGAGATAACTTCTCTTCTTCTTGCTTGGCAGGGGCACAACCATCTTTTGATCCCATCTCGTTTTCACATAATGGTCATCATTACTTCTCAATTGCCAAATTTATTATTGCTCCTTGTCATCGGCTTCTTGATGCAGATCAGGATGGAAATGCGAGATGACCTTCTTCTTCTCATCATTACTTAACAAATTCAGCCCAAAACAGAAATGCACCACAAAAGAAACAAAGTAGTGTGGTGGTGTCAAAGTCCTCCAATTCAGCATTGTGAGCCGGCCTATCTCTCACTCAAGATGAACCTCTAATGGCTATAATTGTAGTGCACCATGGACAAAGAAGGCAAGGAATCCCAACTCCATCATACTCCTCCATGGCTAACACTCCAAGACTCAAGACATTGCTCATTAGAGAACTCAATGAAAAGGAAGTAGAAAAGATGAGCACCACTATTTTGGATTTTAGTGTGTTGACTTGGTATTATTCCTAGGTGTTTGGCTTTGAGGAAAGAGTTGAGAACTCTTGGGCCCGCAAGCCTTCTTGTTTTGGATTCTTCTTTAGTCCTAAGGATATCCCATGTGAAGGAATCCTTGACTTAGTGGTTGGGTCAAGATAAGACCACATGCTTAGGGGAATATGCCCATGTGAATGAATATTCCTCTCTACTTTTTACTTTACTTGACTTTTTAGTCTAGTAACTTGAGCTACCATGGTAATTAGTAACTTTGGTACATAACTATTTCACAAGTATATAAACAAGGGGTGAAGAGGTACTCATCATCCTTTCATTTATAACTATCTCTCTCTCATTGAGTTCTCTAGTGAGCAAAGTCTTGAGTCTTGGAGTGTTAGCCTTGGAAGAGTATGATGGAGTTGGGTTGCTTGCCTTCTTAGTCCATGGTGCACTACCATAATAGCCATCAGAGGTTCATCTTGAGTGAGATATAGGCCGGCTCACAGGCCAACATCATGCACAAGGTCTGATTAGTTATCTCTGCCAACCCATTGGAATTTGGCTTATATGATGTAGTTACTCTATGTGTGATAAGGAAATGCATGGCTATAGTAATGCTTCCTATAACCTCTCCTCCTCTATCAAAAACTAACACCAAAGGGCATCCAAACCTAGTGATAATGCATTCATAAAGAAATCTCCCAACTTCATCTTCATTCTTGTCTCTCAATGGTCTAGCCTCAACCCACTTGGTAAGGTAATCAGTAACTACCACAATGTACCAATTGTTCCTTGGGGTTCTATTGAGAGGACCTACAAAATCAATTCCCCACTTCTCAAAAGGTCCTAGCAATGGAATTGATCTAAGTGGTGGAATGGATGTAGACTTTCTAGCAAAAGCTTGACAAACATGACAAGTTTTGCAATAATCAAGACAATCCTTGAAAATCCCTCTCCAATGGTAACTTGCATCTAGAATCTTGAAAGCAATCACCTTTCATGCAAAGTGTCCTCCACATACTAAACCTTCATGAAACTCCTTTATGAGTAGGATAGACTCTTCCTTACCCACTGCTCTTCGAAGTAGACCATCTGCTCCTTGGTGAAAAAGAATATCCTCCACCATTGTGTAAGGTCTAGATCTTGCTACAAGGGCCTTCCTCTCCCTAGCATGCATCCCTTCTGGATAGTTACCTCTTGTCACAAAATTCACAATCCCCTTGTACTACATTGGAACCTCTTGAGTGATTGAGATTGTCATGAGCTCCTCATCCGGGAAGGAATCATCCACTGGCTCATCTCCATCATGATCATAAGCTTTTGAAGATGTACTTCAAAAGCTTGACAACATGACAAGTTTTGCAATAATCAAGACAATCCTTGAAAATCCCTCTCCAATGGTAACTTGCATCTAGAATCTTGAAAGCAGTCACCTTTCTTGCAAAGTGTCCTCCACACACTAAACCTTCATGAAACTCCTTTATGAGTAGGATAGACTCTTCCTTACCCACTGCTCTTCAAAGTAGACCATCTACTCCTTGGTGAAAAAGAATATCCTCCACCATTGTGGAAGGTCTAGATCTTGCTGCAAGGGCCTTCCTCTCCCTAGCATGCATCCCTTCAGGATAGTTACCTCTTGTCACAAAATCCACAATCTCTTTGTAATCTATTGGAACCTCTTGAGTGACTGAGATTGTCATGAGCTCCTCATCCAAGAAGGAATCATCCATTGGCTCATCTCCATCATGATCATAAGCTCTAGATAACAAATCAGCATTTGCATGTTTTTTTTGTGGCCTATCCTCAATGGTGTAGTCATACTCAGACAAGAGTATCATCCACCTTGTTTGTCTCCCTTTAACATTAGGCTTGTTGAAGATGTACTTCAAAGCCTTGTGATCCGTGACAATGGTGGCTTTCCCTCCAATCAAGTAGTGTCTAAACTTCATGAGACCAAAGATCACTGCCAACCCTTCTCTCTCCCTGACAGAATAGTTCTTTTCTATTGAAACCATCTGCCTACCAGCATAAGCTATTGGATGATCATGCCCATCTTGGTCTAATTGACTAAGAGTGCATCCTATAGCTACATTAGAAGCATCAATGTAGAGGATGAAAGGCTTACTCCAATCAGGTTTAGCAAGAATTGGAGCTACAACAAGGGATTGCTTGAGCTCCTCAAAAGCTTTGAGAGCCTCCTTGTCCTCCAAAATCACCATGTAATCTACACCCTTCTTCATGTAGATGGTCAATGCATAAGCCTTGTTGGAAAATGAGAAGATGAACCTCCTATAGTACCCAACCATCTCCAAGAATTGGCATAACTTTGTCAAGCTTGGAGGGAATGGAAGGTCTGAGATTTTCCTCACCTTCTCAAGATCAATTGCTATTCCATCCTTGGAGATGATGTGCCCTAAAAGTAGACCTTCTTCACATCCAAAAATGCACTTCTTTGGGTTGAGTGATGCATTTGCCTCATCCAAGTGTTGCAAGATCTTGACTAGGTGCTCAAAGTGCTCCTCCTTGCTCCCATAGACACAAAAGTCATCAATGAAGTTGCTCACAAATTTCCCAATGAAAGGTTCAAATACCTTGTTCATGAACCGTTGGAATGTGGCTAGAGCATTGCAAAGCCCAAAAGGCATGACCTTGAAAGCGTAAGTTCCCCAAGGTGTGGTAAATGTGGTGAGTTGTTGATGCTCTAGTGCAATCTTGATTTGGTTATATCCACTATAACCATCTCCAAAATTGTACCTCTCATGACCTGCAACCTCCTTCAAGATCTCATCAATGAATGGCCATGGGTAGTAGTCCTTCTTGGTAACAACATTGAGCTTCTTGTAATCCACACATACCCGAAACTTGTCATTCTTTTTCTTCACAATGACAATTGGAGACACCCATTTTGAATTCTCTACCTCAAAGATAAATCTAGCCTCCTTGAGCTTATCAATCTCCTCCTTCACAACCAAAGATATTGGTGGGCTAATGTGACATTGTTTTTGGCGGATTGGTCTTGCATGTGAATCCACCTCTATCTTGTGCTCCTCCAAGGTGACTTCCTTTAAATCCTTGTAACTAAAAGAAAATACATGGATGAACTTGCGGAAAATCTCCTCAAATCTCACCTTCTCCTCCTTGTAACATTTGGACCATACTTGAGGGTAGATAACCTTCTCTCTACCTCCTCAACTGTCAATGGTGATTTATCTGGGTCCTTCAAAACCTCTGGCTTAGATGCAAAATCCATAGCACACAAGGGATACACATTTGAATCAGATTCAGATTCATCCTCCTCTGTGGAAGTCTCCTCTTCCATGCTTGTGTCCACACCTGAAGCTCCTTCTTCAAAATCTGATTCCCAATAATCAGAAGATGGTGGATTGAAATGTGAAGTGTTGGTGGTGTTAGTCACAGGAACTGTGACTCTATGGTTTGATGGCCCAATCCTCAAGTACCCTTTGAACCACCGATCAGTTGTGCATGCTGCTCTCAACCATGGCCTCCCAAGAAGTAAGTCATAGCTTGAATCCTTCAAGACTTGGAAAGTCATGAGATTTTGAATAGGTCCAATCCTCAAGTACCCTTTGTACCACCGATCAGTTATGCATGTTGCTTTCAACCATGGCCTCCCAAGAAATAAGTCATAGCTTGAATCCTTCAAGACTTGGAAAGTCATGAGATTTTGAACAGATCTTGGTGAAGAAGGTCCAACATGCAAATCCAAGTCAAGTAAGCCTCTCCTTTCCCTCAATCTCTTGCTCTCAAAGGTCAATGGACATGAACTTCTCTTATGTCCCTTCTCTCCACATAGAAAGCACTCTTTCCTCCAAGTGGCATAGGTTTTTGGATCCTCTCAACACTCTCTTCAAATTCTATTGTAAACTCTCTTTTTCTCAAATCAGTGGTGCCCACATTTTTTGTTTTTTCTGTTTATTAGCATTTGGGAGAAGAAGTAAGCAAAGACAACTGAATTGCAAAAGAAGGAATAGACGGAAGTGTCTTTAGAGGAAATCCAAAGAAGTTGACTTCGGATCCGATGATGGAGGTACTCAAGAGAGGAGTACAAAGAAAGAAGTCCAAAGAGCATCATCTTCGGATTGGGAAGTGAAGGCAGATACAAAGACCGTGCTCAAAAATCATGTGACAACCCGGCAAATATCACTTTTGCGGTAATTGGGCAAGTAAAGTTTGTTCTCACAGAGATACGAATCAGAATTGGTCAAATACAAAGCAAAGTAACAATTTCAATTCTTCTTGGTTGTGTCTTTAATCTCTTAGGTAGAAACCACACCTAGAAGAGAGTAACAAGCTCACAATCTTGACAACTTGTCACAAATACACACACCCATAATCACAATATAGCAAATTCTGTCCAAACAAATCTTGATTATGATGATTCAGATTCTCCCAAAGACGGCACTTCATTGCAAAAATGACTTTGCCTAAGAATTGCATTCCACCCCTCCATTAAAGGCACAACTTCCTCGATTGAAATTGCTTCACATCAACTTTGTGCTGTACTCACAAATGCAAAATACTACCAACACTACAATTCCTCTCAGATCTGTCAAGGCATTGCTCCGATTGCACCTCACTTAGGATTAAACACACAGAATGAAGATCAAGGCTGTGGAATCCAACATCCACAAACACATTGATTTGCACTTCAAAATTCTCCACACACTCACGAACACAATATAACGTTGATACTCGGAATTGAGCTCAAGCAACGAGCACTAAGAACTTTATCTATCTTCAGAAATATGAATACTTAACAACATAATACTGCAATCTCCCTCTTAAATAGTGAAGCAAATGACAATTTTAACAAAAATACCATTCTACAACAACTCTTCTAACTTGCAGATCCAAACTGGCAATGCACCTCTTCATATCTGCCTCCTCAAATCTCAAATTTGTTACTACCCCGATCCGATGTCAACCTCCTCATTGGTTTTCAAACCCGATGATCTTCCTATTACTTCTCCTTCTTTGGGTATATCTACCACTACCAAGTCCTTTACTATTTCTACTACTTCTACATTAGGAACTACAATTGAGCTCATGGGTAATCCATTTACTTCCTTATCTTTTGACCCACTCTGCTCTAATGTCTCTAATAATAAGTCTGATGACACCTAAATTCCTACTTTTGCAACATCAGACTTCCTCTCCTCTGTCACACTACTCCTGATTCTCTCTAACTCGGACTTGACTACATCTAATCTGAGATTGACATTCTCTCCTACTTCTAACATCTTTCAATCTACTCGCTCTCTTAATTGGATCAGTAAAGTGTTCATATCCACATCTTTGGCTTTCCTCTTCCGAGTTTCCTGCACAGCAACTTTAACTCGTGTAGATGTGCTTCTTCCAACCTTCCTTCAATCTCTGTGCTCAAGATTGCTTCCAACTTTCTTTCTTGCAACTTCTCCTACTGATTCCGACTCATAAGCTCAAGATGGCTTTGCCTTCAACTCTTCGTGGTACATTTTCAACTCATCTTTGTACTCAGCAGTGAGCATCTTCTTCACCTCCGCATACTATGAACTGTATAACTCAGCACTTTGTACTAGCTAATGCAATCTTTCTTCTTCTCGATGCTTGACTGCCAACTCTCTCTGCCATGCTTGGTCTGTAAGCTGGCCTGTCTCTCACTCAAGATGAACCTCTGATGGCTATTATGGTAGCACATCATGGACTAAGAAGGCAAGGAACCCCAACTCCATCATACTCCTCCAAGGCTAACACTCCACGACTCAAGACATTGCTCACTAGAGAACTCAATGAGAGAGAGATAGTTGCAAATGAAAGGATGATGAGTACCTCCTCACCCCTTGTTTATATACTTGTGAAATAGTTACGTACCAAAGTTACTAATTACTATAGTAACTCAAGTTACTAGACCAAAAGTCAAGTAAAGTCAAAAAGTAGAAAGGAATATCCATTCACATGGGCATATCCCCCTAAGCATGTGGTCTTATCTTGACCCAACCACTAAGTCAAGGATTCCTTCACATGGGCTATCCTTGGACTAAAGAAGAATCCAAAACAAAAAGGCTTGCGGGCCCAAGAGTTCTCAACTCTTTCCTCAAAGCCAAACACCTAGGAATAATACCAAGTCAACACACTAAAATCCAGAATAGTGGTGCTCATCTTTTCTACTTCCTCTAAAGTAAGGTCCCCTCTATCTTAGCTATGACTAACTTTAGCTAACCATGACTAATATAGAACCATCCTTTGTCTCTATATAAATAATATCTCTTAAGTACTTGTAATACCAAGCTAAATATCACAATACCACACACATGCACAAATGGGTGTTACAGATCCTTCTCGGATGCACTCTTCCTCAAGCTTTCTAACTCTTGCTCCATTATTGCGGCCATTGCCTTCACATGAATACTCTTGATGTGCACACCATTGACCTCCTCTTTCATCTTGGTCAGCAATATTGCCTGCTCTTTCAATTCTTTGGCTTGCTTCTACATTTCCTTACCTCTTGACTCAAAACTCTCTTGCAACTTCTCAAAAGTCTTCTTCTTCAAGATTGCATCCACCCGAAGTTCTTCAACTTCCTCGTCTCTTTGGGTTACATGCTCCTGCAAACCCTTCACTTCAACCAGCAGATACTTCACCACTTGCAACTCATTTGTCACCTTCATACGATCATGGTGAATTACCTTTTGATGCTCCTTCAACAGTTCCAACAATGGAGTGACAACCTTTGATAGATATTGTATTCCGCCAAAGTTCTCTTTGTCTTTGGCCCCATCTCTATACTTCACCTCTTGCATTGGCTCCTTTTGCCAAAGTTGCAATCTTTGTATTGTTAGAGACACTACTTTTGATCTTCCTTCTTCCTTACCTACTAAACTCGGCCCTCTATGACAACCCAACAAATATCACTTTTGCGGTAATCAGGTAAGTAAAGTTTGTTCCCACAGAAATATGATTCAAAATTGGTCAAATACAAAGCAAAGTACCAATTTAGTTCTTCTTGGTTTTGTCTTTAATCTCTCAGGTAGAAATTACACCCAAGAGAGAGTAACAAGCTCACAATCTTGACAACTTGTCACAAATACACACACCCATAATCACAACATAGCAAATTCTGTCCAAACAAATCTTGATTGTGATGATTCAGATTCTCCCAAACACGGCACTTCACTACAAAAATGACTTCACCTCACAATTGTATTCCACCCCTCCACTGAAAGCACAACTTCTTTGCTTCAAAATTGCTTCACATCAACTTTGTGTTGCACTCATAAATGCAGAATACTACCAACACTACAATTCCTCTCAGATCTGTCAAGGCATTGCTCTGATTACACTTCACTCAAGATCACACACACAGAATGAAGATCAAGGAATGAAGATCAAGGCTGTGGAATCCAACATCCACAAACACACTGACTTCTACTTCAAAATTCTCCTAACACTCACAAACACAGACACAAAATTGATACTCGGAATCAAACTCAAGCGACAAGCACTGAAAACAACACTTCACTTTATCTATCTTCAAAAATATGAATACTAAACAACATAATACTGCAAATGCCACTCTTAAATAGTGAAGAAAATGATACTTCTTCCTACTATACCGCTTCCTAACATCTCTTCCTACTTGCACATCCGAACTGACAATGCACCTCTTCATATCTACCTCTTCAGATCTCAATCTGTTTCTACTAAGATCTGATGTCCACCTATTCATCGATATTCAAACCATATGATCTTCCTATAACTTCTCCTTCTTTGGGTATATCTAACACTACCAAATCCTTCACTATTTCTACTACTTCTTCACTAGGAACTACAATTAAGCTCATGGGTAATCTATCTACTTCCTTATCTCCTAACCCACTCTTCTCTAATGTCTCTAATAATAAGTCCAATGACACTTGAATTCCTACTTCTGCAACATCGGACTTCCTCTCCTCTGTCACACAACTCTTGATTTGCTCTAACTCTGACTTGACTAAATCTAATCTGAAATTGACATTGTCTGCTACTTCTAACATCTTCAGATCTACTTGCTCCCTTAATCGGATCAGCAAAGTGTTCATATCCACATCTTTGGCTTTTCTCTTCCGAGTTTCATGCACAAGCAACTTTAACTCATGTAGACGTGCTTCTTCCAATCTCCCTTCAATCTCTGTGCTCAAGATTGCTCGCAACTTTCTTGCAACTTCTCCTACTAATTTCGACTCATAACCTCAAGATCACTCTACCTTCAACTCTATGCGGTACATCTTCAACTCATCTTTGTACTCAGCAGCAAGCATCTTCTTCTCCTCCGCATACTGTGAACTTTGTAACTCAGCACTTTGTACCAACTCATGCAATGTTTCTTCTTGTTGATGCCTAACTGCCAACTCTCTCTGCCATCCTTGATCCTTCCCGACTGCACTCTTTTTCAAGCTTTCCAAATCCTGCTCCATTATTGCGGCTGTCGCTTTCACATGAATACTCTCAATGCACACATCACTAACTTCCTCTTTCATCTTGGTCAGCAACATTGCCTGCTCTTTCAATTCTTCAACTTGCTTCTGCAGTTCCTTACCTCTTGACTCAAAACTCTCTTGCAACTTCTCAAAAGTCTTCTTCTTCAAGACTGCATCCACCCAAAGTTCTTCAACTTCCTCATCTCTTTGGACTTCTTGCTCCTGCAAACCCTTCACTTCAACAAGCAGATACTTCACCACCTGCAACTCATTCATCACCTTCATACAATCTTGGGGAATTACCTTTTGAGACTCCTTCAACAGTTCCAACAATGGAGTGACAACCTTCGATAGATACTGTATTCCGTCAAAGTTCTCTTCATCTTCGGCCTCGTCTTCGTACTTCACCTCTTCCATCGGCTCCTTTTGCCAAAGTCATGATCTTTGTATCTTTAGAGACACTACTTCCAAGCTTCCTTCTTTCTTACCTACTAAACTCGGCCTCGCAGGGTACTCCTTCCATCTTTCAGCCCCCTTCTCTTCCACAATCAGGGCTACATAATGATTCTTCTTTCTTGGTACACTGTCAATCATTGCATGACAAGCTTCACTCACTCCGACCAATTGCTGAACCTTGTGTTCCCCCTCACTCTCACTTCCGGATTCCTCACTTTGTAAAGTGAGTTCATCTTCTTTTGAGTTCTCTCCTTGAGACTCTGTCTCCCCTTCAGACTTGGTTTCTGACAGTGCTTCTCTTATCATCTTCTTACTCTGTAGAACTAGTCTTCAGGTCTTCCTTTGTGCTGGAGGTGACCTTGCATCTTTGGGTTTATTGTGCTTCTTCTTCTTTGGACTTGTGACTTCTTCTATCTTCCATTGTCTTGTCCTCAAGAAGTGATCATCACTGGCTTGCAGGTGTGCCATATATTGTTGCTCTTCTTCATCCGCCTCCCATCTCAAATCAGGATGGAAATGCAACACCATGCAACACCTCTCTTCTATTGTCAGCAAGTTCAACCCAAAGTAGAAGTGTGCTGCAAACAGTGCAAAAATAATGTGGAGGTGAACTTGTCCTCCAATTGACCACCATCTACCTCGTTCATTGGTGAAAGCACTTTGCCCAGTTCACCTTCACTCTTGCAAACATCTGGTGGAAAAAGACCGCCTGCTGCATGTTCACGTAAGTTGTTTGTTTTGGTTTGAACATGACCATTATTGTTCCCATGATACTTTTTTTAATCGGGTCCTGATAGGACTCCACCTTATAACCATTTGTTGTACACGGAGCAAAGAACAAATTTTGGATCTCCACTGTCTCCTCTGTAGCATCACACTTCCGATAGAAGGTGATCCCCGTTGGGTCTCCTGCTTCCTTCCCCAACACTAACCTCCAATCCGACTCAGTCCATCAAGCCGGATTTCCTCTCTTCCTCTCAACGTTGGGGCCTTCCTCACAATTACTGGTAGCTATCTCTACCATGACTCTTGGGAAACTGAAATACCATTTCCATGCTAAAAAGGTTATACAAGGTCTGTTCAAGACTTTGATTCTTGCTACAATGTCTAACCTACGAATTGCAAAACTTTGCACTACCAGAGCATTCGTGACCTTCTTTGCCATGATCTGCTCTCTTTTTCTTTGGCAGTAGAAAACTATTCCTTTTCCTGGACGAGACACTCTAACCCCTTTTGGATTTTGGAAAATTTCACTCTCAATTGGCTTCTTGACATGCATTATTGCAAGATGACTACTTAGAGGGATTGGAAATCTACTTGACATATTCAACTTGTCCCTACGCAATTGCAATTTTATATTACCTCAAATTGCAATCATTCTTCAGTCAATTTCAAAATTGACTTCCCCTTCTTCTACGTGTTGTTGTCCTATCACTGTCAAGACATGCTTCTTCTACCTTGGCCATTTCTTGAAGTGTACTTTCTTGCCATGTACCAAGGTTGTTAGACGTTCTTCATATCGGCCTTCACTTCTCGATCCGAAAATGATGCTCTTTGGACTTCTTTCTTTGTACCCCACTCCTAAGTACCTCCATCATCGGATCCAATCTTGACTTCTTTGGATTTCCTCTGAAGTTACTCCTATCCATTCCTTCTTTTGCAATTCAGCTTTCTTTGTTTACTTTTCCCAAATGCTAGTAAATAGAAAAAAAAAAAAAATGTGGGCACCACACCTTGCAAGGTACTCCTTTTGTCTTTCAGCCCCCTTCTCTTCCACAACCAGGGCTACGCAATGAATTGTCTTTCTTGGTACATTGTCAATCATTGCATGACAAGCTTCACCCACTCCAACCAATTGCTGAACCTTGTGTTCCCCCTCACTCTCACTTCCAGATTCATCACTTTGTAAAGTGAGTTTGACTTCTTTTGAGTCCTCTCCTCAAGACTATGTCTCCCCTTCAGACTCAATTTCTGACGGTGTTTCTTTCACCATCTTCTTACTCTGCAAAACCAGTCCTCGGGTCTTCCTTTGTGTTGGAGGTGACTTTGCTTCTTTGGGTTTACTGCACTTCTTCTTCTTCAGGCTTGTGACTTCTTCCATCTTCCATTGTCCCGTCCTCAAGAAGTGATCATCACTGGCTCGTAGGTGTGCCATATATTATTTCTCTTCTTCATCCGCTTCCCATCTCAAATCAAGATGGAAATGTAACACCATGCGATGCCTCTCCTCTGCTGTCAGCAAGTTCAACCCAAAGTAGAAGTGTGCTGCAAACGGTGCAAAATAATGTGGAGGCAAACCTGTCCTCCAATTGACCACCATCTGCCTTGTTTGTTGGTGAAAACACTTTGCCTAGTTCACCTTCACCCTTGCAAACATCTGGTGGAAAAAGACTACTTGCTGCATATTCACGTAAGTCGTTCATTCTGGTTTGAACATGGCCATTATCATCCCCACGATGCTTTGGTTAATCGGGTCCCGATAGGACTCCACCTTGTAACCATTTGGTGTACGTAGAGCAAAGAACAAATTTTGTATCTCCGACGTCTCCTCTGCAGCATCATACTTCCAATAGAAGGTGATCCCCGTTGGTTCTCTTGCTTCCTTCCCCAACACTAACCTCCAATCCGACTCAGTCCATCGAGCCAGATTTCCTTTCTTCTCCTCGACTTTGGGGCCTTCCTCACAATTACTGGCAGCTTTCTCTGCCATGACTCCTAGGAAACTGAAATTCTAGTTCCATGCTAAGAAAGTAATACAAAGTCTATTGAAGACTTCAATTCTTACTACGACGTCCAACCTACAAATTGCAAAACTTTGCACTACCAGAGCATTTGTGACCTTCTTTGCCATGATTTGCTCTCTTGTTCTTTGGCACTAGAAAACTATTGTGCGTCCCTGCACAATTGCAATTTTAAATTACTCCAAATTGTAATCATTCTTCAATCAATTTCAAAGTTGACTTCCCCTTCTTTTGCATGTTGCTATCTTGTCACTATCAAGACATGCTTCTTTTGCCTTCGCCGTTTCTTGAAGTGTACTTTCATGCCACGTACCAAGGTTGTTAGACGGTCTTCGTATTGGCCTTTGCTTCCCAATTCAAAGACAATGCTCTTTGGACTTCTTTCTTTGTACTCCTCTCCTGAGTACCTCCATCATCAGATCCAAAGTCAACTTCTTTGGATTTCCTCCAAAGACACTCCTGTCCATTCCTTCTTTTGCAATTCAACTTTCTTTGCTTACTTCTTCTCCCAAATGCTAATAAACAGAAAATGTGTGCACCATAAAATCCACCCCTACAATCACCTCAAACCCTTTGGGAACTTTGCATAGTCTCAATTTCCACTCTTGATGACCATCCATGTTCCCAAGATGAATCTAAACACTCAAACATGCTTTTTGTTGCTCTCAAACTCCTCATGCATGAGATCTCAACTTTGCAAAATTGACCTTTCCTCACAATTTCACTCAAATCTCTCAATTAGTATGTGGCAGTCCTCTGAAATTTTGCACACTTGATCACAACTTTAGGGCAAAATTTCAGATCTTTTTATCGAGCCATTGGGCCTAGACACCTTTCTGTTCAGCACACATATTTCAGATTTGGTCTGAAAACCACCCCCTCACTTCAAAAACTCATAACTCCCTACTCAAGAATGATCTCTCTTTAATTTTTGTGGCAGTAGGTAGAAAATCACGTATTGAATTTTCTTGAAACTTTTCACAAAAATCAACTAAGAATTGAAGAAATGGCAGACTCTGTACAATTTTCTAGAGAGCATGCAATTACGGGAGCAGTTTACCCTATCAACTTTCAAAAAATTCTACCCCAATGCGCATAATAGCTTTCACAATAATTCCAAGTGTGTTAACTGAAGGACAACCCATGCTATCATGTGTAAAAATTTCAAGTTCAGATCTCAAACCTGAGATTTTGCACAAAATCACCTTAATCCCCAAAATCTGCAATCCACCTTACACAATCTCTTCAAATCCTCTCATGTGTGCAAGATGTACAAATCACTTCAAAGATATCATAATGAACTACATGATATACAACTAGATCTTAGTTCTCTAACATAAGGTCAGCCCTCTCCTCTCCTAATGTTCTATCCAAGTGAGCTCTCATAGCCTCCTTCTGTCTAATGTAAAATTGAACGCGGAACATTATCTTGCCTTCTAGAGAGGTCCCAGCAATGGAACCAAAAATGTGAGCCGGCCTGTCTCTCACTCAAGATGAACATCTGATGGCTATTATGGTAGCGCACCATGGACTAAGAAGGCAAGGAACCCCAACTCCATCATATTCCTCCAAGGCTAACACTCCAAGACTCAAGACATTGCTCACTAGAGAACTCAATGAGAGAGAGATAGTTCCAAATGAAAGGATAATGAGTACCTCCTCACCCCTTGTTTATATACTTGTGAAATAGTTACATACCAAAGTTACTAATTACCGCAGTAACTCAAGTTACTAGACTAAAAGTCAAGTAAAGTCAAAAAGTAGAAAGGAATATCCATTCACATGGGCATATTCCACTAGCATGTGGTCTTATCTTGACTCAACCACTAAGTCAAGGATTCCTTCACATGGGCTATCCTTGGACTAAAGAAGAATCCAAAACAAAAGGGCTTGCGGGCCCAAGAGTTCTCAACTCTTTCCTCAAAGCCAAACACTTAGGAATAATACCAAGTCAACACACTAGAATCCAAAATAGTGGTGCTCATCTTTTCCACCTCCTCTAAAGTAAGGTCCACTCTATCTTAGCTGTGACTAACTCTAGCTAATCATGACTAATGTAGAACCATCATTTATTTCTATATAAATAATATCTCTCAAGTACTTGTAATACCAAGCTAAATATCACAATACCACACACATGCACAAATGGGTGTTACAGTCATGAATTCTGCACCAAAGTGATAAACTAGCGATACCCTCATCTGCTCACGCTGGATGTACATAACCTTGATGTGGAATGGATTCGAGAATGGAAAGCTAGGTGCGGTAAATTGTCCTCCCAGAGCATCCATCCCATCTGCTCTCTTAAGTCCTTCCTAAGTCCAACAATTACTCTATGTTCTCCACCTCAAATTACTCAGTTTCAATAGTTAGTGCTCTTCCAAGAGGGGTGATCCACTCTCTTGGACTAAAACACTTTCTCAACTACCGTTGTAATACTCCGAGGACAAGAGAAGAGAGAAAAGATAGATTACACACTCAAACATTTGATGCCCCAAAGTAGCACCTTCTCTTTATTATATAGACAAAGAGGATCTCCTCCAAGGAAGCTCCACCATAGGATTAGGCACACAAATAGGTGACTTGTCAACAAGCTCCACCCTTGGATTACTTACTTGGATGGGTGACATGTCTGGTCTAGGTCCTATCTGGTTGGTCAAACAAGCTATAACCATAGGGAATCTTTTAGGGAATCTTCCTATATAAATCTCAAAATCACATGAGTAAAGTACCATTAGAAAGCTCTCAATGAGACAAAGCAAGGGGGAGGAAAGGCCAGTCTCTCTTGCATTGGGGAGATTTTCATATTTTCAAGGTCTAATTCATCCATTTAGGCCTCCAAAATTGCCTTCAAAGATTTTAGGCATATTTTGGTTCCTACTCTATTAGTAGAAGTCCCCTTTTGGTGATACTTCTTTTTGATCTATTTAGTCCATCATGTGTAACATCCTTCCAGATGTTACCAAACCAATTTTCACCTTTAAATCATATGTCTAGCTATTGGTTCTAAGGTTCTCAAGTATATTTTGGTTTCTACCCTATTAGTAGAAGTACTCTTTTGGTGATACTTTTATCTGACCTATTTTGACCATCATGTATAACATCATTCTAGATGTGACCAAACCAAATTTCACATCTAGATCATATGGCTAGCTCTTGGTATTACACTATTGCAGATCACACCAACTATCAAACTCTTGGATGAAGTCATCCAACTCAATGGTATCCACTATACCATAGTAATGCCTAGGGCCTTTGGAGGCCCCATAAATCTCATCCATGTCCCACAACAACAGTGCGGACACACCAAGTGCACCCTCAACTGAATCAACTCCTTTGTCAAACTCCAACTAAGAGTCAATCTCCTCACTCATTGGGACTTGAGATACAAGCTGATACCGAGTACCACTTCAAGTAAACCCATTGCGTATTGCAGGGCTATCTCCTCTGGAATCCCCAAAGAACTATGTTGTGACAAAGTAACCACAACCGCAAACTGCAACAACAAACCGAAACCACAAACTACAACCGCAAGTACCCCACCAAGTGCCAACACCAACTAAGCACCACCCACTAATATAACTCTAACCAAGATAACTACACTAGGGGAAAGTGCAACATGTAACTTGCCATCACAACACGCACTCTCACAATCTGCAAGTCATCACTTCCTACGTCACCGGAGAGAAACAAAGATAGTATGATTGGTCATCACTCCAGCCTCACTATAGAGAGCACACTAGAGCACCAATGCTCAAAATTCAGGGCACCTCACACAAACATGGTGCACAAAAAGGAAGCGGAGAATAGAGGAGGTCTGACTCTGCCACCATTTGGCATTTGACATAAAAGAAGTTTGTATCCAAGTCCTAAGCTACAAGGATCACCAAGAATGGGATCAAACTATCTCTCCTAGCCAAAGCTACAAGTCTATAGATAACAATAGCATAGTCATTAGGATAACAAGTGAGGGTGGACTAGTTGGCCAAGGCACCAATCTAGGAACAAGAGATCTAGGGGTCAAACCCTATTGCACACAATCTAGCAAGATGTGCAGATTTTTCCAACCAATGACCAAGGTCTACTCTAAACTAGCTAGCCTCATGCCAACAGGCTGGCTTGCTGGCCCTTCGTAGCCTCTCATAGCCCACAACCCTATGCCTCAAAGCCTCTAAACACCCAAATGAGGCCTTTCTTCTTGCCACTTTGAACCTCCTCCAAAATCTGGCAAAACTCTTCCAAACTTGCGAAAGTCTCCAACTTGGCAAAACTTCTCCAAATCTGGCCAACTAGCAAAACTCCTCCAAATCTGACATAAACCTTGTCACGCCATTTGTAGTGCCGCATCTAGATGCTCGAACACTAGAGTTCTAGTGATAGTAGTTAGAGGTATTTCAGTAGTTTCTCAGAGACTACTTTCCGACGGTCAGATTTCGTGTTCGGGGTACTAACTTCATGGTGGGGCCCACCGTCACTTTGCACCATTTGCACCGTTGAGTGTGCGTTAGCGGGACCGTTAGGGTTTCAGAGCTAGCTCGAGTCTAGGGGGTATAGTTTTGAAGTGAGCTCTAGAGAGCTCACTTCTCTGATGTTGAGCCTTTGAGTTCCTGGCTATGGTGGATAGAGGCTGGCAAGCGTCACCTAGATTCTCTATGCTTGAGTGGGTGTGGCTTGACTGTAATCAATGCCCAGTTGTTGGCAGTTTATAGAGTGATAGATCAAGTATTGATTTGAGTTGAGTTGAGTTGAGTTGAGAGTGTTAAGCAATCTGATTACATCAGAGAAGTGAAGTCAGGGGGAAATTGGGTGCAGGAACTGTGAGTGTTGGTGGTATCTCCAAGCTCGGTGGATCGTTGGTAGCTCGATTCAAGTTCAGTATTTCCCTAGTGTGCAGAAGCTTGTTCAAGTGATGCAGATTTGGCAGTTAGGCGGACGGTGTGCAGAAGCGCTGGCCAAATTTTGAGCAAAGAAGGAGCAATTTTTTAGCAGTGGTTGTGATTTTGAGCTCAGGAGGTGAAGGCAGGACCAATTTGCTGCAATTTGGGATCAGAAAGTCAAATTGAAGATTTGGAGGAGTTTTGCTAGTTTGGAGGAGTTTTGCAGATTTGGAGAAGTTTTGCCAATTTTGGAGGAGGTTCAAAGTGGCAACAAGAAAGGCCTCATTTGGGCATTTAGAGGCTTTGAGGCATAGGGCTGTGGGCTATGAGAGGCTATGAAGGGCCAGAAGGGCCAGCAAGCCAACTTGCTGGCGTGAGGCTAGCTAGTTTAGAGTAGATCTTGGTCATTGGTTGGCAAAATCTACCTTTCCTACTAGATTGTGCGCAATAGGGTTTGACCCCTAGATCTCTTGTTCCTAGATTGGTGCTCTAGCCAACTGGTCCACCCTCACTTGTTGTCTTAGTGACTGTGCCATTGTTATCTATACACATGTAGCTTTGGCTAGGAGAGGCAATTTGATCCCATTCTTGGTGATCCTGGTAGCTTAGGACTTAGATCCGAACTGCTCTTATGTCAAATGCCAAATGGTGGCAGAGTCAGTCCCGTGTTGTGTTATGAGATGGAGGGTTTTTGTTTAGATTTCTTGTGATTGGATCCCCTCCATTCTCTACTTCCTATTTGTGCACCACGTTTGTGTGAGGTGCCTTGATTTTTGAGCATTGGTGCTCTGGTGTGCTCTCGGTGGTGAGGCTGGAGTGATGACCAGTCAGACTACCTTTGTTTCTCTCCGGTGAGGCAGGAAGTGATGACCTGCAGACCGTGAGAGTGCGTGTTATGATGGCAGGTTATAGTTGCCCTTTCCCCTAGTGTAGTTATCTCGGTTAGAGTTACATTAGTGGTGTTGGCACTTGGTGGGGTACTTGTGGTTGCAATTGGTGGTTCGGGTTTGCTGTTGCAGTTACTTGGTCACGACGGAGTTCTTTGGAGATTCCAGGGGAGTTAGCCTTGCAATACGCAATGGGTTTACTCCGAGTGGTGCTTGGTATCAGCCTGTATCTCGGGTCCCAGTGAGGGAGGAGATTGACTCTGAGTTGGAGTTCGACACAAGAGCTGATTCAGTTGAGAGTGCACTTGGTGTGTCTGCACCGTTGTTGTGGGACATGGACGAGATTTATGGGGCCTCCAAAGGTCCTAGGTGTTACTTTGGTACAGTGGGTACCATTGAGTTGGATGACTTCATCTAGGAGTTCGACAGTTGGTGTGATCTGCAGCAGATGCGGAACCCGACTTTGTTCACACCCTTCATGGCATGGAAGGAGTTGTTTCAGCATCTGGAGGGTCCACCAATGGATGACTTCCATGAGTTCAGGAGAGCTCATTTGGAGGAGATTGAGTTATGGAGACAGTATTGGTCTCTACATTATATCTCCATCACTTCAGGCTCGGTGGCCAGGAGTAGACTGGCTGTACCTACGAGTTCTAGCTCGAGTAGTGTTGGTGGAGCTAGTGGATATGCACTAGCTGGAGATAGTGCTACTACAAGTGGAGGTACCGCTGCAGGAGGTGGTGTGGTACAGGGGTTTAACCCCATGGTGGAGTTCTTGCTATGTTTGAGGCAGAACTACCAGGGAGTGCGGACTGACAAGCTGAGGAGCTTGCAAGAGTTCCAACGGAAGGCTGGAGAGAGCCTACGCGAGGCATACACTCGCATGAGGTGGCTGATCAGTTTCACTCAGGGAGTTACTGAGGCCCAGGCAGTCCAGTTTTGGTATGGGATATTGGACAATGAGTTACGACGTAGAGTTCATGATGCTACGTTGTTGCAGGCTATTTCGCCCACTTTGGCAGTAGTCTTTGGTTTGGCTGAGCGTATTGAGCTCAATATGGTGGAGGAGAGAGTGGTGACATCTGGATTTGGTAGGGAGACCTCATCCACGGCTGTGACTTCTTCTAGAGTACAGCAGAGTGCACCACGCCTAGTTGGTTTTTGAGGACAGGGTGGACAGCCCAGATCCTATGGAGCGAGTGGAGGGCCTAGTGGAGTTAGACCCTTACCCTCATTTTTGAGTCAGCAGTAGCCAGTGAGTGGTGGTATTGCTTGTTGGACTTGTGGTGGACCTCACCATCGGAGAGAGTGTACTCAGGGTGCATCACAGCCAACACAAAGGCAGTGTGAGCACTACCACAGGTTTGGTCACACTAGTGACCGGTGTTTTGACCTACACCCGGAGTTACGGAGTGGTAGGGCTGCTATGGCTGGTAGTAGAGGAGCTCCAGTTCATGGAGGACAAGGTGGTAGAGGTGGTGGTAGAGGATCTACACCTAGTAGGGGTGCAGTACCTGCCCTTACTTCTGACACAACTATGGCTACTCGGATTGAGCAGTTGGAGCAGAGATTGGCTAGTATGGCTATTGCTCAGAGGAGATCAGATTTAGGTGTTGAGGCTTCTGCCTCATATGCTGGTGATAGAGATGCTTTCGACTTCATGTGTGGAGCAGCACAGGTGGATGCATCTGCAGCAATGACTAGGAGTGCAGTACATGCTCTAGAGCCTAGAGGAGCATCAGTGGAGTTGGACCCATAGAGAGGAGAGATTGGGAGACAGGTCAGACTTCCCAAGTCTTTCACGCTATCTGAGGCATTGCAGACAATATCCATGGTTCCTAGACGTCCTAGTCAGGTCTGCTAGTCTGGCAGAAGAAGCATGTCTTGATAGTGACAAGATAGCAACATGCAAAAGAAGGGGAAGTCAACTTTGAAATCGATTGAAGAATGATTACAATTTGGAGTAATTTAAAAT
Source organism: Lunularia cruciata (assembly GCA_948567375.1). NCBI lineage: Eukaryota > Viridiplantae > Streptophyta > Marchantiopsida > Lunulariales > Lunulariaceae > Lunularia > Lunularia cruciata. Next base: position 49,799,996 of record OX419756.1, on the reverse strand, counting down.
TGCAATTGTGCAGGGACGCACAATAGTTTTCTAGTGCCAAAGAACAAGAGAGCAAATCATGGCAAAGAAGGTCACAAATGCTCTGGTAGTGCGAAGTTTTGCAATTTGTAGGTTGGACATCGTAGTAAGAATTGAAGTCTTGAATAGACTTCGTATTACTTTCTTAGCATGGAACTAGAATTTCAGTTTCCTAGGAGTCATGGCAGAGAAAGCTGCCAGTAATTGTGAGGAATGCCCCAAAGTCGAGGGGAAGAAAGGAAATCCGGCTCAATGGACTGAGTCGGATTGGAGGTTAGTGTTGGGGAAGGAAGCAAGAGAACCAACGGGGATCACCTTCTATTGGAAGTATGATGCTGCAGAGGAGACATCGGAGATACAAAATTTGTTCTTTGCTCTACGTACACCAAATGGTTACAAGGTGGAGTCCTATCAGGACCCGATTAACCAAAGCATCGTGGGGATGATAATGGCCATGTTCAAACCAGAATGAACGACTTACGTGAATATGCAGCAAGTAGTCTTTTTCCACCAGATGTTTGCAAGGGTGAAGGTGAACTAGGCAAAGTGTTTTCACCAACAAACAAGGCAGATGGTGGTCAATTGGAGGACAGGTTTGCCTCCACATTATTTTGCACCGTTTGCAGCACACTTCTACTTTGGGTTGAACTTGCTGACAGCAGAGGAGAGGCATCGCATGGTGTTACATTTCCATCCTGATTTGAGACGGGAAGCGGATGAAGAAGAGAAATAATATATGGCACACCTACAAGCCAGTGATGATCACTTCTTGAGGACGGGACAATGGAAGATGGAAGAAGTCACAAGCCAGAAGAAGAAGAAGTGCAGTAAACCCAAAGAAGCAAAGTCACCTCCAACACAAAGGAAGACCCGAGGACTGGTTTTGCAAAGTAAGAAGATGGTGAAAGAAACACCGTCAGAAATTGAGTCTGAAGGGGAGACATAGTCTTGAGGAGAGGACTCAAAAGAATTCAAACTCACTTTACAAAGTGATGAATCTGGAAGTGAGAGTGAGGGGGAACACAAGGTTCAGCAATTGGTTGGAGTGGGTGAAGCTTGTCATGCAATGATTGACAATGTACCAAGAAAGACAATTCATTGCGTAGCCCTGGTTGTGGAAGAGAAGGGGGCTGAAAGACAAAAGGAGTACCTTGCAAGGTGTGGTGCCCACATTTTATTTTTTTTCTATTTATTAGCATTTGGGAAAAGTAAACAAAGAAAGCTGAATTGCAAAAGAAGGAATGGATAGGAGTAACTTCAGAGGAAATCCAAAGAAGTCAAGATTGGATCCAATGATGGAGGTACTTAGGAGTGGGGTACAAAGAAAGAAGACCAAAGAGCATCATTTTCGGATCGAGAAGTGAAGGCCGATACGAAGAACGTCTAACAACCTTGGTACATGGCAAGAAAGTACACTTCAAGAAATGGCAAAGGTAGAAGAAGCATGTCTTGACAGTGATAGGACAACAACACGTAGAAGAAGGGGAAGTCAATTTTGAAATTGACTAAAGAATGATTGCAATTTGAGGTAATATAAAATTGCAATTGCGTAGGGACAAGTTGAATATGTCAAGTAGATTTCCAATCCCTCTAAGTAGTCATCTTGCAATAATGCATGTCAAGAAGCCAATTGAGAGTGAAATTTTCCAAAATCCAAAAGGGGTTAGAGTGTCTCGTCCAGGAGAAGGAATAGTTTTCTACTGCCAAAGAACAAGAGAGCAGATCATGGCAAAGAAGGTCACGAATGCTCTGGTAGTGCAAAGTTTTGCAATTCGTAGGTTAGACATTGTAGCAAGAATCAAAGTCTTGAACAGACTTTGTATAACCTTTTTAGCATGGAAATGGTATTTCAATTTCCCAAGAGTCATGGTAGAGATAGCTACCAGTAATTGTGAGGAAGGCCCCAACGTTGAGAGGAAGAGAGGAAATCCGGCTTGATGGACTGAGTCGGATTGGAGGTTAGTGTTGGGGAAGGAAGCAGGAGACCCAACGGGGATCACCTTCTATCGGAAGTGTGATGCTACAGAGGAGACAGTGGAGATCCAAAATTTGTTCTTTGCTCCGTGTACAACAAATGGTTATAAGGTGGAGTCCTATCAGGACCCGATTAAAAAAAGTATCATGGGAACAATAATGGTCATGTTCAAACCAAAACAAACAAATTACGTGAACATGCAGCAGGCGGTCTTTTTCCACCAGATGTTTGCAAGAGTGAAGGTGAACTGGGCAAAGTGCTTTCACCAATGAACAAGGTAGATGGTGGTCAATTGGAGGACAAGTTCACCTCCACATTATTTTTGCACTATTTGCAGCACACTTCTACTTTGGGTTGAACTTGCTGACAATAGAATAGAGGTGTTGCATGGTGTCGTATTTCCATCCTGATTTGAGATGGGAGGCGGATGAAGAAGAGCAACAATATATGGCACACCTGCGAGCCAGTGATGATCACTTCTTGAGGACAAGACAATGGAAGATAGAAGAAGTCACAAGTCCAAAGAAGAAGAAGCACAGTAAACCCAAAGATGCAAGGTCACCTCCAGCACAAAGGAAGACCTGAAGACTAGTTCTACAGAGTAAGAAGATGATAAGAGAAGCACCATCGGAAACCAAGTCTGAAGGGAAGACAGAGTCTCAAGGAGAAGACTCAAAAGAAGATGAACTCACTTTACAAAGTGAGGAATCCGGAAGTAAGAGTGAGGGGGAACACAAGGTTCAGCAATTGGTCGGAGTGAGTGAAGCTTGTCATGTGATGATTGACAGTGTACCAGGAAGAAGAATCATTATGTAGCCCTGATTGTGGAAGAGAAGGGGGCTGAAAGATGGAAGGAGTACCCTACGAGGCCGAGTTTAGTAGGTAAGAAAGAAGGAAGCTTGGAAGCAGTGTCTCTAAAGATACAAAGATCATGACTTTGGCAAAAGGAGCCGATGGAAGAGGTGAAGTACAAAGACGAGGCCGAAGATGAAGAGAACTTTGACGGAATATAGTATCTATCAAAGGTTGTCACTCCATTGTTGGAACTGTTGAAGGAGCATCAAAAGGTAATTCCCCAAGATTGTATGAAGGTGATGAATGAGTTGCAGGTGGTGAAGTATTTGCTTGTTGAAGTGAAGGGTTTGCAGGAGCAAGAAGTCCAAAGAGATGAGGAAGTTGAAGAACTTTGGGTGGATGCAGTCTTGAAGAAGAAGACTTTTGAGAAGTTGCAAGAGAGTTTTGAGTCAAGAGGTAAGGAACTGCAGAAGCAAGTTGAAGAATTGAAAGAGCATGCAATGTTGCTGACCAAGATGAAAGAGGAAGTTAGTGATGTGTGCATTGAGAGTATTCATGTGAAAGCGACAGCCGCAATAATGGAGCAGGATTTGGAAAGCTTGAAGAAGAGTGCAGCCTGGAAGGATCAAGGATGGCAGAGAGAGTTGGCAGTTAGGCATCAAGAAGAAGAAAGATTGCGTGAGTTGGTACAAAGTGCTGAGTTACAAAGTTCACAGTATGCGGAGGAGAAGAAGATGCTTGCTGCTGAGTACAAAGATGAGTTGAAGATGTACCGCATAGAGTTGAAGGCAGAGTGATCTTGAGGTTATGAGTCAAAATTAGTAGGAGAAGTTGCAAGAAAGTTGCAAGCAATCTTGAGCACAGAGGTTGAAGGGAGATTGGAAGAAGCACGTCTACATGAGTTAAAGTTGCTTGTGCATGAAACTTGGAAGAGAAAAGCCAAAGATGTGGATATGAACACTTTGCTGATCCGATTAAGGGAGCAAGTAGATCTGAAGATGTTAGAAATAGTAGACAATGTCAATTTCAGATTAGATTTAGTCAAGTCAAAGTTAGAGCATATCAAGAGTTGTGTGACAGAGGAGAGGAAGTCCGATGTTGCAGAAGTAGGAATTCAAGTGTCATCGGACTTATTATTAGAGACATTAGAGAAGAGTGGGTTAGGAGATAAGGAAGTAGATAGATTACCCATGAGCTTAATTGTAGTTCCTAGTGAAGAAGTAGTAGAAATAGTGAAGGATTTGGTAGTGTTAGATATACTCGAAGAAGGAGAAGTAATAGGAAGATCATTGGGTTTGAAAATCGATGAATAGGTGGACATCAGATCATAGTAGAAACAGATTGAGATCTGAAGAGGCAGATATGAAGAGGTGCATTGTCAATTCGGATGTGCAAGTAGGAAGAGATGTTAGGAAGCGGTATAGTAGGAAGAACTATCATTTGCTTCACTATTTAAGAGTAGCATTTGCAGTATTATGTTGTTTAGTATTCATATTTTTGAAGATAGATAAAGTGAAGTGTTGTTTTCAGTGCTTGTCGCTTGAGTTTGATTCCGAGTATCAATTTTGTGTCTGTGTTTGTGAGTGTTAGGAGAATTTTGAAGTGGAAGTCAGTGTGTTTGTGGATGTTGAATTCCACAGCCTTGATCTTCATTCTGTGTGTGTGATCTTGAGTGAAGTGTAATCAGAGCAATGCCTTGACAGATCTGAGAGGAATTGTACTGTTGGTAGTATTCTGCATTTATGAGTGCAACACAAAGTTGATGTGAAGCAATTTTGAAGCAAAGAAGTTGTGCTTTCAGTGGAGGGGTGGAATACAATTGTGAGGTGAAGTCATTTTTGTAGTGAATTGCCGTGTTTGGGAGAATCTGAATCATCACAATCAAGATTTGTTTGGACAAAATTTGCTATGTTGTGATTATGGGTGTGTGTATTTGTGACAAGTTGTCAAGATTGTGAGCTTGTTACTCTCTTTTGGGTGTAATTTCTACCTGAGAGATTAAAGACAAAACCAAGAAGAACTAAATTGGTACTTTGCTTTGTATTTGACCAATTTTGAATCATATTTCTGTGGGAACAAACTTTACTTACCTGATTACCGCAAAAGTGATATTTGCCGGGTTGTCATACAGGGCCGAGTTTAGTAGGTAAGGAAGAAGGAAGATCAAAAGTAGTGTCTCTAATGATACAAAGATTGCAACTTTGGCAAAAGGAGCCAATGCAAGAGGTGAAGTACAGAGATGGGGCCAAAGACAAAGAGAACTTTGGCGGAATACAATATCTATCAAAGGTTGTCACTCCATTGTTGGAACTGTTAAAGGAGCATCAAAAGGTAATTCACCATGATCGTATGAAGGTGATAAATGAGTTGCAAGTGGTGAAGTATCTGCTGGTTGAAGTGAAGGGTTTGCAGGAGCATGTAACCCAAAGAGATGAGGAAGTTGAAGAACTTTGGGTGGATGCAATCTTGAAGAAGAAGACTTTTGAGAAGTTGCAAGAGAGTTTTGAGTCAAGAGGTAAGGAAATGTAGAAGCAAGCCAAAGAATTGAAAGAGCAGGCAATATTGCTTACCAAGATGAGAGAGGAGGTCAATGATGTGCACATCAAGAGTATTCATGTGAAGGCGATGGCCGCAATAATGGAGCAAGAGTTAGAAAGCTTGAGGAAGAGTGCATCCGAGAAGGATCTGTAACACCCATTTGTGCATGTGTGTGGTATTGTGATATTTAGCTTGGTATTACAAGAACTTAAGAGATATTATTTATATAGAGACAAAGGATGGTTCTATATTATTCATGGTTAGCTAAAGTTAGTCATAGCTAAGATAGAAGAGACCTTACTTTAGAGGAAGTAGAAAAGATGAGCACCACTATTCTGGATTTTAGTGTGTTGACTTGGTATTATTCCTAGGTGTTCGGCTTTGAGGAAAGAGTTGAGGACTCTTGGGCCCGCAAGCCTTTTTGTCTTGGATTCTTCTTTAGTCCAAGGATAGCCCATGTGAAGGAATCCTTGACTTAGTGGTTGGGTCAAGATAAGACCACATGCTTAGGGGAATATGCCCATGTGAATGGATATTCCTTTCTACTTTTTGACTTTACTTGACTTTTAGTCTAGTAACTTGAGTTACTACGGTAATTAGTAACTTTGGTACGTAACTATTTCACAAGTATATAAATAAGGGGTGAGGAGGTACTCATCATCCTTTCATTTGCAACTATCTCTCTCTCATTGAGTTCTCTAGTGAGCAATGTCTTGAGTCTTGGAGTGTTAGCCTTGGAGGAGTATGATGGAGTTGGGGTTCCTTGCCTTCTTAGTCCATGGTGCGCTACCATAATAGCCATCAGAGGTTCATCCTAAGTGAGAGACAGGCCGGCTCACATTTTTGGTTCCGTTGTCGGGACCTCTCTAGAAGACAAGATATGTTCTGTGTTCAATTCTACATTAGGCAGAAGGAGGCTATGAGAGCTCACTTGGAGAGAACATTAGGAGAGGAGAGGGCTGAACTAATGTTAGAGAACCAAGATCAATTTTTATACCCTGTAGTTCATTATGATGTCTTTGAGGTGATTTTGTACATCTTGTACACATGAGAGGAATTGGAGAGATTGTGTGAGGTGGATTGTAGATTTTGGGGATTAAGGTGATTTTGGGCAAAATCTCAAGTTTGAGATCTGGATTTGAAATTTCTACACATGATAGCTTGGGTTATCTTTCAGTTAGTACACTGGAAATTATTGTATCCTACCTGCTATCACAAAAATTAGAGAAAGATCGTTCTTGCGCAGGGAGTTATGAGTTTTTGAAGTGAGTGGGGTGGTTTTCAAACCAAATCTGAAATATTTGTAATGAATAGAAAGGTCTCTAGGCCAAATGGCTTGATGAAAAGATCTGAAATTTTGCAAGAAGGGACGCCCTAGAGTTGTAATCAAGTGTGAAAAATTTCAGAGGATTGTGACATACTGGTTGGAAGATTTGAGTGACATTGTGAGGAAGGGTCAATTCTACATAGTGGAGATCTCATGCATGAGGAGCTTGAGATCAACAAAAAGCATGTTTGAGTGTTTAGATTCATCTTGGGAACATGGAGGGTCATCAAGAGTGGAAATTGAGATTATGCAAGGTTCCTCACGGGTTTGAGTTGATTTTAGGGGTGGATTTGAGGAAAAGAGAGCGTCTTTCACGCTATTTGAGGCATTGCAGACAATATCCATGGTTCCTAGACGTCCTAGTGCAGGTGTGGTAGGTGGTGATGGACTACCTGCTAGTCAGCCACTTGCTACTAATAGACTGAGTCTAGCATGTTGTTGAGGGCGGCTCAGCTGATTATGTGGCATCCTTTGTTTTCAGCCAGTGACATGTTTACATTGGGAGTTGACCCAACCCCAGTGTTCTGGTTGGCTCCCACGTTGTGCGAGAGTAGGGATGGTGCAATTCCTAATGCTAGAGTAGAGGTAGTTGGTAATGGAGCTGACTTGGTTGAGGAGCATGGGATCCGTTCAGCGACCAATGGTTTATGCCAGGCAGCAACGGCCAGACTGGAGGAGTTGCCAGCTAGACCGGCCTTTGAGAGAGCGTGGTTTATACCTGGTGTTGTCCTATTGGATAACCAGAGGGGGATTTTTCATTTGGTGGGACCTTCAAGGAAGGTCTATACACCATAGAGAGTCTTGTTAGACTCTGGTGCGCAGCTCCTTATATTGGGGAAGGCTGCAGTTGTTGGTCTGGAGTTATAGAAGACCGATGTGGAGAGGTGTCCATTTCAGATCCAGACATCTCTAGGTGGTGGTTCAACATAGTACATCACACGTGGAGAGCTTGTTGTCCAAGTTCAGCCTGGTCATCCGACTGATAGCTCAGGCTATTGCGACAATAGCTAAGTCATATGATGTGCTAGTTGGGGGAGCAATGTTATACTCCATGGGTTTCAGCATTGACTATTAGGAGGAGATAGCCTCTTATAGACCTGGTTGGCAGTCTGGTGAGGGACGGGTATGTCACCTACCAATACGCTTCAGTAGTGGCAGTCTTGGCTCACTACAGTCCGGGACCATGGCAGCATCAATTTTAGCTTTTAGCGGTTCAGTTACTTAGCCTGGTGACTTGTTGGAGGGGAACGCCCATGCAAAGGATACTCCAGTACCAGAGGAGATCACTCGGCTTTGGAGTACGAGTGGGATTGTTCCATCCACCTTGGATGTTCCATTGTGGAGTTCAGAGGAGGGATTGCAGCAACATGCAGATCAGTTGGTGCAGCAGGCTTGGAGTGGAGCCTTTGTACCATCAGGGGATGAGTGTGAGGATGAGCCTCCAGAGGCGATTGCTTTGACACCTCTGGATACCACACTCATTGCTTGGCAGTATCCAGTTGAGGGGATATGCCTATTGGAGTTGTTTGGTGGGATCAGCACCGGACTAGTTGCGGTGTTACAGGCAGGTATATGAGTACAGAGGTACTTGTATGTAGAGAAAGATGAGACTGCTAGGCAAGTCTCTCTACATCATGTGGCGCACTTGGCCTATCGGTATCCGGAGTTATTACCGATGTTAGCAGTCAGAGGTTACCAGAAGGCCCTACCATGAGACATTTCCTTACTGGGGGCGCATGACCTAGAGAGACATGGGCATTTTCACTTGGTGATTTTTGGATGGCCATGTCAGGGACATACACGTGCTGGTAGAGGATTGGGTCTTCAGGATCCTTGTTCAGGTGTGTTTTGGGAGATGTTACGGATACTACGACATCTCCAGGTTCATCAGTCTATTTCTCCAGCTTACCTTTTGGAGAACATTCCTTTGATGGGTGATTCTTGCACTAGAGTAGTGGCGAGTACACATCAAGTCCATTCTTGGATGGGACCTACTATATTGTTAGATGCAACTAGAGTGGGATCACGGGCTCATCATCTTCGTCTTTGGTGGACAAACCTCTTACCCAGAGAGGTTCTACAGCGTGCTTATGATGGGATTCAGCGACTGGACCACATTCTTGTTGATGATATCTTGGATGTTGGGTGTCAGTCTCAGACAATGGTAGTGGCTGATAGGTCACCTATGGCAATGGTGAACCTAGTGGGACAGCCTAGAGCTGCATTTCCTACACTCATGAGTTTCCCAGGCTCTCATGCTTTTTGAGAGGGAGGACTTGGACTTGTTTGGGACTCATAGTTATAGCAATTGGTGGAGCCCAACGCTAATGAGAGAGAGCAGGCGATGGGTTTTTGCACCAGTATTTCCGCTGTTCTAGCAGTGTCAGAGGCATCTAGGCGTCAGGTGTTAGGTCAAGTTATGGACCTGAACTGTTTGACCTGGATTGTGAGCCTTGGCTTGGCGGAGTAGCATAGGATGCGCTTGATAGGCATCACCACTCGGACACTTGTGAGCCCTGTGCCTACCGAGACGATTGAGGCACATGCTGGGGGCGATGGACTGAGTGGACATGGTATTCTTGGGACACATCCAGTAGCTACTAGGGAGAGTGGTCTACTTGGAGTCCATCCAGGTGAGCGTGGGCTACTTGGATTACACCCTTGGTCCACATGGGATGCAGCCAGAGGACGTGTGGAGCTTGCAGCCAGAGTGGAGGGAGTTTTTCACATAGAGGTTGGGACCTCTAGTGGTCGGGAGCATGTCACTATTGCTCCCAAGGGCCCAGTGTAGCAGTCAATCAGTACGTCATCCACTCCTACTACAGTTACAGAGGATACTTGGGAGCCAGATCTTGGACCCAAGCTTACTGGAGAGGAAAGACGGAGGGTTTGGAGGTTCTTGAGGAGTCACACGAGTTGTTTTGCCTTTAGTATGAAGGATTTGGGTGCTTTGAAGGGACTTGGTATACGGATTGAGCTGACTAGCGACACACCAATTTTCCGATGTCCTTATTGATATAGTGAGATGGAGAGGACATTGATTCAGAGCCGGAGTAGTGACCTTTTTGAGGCTAGTTTGGTGGAGATCTCACATGGAGAGTATGCATCAACAACAGTGATGTCAGCCAAGAAGGATATGCATGGCAACTATATAGATAGGCGGATGTGTGGAGATTACCGCCCTATCAACCGATAGACCAGGGCTGAGCGGTATACCATGCCTACACCGGAGGAGATTTTTGATGTGATTGGGCATGCAAAGGTCTTCAGTACTTTGGATCTTTGAGCGAGATATCATCAGTTGCCGATCAGGGAGGAGGATAAGTCCAAGACAACATTTTGGGCTATTGATCCTCACGGCAAGGATGTGTTATATCAGTGGAGGTTCTTACCATTTGGGTTGAAGAACGCTCTTGCTGAGTTCTAGAGGGTCATGGATAGGATCCTAGCTGGATTGGATTTTGCTTGGTGCTATATTGATGACATTTTAGTTTATAGCACTACTGTGGAGGAGCATGAGCGATAGTTGTTGGCGGTGTTTGAGAGGTTGAGATCTCATGGACTCAAATTACATCCTGGGAAGTGTAGGTTCTTCCACAAGCAAGTTGAGTATTTGGGTCACACTATCTACCCCGGAGGACTTGGTGTTCAGCAGACCAAGGTGGAGGCTATGGCACATATTCCTCGGCCTACGGATGTGAGCAGAGTGCAAGCATTCCTTGGGTTGGCAAACTTCTATCACCGCTATGTTAGAGGATTTAGTGCCATTGCCAAGGCCTTGACAAAGCTGACCAAGCTTACACAAGAGTGGTGTTGGGGAGATGAGCAGGAGAGAGCTTTTGTAGAGCTCAAGGAGAGGTTGACAGTTGCTCCTATTTTGAAAAGACCGATCAGGGGACGACCATTTCAGGTTCATACTGATTGGAGTATGTTGGGGCTTGGAGCGGTGCTCACACCCAGCATGATGATGAGGAAAAGGAGTTTGTGGTGGCCTATGCTAGTCGCTCCAACAATTCAGTGGAGGCAAAGTATAGTTCATATGAGGGAGAGTGCTTGGCAACAGTTTGGGCAGTAGCACATTTCCAATGTTACCTATTTGGTAACCCCTTCACTCTCATCACTGATCATCAGCCACTGAAGTGGTTGATGGAGTCTGACAAGCTTTTAGGGAAGCTTGCACAATGGGCTCTGATTTTATAGGAGTATGATTTCACGGTTGTTCATAGACCTAGAGTGGTGAACCGTGATGCAAATGGGTTGAGTAGAAACCCATGTCCCAGCCAGCAGGATCAGACCGGAGCACGTTGACATGGTGAGACAGATGAGGAGATGGTGCCAGGTTGGCATGCATTGGCCTTTTTGTGTATATTTGCAAAGGCTTTGGTGGTATCTCTCTCAGTGCATACATGAAGAGTTATTGAGGTCACAGATCCAAAGAGTGAAGATATTGGTACAGTTTAGTGAGACATTCATGATGATGTCTTAGTGATGGACTATCTTTGCACTGGTGTTGTGGGTGGCACAGTTGGGGCCAAGGAGAGAGACCGTGTTCTTCAGCAAGCCAGACGGTTCAGAATGGAGAGTAGACACCTTTTGCATGTATGGGAGGATGGTAGAGTGCAAGTAGTACCACTTCCATCTCAGAGACCACAGTTGGTCCATCATGCTCATGAGGAGCTAGGACATTTTGGAGTAAAGCGTACGTATAGCTTACTCCAGAGTCATTATTGGTGGTGTGGTATGCAGACCGAGGTACAGCTGTTTGTTGCCAGATGTATGGTTTGTGACCGAGTGAGAGCATCATTCAATGCTCCTACGCCATAGTTACACCCACTACCTATCTTGGGATTGGGTTACCGTTGGAGTTTGGACTTCGCCGGACCTTTATCGCTGATTGTGAGACATCATTGGTATGTTTTGGTGATGGTGGAGCACTTCTCCAAGTGGATTGAGTTGGTGGCACTTCCTGACAAGTCTAGTGAAGGGACAGCTTACTCGTTCCTGGATCGAGTTCTTAGTCATTTTGGTGCACCAACTGAGGTTTTGACTGATCAGGGTACATAGTTCTTGGGGGAGTTTCAGGTCCTGTGTGACAAGGCTTTGATTGATCATTGTACTACATCTCGAGATCACCCTAAGGCAGATGGCTTAGCAGAGAGAGTGGTTCAGACGGTGAAGAGAGGATTGCAAAAGTATGGTTTGCAGAGAGGCCACTTGGGAGATTGGGATCTCCAATTACCTTGGTTGGCCATGGGCTATCGGTTCAGCCGGCAAGCCTCCTTAGCATCCTACTCTCCATACTTTCTACTCTATGGACGAGATCCTAATTTACCTACAGCCATTTGTTGAGATGCTACTGTAGTTTTGGACTTGGATGACCCCGATGTATGAATGAGCGCATGTTCTCAACGTGCAGAGATCTTTCGGAGAGTGATGCCGATGGCCTTTGAGAACTTGGCAATTGCTCAGCATAGAGATACTTTACGCTATGCTACCATTTGAGGAGGAGGTTATAGACCCTTGATCTGCCAATTTCATCTAGGTGACTATGTATATCTACAACAGACAGCACCGACAACACTTGATGTTTCTACCGGCCACACTATCTTGAGAGTGCGTGAGGTTTTGCCATTTGGAGTCCTTGTGTTAGAAGGACGTGATGGTGTTGTTTGGAAGGATCATGTGCGCAATTGTGCGCCATGCTACCTGTAACAATATGGAGTATAGCGACGAAGTCAGTCAAGCTCACAAAGTAGCACATAAGACAAATTAGCCTAGAATATTCCAAAAGTATCTAGGAAGCTTCTTGGGAAGCTTCCCAGTTAGCTTAGCTTGCACCTTAAGTAAGTAGCTTCTAGAAGGAAGCTTCTAGAAGCTTCCAACTAGCTTAGCTTGCACGCCAAGTAGGCGGCTTCTAGAAGGAAGCTTCTTGAGAAGCTTCCTAGTTAACTTGGCTTGCACTCTAAGAAAGTGGCTTGAGAAGCTTCTTGAAAAGCTTCTCAAGGGCCTTGTATGCTACCTATAAATACCAAAGCCAAAGCTCATGCTAGGCATTCGGAGTTTTCCCTCATTCAAGTGTCCCAATGCAAGTTTCTATTCTCCTATTTCTCTCCTCGGTTTTGGTCTTTTACATTGGTATCAGAGTAGGAATGGGATGGATGGAATTTATGGACCACCAAATCCACTTCCGCCAAACCATTGGGACTTTCATATCCAGATATTACCAAAGCATCGTTTCACACAATTCATCACCTCACGCTTTGGGCAGGATTTTCTACATATGATCACCGTGTTAGAGGAACCCTTGATACTTCCAGTTGTAACTTATGGAGAATGGTGGACGTGTTGTATCTATGTGTTACTCAACTAGATAAATTGAGGTTATTGGAATAGAGTAGTAGCAATGGCGGCAATACCGGATGTTATCCTTGCAATGCAATAACAAATCGAGCATCTTACTCGATTGTTGGATGAACAAGACCAGCAACGACAAGAACAGATAGCCAGAGCACCAGTTCGAGATGGAGAAGATTGCATTTGATTCCTGAAACCCAAGGTGTTTGAAGGAAAGAATCTTCCAGGCACAGTGGAGAATTTTGTGTTTGATTGTGAATGTTACTTTGAAGCCACCAATCTTCAAGACAAGCAAAAACAAATTCTCTTGGCTTCTAGCTAGTTAGATGGCATGGCAAAACTTTGGTGGCGGTTCCAAGTAGAAAGAGCTGAACGACAAATTGTTACACCGATTTTGACATGGGTAGAATTCAAGGATGCAATACTTGGTCAATTTCAGACTATAAATGCCACCCGAGCTGCACGAGATAAATTGGCAGAGTTGAGGCAGATTGGCTCAGTGAGAAGCTACATCACACAATTTTAAAATATCATCATGCAAATTCTAGATATCCAAGAAGGTGAAGTTCTGGATCGATTTGTGCGAGGATTGAAGTCACAAACCAGATTGGAGGTGACCATGCAAGAGCCACATAACGTAGAAGAAGCCATGCAATTGGCTGAGCTTTTTGATTCCTTAGTTGTGACAACTTGGTCTCGACCTCGACCTACACAAAACCTACCAGTACCGCGAGTGGAAGAACCGGTACCAATGGAGATTGATGTTATCCAACGAAGACCACTTGGCACAGCAGATAGAGAAAGATTACGACAAAATGGAGGTTGCTTTTATTGTCGCCAAGTTGGACATCGCGTTGCTAAATGTCCACTTAGGAATGGGCGACCTCAACAAGTTGCCCAGATGGAGTTTGTAGAACAGAATGATCAAGGAAATGAAGAATCCCAATAGGAGATTTTGAGCCGCCTACTAGGAGCTTGATTAGTTCCAATAGGATTGAAGGCTCAACCTATGCAAGTTTGCTTCACTTGCAAGGTACAATATCTAATCGGGGTTGTAGGATTTTGGTTGATTCTGGAAGTTCAGAGAATTGCATATCTATGCAAGTAGCAAAGGAATTAGGTATTCCTATCAAGCCAGTGATTGGAAGTAGTTTGATGATGGCGGATGGTAGAAAAGGTTTTGCATTCCGCACCTCGCATCTTGTTACCTTCAAGATCGGGAAGGAGTATTTGGAGTGTATGAGGTTTGTAGTGGCACCTCTACACTATGATATCATTCTGGGTCTACCTTGGCTTGAACGTCATAAGGTTCAATTCGATTGGACCCGACGTCAAATTTAAGTACAACACCAAGGTAGGAATTTCCGATTAGGTTGTCTGGCACCTCTGAGTAAGACACCTAAGAATAGTCAGTCCCAAGATGGGAAGTTTGTTGAGAAGGTAGCTATAGAGCAAATCTGGAAGGGAGATGAGTCCCAAGATGGGAAGTTTGCCAAGAAAGCAACCATAGAGCAAGCTTGGAAGAGAGATGAGTTCCTAGAAGGGAGTTTGTTAATGAAGCAGCCATAGAGCAAGCTCTGGAGGAAGATAAGTCTGTATTCGCGGTGTGGATAAAGCTGATTGCACAAGAACAATCTTAGGAGGGCCAGGTGCCGCATCAAGAAACGGTTGATCGGATAGTTCAGGAGTTTGCAGATGTGTTTCCGGATGATCTGCCAAAGGGATTACCCTCTGATCGAGGAATGCCCTTCAAGATCAAGTTATTGCCAGGGAGTACTCCAATGAGTCAACCAATCTATCGACTCTCACCAAAGGAGTTGGAGGAGTTGCAAACAACACTTACAGAGTTGTTGGAGAAGGATTTCATACGACATAGTACCTCTCCATGGGGAGCACCGGTACTATTTGTTCCAAAGAAGGATGGAGGACTTTGTTTCTATATTGATTACCGTGGGCTCAATAAGCAAACCGTGAAGAATGCATATCCCTTGCCTTGGATCAATGACCTGCTTGATCAATTAAGTGGAGCATGCTACTTTTCCAAGCTAGATCTTCGTAGCGGCTATTGGCAAATTCCTATTGAAGGAGAGGATGTGCAAAAGACTGCCTTTTGCACAAGGTATGGATATTTCGAGTGGAGAGTTCTACCTTTCGGACTCACTAATGCTCCAATAGTCTTCATGGATCAGATGCATCGGATGTTGGAGGGACTATTGGATCAGTCCATGGTAGTGTTCTTAGATGATATTTTAATCTATAGTAGGACAAAGGCAGAACATAGGAATCATGTGCAAGAAGTCCTAAGACAACTACGATAGTGGAAATTTTACTGCAAGAAGTCAAAGTGTGTTTTTTGGCAGAAGGAGGTTACCTTCTTGGGTCATAAGATCTCATCAGAGGGGATCAAGATGGAAGAAGAGAAGATCATGACCATTACTGATTGGCCTACCCCGAAGGATGCTACCGAAGTACGAGCATTCAATGGATTGGCCAGTTTTTACTGACTGTTCATCCACTATTATGCTCACCTGGTTACACCATTGATTGACCTCTTGGGAAAGAACTCAAGCTTCCAATGGACCACCAAGCATGAAGAAGCATTCCAGAAGTTAAAGCATATGGTGTCTTCAAGACCCATTCTTTAACCATATGATCCTCAACTACCTTGTGTGGTTGATTTTGATGCTTCTAACTTTGCAATTAGAGCTGTGTTGCAACAAGAATTTCTAGATGGACTACATCCTATTGCCTTTGTGTCTTGCCAACTAAATACAGCTGAAAGAAATTACTCTGCTCGAGATCGAGAACAACTTGCAATGGTATATGCCACCAAGGTATGGAGGCATTATCTCTTGGGGAAACAAGTGATCATGTGAACTGATCACAAGCCATTGTTGCAGACCTTACACCTAGAGCACATGAAGAGTCGACATCATCGATGGGAAGAGCAACTCCAATTGTTTGACATCAAACTTGAGTACAAACCAGGTCAGTTCCATGTCATCCTTGATGCTCTATCACGATGACTTGATTTGAAGTCTCTTCCTCTCATTGCGGCAGCAATTACAACGGTGTCAATTGATCCCAAGATTCATAACAAGTTTTGGTTAGCTCTACAACAAGATCCCTTCTTCCAAATGGTACATGGTCGGCTAACAACAAGTGACAAGGAGTACAACACCTTCTCCTTCAAGGAAGGCCTTCTATTCCATGCGGACCGGATCTATGTTCCAGCCAAAGGTGATCTTTGACTTATGCGCCTTCAAGAAGCCCATGGTTTACTTGTCGCTGGTCACATGGGTGTGGACAAGACCTTGGGTACCCTCCAATGTCAATGGTGGTGGCTCAACATGACACGGGATGTTCAAGAATTTGTCCGATCGTGTGAGAGCTGCCAATGTAACAAGGCCAGCAACCAAAAGCCGGGTGGACTCCTTCAACCGCTTGCCGTTCCATCAGCTTGTTGGGAGCATGTGAGCTTGGATCTCATCACATCCTTGCCAAAGACAAAACAAGGACACACCACCATTGTGGTGTTTGTGGATAAGCTTAGTAAGCAAATCCACTTGGCACCAACCTGTGATACCGTGGATGCTCCAACCTTAGTGCAAATCTACTTTGACAATGTCTTCAAGCATCATGGAATGTCATGCATACTCATCTCCGACCGTGATCCTCACTTTACCGGGAAGTTTTGGCAAGCACTCTTTCAGATACTTGGCACCAAGCTTGCTTTGTCCACGGCCTATCATCCTCAAACTGATGGACAAACCGAACGTGAAAATTGTACATTGGAGGATATGTTGCGTGCCTTTGTCAATGTCCACCATACCAATTGGGATGAATGTCTTGCCGCTGCTGAATTTGCCTACAACAATTCCAAACAGGCAAGCACCGGATTCTCTCCTTTCTTTCTCAATTTTGGCCAAGATCCGCTTGTTCCAGATTCTCTTCTTGCTCCTCCTCCATCTCAGGTTCCTCATACTTCCACATTCTTGACCACTATATCCCAATCTCTCCAACAAGCCAAGTCTCGCCTCCTTGTTGCTCAGAATCACCAAAAACAATATGCGGACCACCATCGTAGAGATCTCACCTTTGAAGTTGGTGATAAAGTCATGCTATCCTCTTGTAACCTCCCTCTCCCACTTGATACCTGAGTTTGTAAACTTGCCCCTAATTGGATAGGACCCTTTGATATCACCCAAATTGTCTCTCCTATTGCTTATCGTCTTGCCTTGCCTTGTCACATGCGTATCCATCCTGTCTTTCATGTTTCCAAGTTGAAACCCTTTGTTCCTAACCCCTCTTCCTTTTCCTCTCGAGTCCAACCTCTCCCTCTTCCTATCCCTATCAATGATCATGAGGAGTACGAAGTTGATCGTATCCTTACGCGTTGCCACATTCAACGAGGCCGTCGCCAACATACAGAGTACAAGGTCCTTTGGAAAGGGTATCCCCTTCATGATGCCACTTGGGAACCTCTTTCTCACCTCCACAATGCACAGACGGCCATCCAAGAATTCGAAGCTTCAGTGGCGACGAGGATGTCACCAACTAGTGGCGGGGGAATATGTAACAATATGGAGTTTAGCGACGAAGTCAGTCAGGCTCACGAAGTAGCACATAAGACAAATTAGCCTAGAATATTCTGGAAGTATCTAGGAAGCTTCTTGGGAAGCTTCCCGGTTAGCTTAATTTGCACCTTAAGTAAATAGCTTCTAGAAGGAAGCTTTTAGAAGCTTCCAACTAGCTTAGCTTGCACGCCAAGTAGGCGGCTTCTAGAGGGAAGCTTCTTGAGAAGCTTCCTAGTTAACTTGGCTTGCACTCTAAGAAAGCGGCTTGAGAAGCTTCTTGAGAAGCTTCTCAAGGGCCTTGTATGCTACCTATAAATACCAAAGCCAAAGCTCATGCTAGGCATTCGGAGTTTTCCCTCATTCAAGTGTCCCAATGTGAGTTTCCATTCTCCTATTTCTCTCCTCGGTTTCAATCTTTTACACCACCTCCCAAACATTGATGGTACTATGGACCCAAGCTTGGCACTTGTACGTGCAGGCTTGAGGTGTATGTTATGTGGCTCTTTTGGTGGAGCTGCTACTATGTTAGTATGTGATAGCTGTTTGAGAGGATGGCATATGGCATGTATGACTCCTCCCCTCACGGTGGTTCCTCAGGGACAGTGGTTATGTCCTAGATGTACTTGACCTATAGCTAGTTCATTCTTTATATGGTATAGATTGCAGACAGGCGACTAACGATGGGGCTCCATAGCACCCGACCTCTTGATCTTTGCCCATTAGAGGGTATACCATATACTTAGAATAGATGGCTATCTGGAGTTAGAGGGACTTAACCGCCAGTTAGAGGGGCGATTGTGGCACTTTAGAGTCTATGTATGACTTATGTGTGAGTTGTGTTTTCTACAGTGTATGATGTTGACAGCGATGTATGTTGTGTAGCAATGTATATACGCACAACTATCACGCCATTTGTAGTGCCGCATCTAGATGCTCGGACACTACAGTTCCAGTGATAGTAGTTAGAGGTATTTCAGTAGTTTCTCAGAGACTACTTTCCGACGGTCAGATTTTGTGTTTGGGGTACTGACTTCACGGTGGGGCCCACCATCACTTTGCACCGTTTGCACCATCGAGTGTGCCATCAGCGGGACCATTAGGGTTTCAGAGCTAGCTCGAGTCCAGGGGGTATAGTTTTGAAGTGAGCTCCAGAGAGCTCACTTCTCTGATGTTGAGCCTTCGAGTTCCTGGCTATGGTGGACAAAGGTCGGCGAGCATCACCTAGATTCTCTATGCTTGAGTGGGTGTGGTTTGACTGTAATCAGTGCCCAGTTGTTGGCAGTTTATAGAGTGACAGATCAAGTACTAATCTGAGTTGAGTTGAGTTGAGAGTGTTAAGCAATCTGATTATTGTGGCACTTTAGAGTCTATGTATGACTTATGTGTGAGTTGTGTTTTCTATAGTGTATGATGTTGACAGCGATGTATGTTGTGTAGCAATGTATATACGCACGACAACCCTAAAGTTGGCTGACCGCCAAATCTCCCGCTAACTTTTCACTCGAGCCAAATTGAAAACACGGGTTTCTCCAAATCACAAATTCATGAGAATAGCTTCACAACTCCACCTTCAATTTTGCTTTTTGAGCCCAACTCGCAACAAATTGGTCTTGCCTTCACCTCATGAGCTCAAAATCACAACTATTGCTCAAAGTTTGCTCCTTTTGTGCTCAAAAATTGGCCAATGCTTCCGCACACCGTATGCCTTACTGCCAAATCTCCATCAAGCAACAAGCATTTGCACACCAAGGAAAAACTGAACTTCAATTGAGCTACCAACGATCCATTGAGCTTGGAGATACAACGAACACTCAAAGTTCCCGCACCCCATTTCCCCTTGATTTCACTTCTTTGATGTAATCAGATTGTTTACAACTCTTGGATCCACTCAACTCAGATCAGTCCTTGATTTGTCACTCTATAAACTGCCAACAACTGGGTGTTGATTACAGTCAAGCCACACCCACTCTAGCTAAGAGAATCTAGGTGACGCTCACCGACCTTTATCCACCATAGCCAAGAACTTGGAGGCCCAACATTAGAGAAGTGAGCTCTCTAGAGCTGCACTTCAAAGTATACCCCTAGATTTGAGCTAGGTCTGAAACCCTAACGATCCCGTTGATGGCACACTCAACGGTGCAAATGGTGCAAAGTGACGGTAGGCCCCATCGTGAAGTCAGTACCCCAAACACAAAATCTGACCGTTAGAAAGTAGTCTTTGAGAAACTACTGAAATAACTCTAACTACTATCACTAGAACTCCAGTGTCCGAGCAATCTAGATGCAACACTACAAATGGCGTGACAAAGACTAACATAAGATGAAATGAGTACAATCCATTAGTAAGTTCTGCAACTTTCTCCTTTAATTTTAATAGATAATATATATATCAGAAATTACTCAATTACTATAACATATATATATATATATATATATATATATATATATATATATATATTATCCATATTCTTATATATTTATATAATTTTAGCCATAGTAGATATGTGAGCTTTTTTACTTATCTTTTATAAGATTATCAACTTTTTCAAACTATAAAATAACATAATTTAGGTAAAGTGAAAAGGGTAATAGATGTTGAAAGGGTGTTCATACATTTAAAATTTAGATGTCCACTAATAGAATCAAAGATAGCATTTATAGTTGAGATGAGTAGCATTTGAGAATGGTATCACATTATGTACTCAAGATAACTAAGAGACAAGAAGTAGTTATTTTCAAGGTTTTGTTTAAACTTACGGGACTATGATGTCCAAGTAGGAAACAAAAATTCACATGGGCAGGGAAGAAAGAAACTTTAATTATCTTATAGCCAAGATATAAAAGTGATAATTTTTCACCATCATAAACTCCAATTTCTATATGAGAATCACAAAAGAAGTATTTCTATAAGGATTCTAGGTCCTTACCACCAGTTAGTTGTCTATATCCTATTGCAATGCAATCTGGAATTTTCTCTTAGAGCATCTCCTCTATAACAAGGTATATGAAGAGATAAGTAGGCCATGCAATAGCAAAAGATAGTGCCTACTAAAATTATTTTCAACCCACACCAAATATATCTTCATTTCTTCATGCTGAATTTTCACTAAAATTTTCAAGTGGTTTAGTGTTTAAGGCTTAAAGATTTGCATAGTTAATTGTAGGATGCAACAAATAATGCAATTGCTCATTTTGCTATTTCTAGATTACACCTTAGCTTCTGGAGTGGAATCCTTGATTTTATTTTTGATGATGCCTATAAAAATGATATTGTCAAACATATTTTTATGAATGTCAAACAATTTGTTGTAGACAATGATGATGATAATGAATTGCCTATTTGTAGAGGTGGTTCACAACCAAGATGCTCTCCTAATCTTTATTGAGACCATGCAATGGAGCCTTAAATAATATATTAGAACTACTTCTCTCCAAATCCAATATTCCCAACTCCCATCTTTTGAAGGCAATTTCAAAGTGATGTCACTTATTCAATCACATCATCTCTAGAATTGTTGCACAAGATGAATATTTTGTCTAGTAAAGAGATGCAATTAGATCCTTAGATCTTTCTTCCATTCAAAAGATCATTGATGCTTTTAGAATCTTTGCAGATGGCATAGCTTGCAAATCAATTGATGAATTTGTTTGAATTGGTGAATCTAAAGCAAACAAATGCTTTCAAAAATTTGCCTCAACAATTGTTGTTGTTTTTGGGAAAGAGTACTTTCACTTTCTATTAGTTGTAGATATAGAATAATAACTTGCTATCAATGAGCAATGTGGATTCCTTGGGATGTGTTTGGTTCTCTTGATTGCACATGTTGGGAATGAAAGAATTGTGCAATTGCATGGAAAGAGCAATACAAATATTGACAAGAAAATTGTTTGATTATCATGGAAGCCATAACAATGTCAAATTTATAGATTTGGCATGCATATATTGGAATGCTTGGATTGAATAATGACATTAATGTTATTGATTGTTCTCCATTGCTAATGAACCTACTTAAAGGTGTTGCACTCAATGCAAGGTACTTAGTCCAAGGTCATGAGTATTCTTTGGACTACTTGCATAGAATTCATCTTGCTTTTGGGATTTAATTGAAATGAAACAACTTTGGACGGCTTTTGTGATCATGCACAATATCATTGTTGAAGATGAAGCTTCAATTGGAATGAATATTGAGGACATAAATGACATGAGCATCATCGTGCACCGGGGCATTCAAGCTCCTTTGACCTTTGATCATCTCATGGATTCCATTGCCAATTTCATGATGAGCGTCAACATTTCCAACTCCAAGAGGATTTGGAAGAGCTATATGGAAAAGGCATGGAAATTCATAAGAATACAGCATAATCCATTTCATTTCTAGAATTTTTCAAACTCTTCAATGTTCAAATTGTTGTCAAACTGTGAAATGCTTGATATCATCTTGGAACTTGTTGAGGTGCAATTGCCTTGCATTTTACCTCTTAGTATGGCATGTGCAAGTTGTTGTTGTAACTTCAAGAAATCACAATCTTGCTTATCCAATCCATGTAGCAAAGTCATGAATAGCTTCATAGTGGATTTTTAAAGAGCCAATACTTGCTCCAATGATTCATCCTTGGAAGAGCCACTCTCATTTAAGTCCCAAATGCCCTTAAGACAGCCTGCAATTTTGGAAACCACTTTTGCAAAATTGCACATTTTGACTCCAATGAATGAAATGGTCTTACTTATGATAGCTTAGGATGTGCTTGGTTGGAATGAGAAAAAATTTAACTCTAGAAAGCATGTATAGGACTTTTTGACCAATGCCAATTGTAGGATCTTGGGAGACATAGAGTCAACTTTGAGCAACTTGAACATGTTTATCGCCATCAAAATTACTCCACAGGATCCATGAGCTTTTGTCTCGGATGGAATGATTGGGGTGGATGCAATAGTAGCACCTTCTTGACTTCCTTGGCCAATAGATTTAGTTCAAATCATTTCAACTCCTTTCTTTGATGTCAATTTGAACAATTGTGAATGACAATGAATTCAGCAAGGTCATGCCAACCCAACCAGTGCTTCAACAATGTAGAAAGTGCACCAAAATCTGATAGCCAAATTCAGCATAGAGGTTTTAAAATCTTTGATATCTTCTTGGTATATTTCCCAAATTTATCAGGAAAATAAAATTAATTTGTGCACCTTGTAAAATATTTACCATTTATTTTGTTGTGGTGGAAAAGAATTTGGAGAAAAATGGAAAAAAATGATAAACTAGTGTTCTTTTGTATTTCTATTGTGTTGCGGTGGAGATGTAAGGAGAGTAAGACCTACCGTCATTGTGCAAGGAAGGAGGTGACACAAAGAAAGGAAATTTTGGAAACTAAACTGCAGATGGCACCTAAGGAAAGGACAGATTGAATGCTGATAAATCAGGCATTGACAATGAGGATAAGTGGAAGGAAGAAAGTCCCTCTAGCGGGATTGAATGTGTGTCCATTGCTCTACAAAGAATATTGGTGGTGCAATCCATAGGAGAGCAATGCTTCTTCAAGGTAATTCTAGGTAATGTTTCTTCATATGTTCTAATAGTTTGTAGACCTATGACTTGCATAGCTCACATAATTTGGGTTCAACAGGGCAGATTTCTCACACCTATATGATTCAGGCCTAGCCTAATTTTACCCCTTATGTCTTATCCTTGTATAGATTGATAAGTTTATCCTATTTGAACAAGCCAAATATTTTACTAATTACCTAAATTATTAGTATTTTATTAAAAAAATTATATAAGTAAAGCTAAAGAAACTCCTAGTTAGAAGTATTTCTCTACATGGATAAATATTGATAGTAAAGAGGAAAAGATCCCAAGAATTATGAAGAGATAGATTGGAAATCACATTGTGAGTACAAAAGGATAAGAGAAGTAGAACAAGACGAGAAGCAAACTATAGAATATTGTGTATGAGCGTTTTATCTTCGTAACATAACACCCTAGGTTCACTCAGCACTTGTAAGGTTGGAAATTCTGATGAGATGGTCCACACGTTTTGTCATCATGTGCTATTATGCTGATATCCAAATGTGGCAACATACTCTTCCTTCACCGGAACTCCCATCTTAATTGACAACTCCATATGCTAGTTCTGATAGATTTGTAGTAGTCATTCCTTCCGTCTTACCCAAGAGGCCTCTTTTCCTCTAAAAGGGATGAGAAAACAAAAACAAAGAGAAGGAGAAAAGATAGGTCTACGAACTTTGCTAATCAAAACTAACAATCCAATCTACATTTCCGCGTCTCTCACAAATAAATGGAAATAAATAATGCTAATATCAACAAAATTGTTGACTAAGTAACAGATTCAATGTACTTCCTAAATTATTGCTAGTTAATGGGTTTATTAACATTTGCTCGTATCAAGCAAATTTTTATTAATAATTGCTATATTTCTTGTACTCCCTTTAAATGATTAAATAATAAAAGATTTCAAATTATATGATCAAATATACCCTTCAAGCTTCCCAACTATATTGATCTTCACCTTCAAATCCGACCACTGCCAGGTGAGCCTTTCAAGAAAGCACAATTGTTGGGAGATGGAATGGCCTATTGAATAGGCTTCAGTTGGTGCATGCCATATCAGACCAGACGCAACTTCAGCTACTGGTCAGCCTATCCATCATCACCGTACTGGACTTCTAGTCGTGAAGATAGTAAGGGCACCAAATGCAAAGAGACTAAGGAAGTGTGCGTGTTCAACTAGCGTATTGATTCCCGTTAAATGACTCCTGATGCATGAACATGTGATATAAGTGAGCTTGTTAGGTCGCCGAAGGATTCATTGATCTTTTGTGCTTTTCACAATTGAGAGCCTTGTCACGCTCACCTTTAATAGTAGCGAGTTTTTCAATTAACGATTACGTAATATTCTAGTTGTGCAACAAACTAAAATTATATAGATGACAAAAGTAAGAGAGGTGACCATCATTCATGAGACTGACTCATAATTATCTTGATCTCTCTCCAAAATATCTCGTTGTGCACTCGTTTGTGTGAGGGCGTAGGGACTAGTTCATCTTGAAGCACCTAAAATGTTGATATAACGGGTGGGGGGCTTCAATATTAAGATCCGTTAAAAGTTCTATGGATGATGAAGATCTTTAGAAGGTTTCAGGTTTTAAAAATAGCGATTAAATTAGTATGGAATATATTAGGCAAGTTTCTTAACACATTATAACAGGAGTTAAGCAAGGGGCATGAAAAATGTAGATCGGAGAATTTCCTTTTAATTCTTAATAAAGTTTACGAATTGACGGGTACAGGTACCCGTCAATTTAGTATTGAAACCCCGAATGTTTCAACTAGTGTATGGTTTATAATTGCTATTATTGCGATTATAAAGAAGGAGAAATGTCAGACTCGAACCGTTAACGAACGTACACTAACCAGCCCAAATATCAAAGGTTATTTATGGATATGATCGGTCCGTATGATTTTAAAAACAAGATCTCGTAAGCAAGGGAGATATCAATAATCTTTTTCATTATTATACACCATTTTGAAAAGTTCTTTCGACTTTATAATGGACCCACCTACTGATTGTAATAGGTAGAAACTTGTATAGGTATCTCAAATATTGATTAGTGTATGTTAAAATCAAGTCTATCGTACTTTAGTTAAGTTTTGTATTAGACTTAATTTGATGTAAAATCACACTCAGGAAAATACATCTAAAAAACGAAACTTTAGCGTTATCACTTTAAGCAGAATATAAGAAATTTAAACTTATAGAAATAGTTTTGTACAAAAGAATTAAAAGATCTTTTGCACTGGCAAAAAGGATTAATTTTCGCCAAAAATTATTGCTATATCTAACTGGCAATAATGCAAAAGATTAAACTGTATACGAATGCCAATCACACCGCTACGTGATTTAGTTTGGATGTATATACCACCGTAACAAAGTGGACGACACGTCCTGGCACATCTCATATACAAAATTCTGGAATAACTTCGGAAATTGCAAAACTACAAGACAATATCAAAACTCGCTTTTACGTTTGTTCATTAAAAAGTTTATTTTTTAAAGGCAAATAAGTGAGACGAGTGAATTATGGACTCTATCGAATCGATACAAGAAGACGGCCTTATTTTCCCGTTCAGGTCCAATAATTTGATACGATTTGGCGAACAATAATCTATGAAATCTATAAATGTAGTTATTTTGACACTAACGAAGAAGAACTTGAATTATATAAAGTATACACTTAAATCATACATATCAATTAAGGAATGATTCAGAATTCTCCTTTTAGTAGTATATATCCACTTAACTGTAGATATTTTTGAGAAAATTTCAACGCTTGATTATGATGAGAATTGGCAATTTATCTCTCATGATCCATGAAATTAAATGGTTAAAATTTACCCGAAGATAATTATTTTGAGTACAGAATAATGAAGTTATCATCCCCAAAATCTAATCTACTTTGCCACGTAAATTGTTCCACAATATATGGCAAGAGTTGTTTCTTTTAATACCTTGAGCTTCCGAAAGAAAATAAAAAACAAAAAGAGTGAATAATGAGATGCTTTGATTTCTGTGCTCATGAATGAACGCAATACTTGCTAAATACAAGGCCATTTCATTGATTTAAGCACATACCAACCCACATTTTAAGTGGGGTGTAGAACGATCCAAACAAGAAATCTTTTTCTCACTTGGGTTCTGAATTAAATATATAAAATAGTCTAGCATCCCTCCATTTTTAAATAAAATTTTATTCAATCATTTTATTTTATAATAAGTCTTTGTCCTTGAATGCTCAAAATTATAAATGTGAGTTGATAAAATTTTAATTCAATAGTAAAAAACATTTCAGTGAAGTACATTTATGAATGCAAAAATAAGATCATTATTTTCATTATGTCTTCTATCATCTATAATAAGTATGATATATTATAGTAACATAGTACTATTTTAAAGATAGATGATAACTTATTACAACAAGCTAACAAACCTATTATATTATTATATACTACACTTGACACGATGGAAATGGATATGGAACTGAACACTTGACTTGGTAGAAAAGGAGTTTTAGAATTGGACATTTGACTTTTTTGAAAACGGATATTTGACCTATTTGAGTTTTAGAAACGAACAGTCGACTTAGTTGAAATGAATAGTTTAGTTTAAAATAAACATTTCAGATATCTGATTTAGGGTGAGAAATTCCCATTTTTAGTGATTATATAGATTAAAGTGTATGGCTTTTTTGTACTTTTGTTTACTTAGATACCCCAATAAATTTGAGAAATTAAATACTCAATTACTCGTTAAATGCAGCATACTACTCACAATGGAATAGTTCTAGCGACCATTGATCTTTCATGGGTGTTCCTCTATTTTAATCTCTAATTATTGAAATGTATTATCTTTGCAATGCAAAAAATAAGGCTCATATAAGAATAGACCTGGTAGGCTACAGCACTTTTCCTTGTCCGTAGTTTGATTTAATTTGGTGGAATAATTTTGCTTATTTCAACTCTACTCAACTCCCATTACCCTAATATGGTTTTGCCTAGTACGTCTAGTATGCATATGGGGGTTATATTTTATAATTATTTGAAATATTTTCATTTCAATTTTTAATAAAACTTTTAATATTCTTCAAATTTCTATTAAATTTTACAATACATACTTTATGACTCATTGAATCTTGGGGTTAAATTTAATCTTATGTACAGGTAACGAACGTTGTATTTACTCGTAAATAATTATTATCAAAAGGAGGAACATTAATCTCAAATAGATGAGATTAATGTGTTAAAGAAAGGTGTCCTTGCTTTTATTATTCTGATTTAGCAGAATTCAAGAATCCCTATGTATTGTGAAGTCAGTACAGCTTTGACAAGTTGACTTGAGCTGTAGAGTTTGGTAACCGAGCGAATCGTAAGAAGGGTCCCAGGGTATAAGATTGCTGAACTTCTAGTTTTCAGATATTTGCGGTAGATGAGACGCACATTCCTGTCTTTGAGTCCAGCGATATCGTTAACGATATCGTTCTTTTTTAACAAAATATGCAAAGTCTCACATGCACGCTCACTGCCAACGGAATGGTTGTGCTGCTCCGAAAGTATATAGACTGCATGGTCACAGTTAGCAAACCAGTGTCCTCTTTTCATACTTTGAGTGAAGATTGTGAGCGCAGGACTTGGAGAAATCGGGAGTATTGCCAACATGGGAAAGATGAATCCGTCGACCACTGGCTTGTGCATCGTTCTGGTATGTTGTGTGGGCATCGGAGGAATGCTATTGCCCACGGCAATGGCATCCCGCATGCTCACCGCGAAGACCCCATTAGCACCACTACCACCCCAGCACAATTTCACTTTTTTGCACTTCCTCCCCAGCTTTCTTCCATCGAGTCCGCCTCCCCCATCTTCCAGCTCCAAACCTGATTCCGATAAACCTCATTCCTCATTACCTACTTTCCATGTACCTAATATCACACTGCCCAAACCTCATATCTTTTGGCTTCGCAGTCCACCCCCGCCTTCTTCCTCGTCCACTCCTCCCAATACTACGGCTTCTCCTCTTCCTTCACAAACTGAAGCTCCCACCACTACACAGTCCCCTCCTCCTGTTTCACAAGGTGAAGCTCCTCCTCCTGACACCACTACTACGGCTTCTCCTCCTCCGTCACAAACTGAAGCTCCCACCACGACACAGTTCCCTCCTCCTGTTCCACAAGCCACTGACACCACTACTACGCCACAAGCTCCTGTTCCACAAACTGAAGCTCCCACCACTACAGAGTCCCCTCCCCCTGCTTCACAAACTGAAGGTCCTCCTCCTCACACAACTACAGAGTCCCCTACTCCTGCTTCACAAACTCAAGCCCCTACTCCTAATCAGTCTGCCACAGCTCCCAGTCCTCATGGGGGATGATCATCTGTTACGTATATTGGTTTGTCAAGCAGAGACTTCAAAGACTCTGCTGACAATTTGCAGGGCTCCTAGTCGGGTATCGGGGATGATCATCAGCCGTCTCATATTTGGAGATAGCCCGATGCGGACGCCTTGCTGCTTAACTCCTCCGCATATTGGTTGACTTTCTTACAAGAGCTTCCTCGCTCTCGTGTTTGACTGCTGTCAAGTTTACAAGAGCTTGGGTCTGTCTGCTGATACTCCTTTCTATGAATTCCTACTCCAGGATGAGCCAAGATAAATAGCTGCAGAAAGCTGCTCGTACAATCCTGGGCTCTTAGGTCCCATGCGTAACTACTCTTTGAAATAATTTTGCTCGAACGGGTGCCGAATGCTCCTCGATGTACCGAGAGCCGCTTCGGGTCTGTCACTAAAAAGCGTGGAATCCCGCTTATGTGATGTCTTTCAACTTTGAAATAAAGTTTACTCTGCCTGATTTATCTTTTCTATGTTTTTGAAAATCCAGATGGGTTGACCTTATGAGATGTTCAAAAATAAATAAAAGCAACAGTTGCATGAGATCCTTCATTACATTTCTCAATTGTGCATGTCTCGACGTCTAGAAAGTAGACCCATTCCAATTTAAATTTATTCAATATCTTTGATTTAAAGCTTTAGAGAAAAAATTCCTGGTGTAAATATAGGTATTGTACTACTGGTATATGGATCAATTTTCAAATTTAATTACACTATATTATATTGTAAGAACTACAATTTTCAACCAAATATCCCTCCTAAGTAGCTCTAAAGAGCTATTAAGAAAATCACATAAAGATTTGGAGCTGCGGATCTAGCTGTTTATTACATTTTAATATTTACTTGTTTAAACTATTTTAAATTAGAAAAATGGTTACAAACTCTTGGATATCGTCTATAGAAGTGTTCTTTAAGTATTCGCCATTCCAAATGTAACAAGTTGGGTTCCATGCAAATGCATGGGCTAGTGTGTATCATGAAGCTTGCGGAATTATTAAAACAAGCCCTCTGGAAATATTCATACTTTCTATTCGAAATATAGATTTTTTAAAACTGATATTCAGATCTTTATTACAACCACTGGTATAGATCTATGTTTCATGACTTTATGCATAATCTAGTCCATGAATCTAGATTTAATTTCATAGGTGTTGAACCATATTTAATATTGATCTTGTGAAAAATATTATATTTATTATAAATCTGAATTACAAAGGATGGTGCAAGAGAACGAGATAATTATTAAAAGCATAACATGTTAGATTCCATTCGCTTAGTTACAACCTCCTTAACTAAATCTTTATAATTTAAGGGTTTTAAAGAAGATTTCAAAATTTAATACATGAATATAAGTTTATAAACCGAATTATAATCCGAAAGGTTTTATTTATAAAATTATTTCGCAAAACCTGTGGAGTTAAACCCCCGCAGCCTGCATATGAATCCTGAAATTTCTTAGAAAGTGTACACACATGAATTTCTTCATGTGAGCTATGTTGCATCCTGTTCGCATTTCTAGTGAGCCGTTGGCTGTAAGCTGCAAGCATACAGCTAACCGCGAGCGCATAACCTCTTTCCGGGCCGCAGGAAACAAAAGCCCCAATAATAAACAAAGAAAGAGGGCGACCACGTAGAACGCAAGAAGAATGGGAAGACCCATCAATCATAAAGATAGGCTATAGGAAGGACCGGCGGCGGCGTTAAGGACATGGACGGCACCGACGGAGTAGCCTTAACAACTCGGATACAGTACATCAATTATTTCATGAAATAAGAATATACACAAACGTATATAGAGACAACACAGCTTAATAATAGAAGATAAGTATATAATGAAAAAACCCATGGAATGTCACTACTAATAAATAAATTTAATAGTGACTTTTCATTATTTATAATAAATAAATGCGTTGGAATTTTTAATGGAGGGATTATAGTCTTAGTGAGGGTAAATCTGCAACCCACTTCCAGCCGTCTCAGCCGGCTTGTGCTGAAAAGCCATTTCAGGTCTATTACAAAGGAACCTTCTTCCATCTTTAGAGAGCTTAGGGAAGTTGGTGGATCCTTGGCGAGTCTTATTCCCTTCGTGTGTTCTTTTTATAGCACTCCTGCTTCCTTTTACTACCAACACAGTGGTTCATAGAAGGGAGTCACTGTCTTGGAGTTAGTTGTGGGTACACGTCAGGGAGATCCTTTAGGGGGGCCTTATTTACCATGGCTCACATTAGAGCTCTCATATCTACTACTTTGGCCATGCTAGGTTGTGTATTTCACTCCTTGGCAGATTATACACACATTGTGGGTCCCGTAGATCAGATTAGATCGATCTTTGACCACTTGACTACCAAGTTACATTTGGTAGACTTGAGAGTCAAGGTGTCAAAGTGTAAGGCATGGTCCACTTTAGGTATTTTTCCCCACCTTGAGCTTCCAAAGGGATGTATCACATCAATATATGGACTACATGTTCTTGGAGTGCCAGTGGGATCTGAGGATTTTGTCACACACTTCTTATGCGCTGCCCTTGCAGAGGATGTTCTCCATGTGGATGACCTTTTATCACTAGGAGATCCGTAGGTGACATTTGGTATACTCTCCTCTAGTATTGCTTGTCGACCGTCCTACCTCGTCTGTATAGTTCCTCCCTCCTCATCCTTCTTATCATGTCTAAGAACCTTTGATTGGAAGATTATGGGAGTCTTTGGTGATATTATTGGACCAAGGACATTTGAGTGTGTGATAGGGGATTTGGCACATAGATAGATGGCTCTGCCAATGTTGTGTGGAGGGGTTGACTTGCTATCTATGGAGGAGACTGCACCTATAGCATTTTTGGTTAGTTGAGCTCTCTTGACACCCCTACTTTCCTCTCATTTTGTGGTTGTTGATAGGCCGCTCTTGGAAACTTATGTGATAAAGGTGGAGGGAGGATTCTTTTCTCTCCAAATGTTTTTGTGGCAGACAAGAGATGGTCTATCCCCATGGGCACAAGAGGATTTTCTATCTTTTGCTTCAATATCGTCAGATTGGACTAGAGGTTTATAGTCTTCCTTGATGGAGCAACAATGTGAGCATATGCTACATTCTTTTGTAGTTGACTTGTCTATTCCTCATGCTACTAGAGCACATCTTTGCTCTTGAACCGGCAAGGGTGTAGGCTCTTGGGTCCTAGCCCGACCGTGCATTAGGGCATTCTGCCTTGCACGAGATACTTTCTCTACAACAATGAGGTTTTGCCTATGTTTGGTCCACCCATCTACATCTTCATTACTCACTTGTGAGTGTGGTTCTACACTAGATCCAGCAGCAGTCCATATGACATAGTGTTCTTTTGGAGGACAGAGGATAACTACATGATGCTATTAGGGACATAGTGTTTGCTATGGCACGAGAGAGTGGATACTTGGCTTGGAGGGAGCTTTGTATTTGTATGCTTTGTAGTCAACACATGTCAGGGCAGATTTATACTTGGTCCAAGATGATCAAGTGGCAGTGGTGGATGTTGTGGTTATAGACCCTATGTGAGATACAATTTCAAAGGGAGTGATTACCCATCCCCCTGGATGGGCGGTGAGTGCATCAATAGGTTGCAAGGTCTCCAAGTATAGGGGCATGCAATGAGGTCACCTCTTTGTTCCTCTAGCCTTGGAGTCATATGGAGAGATGGACACAGCGTTCAACACATTTGTTAGGGAGTGCATGAGAGCTTATCATGTTAGGCACCGGGGGTACCACTCTCACTCTCATACTTTGTAGCATATTTTAGACAACGTGTGTCCATTGCTCTACAGAGGGCAATGGTTGATGCAATCCATATGAGAGCAATCACACTAGGTGATGCTTCTTTGGATGCTCTTGTTGTTTTTAGACCACACGAGTTGCATAGTTTAGATATCTTAGGTACAGTGGGGGAGATTCCTCATATAGACTCTATTGGGGCTTAGCCCCATTTCACCTTTTTCATCTCTCCCTTGTACGGCTTGATGGGGTCTTCCTATCCTTCATTTTTTCTAGGCAGTTGTCCTTTCTGTTCTTTTGTAAAACCAAGTAAGTATAGTATCGTTTGGACCCTTCAGATCAAACACAAAAAAATTCTTTTTTTACTATCATATATGAAATTAGACATAAGAGTCTGGCTAAAAATCTTGTTGACTGGGGTTGGTTAGAGCAACAGAATAAAGACCCATGTTGCATCACACACACTAGAAAAGAAAGTTTTAGAAAAGTTATACAAAATTTATTAAACTAGATGGACAAATAAGATCTAATCACCAATTTTATATTTATATATATATATATATATATATATATATATATATATATATATATATATATTACAAGGGTTAAATTGGTTTTTGGTTTCAAACTATATGGAAAGATGCCATTAGATCAAAAAATCAAGTTAGGAATAATGAGTTGGTTTAACAATTTTTTTTACATGAATCAAATTAGAAGTATCATTAAGTCTTTATTTTGTCTATGATAGCAGATATGGCAAGGTTTTGCTATTTCTCTTTGAGCACTCAAAATTGAACCACTTCTCTAATCTGTTACATAGAAATTTATATTATGCATATAGCTTGATTAGATATATCATATAACTAAAATTCATGACTTAAAATATTTGAAACTAGAACCAAATTAAGATTCTTCCCAATTCTTTTTAGAAACATATATGATTACAAGGTGGAAAAATATGGAAATTTTCTATTTTATAAATAATATAATTATTTTCTAAATCAAATTTTAATTAATTAATTTTTTATGTGATCTATTATATTTCAATAAAATTTTACCAAATTCTTTGTTCCAATTTAAAAATGATAATTATTTTAAATTTACTTATTCAATAAATTTTTATACTAATCCTCTTTAAATTTCATGTATTAAATAAAATTATATAAATTTCTATAAAAAACTCTTAAAGAAGTTCAAATTATGTTGATTTATCTGTAAAGATAAACACCTCTATCATGAAAGGTGCTCTTTTCTTACCTTGCATTTGAGTTACTTTTGGAAGATCTTGTAAGATCAGTCCACATTTGAAAAAATTAAATTAAATTAAGAGAATGATGTTTTCTACTCCCTAAATATATAAATAGTACAATAATGGAAACATAATCTCGTATTAATTGCCTAATGGAAGAGCAAAATGATTAACTAGGAGATAAGTATTGACCATCACATGAACCACATAATTCATTTTCATCCACCTATTTAATTCAAAGTATAGAGTTAATACAAAAATAAAGAAGAGAGAGTCCTTTAGATTTCCTCTATTATGAAGGGATAGAGAGAGTATTGTACTTGAAATATTATGAACTCTAGTTAATTAATCAATACAATAACTTGACTAATAGTTTTAACATGCTTTGAAACTAGATTTTATGTGATGATTTTATCTTATCCTAATTTAACTAAATTAAGGACTGCTTAGGTAGAAATTCCATATAAGCTTTCCTTTGGTTACTAATCACAAAGGTCTTGATTACAAAATTGATTGCTCATGAAAAAGGTTGTGAGTCAATGATCACAAAGATCTTCAGCTTGAAAGAATTTATCTTCACTATACTTGACCAATTACCATTTTATACTTAGAATACTTTATAATTCATGATCTCATGAATTTGTACACCTTTGTGAAGAACTACTCCAAAGAACTTCCTTTGCACTTCACCCTTTGGCATTTGTAAGAGCAATTTGACTTTCCTCTTGGAGTCTATGAACTCAACAAGAATCTTGTTCAACATATCATCAAATTTCTAGCTTGTGTGCCCTTTGAGATGAGTGAATAGGTACTCTAGTTGTTCATTGTTGTACACCTTCACCTCCAATGCATGAATTTGGGTCTTTAGGTCACATAACTTGACTTGGTGTGGGAGGGTCTTTGCTAGCTTCTATGCATGTTGATCATCTCTTTTGTTGTAGATTCCATTGTCGTGAGTACTTGGGCACACTCCTCCTCCAAGGTCTCTTGCATGGCCTGGATCTCTCCTTCTAGCTCATATCTCACCTATACTTGGATGATTTTTCTCTCTCCTCTTGCTTATTGACCCTCTTTATTTACTCCTCAATACAAATTTTGGCAAGCTCCTTATACTTTCTATTCAAATCATACATTTTTAAAAATCTAATATTCAGATCTTTATTACAATCTAGTATAGATCTATTTCATGACTTTATGCGTAATCTAGTCTTTGAATCTAAATTTAATTTCACAGGTATTGAACTACTTTTAATATTAGTCTTGTGAAAAATATTATATTATAATATGAATTATAAAAGATGGTGAAAAGTAAAAATATAATTATTAAAAGCATAACATTTTTTTCATTCACTTATAATATATATTGAATTTATTTTAAAAAATTTGAATTATTTTATTACTTTACAAGTTATTCTTTATTCTAATGAGCAGATAATCCAATTCATTTGCAATATCCATAAGTCAAATCCTTCATGATTTTTGCACAAAATAACAATTAATGATATTATTACCTCTTTTAAAAAAAAATTTACCATCTATAATTTTGTTGTTAATTATATAAGATATTTTACTAACACTATCTTATAACATAAAAGTTCATCAAGGTGACCTACAATTTATTTGCACTTGCGTATATCATGTAAATGAAATATCATTTTACTCTCAAGCTTAAAATATGTATAATAATTATTTCTATCTAGAGTATGTTCCAATTCACAATATAGACTTTAATAAAAAAATCAAACATTCCTTATTTTTTATTAACTTGAAATAGCAGAACTAAATAGAAAAATTACAAAAAAAGTTCTAGATATTGCAAAGATGAGGTTTGATGCCAACTTCATTTCCATTGCTTGAGGTGAAATATTTTATTCTTCCCAGTTTTAGTCAAAATAGTATGATTTGATTTAGTTCAGATTGTACATTGTATGTTTCTATTTTTGTATAGTTTTTTTTATGCACAAAAGATTTGTTTGTACACCAGTAAATTTTATAATACACAATCTTATACTTGATAGTTAAAAAGTTTACTAAATTTTATTGTTGTTTAATATTTATGTTGATCTAGATTTACAATACACTTGGGAAAATCCTTACCTTATCCTTTTGTATACATCATCCAAGAGTTTGTAAGTCATTTCCTTTCTTAATAGGATGCCCATGTGAGACGAGCGACCACATCGATAGCATTGACACTAGGGATTACACACACTTCTTCTGTCCCTTTGTTGATTGTTCCAGGGATACCGGTCGGGTCGTAGGAGTGGTTAGCTTCTCAAGCGGGTTGCATTTTGGGGTTATTTGAGACTAGTTTTCCATATCCACGTTTATTCCATAGGCTACCCCGCACACTCCATGATGAGGCTAGATAGGCTTTTTGCCTACCACTTGATCGTTTGGCACGTGATCCCTTGGACAAGTTAGCATGGTTCCTATTCCTCTTACTCCCTTGATGGTGTCTTTGTTATGCTAGAGGGGGACGTGGGGGGCATAGAGAGGTGGCTGCTAGATTTCATCAATTTTGAGTGGGGGATTGGGCAGCCCTTTAGAAGGAGTCTGTTAGGGCTACACAATTTAGGAGTCAAGCATCACCACAAGATACCACAAAGTCCACTCAATTACGACAATGTAGGACATTGGGTCAGGCGGGAGAGTTTAGTAGAGCAGCATGAGCGCTACACCCTTTGTCTATAGCAATTCCTATTGATGAGAGTATCTCTTCCCTATGCTCACTACATCCTATAGCAATAGAGAGACTACCACTAGAGGTCTTCGATTATCAGCTTGAGTAGCCTTTATGTCTTGATAGGTCGCTATTTGCACAAGCATTGTGCACTGCCCCTCGCCTTTCCTCAAGAGGCTTGTCAGGGATGGTTTATGAGCACCTTAGAGATTGCTTCCAAGCAGATGATCCTTCTAGTGGTTTTACCGAGTTGTTTCAGGTGGCTGCAATAGTAGCAAGAGGAGACATTCCTATGTTTGTTAGTTGGGTGTTAGATGCTAATCAACTTCTCGTGATGGAGAAGGACACGGGAGGCATTAGACCAATTGCTATTGGAGAGATCTTTTTGCGTTTGGTCAATCATACCATTGTCCTTCAGCATTGTTCTCACTTTTGATAGCACCTTAGTCCACATCAGTTTGGAGTAGCTACACCTGGTGGATGTGAGGCTATATCTCTAGGCATTAGAGCACTCCTAGATATCCATCCATAGTGGGTCGTCCTACAAGTGGATGTTGAGAACACATTTAATAGCGTCTCATGGGCATCCATCTTTAGAGAGCTTAGGGAGGCTGGTGGATCCTTGGCAAGTCTCATTCCTTTTGTGCGGTCTTTTTATGGGTCTCTTGCTTCCCTTTACTACCACCATGGTGGTTCATAGGAGGGAGTAACTTTAGAGCTATCCTATCTACTAGTTTGGCCATGCCAAGTTATGTATTTCCCTCCTTGGCAGATGATATACACATCGTAGCCCGTGTAGATCAGATTAGGCAGGCCTTTGACTACTTGACTACCAAGCTACATCTAGTAGGCTTCAGAGTCAAGGTGTCAAAGTGTAGGGCATGGTCCCCTTTAGGTATCCCTCCCCACCTTGAGCTTCTAGAGGGGTGTATCACATCCACATATGGACTTTGTGTTCTTGGAGTGCCAATAGGATTGGAGGATTTTGTCACATGCTTCCTAGATACTGCCCTTGCAGAAGGTGTTCTCCATGTGGATGACCTTCTATTACTAGGAGATCTGTAGGTGGCATTTGGTATACTCTCTTCCAGTATTGCTCATGGACCGTCCTACCTCATCCGTACAGTTCCTCCCTCACCATCCTTCCTATCACCTTTGAGAGCATTTGATAGGAGGATTATGGGAGTCTTTGGTGATATTATTGGACCAAGGACTTTTAAGTGTGTGACAGGGGATTCGGCACATAGACAAACGGCTCTGCCAATCTCATGCGGTAGGGTTGGCTTACTTTCTATGGAGGAGATTGCACCTATAGTGTTTTTGGGTAGTTGGACTCTCTTGGCACCCCTACTTTCCTCTCATTTTGTGGTTGTTGATAGGCTAGTTTTGGAGACGTATGTGACAGAGGCGGAGGGAAGATCCTATTTTCTCTAGGTGTTATTGAGGCAAACAAGAGATAGTCTATCCCCTTGAGCACAAGAGGATTTTCCACCTTTTGCTTCACTATTGTCAGATTGGACTAAAGGATTATAGTCTTCCTTGATGGAGCAATAGTGTGAGCATACGCTACATTCTCTCTTAGTCGACTAGTCCATTCCTTAGGCTAGTAGAGCATGTCTTTGCTCTTGCTCTGGCAAGGGTGCAGGCTCTTGGATCCTAGCTCGACCATGCATTAGGGCATTCCAACTTGCACTAGCTACTTTCTCTAGAGCGATGAGATTTTGCCTAGGTTTGGTCCACCCATCTGCATCTCCATCACTCACTTCTGAGTGTGGTTCTACACTAGATGTAGCAGCGGTCTACATGACACGGTGTCCTTTTGGAGGACAGAAGATAGCTGCCTATGATGCCATTAGGGACATAGTGTTTGCTATAGCACAAGAGAGTGGATACTTGGCTTGGAGGCAGCGTTCGTATGCTTTGCAGACAACACTTGTTAGGGCAGACTTATACTTGGTCCGAGATGATCAGGTGATAGTAGCGGATGTCATGGTTACGGACTTTACGCGGGATATAGTTTTGGAGAGAATGATTACCCATCCCCTGGATGGGCGGTGAGTGCAGCAGTAGGTCGCAAGGTCTCCAAGTATAGAGGCATGCAGCTTGGTCACCTCTTTGTTCCTCTAGCCTTGGAGTTATATGGAGCGATGGACACGGCATTTGACACATTTGTCAAGGAGTGCACAAGGGCTTATCATGTTAGGCGTCAAGGGGTACTACTCTCACTCTCATACTTTGTAGCATATTTTAGACAACATATGTCCATTGCTCTACAGAGGGCAATGGCTGGTGCAATCTATAGGAGAGCAATCACATTAGGTGATGTTTCTTCGGATGCTCCAGTTGTGTGTGGATCGTACGACTTGCATAGCTCGGATATCTTAGGTGCTCTAGAGCAGATTTCCCATATAGACTCTATTGGGGCTTAGCCCTATGTTACCTTTCTTGTCTCTCCCTTGTACGGCTTGATAGGGTCTTCCCATCCTTCATTTTTCCTATGTGGTTGCCTTTTTCCCTCTTAGCAGTTATTTACAAATAGTGTATGTAAAATATAATGAATAAAATAAAATATAATGAATAGCTAGATCTAAAAATCCATATCTCCTTGTGATTTTCTTAGAACTTTGTACATCTAAGAGGGAGGGATGTTTTAAATCACATTTTAACTACTTTATTGTTAATATGATCTATTCCAATAAAATTTTACCAAATTTTATGTACCAATTTAAGAATGAGAAGTATTTTACAATTTATTTATTAAAGATATTTCTTATACTAATCCTCTTTAGCATTTTGTGTATTAAATAAAATCATTTGAATGTTTCCAACATAAGTCTTAAAGTTGTTAAATTTATCTTGATTTATCCTTCTAGATGAACACCCTTATCATGAAAGGTGTTTTATGTTTATCTTGCATTTGATTTACTTTTGGGAGATCATGTAAGATCAGTCCACATTTGAGAAAATATAAAATAATTAAGACTAATTAAGACTGAAGATGTTTTCTTCTCCTTCAAATACAGAAACATCACACTAATGCAAAATATATAACATCACACCTCAAATATATAAACATCACACTTGTATTAGTGCCTAATGGAAGAGAAAAATGACTAACTTAGTGACAAGTATTG
This sequence comes from Lunularia cruciata, assembly GCA_948567375.1. Taxonomy (NCBI): domain Eukaryota; kingdom Viridiplantae; phylum Streptophyta; class Marchantiopsida; order Lunulariales; family Lunulariaceae; genus Lunularia; species Lunularia cruciata. The sequence continues at coordinate 49,760,655 of OX419756.1, read as the reverse complement.
ACCATCAAATGAAGCACATAATTAATTGTAATCCAACTATTCAATGCAAAGTTTAGAGATAACATGAAAATAAAGAAGAGGAGAGTCCTTTAGATTTCCTCTATTATGAGGGGGCAAAGAGAGTATTGTACTTGACATGTTATGAAATCTAGTCCATTAATTGATAGATAGCTTGATTTGAACTGGATTTTCTCTATTGATATATCTTATCCTAATTTAACTACATTAAGGACTGCCTAGGTAGCTATGCTATATTTTCTTTGTCTTCTACTTATAATTTTTCCTTTGGTTAATAATCACAAAGGTTTTTCATTACATTTAACAAAGGTCATTACAAACTTGATCATTCATGAAAAAGGTCATGGGTCTCAAAGATTTTATCTTTGGCTTGAAAGATTGTATCTTTGCTATACTTGGCAGATTATCATTTTATACTCAGACTACTTTGCAATTCATGATCTCATGAATTTGTACACTATTGAGAATAACTACAATGAAAAATTCCTTTGCTTCACCTTGTGCCATTCATAGGAGCAATTTGACTTTCTCCTTGTAGTATGTGAACTCAACAAGCATCTTGTTCAACATATCATCAAACTTCTACCTTGTGTGACCTTTGAGGCGAGTGAACAAGTACTCTAGTTGTTCATTGCTGTACACCTTCACCTTTGATACATAAATTTGGGTCCTTAGGTCACACAACATGACTTGGGGCAGAAGGATCTTTGCTCGCTTCTCCGCATGCTAGATCATCTATTTTGTTGTAGATTCCATAGTTGTGAGATACTTGGGCACACTCCATCTCCAAGGTTACTTACATGGCTTGCATCTCTCCTTCTAGCTCCTACCTCACCTATACTTGGATGAGTTCTTCTTTCTCCTCTTGCTTATTGACCCTCTTTGTTAACTCCGCAATACATATTTTGGCAAGCTCCTTATAGTTTTTGTGTGTGATCTCATCAGCAACAATCTTGATTTGTACTTGCTCCAACTCATCTTTCAACATAGCCACTTCCTCATGTTGTGCACAAAATTGTTTGTTTTGGTTGGCCCTTTCTTGATTGATTCTGAGGTTGAGGACTTAGACCTATAACAATAGTTGTTGCACATCTACTTTATTGGGATATTAGGTATGGTATTTTAAGTAATTGAAGTATTTTTTATATGGAGTTTAACCAAAATTCTATATTAGTCATGATTAGCTAGAGTTAGTCATATCTAAGATAGAGGTGAATCTATTTTACAGAAAGGTGAACAAGTAAGCACCACTATTTTGGATTCTTGTGTCTTGACTTTACCTTATTCCTGGATGTTTGACTTTGAGGAAAGAACTGAGAACTCTTGGGTACACAAGCCTCTTCGGTTTGGATTTTTCTCTAATACAAGGATAGCAAATGTGAAGGAATCATTGATTTAGTTGTTGGGTCAAGATAAGGGCACATGATTAGAGGTTTAATCTCATGAGTTTGGATATTCTCTTAGACTTTTGACATTATATGACTTTAGCCTAATAACTTGAGTTACTTTGGTAATTAGCAACTTTGATGTGTAACTATTTCATAATTTTGTAAGCTAGGGATGAGGAGGTACCCATCATCCTTTCATGCAAATATCTATCTCTCATTGAGTTCTAGAGTGAGCAACGGCTTGAGTCTTGGAGGTGCCTTTGGGTTTGTTGCCTTCTTAGTCCATGGTGTGATACCTTAATAACCATCAAAGGTTAATCTTGAGTAAGGACAAGCTGACTCACATCTTTGGTTCTATTACCAAGACCTCTCTAGAAGGCAATGTTCAATATTTAGTTCTACATTAGACAAAAGAAGGCTATGAGAGCTCCCTTGGAGAGAACATTAGGAAGGAGTAGAAGGTTGAACTTATGTAAGAGAACTTAGACCAATTCTTATACCTTGTATTTAATTATGATGTTTTTGAAGTGACATCCTATACACATGAGAGTACTTGAACAGATTGTGTGAGGTGGACTACAAGTTTTGGAGATTTTGATGATTTTTGGGCAAAACTTCAAGTTTGAGATCTTCACTTGAGATCTTCATAGATGATATCTTGGGTTATTTTATAATTATTACACTTGGAATTATTATGAGAGATGCTACATGCATTGAGCTAGAAATCTTGGAAGGTGATAGGGTAAATTGCTCTAGAAAACTGCACTTTGGAATTGCGCTTTGGAATTTTGTACATAGTTTATCATTTCTTCAATGTTGAATAGATTGCTTTAAAGCTTTCATAGTACATGTAGTGGTGGCCTAAAAGTCAAAGAGAAATCACTTTTGGAGAGAGAGTTATGAATTTCTAAAGTGAGAGGGCCATTTTTAGACCAAATCTTGGAGGATGTGTACTGAAGAGAGAGAGAGTAATCTAGGCCAAATTTCTTAATAAAAAGGCTGAAATAATGCAAGGGAGGATGTGCTAAATTATTTATTAAGTATGATAATTTTAGAGGAGTGGGAGTTACTATTTGGAAGCGTTGATTGATATTGTGAGGAGGGGTTATTTCTAGAGAGTTGAGTTCTCATGAATGAGAAGTGTAGGAATGACCAAAAGCATGTTTTAGTGTTTAGAATGAAGAGGCATCAGGAGTGGAAGTCAAGGTTATGTAAAGCTCCCAAGGAAGTTCAAGTGATAATAGTGATTGATTTGAGGAAATAAGAGTTTAGAGTAGAATTTGATGAGAGTGTTGAGAGGATCTAAAAGCCTATGCCATTTGGATGAAAGAGTGATTCTAAGTGCTTTTCATATGGGAAGAAGGAACATAAGGTAAGTTCATGTCCATTGATTTTTGAGTGTAAGAGATTGAGTGAAAAGAGAGGGTTACTTAACTTGGGATTGCATGTTGAACCTTCTTCACCAAGATTGGGAGGGAGAAGATCTAGGATTGAGGAGTTGTGTGAGGTTTATGGAGTGGAAGGACTTCCAAAGAGCCACAAGTGTAGTGGAAGAGTAGCACGTTTGGGGACCTTGGTGGAATTTCTTGGGGAGAGTCTTAGTATTGCTATGGAGAAATTACCTTCATAAGATAGTCCTCAAAATTAGTGATGGAGATAATCTTTAGTTGATGGATAATATATCCATAAGAGTTTGCTTAATTAGCACCTTTGGATTTAATCAAGTAGTATAAATCTGGGAGAAACATGAATCTTTTGTTCTACCTAGGGTAGACTAATCTCAAATGGTGTTAGTCATGTATGTACTCCATTAGTTATAGGGCAAGAAAAAATATAGAGAGAAGTGAAAGGTAGTGAGGGGCTAAGATGGGAAAACTTTTAGTTTTCTTTGGCAAGGATGGTGAATGTGGAAGAGACTTCAAGAGAGTTTGCATAGAGAACAATGAGAGAAGGAAGAATGAGTGTGCCCTCATTACTACCAGATTTCTTTGAGGATGCAACTCTTACATAATATAATTTAAAATGCCTAAAGAAAGAGAGGAGAGATGGTCAAGACAAGTCTTGGGAAAGTTTAGTTATAGTAACCATTGAGAACTTTTTTAAATATGAGAGTTATGAGAGATTGATGAGTGAGGTTACCTTCCTCAAGCAAGGAGATGGAGAGAAAGTGAGAGCAAATGCAAATTAAGTAGAGAAGTTAGAAACCCAATTCCGCATAATGTTAAGGACAAGTGAGGATGGTGAAGAGACTACTATGGTTGAGATAGTAGCCATGCTCACCATAAAGGGGGTAAAAGGGTGCAAGAGGGTTGAAATCACCCACAATATACCCAATATACCCAATATACCCAATACCCACAAGGATTACTCACACAACCAATTCAACACCATCAACAACCAAGGCTCTAAGGAAGAAGTTTGCAATATATGATTTCTTGATCTCAAAGCAACAATTGGATTACAACATGTTGGAGCTTTTAGTAGTCACAAGGCCAACATCATGGTGGGCCAACTCATCGCATTGAATCTTACCTTGAGAAAGGAACTTAGAGATAGTTGAGTTCTACAAGGAGCAAGAGAAGGAAGAAAGCAAAAGAGAAACCTTCGGTATCAATAGGAATGGTAGATATCAAAGCATCACCATGGGAAGCTTGTGAATATGTCTCCAAGATTGATGTGAGAGTGAATAGTCACAACATCAAGGATGCACTTGTTGATGGAGGATCTATGGTGAATGCAATGTTAGAGAGGTTGATGATAAAGTTAGGTATAATACTTTCTAGACCCTCAACTTTTGTCATGAGTATGACAAAAAGAAACAAGTTTGATTGGTGGATGTGATGGACAAGGTGGTGGTATCAATCATGGGAATTGGAAAAAAGACTACTACCCTTTGCATTCATCAATGAGATCTTGGAAGAGGTTGCAAGTCATGACAAGTACAATTTTGTAGATGGTTATAATAGCTATAACCAATTCAAGATAGAGTTTAGGGTACTAAAGCATCAATACTCACTATATTCACCACACCTTGGGGGATTATGCTTTCGAGATCATGTCTTCTGGACTCATAATGCTCCAACCACATTTCAATGATTCATGAATAAAGTGTTTGAACTTTACATAAAAAATTCATAAGAGATTTCATTGATGACTTTTGATTTTATGGGAGCAAAGAAGATCTTTGAGCACTTAATCAAGGTCTTGTAGTGCATGGATGAAGCAAATGCATCACTGAACCCAAAAAAGTGCATATTTGGTTGTGAAGGTCTAATTTTGGGGCATATCATTTCCAAGTATGGAATGGCATTGGATCCTAAAAAAGTAAAAATAATCTCAAAACTTCTATTCCTTACAAGCTTGCCAAAATAATGCCATTCCTTGGAGATGGTTGGGTGCTAGATGAGGTTCATCTTCGCATTTTTCAAAAAGGCTTATGCATTGAATATTTACATGAAGAAGGGTGAAGAATACATGGTGGCTTTGGAGGACAAGGAGACTCTCAATGGCTCCAATTCTTGCTAAATCTTTCATCATTTAAATTGATGTTTCTAATGTAGCTATAGGATGCACTCTTAGTCAATTAGATCAAGATGTGCATGATCATCCAATAGCTTATGCTAGTAGAAAAATAGTCTCTATAGAGAGAAACTTCAATTACAAAAGGGAAGGGTTGGCAATGATTTTTGGTCTAAAGATATTTTGATACAACTTGATTGGAAGGAGGCCATCATTGTCAAAAATCATAAATCTTTGAAGTGCATCTTCAACAAACCTAATGTGGAAGGAAGGTAAGCAAGGTGGATGAGAATCTTATCTGAGTATTATTATACTATTGAAGATAGGCCATAGGAGAAACATGGAAATGTTAATTTGTTATTTAGGACCTATGATCATGATAGAGTTGAGCCAATGGATGATTCTTTCTCAAATGAAGAGCTTATGGCCATCTCAATCACTCAAGAAGTTCCAATGGAGTACAAAGAGATTGTAGACTTTGTTACAAGGGTTAACTACCCAAATGGGATGAACAGTAGAGATGAACTTGTATCAAGATCTAGACCTTACATAATAGTGGAAGAGATTTATTTTCACCAAGGAGCAGATGGCATACTTCAAAGAGTAATGGGTAAGGAGGAGTCTATCTTACTCATGAATAGGTTTCATGATGGTTTAGTGTGTGGAGGTCACTTTGCAAGAAAGGTGATTGCTTTCAAGATTTTAGATGCAAGATATTATTGGAGGAAAATTTTCAAGGATTATCTTGACATTGCAAAACTTGTAATGTTTGTAAAGCTTGTACTAAAAGGTCTACTTCCACTCCACTCTTAGATCAATTCCATCATTAGAACCTTTTGAGAAGTGGAGAATTTACTTAAAAGGTCTGATCAGTAAAACCCCAAGGAGCAATTGGTATATTATGGTAGTTACCAATAACCTTACCAAGTGGATTGAGGCTAAACTATTGATAGATAAGAATAAAGATGAAGTTGATAGATTTCTTTATGAATGCATCATCATTATGTTTGGTTGTCCCTTGGAGTTGGTTTTGGATAGAGGAAGAGGGTTTACAAGAAGCATCACCATAGCCATGTTGTGACAATTCTCTATCACACATAGAGTGATGACATCTTATAAACCAAACTCCAAAGGCTTGTCAAAGATGACCAATCAAACCTTATGCATGATGTGGGCCAAAGATGTAAAAATAGGAAGGGGCTAAACATCATTAGCACAAGGGGATCTATGCAATTCCATGGGAGTATAAGGCAACCATGAAGTCATCCACTAGATAATCTCATCTTCATTTGGTATATGGTATAGAATATACTTTACCTATTGTAAAAATATGGAGTTTAACGATGAAGTTGGTAGGGCTAACAAAGTAGCATATAAGACAAATTAGCCTGGAATATTCTAGGAGTATCTAGGAAGCTTCTTGGCTAGCTTAGCTTGCACCCCAAGTAGGTAGCTTCTAGAAGGAAGCTTCTAAAAGCTTCCAACTAGCTTAACTTGCATGCCAAGTAAGCGGCTTTTAGAAGGAAACTTCTTGAGAAGCTTCCCAATTAACTTGGCTTGCACTCCAAGAAAGAAAATCAAGGAAGCTTCTTGAGAAGCTTCTCAAGAGCTTTGTATGATCCCTATAAATACAAGAGCCAAAGCTCATGCTAGGCATTGGGAGTTCCTTCATTCAAGTGTCACAATGTGAGCTTCTATTCTACTATTTCTCTCCTTGGCCTTGGTTTTTTACATTGGTATTAGAGCAGGAATGGGATGGATGGAACTTATGGACCACCAAATCTACTTTCATCAAACAATTGGGATTTTAGTGTCCAAATACTACCCAAACATCATTTTTCACAATTTATCACCTCATGCTTTGGGCAAGATTTTCTACTATGATCACTATATCTAAGGAACACTTTGTGCTTCTTGTTGTAACTTATGGAGAACGGTGGACATGTTGCTTCTATATGTTAATAAATTTGATAGATTAGGAGTGGTGTGATAGAGTAACAACCATGGCAACAATGCCAGAGGTTACTATTTCTATGCAGCAAAAAATTGAGCACCTTACTTGATTGTTGGATGAATAAGATCATCACAACAAGAGCACATAATGAGGGTACCAATTCAAGAAGGAGAAGATTGAATCTGATTCTCTAAACCCAAGATATTCAAAGGCAAGAATCTCCCTTGTGCAGTGGAGAATTTTATGTTTGATTGTGAATGTTATTTTGAAGCTACCAATTTTCAAGATAAGCGAAAACAAATCCTCTTGACTTCTAGCCAATTGGATGGAGTAGCAAATCTATGGTGGCAATTCTAGGTAAAGTGAGCTGAATGGCAACTTTTTGCACCAATCTTGATGTGGGAAAAATTCAAGAGTGCAATAATTAGTCAATTCCAAGCTATAAATGCCACACGAGCTGCATGAGATAGGTTGGCAAAGTTGAAACAAATTGGCTCTATAAGAAGTTACATCACACAATTCCAAAACACCATCATGCAAATTTAGATATACTAGAAGGTGAAGCTCTGGATTGATTTGTGAGGGACTTGAAGTCAAGAACTAAATTAGAAGTAACCATAGAAGAGCCACAACACTTGGAGGAAGCCATGCATGGGTTGGCCAAATGTTTTGATTCATTGGTCATAACGACTTGGTCTTGATCTTGATCTCCATAGAACCTACCAATACACTACACATGGGTGGAGCAGTTGGCACCAATGGAGATTGATGCCATTCAATAGAAACCACTTGGCACTATAGATAGAAAAAAACTATGACAAAATGGTGGGTGTTTTTATTGTTGCAATTGAGACATTGCATCATTGGATGTCCACTCAAGAATGGGTGACCTCAACAAGTCACCTAGATGGATGTTGTGGAACAGAATGATCAAGGAAAAAAAGAGTCCCAACAGGAGATTTCAAGCTGCCTATTGGAAGCTTGATTAGTTCCAATGAGATTGAAGGCTTGACCTATACAAGTTTGTTGCACTTGCAAGGTATGATATTTAATCGGAGGTGTAGGATTTGGGTTGATTCTAGAAGTTCAAAGAGTTGCATGTCTATGCAAGAAGCAAAGGAATTGGGTATACCTATCAAGCTAGTAATTGGAAGTAGATTGATGATGGCAGATGGTAGAAAGGATTTTGCATTTTGTACCTTGCATCTTGTTACCTTCAAGATTGGGAAGGAGTATTTGGAGTGTATGAGGTTTGTAGTGGCACCTCTACACTATGATGTCATTCTAGGACTACCTTGGCTTAAACATCATAAGGTTCAATTGGATTGGACCCAAAGACAAATTCAAGTACAACACCAAGGTAGGAATTTTAGATTAGATTGTCTAGCACCTCTGAGTAAGAGATCTAAGAATAGTCAAGTCCTAAGATAGGAAGTTTGTTGAGAAGGTGGCCATAGATCAAGCCTTGAAGAAAGATGAGTCTAAAGATGGGAAGTTTGCCAGGAAAGTAGCCATGGAGCAAGCTTTGAAGAAAGATGAGTTCCTAGTTGGAAAATTTGTTAGTGAAGCAGCCATAGAGCAAGCTTTGGAGGAAGATAAGTTTATTTTTGCGGTGTGGATCAAGCAGATTGCACAAGGACAATCTAAGGAGGATCAAGAGCCTCATCAAGCAACGGTTGATCAAATAGTTTAGGAATTTGCAGACGGGTTTTTGGATGATCTACCAAAGGGATTACCCTCCAATTGTGGTATGCCCTTCAAGATTGAGTTATTGCTAGGGAGTACTCTAGTGAGTAGACCAATCTATTGGGTCTCACCAAAGGAGTTGGAAGAGTTGTGGATAACACTTACGGAGTTTTTGGAGAAGGATTTCATATGATATATGTGACAACCAGACAAATATCACTTTTGCGGAAATTAGGTAAGTAAAGTTTGTTCTTGCAAAGATACGAGTCAGAATTTATCAAATACAAAGTCAAAAGTCACCATGCAGTTCTTCTTGGTTGCATCTTTAGTCTCTCAGATAGAAACCACAACCAGAAGAGAGTAACAAGCATTGATTCACAATCTTGTCATGAATTAACACTTCTTAATCACAACTCTATCAAATCTTTCCAAACAATCTTGATTGTGATGATTTAGGCTCTACCGAGTACTAATCTCCGATCCTACTTTGTCCATCGAGCCGGATTTCCTCTCTTCCCTTCTTCTTCAGGGCCATCAAGACACTTACTGTCAATGATCTTGGTCATGAAACCTAGAAAACTGACATTCTAATTCCATGCCAAGAATGTGATCTGAAGCCTGCTCAAGACCTTGATTCTCACGATCACATCTAACCTCCAAATTGCATGATTTCTCATTGCACATTTGGAGTTCTTCTTCCCACCTCCTATCTTTCTCTCTTCTACTCTAGGTTGGGGACTATTCTTCCTATTGATTCCTAGACAAACTCTCTAGACTTCCTCTCGACACACTAACACATCTTTGACTATACTTCCCTTCCCATGATCTCCTGTAGGACAACTTCTTAACAACAATGGAAAATTGTTGTCATCGCTTTGTCTCTAGCCCAAATTTTATAGTGGTGCATCTCCTCCATCTTTCTTCACTTTGAGTTTCTACCAAGAAATCACACCTCCTGCATGCTCTTGTACTATCAATCGTCCTTCACGCATATGATCACCATTTTTTGTGAATGGTTTCTTCTTGAATGTCTCACCCCAAAGTAAAGTTGTTATATTGTACTCACCTTACTTTGGGTTGCATGCTGACAAGGCAATTTTGAGTACCTTGCCTTCTAACACTTAGTCACTTTACCTCGGGTTACACCCGGAGGACACTTTTCTTTGCCTTCTTCTGCCATACAAGTGCAATTCGACTTCTTATGTACACTTCTTCTTTGGAAATACAAAAAAAAACAAAAATGTGTGTACCACATACCTCCTTTCTCAAATGTGAGCGTCCCTGCAAACATAGACCTTGAGTGTCTTAGAGACTTTTGAGTCTATGGTCCAATATCTCCAAACTCTCCACCCGTTCACTCAAGTGGCAAATTGTTGCCCTTCCAAGTCTACAAGTTGAATGAACCCATTTTCATAAAGATGAAGAACTCAATAGGCCCCATCCATCTCAAATGCAGTTTACCTAGAAAAAATATCTGGCAATTGTCATATAATAACACCAAATCTCCTTTGCAAACAGTCATAGGCTTGATGTGCTTATCGTGCCTGACTTTCCTCTATTCTTATACTTCTTTTTTGGTTTGCATTGCATTGTCTCTTTTCTCTTCTAACCACATCAGTTGATGGATTTGAAGCTCCTGACTTTCTTCTTCCAACAATTGTTCTTCGCAAAGAATCCAATATGTAAGGACTTCAAATTTCAACTGGTAGTATGGGGTGCAGGCCGTATGTCAAGAAGTATGGAGTTTGCTTAGTTGTGATCATTTCTGTCATTTGATATGCCCATAACGTGGCTGGTAATGTTTTATCCCAGTCATAGGCATAATTGACAATCACCTTATTCAATTTTGCAAAGTAACCCATTTGCCTTTTCCGTTAAGCCATTTGCTTTTGGATTATAAGGAGTTGTCTTCGATGTTTAATCTGAAAGTATTTTGTTAACACCTCCATCACAGAGTTCAAGAAATGTGTCCTTTTGTCACTGACCAATTCCAAAGGACATCCATATCGGGAGATGATGTTTTGAAAGAAAAATTCCGCCACTATTTTTGCATCATCTCTACAAGTTGCTTCAACTTCAACCATCTTGGTAGCATAGTCAGTGCAAACCAAAATGTAGCATTTTCTCGTGACTTGGGTTATCGGTTGTATTGGCCCCATTTCTCAAATGGGGACAAGGGTAAAATTGGTCTCAAGGCCATTGGGAAGTAGCCGTTGGCTTTCCCATTCTCTGACAGGCATCACAGCTTCAAACATGGGCATGTGTGTCTTTGTACATTGTAGGCCACCAGTACCCCAAAGAAAGAATCTTCTTTATAGTATTCTTTAGAGCATAGTGTCACCCCGATGCTTTGGAGTGTAAAGACTAGATTACACCTCCAACTTTGTATGACTCCAAGTATCACCAAAGTACTTTGTCTTCGCCCATCTTAAATAAAATGTTGTGTTTCAGCTGAAATGGCCCCATTTTCCTAAGAAAGACTGCCCTCTGCCTTGGGTCGAGCCCGTCAGGACAATGAAGAGTATGTAGATAATGATATTTGGCTGCATACCTTGTACTTTGCATTGCTGTTAATTGATATAACTCTTCATCAGGGAACTGATTGTCAATGTCCCATTCCTGGTCTTGAGTTTCTTACCTGGACAGGAAGTCCGCATTTAAATGCAAAGCTCCCTTCCTTACTTGTATAGTATATGTGAATTCTTGTAATAACAAGATCCATCTTGCAATTCACCCAGACAAATCTGCCTTCTTGACCAAATGTTGCAATGCATGGAGACAAACTTGTATCCTAGCAAGTAGTGGCAAAATTTCTTGCAAGCATACACCATTTCGAGTGCTTCTCATTCAATCATTGAATAGTTCTTTTTTGAAACTGAAAGTTGTTGGTTGGCATAATAGATGGGGTAATCTTTCTTCTTGTCATCCTTCTGACTCAAGATTACTCCAATAGCCATGGATGAAGTATCCACATATACATGAAAAGGGACGTCCCAATTTGAGGCCCTCATGATTGGTGCTTCAACCAATTTCTTCTTCAAAACTTGGAAAGCTTCTTCTTGATTTGCTTCCCATAGATAGTCTTTGGATTTCTTCAAAAGCTTTGTAAGGGGTGCAGCAAGCACCGCATAGTTTGAAAGAAAGTGTCTCTAGTATCCGACATGTCCCAAGAAGGCTCTCAGCTCTCGGATGTTCTTCGAAGATTCCAAAGCTAAGATTACTTTGACCTTCTCGACATCGACTTCAATACCTTGGCTTGACACACGATGCCCTAGAAGAATTCACTCCTTCATTGTGAAAAAGCATTTCTCTAGGTGTAATGACAAACCGGCAAAATAACACCTTTCAAAAGTTTGGCAAAGGTAATCCAAATGTACATCTCTTTGCCCAAACACACAAAAATCATCAATGAAGACTTCCACTAAGTTGCACAAAAAATCCTTGAAGATCAAATTCATCATCCATTGGAAAGTAGCAGAGCATTAAATGACAGAACCCAAAGGGCGTTTGATTGTAAGCAAAAGTGCCCCAATTGTTCATGATTGTGGTCTTATCCTTGTCCTCTTCTTGGATGGACACTTGATTGTATCCTGAAAATCCATCAAGAAAACTATAACAAGGGTGACCAACTACTTGGTCCAAAATTGTATTGGTAAAAGGCAAGGGATGATGATTCTTCCTTGTGACTGCATTTAACTTGCGGAAATCTTGGCACACTTGGATCTTCCCTATTTTCTTCTTTGGGACAATGACAATGGGGGAGACCCACTCACTACTTAAGGCAAGAAAGATTATTCTGACCCCTAAGTACTTGTCGATTTTGTCTTTCACAAGAGCGAGTACTTCAGGTTCAGGCGGTATTGTCTCTACCAAACCAAAACTGCACCTTCAACAAGATCAATCCGGTGCTCTCCAAATTCTTGTGGAATACCCGGCATTTGATTGATAGACTAGGCAAATACATCCTAGAATTCTATAAATAGGGCCGTGTATCCTACCAACTCCTCTGAAGTGACTGTCTTCAAAATTTTCAAAATGTTTCCTTCAGTCAAGACAACATCTTGACAATCATCAAGGTTGATGACTCCGTCAACATGGCTTACTCGGCTTAATCTGAATTGAGCTGCCATCAAATCCCCTTCCTCCAAGTCAGGTTCACCCGAGGCGAGGTCTTTGTCTTCTACATCCACCTCTTAGCATTCCAAGTAATTGACTTGGACTTTGTTGTTTGAGTCTTCTGAGGACAAAGATGATGAGTCTTCGGATTTGTCCTCATCTTCTAAGGAATTTGGATTTGTCCTCATTTTTCCTTGAGATGGGGAACCTTTGTCCAACTCACAATCACCTGCTTCTGTTCTTTGGACAAAATGTCCTTGAATCACAGCTTTTGCTAGTGCCAATCTGCCACAACTTGAGCACTATACAACCAAGGTCTTCCGATCAACAATGGGTAACCAGTTTTGGTCACTGGTCTCAAGACAATGTAGTTCAACTTGAAGGGAACTCCTCCAATGATCGTGGTAATATTTGATAGCATGCCCAATGGCCATCTCTTGGTTTGGTCTGCAAATTTCAAGACTTGGGGCGTTGGCTCAAACGTCTGATACCCGAGTTGATTTGCAATATCCTTGGTTATGACATTCACACCGGAACCCAAATCAATGGGTATCGATGTGATCATGCACCCTGCAATCTCCACATCGACCTTGAGAGATCCCAGATCTTCTTGTTCAATATGATATATAGCAGGCAGGTCTTTCTTTGACATCGCCCTTACTTTCTTGAGGGCTGAGTTCAGCTGCCTTTTGTACAGCTTATTGTCTTCCCACAATTGCTTAAATGTGACATTTGCATTTGTGGCTGCTAAGTCCGCTACAATATCATATTGGGGTACCCCTCCCAATTTCACCGTCTTCACCTTTGGCTTTGGGTTCAAAGTCTCTCCATGTTCAAATTTGACTTTGGGATGCTTCATGATGGTGATGGGGGTACCAGTGGTCTTGACCCGAGGTTCCTTGGGTTGGCCCACCTTGGCTCAAATCAGATCCTTTAAGTGTTATATAATTTACATTTGTATCCCCTTTCGCTTGGAGCGCAACACGCTTAGCGGGGTCTGTACATATTTTACAAGCGGCTTTGGGTTTGATGGATGAGGGCATAGGTTGCCCATATGACACGATCCTTTGCAATTTCCACACAGGAGAATGTACCCAATTTGCCTTCTTGGCTCTGGATAGTTTGGAGACCAATGTCCCATCAAGTCACAATTGTAACATGCCCCGGGTACAACATTATGAGGTCAATTTTGGTTGCTCATTGGTGGTCTTTGTGGAGGAGCAGAGGGTCCCTTGGTCAATACCTTGGACCTTGATACAATGTGCTAGCCTGAGGCTGTACCTCTTGAGTTTGGTACACAACCTCCTCTTCCTCTTCCTGGTTCCATCCCGGAACCCAATCAATTTGCTACACTAGGAATGCATTACTAGTATTGCATTCCGTATTTGCATGGCCTGACTTGCCACACATGGTGCACCATACATTGGATCTGCCAAATGATGGGGGCTTCCTTTGATCCTTTGCCCCAATCATTTGGATCTTAAAATCCAAAAACTCTTTGATAAGAGCATCCAGCTTGGTATCCGCCTTATGTACACTCTTTGCTGGAGGTGTCAATGGTTTCTTTCCCCATGTCTTTGCACTCTTCTTGGTTTTGATTCTTCTTTGGATTTCAAAGAAGAGCTCGAAGATGTAGAGTATTCCTTCAAAGAAGGGGATGTATTGGAAGAAGCTCTCCTTTTGGGCTTCTTTCCTTTCTTCTCCCGGTTTCTTTGATTTTCGGCAGAGTGAGAGTGAGCTACCTCATAACGGGTGACATGTTTGAGTACCTTGTCTAGGGAAGTCACATTCCTCTCCCGAGCTTTCTTTTGGAGCAGACTTGGGAAAATGCATAGTCGATCCACTGAGTCATGTTCCTTGTTAGCAAAGGAGATGAATTCAAATTCTTTGATGAATTCATCAGGATCTTTGTCTTGTTCTATCCCCTTGTATTTTTGATAGGCGTGTCAGGTGACAGGCAATGAAGTCATTGTTCGACTAACTGGAATTGGCTGGGGTAAGTTTGAACTTGATGGAACCAAGGAGCTGGCTGGTATTGACACCGTATTGATAGCCTAGGGGTTCCAATTAGTCAAGCTCCCAGTAGGGTCTTCCTCGACAATTCCTCTTTGAGTGTGTCAACTTCAACCTGAGTGGAAGAATCAGGTTCAACACCTTCAGAGTGATCTTTGAAATTCCTTTGAGACAATTGAGGAATTGTGCATAGAAGATGTTGACACTGTTCTTCCATTAGTGTCCGTGCTATCTTTTCTCAAACAAAGTTCTTAGAAATGCAACTTCCTTTACAGCTTTAGGGGAAGTCAGTGTATTGGGTCGTAATGAATATGTCTGCCTGCTCGAGTCTTTCTTCTTCTTGGAAGATAGAGATGCAAAGTAACCTTGCCAACTGCCTTTGCGTTTCTTTTGGTCAAGTTCTCACAAGGCTTCTTGTACTTTGTGAAGAAGTTGAAAGTCCAATGCCTCTCATTTGGTTTTGTCAAAAGTGGAGTGGATCTTCAGATGTTCTTCTTCTTCACGCAACAGCATTTGTCTTTGAACTTTCTCTTTCAGTTGTTCTCTCAATGCAGACATTCATATTGCTTTGACACCTAGTTTCAAAATTGGCTTTGTATTCTTCCACTTCCAAGATTTTTATCCTTGGCAACGGCGCCAAAAATCATGTGACAACCCATAAAATATCACTTTTTTGGTAATCAGGTAAGTAAAGTTTGTTCATGTAGAGATACAAGTGAGAATTGGTCAAATACAAAGTCAAAAATCACCATGTAGTTTTCTTGGTTGCGTCTTTAGTCTCTCAGGTAGAAACTACACCCAAAAGAGTAACAAGCACTAATTCACGGTCTCGTCACGAATTAACACTTCTTAATCATAGCTCCATCAAATCTTTCCATACAATCGTGATTGTGATGATTAAGCCTCTCTTGAGTACTAATCTCCAATCCGACTCTGTCCATCGAGCTGGATTTCCTCTCTTCCCTTCTTCTTTATGGCCATCAAAACACTTACTCTCGGTGATCTCAATCATGAAACCTGGAAAACTAACATTCCAGTTCCATGCCAAGAATGTGATCCAAAGCCTGCTCAGGACCTCAATTCTTGCGATTACATCTAACCTCCAAATTGCATGATTTCTCACTATAAATTTGGAGTTCTTCTTCCCACCTCCCATCTTTCTCTCTTCCACTCTAGGTTGGGGAATTTTCTTCCTATAGGTTCTTGAATTAACTCTCTTGACTTCCTCTGGACACACTTGCATGTCTTTGACTACACTTCCCTTCCCATGATCTCCTGTAGGACAACTTCTTAATGGCAATGGAAAATTTCTCGTCATCACTTTGTCTCTAGCCCAAATTTTATAGTGGCGCATCTCCTCTATCTTTCTTCACTCTGAGTTTCTACCAAGAAATCACACCTCTTGCATGCTCCTATCACTATCAACTATCCTTCATGCATATGACCGCCATTTTTGTGAATAGTTCCTTCTTGAATGTCTCACCCCAAAGTAAAGTTGTTACATTTTCCTCGCCTCAGGTTGAGTACCCCCAAGATGAAGTCTCCTTACTTCAGGTTGTATGTTGATAAGGCAATTTCGAGTACATTGCCTTTTGACATGAAGTCACTTTACCTTGGGTTACACACCGAGGACACTTTTCTTTGCCTTCTTTTGCCATACAAGCACAATTTGACTTCTTATGTATACTTCTTCTTTGGAAATACAAAAAAAAACAAAAATGTGGGCACCACAACATAGTACCTCTCCTTGGGTAGCACCGGTACTATTTTTTTTGAAGAAGGATGGAGGACTTTGTTTTTGTTTTGATTACCATGGGCTCAATAAACAAACAATGAAGAATGCATATCCCTTGCCTCAGATTGATGACTTGCTTGATCAATTGAGTGGAGCACAATACTTCTCCAAGTTGGATCTTTGCAGTGGCTATTGGCAAATCCCTATTGATAGAGAGGTTGTGGAAAAGAATGCCGTTTGCACAAGGTATGGGCATTTTGAGTGGAGAGTTCTACCTTTTGGGCTCACTAATGCTCCAATAGTCTTCATGGATCAGATACATTGGGTGCTGGATGGACTATTGTATTGGTACTTGGATGATATCTTATCTTATGATAATCTATAGCAAGACAAAGCAAAACACGTGAATCACATGTGAGAAGTCCTAAGAGAACTACAACAATGGAAATTTTACTACAAGTAGTCAAAGTGTGCCTTTTGGTAGAAGGAAGTTATGTTCTTGGGTCACAAGATCTCATCGGAGGAGATCAAGATAGAAGAGGAGAAAATCAAGTACATTACTAATTGGCGTTCTCCGAAGGATACTACATAAGTATGGGAATTAACGGGTTGGCCAGTTTTTATTGATGGTTCATCCACTATTATGCTCATGTGGTTGCACCTTTGACTGACCTCTTGGGAAAGAATTCAAGCTTTGAATGGACCAACAAGCATGAAGAAGCATTCCAAAAGTTGAGACATATGGTGTCTTCAAGACCCATTCTTCAACCATATGATCCTCAACTACCTTGTGTGGTTGATTTTGATGCTTCTAACTTTGCAATTGGAGTTGTGTTGCAGCAAGAATTGCCAATTGGATTGCATCCCATTGCCTTTGTGTCTTGCCAACTAAATACAACTGAAAGAAATTACTATGCTTGATATTAGGAACAACTTGCAATGGTATATGCCACCAAGGTATGGAGCCATTACCTCTTGGGGAAACAAGTGATCATGTGAACTAATCACAAACCATTGTTGCAGACCTTACACTTAGAACACATGAAGAGTTGACATCATTGATGGGAGAAGCAACTCAAACTATTTGACATCAAACTTGAGTACAAACCAGGTTGGTTCCATGTTCAACCCTGATGCTTATCACGACAACCTGATTTGAAGTCTCTTCCTCTCTCATCATGGCAGCAATTACAATGGTGTCAATTGATTCCATGGTCCAAAATGAGTTTTGGTAAACTCTACTACAACATCCCTTCTTCCAAATGGTACATGGTCATCTAACAACATGTGACAAGGAGTACAACACCTTCTCCTTCAACAAAGGCATTCTATTCCATGAGGATTGGATCTATGTTCCAGCAAAGGTAATCTTTGACTTGTGCATCTTCAAGAAGCCCATGATTTACTAATTGCTGGTCACATGGGTGTGGACAAGACCTTGGATACCCTCCAATGCCAATAGTGGTGGCCCAACATGGCACAAGATGTTTGGGAGTTTGTCCAATTGTGTGAGAGTTGCCAACGCAACAAGGCCAATAACCAAAAACCAAGTGGACTCCTTCAACCGCTCCCCATTCCATCTGCTGATGGAATCAGTGAGCTTGGATCTCATTACATCCTTCCCCAAGACAAAGCAAGGTCACACAACAATTGTAGTGTTTGTGGATAAGCTTAGTAAGCAAATCCATTAAGCAATAATAGTTGATATGATGGATGCTCCAACCTTGGCACAAATCTACTTCAACAATGTATTCAAGCATCATGGGATACCATGTGTTCTCATCTCCAATTGTGATCCTTGCTTCACTAGAAAGTTTTGGCAAGCACTCTTCCAGATACTTGGCACCAAGCTTGCTTTGTCTAACGCCTATCATGCTCAAACTGATAGACAAATTGAACATGCAAATTGCACCTTGGAAGATATGCTTTGTGCTTTTTTCATCATTCACCATACCAATTTGCGACAAATGTCTTGCAGTTGCGGAGTTTGCATACAATAATTTGAAATAGGCAAGCACCAAATTCTATCCTTTCTTTCTCAATTTTAGCCAAGACCCACTTGTTCAAGATTCCATTCTTGCTCCTCCTCCATCTCATGTGCCTCATACTTCCACCTTCTGGACCATTATCTCCCAATCCTTCCGACAAGCCAAATCTCATCTCCTTGTTGCTGAGAATTGGCAGAAATAATATGTGGATCACCATTGTCGTGATCTCATATTTCAAGTTGGTAATAAGGTCATGCTCTCATCCAATAACCTCCCTCTCCCACTTGATACCCAAGTTTGTAAACTTGCTCTTAATTGGATAGGACTCTTTGATGTCACCCAAGTTGTCTCTCCTGTTGCTTATCAACTTGCCTTGCCTTGCCTTGCCACATCTGCATCCATCATGTCTTTCATGTTTCAAAGTTGAAACCCTTTGTTCCCAACCCATCTTCTTTTTCCTCTCAAGTCCAACCTCCGCCTCTTCCTGTCCCTATCAATGATCATGAGGAGTACAAAGTTGATCATATCCTTGCATGTCACCATATTCAACAAGGCCATCAACAACATATGGAGTACAAGGTCCTTTGGAAAGTGTATCCCCTTCATGGTTCCACATGAGAACCTCTTTCTCATCTCCAAAATGCAAAACTGGCCATCCAAGACTTTGAAGCTTCACTGGCAATGAGGACGTCACCAACTAGCGGTGGGAGAATATGTAACAATATGGAATTTAACGACAAAGTTAGTAGGGCTAACAGAGTAGCAAATAAGACAAATTAGCCTAGAATATTCTAGAAGTATCCAAGAAGCTTCTTAGGAAGCTTCTTGGCTAGCTTAGCTTGCACCCCAAGTAAGTAGCTTCTAGAATGAAGCTTCTAGAAGCTTCTAACTGGCTTAACTTACACGCCAAGTAAGCAGCTTCTAGAAACAAGCTTCTTGAGAAGCTTCTCAAGAGATGATCCTTATAAATACAAGAGCCAAAGTTCATGCTAGGCATTTGGAGTTCCTTCATTCAAGTGTCCCAATGTGAGCTTCCATTCTCCTATTTCTTTCCTCGGCCTTGGTCCTTTACACCTATTCACTTTGATCTTCTTACTTTTCAAAGCATTCATAATAAATTGATGAAAGCACTAGGAGATGATGTAGAGAAGTCTAGGAAGGACAACTCATGGAATTGGAGGAGGTAAGAGCCATTACTATAATTTAAGTAGAAAAATCCCAAAGGAAACAAGAGGAGCTTTGACAAGAGGCAAGGCAAGAAGAAGGTAAATTCTTGCAAGTAAGATGATTGGGTGATGTTGTTTGATTCTATTTGATTCAAGAGGGTGCAAAAGAATTTCTTACCTAAGTTCTTTGGACCTTTCATAGTGGAGAAGATGTGGAGAAATTACACTTATGATCTCAAGGAGTTGGGAGGAAGACAATTTGATTGGATTAACAGAAAGAAAAAGGCGACCGTGATATTGGATTAACCATGATATGTTGAAGTTGTATCATAAAAGATAAAGGGACCCTCACCCCAAGGATGAAGTGAATTCTTAGTCTGAGGGTAAATGCAACAATCATTGGTGCATGTATGCTTTATTGAGATATTTACTTTTTTATTGTTAGTAGTTGAAGATATTATTTATGTGGAGTTTAACCAAAATTCTATATTAGTCATGATTAGCTAGAGTTAGTTATAGCCAAGATAGAAGTGACTCTACTTTAGAGAAAGGTGAAAGAGTAAGCACCACTATTTTGGATTCTAGTGTATTGACTTTGTATTATTCTTAGATGTTTGACTTTGAGGAAAGAAGTGAGAACTTTTGGGTCCAGAAACCTTTTTGGTTCAAATTATTTTATTGTCTAAGGATAGCTTTGTGAAGGAATCCTTGACTTAGTTGGATCAGGATAAGACCGCATGCTTAGGAGATTATTCTCATGAGTTTTGGTATTCCTTTAGTCATTAGACTTTGTATAACTTTTAGCCTAGTAACTTGAGTTATTGTGGTAATAAGTAACTTTGGTGTGTAAGTGTTTCACAAGTATATAAGCTGGGGATGAAGAGATACTCATCATCCTTTTATTTGAAAATATCTCTCTCATTGAGTTCTCTAATGAGCAATGGCTTGAGTCTTGGAGGTGCTTTGGAGTTTTAGCCTTGGAGGAGTATGATGGAGTTTGGGTTTGTTGCATTTTTAGTCCATGGTGTGCTATCTTAATAGCTATCAAAGGTTCATCATAAGTGAGAGACAAGCTAGCTTACATACCTCTTCATGCATCATTTCCAAATCACCAATTTAGTTCTTTGCTAACACATCTTTAAACTCTTGGGTAGAAACCACTCCCAAAAGATCATAACAACACCAAGAATTCATATTATAGAAATAAGGAATAAAACATCAGCATATCTAGAACTCTAAATCCAACCTAGTCTTGAATATGATAATTCAAATGAATACAAAGGTATCTAGTTCACTATGAAGTAACTTTGCCCAAAATCATGTTCCACCCTTCCCAAAAGGCATACATTTCTCATGAAGTTACTTTGCTATAGATTTTCCGCACTTTGTCTCAAAGTCTGATTATTGTCAATAATAAAGTTCATTCAAGATCCATCAAGTTACTGATTTGGATATGTTGACTAAGGATCAAACACAAATGGTCAAGAAATGTTCAAGATCAAACACACAAAACACTAGTTACTTCATTAAGAAGATTCATCAAACACGTTAAACACTAAGTTGTAAGAACTTCTCTTGAGAATTAAGAAAATAACAAGGACCTCTAGGTTCTTTCACTTATTCATATTCTGCTCCTATGAAAAAGATAGTACATTCGATGTTTGATCAAAATATCCAGACCACTTGAGAGTTACAAAGTCTCAAAAACTGCCAATTGGCCATTATACTAATCTCTTGATCATCCTACTTCTTCTCTAATTGTAGTATTTTATTCCTCTAAATTCACCATTTCCTATGGTTTACTCTATGGAAACCCTTTGAGATCAAAGAACCTACCCATCTCTCTCTGACCACTTTGTGATAAATTAAAATTTAAACTCAAACTATCACAAGCTTTGCTAATCTTCCACTCAAAATGACTACAAAGTTTTAATAACAACCAATTCATATCCAAATCATGCACCAACTTCTTCCAAAGCTCTTGCACTTGCAACTTGAGCTCATGCAAGTAAACCTCATTCATGGCTCCTTCCAATGATGTAGACAACATTGCCCAAAATGGAATGATTAAATCTTTCACCCATTTTTCACTTCCTCAATTTTGTTGTCATTTTGCAAGACAACTTCTCATGGCTCTCTATAATATTCCAAGAACAAGAAAAGCTCCAAAAGAAAGACAAGAGAAGAAACACAAAGTTTAATTCCTCAATATTCTAATGCCCCAAAGGAGCATTTGGACTTTATTATATAGTGGAGAAGATCCCTTCAAAGGGAGATATATCCTTAGATTAAATAAATTGAAAGGTGATATGTTTGCAAGCTACACTCTAAGGTTGGATCCAAGGTTAGTGACACATCAACTTGGGTCCCATCTGGTTGGTCAAATAGGTTTGACCATAAGGAATCTTCCTATAGAAAGCTCAAAATAGTATGGAAGTGGTACAATTGGAAAGATCAAGATGATACAAAGTGAGGGGGGATAGTCAAACCTTTTTCCCCTAGGGAATTATATAATCCATTTTTTAGGCCTAATTCATTTGTTTATGCCTTCAAAATTGGCTCTAAAGTTTTTGGTGTATGTTTGGCCTTTGCACTATTAGTGGAAGTCCTCTTTTGGTAACATTTCTATTTGATCTACTTGGACAAACATGTATAACATCCCTAAAGATATTTCCAAGCCAATTTCCAACTCTAGATAATTTGTTTCGCTAATGGTATTACAATCTCCCAACTCTTCTTCTTTGTGCTTGAGTTTCTCTTTGGATTCCTTCAACTTCTCCTTCAAGTGTTTCATTGCTAAGTCATGATCCTTCCAAAGTGCCCCAAGAGAGAATTTCATTTCTTCCACTTTCAATTGTGTTGTATTCAAGTCTACCCAAAGTTGGGTTTCATCTTCACTCCTCTTCCAAAGCTCATCTTTGTAAAAGTATAGCTTTTGAGAACTCCTAATTCACAAGGCACTAAGCTCATCCTACAATTTCCATAATTTCTTTGTTTGTGATTGAATTGTTGCAAACTACTGATTTGATTCCTTTGCTCCTTAGTATTCTCTTGCTCCAAGCCTTGCATCCAAACTTCTTCCAAAATTCTGATGGTCTTTTATTTGTTCAGCTTTGTCTTGGTATTGTCTAACTTTACTTGAAGGATTGATTCACTCAGATGAAGCATCTTGATCAAAGAGACATAATCCCTTGTGTTTGGATGGTGAGTATTGTACATGGGTAATAAGGTGTGCAAGTAACTCATCAAAGGATAAAAAGTTCCCATAATTAAATTAGGTCTATCTACTACTAAATTGCTATTGCTCGGAATTGAAAAAAGATTTAATTGATTAAAATTTATACCAATTGATGGCATCAAAATTGACCACAAAGGTAATACCTGTTCTTTTGTTCTTTTAGTCATCTCAACATTATCATCCCAAGCATGCACTTCATCTCACTCTAGTTCAAGGTTTATAGTTTCTATCCCTTGCTCATCATCCTCTTTTTATGTTGATGGCATATCTCTCCTTTATCATTGTCTAAGCCAGACTTTGATCTTGATTCCCTCAAAGTTAATTCATCATCTTCTACTACACTTTATACTTGCAAACCTGCCATAACTTCATCTTTGCAGGAAAGATCAATAGCTCTTCCTACATCTTTCCAAGGTTGTTCTGCTCAAGCTTTCTTGGAAAATAGCAATACTCTTCTCTCACTTTCTTCAAGCTACACTCTACCTCTACAAACTCTTATATCAACCAAATCAAATGCTCATCTCCTTCCCTTAGCTAACTCATGAATGCAACATTGTCTAGATCACCATACAATACTTCTCTCAAATAAAAATGATTGGAGATTTTAGATGTTCCTCCCTAGAAAGTAGGCCTAGTCTGAAGTAGAGGTGCAGGGAAAATAGCATGATGGAGGGTGGACCACTATCTTGTTATATGTCATGAATCATCTTGAACACATAATGATCAAAGATTTCACTTTTTTCACACTAGCTCTCCAAAATAGATGGTTAAAGGAAATTGCCTAAGTCATAAAAATGTAAGGTGTGCTTGGAAAAATACATTATCAAATTCAAAATTTTTCATCCTACAAGATCTTGGTAAGATACCACTCAATAGTTGTTGCCGATGCACTCCTCACTAAATGCTACCTTCACCTTGGTAGTTACCTCCTCCCTCCCAAACTTATTGCCAAAGGTCAGACCTCACAGATGGCTAGCTTTGTCCTCTAAGACCATGTTCCAATCATTATAGTCTCATGCTTTTGGATTTCATTGCTAGATTTGACTCATGTTCGAACCTCCATTGATCATCTTGAACAATACCCATATATAACTTACTTCCCAATTATAGAGGAGGAACATAAGCTATAGTTTGACTAACATATTGTGCCTTGCTTCTATCTTGCACTTATCAAACTACAGGCTTTGGAGTCCAATTGACTTTGGTCTTCTTGCCTTCTTTGCCATTCTGAAATTTTTTGTACTTAAACCCTACAAAATAACATGATCAATTGATAGCTCAAGTGCTTCATAAGCTCAAGTAAATTTTGCAACAATACTCAAAGTATAAAAGATTGAGGAGAGAAATAGGAGAATGAAAGATCACATTAAGACTTGAATGTGGGAAACTTTGAATGCTTAACATGAGCTTGGGCTTTGGTATTTATATAGAAGATACAAGACTCTTGAGAAGCTTCCTAAGAAGCTTCCTAAAAGCCATCTTCTTAGAGTGCAAGCTAAGCTAACCAAGGTTGTGAGCTCACCTTCTAGAATTTGCCTACTTGGTGTGCCAACTAAGCTAGTTGGGAAGCTTCCCAAGAAGCTTTCCTCTAGAAGCCACCTACTTGACGTGTGAGCTAAGCTAGCTATGAAGCTTTCCAAGAAGCTTCCTTTTAGAAATCACCACTTAACATAAAATTACTCAATATTTTGAAGGTACCAAGTAGCTTCCTAGATGCTTCTAGAATATTCTTATAATTCTTGGCTAATTTAGCCTATTTGCTACTTTTTTAGTCTCAACTAACTTATATGTAAATTCTATATTGTTACATATTCCCCATTCCTAGTTTGGTGATGTCTTCATCACCATGGAAGCTTCAAACTCTTGGATGGCCATTTGTGCATGGTGGAGATGAGAAAGAGACTCCCAAGTGCCATCATGAAGGGGATAACCTTTCCAAAGGATTTGTACTCCGTATATGTCATTAGCAACCATGTTGAATGTGGTGACATGCAAAGATACAATCAAACTTATACTCATGATTATTGATAAGGATAGGAGGAAGAGGGTGCTAGAAATGAGAGGAAAAGGAAGATGGATTAGAAAAAAAGGGTTTCAACTTGGAAACATGAAAACATGGTGGATTCATAAATGACAAGGCAAGGCAAGTCAATAAACAAAAGGAGAAATTATTTGGGTGACATCAAATGGATCTATCCAATTAAGAGCAAGTTTATGAACTTGGGTATCAAGTAGAAGGGGTAGGTTACTAGAAGAAAACATGACCTTATCACAAAGTTGAAAGGTGAGATCACAACAATGTTGGTCCATCTATTATTTATGACAATTTTGAGCAAAAAGGAGATGGGATTTGGCTTGGTGTAGTGATTGGGGTATTGTGGTCAAGAAGGTGGAAGTATGAGGGACATGAGATGGAGGAGGAGCAAGAAGGAAATATAGAACAAGGGTTATCAGCCAAAATTAAGGAAGAAGTAGAGAATCCGGTGCTTGCTTTCTTGGAGTTATTATAGGCAAATTTAGAATCTACAAGACATTCATCCCAATTGGTATGGTGAACATTGAAAAAAGCACAAAGCATATCTTCCAAGGTGAAATTTTTATGTTTGGTTTGTCCATCAATTTGCGGATGATAGTCCATGGACAAAGCAAGTTTGGTGTTGAGTAGTTGAAAGAGTGCTTGCTAAAATTTTCTGATGAATTGTGGATCATGGTCGGAGATGAGTACACAAGGTATCCTATGATGCTTGAAGATATTGTTGAAGTAGATTTGGGCCAATGTTGGAGCATCCACTATATCACAGGTTGGTGCCAAATGGAATGGCTTACTAAGCTTACCAACAAAAACATTGATTACTATGTGACCTTGCTTTGTCTTGGGCAAGGATGTGATGAAATTTAAACTTATGTGTTCATATCAAGCAGATGAGATGGGAAATGGTTGAAAGAGTCCACTTGGTTTTTGTTTGTGAGTTTGTTGCATTGATAGCTCTCACACAATGAGACAAACTCTTGAACCTCTTGTGCCATGTTGGGCCACAACCATTGATGCTGTAGGGTACTCAAGGTCTTGTCTACGCCCATATGACAACCAATAGGTAAGTCATGGGCTTCTTTGAAGGTGCACAAGTCATAGATCACCCTTGGCTGGAACATAGATCTAATTCTTATAAAAAAGAAGGCTTTCCTTGAAGGAGAAGGTGTTATAGTCCCTAGCATGTGCTGCAAGATGACCTTGTACCATATGAAAGAAGAGGTCTTGTTGTAAAACGGTCTCATAATCACCACCATGATGAGAGGAAAAGTCTTCAAATCAAGTCATTGGTATAAAGCAATAGAAATGATATAGAACCTATCAGGTTTGTACTTGAGTTTGATATCCAAAAAATTTATTTGTTCCTTCCATTGATGATGTTGACTCTTCATGTGCTCCAAATGTAATGTCTACAACAAGAATTTGTGATGGGTTTGTGATTGGTTTGCATGATCGCTTGTTTCTCCAAGAG
Source organism: Lunularia cruciata (assembly GCA_948567375.1). Taxonomy (NCBI): domain Eukaryota; kingdom Viridiplantae; phylum Streptophyta; class Marchantiopsida; order Lunulariales; family Lunulariaceae; genus Lunularia; species Lunularia cruciata. The sequence continues at coordinate 49,734,331 of OX419756.1, read as the reverse complement.
ATAATGCCTCCATATCTTGGTGGCATATATCATTAGTAGTTATTCTTGATCTCAAGCAAAGTAATTCTTTTTTGTGGTGTTAAGTTGGTGAGACACATAGGCAATGGGATGTAACCTATCTAGAAATTCCTATTGCAACACAACTCCAATGACAAAGTTGGAAGCATCAAACTCAAGCAAACAAGCTAATTGAAGATCATATGGTTGAAGAATGGGTCTTGAAGATACCATATGTTTCAAATTCTGGAATGCTTCTTTGTGCTTGGTGGTCCATTGAAAGCTTGAGGTCTTTCACAAGAGATTGGTCAATGGTGCAGCCACATGAGCATAGTAGTGGATGAACTATGAGTAAAAACTTGCCAATCCATTAAATGCCTACACTTTTGTGGCATCTTTTAGAGTAGACCACTCAATAATAGCTTTGATTTTCTCCTTTTCTATCTGGGTTTCCTTTGATGAGACCTTATGACCAAAGAAGGTAACTTCCTTCTACCAAAAGGCACACTTTGACTTCTTGTTGTAAGACTTCCATTGAAATAATTGGACTTCTTACATGTGATTCATATGTTTTGCCTTTATCTTGCTATAAATTAAAATATCATCCAAGAACACCACCATATACCTATCTAATAGCCCATCCAACATCCAATGCATCTGATCCATGAAGATTATTGGAGCATTAGTGAGCCAAAAAGGTAGAACTCTCTATCTGAAATACCCATACCTTGTGCAAAAGGAAATCTTTTTCACATCCTCTCTAACAATGAGAATCTACCAATAGACAATTTGGAAAAGTATTGTGCTCCACTCAATTGATCTAGAAAGTCATCAATTCAAGTCAAGGGATATGCATTCTTCATTGTTTGTTCATTAAGGCCATACTAATCAATACATAAGCAAAGTACTCCATCATTCTTTGGGAATAATAGTACCAATTCTTCCCAAGAAGATGTACTATGTTGTATGAAATCTTTTTCCAACAACTCTATCAATGTCATTCAAAGCTCTTCCAACTCCGTTGGTGAGAGCAAGTAGATTGGTCTACTTATTAGAGTACTTCTTGGCAATAAATCAATCTTGAATAACATACCATGATTAGAAGGTACCCCTTTGGTAGATCATTTGAAACACATCTACTAGCTCTTGAAATATTTGATCAACCATTGGTTGATGAGGCTTTTGGCTTCCATTAAGTTCTCCATGTACAATCTACTTGATACACACTACAAAAATAAGAATATATTCCTCCAAAGCTTACTTATGGCTACTTTACTAACAAACTTCCTATCTTGGGATTCATTATTCTTAGTTGTCTTACTCAAAGGTGCCTAAAAACCTAATCAATAATTCTTACCTTGGTGTTGTACTTGAATTTGTCATCGGGCCCAATCAAATTGAACCTTATGACATTCAAGCCAAGGCAAATCTAGAATGACATCATAATGTAGAGATGCTACTACAAACCTCATACACTCCTTCCTAATCTTGAATGTAAAGATTCAAGGTATGGAAACGCTTTCTACTATATGCCATCATCAATCTACTTCTAATTACTAACTTGATATGAATAACTAATTCCTTTGTTAATTTTATAGACATGCAATTCTTTGAACTTCAAGAAAAAACCTAAATCCTACAATTATGATCAAATATCATACCTTGCAAGTGAAGCAAACTTGCATAGGTTGAGCCTTCAATCTCATTGGAACTAATCAAGTTCCCAATAGGTAACTTGAACTCTTATATTGGGATTCTTTATTTCCTTGATTATCACGCTCCACAAACTCTATTTGGGTGATTTGTTGGGGTTGTCCATTCTTGAGTAGACATTCAACAATGCAATATCCAATTTGGTGATAATAAACATAACCACTATTTTGTTGCAATCTTTCTCAATCTATAGTGCCAAGTGGTCTTTGTTTGATGGCATCAATCTCTATTGGTGATGGCTCTTCCATATGTGTGTAATGTGTTGGCACATTATGTGAAGGTCTTGGGTGAGACCAAGTTATTACAACCAAGAAATCAAAGTGTTTAGCCAATTCCATGGCTTCCTCTAAGTATTTGGGCACCCATATGGTCATTTCTAATTTGGTGCTTGACTTGAAGTCCCTCACAAATCAATCTAGAGCTTTGCCTTTTAGTATACTAATCTACTAGATCAATCTAGAGCTTTGCCTTGAAATTTGCATTATGGTGTTTTGGAATTGAGTGATATAATGTAACAATATGGAGTTTAGTGACAAAGTTAGTCAAGGCTAACAAAGTAGAAAATAGGTCAAATTAGCCTACAATATTCTAGAAGTATCTAGGAAGCTACTTGGTACCCTCCCAAGTATTGGGTAACATGTACGCCAAGTGGTAACCTCTAGGAGGAACCTTCTTGGGAAACTTCCAGGTTATCTTAGCTTACACCCCAAGCAGGTACCTTCTAGAAGCTTTCAACTAGCTTAGCTTGCATGCCAATAGGCGGCTTCTAGAAGGAAGCTTCTGGAGAAGCTTCTTAGTTAACTTGGCTTGCACTCCAAGAAAATGGCTCAAGGGAGCTTTTTGAGATGCTTCTCAAGAGCCTTATATGCTCCCTATAAATACCAAAATTGAAGCTCATGCTAGGCATTTTCCCACACCCAAGTGTCCAAATATGATCTTCCATTCTCCTATTTCTCTCTTTGATTTTAATCTTTTACATTGGTATCAGAGCAAGAATGGGATGGATGGAATTTATGGACCATCAAATCTATTTATGCCAAACCATTGGGGTTTTTTTATTTAGGTATTACTCAAGCATCATTTCACATAATTCATCACCTCACGCTTTGGACAATTTTTTTTGAATGTGATCACCTTGTCTGAGGAACCCTTTGTACTAATAGTTGTAACTTATGGAGAACAATGGATGTGTTGCATCTAGGTGCTAATAAATTAGATAAATAGGGAGTAATGTGGTAGAGTAATAGCCACGGCAACAATGCCCAAGGTTATCATTGCTATGCAATAAGAAATTGAGCACCTTATTTAATTGTTGGATGAATGAGATCATCAACAACAAGAGCATGCAAAGAGAGCACCATTTTGAGAAGGAGAAGACAAGATCCAATTTCCAAAACCCAAGGTATTTGAAGGCAAGAATCTCTTGTTCCAAAGCTACCAATTTTCAAGATGACCAAAAATAGATTCTCTTGGCTTCCAACGAATTGGATGGAGTAGCAAAGCTATGGTGGCAATTTCAAGTGGAATGAGTTGAATGAGAATTTGTTGCACCAATCTTGACTTAGGCAAAATTCAAGAGTGCAATAATTGGTTGATTCTAAGCTATAAATGCCACACAAGTTGCATAAGATAGGTTGGCAGAGTTGAAGCAGATTGGCTTTGTAAGAAGTCACATCACGCAATTCCAAAACACCATCATGCAAATTCTAGATATATTAAAAGGTGAAGCTTTGGATTGATTTGTAAGGGGCTTGAGGTCACAAACCAGACTAGAGGTAACTATGCAAGAGCCACAACACTTGGAAGAAGCTATGTGGTTGGCCAAACACTTTGATTCATGGGTTGCAACAACTTGGTCTTGATTTTGACCTCCACAAAACCTACCAATACACTACACACCAATGGAAGAGTCGGCACCAATGAAGATTGATGCCATTCAACAAAAACCACTTGGCACTACATATAGAGATTGCCTAAGACAAAATGGTGGTTGTTTTTATTGTTGCCAGATTGGACATTACATTGCTGAATGTCCACTCAAGAATGGGCGACTGATAAGTCATCCAAATGGAGTTTGTGGAGTAGAAAGATTACGGAAATGAGGAATCCAAATAGGAGATTTTGAGTCACCTATTGGAAACTTGATTAGTTCCAATGGGATCAAAGGCTTGACCTATGCAAGTTTGCTTCACTTGCAAGGTATAATATTTGATTGCGGTTGTAAGATGTTGCTTGAATTTGGACGTTTAGATCAAAGGAATTATGTATTTCTATCAAGCCAATAGTTGGAGGCAAATTGATGATGGTGGATGGTAGAAAGGGTTCTACATTCCTTACCTCACATTTTATTACATTTAGGACTAAGAAGGAGTATTTGGAGTGTATGAGGTTTGTAGTGGCAAAATGGTGGTTGTTTCTATTGTTGCCAGATTGGGCATCGCATTGCTGAATTTCCACTCAAGAATGGGCAACCGACAAGTCACCCAAATGGAGTTAGTGGAGTAGAAAGATTATGGAAATAAGGAATCCAAGTAGGAGATTTTGAGCTACCTATTGGAAACTTGATTAGTTCCAAAGGGATCAAAGGCTTGACCTATGCAAGTTTGCTTCACTTGCAAGGTATAATATCTGATTGTGATTGTAAGATTTTGGTTGATTTTGGAAGTTTAGATCAAACGAATTATGTATTTCTATCAAGCCAATAATTGGAGGCAGATTGATGATGGCAGATGGTAGAAAGGGTTTCCTTACCTCACATTTTATTACATTTAGGACTAGGAAGGAGTATTTGGAGTGTATGAGGTTTGTAGTGGCACCTCTACAATATGATATCAATCTAGGTTTGCCTTAGCTTGAACATCATAAGGTTCAAATTGATTGGACCAAACAACAAATTCAAGTACAACATCAAGGTAGGAATTTCCAATTAAGTTGTTTGGCACCTTTGAGTAAGACATTTAAGAATAGTCAATCCCAAGATGGGAAATTTTTCAAGAAAGTAGCCACAAAGCAAGCTCTGAAAGAAGATAAGTCCTAAGATGGGAAGTTGTTAGGAAAGTAGCCATAGAGTAAGCTTTGAAAGAAGATAAGTCCCAAGATGGGAAGTTTGTTAGGAAAGCAGCCATAGAGAAAGTTTTGAAGGAAGATAAGTTCCTAGATGAGAAGTTTGTCAATGAAACAACTATAAAACAAGCTTTGGAGGAAGATAAGTCTATTTTATGGTGGGGATCAAGCTGATTGCACAAGAAGAATCTGAGGATGGTAAGGAGCCTTATCAAGCAATGGTTGATCAAATAGTTCAAGAGTTTGCAAACGTGTTTTTGGATGATCTGCCAAAGGGATTACCCTTTGATCGTGGTATGCACTTCAAGATTGAGTTATTGCTAAGGAGTACTCTAGTGAGTAGATCAATCTATTGGCTCTCACCAAAGGATTTGGAAGAGTTACAAATGACACTTATGGAGTTATTGGAGAAAGATAGTACATCTCCTTGGTGAGCACCAATATTATTTGTTCCAAAGAAGGATGGAGGACTTTGTTTCTATATTGATTACCATGCGCTCAATAAATAAACAATAAAGAATGCATATCCCTTGCCTCAAATTGATGACTTGCTTGATCAATTGAGTGGAGCACAATACTTCTCCAAGTTGGATCTTTGTAGTGGCTATTGGCAAATCCCTATTGATAGGGAGGATGTGCAAAAGATTTCCTTTTGCACAAGATATGGACATTTTGAATGGAGAGTTCTTCCTTTTGGGCTCACTAATGCTCCAATAGTCTTCATGGATTAGGTGCATCGGGTATTGGATGGACTATTGGATCCATATGTGGTGGTGTTTTTGGATGGCATGGCATTTTAATCTATAACAAGACATAGGTAGAACATGAAAATCATGTGTGAGAAGTACTAAGGTGACTATGTCAATGGAATTTTTTTGCAAGAAGTCAAAGTGTACCTTTTGGTAGAAGGAAGTTACCTTCTTGGGTCATAAGATCTCATCAGAAGAGATCAAGATGGAAGAGGAGATAATCAAGGCCATTACTAATTGGCCTATTCCAAAGGATGCCATAAAGGTGTGAGCATTTAATGTATTGGTAAATTTTACCAACAGTTCATCCACTATTATGCACACTTGGCAACACCATTTATTGACCTCTTGGGGAAAAACTCAAGCTTTCAATGGACCACCAAGGATGAAGAAAAATTCCAGAAGCTGAAACATGTGGTGTCTTCAAGACCCATTCTTCAACCATATGATCCTCAACTACCTTGTGTGGTTGACTTTGATGCTTCTAACTTTGCTATTGGAGTTTTGTTGCAATAAGAATTCCCAAATGGGTTACATCTCATTGCCTTTGTGTCTTGCCAATTAAACAGAATAGAAAGGAATTACTTTGCACAAGATTTGGAACAACTTGCAATAGTATATGCTACCAAGGTATGGAGGCATTATCTCTTGGGAAAACAAGTGATCATGTGAACCAATCACAAACCCTTGTTGCAAACATTACATTTGGAACACATGAAGAGTCAACATCATCAATGGGAAGAGCAACTCCAATTGTTTGACATCAAACTTGAGTATAGACATGGTTGATTCTATGTTATCCTTGATGCCCTATCATGATGACCTAATTTGAAGTCTCTTCCTCTCATTATAGCGGCAGTTACAATGGTGGTAACTGACTCCAAGGTCCAAATTGAGTTTAGGACATCTTTACAACAAGATCCCTTCTTTCAGATGGTACGAGGTCATCTTGCAACATGCAACAAGGTGTAGAATACCTTCTCCTTCAAGGAAAGCCTTCTATTCCATGAGGACCAGATATATGCTACAAGCAAGGATTATCTCTGACTTGTACACCTCCAAGAAGCCCATGACTTACCAATTGCTAGTCACATGGGTGTGGATAATACTTTGGGTACCCTCCAACGCCAATGGTGGTGGCTTAACATGGCATAAGATGTTTGAGAGTTTGTCCAATTGTGTGAGAACTGCCAATGTAACAACACCAACAACCAAAAACCGAGTGGACTCCTTCAACCACTCCCCATTCTATCTACTTGATGGAATCAGTGAGCTTGGATCTCATTACATCCTTGCCCAAGACAAAGCAAGGTCACACAATGATATTGGTGTTTCTGGATAAGCTTAGTAAGCAAATTTGTTTGGCACCGACCTTTGATACGGTAGATGCTCCAACATTGGTGCAGATCTACTTTGACATTTTCTTCAAGAATCATGGGATATCTCATGTACTCATCTTTGACTGTGGTCCTTGATTCATTGGAAAATTTTGGCAAACTCTCTTCTAGATACTTGGCACCAAGCTTGCTTTGTCCATGACCTATCATCCTCAAATTGATGGACAAACTAAACGTGAAATCACATCTTGGAGGATATGCTTTGTGCCTTTGTCAACATTCACCATACCAATTAGGATGAATGTCTTGCAATTGTGGAATTTTCATACAATAATTCCAAATAGGTAAGCACCAGATTCTCTCCTTTCTTCCTCAATTTTGGCCAAGATCCACTTGTTCCAAAAGTTGATCAGATCCTTTCACATTGCCACATTCAACAAGGCCATCAACAACATACAAAGTACAAAGTCCTCTAGAGAGAGTATCCCCTTCATGATACCACTTGGGAGTCTCTTTCTCATCTACACAATGTAGAAACGGCCATCTAGGAGTTTGAAGCTTCAATGGGGACGAGGACATCACCAACTAGCAATGGGGAATATGTAACAATATGGATTTTAGCGACAAAGTTAGTAAAGACAAACAAAGTAACAAATAGACCAAATTAGCCTAGAATATTCTAGAAGTATCTTAGATGCTACTTGGTACCCTCACAAGTATTGGATAATATGCATGCCAAGTGGTAACTTCTAGGAGGAATCTTTGTGGGAAGCTTCCTAGTTAGCTTAGCTTGCACCCCAAGTAGGTACCTTCTAGAAGCTTCCAACTAGCTTAGCTTGCATGCCAAGTAGGCGGATTCTAAAAGGAAGCATTCTGCACTCTTTTAAGGCCATGTATGCATATGCTTCCATAACTCTAAGATGATTGGCATACGTAATAGATAGAACTTCCCATAGTCATGGGCAAATGCAAACTCTTAAAATGGGAAGCCACATCCCCAACATCATAGTGGTAGGTACCTTCTAGAAGCTTCCAACTAGCTTAGCTTGCATGCCAAGTAGGCGGATTCTAAAAGGAGGCATTCTACACTCTTTTAAGGCCATGTATGCATATGCTTCCATAACTCTAAGATGATTGGCATATGCAATAGATAGAACTTCCCATAGTCATGGGCAAATACAAACTCTTAAAATAGAAGCCACATCCCCAACATCATAGTGGCATGCCAAGTAGTAACTTCTAGGAGGAAGTTTTGTGGGAAGCTTCCTAGTTAGCTTAGCTTGCACCCCAAGTAGGTACCTTCTAGAAGCTTCCAACTAGCTTAGCTTGCATGCCAAGTAGGCGGATTCTAAAAGGAGGCATTCTACACTCTTTTAAGGCCATGTATGCATATGCTTCCATAACTCTAAGATGATTGGCATACGCAATAGATAGAACTTCCCATAGTCATGGGCAAATGCAAACTCTTAAAATAGAAGCCACATCCCCAACATCATAGTGGCATGCCAAGTAGTAACTTCTAGGAGGAAGTTTTGTGGGAAGCTTCCTAGTTAGCTTAGCTTGCACCCCAAGTAGGTACCTTCTAGAAGCTTCCAACTAGCTTAGCTTGCATGCCAAGTAGGCGGATTCTAAAAGGAGGCATTCTACACTCTTTTAAGGCCATGTATGCATATGCTTTCATAACTCTAAGATGATTGGCATACGCAATAGATAGAACTTCCCATAGTCATGGGCAAATACAAACTCTTAAAATAGGAAGCCACATCCCCAACATCATATATCCAAGCATGGGTCATACTGGTTAAACATTTAGTAGAGATGCTCTTACACAAAGAACATCCTTTTTTTGTTGGGACCTATCATGATAGTGGATTTAAGCACTTATGCCTTCTAGTCATATCTTAGTTTGGCTTGCAACTTATTGTCATGCCCTACATACATATCACTCTTTGAGTTTATTGACTTTGTATCCCTAGACTTTGGAAAGATTCAAGTGGATGTCAATGAGCATATGCAAACTCACACACTTACTAGCATCTTCATTGATACGCCTCTACTTGATAGAGCTAGGATCCCCTCTTGTGGAGGGAAATGCTTTGGAGCTTGGCTCAAAGCTTCATCCTTGATTGAAAACTTCCAATTTACTTCTAAGGAGTTTACCACAACACTATGATTAAGGTTGGGTCTCTCAAATTTAGCTCTCATTGGGCTTCCAGACCATTGTGCATGTGGTTCCCTATATGACATGTAGGGGATATAGTTTTTATGATATGTAGTAGGTGGAGACTCCTCCAGAGTCCATGATGCAATTTTTGATACAATTGTTAAGATCATAAGGGCTACATGGGTCCAAGTTTAGATAGAGTGATGGTTGAATATATGAGAACCACCTACCCATCACATGAGAGAAAATATTGTTACTTTCATGGATGGCCATCACACCTTGCATGACACCTTGCACACACCTTGCATGATGTGGTGATGGCAAACCTTGTACAAGCAAAGTCATTAGCTTGGGCAGGCATGTAAGAGCAATATTGACCATTGCCTTTGGGGGCAAGGAGGACCACTACACACCCCTATTATTCTCAACTACTATCTTCTCCCTAGTGATTGAGATTTTGGGGCACCTACATTACCATTTTGATGGTCTCCTAAAGGGTGTAGCATGGGGTTATTTGCAAAGGAGAGGGTGCATTGGTGGTCTGTCTTTCAAGCCATGCTCACATCCTCTTACTTACATCATGTTTTGGTCACTTTGCAACATGCTCAAGCTTTAGCTCTTTACTGACAAGCAACTGCAAAAGGCACATCTATATGGCTATGGCCCTCCCTGTCCACGGACCAAATATGCCATTGGAAGACCTCTACCACATATGTCAGGAGTAGACTACCCTCTCCTTAGTTTCTTAGGTGGTTGTTGTTACCACACTTTTTCCTCTATGGCACCTTCGGGCCTTGTTTCTATTTCTGTTCTTTTTCTTTCTTTCTTTCTTTGCCACATGGGTCTGTTGCACTTGTTTGTACATTGTACTCCTTTCCCCTTTCCTTTGGGGTACTATGTATAAGTCTATGTAGTATATATACTACATATATGATGGTCAGATTCATATTGTCTATGTATCTTTCACAATTCTAGGGGTTATTGTTAGCCTTGAGGTATCCAATGCAAAGATTGCAAAGGTTTACCTTGCAACCATGCATATTTCATAATTTTAGCAATTATTGGTGCCTAGGTACGCAAAACCAAGATTATAAAGACTATATTTACATAGTACTAGAGAGATTCAAGCATCGACTGTACCACAAGATGAAAAAGCAAGGACGAAGGAAGTAGAGAGGTACATAGTGATTTCTTTACCGCAGTTGTACATTATGCGCATAACTTTATTTATGTAGACATTCCATAATATAAAAATCATATCACGTTTATGTATGTATATTTGAATACGACGATGAATATTTGGATACAAAAGATGATTGAATAATTCTTTGGCATAAAAAACAATCTATAGAAGAGAACGCTATATTTATGGATATAGAAGTGAATATTTTCCAGACTTGTTATTTTATATTACAAAACATTATATCATGTAGCCAATATTAAAAGAAAATTTTTACACTTTAAATCGAATATTAATATAGAGAAATTGGTTTCCTACTTTTGGGCGTTGACCAAAACATGCGGTAACGGTGGGACGTGTTCTAAAACGTTGACTGTTTATGCTATACTAAGAAACGATTCCCAGCTGCCCTATGGTAAAACTGGTCTTTGATATACTCATTACCTCTTTCTTTAATCAGAAAGGATGCTCTCAGCCATAATACAGGTTGGAGTGAGGTGTACACTTGCGATATCTATATCATGATACCGAAAGAGAAAGAGGCAATGCGCGTAGAAAGGACGACGGTTTCCTGATAAGGACCCACACCGTTTCGACAAATGGAAACGAAAGTCAAATGAACACGAGCTATGACTAAATATGACTAGCTTAGTGATGTATCTCTAATCTGGTTGATTGCATGTAGAGTCTGTAGAAAATCCTGCTTGAACTTACCTTCGAGTGCGTAGTTGAAAGATACGTAGGTAGGCGGGACTCACTAAAGCCCTTTCAGTGCACAAGATCCAGGACTGTCAGGGATGTTCCGATTCCAGAGTCATTGTAAAGAGGGTGGAATTTGCTGCAATGAATTGAAGTGACGGCTTCCGGGCACCCAAGATGAAATACATACGAAATAGCGATATCAAGGCTACTTGTCTGAACTGACCTTTTACTACACAGACGGTAGACCTTCGAAGGAGGAAAAGAATTGCAGAATACTCATCTCAACTGTCAAACATCGTATCACTTCACTACTATTTGCAGTAGTTAGTGAACCTGGAGTTCAAAGTTGCAGTTGACAGGCATCACACCGGGTCCAGCACCACAACTCAACTTCATTCGGTCTTGTATCTGTGTACTAAGATCCGTAGCTTGCACAGCCTGAACGCTATGAAGATTGCGCAGTGATGCTCATGTAATTTTTTGTTCGGGACAGGAGTTGCAGTACTGTTTCCTATGCCTTGTTTACTCTACGGCGATGTATGACCTGCAGCAGCCCCAACCCGATCAGGATTGAGCATTCGGTTTGACATTCGGTACTCGAGAATGGGGAACACCGTCGTTATGTGCTCCAAAAGAAAGGCGAACGTCATAGTGCATCTAGTGGATGGAGAGGTAGAAGAATACCCCGTTCCCGTCAAGGTTGCTACTGTCCTACAGCGACATCCGAAGCATATGGTTGCGAAGGTGGAACCCGGTGGCAGACATGATCCACAACGGCGCAAGATCTCTCCGGTGCGACTAGACAAAACGCTAAGTCGGAGTAGACAGTACGTGCTACTCCCGATGCAATCAGGAAGTGGAAGGTTCCTTGACAGCTGGGCTATAGCGTCCAACATTTTGCAATCGAACGCTCGGCTGCAGCGGTGCAACCAAAGGAGATTTCAAGAGAAGAGATATCTGGACAGCCCATTCAGCGTCAGTAGCTATAGAAATATTTCAAAATCTACAAAACCAATCGATATTGAACAAGAGTCCACCAAATCGTTGCTAGGCTTTGTGGAACGCAATCGTGCCAGTATTCGCTCCACCAATGGAAAGGTACCCCTTCGAATACAGTGTAGCAATTGGCATACAAAGGATGTGGAGTGGAGGCCGTCTCTCGATTCCATATCAGAACTGCCACGCCCATCTGTGCCCATGGGTCTTCGGTAAATATCAGGACATCGACAATCAACGAAAGTGCGCAGAATGCGATTTGGTGGACACCTTCCAGTACTTGGAGAAAGCCGATATGCTTCGAGGGATTCAAGCTGCAAATCGATTATCTTCTAAGTCCATCTGGAACTCCCTAACAGTTCAAACTATCTCAAATATTTTCACTCGGATGTACGTCCATAACTCGATATAGTAGTGGTCTTCCCTAGTGAAACTTATTATGGTCGGCTGAAGGCCGATCGGGCGGTAGGTTATAGTTAGACTTACCTGTAAATTAGGATGGAGCATACTGGAAACATTAGAACCATACTTGGGAGCAGCAATAGAGTTCAAGGGTGAGGAGTAGGATTTCTGATGGTCTTGACCTATCAATGAAGTCCGTGTCATCGAGATAGACAGTTCGGAATGGAGCTTTCAGCAGCATTCTTGATAATACTAGGTGTACATAGTCAGATAGATAGTGCGGAATGCGCCTTTCCGCAGCATTCTTAATAATAATGCTAGGTTACATAGTCAGATTGTTTCATGTGTTTTGAACTTTGCCACGATATTTTGCAAAATTAGAGAGAAGAATGACCATATGTGGAGTTTAGGATTTCAGTAAAGTCTATTATATGAATCATATCCTGCAGTATAGGGCTCTTGTCTTGCCCACATGTGTTTGGTCATGGTTGGAGTCTCTTAGACTTTCGACTTTGAATAGACAAGGTACATAACAAGACCTTATATTTTCCATAACTATTACCCAAATGACAAGTTAAAGCTTGAGTATGAAATAAGCATAACTTTATTTCATTCTCAAGTATGTATCTCAGCAAGTGTACTATCAGAATTTGCTTTCGAATTTGATTATCTCTCGTTAGACATGTTAGATTTTGGTGTTCTCGTTCTCTTTGCTTTTTGTCAACACATTGCTTCAAGACTAATGTCCATTGGAGCTGCTTGTTTGTTTGACTCATCTTATCTCGTTACTCTTTCAAAGGCAATATCTCAAGTTCACCCCCATTGTTATTGGGGATGTTTTCATATGATTAGTCTTGTGTACTATTTGTTTACAACTCTAACACTCCATTTTGCCCTTTTTTCATGACTCTTGAATTGCTACCCCACTACCACAAAAGAATCCACATAACTTACATCTACCAAGTACACATACCAAGGAGATCTCTTAGTGGCCTCTATTTTCCTTCCATCATTTCACAACTTTGCAAGAGGTTGCAATTGGCTTTTATCATACTTCTTTTATACCCAACACACTACCAAAAGGGAATTCCCATAGTTGGTATCTACAGAATGCACATGCCAGTGAGACCCCTTAGGTGCACTCTATTTCCCTTCCATCACTTCAAAAATTTTCATCATGTCTCTTTTTATCACTTTCAAGATAACACCCATATCTCTTTCTATCAATTTTAGATGACACTAATATATTCGGCCTTTTTGAGGATATAGTTAGAACTGTCTGCTTTTATAATGTACATGTATAATCTACTTTCATACAAGGTTCTAATTTCCAATAGGAGATTCAAGGGCTTGTGCTCTCGTCTAAGAGAAGATACTTTTATAGATCATTTATCCCATACACTTTGGTTCAAATTCTCACCCATGCTCATTTTTTATGTTTCTATCCCTTTTAGATAATACCAATATATTGGGTCTTTTGGAAGATGTAGTTAGAACTATCTAACTATCTGCTTTTATACTTTATCTATAGAAATTGGGTATAGAGTCTACAAACTATACTTACTCCCTCATAATTTCTACAAGGTTCTAATTTCCAGTAGGAGATTTAAGGGTTTTTTGCTCTCTTCTCATAGAAGATACTTTTTCTAGCTCATTTTTCCCATACACTTTGGTTCAATTTCTCACCCATGCTCATTATTCTGTTTGTGTGGAACACATAAAAGAATCTATTACATATTGATGTGTTCTCTATGTCCTTAGAGCTTCCTAATCTGGAACATCCTTACTCCCTTATAAATGTACTCCTCTTCATCTATGAACTATTTTATAGTAACCACTTAGATCACACTTTTTTTTGTTATCAAGATAGATTAAAAAAGTCCCAAAAGGAATAGGTACATGATAGTTGATATCATCCAATGCAAACATTATTAACTCCATGTTATATATATATATATATATATATATATATATATATAAAATTTATGCTCATCATCCAAGTAAAAAATAATTATAATAAATGAAGGATCTTATTTTATAGTTTAGTACAAAATCTAACTTATCAAATTTTTTCATTAAATTTTCTTTTACTAATGTTGTGAAAGAAATATGTGAATAAGTTTTTTACACTACAATATTTTTATCTGAAAATTCAAATAATTCATTGGATGTACAAAATTATTTAAGGTTCAAAATTGACCATAAAAATAAAAATTATGTAATGTAATGTAAGGATGTGACATCAGTGTTAAAAGGTGCAATAATTAAAGGTCAAATTTTACAATCTTGCTTTGAACACAAAATTACAATTTACAAAATGATTTCTAAACAATAACACATCATAAATTAGTAAATCCATAAAAAATTTAGAATTTTCAATAAACAAGGAAGAAGTACATTGGAATCATCTAATTGCAATAAAGATACATATATAAAATAATTCCTACTCCAAAATTTCTCCATGCTATTAGGACTATGTCTTTTTCCACAACTATTAAATGAGTGATGTTAAAGGTGGCTCTTCCCGTTGCGAAGGGGGAAGGATGTGGTTTCATATTCTAGAAGGTTATTGTACCAATAGTTTAATTAGGTGTGTGCTCTAGTGATACCAATACTAGTAGATAATTTCTTTTGCCCCATGATTGTAATTTTTCTCACGGTATCTATCTTGATAGTTGGTTTTGATACTTATGATTGCCAACTATATTCTCTATTTGGCTCATGACCTATTACAAAGCCCTACATATCAAACACTGCTTGCTTTTATTGACTTTTTATTGCTAAAATATACAAAGATTCAAGCAGATCTTAGTGAGTATTTGCACACTCATATCCTTATCGACATCCTCATTGATGTGCTATTATTTGAAAGAGTTAAAATTCTTTCATGTGAAGTGAAAGGCTTTGGAGATTTGCTCTATATCTCTACTTTGATCAAGTACTTTTGCTTCTCATCCAAGGAGTTTATTATGGCATCCTGCTTAGGTTTAAGTTTACTACATCTAACACTTCTAAGGCTATTAGACTGTTGCACTTGTGGATCTCTATATGACACACATGTCATACATAAGTTCCAATGTGCTATAGGTGGGAAGGGAAGTACATTGAAGTTTATGATACTATCTCAAATACAATAACATAGATTCTACAATGTACAAAGTAGAAATTGAATCATGGTTGGATCTACCTAGGCCAACTCCTATGCATATTATAGTGTATATATCACTTTCATAAATAGATGATGTACCTTTTTTTGTTGTAGTGGTTATAAATACCACGTACATGTAGAATCATTTGCACAAGCAAGTATTGTGTTGGGAGTAGTATTAATAATAGCCATAAATGTATGAGAGGACTATTATGCATTATGGTTATCTCTTAATACCTTTGTATCTTTGGTTTAGGCAGGAGTAGTAGTAATCATAGCCATAAATGTATAAGAGGACCATTACGCATTATGGTTATCCCTTAATACCTTTGTATCTTTGGTTGTAGAGATTTTTGGGTGTCCTGATCATTAGTTTGATAATCTCCCTCAAGCGATATCTTGAGGTTTCTTGTAGAGGAAAGAATCTCTTGTTATCTCTCCAACCATACTCACCTCCTATTTTAGATAAAGGTTACGTCATTTGACAACACTCTCAAACATTAGATCTTCATAGCCTCTCCCTAGAGTCTAGTGGCCTTTGGGCTGTTGGTTGAGAGCTCCGCACCTTCGCACAAACTCTAAAACCACCACTAAACTATGACCATAAAGTGTATGATGTCATGTTCACTTACGCACATTATATTGGATTTGCTTGCGAATACTTTGTGGAATGATAATCTACAACTTAGTCAAAATGAGGGTTGATCCACTAGCTATATACAAGATTAACCATGCCTACATAAATACTCTTCAGTTATCCAGATAGTTGAGTCTACGAGCCGCTGTTGTTCTCCGATCAAATTTCCCAATCGGTTGATGGTTTGCACACAATTTGGGGTTTCAATTATCTATTTATGATTATTTGGACAAATTTTTAAATTATATTCTAGGAAGTCCATATATTTTTATAAATGCTATTAAAAATATATTTGAAAGTTTATGAGAAAAATATTAAATCAAAGTTTTATGAAAACTACAAAAATATGACTTAAAATGAACACCATAAATTTAACTACACATATTAATGTGACACATTGCTCGAATGGATCTTTTTGACACTTGATAACAAGCCTAACTTAAATTAGTGTTAATTAGTGTTAGTCAGTTATACCCATAAAATTTTGTATAAACTTTACTTTACCCATAAAATATTTCATGGACCATTCATAAAGGGAATTAACTATTGTCATCTTACCTTTTTGCATGGACAAATGATAACGTGATACCAAGGCCGTTCACAGGGTGTTCAAGGAGGAGCCATGTCATCTTGGCCGCGTCATTGATGGCAATAGCCATTCCCTTCATAAACATGTTAGAGACATAGTGTTTGCTATGGCGCGAGAGAGTGGATACTTGGCTTGGAGGGAGCGTTCGTATACTTTGCAAACAACACATGTCAGGGCAGACTTATACTTGGTCCGAGATGATCAGGTGACAGTAGCGGATGTCGTGGTCACGGACCCTACGAGGGATTCAGTTTCGGAGGGTGTGATTACCCATCCCCCTGGATGGGCGGCGAGTGCAGCAGCAGGTTGTAAGGTCTCCAAGTATAGGGGCATGCAGCGAGGTCACCTCTTTGTTCCTCTAGCATTGGAGTTATATGGAGCGATGGACACGGCATTTGACACATTTGTCAAGGAGTGCGAGAGAGCTTATCATGTTAGGCGTCAAGGGGTACCACTCTCACTCTCATACTTTGTAGCATATTTTAGACAGCGTGTGTCCATTGCTTTACAGAGTGCAATGGCTGGTGCAATCCATAGGAGAGCAATCACATTACGTGATGTTTCTTCGGATGCTCCAGTTGTGTGTAGACCTTATGACTTGCATAGCTCGGATATCTTAGGTGCGCTAGGGCAGATTTCTCATACAGACTCTGTTGAGGCTTAGCCCCATGTTACCTTTTATGTCTCTCCCTTGTACGGCTTGATGGGGTCTTCCCATCCTTCATTTTTCCTTTTCTGTGGCCTTTTACCCATAAACATGTTTAGTTCGTTTGCGCGTAACCGTTACACAGTTTCCATTTACGTTTTACGTAACACTGTTTACACGTAGAAACCGTGAAATCGGAAACTGAAACCCCAATGTCCTGCTCTCGTCAAATGTGAAAAGACACCACTATCTGATGCGTCTAAGTAACTAGTCTAGAATGCATGAAATGATTTGATTATCAATGATTGCTTACAAATAGAGGACCTATTTTTAAGCAATTGATAATCAAGTCTACGCATGTTTTCCGTGATGTAAAATGTGTCGGAGAAGTAATGCTGTGCTTCAAGAAAATTGTAAACCATGGAGTACGTTTTCGACAGGAACCCCCAAAAAAGTGGATAAACATCGGAGTGACATATGCTTGCTGAAACGTGGGGACAAGAATCTCAGAAGGGGAAATAATAATCAAAAATGAAAATGAGAGCGTCTACAGAAGTAGACATAATCATAAAGTTTTATAGGTCACCTCCTAACACAACACATAAATTTATCCAAGGACATCCATAAAAAATTTTATGATATCAGTATGCTCAACTTGGTAGTAGGTGCTCAGGTCGCCTTAGGCCCCCCCCACAAATGTGCTAATTTGTGTAGTTGGTTGGAGACATTTTTTTACTCGGTGTCCTGTCAATTCTGGAGCCTTCAAGTCTCCATTTAGGTAAGGAGATGCATGCAAAGTCATGTCCTAAAATTCTATCCGACGTTTAGTTTTGCTGAACAAATAAGACAAGGCCAGCCGCGTAGAAAAATGAAGGATGGGAAGGCCCCATCAAGCCGTACAAGGGAGAATCCGGATTTGTTTTGCTAAAAGAATACGGAAGTGGTAGTATGACATCTTTTACTTACAATTTTTTTGGACCAAAGCTTTATCCGAAGACAGCGTGGACATTTCACTATTTCTGCTTATCTTGTTATTCTCTCCGGTCACCCTTCTTATCTGCCTGTAGAGTTACATTTGACTTTAATGGGGTTTCAGTTAGGCAGCGGGTACGTTGACACTCCCCAATTGCTAGGTTGATTCTGATTAGTGTTCACCATGAAAGTGCACATAATGACACAAGAGGAAAGGACACAAAACCGGGTATGCAAGCAAATGGACTGAATTAAGTTATTGATAATTTGCCCGTTTATTGTTCTACAATGCAACAATAATCCCTGTGAAAGTGCAAAGGACTTAGATTCATCCTCTATGGAAAAGGTTTAGGTGACTGAAACATAGAGTTGGTAATTGCATCTTTGTCTATTTGACTGAAACATAAAGTTGATAATTGTAAAAGTAAAGTAGTGGTAGTGGCGGGGTAACCAATCAATAGGGGTGTCAACCTAGCTGACCCTTCAGTTATTATATTATACATAGAAAAAGTACCCTGAAGGAAAGGGGAATGGAGTACAAAGCACAAACCAATGCAAAAGGAAATACGAGTACAAGGCCCAAAGGCACCAAAGGGAAAAAGCGGGCCAAGAACCAACGCCAAAGAGATCAAGGAGACATTAGCCTACTCCTATGTGGTGGAGTTCTTCCATTGGTACATCTGGTAAGTGGGGAAGGAGGACCCTAGCCGTGCTAGGTGTTGTGTGTATATACATCATTGTCAACATCATACACTATAGAAGCACAACTCACACATAAGTCATACATGTCCGAGCAATCTAGCTTTGGCACTACAAATGTTGTGAAATGGGTGTACCTATTGCAGGCACACATTGATGAAGACCCAAAGCCTAAGTGCATTGTAAAGGAAGGCTTGTTAATTGAGCAAAGATGTTCTAGAGAAGAAGGTAAGAGCTATATGGATATATGAACAAAGAGGAAGGAGTGACTCACCTATCTCCTTTCACCACTCATTTTTACTTGGGAATGGAGCTACTAACAACATAAGAAAAGACACAGTATCCATACCAATATTTTACTACATGATACTTTGAGAACCATAAGGACTTTAGTTTGAAGAAGAAGAATATACCAACTTGTAGTTGCAACTTTTGCAAGGACTTGGAAATTAGTCTTGATGGAGGAAGCCCACAACACCTTGAGTTTTGAGACAAAGAAGAATATCATATGTGCAAGACCAAAGGTGAAGGCCAAAAACAGGTAAGGAAATCTCAAGTGAAAGAAGACTTGACCAAGGATGAGGACAAAGATGAAGAAAAGAAGGAGAATACCAACAAAGAAAAAGACAACAACAAAGTTGGACATCAAGAAGTTGTTATGCCTACAACCAACAAAAAGTCTTTCAAAAGGATCATCACCCTGTTGGATGGGAATGAGAACAATTGTGAGGGAAGAGAAGTTCAATCTACCCTAGCCAAGAAGCCTTGTAAGGTTAGGATAAGATTCCAAGCCAAAGAGAGAACAATGTTGAGGAGGAAGAATGATGAAGAAGTTATGCTCCCTTGAACCAAGGAAGTAGACAAAGAGACCGCAAAAGAATCAAGACTTGTTGAACCCCAACCCAAAGAACCATAGTACTTAAGGAAGAAGGAGAACTCTAGGTGGAAGAATTACTCAATGCCAAAGAGGTATTTGAGGCCAAGGAACTAAAGGATGCTAAAGAATCTAGCAATCAAGAAGGGTGAAATCAAGACAAAGAAATGTCTTAAGCTAAAGATCCTTGAGAGAACCAAGGAGGCCAAGAATGGTATAGAAAGATTAAGAGCTCATCCTCATCATAGAGATAAATAAGGATTAAGGAGAACCTTTGGTACCTTCTTGGAGGAAAGAAGAAGTAGGACCAAGTCAAAAAGGTCTACACTCAATTAAATTGATATTTTTATCTAAGCTAGTCATCTACTCAGTGGAATCAACATTAGAAATGATGGAACAACTTCTTCCATCATATAAAGAATTACAAAAAGAGATCACCAACTATACACATTAATCAAGTACTTCACCAAACCACAC
Source organism: Lunularia cruciata (assembly GCA_948567375.1). NCBI lineage: Eukaryota > Viridiplantae > Streptophyta > Marchantiopsida > Lunulariales > Lunulariaceae > Lunularia > Lunularia cruciata. Next base: position 49,713,986 of record OX419756.1, on the reverse strand, counting down.
AAGTACACCAAGGGAAGACAAAGTAAATGCTTCCAAGTGTACATAGATAAGCAATTGAAGTAGCTCTATGATAAGCTTCATGAATATATACTCTAAAGAAGTTCAAAGATTCCACTAAGATGCTATTGAAGTCAAATGAAAATACAAGAACAAATAGATCTTTTAATTAGACCTTGTAGAGGCAAAGGTAGTTCATTGTCCCAAGACTCTTAAGATAAAAGGAATTCCAAGCCAAGGGAAAAGAATAGTAAAAGACATATAATAGTAAACAATAGTAACAAACTAATTATAAAACAACCTTTGGCCTAAAATTACCTTTTGCCTTAAAGAATATCTTTGGACAAGGAGACCTTTGATGTAGCATACCTTTGAGTAGTCAGGAAAATTGTGTAGGTTGTAGATCTTTGGCATGGTAATTTGAATGAACCAAAAAATTAAACAACAAAGTGAGTATTTGACCTGGCCATAGATGTGAGAACAATTCTTGATTAAATGCATTAAGATAATGTAAGTATATAAGACTAGCAATTAGTGATGTAGATGTAACTAGAAGATTTATAGCATCCCTCAACCATTGAATCTCTCTTCATCATGGAGTTGTAATTTTATAAATAGGTTGTGCTCCAATGAAAATGAGTTTGCTTCTTCATAATCCTGAGTGCAAAGACCTTCATGATCCTTAATGCAACTTTTTCCACAATCTGCATCTTTGATTGCTTGATTGGTCAAATAGAGGTGAGGAATCTTCTAGTAGGAACATATGTGCTTGAATGTATGCAGATATTGGTACTTAGTTGGGGAGTGTAATCCCTAAAGTTCCAAAGGAGGAAGACAATGCAATAAGGGTTCTAGGAACCTAGAGTATTGAAAGTGCCACAAAATAGAGAATTCAATTAGATAGTCAATTTCACAAATTTTTCAGGATTGCACCTTTTGGGAAGTGTAGTATTCAGTTGGAGAAATCATTAGAGTGATGAGACCTTTGAGGTAGAATTGACATTTGGGGAGAGAAGAATCTTGTAGTAAGAACATAGGTGCTTGAATGTATTGAGAAATTGGCACTTAGTGTGATCCTTATAGTTCCAAAGGAGAAAGATAATGCAAATAAGAGTTTTAGGAACCTAGAGTATTGAGAGTACCACAAAATAGAAAAGCTAATTAGACAATTAATTTCACAAATATGTTAGGATTGCACTTTTTGAGAAGGATAATATGAAGTTGGTGAAATTATTAGAGTGATGTGACCTTTGAGGTGAATCCAACCTTTAGGTAGAAGAGATCTTTAGCATGACATGAACCACACCTTCAAGGTTAACTAGGAACAAATATTTCACAAGGAATGAAATTTATTGATGTAGGTAGAAATTTTAAAATTTTAGGAGAACTTTACACACATCTCCAAAAATTTGTAAGACCATGTATGGGGGCTAACGCTTGCCCAATGCTAAAAGGTTAAGGAAGTTGGTGACTTGATGATAGGGAAACCAGTGATTGAAGCCCTGGTAAATAGCAGCTGTATAAAAGTGATTTTAATTTCCATTTTCATAGTGTGCCTTAGTAGGTGACACTATCCTCTTTTGGGAGTGATTTGTGCCCTAAGAGGTTAAATAAGCAACAACAAAAAAACAGTGGTATTGTGACATTTTTTCTTCAACTCTAGTCATCTCCAATCTATATACTCAAGGGAACAAATTTTCGTTTGCCATTTTACTATTAGTACATCTATACTAGCTTGTCATAACTATCGTCTTCAAATTTGAACTCAATTTCTAGACTAGATCTATCAAAATAAGAGGAATCAACATTACTTTACTATCATGCAGATAATATACTTTAGATTATACTTTAGAAAACATGTTTATAAAGTGTATACTTTAGACAATGTAGCATAGTTTAGATATTGTGTGCCCATTGCTCTACAAAGAGTATTGTTGGTGCAGTCCATAAGAGAGAAATCATACTAGGTAATGCTTCTTCATATGTTCTAATAATTTGTAGACCATATGACTTGCATAGCTCAAACAACTTTTTTGTAATAGGGTGCATATCTCACATCAATATTATTAAGGCTTAGACTCATTTTACCTCTTATGTCTTATTCTTGTATATATTGATAGTGTTATCCCATCTTTCTTGTTATCTTAAACAATTTAACTCTTTCATTTTATCATGCAGATATTTCCTTTGGCATGATGAAATATCCTAATAACATACTAACTAGAAATGAGGTGAATAATATAGTAGAAGATAACACTAATATTGATAAAGTTGTTAAAAAAATTGTTGAACAAAGCAAATATTTTTCTAATTACCTAAATTATTAGTAGAAAATTAGAAAATTCTATAAACTAGAGCTAAAGAAACTCTTACTTTACTATTATTGGATGAATATTGATAGCAAAGGATCCAAGAAGTATGATGAAATAAATTGGAAATCACATTATCAATACAAAAGGATAGGAAGAGTAGAACCAAGTAGAGAAGCATACATTAGGATTTTGGGCATGATTATCATATCTTTGTCACATAACACCCTAAGTTCACTCAACACTTGTAAGGTTGGAACTTCTGGTGAGATGATCTTGTTTTTCATCATGTGCTATTATAGTGATATCCAAACATGCTACATTGTTGAGGTGCTAAAAGGCCAAGTATCTAGAATGGGAAATATTATCTACAAGAACGTACAAAAGAGAATTGTGGGATGAAGATGCAATGCAAGATCCTAACATCCTATTAGATGTATAAGAAAAACAAGTACAAATTGATGTGTTAAGGTGTGGGATTAGTTCCTATGGGAATGTACAATAGCAAGAGACAAATAGTAATTAAAGCTAAAGATGATGCTCTATTGATGTCAAGGAATGTATCTTTAGTGTAGAGAATCTAGGGGTAGGAGTCTCTAGGCATTTATTATGTGGTATATGAAGGAGGAGGAGGCTGCATGTAATGTATTGTTATGAGGCAATAGACCCTAAATTTCAATTTAGGATTAGGAAGCAATATATAAGTTGGTATGTGCCTTTGGGCAATAGGTTTTCATTCTTCCGTTCATTTTTTAATTTTTTAGTTTTCACAATAACCTTGAGATGAGAGTCAATTCTTGTAAGTGAAGTCTACTACTTAGAGTATTCATTGTTGTTCATTCATTGTTGTTCATCCACAAGTTGAAGATAATGCTAATCATGGTTGTGAGAGCTAATCTATGTGTTGTGATTAATGCTTAATACTAGATTGGTTGAGTAGTAGACATAAGTAAAGAAAATGCATTCTAAATCAAATTTTGACTGAGATTTGAGTCCAATTTCAAGTTGTGAATGAGTAAATGTGTGAAGAAGTGCTCCTCATTTTGCTCATCACACCATTGTTGAATTGTAGAGTGCATAGTAGCATTACACATAGTATTGCAATTGTTGACTAGAGAGTGATTGTTCCATAGAGGACAAAGAGCTTATAGAGGTTATAGCTCTATGAACCATTTCCAAAGTTAAATGCCAAAGGGTGAACCTTATTCCTTGGTAGAGGTATGATTGCTATGGGAATCTTGATCATAGTTTCTCCTTGAGCCCAATGAAATGCCACCTGTGCAAGCATTGTCATGTCCCTTTATGTTTCCCATAGCATCCTATAGCATCCACAATGGGATTGAGCCAACTCTTTGACAAACATGTTCTCCCTTCACCGCACTTCACATCTTAATTGACAATTATATATATTAATTTTGATAGATTCCTAGTAATACTTCCTTCCGTCTTACCTAAGAAGCCTCTCTTCCTTTAAAAGGATGAGAGAACAAAAACATAGAGAGAGAGAAAAAATTGGTCTACTAATTTTTTTCATCAAAATTAACAATCCAATCTACACTTCACATACAAATAAATGGAAGTAAATAATGCTAATATCAACAAAAATGTTAACAAAGTTGTTGACTAAGCAAAAGATTCAAGGTAGTACCTAAATTAATGGTAGTTAATGAGTTTACTAACATTTTGATCATATCAACCAAATTCTTACTAGTTATTTCTATATTACTTATCCTCACTTTAAACAATTAAATAATGAAAATTTTCATATTATATGATCAGATATATCCTTGTTTGGATTTCTTATATTGAGAATTACAGTTCTAGTTTTCAATTTAAAGTCTTCCATTAAGATCAAAATTATGTTTTAATATAAACATAATATTGCCAAAAATTAAATTATTCTGAGTAGAAACACCTAAAAAACTAAAGAAATTAAAAAAATATTATAGATCATATTATCTTAATAAAGGTATAATTTAGTTTGAAGTCAGAAACATTCAAAACAAACTTCCTTAAGGATATATTTTACCCTTTAGAACTTTTACATTAAAAAGAAATCTTGAATAAAAAAATTAAGGGTATATACGATAATATTTTATCTTTTTTTACAGCTTTAATATACGTAAATTCTTCTATAATTTAAAATTTTAATATATTGATAATCTTCTATAAACTTGTATCAATGAGAAGAGAGATCAATAGAGAGATGATAAAATGAGTATGAGAGGTTTTATTACATCTAATTGTTTATTAAATTATTTATCAAAACTTAATAGTTATCTTTCTTTACCTTTTAAGTTGGGTTGTGTATAAGTATCTAAATTGAAGTCCATGGAGAATAATGGAGGAAAATATGAGCATATTTTGGATTTTGGATTTTGGATTTCTTTTAGTAATTAGAGTGTTAGGTTAGGATTCTAAATTGTAAGTCTTTTGCTTTTATTTCGTTATTTTTATTGAGATTTCATTTGAAAATGACGGAAATAAGAAGTGTGAGTTATGATCGGTTCCAATGGTTTGATTTAGTATCTAACTCACCTGAGGTGGATATCTTAAGAGGTGATGGTTTTGAAAGTTTAAGAAATTACAAGATAGAGTATATAGTTTGATTATTTTTCTCTTTATATAATATACAACTTTACAACCTTACAAAAGCATCACTTAAAGTAGCATAAAATACATCCTACCTAATATGTCATAGATTTTATACCTTGTAAGAGATACAGACCTATGGAAGAAGAATGAAAAAAAATCATAATTGGCTATTTGAGATGCACATATGAGGCAAGAAATGACATCAAGATCATTGACATATGAGATTACACATGGTTTGGGTTGATTATTTGTAGCATATAGATTAAACTGTGAGAATTATTACATCCCAAGCATATTATTTTAGGGCTTTTCTAAGACTAGTTTTCTATGTCCATGTTTAATCTACAAGCTCCTTTAAACAGTACATGATGAAGTTAAATAGGACTTTTCTTATCATTTTATTGATAGATGAGTTTGCATAGTTTCTTATTCTCAAGATGGTGTACTTTTTATACGAAGGGGTATGTCATATCTGTAGATAGCTTATGCTTTCTTGGGATGCTTCTAAGGTTTGAGGACTTTCTTTACTTAGATGTTATCTTTGCAAGGGATATCTTACATGTGGATAAAATTTTACTGCTAAGAGATCCATAGGTGGTTGTATCTGCTATAGTCTCTTTTAGTATTGCTTGTGAACAAACCTTCCTACTTCACATGATTTTAATTTTCTTTATCTTCTTATTATGCTTGAGAACACTTTATAAGAATATCATGGGTGTATTTGATGACATCACTAGATTGGGATTTTTGAGTCCCAATTAGAGACTTGGCTTGTAAATAATATCAGTGAAAATTACTTTCTATAAAAGAAATTGCACATGTAGCATTTCTAAGGAATTTTGTACTCTTTGGCACCTTTGCTTTTGTCTTATTTTGTGATTTTAAATAGGCTAGTCCTTAAGATATATGTGATGGAGATGGAAGATGATTTCTTTCATCTCTAAGTATTATTTGGGTAAATAAGAGAAAGTTTATCCTCTAAGGCACAAAATGATCTTGCATTTTTTTTACCCCTTACTCTTTCAATAATTGAACTATAGGTTTGTAATCTTCCTTTGGTTCCTTTTTCTTCCAATAATTGAACTATCGGTTCGGAGTTATAAAGAGCTATATACATACAATTGGATATGTTTGTGTAAGAATTTACCATATTAGGCTACAAGAGTGATAAAATTCACTTTTGTATTATAAATTACTTTAAAGAAAGTGTATCCATTGCTCAAAAGAGAGTATTGATTGGTATTGCCATAAGAAAAGCATTTAGCAATCACACAAGATGATGCTTCTTTGTATACTTAAGAGTATGTTGACTATTTGAATTTTATAACCTAGTTATTATAAGATAAATTCCCCATCTCAATGCTAGTAAAGCTTGGTCTTATATAAGCCTCTTACTTTGAGCACTAAACACTTGTATAAACTTGATTGGATCATCCCATCCTTTTTGTTATCTAATGTATTTTGTGTTGGAGTCACGAAAAATAAACTAAAGATTAGTTTATCAATTTTATCATCAAGTCATAAATTTAATATTAAATAATTTTGAAATAAAGTACATCAAGCAAGGTTAAAAATTTGATCCATATATAGTTTATTAAGATGATATGTATCTTTTTGACCTTGATTGAAGATCAAAAAAGAGCAAAAGGTACATTAAGTAATCTTTATATATATAAAGTTAGTTCAACCACTATTATATTTCAGATTAACTCAATTAATATTATATGTAAATTATTATATAATCTTAGCAAATTTATATAACATACTATTGTTTGATCTTGATACTGATTACTTGAGTCAAGATGTAAGACTAACATAAGATGAAATGAGTACATTCCATTAGTAAGTCTTGATGCTTTCTCCTTTAATTTTAATAGATAACATTTATATCAAAAATTAAATCTATTAATATATATATTTATTATTTTATTTTTCTATATATTTCTATATATTTTATATAATTTTAGGTATAGTAGACATGTGAGCTTTTTTACTTATCTTTTACAAGATTATAGTCTTTTTCAAACTATAAAATAACATAATTTAGGTAAAGTGAAAAGGGTAATAGATGTTGAAAGGATGATCATAAATTAAAATTTATATGTCCATTGGTAGAATTAAAGATAGCATTAATAGTTGACATGAGTAGCATTTGGGAGTGGTATTACATTACGTGCACCAAGATAACTAAGAGACAAGACATAATTATTTTCAAGGTTGTATTTAAACTTAGGAGACTATGATGTCCAAGTAAGAAACAAAAAGTCACATGGGTAATAGAAATAGTCACAAGGAAGAAATAGACTTTAAGTATCTTATAGCAAAGATATAAAAGTGATAATGTTTCACCATCATAAAATCCAATTTCTATATGAGAATCACAAACTAAGTATTATCATGAGTGTTCTAGGTTGTTACCACCATTTATTTGTCTATACCCTATCACAATCCAATATAGAATTTTCTCTTAAAGCATCTCCTCTATACATGGTATATCAAGAGATAAGTAGGCCATGCAATAGCAATAAATAGTGCCTGCTAAATTTCTTTTCAACCCACACCAAATATATCTCCACCGCTTCTTGCTGAATTTTCACTAAAATTTTGCAAGTGGTTTAGTGTTTAGGGCTTGAAGATTTGTGTAGTCAATTGCAGGATGTAAAAAATAATGCAATGGCTCATTCTGTTATTTTTGGATTGCACCTTAGCTTTTGCAATGGAAAATAATAACATCCTTGATTTTATTTTTGATGATGCCTATTAGGATGATATTGTCAAACTTTTCTTTATGAATGTCAACCAATTTGTTGTAGATGATGATAATGAATTGCCCATTTGTAGAGGTGGTTCACAACCAGGATGCTCTCCTAATCTATATTGAGACCATGCAATATGGCCTTATGATATATTAGTACTACTTCTCTCCAAATCCAATATTCCTAACTCCCATCTTTTGAAGGCAATTTCAAAAGTGATGTCAATTATTCAATCACATCATCTCTAAAATTGTTGCCCAAGATGAGTATTTTGTCTAGAAAAGAGATGCAATTGGATCCTTAGATCTTTCTTCCATTCAAAAGATCATTGATGCTTTTAGAACCTTTGCAAATATCATATCTTAGGACTCAATTTTGATGAATATGTTTGAATTGGTGAATCTATATCATTGGTGAATGCTTTCATCAATTTGGCTAAACAATTGTTGTTGTTTTTGGGAAATAGTACCTTCACCTTCCAATAGTTGAAGATATAGAATAAAAACTTGCTATCAATGAGCACTAGATATTCCTTGGGATGTGTTTGGTTCTCATGAATGCACACATTGGGAATGGACGAATTGCCCAATTGCATGGAAAGAGCAATACAAATATTCACAGGGAAACCGTTCTATTATCATGGAAGCCATAGCAATGTCATACTTATGGATTTGGCATGCATATATTGGAATGCTTGGATTGATTAATGACATTAATGTTGTTTATTGTTCTCCATTGCTAATGAACTTACTTAAAGGTATTGCACCCAATGCAAGGTACTCAATCTTGTAACACCCATTTGTGCATGTGTGTGGTATTATGATATTTAGCTTAGTATCACAAATATTTGAGAGATATTATTTATATAGAGATAAATTATGGTTCTATATTAGTCATGATTGTCATGATTGGATTCTAGTGTGTTGACTTTGTATTATTCCTAGGTGTTTGGCTTTGAGGGAGGAGTTGAGAACTCTTGGGCCCGAAAGCCTTTTTGTTTTGGATTCTTTTATAGTCCAAGGATAGCCCATGTGAAGGAATCCTTGACTTAGCTATTGGGTCAAGATAAGATCACATACTTAGTGGAATATGCCATGTGGATGGATATTCCTTTATACTTTTTGACTTTACTTGACTTTTAGCCTAGTAACTTGAGTTACTCTAGTAATTATTAACTTTGGTGCGTAACTATTTCACACACGTATATAAGCTAGGGGTAAGGAGGTATTCATCATCCTTTCATTTGTAACTATCTCTCTCATTGAGTTCTCTAGTGAGCAATGTCTTGAATCTTGGAGTGTTAGCCTTGGAGGAGTATGATGGAGTTGGGGTTCTTTGCCTTCTTAGTCCATGGTGCGCTACCATAATAGCCATAAGAGGTTCATCCTGAGTGAGAAACAGGCCAGCTCACATTTTTGGTTCCGTAATCAGGACCACTCTAGAAGGCAAGATAATGTTCTGCATACAATTCAATATTAGACAGAAAAAGATACTTCAAGGAAGCTTGCATAGGAAACAATGAGAGGAGGAAGAATGAGTGGGTCTCATTTTTACCAAATTTCTTTAAGGATGCAATACTTACATGGTATGAGTCAGAATACCAAAAGAGAGAGAAGAGAGATGGGCAACAAGAGTCTTGGGAGAGTTTGACTTCAGCACTCATTCAGAACTTTCTTCTGGATGAGAGTTATGAGAGATTGATGAGTGAGGTTACCTTTCTCAAGCAAGGAGATGGTGAGAAAGTGACAATGTATGTGGAAAGAGTGGAGAAGTTAGAGTCCAAATTTTTCATAGTGTTGAGGAAGGGTGGAGATGATGTGAAGACTACTATGATTGACATAGGAGTTATGCTCACCAAGAATTTTGTGGGAGGGTTGAGACCACAAATTAGAAGCAAGGTGAGATATGAGAAACTATCCAAGGTTGAAGCTATCAAGATTGCAATTTGTATGGAGGAGAGTTTGGAAGGAGATGAGAGTGATTTGGTGGTGAAGGAGGTTGTGCATCCTCCTCAAGGTTGCAAGTTTGGTGGAACTTCAGGTAATTTGGTGAAAAGGGTTACACCACAAGTAGTAGTTACTTTAGTTCTTGCACCCCTACCAAAGGATCCACTTCAAACTATCATAGAACAACTTGCAGATCTCAAGATCAATGTGGTGCAACTATGGGAGAAGAGAGAGGTGGATCAGAATGTGAGGAGAGGGCTTAGGAGTTATGGAAAATATCCATATAGAGGAGGCCATATCCATATAGAGGGCCTAGGAGTTATGGAAAATATCCATATAGAGGAAGAAGCCATATCCAAAGGAATTGCCCAAATTCCACTTACCATGGAGGAACGGGTTATGAGGGAGCCAATAGAAGGAAAGAGGGAGGTTGTGAAACCCAAGTGGATCCTTATCCAAACAAAATTAAGGAGATAGCATCTATAGATGTGGTTGAGAGCAAGTATGAGAAGGGAGAGTGCTCAAACTCCAAGAGTCTTAATTTGGAGCTTTTGGCACAAGAGAAGAAGAGAGTTCATTGGAAATTTGTGAGAGACTCCATTGATGAATTTTGCATCTATGGGAGCAAGGAGGAGCACTTTGAGCACCTAATCAAGGTCTTGCAATTCTTGGATGAGGAAAATGCATCACTCAACCCAAAGAAGTGCATTTTTGGATGTGAAGAAAAATCTACTTTTGAGGCACATCATCTCCAAGGATAGAATAGCAGTTGATCCTAAGAAGGTGAGGAAAATCTTAGACCTTCCATTCCCTTCAAGCTTGAACAATTCTTGGGGATGGTTAGGTACTATAGGAGGTTCATCTTCTCATTTTCTAACAAGGCTTATGCATTGACCATCTACATGAAGAAAGGTGTAGATTAAATGGTGATTTTGGAGAACAAGGAGGCTCTCAAAGCTTTTGAAGAGCTCAAGCAATCCCTTGTTGTAGCTCCAATTATTGCTAAACCTGATTGGAGTAAGCCTTTCATCCTCTACACTGATGCGTCCATTGTTGCTATAGGATGCACTCTTAGTCAATTAGACCAAGATGGGCATGATCATCCAATAGCTTATGCTAGTAGGCAAATGGTTTCAGTAGAAAAGAACTACTCTGTCACAACAAGAGAAGAGTTGGCAATGATCTTTGGTCTTAAGAAGTTTAGACACTACTTGATTGGAGTGAAAACCACCATTGTCACGGATCACAAGGCTTTGAAGTACATCTTCAACAAGCCTAATGTTAAAGGGAGATTGGCAAGGTGGATGATACTCTTGCTTGAGTATGACTACACCATTGAGGATAGGCCAGAAAAGAAATATGCAAATGCTAATTTGTTATCTAGGGACTATGATCATGATGGAGATGAGCCAGTGGATGATTCCTTCCTGGATGAGGAGCTCATGATAATCTCAGTCACTCAAGAGGTTCCAATGGAGTTCAAGGAGATTGTGGATTTTGTAACAAAAGGTAACTATCCAAAAGGGATGCATGCTAGGGAGAGGAAGGCTCTTGCAGCAAGATCTAGACCTTACACAATGATGGATGATATTCTTTTTCACCAAGGAGCAGATGGTCTACTTCAAAGAGCAGTGGGTAAGGAAGAGTCTATCCTACTCATAAAGGAGTTTTATGAAGGTTTAGTGTGTAAAGGACACTTTGCAAGAGAGGTGATTGCTTTCAAGATTCTAGATGCAGGTTACCATTGGAGAGGGATTGTCAAGGATTGTCTTGATTATTGCAAAACTTGTCATATTTGTCAAGCTTTTGCTAGAAATTCTACTTCCACTCCACCACTTAGATCATGCCATTGCTAGGATCTTTTGAGAAGTGGTGAAGTGATTTTGTAGGTCCTCCAAATAGAACCCCAAGGAACAATTGGTACATTGTGGTAGTTACTGAATACTTTACCAAGTGGGTTGAGGCTAGACCATTGAAGGACAAGAATGAAGATGAAGTTGGTAAATTTATTTATGAACGCATTATCATTAGGTTTGGATGCCCTTTGGAGTTGGTTTCTGATAGAGGAGGAGAGTTTATAGGAAGCATCACTACAGCCATACTATGACATTTCTCTATCACACATAGAGTAACTACATCTTCTAAGCCAAATTCCAATGGCTTGGCAGAGAGAACCAATCAGACCTTGTGCATGATGTTGGCCAAAGATACAAAAATGGAGGGGCCTAAACATCATTGGGACAAGAGGATTCATGCAGTTTTGTGGGAGAATAGGATAACCATGAAGACTTCCATCGGATATTCTCCATTTCAATTGGTGTATGGTATTGAGTCTACCTTATCCATTCACTTTGATCTATGAGCCAATCTGTCTCTCACTCAAGATGAACCTCTGATGGCTATTATGGTAGCGCACCATGGACTAAGAAGGCAAATAACCCAACTCCATCATACTTCTCCAAGGGTAACACTCCAAAACTCAAGACATTGCTCACTAGAGAACTCAATGAGAGAGAGATAGTTACAAATGAAAGGATGATGAGTACCTCCTCACCTTTTGTTTATATACTTGTGAAATAGTTATGTACCAAAGTTACTAATTACTGTAGTAACTCAAGTTACAAGACTAAAAGTCAAGTAAAGTCAAAAAGTAGAAAGGAATATCCATTCACATGGGCATATTCCACTAACATGTGATCTTATTTGACCCAACCACTAAGTCAAGGATTCATTCACATGGGCTATCCATGGACTATAGAAGAATCCAAAACAAAAAGGCTTGCGGACCCAAGAGTTCTCAACTCTTTCCTCAAAGCCAAACACCTAGGAATAATACCAAGTCAACACACTAGAATCCAAAATAGTGGTGCTCATCTTTTCCACTTCCTCTAAAGTAAAGTTCCTTCTTTCTTAGCTATGACTAACTTTAGCTAATCATGACTAATGTAGAACCATCCTTTATCTCTATATAAATACTATCACTCAAGTACTTGTAATACCAAGCTAAATATCACAATACCACACACCTGCACAAATGGGTGTTACATTTATCCTCGGACTAAGTTTTCACTTTGTCCTCAAAGTGAAGGTCTCTTTACCTTTTATGATATATCTTCAACTTATCATGGTTAATCCTATCAAAGTGTCTTCCTCCCAACTCCTTGAGATCATAGGTGTAATTGCCCCACACCTTCTCCACTATGAAAGGTCCAAAGTACTTAGGCAAAAACTTCTTTTGCACTCTCTTGAATCGAATGGAATCAAACAACATTACCCAATCACCTTCTTTGAAAGGCTCCACCTTCTTCTTGCCTTGCCTCTTGTCATAGCTTTCCTTTTGTTTCCTTTTGGCTTGCTCCACTCGAACCATAGCAATTGCTCTTGCCTCTTCCAACTCTATGAGTTGTTCCTTCCTTGACTTTTCTGCATCAACTCCTTGTGCTTTCTTCAATCTCCTATAAATGCTTTGGAAGGTGTAATACCAAGGGTTAGCCATATGATCTAGATGTGAAATTCGGTTTGGTAACATCTGGAATGATGTTATACATGATGGTCAAATAGATCAGATAGAAGTATCACCAAAAGAGTACTTCTACTAATAGGGCAGAAACCAAAATAGACTTGAGAACCTTAGAACCAATAGCTAGACATATGATTTAAAGGTGAGAATTAGTTTGGTAACATTTGGAAGGATGTTACACATGATGGACTAAACAGATCAGAAAGAGGTATCACCAAAAGGGGAATTCTACTAATAGAGTAGGAACCAAAATATGCCTGAAATCTTTGAAGGCAATTTTGGAGGCCTAAACGGATGAATTAGGCCTCGAAAAAGTGCAGATTCCCCCCCCCCCCAATGGAGGAAAGGCTTGCCTTCCCTCCCCCCTGCTTTGTCTCGTCAAGAGCTTTCCAATGGTACCTTACTCATGTGATTCTGAGATTCCTACAAGAAGATTCCCTAAAAGATTCCCTCTGGTCAAAGCTTGTTTGACCAACCAGATAGGACCTAGACCAGACAGGTCACCCATCCAAGTAAGTAATCCAAGGATGGAGCTGGCTGACATGTCACCTATCTATGTCTCTAATCCTATGGTGGAGCTTCCTTGGAGGAGATCCTCTTTGTCTATATAATAAAGAGAAGGTGCTCCCTTGGGGCATCGAATGTTTGAGAGTGCAATCTGTGTTTTCTCTCTTCTCTTGTCCTTGGAGTATTATAGAAGGTAGGAAGATCAAAGTGAATAGGTAGACTCAATACCATATGCCAATTGAAATGGAGAATATTTGGTGGAAGTCTTCATGGTTGTCCTATACTCCCTCAAAACCGCATGAATCCTCTTGTCCCAATGATGTTTAGCCCTCTCCATTTCTGCATCTTTGGCCAACATCATGCACAAGGTCTGATTGTTTCTCTCTGCCAAGCCATTGGAATTTGGCTTATAGGATGTAGTTACTCTATGTGTGATAGAGAAATGTCGTAGCATGGCTGTAGTGATGCTTCATGTAAACTCTCCTCCTCTATAAGAAACCAACTCCAAAGGGCATCCAAACCTAGTGATAATGCATTCATAAAGAAATCTGCCCACTTCATCTTCATTCTTGTCCCTCAATGGTCTAGCCTCAACCCACTTGGTAAGGTAATTAGTAACTACCAAAATGTACCAATTGTTCCTTGGGATTCTATTGAGAGGACCTACAAAATCAATTCCCCACTTCTCAAAAGGTCCTAGCAATGGAATTGATCTAAGTGGTGGAGTGGATGTAGACTTTCTAGCAAAAGCTTGACAAACATGACAAGTTTTGCAATAATCAAGACAATCCTTGAAAATCCCTCTCCAATGGTAACCTACATCTAGAATCTTGAAAGCAATCACCTTTCCTGCAAAGTGTCCTCCACACACTAAACCTTCATGAAAATCCTTTATAAGTAGGATAGACTCTTCCTTACCCACGGCTCTTTGAAGTAGACCATCTGCTCCTTGGTGAAAAAGAATATCCTCCACCATTGTGTAAGGTCTAGATCTTACTGTAAGGGCCTTCCTCTCCCTAGGATGCATCCCTTCTGGATAGTTACCTCTTGTCACAAAATCCACAATCTCCTTTTACTCCATTGGAACCTCTTGAGTGACTGAGATTGTCATGAGCTCCTCATCCAGGAAGGAATCATCCAATGGCTCATCTCTATCATGATCATAGGCTCTAGATAAAATCAACATTTGCATGTTTCTTTCCTGGCCTATCTTCAATGGTGTAATTATACTCAGACAAGAGTATCATCCACCTTGCTAGTCTCCGTTTAACATTAGGCTTGTTGAAGATGCACTTCAAAGCCTTGTGATCCATGACAATGGTTGCTTTCCCTCCAATCAAGTAGTATCTAAACTTCTTGAGACCAAAGATCACTGCCAACCCTTCTCTCTCTATGACATAGTAGTTCTTTTCTGCTGAAACCATCTGCTTACTAGCATAAGCTATTGGATGATCATGCCCATCTTGGTCTAATTGACTTAGATTGCATCCTATAACTACATAAGAAGCATCAGTGTAGAGGATGAAAGACTTACTCCAATCAGGTTCAGCAAGAATTGGAGCTACAACAAGGGATTGCTTGAGCTCCTCAAAAGCTTTGAGAGCCTCCTTGTCCTCTAAAATCACCATGTAAGCTACACCCTACTTCATGTAGATGGGCAATGCATAAGCCTTGTTGGAAAATGAGAAGATGAACCTCCTATAGTACCCAACCATCCCCAAGAATTAGCATAACTTTGTCAAGCTTGAAGGGAATAGAAGGTCTAAGATTTTCCTCACCTTCTCAGGATCAACTACTATTCCATCCTTGGAGATGATGTGCTCCAAAAGTAGACCTTCTTCACATCCAAAAATGCACTTCTTTGGGTTGAGTGATGCATTTGCCTCATCCAAGCATTGCAAGAACTTGATCAAGTGCTCAAAGTGCTCCTCCTTGCTCCCATAGACACAAAAGTCATCAATGAAGTCTCTCACAAATTTCCCAATGAAAGGTTCAAAGACCTTGTTCATGAACCATTGGAATGTGGCTGGAGCATTGCAAAGCCCAGAAGGCATGACCTTGAAAGCGTAAGTTCTTCAAGGTGTGGTGAATGTGGTGAGTTGTTGATGCTCTGGTGCAATCTTGATTTGGTTATATCCATTATAACCATCTCCAAAACTATACCTCTCATGACTTGAAACCTCC
The DNA here is from genome assembly GCA_948567375.1 of Lunularia cruciata. NCBI lineage: Eukaryota > Viridiplantae > Streptophyta > Marchantiopsida > Lunulariales > Lunulariaceae > Lunularia > Lunularia cruciata. The sequence goes on along the minus strand of OX419756.1, from coordinate 49,698,172 downwards.
TCCAAGATCTCATCAATGAATGCCAATGGGTAGTAGTCTTTCTTGGTAATAGTATTGAGCTTCTTGTAATCCACACATACCCAAAGCTTGCCATTCTCTTTCTTCACAATTGGAGACACCCATTCTGAATTCTCTACCTCAAAGATAAATCTAGACTCCTTGAGCTTATCAATCTCCTCCTTCACAACCAAAGATATTGGTGGCTAATGCAACATTGCTTTTGGCAGATTGGTCTTGCATGTGACTCCACCTCTATCTTGTGATCCTTTAAGGTGACTTCTTTCAAATCCTTGTAACTAAAAGCAAACACATGCAACCTTGGAAGAAGGTTTCTCATAGCTTCAACCTTGGAAGAAGGTTTCTCATATCTCACCTTGCTTCTAATTTGTGGTCTCAACCCTCCCAGAAAATTCTTGGTGAGCATGGCCCCTATGCCAATCATAGTAGTCTCCACATCATCCCCACCCTTCCTCAACACTACGCAAAATCTGGACCCTAACTTTTCCACTCTTTCCGCATAGACTCTCACTTTCTCTCCATCTCCTTGTTTGAGAAAGATAACCTCAGTCATCAATCTCTCATAACTCTCATCTGGGAGAAGGTTCTCAATGAGTGCTGAAGTCAAACTCTCCCAAAACTCTTTCTCTATCTCTCCTCTTTTTTTTTGGTATTCTGACGCATACCATGTAAGTGCTGCATCCTCAAAGAAATCTGGTAATAATTAGGCCCACTCATTATTCCTCCTCTCATTTTTTCCTATGCAAGCTCTCTTGAAGTCTCTCAAAAAGGCCTCCATATCTTCTTTATCCTTGCCAAAGAAAACTGGAAGTTTCCCCATCTTAACCCCTCACTATCTTTCTTTTCTCTCAAATTTTTTTCTTCTTTTTCTCTTTGCTTTTCTCTCACTCTATAACTAATAGAGTATATACATGACTAACACCATCTGAGAATAATCCACTCTAGGGAACACAAAAGGATCAGGTTGCTCCAAGATTTCTATAGCAACATCAAATCCTAGAGTGCATATTAATCTAACTCTCATGGATAGTTTATCCATAAGTTGAAAGATTATCTCCATCACTAATCTTGAGAACTAGCTGATGAAGGCGGTAGTATTTTTGTAGCTGTACTAAGACTCTCTCCAAGATCCTTCACCAATGTCTCCAAAAGTGATTTTACTCCACTACACTCATGTCCTTTTGGAAGTCTTTCAACTCCACAAACCTCACACAACTCCTTGGTCTTAGATCTTCTCCCTCCCAATCTTGGTGAAGAAGGTCCAATATGAAAATTCAAGTCAAGTAAGCCTCTCCTTTCCCTCAATCTCTTGCTCTCAAAGGTCAATGGACATGAACTTGCCTTATGTCCCTTCTCTCCACATAGAAAGCACTTAAACTCACTCTTTTCTCCAAGTGGTGTAGGTTTTTGGATCCTCTCAACACTCTCTTCAAATTTTATTGTAAACTCTCTTTTCTTCAAATCCACCCCTACAATCACCTCAAACCCTTGGGGAACCTTTCATAGTCTCAATTTCCACTCTTGATGACCCTCCATGTTCCCAAAATGAATCTAAACACTCAAACATGCTTTTTGTTGCTCTCAAACTCCTCATGCATGAGATCTCCACTCTGCAGAATTGACACTTCCTCACAATGTCACTCAAATCTCCCAAATAGTAGGACAAAGTCCTCTGAAAGTTTTTACACTTGATCACAACTCCAAGGCGTTACTCCTTGCAAAATTTCAGATCTTTTCATCAAGCCATTTAGCCTAGACATCTTTCTATTCAACACACATATTTCAGATTTGATCTAAAAACCACCCCCTTCATTTCAAAAACTCATAACTCCCTGTGCAAGAATGATCTCTCTCTAATTTTTGTGGCAGAAAGTAGGATATAATGCAGTTTATTTTCTTGGAAATTTTCAGGACAATTCACTGAAAATTGAAAAAATGGAAGACTCTGTACAATTTTCTAGAGAGCATGCAATTGCTGGAGCAGTTTACCCTATCAACTTTCAAAAATTCTAGCCCAGTGCGCATAGTAGCTCTCAAAATAATTTTAAGTGTGCTAACTGAAAGATAAAACAAGCTTTCATGTGTAGAAATTTCAAGTGCAGATCTTAAACTTGAGATTTTGCCCAAAATCACCTTACAAATCCCCAAAATCTACAGTCCACCTCACACAATCTCTCCAAATCCTCTCATGTGTACAAGATGTACAAAATCACTTCAAAGACATCATACTGAACTAAAGGGTATACAAATAGATCTTGGTTCTCTAACATAAGTTCATCCCTCTCCTCTCCTCTCCTAATGTTCTCCCCAAGTGAGCTCTCATACCCTCCTTCTGCCTAATGTAAAATTGAACACGTAACATTATCTGGCCTTCTAGAGAGGTCCCGGCAATGGAACCAAAAATGTGAGCCTGCCTGTCTCTCACTCAGGATGAACCTCTGGTGGCTATTATGGTAGCGCACCATGGACTAAGAAGGCAAAGAACCCCAACTCCATCATACTCCTCCAAGGCTAACACTCCAAGATTCAAGACATGCTCACTAGAGAACTCAATAAGAGAGAGATAATTGCAAATGAAAGGATGATGAGTACCTCCTCACCCCTTGTTTATATACTTGTGAAATAGTTATGTACTAAAGTTACTAATTACAGCATTAACTCAAGTTACAAGACTAAAAGTCAAGTAAAGTCAAAAAGTAGAAAGGAATATCCATTCACATGGGCATATTCCACTAGCATCTGATCTTATTTGACCCAACCACTAAGTCAAGGATTCCTTCACATGGGCTATCCTTTGGACTATAGAAGAATCCAAAACAAAAAGGCTTGTGGGCCCAAGAGTTCCCAACTCTTTCCTCAAAGCCAAACACCTAGGAATAATACCAAGTCAACACACTAGAATCCAAAATAGTGGTGCTCATCTTTTCCACTTCCTCTATAGTAAGGTCCCCTCTATCTTAGCTATGACTAAATTTAGCTAATCATGACTAATGTAGAACCATCCTTTATCTCTATATAAATAATATCTCTCAAGTACTTGTAATACCAAGCTAAATATCACAATACCACACATCTGCACAAATGGGTGTTATAGATCTTCCTACCTTCCAAAGCATTTGTAAGAGATTGAAGAAAGCACAAGGAAGTGATGCATAGAAGTCAAGGAAGGATCAACTCATGGAATTGAAAGAGGCAAGAGTAGTTGTTATGGTTCAAGTGGAGCAAGCATGGAGCAAGTCCAAAGGAAACAAAAGGAGAGTTATGACAAGAGGCAAGGCAAGAAGAAGGTGGAGCCTTTCAATGAAGGTGATTGGGTAATGTTATTTGATTCCATTCGATTCAAGAGAGTGCAAAAGAAGTTTTTGCCTAAGTACTTTGGACCTTTCATAATGGAGAAGGTATGGGGAAATTACACTTATGATCTCAAGGAGTTGGGAGGAAGACACTTTGATAGGATTAACCATGATAAGTTGAAGATGTATCATAGAAGGTAGAGAGACCTTCACTTTGAGGACAAAGTGAAAACTTAGTGCGGGGGTAAATGTAACATCCATTTGTGCATATGTGTGGTATTATGATATTTAGCTTAGTATTACAAATACTTGAGAGATATTATTTATATTGTGATAAATGATGATTCTACATTAGTCATGATTAGCTAAAGTTAATCAGAGCTAAGATAGAGGGGACATTACTTTAGAGGAAGTGGAAAGGATGAGCACCACTATTTTGGATTCTAGTGTGTTGACTTGGTATTATTCCTAGGTGTTTGGCTTTTAGGAAAGAGTTGAGAACTCTTGGGCCCGGAAGCCTTTTTGTTTTGGATTCTTTTATAATCCAAGGATAGCCCATGTGAATGAATCCTTGACTTAGCTGTTGGGTCAAGATAAGATCACATGCTTAGTGTAATATGCCATGTGGATGGATATTCCTTTCTACTTTTTGATTTTACTTGACTTTTAGCCTAGTAACTTGAGTTACTCCAATAATTAGTTACTTTGGTGTGTAAATATTTTTCACAAGTATATAAACTAGGGGTGAGGAGGTACTCATCATCCTTTCATTTGCAACTATCTCTCTCATTGAGTTCTCTAGTGAGCAATGTCTTGAATCTTGGAGTGTTAGCCTTGGAGGAGTATGATGGAGTTTGGGTTCTTTGCCTTCTTAGTCCATGGTGCGCTACCATAATAGCCATCAAAGGTTCATCCTGAGTGAGAGACAGTTTGGCTCACAGTCCAAGGTCATGAGTATTCTATGCACTATATGCTCATTGATGGCATTTACCCACATTGGTCAATTTATTAAGGCTTTTTCCAATCTCAAGGTCACAAGAGAAAAAAAATTGCTAAAATGCAAGAACCTCTTTGTAAAGATGTTGAGTGATGTTTCAGCATGTTGCAATCACAATTCACCATTGTCAAAAACCCATCCTACTTCTAGGATTCAAACCAAATGAAACAAATTTGGATGGCTTTTGTGATCATGCAAAATATGATTGTTGAAGATGAAGCTTCAGTTGGAATGGATATTGAGGACATAAATGACGTAAGCACCATTGTGCACTGGGGCATTCAAGCTCCTTTGACCTTTGATTGTCTCATAGATTCCATTGCCAAGATTTGTGATGAGTGGCAACATTTCCAACTCCAAGAGGATTTGGTAGAGCATGTATAGACAAGGCATGGAAATTCATAAGAATACAACATAATCCATTTCATTTCTTAAGTTTGCCAAACTCTTCCATGTTGAAATTGTGATATGCTTGATATTGTCTTGGAACTTGGTGCAGTGCAATTGCCTTGCATTTCACCTCTTACTCTAGCAAGTACAAGTTGATGTTGTACCTTCAAGAACTCACAATCTTGCTTATCCAATCTATCTAGAAAAGTCATGAAGAGCTTCATAGTGGATTTGTAAAGAGCAAATGCTTTCTCCAATGATTCATCCTTGGAAGAGCCACTCTCATTTAAGTCCCAAATGGTACTAAGAAAACCAACAAATTTGGAAACCACTTTTTGCAAAATTGCCCATTTTGACTCCAATGAATGAAATGGGCTTACTTCTGATAGCTTAGGATGTGCTTGGTTGAAATGGGAACAAATTGAACTCTAGAAGGCATTTATAGGAGCTTTTGGCCAATGTCAATAGTAGGATCTTGGGAGACATAGAGTCAACTTTGAGCAACTTGAACATGTTCATCACCATCAAAGTTACTCCATGGGATACATGGGCTTTTTTCTTGGATGGAATGATTGGGGTGGATGCAACAGCAACACCTTCTTGACTTCCTTGGCCAATAACTTTAGTTCAAATCATTTCAACTCCTTTCTTTGATGTTAATTTGAAAAATTGTGAATGACAATATATTCATCAAGGTCATGCTAACCCAAGCATTGCTTCAACAACATGGAAAGTGCACCAAAATCTGACAACCAAATGAAGCATAGAGGTTTTAGAGTGTTTGATATCCTCTTGGTATATTTCCCAATTTTATCAGGAAAATAAAATAAATTGTGCACCCGGTAAACTATTTACCATTTATTGTGTTATAGTGGGGAAAGAATTTGGAGCAAAATGGCCAAAATGGATAACCTAGTGTTCTTTTTGTAATTTTTATCATGTTGCGGTGGAGATGCCCTTAAGGAGAGTAAGACCTACCGTCACAGTGCAAGGAAGGAGGTGACACAAAGAAAGGAAATTCTGGAAACTAAACGGCAGATGGCACCTAAGTAGAGGAGAGATTGAATGCTGATAAATCAGGCAGTGAAAATGAGGACAAGTGGAAGGAGGAAAGTCCTTCTAGCATGATTGAATGTGTGTCCATTGCTCTACAAAGAGTATTGGTGGTGCAATCTAGAGGAGAGCAATGCTTCTTCAAGGTAATTTTAGGCAATGCTTCTTCGTATGTTCTAATAGTGTGTAGACCATATGACTTGCATAGTTCTGATATCTTAGGTTCAATAGGGCAGATATTGCACCCATATGATTAAAGGACTAGCCTAATTTTACCTCTTATGTCTTATCCTTGTATAGATTAATAAGGTTATCCCATCTTTCTTGTTTCCTAAGCAATTGCCTCTTTCATCTTATTATGTAGATAGCTCCTTTTCTATGATGCAATCTCTCACTAACATACTAACTAGAAATAGGGTGAATAATATATCAATAAATAATATTAATATTGATAAAGTTGTTAACAAAATTGTTGAACAAGTCAAGATTTTACTAATTACCTAAATTATTTTTAGTTTAATAAAAATTTATATAAATTAAAGCTAAAGAAACTCCTACTTTAGTAGTATTGCTCTACATGGATAAATATTGATAGCAAAGAAGAAAAGATCCAAGAAGTACGAAGAGATAGATTGGAAATCACATTATAAGTACAAAAAGATAAGAGAAGTAGAACAAGACGACAAGTAAACTATAGGATATTGTGCATGAGCGTTTTATCTTTGTAACATAACACCCTAGGTTCACTCAGCACTTGTAAGGTTGGAAATTCTGATGAGATGGTCCACATGTTTTGTCATCATGTGCTATTATGCTGATATCCAAATATGCTGCATACTCTTCCTTCACCGGAACTCCCATCTTAATTGACAACTTCATATGCTAATCTTGATAGATTTCTAGTAGTCCTTCCTTCCGTCTTACCCAAGAGGCCTCTTTTCCTCTAAAAAGATGAGAGATCAAAAACATCGAGAAGGAGAAAAGATAGGTCTACTAATTTTGCTAATCAAAACTAACAATCCAATCTACACTTCCGCATCTCTTACAAATAAACCAAAATAAATAATGCTAATATCAACAATATTGTTGACTAAGTAAAATATTCAATGTACTACCTAAATTCTTGTTAGTTTATGGGTTTATTAAAAAATTTCTCATGTCAACCAAATTCTTATTATTAATTGCTATATTTCTTATACTCAATTTAAATGATTAACTAATGAAATTTTTTAAAGAATATGATCAAATATATCCTTCAAGCTTCCCAACAATATTGATCTTCACCTTCAAACCCGACCACTGCCACGTGAGCCTTTCAAGAAAGCACAAATGTTGGGAGATGGAATGGCCTATTGAATAGGGTTCAGTTGGTGCATGCTATATCAGACCCGACGCAACTTCAGCTACTGGTCAGCCTATCCATCATCACCGTACTGGACTTCTAGTCGTGAAGATAATAAGGGCACCAAATGCAAACAGACTAAGAAAATGTGCATGTTCAACTAGCGTATTGATTCCCGTTAGATGACTCCTGATGCATGAACATGTGATATAAGTGAGCTTGTTAGGTCGCCTAAGGATTCATTGATCTTTTGTGCTTTTCACAATTGAGAGCCTTGTCACGCTCACCTTTAAAGATAGCGTGTTTTTCGATTAACGATTACGTAATTTTCTAGTTGTGCAACAAACTAAAATTATATGGATGACAAAAGTAAGAGAGGTCACCATCATTCATGAGACTGCTCACAATTATCTTGATCTCTCTCCAAAATATCTCGTTGTGCACTCGTTTGTGTGAGGGCGTAGGGACTAGTTCATCTTGAAGCATCTAAAATGTTGATATAACGGGTGGGGGGCTTCAATATTAAGATCCGTTAAAAGTTCTATGGATGATGAAGATCTTTAGAAGGTTTCAGGTTTTAAAAATAGCGATTAAATTACTATGGAATATATTAGGCAAGTTTCTTAACACATTGTAACAGGAGTTAAGCAAGGGGCATGAAAAATGTAGATCGGAGAATTTCCTCTTTAATTCTTAATAAAGTTTAACGGAACTGACGGGTACATGTACCCGTTAATTCAGTATTTAAACCCCCAATGTTTCAACTAGTGTATGTTTTATTAAGTGCTATTAATTGCGATTATAAAGAAGAAGAAATGTAAGACTCGAACCGTTAACGAACGTACACTAACCAGCCCAAATATCAAAGGTTTTTTTATGGATATGATCGGTCCGTATGATTTAAAAAACAAGATCTCGTAAGCAAGGGAGATATCAATAATCCTTGTCATTATTATACACCATTCTGAAAATTTCTTTCGACTTTATAAATGGACCCAGGTACTGATTGTAATAGGTAGAAACTTGTTTAGGTATCTAAAATATCGATTAGAGTATGTTAAAATAAAGTATATTGTACTTTAGTTAAGTTTTGTATTAGAATTAATTAGATGTAAAATCACACTCATGAAAATACATCTAAAAAACGAAACTTTAGCGTTATGACTTTAAGGAATATAAGAAATATAGACTTGTAGAAATAGTTGTGTACAAAAGAATTAAAAGATCTTTTGCACTGGAAAAAAGGATTAATTTTCGCCAAATTTATTGCGATATCTAACTGGCAATAATGAAAAAGATTAAACTGTATACGAATGCCAATCATACCGCTACGTAATTTAGTTTGGATAGATAATACCACCGTAACAAAGTGGACGACACGTCCTGGCACATCTCATATACAAAATTTTGGAATAACTTCGGAAGTTGCAAAACTTCAAGACAAAACTCGCTTTTACCTTTGTTCATTAAAAGTTTATTTTTTAAAGGCAAATAAGTGAGACAAGTGAATTATGGACTCTATCGAGTCGATACAAGAAGACAGCCTTATTTTCCCGTTCAGGTCCAATAATTTGATACGATTTTGCGAACAATAATTTATGAAATCTATAAATGTAGTTATTTTGACACTACCGAAGAAGAACTGGAATTATATAAAGTATACACTTTAATCATACATACCAATTAAGGAATGATGCTTACGTTCAGTATTCTCCTTTTGGTAGTAAATGTCCACTTAACTGTAAATATTTTAGAGAAAATTTCACCGCTTGATTATGATGAGAATTGGTAATTTATCTCTCATGATCCATGAAAGTAGATGGTTAAAATTTACCCAAAGATAATTATTTTGAGTACAGAATAAAGAAGTTGTCATCCCCAAAATCTAATTTTCTTTGCCACGTAAATTGTTCCACGATATATGGCAAGAGTTGTTTCTTTAATACCTTGAGCTTTCCAAAGAAAATAAAAAAGAATGAATGAGTAATGAGATGCTTTGATTTCTGTGCTCATAATGAACGCAATACTTGCTAAATACAAGGCAATTTCATTGATTTAAGCACATACCAACCCACATTTTAAGTCGGGTTTAGAACGATCCAAACAAGAAATCTTTTTCTCACTTGGGTTTTGAATTAGATATATAAAATAGTCTAACATCCCTCTATTTTTAAATAAAAAAATTTCTTCAATCACTTTAGTTTATAATAAGTCTTGTTCTTGAATGCTCAAAAGTATAAATGTGAGTTGATAAATTTTTTAATTCAATAGAAAAAAAACATTTCAGTTAAATGCCTTATAAAAACAAAAATAACATCATTATGTCTTCTATCATCTATAATAAGTATTATATATTATAGTAACATAGTAATATTTTTAAGATAGATGATAACTTATTAAAGTTAACCAACCTATTATATTATTATATACTACATTTGACACGATGGAAATGGATCTTTAGTATATGGAACTGAACACTTGACTTGGTAGAAGTGGAGTTTTAGTTAGACATTTGATTTTTTTGAAAATGGATATTTGACCTATTTGAGTTTTAGAAACGAACAGTCGACTTAGTTGAAATGAATAGTTTAGTTGGAAATAAACATTTCAGATATCTGATTTAGGGCGAGAAATTCCCATTTTTAGTGATTAAATAGATTAAAGTGGATGGCTTTTTTGTACTTCTGTTTCCGTAGATACCCCAATAAATTTGAGAAATTAAATACTCAATTACTCGCTAAATGCAGCATACTACTCACAATGGAATAGTTCTAGCGACCATTGATCTTTCATGGGTTGTCCTCTATTTTAGTCTATAACTATTGAAATGTATTATCTTTGCAATGCAAATAATAAGGCTAATACAAGAATAGACATGGGAGGCTACAGCACTTTTCCTTGTCCGTATTTTGATTTATTTTGGTGGAATAATTTTGCTCATTTCAACTCTACTCAACTCCCATTACCCTAATATGGTCTTGCCTAGTACGTCTAGTATGCATCTGGGGGTTACATTTTATAATTATTTGAAATATTTTCATTTCAATTAATTTTTTTTTAATGGTTTTCAAATCTCTATTAAAGTTTACAATACATACTTTATGACTCATTGAATCTTGGGATTAAATTTAATCTTATGTACAGGTAACGATGAACGTTGTATTTACTCGTAAATAATTATTATCAAAAGGAGGAACAAATAGATGAGATTAATCTGTTAGAGAAAGGTGTCCTTGCTTTTATTATTCTAATTTAGCAGAATTCAAGGATCCCTATGTATGGTAAAGTCAGTACGTTGACAAGTTGACTTGAGCTGTAGAGTTTGGTAACTGAGCGAATCGTAAGAAGGGTCCCAGGGTAGAAGATTGCTGAATTTCTAGTTTTCAGATATTTGCGGTAGATGAGACGCACATTCTTGTCTTTGAGTCCAGAGATATCGTTAACGCTATCGTTCTTTTTTAACAAAATATGCAAAGTCTCACATGCACGCTCACTGCCAACAGAATGGTTGTGCTGCTCCGAAAGTATATAGACTGCATGGTCAGAGTTAGCAACCAGTGTCCTCTTTTCATACTTTGAGTGAAGATTGTAAGCGCAGGACTTGGAGAAATCGGGAGTATTGCCAACATGGGAAAGATGAATCCGTCGACCACTGGCTTGTGCATCGTCCTGGTATGTTGTGTGGGCATCGGAGGAATGCTATTGCCCACGGCAATAGCATCCCGCATGCTCACCGCGGATACCCCATTAGCACCACTACCACCCCAGCACAATTTCACTTTTTTGCACTTCCTCCCCAGCTTTCTTCCATCGAGTCCGCCTCCCCCATCTTCCAGCTCCAAACCTGATTCCGATAAACCTCATTCCTCATTACCTACTTTCCATGTACCTAATATCACACTGCCTCAATCCAATATCACACTGCCCAAACCTCATATCTTTTGGCTTCGCAGTCCACCCCCGTCTTCCTCCTCGTCCACTCCTCCCAATACTATGGCTTCTCCTCTTCCTTCACAAACTGAAGCTCCCACCACTACACAGTCCCCTCCTCCTGTTTCACAAGCTGAAGCTCCTCCTCTTGACACCACTACTACGGCTTCCCCTCCTCCTTCACAAACTGAAGCTCCCACCACTACAGAGTCCCCTCCTCCTGTTTCACAAACTGAAGCTCCCACCACTACAGAGTCCCCTCCCCCTGCTTCACAAACTGAAGCTCCTCCTCCTCACACCACTACAGAGTCCCCTACTCCTGCTTCACAAACTCAAGCCCCTACTCCTGATCAGTCTGCCACAGCTCCCAGTCCTCATGGGGGATGATCATCTGTTACGTATATTGGTTTGTCAAGCAGAGACTTCAAAGACTCTGCTGACAATTTGCAGGGCTCCTAGTCGGGTATCGGGGATGATCATCAGCCGTCTCATATTTGGAGATAGCCTGATGCGGACGCCTTGCTGCTTAACTCCTCCGCATATTGGTTGACTTTCTTACAAGAGCTTCCTCGCTCTCGTGTTTGACTGCTGTCAAGTTTACAAGAGCTTGGGTCTGTCTGCTGATACTCCTTTCTATGAATTCCTACTCCAGGATGAGCCAAGATAAATAGCTGCAGAAAGCTGCTCGTGCGATCCTGGGCTCTTTGGTCCCATGCGTAACTACTCTTTGAAATAAGTTTGCTCAAACGGGTGCCGAATGCTCCTCGATGTACCGAGCCGCTTCGGGTCTGTCACTAAGAAGCGTGGAATCCCGCTTATGTGATGTCTTTCAACTTTGAAATAAAGTTTACTCTGCCTGAATTATCCTTTCTATTTTTTTGAAAATCCAGAGGGGTTGACCTTATGAGATGTTCAAAAATGAATAAAAGCAACAGTTGCATGAGATCCTTCACTACATTTCTCAATTGTACATGTCTCGACGTCTAGAAAGTAGACCCGTTCCAATTTAAATTGATTGAATATCTTCGATTTAAAGCTTTAGAGAAAAAATTCTTGGTGTAAATATAGGTATTGTACTACTGGTATATGGATCAATTTTCAAATTTAATTACACTATATTATATTGCAAGACCTACAATTTTCAACCAAATATCCCTCCTAAGAAGCTCTAAAGAGCTATTAAGAAAATCACATAAAGATTTGGAGCGGTGGATCTAGCTGTTTATTACATTTTAATATTTACTTGTTTAAACTATTTTAAAATTAGAAAAATGGTTACAAACTCTTGAAGCTCGTCTATAGAAGCGTTCTTTAAGTATTCGCCATTTCAAATGTAACAAGTTGGTTCCATGCAAATGCATGGGCTAGTGTGTATCATGAAGCTTGCGGAATATTAAAACAAAGCTCTCTGGAAATATTAATAATTTCTATTCGAAATATGGATTTTTGAAACGAATATTCAGATCTTTATAACAACCACTGGTATAGATCTATGTTTTATGACCTTATGCATAATCTAGTCCATGAATTCAGATTTAATTTCATAGGTACTGAACTATATTTAATATTGATCTTCTGAAAAATATTAGATTTATTATAAATCTGAATTACAAAAGATGGTGCAAAAGAACGAGATAATTATTAAAAGCATAACATGTTGATTTTATTCACTTAGTTACAACCTCCTTAACTAAATCTTTATAATTTAAGGGTTTTAAAGGAGATTTCAAAATTTAATACATGAATATAAGTTTATAAACCGAATTATAATCCGAAAGGTTTTATTTATAAAAGAATTTCTCAAAACCTGTGGAGTTAAAGTGTACACAGTGAGCTATGTCGCATCCTGTTCGCATTTCCAGTGAGCCGTTGGCTGTAAGCTGCAAGCATACAGCTAGCCGCGAGCGCATAACCGCTTTTCCGGCCGCAGGAAGCAAAAGCCCCAATAATAAACAAAGGCGACCACATACAACGCAAGAAGGATGGGAAGACCCATCAATCATAAACACAGGCTATATAGGAAGGGCCGGCGGCGTTAAGGACAGGGAAAGGCACCTAAGGAGTAACCTTAACAACTCGGATACAGTAAATCAATTATTTCATGAAATAAGAATACACAGAAACAGATATAAAGAAAACACAGCTTAATAATAGAAGATACATATATAATAAAAAACCCATGGAATGTCACTACTAATAAATAAATAGTGATTTTTCATTATTTATAATGAATAAACACGTTGGAATTTTTAATGGAGGGATTATAGTCTTTGTGTGCATAAATCTACAACCCATGTCCGGTCGTATCAGCCGGCATTTTGCCGTTGGCACTCTTGCTCCGGCAAGGGTGCAGGTTCTTGGATCCTAGCTCAACCGTGCATTAGGGCGTTCCTACTCACACTAGCTACTTTCTCTACAACAATGAGGTTTCGCTTAGGTTTGGTACACCCATCTGCATCTTCATTATTCACTTGTGAGTGTGGTTCTACACTAGATGCAGCAGCGGTCCATATGACACGGTGTCCTTTTGGAGGACAGAGGATAGCTACCCATGATGCTATTAGGGACAAAATGTTTGCTATGGCACGAGAAAGTGGATACTTGGCTTGGAGGGACTGTTCGTATGCTTTGCAGAAAACATGTGTTAGGGCAGATTATATATTTGGTCCAAGATGATCAGGTGACAGTAGCGTATGTTGTCGTTATGGACCCTACGTGGGATACAATTTTGGAGGGAGTGATTACACATCCCCCTGAATTAGCGGTGAGTGCAGCAGCAGCTCATAAGGTCTCCAAGTATAAGGGCATGCAGCAATGTCACCTCTTTGTTGCTCTAGCCTTGGAGTTGGAGTGATGGACACGGCATTCAATACATTTGTCAGTGAGTGCACAAGAGCTTATTATGTTAGGTGCCAGGGGTACCACTGTCACTCTCATACTTTGTAGCATATTTTAGGTAGCATGTGTCTATTGCTCTACAAAGGGCAGTGGCTGGTGCAATCCATAGGAGAGCAATTACACTAGGTGATGCTTCTTTGGACGCTCTAGTTGTTTGTAGACCATACGACTTGCATAGCTTGGATATCTTAGGTGCGGTAGGGCAGATTTCTCATATAGACTCTATTGGAGCCTAGCACCATTTTACCTTTTTTCCTCTCTCCCTTGTACGGCTTGATGTGGTCTTCCCATCCTTTGTGTTCTCTATGTGGTCACCTTCTTCATTGCCAAAATGCCATTTCAGGTCTATTATAGAGGACCCTTCTTTTGTAAAAACAAAGAAGTATAGTATCTTAGTACCCTTCATATCAAACCAAAAATTTATTTTTTTACTATCATATATGAAATTAGAAAGAAAATGTCTGGCTAAAAGTCTTGTTGATTGGGGTTGGTTCAAGCAACACAATAAAGATCCATGTCACGTCACATGCACTAGAAAAGAAAAGTTTTACTAGATGAATTATACAAAATTTATTAAACTAGATGGACAAATAAGATCTGATCATCAATTTGATATTCTTTTTACAAGGGTTGATTGGTTTTTGGTTTCAAACTATATAGAAAGATGACACTAGATCACAACTTCAATTTAAGAATAATGAGTTATTTTAACAGGTTTTTATTATATGAATCAAATAAGAAGTATGATTAAGTCTTTATTTTGTCTATAATAGCAAATATTGCAAGGTTTTGCTATTTTTTTGAGTACTCAAAATTAAACCACTTGTCCCATCTAATATATAGAAATTTATATTATGTATATAGCTTGATTAAATATATCATATAACTAAAATTCATGACTTAAAATATTTGAAACTAGAACCAAATTAAGGTTCTTCCCAATTTGTTTTAGAAACATATATGATTACAAGGTGGAAAAATATAGAATTTTTCTATTTTATAAAGAATATAATTATTTTATAAATAAAATTTTAATTTCTTAATTTTTGATGTGATCTATTATATTTCAATAAAATTTTACCAAATTTGTTGTTCCAATTTTAAAAATAATAAGTGTTTTACTTTTACTTATTAAAGAAATTTTTGATACTAATCCTCTTTAACATTTCATGTATTAAATAAAATTACTTAAATTTTTCAAACAAGCTCTTAAAGAAGTTCAATTTACGTTGATTTATCTCTAAAGATGAACACCTCTATCATGAAAGGTGTTCTTTTCTTACCTTGCATTTGGAGTTACTTTTGGAAGATCTTGTAAGATCAGTACACATTTTGAAAAAAAATAAAAATACATTAAGAGAATGATGTTTTCTTCTCCCTAAATATATAAACAGTACACCAATGAAAACATAATCTAGTATTAGTTCCTCAAATATATAAACAATACACTAATGCAAACATTACCTTGTATTAGTTGCCTAATGGAAAAGCAAGATGACTAACTAGGATATAAGTATTGACCATCAAATGAAGCACATAATTAATTTTCATCCACCTATTTAGTTCAAAGTATAGAGATAATACAAAAATAAAGAAGAGTAGAGTCTTTTAGATTTCCTCTACTATGATTTTCTTTCTCTATGATAGAGAGAGTATTTTACTTCAAATGTTAAAAACTCTAGTCCATTAATTGATACAATAGTTTGACTAATACTTTTAACATGCTTTGAAACTAGAATTTCTTTGATGATTTTATCTTATCTTATTTAAATAAATTAAGGACTGCCTAGGTAGCAATGCCATATCTGCTTTGTCGTCTACTTCTAATTTTTCCTTTGGTTACTAATTACAAAGGTCTTGATTACAAAATTGATTGCTCATGAAAAAGGTCATGAGTCAATAATCACAAAGATCTTTGGCTTGAAGATTTTATCTTCACTATACTTGGCCAAGTATCAATTTATACTTAGAATATTTTAAATTCATGATCTCATGAATTTGTACACTATTGTGAAGAACTACTACAAAGAACTTCCTTTGCACTTCATCCTTTGCCATTTGTAAGAGCAATTTGACTTTTCTCTTGTAGTCTATGAATTCAACAAGAATCTTGTCCAACATATCATCAAATTTCTAGCTTGTGTGCCCTTTGATATGGTCAACAAGTACTCTAGTTGTTCATTTTTGTACACATTCACCTCCAATGCATGAATTTAGGTCTTTAGGTCACACAACTTGACTTGGTGCGGGAAGGTCTTTGCTATATTCTATGCATGTTGGATCATCTCTTTTGTTGTAGATTCCATTTTTATGAGTACTTGGGCACACTACTCCTCCAAGGTCACTTTCTGGACTTGATCTCTCCTTCTAGCTCCTACCTCACCTATACTTGGATGAGTTCTTCTCTCTCCTCTTGCTTATTGACCTGCTTTATTAACTCCTCAATACAAATTTTGGCAAGGTCCTTATAGGAGTTGTTGTGATCTCATCAGCAATAATCTTGATTTGTGCTTGCTCCAACTCATCTTTCAACACATCCACTTCCTCATCTTGAGCACAAAGTTGTTTGTTATGGTTGGCCCTTTGCTGATTGATTTTGAGGTTGATGACTTAGACCTAAAACAAGTGTTGGTGCATGTATTATTTATTGGGATATTTATTTTGGTATTGTAAGTAGTTGAAGATATTGTTTAGATGGAGTTTAACCAAGCTTTTATATTAGTCATGATTATCTAGAGGTAGTCATAGCTAAGATAGAGGTAACTCTACTTTAGAGAGAGGTGAAAGAATAAGCACCACTATTTTGGATTCTAGTCTATTGCCTTTATATTATTCCTAGGTGTTTGGCTTTGAGGAAAGAGTTGATAACTCTTGGTTTCAAAAGCTTTTTTGGTTTGGATTTTTCTAGAGTCCAAGGATAGCAAATGTGAAGGAATCCTTGACCTAGTTGTTGGGTCAAGATAAGACCACATGCTTAGGAGATATCCACATGAGTTTTGATAGTCCTTTAGACTTTTAACTTTATATAAATTTTAGCCTAATAATTTGATTACTTTGGTAATTAGCAACTTTGGTGTGTAATTATTTCACAAGTATATAAATTAGGGATGAGGAGGTCTCATCATCCTTTCATTTGAAAATATCTATCTTTCATTGAGTTCTCTAGTGAGCAATGGGTTGAGTCTTGAAATTGCCTTGGAGTTTTACCCTTAGAGGATTATGGAGTTTGGGTTTGTTGCCTTCTTAGTCCATGGTGTTCTACCTTAATATCTATCAAAGGTTTACCTTGAGTGAGAGACAAGCCAGCTCACATTTTTGGTTCCATTATTGGGACTTCTCTAGAAGACAATGTTCCATATACAATTTTATATACAAAAGAAGGCTCTAGGAGCTAACTTGGAGTGAACATTAGGGAGGAGTAGAGGGTTGAACTTATGTTAGAGCATTTGTATACCTTGTAGTTCATTTTGATGCTTTAAAGGTGATGTGTACATCCTATACACATGAGAGTACTTGAAGAGATTGTTTGAGATGGACTTCAATTTTTGGAGATTTAAATGATTTTGGGCAAAACTTCAAGTTTGAGATTTGGATTTGAGATTGTCATAAATGATAACTTGGGTTATTTTACAATTAGTACACTTGGAATAATTATGAGAGATGCTACATGCATTAAGCTAGAACTTTTGGAAGATGATAGGATAAGCTGCTCTAGAAAACTGCAATCTAGAATTTTGTACAAAGTTCAACAATCTAGATTTCTCATTGGAATTTTGTATAGAGTTCATCATTTCTTCAATGTTTGTTAGATGGCTCTTGAAATTTCTTAATAAATGTAGTGGTTGATAGGCTACCTTTTGGCCTAAAAGTCAAAGAGATCACTTTTGGAGAGAGAGAGAGAGTTATGAATTTTTGAAGTGAGGGGGTAAGTTTTAGACCAAATTGGGGAGGATATGTATCAAAGAGAGGGGTACATAGGCCAAATGGCTTAATGAAAAAGGCTGAAATTTTTCAAGGAGAAATGCCCTAGAGTGCTCATTAAGAGTAAAAAAGTTCAAAGGAATGGAAATTACCATATAGAAGCATTGATTGACATTGTGAGGATGGGTTATTTTTAGAGAGTTGAATTATCAAGAATGAGAAGTGTAGGAATGAACAAAAGCATGTTTTAATTTAGAATCATTCAAGTAGGATGAAGGAGCATCAAGAGTGGAAGTTGAGGTTATGTAATTTTCCCAAGGAAGTTGAGGTGATAATAGTTACTGATTTGAGGAAATGGAGTTTAGAGTAGAATATGAAGAGAGTGTTGAGAGGATCTAAAATGTTATGCCATTTGGATGAAAGAGTGATTCTAAGTGCTTTTCATGTAGAGAGAAGGAACATAAGGCAAGTTCATGTCTGTTGACCTTTTAGAGTAAGAGATTGAGTGAAAAGAGAGGTCTCCTTAACTTGGGATTGCAGGTTGAACCTTCTTCATCAAGATTGGGAGGGAAAAGATCTAGGACTAAGGAGTTGTGTGAGGTTCATGGAGTGGAAGGAATTCCAAAGAGCTATGAGTGTAGTGGAATAGTAACACTTTTGGTGAAAGGTCTTGGAGACAGTCTTAGTATTGCTATAAAGAAACTACCTTCATCAGAATAGTTCTCAAAATTAGTGATGGAGATAATCATCAATTCCCGCTGTTATAATAATCTACCATTTGCTAGTTGTTGGGTTAGAATTCCCTTCATGCCCTGTGCTTTTCTTTATCTTGTCTATGGTCGCATAGCCCAAAGAAAAAGTGGCCATCACAAAGGCTGCAATACAGGTCTTTATAGGCTTGATTGCTTGTCCTAGCCTCCGTCAAGTGGAGCCGGTGGGCCTCTCTCATGGGTCGAGAGCTAAAGTCAAAAAAAATCTAGATTTTTTTGGATCAAAGATGCATTTTTTTCCCAGAAAACACGGAATGAGGAGACTCGACCATACGGAGAGGGAGCCAAAGCCCAAGTTTTGGGGAAGGGTCCAATGATGGATAATATATCCAAAATATTTTGCTTCATTTGTACCTTTGGATTTGATCAAGTAATAGAAATCTTGGAGCATCTGAACCTTTTGTTCTACCTAGGGTGGACTATTCTAAAATGGTGCTAGTCATGTAAGTACTCTATTTTTTATAATGTGAGAAAATTATTTTAGATAGAAAGGAAAGGTAGTGAGGTGCTATGATGGGGAAAATTTTGGTTTTCTTTGGCAAGGATGGAGAAGATGTGGAGGCTTTTGTGAGAGGCTTCAATAGATTTTTCATTAGGAACAATGAGATGAGGAAGAATGAGTGGGGCCTCATTACTACTAGGTTTCTTTGAGGATGCAACTCTTATATAATATAAATCAAAATAACAAAAGATAGAAAGGAGAGATGGTCAAGAGGAGTCTTGGGAGAGTTTAACTATAGAAACCATTGAGAGATTTCTTCTATATGAAAGTTATGAGAGATTGATGAGTGAGGTTACCTTCCTCAAGAAAAGGAGATGGAGAGAAAGTGAGAGAAAATCCAAAAACAATGGAGAAGTTAGAAACCCAAGCCCGCATAATGTTAAGGAAGAGTGAGGATGGTGACAAAACTACTATGATTGGGATACAAACCATGCACACCAATAATTTTATAAGAGGGTTGAATCCACATATTCAAATTAAGGTGAGATATGAGAAATATTCTTCCAAGGTAGAAACTATCAAAGTTTGGAAGGAGATGAGAGTGATTTGGTGGTGAAGGACATTGTGCATCCTCCACAAGTCTACAAATATGGTGGAACTTTTTATCCTTTGGTAGCAAGGATTATACCACAAGTAGTAGTTGCTCTGGTTCTTGCACCTCTACCAAAAGATCCACTTCAAACTATCACAAAACAACTTGCAGATCTCAAGATCATTGTAGTACAAGTATGGGAGAAAAAGGAAGTGAATCATAATTTTGGGAGAGGGCCTAGGCATTATAGAAACTATCTATACAAAGGGGGGTAGCCAACCAATAATATCAATGATAGAAATTATTGTGATTGTAGAGGGAGAGATCATAACCAAAAGAATTGCCCAAATTCCATTTACCATGAAGAAAGGGTTATGAGAGAGCCAATATAGAGAAGGAGGAAGGTAGTGAAGCCCATGTAACTCCTACTCCAAATAGAGTAAGGATATAACATCTTTAAATGTAGATGTGGTTTAGAGCAAGTATGAGAATGGAGAATGCTCAAACTCCAAAGGTTTTAACTTGGAAGGGAGAAGAGAGCTTGTTTTGTAGATGATACACATTCTTCTCAAGGACTCACTCCTAGGAGGGATAGTCCAATGCCCACAAGGAGAATTTGCATGACCACTTTAACACCATCAGCAACCAAGGCTCGAAGGAAGAAGTTTGGAATAGATGATTTCTTGATCTTAAAGCAACAATTGGACTACAATGTGTTGGAGGATGTTACTACTCACAAGGCCAATATCATGATGGACAACTCATTACTTTGAATCCTGCCTTGAGAAAGGAACTTAAAGATGATTGATTTTTATAAGGAGCAAGAGAAGGAAGAAAGCAAAAGAGAAAGCTCTGGTATCAATGAGGGTGGTGGATATCAAACAATCACAATGAGAGGCTTGTGAATATGCCTCCAAGATTGATATGAAGTTGAATAGTCACAACATCAAGGATGCACTTGTTGATGAAGGATCTATGGTGAATGCCATGTTAGAGAGATTGATGATCAAATTGGGTATGATACCTTCTAGACCCTCAACATATGTGGTGATAATGACAAACAAGAAACAAGACTAATAGGTGTGATAGACAAGGTGGTGGTATCAATTATGGTAATTCAAAATCTGATGACTTTCCAAGTCTTGAAGGATTGAAGCTATAATTTTCTACTTAGGAGGCCATGGTTGAGAGCAACACAAATAACTGATTGATGGCATATGAGAATTGGGCCATCAAACCATTGAATAAGAATTCCTAAAACTAACACAAATCACACTTCACATTTAGATACACCATCTTTTGATTATTGGAAATAAAATTCAAAAGAAGGAGTTTTAGGCATGGACACAAGCATAGATCAAGAGATCTCATTGAAGAAGGATGACTCTGAGTTTGATTTATATATGTATCTCTTGTATACCACGGATTTTGTGCCTAAAATAGTGGTTTTGCAAGATTCTCATAAATCACTATTGATACTTGAGGAGATAGAGAGTAGATTGTCTATCCTCAAGTATTGTCCAAATGTTACCAAGGAGGAAAAGGTAAGATTTAAGGAGAATTTTCACAATTTTATCCATGTATTTGATTTTAGTTACAAGTTTATCTTGGAGTAGCATTAGGTAGAGGTAGAATCACATGAAAGGCCAGTATACCAAAAGCAATATCACATTAGCACACCAACAACTTTGATTGTGAAGGAGTAGATTGATAAGCTCAAGGAGGTTGAATTTATCTTTGAGGTGGAGAATTTAGAATGGGTGTCTCTTATTGTCATTGTGAGAAGAAGAATACTAATTTTTGGGTATGTGTGGATTACATGAAGCTCAATGCTATAACTAAGAAGGACTACTCCATTCATTGATGAGATCTTGGAGGAGGTTGTGGGTCATGAGATGTTTATAATGACTATAACCAAATCAAGATAGAGTTTAGGGCACTAGAGCATCAACAACTCACCACATTCACCACACCTTGGAGGACTTATGCTTTCAAAGTAATGGCTTTTGGACTTATAATACTCCAACCACATTTCAATGATTCATGAATAAAGTGTTTGAATTTTAAATCAAGAAATTTATAGAGATTTTATTGATGACTTTTGAGAGCAAGGACAAGCACTTTGAGCACCTGATCAAGGTCTTGCAATGCTTGGATGAATCAAATGCATCACTCAATCTAAAAAAGTGCATCTTTGGTTGTAAAAATGGTCTATTTTTAGGGCATATCATTTCAAAGGATGGAATGGCATTAGATCCTAAAAAAGTAAAGATGATCTCAGAATTTCCATTCCTTTCAAGCTAACAAAAGTTCTGCCAATTCTTGGGGATGGTTGGGTATTATAGGAGACAAGGCTTATGATTTGACAATTAACATGAAGAAGGGTGAAGAATACATGGTGGTTTTGGAAGACAAGGAGGCTCTCAAAGGTTTTGAGGAGCTCAAGCAAGCCCTTGTGGTGGCTCCAATTCTTGATAAACCTTATTGGAGTAAAATTTTCATCATTTACACTAATGCTTCTTATGAAGCTATAGGATGCACTTTTAGTCAATTAGACCAAGATGTGCATGATCATACAATATACTTATAATAGTAGAAAAATGGTCTCAACAAAGAGAAACTTCAATTATAAAAAGAGAAGGGTTAGTAATAATTTTTGGTCTCATGAAGTTTGAACACAATCTGATTGGAGGGAAGGCCAACATTGTAACAAATCATAAGGCTTTGATTCTACAAACCCAATGTGGAGGGAAAGTTAGCAAGGTGGATGATGTTCTTATCTGAGTATAATTAGACTATTGAAGATAGGCTATGGAAGAAATATGGAAATTTTGATTTTGATTTAGGACCTATGATCATGATGGAGTTTAGCCAATGGATGAGTCCTTTCAAAATCAAAATCTTATGACCATCTTAATAACTCAAGACGAGGTTCCAATGGAGTACAAGGAGATTGTGGACTTTGTTACAAGAGGTAACTACCCAAATGGGATGCATGTTAGGGAGAGGCCTTGCATCAAGATCTAGACCTTACACAATGGTGGAGGAGATCCATTTCCACCAAGGAGCGGATGGCCTACTTCAAAGAGTAGTGGGTAAGGAGGAGTCTATTCTACTCATGAAGGACTTTCATGATGGTTTAGTGTATGGGGTCAATTTGCAAGGATTTCTTTCAAGGTTCTAGATGCAAGATATCATTGGAGGAAAATTTTCAATGATTTTCTTGATTATTTCAAAACTTGTAATGTTTGTCAACCTCTTCTAGAAAGTCTACTTCCATTCTACCTCTTAGATAAATTCTATCATTATGACCTTTTTTAGAAGTGTAGAATTTACTTTATAGGTCCTCTTAATACCCCAAGGAGCAATTGGTGTATTATGGTAGTTACCAATTACTATACCAAGTGGGTCGAGGCTAGACTATTGAGAGTTCAGAATGAACATGAATTTGGTAGATTTCTTTATGAATGCATCATAACTCTGTTTGGTTGTCCCTTGGAGTTGGTTCTGGATAAAGGTAGAAGGTTTTACAATAAGCATCACTTTATCCATGCTATGAGTTTGGCCATTATACTAATCTATCCATATAATCATCAAAATTGGACCACTTGAATCTCTTGATCTTCCTAATTCTTCTCTAATTGAAGTTCTGCATTCTTTTAAATTCACCAATTCCTATGGTTACTCTATGGAAAACTTCTTGATCAATTAACCTACCTATCTCTCTTAGATCACTTTGTAATAAATTAACATCTAAACTCAAACTATCACAAGCTTTGCTAATCTTCTAGTCACAATGACTACAAATTTACTAACCACCAATTCATATTCAAATCATGCACCAACTTCTTCCAAAGCTCTTTCACTTGCAACTTGAGCTCATGCAAGTACACCTCAATCATGGATCCTTCCAATGCTATAGACAACATTGCACAAAATGGAACAATGCAATCTTCATCCATTGGTCACTTCCTCAATTTTTTTGTCATTCTACAAGAAAAATTCTTGTGGCTCTCAATAATGTTTTGAGGTAAGGACACTCCAGAAAACACAAGGTTCAATTCCTCAATACTTCAATGCTCCAAAGGATCATTTTGACTTTATTATATAATGGAGAAGATTCCTTCTGAGAGAGCTATATCCTTTGATTAGATACATGGATAGGTAACATGTTTGCAAGCTACACTCTTAGATTGGTCCCATGGGTTGGTGATATGTTAGCCTGGGTCCCATTTGGTTGGTCAAACAAGTTTGACCATAGGGAATATTTTAGGAATCTTCCTATAGAAAGCTCAAAATTGGTACCATTGGAAAGAACAAGATGAGACAAAGTGAGAAGGAAGCAAGCAAGCATGCATTTGTCTCTCAAATTAATATATCTATTATTTTTGAGGTCTAATTCATCATTTAGGCCTCCAAAATTGGCTTTGAAGTTTTTGGTGTGGTATTGGACTCTGCTCTATTAGTGGAAATACTCTTTTGGTGACATTTCTATCTGATCTACTTAGACAATCATGCATAACATCCCTAAATATATTAGCAAGCCAATTTCTGTCTCTAGATAATTTGTTTAGCTAATGGTATTACACACTTCCAACTCTTCTTTTTTGTGCTTGAGTTTCTCTTTGGATTCCTTTGACTTCTCCTTCAAGTTTTCCATTGCTAGGTCATGATCCTTCCAAAGTGCACCAAGAGAGAATAACATTTCTTCCATTCTCAACTATGTTGTATTTAAGTCTGCCAAAGTTGGGTTTCATCTTCACTTCTCTTCCAAAGCTCATCCTCCTAAATTTTAGCTTTCAGGAACTCATAATTCACAAGGCACTAAACTCATCCTACAATTTACATAATTGATTTTTTTGCAATTGAGTGTGGCAAACTTCTGATTTAATTCCTTTTTCCCCTTGGTGATCTCTTGCTCCAAGGCTTGCATCCAAAAGTCTTCCAAAATTCTTCCAAAATTTGGATGGTCTTTAATTTTTTCAGCTTTGTCTTGTTATTCTCTAACTTTACTTGAAGGATTGATTCATGAAGCATCTTGATCAAAGAGATATAATCTCTTGTGTTTGGATAGTGAGTACTATACATGTGTAATAAGGTGTGTAGGTAACTTACCAAAGGATATATAATTCCCATATTTAAATAGGATCTATCTATTACTAAATTAGCACTGCCTAGAATTGAAAAAATATTTAATTTATTGAAATTTATACAAATTGATGGCATCAGAATTGACCACAAGGGTAATTTTTCTTCTTTTTTGTCATCTCAACATAATAATCCTGAACATGCCCTTCATTCCACACTAGTTTAGGGTTTATAGTTTCCATCCCTTTCTCATCATCAGTTCTTTGTCCTAACAGCACATCCCTTCCTCTTTCATCATCTGAGTCAGAATTTGATCTTGGTTCCCTCAAAGTTAATTCATCATCTATAACTACATTTTATACTTGCAAACCTGCCATAGCTTCATCTTTGGAGGAAATATCAATAGCACTTCTTATATCTCTTTGAGGTTGCTATGCTCAATCTTTCTTGGAAAATAGCAATAGCTTGATACCCGTTGCCAATGTGCTCTTATTTAAATGATACCTTCACCTTGTAAGTTACCTCCTCCCCCCAAACTTATTCCCAAAGGTCAGACCTCATAGATGGCTAGCTTTGTCCCTTAAGACCATGTTCCAATCATCATGATCTCATGCCGTTGGATTTCCTTGCTGGTTTTGACTCCTATTGGTACCTCCTTGGTACCAATCATCTTGTGCAATATCCATGGATAAATTACTTCTAAATTCTAGACAAGGGATGTGACCTATAGTTTGGCTAACATATTGTGCCTTGCTTCCATCTTGCACTTATTAAATTATGGGCTTTGAATTGCTTATCTAGTTGACTTTGGTCCTCTTGCCTTCTTTGCCATTCTAATTTTTTTTATAGTAAAACCCTAAAAAAAGAACATGATCAATAGATAGCTCATGTGCTTCATAAGCTCAAGTGGAATCTGCAATAATACTCAAAGCCTCTACTTGCACTCTTCATTTGATTTATACCCTTATTTGTCTCAAACATTTATCAATCAATTTGCTATTTCCACATGCAAATTGCATAAAACTATCCTTGTTTCCTTTCCTCATGGTTCTCTAATGGCACAATAAATGCATGTATCATGAATGATTGTAGTTATCCCAATTTAATATATATTTTAGTGCCAAGTGTTGATTTGGTCATTTACTCATCTCTATTAGTCTCTACTAATTTAATGCAACTTGTAAGTCAATGTTAGTCCTTCTCTTGGCACCACCATTCCTTGGTGGTGCCATTCAAATTGTTGTAAAACCACTAGGAATTTCACTTTGTATTTTATCCCAACATTGGTGAGTTCCAACAAATATACTTCACAAAAATGCACCATACGTCTTAAAATGTAATTTGCACATAAAGAACATTTGCCTATTTTCATACAACAAAACATAATCTCCTTTGGTTATATTCATGGGTCTAATTTTCTGATTTTGACCTTCCTTTCTCCTCTTTTGTATTCTTTAGTATGTTGAAGTGTCTCATCATGTTTGTCTTCTAGAAACATGAGTTATTGAATGCAGATTTCCATGCTCTCCTCTTTAGATAGTCTTTCTTTGGACAAGATTTGATAGGAAGGAATTGTAAATTTGACAAGAAGGATTGGATATATTCCATAGGTCAAAAAGTAGGTTTTTTATTGGGTAGTTATTTTCTCCATAGTTTAATAGGTCCATCAAGCAACAAGTAACTTTGTGTCCCAATCATATACATAGTTACTATGAAGATCTTATTGGACTTTTCTATTAACCTGTTTGCCTTTGGATTACAGGGTGATGTTTAATTTGAAAATGCTTTGTAAGGGCTTCTATTACAAAGTTTAAAAATGAGTCCCCTTATCCTCATTGACAAGGATTTGTGTTTTATTGACAAGGATTTTTCATAGCCTATGTTTGAAGATGTAGTTCCTCCAAAATGTGGAATCTTTTTCCAACATACGGTTATAAGCTTCTTATTAGTGAAGTTTGGGTCAGCAAACTTCAGCTTATATTGATACCAATCCATTGTTTAATGTCAACCATATAATACTTGTCTCTTGATAGAACTGGATACCCAACTTTGGTTACACATCAAAGTACAATGTAGTTAAGTCAAAAGAGTACTTCTCATATTTTTGTCAACATGTTGGATAGTAATCTTAACAAGTGCCATTGGGATTGATCTCTAAATTTAAAAATTTGAGACAAGGTTCAAAAGTATGGAATCCTAAGCAATGTGCAATATCTTTAGTCATTTCATTTCCATCAGATCTTGAATGTGTTGGGATTGATGTTATCTTTCATCATGTTGTCTCAACATCAACTTTGGATGATCCAAGATCTTCTTGCTCAATCCAATAGATGGAGGGTAAAATCTTTCCACTTCATCTTTTGTACATTCTTAACGGCTATATCAAGCTATTTTCTATGGAATTTATAAGCCTCCCAAAGTTATATCCTTAGCCTTAGTTTATTATCTTCCCAAAATGTTATTTTGAAGAGAAATATCTGCTCCCAAAAGAAAATCCACTTTTGGGAGGATAATAAACTCTAAAAAAGGCATAAGAAAAAGCTTGGATATTTTATTCAAAAGAAATACCCACTTTTGCTAAGGCCAAATCTGCAACAATGTCATATTGGAGAATGCTTATATGTTTCTTGTGCTTCTTACCTAACTTCCTTTTTTATCTTTGGATTTAGCTCTCCTGCCTCAGAATTTGATGGCCAATTCCAAATAGTGGTGACAAATGGTTTGTTATGGTTTCCCAATTTAGCTAGAACTTTTGTTTCTCCCTTCTTCAATTTGACTCTCCCTTCTTCAATTCCTGAAGTGGTCCCTCAACTTTCTCACAAATATTGGCAAGAAAAGTGGAGATGGCTGTTCAGTTGTATTCTTCATCTTTTTTGCACAATCAAGGCCTTGGCCACCTCTGCACAAAGTGCCTTGGCTTTTTCTTTCTCTAATATCTTCAATTCCTTATTTGACATGATCTCCTTTGGCCAAAAAAGTTTTACACTTCAAGAATCCAAGGAAAGTATATCTTTGATTGGACTTACTCTTTTTGTATTTTTCTCTTATCTTGTCTGAATATGATTGGCTTCCATATCAAGCCATCCACCTTTCTTTGATGCCCAATCTTCTTTTGTTAATTCTTCCAAAGTTACACAATTTACATTTGTGTCTTCCTTTGCTGGAGGAGTTATAGAAAAATCTCTCACTGATATCTTGGAAAAAAATTAGTAGAAGTAATTTTCCACCACATGTCATGACATCTTACAATTCAAACACAAGGGTACATACCCAATCTATTTCCTTAGTCCTGGAAATTTTGAGGTCTAATGCATTGTGGATCTACAATTATAACATGCTCTTGGATTTTTATTTTTATTTTTCTTGGGAGGCTCTACTCTTTGTGGTGGCATATTACTTGCTAACCCCAGAGGAGTATAGTAGGGAATTAGAAATGATTGCACATATCAAGGTACTTTCTACATTGTAAAGACCAATTCTTCCTCCTCTATGTGATAGTAATAGTGTTGATTTTCCCATGCACATGCCCAATCCATTTGTTGTATAAGATACATAGATTATATGGTTAAACATTTGGTATTGGCATGACCATGTATCTTGTAGCTAGTGAACCAAATGTTTGTATGTGAGAAACATAAATTTTTTTGTTGTTCCTTTGTGTTAACCATCTATACCTTAATATCTGCAAAATATTTGATCAGTGCTTCTAATCTAGTATCCAATTTCAGTGACAACTTGGGTATGATAACAACTTGTTTACAATTTTGTCCTTTCATTCCCTTTCTTATCTTTTTTATCTTCTTGTGAAGATAAAGAAGATGAAGAAGAAATTGATTCTTGTGAGGATGAAGATAACAAAATTTGGGCTTTTCACTATTTGGGTCTCTTTACATGAGGCTCTCTTGCATGTTTTCAATGTCACCCTAAGGAGTTTATTTGGGTTTCTTCATACAATTGTATGGATATAAGGACTCTTTATAACATGGATGTATCTTGTTCATTTGCAAAGATTTGGATGTCAAAGTGTAACCTTCCTAAAACCAAGACATTGCTTGGGCATTAGAATAACCAATATGTTTGTCACACATAGGTACACAATTGAGTAGACTTGTGAATCTTTAAGCATAATCACAAAAGGTTTTACTTTAACTTCTTTCTATGTTATTTAATGATGCAAAAACATTTGCCTTGTAATCTAACTTGCAAAAAGGTTCAAGGAACAAGTCTTTGAGTTGAAGCTATTCCATTATATTTTCTGGCTCTTGGCTAACATGGGTGATCCAAATTTGGGCTTTCTTCCAAAGAAGGCTAGGAAATATTTGCAAATGCAATTCATCAATATATTCTTTGTTTGCAATAGATATTGCCTCAAATCCTTAGATGAAGATATTTGAATCATCATCTTTATCTCATCTTCTGAATTTTTGAGATGGTTTGCAAGTGAATGGTGCTAAAGTGGTCATCTTTCTCAAAAAAATTTCAAGGTCAAGGACTAGGCAAGTGGTTCACTTGATTCTAAATCTTTACTAGTTCCGCCGCAATTCCTTTGGTTCTCCTTTTCTTCTTCTTGATTTTTTAGAATTTGCACTCCCTATTATTGTTCTCCATGATCAAATATGATTGAAAATCAAATTGTTTCTAATTTTTGAGGATTACTTGGTCATCCTTCAATGTTAAAGGTACTGAATAATTCCTTTGGTTGCACCTTGTATCTCCTTTTTAGGTGTTGTCAAATAGATTGTAGAATATGGTTTAGAACATATTGACATTTGTCTTTATTAAGGATTCAAGCTGTCCTTTCTTGAATGAGCTATTTCAAGTAGTCTTTTCTTCATTGATATGTTAGAGATGGAGGGGCACTTTTGCATAAATGGAAGGCTTTATAAAAAAACTAAGACTTTGCATTCTTCTTAAAGGTACCAAAGAAATTCTTCAAGCCAACTCTTCTTTTCTCATTGGATAACCATTGAAGTGCAACCTGGGTTTCAAAGACAACCTTTCTCTCCTAATCTTCTTTGAGAAGCTCTTGAGCTTCTCCTAAATTACTATCTTCTACCTCACCAAAAATATAATAGTGGTTTCTGCTTAAGAGGAAAATTTCCCAAAGACACTGATTGCTATATTAAACTAAAGATACACAAAAACTTTGTATCTTTCCACTCTCAAGGAATGAATCATTGACAGAGGGGCCAAATCTTGTATGTGATACCAACAACCTACACAATTGTAGTAAAACTGAAAATATACATTAGTTCCCACAAGGATATTGATCACAAAGGGTGAAATACAAAGTAAAAGTCACCAATGTAGCTCTCTTCTATCACATCTTTAAACTCTTGGGTAGAAACCACAACTAGAATAGCATAACAACACCAAGAAAGTGTATTGTAGAAATAGGATTTAAAAATTATAGTTTCTCTAAATCTAAATCCAGCTTAGTCTTGAATGTGAGTGTTTTTGTTCAATATTAAGGTGTCTACTTGACTACAAAGTGACTTTGCCCAAAATAATGTCCCACCCTTCCTAGAAGGCATGCATTTCTCATAAAGTTACTTTGTTGTAGTTTCAAACATTTCACCTCAAAGTCTGATTATTGTCACTACTAAAGTTCACTCAAGATCCATCAAGGTATTTCTTTGGAAGTCTTGACTCACAATCAAAAAAACATAGTCAAGACATGTTCAAGATCAAACATAAAGAACACCCATTACTTCACTACAAATATTCACCAAAAAAATTAGACACAAACTTGCAACAATTGCTCTTGAGAAGTAAGACAATGACAAGGAAATCTAGGCTATTTCACTCAATCACCTTATGTTCCTTATTAACAAGAAATCACATTGAGTGTCTGCTTTAAAAAGCCAGACCACTTGGGAATTACAAAGTCCAAAAATTACCAACTGGCCATTATACTACTCTATAATCATCAAAACTGGACCTTTTGGAGCTCTTGATCTTCCTCTTTCTCCTATAATTCACTACTATCTATAGTTCATTTTGTAGAAACCAATCTAGATCAATTAATCTACCTATCTCTCTCAAATCACTTTGTAATAATTAACGTCTAAAGTTACCCTTACTGGTTAGCCTTGAATCCTCATAGTTATCCTAAATGTAAGCTTTTTTTCTCTCTTTAATTTTCACTAATCTAAATTTTGTAGTTTACCGCAACTTTTGTTGTAAGATTGCACTCGTCTTGGATAGGGATATGTTAATATTAGAATTGAATAGCTATATTCATTTTTAAAACATAAAACATGTATATATATCACCTTATAAATGAAGACAAAAATATAAAATTTATCTATTTTGGGATCCATTGAACTGGGGAAATGGTGTCCGTGCCATCAGTGAGTCCATTGGAGTTACTAACAGAGCTACTCACTTATTTCTCTAAAAACCTTATTTCGTTTACGCTTGCACTTTTCTTATAGCCAATAACTATTTTTATGGTCATGCTCATTATACTAGTCAAAAGTTTGCTTTCTAAAACTTGTAAAGTTGGCCTTTACCTATGTTTTGATTTTGGTCAACTGAACATAGAGCCTTGCTTTGTCCATCCAAAGACCAGATCATGTGGGTGCTTTATGCAAACCCTTACTTCTATTACTATAAGGTAGTAGCTATACCAACTGTAACTACCACATACTACATGTACTACCATTTGAAATGTAATTTCAACTCTCCCACTCTTTGAAGAAAAACTGTAGTACTTCAATTAACCTGATAAATTTACAAAGCTCAACTGCTTGTACAGCTTCTATAAAAAATACTTGTAATCAGATTTTTGGTGTTGATGTAGCATAAAAAAATCTATCATTTCACTTGTGTCTCTCTCAAATAGTGATATTGGATCTCTATATGCTTAGTACTCTTGTGGAATTTTTGGTTATACACTAGCTTGATAGCACTTTGATTGTCATTGTACATTGGAGTTGGATTATCTTGTCTAAGATGTAATTCCTTCAGTGACATGCAAATCCATAAGCTTCCTTGGAAACTAGATATGTTACTATATACTATTACAAACCAAGGAGAGAAATAGGAGAATGGAAGAATCAACTGAATACTCTAAATTAAAGGAAACTCCAAATGCTTGGGCTGAGCTCCGGCTTTAGTATTTACAGTAAACCAAGTTTCCAAAATAAGCTTCCAAAGAAGTTTTCTTTTAGAAGCCACCTTTCTTGGAGCACAAGCTAAACTAGCCATTACTTTACATACAAGCAACTCAATCCTTTGGAAGGTTCTAAAAGCTTCTCATAATAAAATTTTGGGATGCTTCTAGAACTTTCTAGAATTCCTAGATGTATGCTAATTCTAAGTTCTTTTAATTATACTTAGCTTCTTATATATAACCCAATATTTTTATATATCCTGATCGCTGGTAACTTTGTTGTCACCATGAAAATTTTGAACTCTGGTGTAGTTGCTTGAGCATTTTGGAGATGAGAAAGAGGTTCTCTTGTAGCATTGTGAATAGGATATGGTCAAATTTACATCCTTCATGATTATCAATATAGATTGGAAGAGGAAGAAGTTTTATAAAAGTAGCAAAAGAAGATAGGTTAAAAAGAAAAAGATTTTAACTTTGAGATATAGAATACGGCGGATGTTCATGTGATAAGGAAGTGCAAGTTTGTAATATAAATAATATAAACTTGATCTATACAATTTGAAGTAAGCTTATGAACTTGGGTGTCAAGAAGGAGACAAAAGTTACTACAAAAAAGCATGATCTTATCACCTCCTTGAAAGTAAATGTTGCAATGATATCTACCAACATATTTTTTTGCCAATTTTCAGCAAGAAGAAAATGAGATTTAGCTTGGTGTAAGGATGTAATTAACATGGACAAGAAGGAGGAAGTATGAGGAACATGAGATGGTGGTGGGATAAGAAGAGAATCTAGAACAACTGAGTATTGCTTATAATTAAGAAAGAAGGGAGAGAACTTTATACTCGCATACTTGGAATTATTATATGAAAATATTGCAATCATTAGATAAGTATCCTTATTGGCATGGGGAATTTTTACAAAGTAATGTAGCATATCTCCAAGGTACAATTTGCTCATTTTATTTGACCATTATTTTTTGTTGGATAGGCTATAAACAACCAAATCTTGGTGCCAAGTGTCTTGAAATGCACTTGGAAAGATTTACTTGTGAATCAAGGATCACAATCAAAGATCAGAACCTATGACATCAAATGGTGTTTGAATATAGTATCGAAGTAAATTTGGTCCAATGTTGGGGTATGGTATGCCCCAAGTAAAGATGCTTAATGAGCTCATTGAAAAACACTGTAATTGTTGTATGGCCTTTGTCTATCTTTGTCAAGGATATGATGAGGTCTTAGCTCACATTTTCCCATTGGACAGATGGAATTGGTAGTGTTTGAAGTACTCCACTTGGTTTTTGGTTGCTTATCTTGTTGTGTTTGTAGCTCATACAAGATCAAACAAATTCTCAAACCCTGTTTTATCACTATCATCAATGTTATAGGGGTATTCAATGTCATGTCCACATCCTATGACTAATGATTGGTAAGTCATGTATCTCTTGAAGTCACACAAGTTGTAGGTTTGCCATAGTTAGATTGTAGATTTGGTTCTCACAAAATAGAATGCCAACTTTGAAACAAAATATTTTGCACTCATTATCAAGGCAACTTTGCACAAGATGAAAGAAAAGGTCTTATTGAAAAGCAATCTTCAATTCTATTTGGACCTTTAAGTTTGTTGACATTGTGGTAACTATTGTTATTGTGATAGATTCAAGAAGAATCTTCAAATCAAGTCATTGTGAAAAGGCATTTGGGATTATTATGGGACTTGCTTGGTTTGCACTTAAGCTTCAATCAAATAATTATAGTTTTTCTTCTTGTTGAGAATGCAAACTCTTCATAAACTCCATATGTAAAGTCTACAATAGTGATTTGTGGTTAGTATGCATTATAACTTGTTTCTCCAAGAGATAATGTCTCCATACCTTTGTTGCATATACCATTGCAGGCTTTTCTTGATCTCAAGCAAAGAATTTCATTTTTTCTTCATTTAGTTGTGGAGATACACAAGCAATTAGATGCAACCCATCTAGGAATTTTTGTTGTAATATAGCTCACATTGCAAAGCTAGAAGTATCAAAATCAACCACATAAGATAGTTGAGTATCATATGGTTGAAAGATGGATTATGAGAACACCATATTTCTTAAGTTTCTTGAATGATCTTTTGCATGATGGTCTACTCAAAGCTTGTTGTACTCCCCAAGAGATCTATTAATGGTACAACCATACAAGCATACTAGTGTATGAATCATTGATCCCCACCAAAATTCTTTGGAGTAGGTCAATTGGTTATAGACTTGATATTATTCTTGTCTATCTTGATCCTCTCTATTGAAACCTTATTATCCAAAAAGGTAACTCCTTCTTCCAAAAGACACACTTGGATTTCCTGCAATAAAATTTCCACTAACATAGTCTTCTCAAGATTTTGTACATGGTTCTTATGCTTTACTTCTATCTTACTATAAATTAAAATGGCATCCAAGAACACTAACACATAGTTATCTAATAACCTTTCTAGCACTCAATGCATTTGATCCATAAAAATTTATGGAGTATTGACCCCAAAAGATAAAATTCTACATTGAAAATGCCATACCTTATACAAAAATTAGTCTTCTGCACATATCTCCTATCAATGCCCTCCTTAGATTAATATTATGCTCCACTTGGTTGGTCCAACAAGTCATCAATTCAAGGCAAGGAATATGAAATTTTCATAGTTTGTTTATCAAGACCATGATAATCAATACAAAATCAAAGCACTCCATTTTTTGGGTATTAATAGTAATTATGTTTTAGAAGGAGATGTGCTATATTAGTTGAAATCTTTCTTCAACAGTTTGGTCAATGTTATTATTTAAAATTCTTCTAACTCTTTTGGTAAGAGTGGATAGATTGGTTGACTTAGAGTATTACATGGCAATAGGTCAATGAAAAAGTAACCCTTTCAAAATATCATTATGAAATGTGTCTATAAACTCTTGTACTATTTAATCTACCACTTTCTTTTTGAGGTTTGTTATCCTCATTAGACTCTCCTTGCTTTATAGGTTTGATCCACATAGCAAAAAAAATAATATCTTCCTCCAAACCTTGTTTTTAGTTGCCATAGTGACAAACTTCCCATTTCTTATTATTACACTATGTTTTGCTTGATATTGGGATAGCATATTAGTATTAGGTAGCAAATTGATGATGGAAAATTGTAGAAAGTGTTATGCATTTGCATACGTCATGTGCTATTGAATTCAAGGTTAGGGAGATTATCCAAAGTATGTTAGATTTTGTAATATTTCCTTTACATTATGATATCATTCTAGGTTTTCCTTGGCTTGAAAGTCATAGGGATCAATCTGATTGGGCTCCAAAAAAATTCAAGTACAATATCAAGGTAAGAATTATTTATCAAATTTCCTAACATCTTTGAAGAAGACACTTAAGAGCAATCAATTGCAAGATGGGAAGTTTTTCATAATATTATAGGAATACTTTGAGGAGAAGTATCACCACTTATAGTTATTCATTATTACTTGTTTAACCTATTGGGCAAGAAGTACTCCCAAAAGAGTGTGATATCACCACAAAGGTGCATTACCACAAATGGAAAACCAAAGATCACTTCACTAAAGATCAATTCCAACTAAACCTTGAATGTGATAATTTAGTCAACTACAAAGAAGCTAATTCTACTACAAGGATTCCTACTCCAAATATCATGTTCCACCCTTTTTAGAAGGCACAAATCCATCTGAAGTTTCTTTGCATTGGTGACTATTCTTTGTCTTTGTTTTTGTTGAGCTTTGTAAAGACTACAAGTCTCTCCTAGGACCCATCAAGATATTTGGAACTACCAAGGATCACAAAACCTAACCACAAGTACTAGTGATCACACTCAATCACTCAAGTTCCTACTACAAATTTTCCTCATAATCACTCAACAAAGATATGACACCAATACTTAGAATTAAGCAAAGCAACATAGAGCTTTTGACTCTTTCACTTTATACATCTTCTATTGACTACATGAACATTTAAATTTGACTTGCAACCTTAAATAGTATTTCCTACTTGAAAGCTAAAAAAACTATAAGGCAGAGGACATGCAAAGATCTACCAGGATTGCACTTCCTTGCATCTAGAGGTCAATCCTTCTCCAAAGAAACTTCCTACTTTTTCATCTTCTTACATTCTTCATACTTTGAAGATTCTAATTGTGAAGAACCTCCAACTAAGAAGAACTTATGCTATGAAGTTCTTGGGCACCAAACTATTGCAAAGAATTACCATTGCCCCAGACTTTTCTAATGAGAAGTTCTATTATCTCCTTATAATCTCCTATTTCTATGATTAAACTATGACACAAATTTGTGAACTTCTTATCTACATGGTCTCTAAACTTTACAACTAATCAATCCATTTTTGGGTCTTTATAGGTCTTCAAT
The DNA here is from genome assembly GCA_948567375.1 of Lunularia cruciata. Classification (NCBI taxonomy): domain Eukaryota; kingdom Viridiplantae; phylum Streptophyta; class Marchantiopsida; order Lunulariales; family Lunulariaceae; genus Lunularia; species Lunularia cruciata. Next base: position 49,661,922 of record OX419756.1, on the reverse strand, counting down.
TCTAGAGTTTAGTTTAGGGAGATACAAGTAGATTGTGGACTTTGTTACAAGAGGAAACTATATAGATGAGATGTATGCTAAGGAGAGGAATGCCCCTTGCAGCAAGATCTGAAGAAGTATATCCTCCACAATGGTGGAGGATATACTTTTTCACCAAGGAGTAGATGGTCTATTTTGAAGAGTAATGAGTAAGGAGGAGTCTATCCTACTCATGAAGGATTTGAATGATGGTTTTATGTATGGATTTCACTTTGCAAGAAAGGTGATTGCTTTCAAGATTCTTTTCCATTGGAGGAGGGATTTTCAAGGATTGTCTTGATTTATTACAAAATTTGTAATGTTTGTCAAGCTTTTGCTAGAAAGTCTACATCCACTCCACCTCTTAGATAATTCCATTGCTAAGACCTTTTGATAAATAGAGAATTGACTTTGTAGGTCCTCTCAATATAATCCCAAGAAAAAATCTGTATATTATGGTAATTAAGGATTACTTTACCAAGTAGGTTGAGGCTAGATCATTGAGAGATAAGAATGAAGATGAAGTTGGGAGATTTCTTTATGAACATATCATCAATAGGTTTGGTTACCCTTTGGAGTTGGTTTTGAATAGAGAAGGAGTGTTTACAAGAAACATTGCCACAACTATGCTACTACATTTCTCTATCACACATAAAATGACCATATCATATACGTTAAACTCCTATTGCTTGGCAAAGAGAACCAATCAAACCTTGTACATGATGTTGGCCAAAGGTGCAAAACTGGAAGGGGTGAAACATTATTGGGACAAGAGGATTCATGTGGTTCCATGGGAGTATAAGACAACCATGAAGACATCCATTAGATACTCTCCATTCATTTGGTATATGATAATGAATCTACTTTACCTATTCACTTTTGTCTTCCTAATTTTCAAACCATTTATATGAAATTGAAGAAGGTTCAATTCATGGAATTTGAGTAGGCACAAGCAGCTTTTATGGTTTTATTGGAGCAAGCCCAAAGGAAAAATAAGGAGCTATGATAAGAGGCAAGGCAAAAAGAAGGTCAAGCCCTTTCAAGAAGGTGATTGAGTAATGTCATTTAATTCCATTTGATTCAAGAGGGTATAAAATAATTTCTTGCCCAAATAATTTAGAACTTTCATAGTGGAGAAGTTGTAGGGCAATTACACAAATGATCTCAAGGAATTAGGAGGAAGACACTTTCAAGTTTGATTCCATTTGATTCAAGAGGGTATAAAAGAATTTCTTGCCTAGATAATTTAGACCTTTCATAGTGGAGAAGGTGTAGGGAAATTACACAAATGATCTCAAGGAGTTAGGAGGAAGAAAATTTCAAGTTTGATTCCATTTGATTCAAGAGGGTATAAAAGAATTTCTTGCCTAAATAATTTAGACCTTTCATAGTGGAGAAGGTGTAGGGCAATTACACATATGATCTCAAGGAGTTAGGAGAAAGATACTTTCATAGGATTGACCTTTAATACCATTAGCTAGACATATTATCTAGAGGTGGAAATTGGCTTGGTTATATCTTGAGGGATGTTATATATGATGTCATAAGTAGATCAAATAAAGAGGTGTCGTCAAAAGATTACTTCTACTAATAGGGTAGGGGCCAAAAACACCCTAGAAAATTTAGAGCTAATTTTGGAGGCCAAAAAATGAAAGATCCCTCCTCCAACAAGAGAATTATTGCCTTCTTCTCCTTGTTTTTGTCATTGAGATCTTTCCAATGGTACCTCACCTATGCTATTCTGAGCTTCCTATAGGAAGATTCTCCATAAATTCCTTTTGGTCAAACTTATATGACCAACCAAATAGGATAAGGATTGACATGTCATCAATCTATGTATTTGATCTCTTTGAGTGGATCCTCTTTTCTTTATAATGAAGATAAGGTGCTCCTTTGGGGCATCAAAGTATTGAGGGATGAAGTCTTGTGTTTCTCTTGTCCTTGGAACATTATAGAACCATAACAACTTAAAATTATATCATAGAAGGTAGAGAGACCTTCAACTTTGAGGATAATGTGTAACAAGTGTAAATATAACACCCATTGGTGCATGTATACTCTATTATGATATTTGTTTTGGTATTTCAAGTAGTTGAGAGATATTATGTATATTAAGCTAAATCTAGCTTCTACATTAGCCATGATTAGCTAGAGTTAATCATAGCCAATATAGAGGTGACACTACCTTAGAAGAGGTGAACAAGGGAACACCATTATTTTGGATTCTAGTATATTGACCTGGTATTATTCTTAGATGTTTTGCTTTGAGGAAAGAGTTGAAAACTCTTGGACTCACAAGTCTTTTTGGTTTAGATTTTTCTATAGTCCAATGATAGCCCATGTGAAGGAATCCTTGACTTAGTAGCTGGGTCAAAATAAAAGCATATGCCTAAAAGAGTACTCCCATGAGTTTGGATATTACCTTAGACTTTTGACTTTATATGACTTTTTTTCTAGTACCTTTGGTTACTATGGTAATTAATAACATTGGTGTGTAATTATTTCACAAGTGTATAAACTAGAGATGAGGACATACTCATCATCCTTTCATTTTCAACTTTCTCTTTCCCATTGAGTTCTTTAGTAAGCAATATCTTGAGTCTTGGAGGTGCCTTGGAGTTCTAGGCTTGGAGGAGTGTGATGGAGTTTAGTTCCTTATCTTCTTTGTCCATTTTGTGCTACCTTGATAGCCATCAAAGGTTCATCTTGAGTGAGAGAACCAAGTTTTAGTACTGATACATGGAGTCTAGTGCATGTTAATAGCAATGAAGAAATTGCAAAGGCCATCACCAATTGTCTTTCCATAATGAATGAAGAAATGAGTGGTCATGCCATGGAACCCTACAAAAATAGCTCCATTATTTAGCCCCACAAAAATTTCTTGCAAGCACACTTCCATGGCTCTAAGAGAAGTTTGCTTGGACTTAAAAAACAACTCCTATGGCATTAATGATGGAACTTTTTTCCATGCAATTTTTCCATTGCCTCACACCTAGGAACATACTCAAGAAACCTTGACTACCTCTTGCATATATATCAAAGATGATATTGATTGTCAAGATGAAGACACAAACAAGGAATGCCTTCATCATGATGGGATTCTCCTCAATGGTACTATTATCCCTTGAACCAATGAAACAAAGCCCATCATGAGCAATAGAGTTCTTCCAATTATTATTGATAAGAAGAGTCCTCCATCCCACACCATTGCTATTGATACCATGGAGAAACCCACAAAGAGAATTGAAAAGGAGCAAGAAGTCCATTATACAATATCTGAGTTTAGATTACAATGGTACTTCCTAGAAAAACCTCCAAAGTAGTCCTCTAAGACCGGTCACCTCCACTTGCAGATTGTAGATGAGTTTCACAATCTCAACATCTTGTGGGCAAGCAAAACACCTAAATATGTTAAGATCAGCACCAAGGTGTCCATGGAGGATCAGCCCTCTTACCAAGCACTTTTATGAGAGTTTCAAGATGTGTTGTCCTACAACTACATAGAACTTGCCTAGGTGTTGATCTCTAGCCATGCCAACATCAAATCTTACTTTATTTAGGTGCCATTTTAATAAGATCCAAACCATATTGATTGAACCCCACCTACTCTTAGAAAGTGCGGGACAAACTAGAAAAGCTACCAAAGTGCAGGTTTATCTATTTCATAGGAGAGACCAAATACGCCTCCTCAATCTTGGTTGTTCCTCCTAAAAAGGATTCTGGGAAAAGTACACATCTATGCAGATTTTTGGAAACCAAATGGCCAAACCATTTTGGACTCATTCCCAATTCCATTCATAGACGCACTATTGGACAAAGTGGTGCGTAGCCAATGTTATCATCTATGGATGCAAACAACTATGATATTATTCTGGCTACAAACAAATTGACATTGCTCTAGAAAATCAATACAAGACTACCTTTGTCATGGAGTGGGGCACCTACGCCTATCTAGTGATGCACTTTGGGTTGAAAAATGTTCTCACAACATTTCAGCACAACATGATGAACTCCTTTGGTGCAATAACAAAGGACATGGAGCTATATCTCTATGATGTATGCATGCATAGTTCCTGAAATAGCCATATCACCGTGTGAAGAGTTATTCTGGACATCTATAGGCAAGTTAGGATTTCTCTAAACCCACAAAGTGATAATTTTCCATCTCTTGTGGGCTCTCCTTGGTTACTTGGTCTGCAAAAATGGCATAATGGTGGATACAAAGAAGATCTAGTTTATTAAGGAGTTACTTATCTCAAAGACTGTATGAGAGCTAAGAAGTTTCTTAGTTTATATGCAATATTATAGGCAATATGTTCTTATGTATGCTAAGATCACCTCTCCATTGACAGACCTCCTACAAAACACAGTCAACTTTGTGCGGACAAACAAATGAACTTATGCATCCAAAACCTTCAAGCAAAAGTTAGCCACTACTCTAATTTTGGCAGCACCATTGGGAGTTGATGTTTCATATTTCCATAGATACTTCTAACATGGCTCATTGTTCTATCTTAATATTATGATCATGAACACTTGATCTACTATGCTAACTTAGCTTGGCTGAAAGAAACTACTCAATAATTGAACTAGAGTACCTTGACATGATTTTTTTTGTCCAAAAGTTTTGACACTACTTGATGGGCCATAGTTTTGTGTTTCATGTAATCATGAAGCCCTCAAATATTTAATTCATAAACCATGTTGTGTGGGAAGATTGGCTTGCTAGATTCTACTCCTACAAGAGTTTTATTTTATGGTGGAATATTGTTTGGGAAAGTCTCATGATAGCTTAGATTTTCTATCCCATATTCTTGGACTACCCACTATTTTTTCCTTTACCATAGATCACGTAGACTTTCATCTTTTCTATGTGTTGGAAATCATAACTACACAATCATTGTGGATGATACAAATCAAGCATTATTTTTCTATGGGAAACATGCCTTTTGACTGCAGATCAAACACAAATTTTTTCATATGTCAACTCTCCCCTTCACTATTTTGCAAGGAGACCTCTACCAAATGGGAATAAATAGAGTAATTTGGCATTGCATTAGCCCAAAAGAGGTTCCTATTATGTTAAATGCATGCCACTTGGACAGATCAAGAGACCACCTCTTTGGCAAGCTTATTGCATGCAAAGTCTACTTTGTAGGATATCCATGGCCCTTTATTTTAGAAGATGCCAATTGATATGCTTGCATGTGTGATACTTGCCAAAGGGTTGGCAAACCCTCATCACAATACTAGATATACCTCCATCCCGTATTGGCAGCTCAACCATTCCAAAAATGGGAACTCAATTTTGCAGGACTTGTTAATCTCATAGATTGATAGACTATGCATTGCTACATTATTGTAGTTGTGGACTATGTAACAAAGTGGGCAAAATTTGAATCCTTTGTACACAATTCTGCTATGGTTGATATCCAATTTCTGTAGAGAAATATCATTTCAAGGTTTGGTGTTCCCTTATCCATTGTCATAGACAACGGATCCCACTTTATCAACAAAGGAGTATAGGATTTGAATACCACTTATAAGATCCAACACCATCAATCTACCCCATACCACCTGCAAGAAAATGGTCAAGTCAAATTTTTCAGTGGAATTCTCTTGATACTCTTGATGAGAATAGTAAGTAGAAACCCCACACATTGGGATCAAAGGCTCCTAGGTGCTCTTTGGGCTTACCACACTACAATAAAACTCACTACAAGATATACCCCATTCTAACTTGTTTACAAGCAAGAGGTGATTTTGATAGAGTTATTAATCCCATCACTTAGAGTGCTTACAAGCAATTTGAGTGGACATCTTAGTCTCTTGGGGGGAAATAACAACAAAAGAAAGAGTTTGTGTGCTACATGATATGATTGAGAAAAAATTGTATGGGCTCTCTACATGCAGTACACCACTCAAGCTAAAGTGGAAAACTTACTTTGATTGCAAAACCAAGGAGGTCCTACTATAAAACTGGACTTAGTGTTAAATTTAGTGATAGGGTTGGCCAATTCTCCAACAAATTCCTTGAAAAATGGCCTAGTCTTTATCAAGAAGAGAAGTGTTTGAAAATGGATCAGTCCAATTGGAAATAATGGAGGGAGAAATCTTGGAATCCCATACCAATAGTACCAATTGCAAACCATATAGCTTGCACTACATCTCACTAAGGGATAAAGAAGAAAAGATACCATGGCAAACCCGATGCTTCTTCATCACGAAAAAAAAGGGTACATGTACATCCTTGTGGAAAGATCTTCCTCTAGGATTCAAAGGACTTCTTGAACAACTATGGGATTGCTTACATGCTCCTCTCTATTGTGGGATAGTCCTTGCTAGACCACCAATCTTGGAAGATAGATTCAAATGTAGCTATAGGAACCTTTCACATCCTAATGTAATTAATGGCTACACCATTTCACATTGATAGGCAAAATAGTGACACATGAAGGATAATTTATCTCCAATTTCTAGATGGTGCAATGGCTTTGTGTTTCTTTTCTTGTGTTTCTCTTAAGATCTCCTATCCTCAAAAGATAACAATCACCCACGTTAGCACTTGAACCCTCTTCTTTATCTGTATAAGTACTTACTTTGCTCATTCTTTCTTCCAATATGTCCGAAACTGCTGCCTCCTTCTCAAGACTTTGAGGCTGCCACCCTCTCAGTAACTCGATTAGGTCCACTATACAAGTGGCTTCCACCATGCTTCTCATATTTTGATACTTGTTGATGACCATCTCTTCTTGATGGGAAAGAAAGCTGATGCTTTCTTTCCCATATTTGGGGCTTGGAGCTACTCAAGCCCACACTCCTATCTATTTCTTCTAGTGAGAAATTTCTTCCCATAATTCCTTCTCCTCCAAGACTACCTTATGCTTTCCTCCTTAGACTTCCAAATGATTTTGAACTCTTTCTCCTAAGTGCACAAGGACCTGTCCTCTTCTTACTACCAATAGTATTGTTAGGAGTTGTACACCTTGATAACTAGAAGCGGGAGAAGTAATACTTATAGGACTACTTATAGAGTTCTTACTCAATGGAGTCTTGCCTTGTCATCTCCAAGACCTCCTCTGCTAGATCTGCCTGCCATGGATCCCTTAGGGTGGTCTTCTTCATTCTCCTCAATATCCTCCTCTACATCAGAGACTTCTTCTTCATTGGAGCCTTCAATTGGTTGTGGCTAATAAACCAAAGCACTTGGCTCACTCTTTGCTCCAACTTCCTATGTTCCACCACAAGGTCATTCCTTGAGCTTTGTTTGGCTTTGATCTTGGCTTCCTTTTCTGCTTCTAATATAAAAGGTCCTTTTGGTATCACATCTTCTCATAAGTGAGTTTGATGGGTGTCCTCTGTAAGGAAGTTAGTCCTATTTTGAGAGCTTCTTTTAACTTTTTGTCCACACATTTTCTCCCTCTCAAGAGTTGCTACCTTTTCTTCTAGATTAGTCTTGGACACCCTCAAGTTTTCTGCCTCCTTATGGGAATTTTCAAGGGTTGTGGTCAATTTCTATACCTTTTCTTCTACAACCTTGGAGTCCTCCTTGGTGCTCATTACCTAATCCCATAATGTTGGAGTTCTTTCTCTCTCTTTTGGTTTTCCAACTATATGCTTGTAGTTCCTTATTGACAATTGTTTTGTCATTCTCAATAGATTGGAATTGAGAATTCACTTCCCTTAACTCTCTCCCTATCATGGTAGAATAATTTTGCCACATCTCCTACTTTTGAGCCCATGTGATTCTCTCCTCTTGGAACTTACAAGAACTCTCTCGTAAGAGTTGTTCTTGCTTATCATGTAGTTTGTGTATTCTATTCTTTGCTAGATAGTCACATCTTAACTCCAACAATACAAATATGAGACCAAGCTTCCATTCTTGGTTTGGGGTGTCTACCCATTGAGTTAGGTACTCCTTGCTCACAAGGTTTCAAACAAGGGTGTCTAGCATTTGGGAGGATATCCTTAACCTATCATATTTTGTTGAACTTGATTCATGTAGCCTCTTTGTCAATATGTTGACCTCTTGAGAAGTGCTTGGTCCTTCTTTATGCACTTCTTAGAAAATGATTCAGACATCAAAAAAGGAGAATAACCTCCTTCCAAGGCAGCAAAGCAGTATCTAGGCCAAGAAAATCCATCCATCATTTAGTGCTAGCACAAGATCTGAGATGTTACCCCTACCTTTAGGGTGGCACCATTTGCTTCCTTCATATGTTTTAAATGACCTTCTATGTCTCTTGGAGATTTTATTATATTGTCCTTCAATTTTATAATTTTTGGTTCTACTTGTTGCTTGGTACTAGCACATCTTTTAGCTACAAGGATGTGGGTTCTTCGACTTCTAATGTTATTTTCTTCCCTTTTGAAGAATGAACTTATGAGTAGTATTAGGAATGCATGCACAATATTACAAGTCTTGCACTTCTCCATGTTCTTGCTCATCCCTAGGTTTGCATGGCTAAAATCACACAAGGATCCATATTGCATGTATATTAGGACTTGAATTTTTTCAGTTTTTTATGGCGCTATCTTCCCTACTTCTTGAGTTATCACCTGGTGGATTTGCTGAATTCTCTCAACCACTCTCTCATGAATTTGTCTACGTCTACAACAATCAAGTTCTTTGAAGATTTTGTTGTAGATTCTCCTTAGGTCTCGCATTGCTAATATGCCATCTACTCTATTTTTCTCCATGTTGTTGCAAAACTCACAAATGGATAAAACAATGGATAGTTGTCTTGTTTGATCTAAATTATTCAAGATTTCTCCCGCAAATTGCTAAAAACTTGCGACTCAATACACATAGATTTTTCAACTCTTTGCTAGTTTCTTGCTCTCTAGGATAGGATTCTCTTGACAAATTGATAGAATTCTCTTTTGTGCAACCTCATAGTGACCCACTCTCTCTTGATCTTGAATCTGAAAAATAAAGTGCAAAAATATTTCTATGAGGGTTTTATAAGGGTTGGATCACCTTCTTAGGATGTCATACTTTCTTGATTTGCATTAAAATTCTCATGTGTGTGGCCCCGTCTTGCACTTAAATTGGAAAAATTACACATTTGGCATTGCTTTGCCCTCAAATTGGAAACATCATGCTTGTAGCGCTTGGCTTGCAGTTGAATTTGAAATGACATGCATGTGGTATTGTTTTTCCATTAAATTTAATCAGTGTGGTTGTTAACTGCTGCAGGATATAGAGGAATCCTATAAAAAATCATTTCATTTCCATATATAGCTTCCTTTTGAACTTGTCTCCCAAAATTTAGGTCCAAGAAAGGATATCCTGCAACATGGAAGAGCCCGTAGGCAATCCCATAATCCTTCAAGAAGTCCTTCTATTCTTGGAAGTAGGAGTTCCAATAATGATGCTCCAATATTGTCTTCCTCACTAATGAAGAAACATCCCATGTTATCTTTGCTTCTTGGTCACATACATGACTATAGTGCAGGTTGTATGGTCTATACTTTGCACCATTAGTATGGAACTCCAAGAGTTCTCCATCCAATGTTTCCAATTAGATAGATCCATTTTCATAAACTAATTATACTTGATAAGGACCTAGCCATCTTTCAATAAATTCACTAGTGAACCAGCCAACCTTGTCATAAAACTTTGATGCCAAGTCTCTTTTGTGAAGTAGGACCTTCTTGGTTGTGTTATTGAAATAGTTTTTTGCTTGGCCTAAGTAGTGGATAGTGTGTAAAGTACCCTTAGATGTTTTTCAATCAAATCATACAACACAAAAACCCTTTCTTTAGTTGTCTACACTCTTCAAATTGAAACGTCCTAATTGAATTACCCATGAGAACTCTCAATGATAGAATTAAGAATTCACTTGAAAAGATAGCTTCTTGCACATAAAGAAGCTAGAATGGAGTGTATCCCATACTAATTTTTACCATAGTGTGGTAGGCCTAAAGTGCTCCCAATAGTTTTTGATCCCAATCTATATTGTTTAGACTTACTATTTTCTTAAGAATGGTTTGCAAAACGCCATTCATGTGTTCCTCTTGATGATTTGCTTGGGTGTGTTATGAGATAGGTTGATGGTGTTGATCCTTTATGTATTAGTCAAGTCATATACTCCTTCATTGATTAAGTAGGATCCATTTTTTGTTACAATGGATAAGGGAACTCCAAAGTTGGAAATAATAATTTTCTACAAAAATTGTGTGGGGACTATTATGGAGTTGTTGAAAAAAGATTCAGTCTGAGCCCAATTCATGATGTAGTTAGAAGTGAAAACAATGCGTTGTGTTGGGAGATTAATGGATCAAACAAAGTCAATTCCTTATTCTAGAATGGTTGGGCTGCCAATACCTTGGTGGAGGTACATTTGGTACTATGATAAGGGTTTACCAAATATTTGATAGGCATCACATGTGTGGATGTATTTTTTGGCATCATTAGAGATAAATGGCCACCACTTGCATGCAAGGTAGACCTTGCATGTAGTAAGCTTGCCAAAAAAGTGCCCATCTAACTCCTCAAAGTGGCATGCCTTTAGCATGATAGAGACTTGCTCTAGGCTGATGCAAAGCAACTCTAGAGTATTGTATCCATATTGTATCCATACCCATCTGGTATAGGTCTTCTTGCAAGATGGTGAAAGGGAGTACAAACAAATAGAAACTCTTATGTTTCATCCATGGTAGGTCACAAGGCATGCTTCATGTAGATAAATCATACTTTATTTGTACCATCTAGGATGATTGTGTAGTCATGTTTTCCCTATGTAAAATAGATTGGAGTCTATTGGACTCATGTCCAAGGAACAATTTGTGGGTTGTCCAAGAATACAAGTTAAAATGTTAGCATTGTCATGAGACTTGCCAAGATGGTAGTCTTCCATAAAAGATAGTAGTCTTCCTACTACTTAGTGGCAAAATTTATGGATAGCAAAGATCATCTCAAGGCACTCCTGCTCTATTTTTGAGTAGTTTATGCCAAAATTGAGTTGCTGACTAGCATAATAGACTAGATATTCTGGTTCTTCATCCTCATATTGGGCTAGGACAACAACCATGGATTTGTTAAATGTGTCTACAAAAACATGCTCTCAATTGGATGCTACTACAATTAGAGCAATGTCCAACTTTTGTTTCAATGTTTCAAAAGCTTTGGTGCAATTGTTGGTCCACAAAAATTTGACTATGGTGTGGAGTAGGCCAATCAATGTTGAAGCTATCTTTAGCTATCTTTTATATATATGCTGCTTATAATATCCCATGCAACCTAAGAATGAGCTCATGTATGGTCTTTGGTATGGGCAACTCCAAAATAACTTGGAGCTTCTTAGAGTCCACCATTATGCCATTTTCATGGACAAGGTAACAAAGGAGAGGTCCATACAAGATGGCGAATAGACAATTTTGGGAATTTAAAGAGATCTTAACTTGCTTGAAAAGGTGTAAAATACTCCATAAAACTCTGATATGACTAATATGGGAACTATGCACATACATATCATCTAGATATTGTTCAATATCCTACCTCACTTTGCCAAAGAAGTTCATGACGTAGTATTGGAATGTTGTAGGAGCATTCTACACCCCAAAAAGCATCACTCAATAAGTGTTAGTGCTCCACTCCATGACAAAAGTTGTTTTGTCTTGATCTTTTTGAGCAATTGCAATTTTCTTGTAGTCGGAATACCCATTCATAAATGAGAAACATTGACTATGGGCCACCTTGTCTAGTAGTGTATCTATGAATGGAATTGGAAAGGGATTTGAGATAGTTTGAGCATTCAACTTCCAAAAGTCTACATAGATTCTCACCTTTCTTGTATTATTTTTAGGGCCCATTAAGGTTGATTTAGTTGTTTCTCCTACATGATAGATGAACCCGTACTTCATTAGCTTGTCTAATTCTTATTGCATTTTTTGAAAGTAGGTGGGGTTCAACCTATGCGGCTTGGATCTAATTTGAACTGCATTTGAAAAGAGTAATATCCAATGTTGACATATCAACATTGGATATTCAACACCCATAAGCTTTGTGTAATCATATGATTACACAAAGCTATGCAAAAACATCTTGGAAATCTTGGAATAGGTCTTGGTAGACTGGTCTTCCACCAACACGTTGGTGCTTATCTTGACATATGTAGGTGCTTCATTTGGTCATGAGATATCAAGATCTTGAACCTTGTCTACAACTTGCAAGTGGAGAGGGATAGTTTTAGATGACTACTTTGGAGGTTTCTCCAAAGAGTATCATTATAATGTATCTTCAAGTACTATTTGATGGACTTCTTTTTCCTTTTCAACCCACTTTGTGGGCTTCCCTAGAGGATCATCAGCAATGGTAAGAACTTACCTTAGAAATAGTTTGATTGGATGGGATCAACAATTGTTATTATAACTATCATCATAACTAATAGCTACAGAGACTTCCTTGCATGTAGTGGGTTGTTCTTTGTGAGAGATAAGGATATCATTACGGAGATGAAGGCATTCTCCATTAAAATCTTTATCCTTATAATCAATATCATCCTTGATATAAATCTAGGAGGTATTTGTAGCTTTGAAATTAGATTACCTTGTGTAAATTAGTGTGAACATTTTTTGGTGGAAAGCTCCATCATCAGACCTAAGAGTGCTATCTTTTGAGTTCAAAGAGGCCTTCGGGCTTATGGAATTGAGCATGCCAACAACATTCCGTGAACATGATGGAAGGGTGAGGCTAAGGTCATGTGATTGTTTGCCTCTTGACACCTCAAGTGTGGCACAACTGCTCATCTCTTCCTCAATTATAAATAAACAATTTGCAATGGCATTCATAATTTCCTCATCATTATCACCCAGAGTGGGGTTCCACACATCAATGTTGAAACTTAGTTCTCCTTCATGATTTGAGCTTGACACAAGCTCAGTTGGGTACATTGGAAGTACAATGTGTTCTCCAAAGGTCAACTTATTAGTTTTCAAGCAGGGGATAACATTAGCATCCACCAGACTTGGGACCCCTAATAAGAGTGGAAATTGCACCAAGGTAGGTCGATATCAAGTAATTGACAAAGAAGGTCTGCTCATTGATCAATGTAAGGACCTTGGACAACATTTTGGGACAGCAATGTCTTCTCCTATTGGCCATTCAAAGGAGGGTGGAAGTCTTGGTGATTCTCTTTAATCCAAGGGTTTCCATAACACCTTTTGTCATTATATTCACTAAGGACCTAGAGTCAATGCAACAGTTTGGAATACCACTTCCTTGAATTGTTTTGTAAATGTTTGGGTCATGGACCTTTGTGTAGAACACATGGTGATCCATTGGGATTGTATCAATAGAGGTGGTATACGGGATTCATGTGGTTGAAGTCTTTGGCATGTCTATAGGAGCAGGTCTTAGCAAGACAATATTCTTAGTATATCTATCCTTGGAGCATATTGCGGGCTATTTGTTTGTCAAGAAGTTTTGTAGTTTCTTGCATGCTATTAGAGATACTCCACAAATTTATTTGATAGTGATCTTGGATTTTATATTAGCCAAGTCAGAAATAATGTCATAGTCATGGATGATAGAACTAAGTGGTTGCTTTGCCAAAGTATCAAAGATTGTAGTTGAGTGGTTGAGTGGCTTCATCTCACACAATTTTTTCATTTGAACATTTAGAGAATTAGCTCTCAAAATTAGAGCTATTGCCTAAACTAGGTTGCTACATAAGTGTAGGAGTATGTTGTGAGAAATACATTTGCATTTGTAATAACATCTTCATTGGTTGGCACTATTTTTCCTATAAAACTTTCCTTAATTGCAATGACATGCACATTCTCATTAGGATCAACGTTATTTTGCAGGTCATTTTGTATAAGCACTCCTTGTGCTTGGATATTAAAGTTCTGGAAGTTAGAGCATTGAGCCATGGTACGTGTTTTGGAGCAAAACATGTAATGAGAAACTTGGTTGGGACACTATTTTGCCTAGTGATTCTCACTATAAATATGAACATATATTAGGTTTGAGAGGTCCTCTACCTCATCTATTTCCTCTTCCATCTTGGAAAGATACCCAATAGTGCTAGTTGTAGTTATTGTGTTGCAGAACAACAACTACAACATGTGCTCTTTCTTCTCAAGGCCCTTTGTACCTTTGAAGTGTTCTACAATTTGCTGTTACGTGTCTATACCTTTCATAGTAAATATAGTACTTTGGGATGTTTGGAGTAGCACATTGAACATTAATGTGTCCAAGGAACATGTATAAGAGATCTCTCATTGGCTACAATGTTCATTGAATTCCTCTCTCAAGGCTGTTGTGCTAGGTAACATTCTCAATTTGTTCCATCTTCACTAGGATGTCCTCCAATTACAATATTACCTAATGACCTTCTTTGAAGGGCTCTGCCTTCTTCTTGCTTTGACTTCTGGCTTGCTCCACTCAAACCATAGCAACTGCTCTTGCCTCCTCCAATTCCATGAGTTGGTCCTTCTTTAACTTCTTTGCATTACCTCATTGTGCTTTCTTCAATCTCCTATGAATGCTTTGGAAGGTAGGAAGATCAAAGTGAATAGGTAAGGTAGACTCAATACCATAACAAAATAAAGAATATCCGGTGGAGGTCTTCATGGTTGTCTTATACTCCCATAAAATTGCATGAATCCTCTTGTCCTAGTAATGTTTAACTCCCCCTATTTTTGCATCTTTGGCCAACGTCATGCACAAAGGTCTGATTGGTTCTCTCTACCAACCCATTGGAATTTGGCTTATATAATGTAGTTACTCTATGTGTGATAAAGAAATACCATAGCATGGCTATAGTGATTCTCCATATAAATTCTCCTCCTCTATCAAAAACCAACTCCAAAGGGTAACCAAACCTAGTGATAATGTGTTCATAAGGAAATCTACCAACTTCATCTTCATTCTTGTTCCTCAATGTTCTAGCCTCAACCCAATTGGTAAGGTAATTAGTAACAACCACAATGTACCAATTGTTCCTTAGTGTTCTATTGAGAAGACCTACAAAGTCAATTCTCCACTTCTCAAAAGGTCCTAGCAATGGAATTGATCTAAGAGGAGGAGTAGAGGTAGACTTTTTAGCAAAAGCTTGACAAACATTACAAATTTTGCAATTATAAAGGTAATCCTTGAATAGCCCCCTCCAATGGTAATCTACATCTAGAATCTTGAAAACAGTCACATTCTTTTCAAAGTGTCTCCCACTAAACCTTCATGAAACTCCTTTATAAATAGGATAAATTCCTCCTTACCCATTGCTCTTTAAAGTAGACCATCTGCTCCTTGGTGAAAAAGAATATTCTCTACCATTGTGTAAGGTCTAGATCTTGTTGGGAGGACCTTCTTTTCCTTGACATGCATCCCTTCTAGATAGTTACCTCTTGTAACAAAATCCAAAATGTCATTGTACTCCATTTGAAATTCTTGAGTGATTAGGATTGTCATGAGATCCTCATCTAAGAAGGAATAATCCACTATTTCAACTCCATCATGATCATATGCCCTAAAAAACAAACCAGCATTTGCATGTTACTTCCTTGGTCTATCCTCAATGGTGTAGTTATACTCAAACAAAAGCATCATCCACATTGCTAGCCTTTCTTCCACATTAGGTTTGTTGAAGATGTACTTCAAAGCCTTATGATCCATGACAATGGTGTCTCCCATCAAGTAATGTCTAAACTTCTTGAGACCAAAAATTGTTGCCAACTTTTCTCTCTTTGTGACAAAGTAGTTCTTTTCTGCTAAAACCATCTATCTACTAACATAAGCTATTGGATGATCATTGTGGTACCACATTTTTTTGCTTTTTTCAAAATGGAGAAGAAGAAGTGTATAGAGAAGTCAGATTGCGCCTGTATGACCAAAGAAGGCAAAGAAAAGAGTCTTTGGGATAAAACCCAAGGTAACATGGCTTTGGGTCATAAGGCAAAGTACTCGGACTGGCCATGTCAGCATGAAACCCGAAGTTGACTTCGGGTCAAGACGTGAAGAAGAAGCTGAAGATGAAGACAAAGAGAGAGAGAGACTTCATATCAGGCGGTGCAAATGGATCCAAAGAACCTATAACAAACTTTTTCGGAGTCGGCAAAATCAAGAAAGTACGGGGGAAGAAAGTAATGACCTTGGGATCAAGAACTTCTTGATAGTGATAGGCAACAACTTCACCAAATCAGAAATTTGAGAGGAGTAGTGACTGAAGAGTGACTGATTGGCATAGGACTATAAAATTACAAGGTGCACAAGAAGAAGGAGCCATGTCAAGTTGCTACCCGGTGCCTATTCAGAGTTGACCCAAAGTAATGCAAATTGCAAATGTGCAGGAAGAGGAGTGGGTTAGGATTTCAGGGACGATCTTCCACAAGAGAAAAGTGAGGAAGCCCACGATGGCACCGAAAATGAGCAAGCAGAGTGCGGTGAGAGGGCTTGCAATTTGTTGATTAGAGGTAATAGCACGGATCAAAGTTTTGACGAGACTTTATATCACGTTCTTGGCGTAGAACTGGAATTTCAGTTTTCCAAGTTTCATGGTAGAAATTGCAGCCAGCAATTGCAAGGATGGGCCAAAGCATGAGGGGAAGAGAGGGAATCTTGCTTGATGGATAGAGGCAGATTGGAGAGTAGTGTTGGGAAGGGAAGCTGGAGAGGTAGGAGGTACCACCTTCTATCGGAAGTGTGATGCTTTAGAAGAAACTGCTGTAGTTAGGAAGTCGTTCAATCAACCCCGCACAAAGAGTGGGTATAAAGTGGATAGCTATAGAGATCCTGAGTGGAGAGGAATTGTAAGTGTGATGATGGCCATGTTCAAGCCAGAGCAAACCACCTATGTTACTATGCAATAGGCGGTGTTCTTTCACCAAATGTTTGCGGGAGAGGCAGTAGATTGGGTGAAGTGCCTGCATCAGAGAGTGGAGCAGATGATTTCCGGGTGGAGAGTGGATATGCCACCACACTATTTTGTGCCATTTGCAATGCACTTTTATTTTGGGTTGAGCTTACTGACTTTGGAAGAGCGAAGTCAAATGAGGTTGCACTTTCATCCATATTTGCGCAAGGAAGCCAATGCAGATGAGCGATATTATATGGAGAGAGTGCAAGAGGGGGATAGGTACTACAAAGAGAGTGGGAGAAAAAAGATCATAGCAATTGACCTTCCAAGGGTGAGGAAGAGGACTGAGCCTGAGAGTTGGGTTGCGATTGTACAACCCCAAAAAGTTCCAAGGCTTAACCCGATGGCGGTGATGGTGAAGTCAAAGGAAGTCGTGCAAGAGGAAGAAGAAGAATTGGAAGGAGAAACCGGATCAAAGGGAGGAGTGTCAGGCAAATAAGAGGAGTTTACGCTACAAAGCAAAGAATTGAGTAGTGGTAGCAAAGGTGAGGTGGAAGTTCAGCAAGTGGTACAGCTGATGGAAGATGTGGGAAAGCCGAGCCCCAAGGTTTCCATGCTGGAACGGTGCAATAAGAAAGAAGAAGAAGTCAAAGCACAACCTCAAGCTGCCAAGCATGATAATGTCCTAAGTGTATTGGTAGTGGGGCCCAGTAACCTTACTTAGAAGGAGTGAATCAGTGCTTGTTACTCTCTTCTGGGTGTGGTTTCTACCTGAGAGATTAAAGACGCAACCAAGAAGAACTACATTGTTACTATTTGCTTTGTATTTGGACATTTCTTACTTGTATCTCTGCAAGAATGAACTTTACTTACCTGATTACCGCAAAAGTGATATTTGCTGGGTTGTCACATGATTTTTGGCGCCGCTGCCGGGGATACAAATCTCGGAAGTGGAAGAATACGAAGCCAAATCTGAAACTAGGTATCAAAGCAATATGAATGTCTGCATCGGGAGAACAACGGGAAGAGAGAGTTTAAAGACGAGCATTGCAGCATGAAGAAGATGATTATTTGAAAGTCCTATCCACTTTTGACAAAACTGAATGAGAGGTGTTGGACTTTCAACTTGTTCATGAAGTGCAAGAAGCACTACAAGAACTTGACCACAAGAAACACAAAGGCGGTTGGCAAGGCTACTTCGCATCTCCCTCTTCGTCCAAGAAGAAGAAAGACTCGAGTAGCCAAACATATGCATTACGGTCCAATACACCAACTTCCCTTATAGCTGTAAAGGAAGTCGCATCCTTAAAGAACTTTGTTTGAGAAAAGACAGCACAGACATTGACGGAAGAAGAGTGTCAACATCTTCTACAAATGATTCCTCGGTTGTCCCGAAGGAATTTTGAAGAACACATCAAAGGTGTTGAGCCTGAGTCTTCCAACCGGGTTGAAGTTGACACCCTTATAGAAGAAATTGTTGAAGAAGACCCTACCTTGAATTTGACAAATTGGAATCCTTGGGCTGACAACATGGCGTCAATTCTAGCCAATTCCTTGGTTCCATCAAGTTCAAATCTACCCTAGCCAGTCCCATTGCATCAAATGATGACTTTGTTGCCTGTCATCCAACATGCCTATAAGGGGACAAGACAAGACAAAGACCTTGATGAATTCATCAAAGAATTTGAAGTCATCTCCTTTGCTAACAAGGAGCATGACTCGGCGGATCGACTGCAAATTTTCCCAAGTCTGCTCTGAAAGAAAGCTTGGAGTTGGTACACCCATGTGACCCAGAAGGGGTTCATACCGGCAGATTAGGCAGACTTGAGAAACAACTTCCTTGAACAATTCCGGGAGGTTGATTACGATACGAGTGTCTTTGTGGCACTCAATGATTTAGACCAAGGCAAGAAGGAGAAGTTGAGAGACTACTCTAAGTGGTTCATGGCACTCTTGAACCGAGTCCCAAAGCAATCGGGGGTGGTGGGTTACTCCAATGCCCAAGTCATTACTTGGTTCTTAGGAGGACTTTCACCAAAGATTCAAAATCCTTGCAAGGGAGAGGAACGTAACTTCCCTTGACAAGGTACTCAAACATGTCGCCCGCTACAAGGCGGCTCACTCTCACTCTACCGGCAATTGAATAAATTGGGAGAAGAAAGGCAAGAAGCCTAGAAGGAGAGCTTCTCGCAGTACATCCCCTTTGTCGGAGGAATCCTCCATGTCTTCAAGCTCTTCTTTGGAATCCGAAGAAGAATCAAAGCCAAGATGAGTAAGAAGACGTGGGAGTAAGAAACCAATGACTCCTCCAACAAAGAGTGTACATAAGGCGGATACCAAGCTGGACGCTCTCATCAAGGAGTTTTTGGATTTGAAGATCCAAATGATTGGGGCTAAAGACAAAAGGAAGGCCCCTGCATTTGGTAGATCAAATGTATGGTGCACCGCATGTGGCAAGTTGGGCCATGCAAACACAGAATGCAATACTCGTAATGCATTCCTGATGCAATAGATTGATTGGGTTCCGAGATGGAACCAAGAAGAGGAAGAAGAGGCTATGTACCAAACCCAAGAGGTATAGCCTCAGGCTAGCACATTGTATCAAGGTCCAAGGTATGGACCAAGGGAGTATAACCCCAATGCTCCTCCATGAAGACCACCGATGAGCAACCAAAATCAACCTCAGAGTGTTGCACCTGGGCATGTTATAATTGTGGCTCGATGGGACAATAGTCTCCAAACTGTCCGGAGCCAAGAAGGCAAATTGGGTACGTTCCCTTGTGTGGAAACTGTAAAGGATCAGGCCATACGGGCAACCAATGCCCTCACCCACCGAACCCGAAGCCGCATGTAAAATATGTACAAACTCCCACGGAGCGTGCAGCGCTTCAAGCAAAGGGAGATACAAATGTAAATTGCATAACACTTGAGGAGGAGAGACCTCAGGAAGGGAGTCCGGCCTTGGAAGGGGAATGGTTGGACCTTGCAATTTTGAAAGTTGAGACACGTGCAAGTAAGAAGAAGCATGATCCCGAAGAGCTGAGTACGACCCCGTCATCTTCTAGAAAGACAAAGAGACTGTGCCCAAAGGCAATTCTTTTTGCCAAGGAGGAAAAGATCCTTGCTAAAGCCAAAGCTAAAGCCTTGCAGAAGGAACTTAAGGAGGCGATACTAAGAACTCCGGAACTGAGTTTGGAGGAGGAAGCAAAGACGAAGCCTCCAATTTTTCCGGTGGATACCCGATCCAAAGTAAAGGGTCTGATCCAAGCCGAGGTGGGTCAACCCAAGGAACCTCGGGTTAAGGCCACTAGCAATCCTGTCACCATTTTAAAACATCTTGAAGTCAAAATTGAACATGGAGAGACTTCAAACCCAAAGTCGAAGGCAAAGACGGTCAAATTGGGAGGAGTGCCCCAATATGATATTGTAGCAGATTTGGCAGCCACAAATGCCAACATTACATTCAAGCAATTGTGGGAAGACAATAAGCTATACAAGAAGCAGCTGAATTTGGTCCTTAAGAAGGTAAGGTTGATGTCAAAGAAGGACCTGCCCGCTATTTATCGTATTGAACAAGAAGATCTGGGATCTCCCAAGGTTGATGCGGAGATTGCAGGGTGCATGATCACATTGATACCCATAGATTTGGGTTCTGGTGTGAATGTCATGACCAAGGATACTGCAAATTGACAGGGGTATCATATGTTTGAGCCGACACCCCGAGTTTTGAAATTTGTAGACCAAACCAGGAGATGGCTTTTGGGCATGCTGTCAAACATTACCATGATCATTGGAGGGGTGCCTTTCAAGCTGAACTACATTGTGTTGCGGCTAGTGACTAAGACTGGTTACCCTCTATTGATCGGAAGACCCTGGTTGTACAATGCCCAAGTTGTGGTGGATTGGCATCAGCAGAAATTAAGGTTCAAGGACATTTCGTCCAAAGACCAGAAGTTGGTGATTGTGAGTTGGACAAAAGTTCCCCAACTTGGGGAAACTAGTTTGTCAGAAGATGAGGACAAATCCAAAGACTCATTGTCTTAGTCCTCAGACAAATCCAAAGACGAAGTCCAAGACAATTACTTGGAATGTGACAAGGTGGATGTTGAAGATGAAGATCTATATGACCTCGCCTCGGGTGAACCTGACTTGGAGGAAGGGGGTTTGATGGCAGCTTGCCTCAGGTTAAGCCAAGTAAGCCACGTTGAAGGAGTCATCAACCCCAATGACTGTCAAGATGTTGTCTTGACTAAAGGGAAAATTTTAAATTTTTTGAAGACAGTCACTTTGGAGGAGTTGACAGGATACACTGCCCTATTTATAGAATTCCAGGATGTATTTGCATGGTCTATTGATCAAATGCCGGGTATTCCACAAGAATTTGGAGAACACCGGATTGATCTGGTTGAAGGTGTAGTTCTGGTTTGGCAAAGACAATACCGTCTGAACCCAAAGTACTCTCTTTTGGTGAAAGATGAAATTGATAAGTACTTAGGGGCCAAAATCATCTTCCGTGTCTTAAGCAATGAATGGATCTCCCCCATTATCATTGTCCCAAAGAAGAAAATAGGGAAGATCCGAGTGTGCCAAGACTTTTGTAAGTTGAACGTAATCACAAGGAAGGATCATCATCCCTTGCCTTTTACCGATACAATTCTAGACCAAGTAGCTGGTCACCCTTGTTATAGCTTTCTTGATGGATTTTCAGGGTACAATCAAGTATCCATTTGAGAAGAGGACAAGGATAAAACTACATTCACGACCAATTGGGGCACTTTTGCTTACAATCAAATGCCCTTTGGTTTGTGTAATGCTCTTGCTAGTTTCCAACGGATGATGAATTCAATCTTCAAAGATTTCTTGCACAAATTTGTGGAAGTATTCATTGATGATTTTTGTGTATTTGGGCAAAGAGATGTACATTTGGATTACCTTCACCAAAATTTTGAAAGGTATTGTTTTGCCGGCTTGTCATTACACCCGGAGAAATGCTTCTTTGCAATGAAGGAGAGAATTCTTTTGGGGCATCGAGTGTCAAGCCGATGTATTGAAGTCAATGTCGAGAAGGTTAAAGTAATCGGAGCTTTGGAATCCCCGAAGAACATCCGGGAGCAGAGAGCCTTCTTGGGACATATCGTATACTATAGGCGCTTTGTGTCAAACTATGCGGTGCTTGTTGCACCCCTTACAAAGCTTTTGAAGAAATCCAAAGACTATCTGTGGGAAGCTTTCCAGGTGTTGAAGAAGAAACAAGTTGAAGCACCAATTATGAGGGCCCCAAATTGGGACGTCCCTTTTCATGTATATGTGGACACTTTGTCCATGGCCATTGGTGTTGTCTTAAGTCAGAAGGACGAGAAGAAGAAGGACTACTAGGTGTATTATGCCAGCCGACAACTTTCAGTTTCTGAAAAGAACTATTTGACAACTAAAAGAGAAGCACTCGGAATGGTGTATGCCTGCAAGAAATTTTGCAACTACCTACTAGGATACGAGTTTGTCTTCTATGTTGACCATTATACATTGCAACATTTTGTAATACTTTGAGGACAAGAGAAGAGAGAAAACACAGATTGCAAACTCAAACATTTGATGCCCCAAAGGAGCACCTTCTCTTTATTATATAGACAAAGAGGATCTCCTCCAAGGAAGCTCCACCATAGGATTAGACACATAGATAGGTAACATGTCAGCAAGCTCCACCCTTGGATTACTTACTCAGATGGGTAACATGTCTGGTCTAGGTCTGTAACACCCATTTGTGCATGTGTGTGGTATTGTGATATTTAGCTTGGTATTACAAGTACTTAAGAGATATTATTTAGATAGAGATAAAGGATGGTTCTATATTAGTCATGGTTAGCTAAAGTTAGTCATAGCTAAGATAAAGGGGACCTTACTTTAGAGGAAGTAGAAAAGATGAGCACCACTATTTTGGATTTTAGTGCGTTGACTTGGTATTATTCCTAGGTGTTTGGCTTTGAGGAAAGAGTTGAGAACTCTTGGGCTCGCAAGCCTTTTTGTTTTGGATTCTTCTATAGTCCAAGGATAGCCCATGTGAAGGAATCCTTTGACTTAGTGGTTGGGTCAAGATAAGACCACATGCTTAGGGGAATATGCCGATGTGAATGGATATTCCTTTTTACTTTTTGACTTTACTTGACTTTTAGTCTAGTAACTTGAGTTACTGCGGTAATTAGTAACTTTGGTACGTAACTATTTCACAAGTATATAAACAAGGGGTGAGGAGGTACTCATCATCCTTTCATTTGCAACTATCTCTTTCTCATTGAGTTCTCTATTGAGCAATGTCTTGAGCCTTGGAGTGTTAGCCTTGGAGGAGTATGATGGAGTTCGGGTTCCTTGCCTTCTTAGTCCATGGTGCGCTACTATAATAGCCATCAGAAGTTCATCCTGAGTGAGAGACAGGCCGGCTCACAGGTCATATCTAGTTGGTCAAACAAGCTTTGACTAGAGGGAATCTTTTAGGGAATATTCTTGTAGGAATCTCAGAATCACGTAAGGTACCATTGGAAAGCTCTTGATGAGACAAAATGTGGGGGAGGGAAGGCCAGCCTTTCCTCCGCTTGGGAGGGGGGAATGTGCATATTTTTGAGGCCTAATTCATCCGTTTAGGCCTCCAAAATTGCCTTCAAAGATTTTAGGCATATTTCGATTCCTACTCTATTAGTAGAAGTCCCCCTTTGGTGATACCTCTTTCTCATCTTTTTAGTCCATCATGTGTAACATCCTCCAAGATGTTACCAAACCAATTCTCACCTTTAAATCATATGTCTAGCTATTGGTTCTAAGGTTCTAAGGTTCTGAAGTTTATTTTGGTTTCTGCCCTATTAGTAGAAGTACTCTTTTGGTGATACTTATATCTCATCTATTTTGAACATCATGTATAACATCATTCTAGATGTTACCAAACAGAATTTCACATCTAGATCATATGGCTAGCTCTTGGTATTACAGACCTCTCCTTTTAAGACGCAACATCCTCGTTGTGCAATTGTTGCTCAAATGCTTGCACCAACACCGGTGCATGTGTCAAATTGACAGCAGGCTCCCAGGTTGCTTCATAGGGGGGGGGGGAGAGGTAACCTTTCCATTGTACTAGATAGTCCACCCACGGATGGCGAGTACCACACATGCATTTTTGGAGAATCCGCTCCACTTCATATTCCTCTATGCCATCAATGAGTGTCGGACAAGGTTGAATGTCTTGTGTGGAATGACCTTGGCCTGATCGGGGAGCATATCTGCATAGTAGGGAGACATGGAACATTGGATGGATCTTCATGTGTGGTGGTAGCTCAAGGTGATAGGCCACAACGTCGACACGATGAAGAATCAAGAAAGGCTCAATGAAACGAGGTTTGAGCTTACGAGGTCCAACCAATGTGAGGTTGGTTGTTGATAGCCACACTTGATCCCCAACATTGAACTCCATGTGCCTACGGTGTACATCAACATACTGCTTCTGTCGATTTTGCACAATCTGTAATTTGTGCTTGGCTCTCTCCGCACGTTGTTGGATTCTAGAAACAAATGTGTTGACTGCATCAACCTTGGTAGCCATTGGACGGATCTTCATCAAGCTAGAAGGTATGAAGGGATGTTCACCATACATGAGGAAGAACAGAGTGACTTGGGTGGACGCATTCACCAAATTGTTGTAAGCAAATTCCACCAACGGGAGTAGGGTGTCCCACCTCTCTTGCTCTTCTAAGGTGAAGCCGTGTAGCATGTCTTCATTCATGTGATTAGCCCACTTTGTTTGGCCATCTGTTTGTGGATGGTAAGCTGTGGATATGGCCAACTTGGTTTTGAAGAAACCAAAGAGTGTTCACCAAAATAGACTGATGAATTGGGTGCCTCTATCGGTGATGAGTATCTAGACAAGCCATGGTGAGCAAAGACTGCGTCTAAGTATAATTGAGCTAGTTGTGGAGCAGTCACCTCCTTGGTGGTAGGTTGTACATGAATCATTTTGCTGATTGGTCCACAAAGACCACAATGAAGTCAAACCTTGAGGTGGTCTTGGGTAATTCACAGACAAGATCCATACTCACTTGTTCCCAATGTTTGGTAGGAGTGGGGAGAGGTTGAAGGAGCTCTGCATGAGCTTGATTAGAAGCTTTGTTTTGTTGACAAAGTAGGCAGCTGTGCACGTAGTCCATCACATTGTTGCTCATCTTGGGCCAATAGTAATGGCGCTTGATTGCATCCAAGGTCTTGTCCACTCATGACCTGCAATGGCCAAATCATGATATTCCGCTAGAATGGTAGTGCGTAATTCTGGGACATTTGGTATCCATAATCTGCCATCCCAAAAGGTGAGTCCTTGGGTGTTGGTGATACCTTTGGATGATTGCGCTTCTACAATCTGTGGATCAATTTTTGTAGCAGCCAGAAGCTCTGACCAGAATTTAGGGTTAATCTTAACCTCTACCACCAAGTTGTTTGCCATTGGCATGCGGGTGAATGCATCTGCAAGTTGCTTCTTACCTTCCACGTAGGTGATTGTCATGTTAAAGCATTGTCGCCACTTTGCCTACCAAATTTGGCAATGAGATAGATCCTTTTGCGTCTCAAGGTAGACTAGAGGTTTGTGGTCTGTCTCTACTACAAATGCCTTCTCGCCTAGATAGTGCTTCCAATGCTTGGTTGCCAAAATGATCACCAACTCTTCTTGTTCTATGGTGTGCTAGTTGCGCTTTACCAATAACAAATTTCAAGAGAAATATTCAATTGGATGCCATCCGTCATGCCACTCTTGTTGTAGGACTGCTCTTATTGCTACGCCTGATGCATCTATAGCCAACTTGATTGGACGTTTTGGGTCATACCACTTCAAGATTGGTGCATGTAGCAAGGTGGCTTTCAATTCTTGAAAGGCCAACTCTTGTGTAGTTCTCCATGTCCACTTCTTCCCCTTGCCAAGTAGTGCCGTTAAAGGCTATGCAACCTTGGAGAAGTCCTTGACAAATCTATGATAGAATCCCATCAACCCCAAGAAGCTCTTAAGTTGAGTCTGATCTTCTGGGGCACTCCATTTTTGAATGACCTCTATTTTATCCGTCAATACTTGAATGCCCTTTGCACTTACTCTATGCCCCAAGTAGTCTACTTCAAACTTGCCGAATTCACACTTTGAGATTTTGGCATACAATTGATTCTATCTTAGAATCTGGAGGACCTCTTGTAGATTTTGTTTGTATTCTGTCATCGTGCTACTATATACTAAGATATTGTCCAAGAAGATGATAACAAACTTATCCAAATATGGAAAAAATGTGTCATTCATTAGACTCATAAAAGTGGCATGTGCATTGGTGAGGCCAAAAGGCATCACAAGATACTCAAAGTGGCCATACCTGGTTCGAAAGGTAGTTTTATACACATCCTCCTCTCCAATTCGGATTTGATTGTAACCGCTCCGCAAGTCCAATTTGGTGAAGTATCTCGCTTCATGGAGTTGATCAAAGAGGTCATCCATGCAAGGTAAGGGGTATTTGTTCTTCACTATTTGTTGATTGAGACCTTGATAGTCAATGCACATGCGCATTGTACTATCCTTCTTCTTCACAAACAAGATAGGGGCCCCATATGGTGATACGCTAGGTTGGATGAACCCTTTTTGCAGCATCTCCTCAATTTGAGTCTTACACTCCTCCAACTTATGAGGTGATAGGAGATATGGGGCCTTACAAGGAGGTGTCTTCCTCTGGAGTGTCTCAATTTTGTGATCTACTCGCCTTTTTGGTGGTAATCTTGAGGGTAGATCATCGGGAAAGACATCTTGAAACTCATCCACCACATCCTTCAATTTCTCAAGAATTTGTCCATCAAGTTGTGCACTCTGGACTTCTCTTATTAGACCCATGAAACATCTATCGGTCTTACAGACAGTTGCCGTCCCTATGACATATAGAGGCAGTTTCTACATGTGTGATTTTTCTTTAACCCCAATGATTGACTACTTTCTTACTACTTTCTACTGTGACTACTTTCTTCCTCCAATCTACCATAGGTTTGTAATGCTCCATCCATGGCATGCCTAAAATTGCATCATAATGAGCTAACTGTATCACTCGCCACTCAATTACTTCATGATATTCTCCTACAGAGAGTGTTACCTGTCTAGGTAATGATTCAATCCTCTTTGTTTGCCCATTAGGTAACTCTACTTCTTCTTCTTTTAACTCTACTTCTTCTCCCATCTCTCTCTAGATCCATTCCCAATCTTATTGCAATAAAGTGAGACAAGAAATTCTCTATTGCTCCCGGATCTATTAATACTCTCACTTGATTACCTTCTAGGGTTCCATTCACGACAATCAATTGTGAGGTTTCCTTTCGGGATCTTTGTGCATTAGTCTTCTTCCTTCCCTTGCTTCTCTACTTTCTTATTGGGCCATTAAGGCCGCAAGGTACATTTAGTGGTGATCTTTGTTTTCCGAAGTGATTTCCACCTCCTCCTCTTCAATGTGCCTCTACATGTTGTTCAAAGATTGCCTGTCAAAGGCCGAGGGCCTCTAGGGAAATGAGTGCGATAGTTGGTAGCTATGTGCCCAATACGGCCATAATTGTAACAATGGTGTTGTTCTCCTTGAGTCCCTTCTCCTTGTGGGGCTCCATCTCTTCGTTCTTCTACCCGTCTATGCTCGCCTTGAAGCGGTCGTGCTCCATGATCTTGGAATCAAAGGTTGCCCAATTCCATCGATACTGGTCCACCCATGTGTGGCATTTTTGCTCGATAATGTTGAGGTGGAACTTCTCCTTCACCTCCACCTAATGCTCTTGCTATTCTCTGCGCACAAGCAATTGCTTCAAATACCGTGCGAGGGTTTTGCACCATGACTTCTTGGCAAATCCACTCTTTCAACCGTTGTTTGAAATTGTCAAGAGCCTCTGCTGGACTCATGTTGGTAATTGCAACTTGTAGATCCAGAAATGCCTCCACATACTCTTGTATGCTATTCTTCTGTCTCAACCCTCATAGTCGGGTTCGAGCCATCTGTATAGAATCCACCAATTGGAAATTCTTCAACAATCCTTCTTGCATTGCTGTCCATGTGACCTCCTTTCTCTCAACCAACATGAATTGTTCCCAAGCATCATACCATGTGAGGGCTTTATCAGTCAAGTACCCACATGCAAACACGCCTGCAGCATGCTCTGTGATCTCTGTTGAGAACAATTGGAAATATTGATTCATTCTTGAGATCTAATTTTCCACTACTCCCATTGTATGTTGCTCCTTGTAAGGCTCAATGTTGCAGGTCTTCTTCATCCGGAG
Source organism: Lunularia cruciata (assembly GCA_948567375.1). Taxonomy (NCBI): domain Eukaryota; kingdom Viridiplantae; phylum Streptophyta; class Marchantiopsida; order Lunulariales; family Lunulariaceae; genus Lunularia; species Lunularia cruciata. The sequence continues at coordinate 49,633,794 of OX419756.1, read as the reverse complement.
TAGCAATGTGGCTTCATTGTTGATAGGGTTCGTAGGCACGGGTGCCTCTCCAAGTACTTCAGTTGCAGGTACTGGGTTTTGTGATGATTCTTCTTCTTCTTTGAGACGGCTCTTCTTCTTCTTCTTCTTCTTCTTAATCTCTTGAAATTCATTCAACATGCCTTGCATTCCTTGCACCAGCTCTTGCAATTGCAGATCTATGGTTTCTGCAACACTCAATTGCTAATGTCTTCTTCAATACAGAGTCAATATGATCACTCTGGAAGGTGCACAAACTATTGGAACTACCATTGGAACCTCCGACGCTATCACTCGTTGAGGTTCTACTTGAGTGTTGAAAGGGAGAGGATTTGGAACATTCATATCCATTATATCATAATAGAATGTAGATTGTCAAATCCCACTCTCTGTCATATATCACCATAGGTAGAATCACCGGGTTTGGTGAGTTCATCACTCTGTCCATGAATTGTGCACCAAAGTGATAAACTAGCAATACCCTCATCTTCTCATGCTGGATGTACATAACCTTGATGTGGAATGGATTTGAGAATAGAAAGCTAGGTGCGGGAAATTGTCCTCCCGGTGCATCCATCCCATCCGCCCTCTAAAATCCTTCCTAAGTCTCGCAATTTCTCTATGTTCTCCACCTCAAATTACTCAGTTTCAGTAGTTTGTGCTATTCCAAGAGGGGTGATCCACTCTCTTGGACTAAAACACTTGCTCCGATACCATTGTAATACTCCAAGGACAAGAGAAGAGAGAAAACACGGATTGCACACTCAAACATTTGATGCCCCAAAGGAGCACCATCTCTTTATTATATAGACAAAGAGGATCTCCTCCAAGGAAGCTCCACCATAGGATTAGGCACACAGATAGGTGACATGTCAGCAAGCTCCACCCTTGGATTACTTACTCGGATGGGTGGCATGTCTGGTCTAGGTCCTATCTGGTTGGTCAAACAAGCTTTGACCAAAGGGAATCTTTTAGGGAATCTTCTTGTAGGAATCTTAGAATCACATGAGTAAGGTACCATTGGAAAGCTCTCAACAAGACAAAGTAGGGGGAAGGGAAGGCCAGCCTTTCCTTCATGGGGGGGGGGGGAATCTGCACATTTTCGAGGCCTAATTCATCCGTTTAGGCCTCTGAAATTGTTTTCAAAAATTTTAAGCATATTTTGGTTCCTACTCTATGAGTAGAAGTCCCCTTTTGGTGATACCTCTTTCTGATCTGTTTAGTCCATCATGTGTAATATCTTTCCAGATGTTACCAAACCAATTCTCATCTTTAAATCATATGTCTAGCTATTGGTTCTAAGGTTCTCAAGTTTATTTTGGTTTTTGCCCTATTAGTAGAAGTACTCTTTTGGTGATACTTCTATCTAATCTATTTCAACCATCATGTATAACATCATTCTAGATGTTACCAAACAAAATTTCACATCTAGATCATATGGCTAGCTCTTGGTATTACACATTTGATCAAGAAGGCAGATTTGTCCCGGTGAATTGCAAGATGGATCTTGTTGTTACAAGAATTCACATATACTGTACAAGTAAAGAAGGGAGCTTTGCATTCAAATGCGGACTTCCTGTCCAGGTTAGAAACTCAAGACCAGGAGTGGGAAATTGACGATCTGTTCCCTGATGAAGAGTTATATCAATTAACAACAATGCAAAGTATGAGGTATGTAGCAGAATATCATTATCTGCATACTCTCCATTGTCCTGAAGGGATGGACTGGGAGCAGAGGGCAGTCTTTCTCAAGAAAATGGGGCCGTACTAGCTCAAACACAACATTCTATTCAAGTTGGGTGAAGACGAAGTACTTCGGTGATGCTTGGAGTCATACAAAGTAGGAGGCGTGATTGAGTCTTTACACTCCAAAGCATTGGGAGGACACTATGCTCTGAAGAATACTGTAAAGAAGATTCTTTTGGCAAGGTATTGGTGGCCTACAATGTACAAAGACACACATGCTCATATCTGAAGCTGTGATGCTTGTTAGAGAACGGAGAAGCCGACGGCTACTTCTCAATGGCCTTTGAGGCCAATTTTTCCCTTGGCCCCTTTTGAGAAATGGAGGATTGATTTTGTAGATCCCATTCAACCAGTGACCCGAGTCACAAGGAAGCAATACATTTTGGTTTGCACTGACTTGTGAGCCGGCCTGTCTCTCACTCAGGATGAACCTCTGATGGCTATTATGGTAGCGCACCATGGACTAAGAAGGCAAGGAAACCCCACTCCATCATAGTCCTCCAAGACTCAAGGCATTGCTCACTACAGAACTCAATGAGAAAGAGATAGTTGCAAATGAAAGGATGATGAGTATCTCCTCACCCCTTGTTTATATACTTGTGAAATAGTTACGTACCAAAGTTACTAATTACCGTAGTAACTCAAGTTATTAGACTAAAAGTCAAGTAAAGTCAAAAATTAGAAAGGAATATCCATTCACATCGGCATATTCCCCTAAGCATGTGGTCTTATCTTGACCCAACCACTAAGTCAAGGATTCCTTCACATGGGCTATCCTTGGACTAAAGAAGGATCCAAAACAAAAAGGCTTGCGGGCCCAAGAGTTCTCAACTTTTTCCTCAAAGCCAAACAGCTAGGAATAATACCAAGTCAACACACTAAAATCCAAAATAGTGGTGCTCATCTTTTCTACTTCCTCTAAAGTAAGGTCCCCTTTATCTTAGCTATGACTAACTTTAGCTAACCATGACTAATATCGAACCATCTTTTATCTATATATAAATAGTATCTCTTAAGTACTTGTAATACCAAGCTAAATATCACAATACCACACACATGCACAAATGGGTGTTACATTTACCCCCGGACTAAGTTTTCACTTTGTCCTCAAAGTGAAGGTCTCTCTACCTTCTATGGTACATCTTCAACTTATCATGGTTAATCCTATCAAAGTGTCTTGCTCCCAACTCCTTGAGATCATAGGTGTAATTTCCCCACACCTTCTCCACTATGAAAGGTCCAAAGTACTTAGGCAAAAACTTCTTTTTCACTCTCTTGAATCAAATGGAATCAAACAACATTACCCAATCACCTTCTTTGAAAGGCTCCACCTTCTTCTTGCCTTGCCTCTTGTCATAACTCTCCTTTTGTTTCCTTTGGGCTTGCTCCACTCCAACCATAGCAACTGCTCTTGCCTCTTCCAACTCCATGAGTTGATCTTTCCTTGACTACTCTACATCACCTCCTTGTGTTTTCTTCAATCTCCTATGAATGCTTTGGAAGGTAGGAAGATCAAAGTGAATAGGTAAGGTAGACTCAATACCATACACCCATTGAAATGGAGAATATCTGGTGGAAGTCTTCATGGTTGTCCTATACTCCCACAAAACTGCATGAATCCTCTTGTCCCAATGATGTTTAGCCCCCTCCATTTCTGCATCTTTGGCCAACATCATGCACAAGGTCTGATTGGTTCTCTCTGCCAAGCCATTGGAATTTGGCTTATAGGATGTAGTTACTCTATGTGTGATAGAGAAATGTCATAGCATGGCTGTAGTAATGCTTCCTATAAAGTCTCCTCCTCTATCAAAAACCAACTCCAAAGGGCATCCAAACCTAGTGATAAGGTGTTCATAAAGAAATCTACCCACTTCATCTTCATTCTTGTCCCTCAATGGTCTAGCCTCAACCCACTTAGTAAGGTAATCAGTAAGTACCACAATGTACTAATTGTTCCTTGGGGTTCTATTGAGAGGACCTACAAAATCAATTCCCCACTTCTCAAAAGGTCCTAGCAATGGAATTGATCTAAGTGGTGGAGTGGATGTAGAATTTCTAGCAAAAGCTTGACAAACATGACAAGTTTTGCAATAATCAAGAGAATCCTTGAAAATCCCTCTCCAATGGTAACCTGCATCTAGAATCTTGAAAGCAGTTACCTTTCCTGCAAAGTGTCCTCCACATACTAAACCTTCATGAAACTCCTTTATGAGTATGATAGACTCTTCCTTACCCACTGCTCTTTGAAGTAGACCATATGCTCCTTGGTGAAAAAGAATATCCTCCACCAATGTGTAAGGTCTAGATCTTGCTGCAAGGGCCTTCTTCTTCCTAGCATGCATCCCTTCTGGATAGTTACCTCTTGTCACAAAATCCACAATCTCCTTGTAGTCCATTGGAACCTCTTGAGTGATTGAGATTGTCATGAGCTCCTCATCCGAAAAGGAATCATCCACTGGCTCATCTCCATCATGATCATAGGCTCTAGATAACAAATCAGCATTTGCATGTTTCTTTCCTGGCCTATCCTCAATGGTGTACTCATACTCAGACAAGAGTATCATCCACCTTGCTAGTCTCCCTACAACATTAGGCTTGTTGAAGATGTACTTCAAAGCCTTGTGATCCGTGACAATGGTGGCTTTCCCTCCAATCAAGTAATGTCTAAACTTCTTGAGACCAAAGATCACTGCCAACCCTTCTCTCTCTGTGACAGAGTAGTTCTTCTCTGCTGAAACCATCTGCCTACTAGCATAAGCTATTGGATGATCATGCCCATCTTGGTCTAATTGACTAAGAGTGCATCCTATAGCTACATTAGAAGCATCAGTGTAGAGGATGAAAGGCTTACTCCAATTAGGTTTAGCAAGAATTGGAGCTACAACAAGGGATTGCTTGAGCTCCTCAAAAGCTTTGAGAGCCTCCTTGTCCTCCAAAATCACCATGTAATCTACACCCTTCTTCATGTAGATGGTCAATGCATAAGCCTTGTTGGAAAATGAGAAGATGAACCTCCTATAGTATCCAACCATCCCCAAGAATTGGCATAACTTTGTCAAGCTTGAAGGCAATGGAAGGTCTGAGATTTTCCTCACCTTCTGAGGATCAACTGCTTTTCCATCCTTGGAGATGATGTGCCCCAAAAGTAGACCTTCTTCACATCCAAAAATGTACTTCTTTGGGTTGAGTGATGCATTTTCCTCATCCAAGCACTGCAAGACTTTGATTTGGTGCTCAAAGTGCTCCTCCTTGCTCCCATAGACACAAAAGTCATCAATGAAGTCTCTCACAAATTTCCCAATGAAAGGTTTAAATACCTTGTTCATGAACCGTTAGAATGTGGCTGGAGCATTGCAAAGCCCAAAAAGCATGACCTTGAAAGTGTAAGTTCCCCAAGGTGTGGTGAATGTGGTGAGTTGTTGATGCTCTGGTGCAATCTTGATTTGGTTATATCCACTATAACCATCTCCAAAACTATACCTCTCATGACCTGCAACCTCCTCCAAGATCTCATCAATGAATGGCAATGGGTAGTAGTCCTTCTTGGTAACAACATTGAGCTTCTTGTAATCCACACATACCCGAAGCTTGCCATTCTTTTTCTTCACAATGACAATTGGAGACACCCATTCTGAATTCTCCACCTCAAGCTAAATCCAACCTCCTTGAGCTTATCAATCTCCTCCTTCACAACCAAAGATATTGGTGGGCTAATGCGATGTTGCTTTTGGCGGATTGGTCTTGCATGTGACTCCACCTCTATCTTGTGCTCCTCCAAGGTGACTTCCTTCAAATCCTTGTAATTGAAAGCAAACACATGGATGAACTTGCGGAAAATCTCCTCAAATCTCACCTTCTCCTCCTTGGTAACATTTGGGCCATACTTGAGGGTAGCTAACCTTCTCTCTACCTCCTTAAGTGTCAGTGGTGATTTGTCTGGGTCCTTCAAAACCTCTGGCTTAGGTGCAAAATCCATAGCACACAAAGGATACACATCTGAGAATCTGATTCCCAATAATCAGAAGATGGTGTATCTGAATGTGAAGTGTTGGTGGTGTTAGTCATAAGAACTATGACTCTATGGTTTGATGGCCCAATCCTCAAGTACCCTTTGTGCCATTGATCAGTTGTGCATGCTGCTCTCAACCATGGCCTCCCAAGAAGTAAGTCATAGCTTGAATCCTTCAAGACTTGGAAAGTCATGAGATTTTGAACTCCCATAACTGAAACTACCACTTTATCCATCACCCCTTCTGGTCGAACTTGTTGCTTGTTTGCCATGCTCACCACAAATGTTGAAGGTCTTGAGGCTATCATACCCAACTTCTTCATCAACCTTTGTGACATTACATTTATTGCTGATCCTCCATCAACCAATGCATCCTTGATGTTGTGACCATTCACTCTCACATCAATCTTGGAGGCATATTCACAAGCCTCCCATGGTGCTGGCTTGGCATCTACCACCCCCATTGATATTGGAACTTTTGCCTTCTTCTTCCTCTTGCTCCTTGTAGAACTCAAACCACCTCTAAGCTCCTTTCTCAAGGTAGGGTTCAAAGCAATTAATTGGCTTACTGTGATGTTAGCCTTGTGACTACCAACATCCTCTAACACATTTTAGTTCCATTGTTGCTTTGAGATCAAGAAGTCCTCCATCCTCAACTTCTTCCTTGGAGTCTTTGTTGTTGATGGTGTTGAGGTGCGAGTGCTCCTAGTAGACAAAGGAGTATCCTTGCTTGAAGTAAATCCTTGAGAAGAGTGAACATCCTTTGCAAAACGAGCTCTCTTCTTCTCTTGTGCCAAAAGCTCCAAATTAAGACCCTTGGAGTTCGAGCACTCTCCCTTCTCATACTTGCTCTCAACCACATCTATGGATGCTATCCCCTTAACTTTGTTGGGATTAGGAGCCACTTGGGTTTCACTACCTCCCTCTTTCCCTCTATTGGCTCCCTCATAACCCCTTCCTCCATGGCAAGTGGAATTTGGGCAATTTCTTCGGATATAACCTCTTCCTCCACAACCAAAACAATTTCTATCATTGAAATTGTTGGCTGGTTGAACTCCTCTATATAGATAATTTCCATAACTCCTAGGCCCTCTTCCTACATTTTGATCCACCTCTCTCTTCTCCCATAGTTGCACCACATTGATCTTGAGATCCGCAAGTTGTTTTGTGATGGTTTGAAGTGGATCCTTTGGTGGAGGTGCAAGAATTGGAGCAACTACTACTTGTGGTACAACCCTTGTCACCAAAGTATCAAAAGTTCCACCATACTTGTAGCGTTGGGGAGGATGCACAACCCCCTTCACCACCAAATCACTCTCATCACCTTCCAAACTCTCCTCCATACAAATTGCGATCTTGATAGCTTCAACCTTGGAAGAAGGTTTCTCATATCTCACCTTGCTTCTAATTTGTGGTCTCAACCCTCCCACAAAATTCTTGGTGAGCATGGCCCCTATGCCAATCATCGTAGTCTCCACATCATCCCCACCCTTCCTCAACACTATGTGAACTCAAGACTCTTACTTTCCACTCTTTCCACATAGACTCTCACTTTCTCTCCATCTCCTTGCTTGAGAAATGTAACCTTACTCATCAATCTTTTGTAACTCTCATCAGGAAGAAAGTTCTCAATGAGTTCTGAAGTCAAAGTCTCCCAAAACTCCTCTTCCCCATCTCTCCTCTCTCTCTTTTGGTATTCTGACTCATACCATGTAAGTGCTGCATCCTCAAAGAAATGTGGTAATAATGAGGCCCACTCATTCTTCCTCCTCTCATTGTTTCCTATGCAAGCTCTCTTGAAGTCTCTCACAAAGGCCTCCACATCTTCTCCATCCTTGCCAAAGAAAACTGGAAGTTTCCCCATCTTAACCTCTCACTATCTTTCTTTTCTCTCAATTTTTCTTTTTCTCTTTTCTTTTCTCTCACTCTATAACTAATAGAGTATATACATGAATAACACCATTTGAGAGTAATGCACCCTAGGGAACACAAAAGGTTCAAGTTGCTCCAAGATTTCTATAGCAACATCAAATCCTAAAGTGCATATTAATCGAACCCTCATGGATAGTTTATCCATAAGTTGAAAGATTATCTCCATCACTAATCTTGAGAACTAGCTGATGAAGGTGGTAGTATTTCTATAGCTGTACTAAGACTCTCTCCAAGATCCTTCATCAAAGTCTCCAAAAGTGATTTTACTCCAGTACACTCATATCCTTTTGGAAGTCCTTCAACTCCACAAACCTCACACAACTCCTTGGTCTTAGATCTTCTCCCTCCCAATCTTGGTGAAGAAGGTCCAACATGCAAACCCAAGTCAAGTAAGCCTCTCCTTTCCCTCAATCTCTTGCTCTCAAAGGTCAATGGACATGAACTTGCCTTATGTCCCTTCTCTCCACACAGAAAGCACTTAGACTCACTCTTTCCTCTAAGTGGTGTAGGTTTTTGGATCCTCTCAACACTCTCTTCAAATTCTATTGTAAACTCTCTTTTCCTCAAATCCACCCCTACAATCACCTCAAGCCCTTGGGGAACCTTGCATAATCTCAATTTCCACTCTTGATGACCCTCCATGTTCCCAAGATGAACCCTTTGTGCCATCGATCAGTTGTGCGTGCTGCTCTCAACCATGGCCTCCCAAGAAGTAAGTCATAGCTTGAATCCTTCAAGACTTGGAAAGTCATGAGATTTTGAACTCCCATAACTGAAACTACCACCTTATCCATCACCCCTATTGGTCAAACTTGTTGCTTGTTTCCCATGCTCACCACAAATGTTGAAGGTCTTGAAGGTATCATACCCAACTTCTTCATCAACCTTTCTGACATGGCATTCACTGCTGATCCTCCATCAACCAATGCATCCTTGATGTTGTGACCATTCACTCTCACATCAATCTTGGAGGCATATTCACAAGCCTCCCATGGTGCTGGCTTGGCATCCACCACCCCCATTGATACTGGAACTTTTGCCTTCTTCTTCTTCTTGCTCCTTGTAGAACTCAAACCACCTCTAAGCTCCTTTCTCAAGGTAGGGTTCAAAGCAATTAATTGGCCCACTGTGATGTTAGCCTTGTGACTACCAACATCCTCCAATGCATTGTAGTTCCATTGTTGCTTTGAGATCAAGAAGTCCTCCATCCCCAACCTCTTCCTTGGAGTCTTTGTTGTTGATGGTGTTGAGGTGCGAGTGCTCCTAGTAGACAAAGGAGTATCCTTGCTTGAAGTAAATCCTTGAGAAGAGTGAACATCCTCTGCAAAACGAGCTCTCTTCTTCTCTTGTGCCAAAAGCTCCAAATTAAGACCCTTGGAGTTTGAGCACTCTCCCTTCTCATACTTGCTCTCAACCACATCTATGGATGCTATCCCCTTAACTTTGTTGGGATTAGGAGCCACTTGGGTTTCACTACCTCCCTCTTTCCCTCTATTGGCTCCCTCATAACCCCTTCCTCCATGGTAAGTGGAATTTGGGCAATTCCTTTGGATATGGCCTCTTCCTCCACAACCAAAACAATTTCTATCATTGAAATTGTTGGCTGGTTGACCTCCTCTATATGGATAGTTTCCATAACTCCTAGGCCTTCTCCCTACATTCTGATCCACCTCTCTCTTCTCCCATAGTTGCACCACATTGATCTTGAGATCCGCAAGTTGTTTTGTGATGGTTTGAAGTGGATCTTTTGGTGGAGGTGCAAGAATTGGAGCAACTACTACTTGTGGTGCAACCCTTGTTACCAAAGTATCAGAAGTTCCACCATACTTGTAGCCTTGAGGAGGATGCACAACCTCCTTCACCACCAAATCACTCTCATCCCCTTCCAAACTCTCCTCCATACGAATTGCGATCTTGATAGCTTCAACCTTGGAAGAAGGTTTCTCATATCTCACCTTGCTTCTAATTTGTGATCTCAATCCTCCCACAAAATTCTTGGTGAGCATGGCCTCTATGCCAATCATTGTAGTCTCCACATCATCCCCACCCTTCCTCAACACTATGCGAAATCTGGACTCCCACTTTTCCACTCTTTCCACATAGACCCTCACTTTCTCTCCATCTCCTTGCTTGAGAAATGTAACCTCACTCATCAATCTCTCATAACTCTCATCAGGAAGAAAGTTCTCAATGAGTGCTGAAGTCAAATTCTCCCAAGACGACTCCTCCCCATCTCTCCTCTCTCTCTTTTGGTATTCTGACTCATACCATGTAAGTGCTGCATCCTCAAAGAAATGTGGTAATAATGAGGCCCACTCATTCTTCCTCCTCTCATTGTTTCCTATGCAAGCTCTCTTGAAGTTTCTCACAAAGGCCTCCACATCTTCTCCATCCTTGCCAAAGAAAACCGGAAGTTTCCCCATCTTAACCCCTCACTATCTTTCTTTTCTCTCAAATTTTTTTTTTTTCTTTTCTTTTCTCTCACTCTATTACTAATAGAGTATATGCATGACTAACACCATCTGAGAATAATCCACTCTAGGGAACACAAAAGGTTCAAGTTGCTCCAAGATTGCTATAGCAACATCAAATCCTAGAGTGCATATTAATCTAACTCTCATGGATAGTTTATCCATAAGTTGAAAGATTATCTCCATCACTAATCTTGAGAACTAGCTGATGAAGGTGGTAGTATTTCTATAGCTGTACTAAGACTCTCTCCAAGATCCTTCACCAAAGTTTCCAAAAGTGCTTTTACTCCACTACACTCATGTCCTTTTGGAAGTCCTTCAACTCCACAAACCTCACACAACTCCTTGGTCTTAGATCTTCTCCCTCCCAATCTTGGTGAAGAAGGTCCAACATGCAAACCCAAGTCAAGTAAGCCTCTCCTTTCTCTCAATCTCTTGCTCTCAAAGGTCAATGGACATGAACTTGCCTTATGTCCCTTCTCTCCACATAGAAAGCACTTAGACTCACTCTTTCCTCCAAGTGGTGTAGGTTTTTGGATCCTCTCAACACTCTCTTCAAATTCTATTGTAAACTCTCTTTTCCTCAAATCCACCCCTACAATCACCTCAAACCCTTGGGGAACCTTGCATAATCTCAATTTCCACTCTTGATGACCCTCCATGTTCCCCAAGATGAATCTAAACACTCAAACATGCTTTTTGTTAATCTCAAACTTCTCATGCATGAGATCTCCACTCTGCAGAATTGACCCTTCCTCACAATGTCACTCAAATCTCCCAACCAATATGTCACAGTCCTCTGAAATTTTCCACACTTAATCACAACTCCAAGGTGTCCCTCCCTGCAAAATTTCAGATCTTCTCATGGAGCCATTTGGCCTAGACACCTTTCTATTCAGCACCCATATTTCAGATTTGGTCTGAAAACCACCCCCCTCACTTCAAAAACTCATTTCGCCCTGCGAAAAAACGATCTCTCTCTAATTTTTGTGGCAGCAGGTAGGATACAATGCACTTAAGTTTCTTGGAAATTTTCAGGACAATTCACTGAAAATGGAAGAAATGGCAGACTCTGTACAATTTTCCAGAGAGCATGCAGTTGCGGGAGCACTTTACCCTATCAACTTTCAAAAATTCTAACCCAGTGCGCATAGAAGCTCTCTCAATAATTTCAAGTGTGGTAACTGAAAGATAACCCAAGCTATCATGTGTAGAAATCTCAAGTCCAGATCTCAAACTTGAGATTTTGCCCAAAATCACCTTAATCCCCAAATCTGCAATCCACCTCACACAATCTCTCCAATTCCTCCCATGTGTACAAGATGTACAAAATCACCTCAAAGACATCATAATGAACTACAGGGTATACAAATGGATCTTGGTTCTCTAACATAAGTTCAGCCCTCTCCTCTCCTAATGTTCTCTCCAAGTGAGCTCTCATAGCCTCCTTCTGCCTAATGTAGAATTGGACGCGGAACATTATCTTGCCTTCTAGAGAGGTCCCGGCAACGGAACCAAAAATGTGAGCCGGCCTGTCTCTCACTCAGGATGAACCTCTGATGGCTATTATGGTAGCGCACCATGGACTAAGAAGGCAAGGAACCCCAACTCCATCATACTCCTCCAAGGCTAACACTCCAAGACTCAAGACATTGTTCACTAGAGAACTCAATGAGAGAGAGATAGTTGCAAATGAAAGGATGATGAGTACCTCCTCACCCCTTGTTTATATACTTGTGAAATAGTTACGTACCAAAGTTACTAATTACCGTAGTAACTCAAGTTACTAGACTAAAAGTCAAGTAAAGTCAAAAAGTAGAAAGGAATATCCATTCACATGGGCATATTCCCCTTATCTTGACCCAACCACTAAAGCAAGGATTCCTTCACATGGGCTATCCTTGGACTAAAGAAGAATCCAAAACAAAAAGGCTTGCGGGCCCAAGAGTTCTCAACTCTTTCCCCAAAGCCAAACACCTAGGAATAATACCAAGTCAACACACTAAAATCCAAAATAGTGGTGCTCATCTTTTCTACTTCCTCTAAAGTAAGGTCCCATCTATCTTAGCTATGACTAACTTTAGCTAAACATGACTAATATAGAACCATCCTTTATCTCTATATAAATAATATCTCTTAAGTACTTGTAATACCAAGCTAAATATCACAATACCACACACATGCACAAATGGGTGTTACAGTACAAGATGTACAAAATCACCTCAAAGACATCATAATGAACTACGAGGTATACAAATGGATGTTGGTTCCCTAACATAAGTTCAGCCCTCTACTCTCCTAATGTTCTCTCCAAGTGAGCTCTCATAGCTTCCTTCTGCCTAATGTAGAATTGAACGCGGAACATTATCTTGCCTTCTAGAGAGGTCCCAGCAACGGAACCAAAAATGTGAGCCGGCCTGTCTCTCACTCAGGATGAACCTCTGATGGCTATTATGGTAGTGCACCATGGACTAAGAAGGCAAGAAATCCCAACTCCATCATACTCCTCCAAGGCTAACACTCCAAGACTCAAGACATTGCTCACTACAGAACTCAATGAGAAAGAGATAGTTGCAAATGAAAGGATGATGAGTACCTCCTCACCCCTTGTTTATATACTTGTGAAATAGTTACGTACCAAAGTTACTAATTACCGTAGTAACTCAAATTACTAGACTAAAAGTCAAGTAAAGTCAAAAGGTAGAAAGGAATATCCATTCACATGGGCATATTCCCCTAAGCATGTGGTTTTATCTTGACCCAACCACTAAGTCAAGGATTCCTTCACATGGGCTATCCTTGGACTAAAGAAGAATCCAAAACAAAAAGGCTTGTGGGCCCAAGAGTTCTCAACTCTTTCCTCAAAGCCAAACACCTAGGAATAATACCAAGTCAATACACTAAAGTCCAAAATAGTTGTGCTCATCTTTTCTACTTCCTCTAAAGTAAGGTCCCCTCTATCTTAGCTATGACTAACTTTAGCTAACCATGACTAATATAGAACCATCCTTTATCTCTATATAAATAATATCTCTTAAGTACTTGTAATACCAAGCTAAATATCACAATACCACACACATGCACAAATGGGTGTTACAGATCCAATGCAAACCACGAAGGAAGTACAAGCGCAGAGAAAGTCAAGCACGATAAGCATATTAAGCCTATGGTTGTGCGCGAAGGAGATTTGGTTTTGTTATACAACAATCACCGACTATTTTTTCTAGGCAAGTTGGATTTGAGATGGATGGGGCTTTATCGAGTTCTTCATCTTTATGAAAATGGGTCCATTCAACTTGTAGACCTAGAGGGCAATCCTTTTGCCACTCAAGTAAACGGGTGGAGAGTTCGGAGATATTGGACCATAGACTCGGAAGTTTCTAAGACACCCAAAGTCTATGTTCACAAGGACACTCACATTTGAGGAAGGGGGTAGGTGGTACCCACATTTTTTGTCTTTTTCAAGATGGAGAAGAAGAAGTGTATAGAGAAGTCGGATTGCACCTGTATGACCAAAGAAGGCAAAGAAAAGAGTCTTTGGGATAAAACCCGAGGTAACGTGGCTTTGGGTCATAAGGTGAAGTACTCGAACTGGCCCTATCAGCATGAACCCAAAGTCGACTTTGGATCAAGACGTGAAGAAGAAGCCGAAGACAAAGAGAGAGAGAGAGAGAGAGAGAGAGAGAGAGAGAGAGAGAGAGAGAGAGAAGGAGACTTCATATCGGGTGGTGTGAGTGGATCCGAAGAACCTATAACAAACTTCTTTGGAGTCGGTGTAATCAAGAAAGTACGGGGGAAGAAAGTAATGACCTCGGGATCAAGAACTTCTTGATAGTGATAGGCAACAACTTCACCAAATCAGAAATTTGAGAGTAGTGACTGAAGAGTGACTGATTGGCGCATGACTATAAAATTACAAGGTGTGCAAGAAGAAGGAGCCATGTCCAGTCGCTACCCGGTGCCTATTTAGAGTCGACCCAAAGTAATGCAAATCGCAAATGTGCAAGAAGAGGAGTGGGTTAGGATTTCGAGGACGATCTTCCACAAGAGAAAAGTGAGGAAGCACATGATGGTGCCAAAAGTGAGCAAGCAAAGTGTGGTGAGAGGACTTGCAATTTGTTGATTAGAGGTAATAGCGTGGATTGAAGTCTTGACAAGATTTCATATCACATTCCTGGCCTGGAACTGGAATTTTAGTTTTCCAAGTTTCATGGTAGAAATTGCAGCCAGCAATTGCAAGGATGGGCCGAAGCATGAGGGGAAGAGAGGGAATCCCACTTGATGGACGGAGGTGGATTGGAGGGTAGTGTTGGGAAGGGAAGCCGGAGAGGTAGGAGGGACCACCTTCTATCGGAAGTGTGATGCTTCAGAAGAAACTGCCAAAGTTAGGAAGTCCGTTCAATTGACCCCGCACAAAGAATGGGTATAAGGTGAATAGCTATAGAGATCCTGAGTGGAGAGGAATTGTAAGCACGATGATGGCCATGTTCAAGCCAGAGCAAACCACCTATGTTACTATGCAACAGGCGGTGTTCTTTCACCAAATGTTTGCGGGAGAAGCAGTAGATTGGGCGAAGTTCTTGCATCAAAGAGTGGGGCAGATGATTTCTAGGTGGAGAATGGATATGCCACGAAACTATTTTGTGCCATTCACAGCACACTTTTATTTTGGGTTGAGCTTACTGACTTTGGAGGAGCAAAGTTGAATGAGGTTGCACTTTCATCCATATTTGCACAAGGAAGCCAATGCAGATGAGCAATATTATATGGAGAGGGTGCGAGAGGGGGATAGGTACTACAAAGAGAGTGGGAGAGAAAAGATCATAGCAATTGACCTTCCAAGGGTGAGGAAGAGGACCAAGCCTGAGAGTCAGGTTGCGACTGTACAGCCCCAGAAAGTTCCAAGGCTTAACCCGATGGCGGTGATGGTGAAGTCAAAGAAAGTTGTGCAAGAGGAAGAAGAAGAATTGGAAGGAGAAACCAGATCAAAGGGAGGAGTGTCAGGAAAAGAAGAGGAGTTTACACTATGAAGCAAAGAATTGAGTAGCGATAGTGAAGGCAAGGCAGAAGTTCAGCAAGTGGTACAGCCGATGGAAGATGTTGGAAACCTCGAGGTTTCCATGCTGGAATGGTGCAATAAGAAAGAAGAAGAAGTCGAAGCACAACCTTAAGCTACCAAGCGTGATAACATCCTAAGTGTATCAACAGTGGGGCCCAGTAACCTTACTCAAAAGGAGGGAGAAAGTTTTGAGGAGGAAACTTTGAAGGTTTGAAGATCTCGACTTTGGAGCAAGGTACCAAGTATAGAAGAGTTGGAACCCAAAGTCCGGGCTGAGGATGCAAGGAGCAAAGGAGTGGACTATTTGTCCAGAGTAGTATGCCCATTGTTGGCGATGTTGCAGCAGAAGAAGTTGGAGAGGATAAGTGCCAAGCTCGACGTACCCGATGAATTAGCGGTGGTAAAAGCCTGGAGTGCCGAAACTTTGTTGTTACGAAGTAAGCTAACAAGAGTGGAGATGGAAGTCAAAGAACTTTGGGTTGAGGAGGTTCTTTGGAGTAAGCACTTTGAGGTGACAAAGGAAGAGCTAGTCAAGAATCATGAGGAAGTGGAGGAGATGACTACGATGACTGCAGGATTGAAGGGAGAACTTGTAGCAGTTTGTGTCAAATTAATACACTCCAAGGCAATTGTTGCGGTGATGGAGCAAGAGTTGGAGAGCCTTAAGAAGAGGGCAGCAGAGAAAGATCAGGCCTGGCAATGAGAGTTCACGGAGCGTAGGAGAGAAGAAGATCATTTGAGAGGGTTGGTGCACGAGGCACAAGAACAACTCGCTGTACATTGAAAGGAGAAGGAAGCATTGAAAGCTGAGTTTGAAGATGAGCTTCAAATAAATTGTAGTGAATTGGAAGAAGCGAGGAAGAAGGAAAAATGTATGGTGATGGAAGAAACTAGTGAAGTAGAAGGTGTCATTAACAAAATTAAGGCCATGCTGAGTACAGAAGTGGAGTGTAAACTCAAAGAAGCGAGGCTGCACGAGTTAAAGTTGCTAGTGCAAGAAACGTGTAAGAGGAAGGCAAAGGACACCGAGTTGAATAATCTATTAATCCGGTTGTGAGATCGTGTAAATAGGAAGATGTTAGAGGTGGGGGACAATGTGTGTCTAAGACTAGACCTGATTAGGACAGAGTTAGCTAAACTTCGTAGTGAGGTAGAAGAAGTATGAAGACCTGATGTGCAGAAATAGGAGTGCAAGTGTCGTTAACGGAAAAATGTATGGAAAAATGGAAATGTGGAAAATGGAAACAAAATGTCATTAACAAGAAAAATTGTACGGTGATGGAAGAAACTAGTGAAGTAGAAGGTGTTGTTAATGAAATTAAGGCCATGCTGAGTAAAGAAGTGGAGTGTAAACTCAAAGAAGCGAGGCTGCCCAAGTTAAAGTTGCTAGTGCAGGAAATGCGTAAGAGGAAGGCGAAGGACACCGAGTTGAAATAATCTATTAATCCGGCTGTGAGATCGTGTAGATAGGAAGATGTTAGAGGTGGAGGACAATGTGTGCCTCAGACTAGACCTGATTAGGACAAAGTTAGCTAAACTTCGTAGTGAGGTAGAAGAAGTATGAAGACCCGAAGTTGCAGACATAGGAGTGCAAGTGTCTTTGGATTTGACATTTGACACTTTAGAGAAGAGTGGGTTGGAAGATAAAGTAGTAGAAAGGTTACCCAAAACTTCAATTGTAGATCAAAGTGAAGAAGTAGTAGAATTGATAGAAGAGTTAGGAGTAATGAGACCCAAAGATAGAGTAGTAGGAAGTGAAGTTACTTCGGGTTTGGGTTTGAAAGCCGATGATGAAGTAGACATCGGATCGGATTAGAAATAGATTTGAGATTTGAAGAGGCAGATATGAAGAGGTGCATTGTCATTTTGGATCTGTAGGTTAGAGGAGTTGTTGTAGAACGTTGTTTTTGTTAGAACTGCCGTTTGCTTCAATACTTAAGGGAAGCACTAGGAGGCTTATGTTGTTCAGTGCTCATAATTTTAAGAATAGATAAAGCAAAGTGCTGTGAAGTAGTGCTCGTTGCTTGAGCTTGATTCTGAGTATCAGCTTTGCAATTGTGTTTGTGAGTGTGTGGAGAAATTCAAAGTGCAAGTCAATGTGCTTGTTGGATGTTGGATTCCGCAGCCTTGATCTTCATTTTGTGTGTTTGATCCTGAGTGAAGTGCAACCAAAGCAATGCCTTGACAGATCTGAGAGGACTTGTAGTGTTGGTAGTATTATGCATTTGTGAGTGCAGTGTGAAGTTGATGTGAAGCAATTTTGATCAAGGAAGTTGTGCCTTCAGTGGAGGGGTGGAACACAATTCTGAGGCGAAGTCATTTTGCAGTGAAGTGTCATTTTTGGGAGAGCCTGAATCATCACAATCAAGATTGTTTGGAAAGATTTGATGGAGTTGTGATTAAGAAGTGTTAATTTGTGACAAGACTGCGAATCAGTGCTTGTTACTCTCTTTTGGGTGTGGTTTCTACCTGAGAGATTAAAGACGCAACCAAGAAGAACTACATTGTTACTATTTGCTTTGTATTTGGATATTTCTGACTCGTATCTTTGCGGGAACGAACTTAACTTACCTAATTACCGCAAAAGTGATATTTACCAGGTTGTCACAATCATGCTCATCTTGATCTAATTGACTAAGATTGCATCCTATAGCTAAAATGGAAGCATCAATGTTGAGGATAAATGGCTTACTCCAATCAGGTTTAGTAAGAATTGGAGCCACAACAAGGGATTGTTTGAGCTCCTTAACATCTTTGAGAGCCTCCTTGTCCTCCAAAATCACCATGTTCATCTAGATTATCAATGCATAAGCCTTGTTAGAAAATGAAAAGAAGAACCTCCTATATATCCAACCATCCCCAAGAATTGGCATAACTTTGTCAAGCTTGAAGTGAAGGGAAGGTTTGAGATTCTCCTCGCCTTCTCAAGATCCATCCTTGGAAATGATGTGCTTCAAAACTAAACCTTCTTCACAACCAAAAATGCACTTCTTTGGGTTGAGAGATGCATTTGCTTCATCCAAGCATTCCAAGCATTGCTCTTGCTTGTTCCTATAGACACAAAAGTCATCAATGAAGTCTCATAAATTTTCCAATAGAAGGTTCAGATAATTTGTTCATGAATGATTGGGATGTGGCTGGAGCATTGCAAAGCCTAAAAAGCATGACCTTGAGAGCATAAGTCTCCCAAGGTGTGGTGAATGTGGTGAATTGTTGATGCTCTGGTGCAATCTTGATTTGGTTATACTCACTATAACCATCTCCAAAATTATACCTCTCATGACATGCAACCTCCTCCAAGATCTCATCAATGAATGGCAAACAGTAATAGTCCCTTTTAGTAACAATATTGAGCTTCTTGTAATCCACACATACTCAAAGCTTACCATTCTTTTTCTTCACAATCACAATTGGAGATACCCATTCTAAATTCTCTACCTCAAGGATAAATCTGGCTTCCTTAAGCTTATCAATCTCCTCCTTCACAATTGAAGTTATTGCTGGGCTAATGCAACATTACTTTTGGCCGATTGGTCTTGCATGTGATTCTAACTTTACCTTCTATTCCTCCAAGGTGACTTCCTTTAGATCCTTGTAATTGAAAGCAAACACATGGATAAATCTACAAAATATCTCCTCAAAGCTCACCTTCTCTTCCTTTGTAATTTTGGGACCATACTTGAGGGTAGATAACCTCCTCACTATCTCCTCAAGTATCAATGGTGATTTATCTAGGTCTTCAAACCTCTAGCTTAGGTGAAAAATCCATAGCACACAAAGGATATATATCTAAATCAAATTTAGATTCATCTTCCTCCATGGAAGTCTCTTTTTTCATGCTTGTGTCCACACTTGAGGCTCCTTCTTCTGAATCTAATTCCCAATTATCAAAAGATGGTGTATCTAAATGTGAAGTGTTGTAGTGTTACTCACATAAACTATAATTCAATGGTTTGATGGTCCCATCCTCAAGAACCCTTTGTGCCATCAATCAGTTGTGCATGTTACTCTTAACCATGGCATCCAAAGAAGCAAATGATAGTTTGAATCCTTCAAGACTTGGAAAATCATGAGATTCTAAACTCCAATAATTGAAACTACCACCTTATCCATCACCCTTATTGGTTGAACTTGTTGCTTGTTTGCTATGCTCACCACAATTGTTGAAGGTCTAGAGGATATCATACCCAACTTCTTCATCAACCTCTTTGACATGGTATTCACTACAGATGCTCCATCAACAAGTGCATCCTTGATGTTGTCACTATTCACTCTCACATCAATCTTGAAGGCATATTAACAAGCCTCCCATTAGTGTTGGTTTGGCATCCATCATTTCCATTGATACTAGAGTTTTTTCTTTTACTTTCTTCTTCCTCTTGATCCTTGTAGAACTCAAACCACCTCTAAGCTCCTTTCTCAAAGTAAGATTCAAAGTGATCAATTAGCCCACTATGATGTTGGCCTTGTGACTACAAACATCCCCCAACACAATGTAGTTCCATTGTTGCTTTGAGATCAAGAAGTGAGTCCTCCATCCTCAACTTCTTTCTTGGAGTCTTTTGAGTCTTGTTGATGACATTGAGGTGCTAGTGCAAGTGATCCTAGTAGGCATAGGAGTAGTTTTGTTAGGACTAAATCCTTGAGAAGAGTGTATATTCTTTGCAAAACAAGCTCTCTTCTACTATTGTGCAAAAAAAACCAAATTAAGACCTTTGGAATTTGAGCACTCCTCCTTAACATATTTTCTCTCAACCACATCTATGGATGTTATCTCCTTACCTTTGTTTGAATTATGAGCCACTTGGGTTTCACTACCTCCCTCTTTCTCTCTATTGGCTCTCTCACAATCCCTTCTTCCATGATAAGTGGAATTTGGGCAATTCCTTTGGATGTGACCTCTTCCTCCACAACAATTTCTATCATTGAAATTGTTGGTTGGTTTTGCCTCCTCTATATGGATAGCTTCTATAACTCTTAGGCCCTCCTCCATAATTCAATCCACCTCTCTCTTCTCCCATAGTTGCACTACATTGATCTTGAGATCTACAAGTTGTTTTGTGATGGTTTGAAGTGGATCTTTTGGTAGAGGTGCAAGAACCAAAGAAACCACTACCTGTGGTGCAACCCTTAACACCAAAGTGTCAAAAGATTCACTATACTTGTAGCCTTGAGAAGGATGCATAACCTACTTCACCACCAAATCACTCTTATCTCCTTCCAAACTCTCCTCTATATGTATTGCAATCTTGATAGCTTCAACCTTGGAAGAATGTTTCTCATATCTCACCTTGCTTCTAATTTTTGTACTCAACCCTCCCAACAAAATTCTTGGTGAGCATGGCTCCTATGCCAATCAAAGTAGCCTCCAAATGATCCCCACTCTTCATCAACACTATGCAGAACCTGGACTCTAACTTCTCTACTCTTTCTACATGGACTCTCCCTTTCTTTCTATCTCCTTGTTTGAGGAAGGTAACTTCATTCATCAATCTCTCATAATTCTCATTTGGGAGAAATTTGTCAATGAGTGTTGAAGTCAAACTTTGCTAAGACTCTTCTTGCCCATCTCTCCTCTCTCTCTCTTTCGGTATTCTGACTCATACCAGGTTGTATCCTCAAAGAAATCTGGTAATAATGAAGTCTACTCATTCTTCCTCCTCTCATTGTTGCTATGCAAGCTCTCTTGAAGTCTCTCACAAAGGTCTCCACATCTTCTCCATTCTTGCAAAAGGAAACCAAAATTTTCTCCATCTTAGCTCCTCACTATCTTTCTCTTTTCTCTCAATCTTTTTTTCTTTACTTTTCTCTCACTCTATAGGTAATAGAGTATATACATGACCAAAAATTATTTAAGATTAATCTACCCTAGAGAATACAAAAGGTTCAGATTGCTCTAAGATTTCTATAATAAGATCAAATCCTAGAATACATATTAATTAAACCCTCATGGATAGTTTATCCATAAGTTGAAAGATCTTCATCACTCATCTTGAGAACTAGCTGAGAAGGTGATAGTATCTTTGTAGTTGTACTAAGACTCTCTCCAAGATCTTTCATCAAAGTTTCCAAGAGTGCTATTTCTCCACTACATTCGTGTCCTTTTGGAAGTTCTTCCACTCCACAAACCTCACACAACTCTTTGGTCTTAGATCTCCTCTCTCTCAAATTTAGTGAAGAAGGTCCAACATGCAATCCCAAGTCAAGTAAGCTTCTCTTTTCACTCAATCTCTTGCTCTCAAAGCTCAATGGACATGAACTTGCCTTTTGTCCCTTCTTTCCACATAAAAAGCTGTGGTGCCCACATTTTTGTTTTTTTTCAAAATAAAGGAGAAGAAGTGTATAGAGAAGTCAGATTGCGCCTGTATGGCCAAAGAAGGCAAAGAAAAGAGTCTTCGGGATGAAACCCAAAGTAAAGTGACTTCGGGTCATAAGGCGAAGTACTCGGAAATGCCCTATCAGCATACAACCCGAAGTAAATTGTCTTTGTATTGGGGGGAGCTCAACCCGAGGTGAAGACAATCTAACAACCTTTCGTCGGGGCAAGAAATTCAAGAAGGGGCCGTTTAAAAACTGGCGGCTCATACATGCAAAGGTTGATTGACAGTGGCAGGTGCATGCCGGAGGTGTGATTTCTTGGTATAAACTCGAAGTGACGGAAGACAAAGAAGCGCAACTCTATAAAAATCAAACTTGCAACGATGAAATGTCAAGTAATTTTCCTTCGCCGTTGAGAAGTCATCTTGCAGGTGATCGGGGGAAGGGAAATAGAGTTGGAATTGTGTTAGTGCGCAAGGGAGAAGTCGCAAGAGTGAAATCAAGAGAGAGTGAGAAGGTAGAAGAGATGGGAGGAGGGAAGAAGAACTCCGAATTTGCCGTGAGAAATCATGCGATTCGGAAGTTAGATGTAATAGCAAGGATCAAAGTCTTGAGCCAACTTTGGATCACCTTTCTAGCATCGAACTAGAATGTAAGCTTTCCAGGATTCATGACAGAAATCATCAAGAGTAAGTGTCTTGATGGACCCGAGGAAGAGGGGAAGAGAGGAAATCCGGCTCGCTGGACAGAGTCGGATTGGAGACTAGTACTCAAGAAGGAGGCAGGCTCGGAGCAAGGAGCCACGTTCTTGGGGAAGGGAGAGATAGCTCAGGAGACTCAGGAAGTGAGAGACGCTTTCTCTTTGAAGAGAACAATGAATGGGTTTAAGGTTGAGAGTTACAAGGATCCAGTGAAGAGAGGGATCGTGAGTGCTCTCATGGCAATCTTGAAGCCAAAGGGAACAACTTATGTGATGAAACACCAAGCGGTGTTCTTCCATAAATTGTTTGCAGGAGAGCCTATTAATTGGGCGAGGTGCTTCCATGGGAGGACAAGACAGATGGTGTGGAATTTGCGGGATAAGTCACCTCCACACTACATCGTGCCGTTTGTAGCACATTTCTACCTCGGGTTGAATTTGCTCAATTCGGTGGAGCAAAGCAGAATGGTGTCTCATTTCCATCCCGACTTGAGAAAAGACGTTGACGTGGAGGAACAATAGTACATTCTCCAAATCAGAAGCACTGATGAATACTACATGAAGACGGGTAAGAGCGTGGAGATAGAAGCGAGCACTCCAAAATCAAAGAAGAGAGGTCGGCAAGGTGAAGCCGAAGAAAGCAAGAAACCTCGGAAGATGTAGAGAAGTAACCCGAGGCGAGGTATGGTGGTGATTGAGTCGAAGGATGAAGACTCAGAAGGAGACGCCAAGCTCAAAACGGAAGACTCGAAACACGAGGAGGAGCCGGAGCTAACGTTGCAAAGTGGAGATACAAACAATGAAAGTGATGAAGGGGGAGAGATGACATTGGTGCCGGCGGCGGACAAATACAAAGAAGAAGTGCAAGCCGAGTTGGAAGCCGAAGACAACACACCGTTGGAAGACAAAGTAATTGTGCCCGAGGAAAAGAAGATCGCAGTACAGCGAGGAGTTTGCTCGAGATGTAAGGCGAAGTGTGAAGCGGGGCCGAGTAAAGTGAAGGAAGAGGTAGGAGAAAGCTCGGGAAGTGAGGCATCAATCCCGATACAAAGACTGCAGAGGAGAAGGCGAGTATCGGGTGAAAAAGAGGTAAGGAAGGAGATTTCTACGCAGGAAGAAGTAGGTGTGATGAATGGAGTGGAGTGCCTGCAAGAGATTGTGTGTCCATTGTTGGTAAAGTTGGAGCACAAGAAGAGGGAGATGCATCCAGAGGTGACGACTGTGTTGCAGGTATTAGCGCAATTAGAAGAAGAGAACTCGGAGTTGAAGAAGAGTGTAACCCAAGGTGAGGAGGAAAGGGAAGTATTGCGAGTGGAGGTAGTAGAGAGAAGTCAGGTAATTGAAGACCTGAAGAGAGAAGTGAGCTATCGAGAGGATCTTGCAAGGAAGAGTGACATAGCAAGAGAGAGACAAGTAGCAGAATACGAAATCTTGAAGCAACAGTTTGTTGATTCAAGATTAGAACTTATCCATGCTATGGCAAGGGTAGCATCAAAGGAACAAGAGCTCGATAGAGTGATGGAGAGTATGGAAGAGAAGAAGCAACTCTGGAAAAGAGAGTTGGCTGCACAGTATAGGGAAGAAGAGAGATTACGAGAGTTACTTCATAATCAGGAGGAGAAGGTTGTACAGAAGGAGAAGGAGAAGGAGAAGGAGACGGTGAAAGCCGAGTTCAAAGCGGAGTTGGCGATGTACCGAGAGGACTGGCTTGCAGATCAAGAGCGAGAGAGAAAGATGCGGTTGGAGCCATTGAAGGAGATTGTCCTCAGGATGAACGCAATGTTGAGTACAAAAGCCAGCGTTCGAATTGAAGAAGCGAGACTGCATGGATTAAAGTGGTTGGTGCAAGAGACGAGGCGAAGACAAGTGAAGGATATAGATATGAATACCTTGTTGATTAGTCTCAGAACTCGTGTAGACAGGAAGATATTAGAAGTAGAAGACAATATTTCAATTAGATTAGACTTAGTGAAAATAGAGCTAGAAAAACTTCGGAGGGATGTTAGAGCAAAACCCGAAGTAGATAACATAAGAGTCCAAATGTCTTCGGAGTTACCATCAGAGACATTAGAGAAGAGTGGGTCGGGAGATAAGGAGTTAGATAGATTACCCACTAGTGAAATTTTAGATCAGGAAAGAGAATTGTTGGATCTGGTAGAAGAGGTAGAAGATATGAAACCCGAGGAAAAAGTAGTAGGAAGTAAAATTACTTCGGGTTCGGGTTTGAAAGCCGAGGAAGAAGTAGACATTGGATTGGATTAGTAACAGTTTTGAGATTTGAAGAGGCAGATATGAAGAGGTGCATTGTCATTTTGGATCTACAAGTTAGAAGAGTTGTTGTAGAACGGTATAGTTGTTAGAACTGTTGATTTGTTCATTACTTAAGAGTGGCATTTGTAGAGAAATGTTGTTCAGTGCTCATTATTTTTGAGAATAGATAAAGCAAAGTGCTATGAAGTAGTGCTCGTCGCTTGAGCTTGATTCCGAGTATCAACTTTGTGTCTATGTTTGTGAGTGTTTGGAGAAATTCGAAGTGCAAGTTAGTGTGTTTGTTGGATGTTAGATTCCACAGCCTTGATCTTCACTGTGTGTTTGATCCTGAGTGAAGTGCAATCGAAGCAATGCCTTGACAGATCTGAGAGGAATTGTAGTGTTGGTAGTATTCTGCATTTGTGAGTGCAGTGCGAAGTTGATGTGAAGCAATTTCAATCAAGGAAGTTGTGCCTTCAATGGAGGGGTGGAACAAAATTCTGAGGTGAAGTTGTTTTGTAGTGAAGTGCCGTTTTTGGGAGAGTCCGAATCATCACAATCAAGATTGTTTGGAAAGAATTGAAGGATTTGTGATTAAGAAGTGTGAATTTGTGACAAGACTGCTAGTCAATGCTTGTTACTCTCTTCTGGGTGTGGTTTCTACCTGAGAGATTAAAGACGCAACCAAGAAGAACTGAAATGGTTACTTTGCTTTGTATTTGACCAATTTTGACTCGTATCTCTGCGGGAACGAACTTTACTTACCCGATTACTGCAAAAGTGATATTTGCCTGGTTGTCACAAAAGCACTTAGAATCATTCTTTCTTCCAAGTAGTGTATATTTTTGGATCCTCTCAACACTCTTTTCAAATTCTATTCTAAACTCTTTTTTTCCAAATCAACCTGTACAATCACCTCAAACCCTTGAGGAAACTTGCACAACTTCAACTTCCACTCTTGGGTGACAGTCCATGCTACCAAGATGAGTCCAATCACTCAAACAGGTCACACTCCTCATACATGAGATCTCAACTATCCAAAATTGACCCCTCCTAACAATGTAATAAATTCTCTCAATTTGTATTTATCACATTCCTTTAAAATTTCCAAACTTGATCAAAAACCTAAGACATCCTCCCTTACAAAATTTCAGATTTTTTTTATTGAGCCATTTGGCCTAGGCACCTTTCTTTTCAGCACATATATTTCATATTTGGTCTAAAAACCACGCCCCCCTTCTAAAAACTCATAAATTCCTCCACAATAACAATCCTTCCATAATTCTTAGGCCAAAAAGTAAGATGTTATGCATTAAATATTTTTGGAAAGTTTCAAAACAATCCAATGGAAAAAAAATGGTAAACTCTATACAAAATTCCAAAAATTGTGCAGTTTGTAGGAATAGTTTACCCTACCACCTTCCAAAATTCTATCTCAATGTGTGTAGCAGCCCTTGCAATAATTTTAAGTGTCACAATTGAAAGATAATCCAAGCTAATCCAGATCAAATCCAGATCTCAAACTTGAGATTTTGCCCAAAATTACCATAATTTCTAAAATTTTCAATCCACCTCACACAATCTTTCTAAATTCTCTCATGTTATAGTAAGGACAATAATACCTCAAAAATATCATAATGAACTAAAAGGTATAAAAATGGGTCCAACTTCTCTAACATAAGTTTAGCTTTCTCCTCCCTAAATGTTTTCTCCATGTGAGCTCTCATAACCTCCTTGTGTCTAATATAGAATTGTATGTGGAACATTATCTTGCCTTTTAAAGAGATCCTGAAAAAAAAAACCAAAAATATGAGCCAGCCTACTTCTCACTTAGAATGAACCACCAATGGCTATTATGGTAGCATACCATAGATTCAGATGGCAAGGAACTCCAACTCCGTCATACTCCTCCAAGGCTAACACTCCAAGACTCAAACCATTGCTCACTAGAGAACTCAATGCAAATGATGATGAGTACTAGGGGCAAGTATTTTCAACTATTGACCCAACCACTAACCATGCAAATGATGATGAGTACCTCCTTGCCCCTAGTTTATATACTTTTGAAATAGTTATGTATCAAAGTTACTAATTATTAGAGTCGCTCAAGTTATTAGGCTAAAAGTCCAATAAAATCAAAATTGAAAAGAATATCCATACTCATGCGAATATTTTCCTAAGCATATGGTCTTATCTTGACCCAACCACTAAGTCAAGGATTCCTTTACATGTACTATCCTTGGACTTTAGAAGAACCCAAAGCAAAAATGCTTGTGGGTCCAAGAGTTCTCAATGTTTTCCTCAATGCCAATACTAGAATCCAAAATAGTGGTGCTCATCTTTTCCACTTCTTCTATAGTAAAGGTCACCTTTATCTTAGCTATGACTAATCTTAACTAATCATGATTAATATAAAACCATCATTTATCTCTATATAAATAATATCTCTCAAGTACTTGTAATAGCAAACTAAATATCACAATAACACATACATATAGAAATGGGTGTTATAGGCCATGCCAATCTTTCACAAGTAGACATGTAGATGCCAAGTGATGTGCAAGTAGGTACTTATAGGCCAAGTGACGTGCAAGTAGACACATGGAGGCCACGTGACAAGTGGGGGAAACTATGGGAAACCTATAGTACTTGAATTCAAAGTCCAAGAAAGCATGAAATTCAAATAGTTGTAAATTCTTCTCTAGACCTCCATTTGCCAGAATCTTAGTATTTACAAAAAAATTCTTGAGAAGCTCCTTCCAACAAAAGGAAGTATGCTTTGTTTGGATGAATAGCTATAGAGAAATCAGCCCCAATGTGAATAACCTCTCTTATCCTTGAATAAGAATCAATTATAGGAATTGAGTGCAATAAGTACAAGTGCAAGAATTTAAAGTTTGGAAAAAGTGGACATTCAAATTATTTTTTGCCATGATCTTGGTATTTATGGAAAGTAATTGAGAAGGGACTTCCAATGAGATATATCACACCCCATTTGTTCTAGTAACCATGGAAAAATCAGCCTTGATGTGAATTGCCTCTTCCTATCTTTGTACCAGAATCAAGCACAAGAAGTTCAAGTATGTGAATCAAGTACGGAAATTGAAAATCCAAGAATAGAAATTCAAATTCAAATTGTTTTCATTTCTTCTTCTGTAGACATCTATTTATCACTATCTTTGTGTCTATGGAAAGCTCTTGAGAAGGAAATTCCAACACAATGAAGCAAGCCATGTGTGGACTAGTAACCCTAGAGAAATCAGCCTCAATGTAAGCTTCATGTTCCTTTACCCAATAGATAGAAAATCATCCTAGAGATCAACTTGTAATAGATCAACTCATGAATCAACCTAAATAAGTCAACCTTAACATAACATGCATTATAGAAATTTAAAGAATTAAAACACATTGGAATTTTTATTTTTTTTAAATGAGTAAGTAGTCCACTTCATAATAGTGCTGAAGGAGAAATTGATCAGAGCAGCTACGATGAGTGCAGTTAATTAGGAGAAGACTTTCCATGTTCACATACATACATCCTCAATAGAAATCTGCATGGTGCTCAATCAAAAAGACAACAAAAAAAGGACAACCATGTATACTATGCTAGTAGGCAACTATCACAAGTAAGTAGAACTACACCACCATGAAGAGAGAAGCATTAGGTATGATGTATGCTTAAAAAGCATTCCATCACAACCTATTAGGATATGAATTTGTCTTCCATGTAGACCATTACACACTTCAATATTTTATAAAGAAGGCAGATTTCTTTAGTACAATAGGATGGTGGACTCTTCTTCTCAAGAATTCACTTACAATGACCAAGTGAGGAAAGGACTCCAACATACAAATATTGACTTCTTCTCATGACTCAAAACCAAAGGCTAGTCCAAAGATCTTAAAGATGATTTTCTAGATGAAGAGATTTTCCAAAG
Source organism: Lunularia cruciata (assembly GCA_948567375.1). NCBI lineage: Eukaryota > Viridiplantae > Streptophyta > Marchantiopsida > Lunulariales > Lunulariaceae > Lunularia > Lunularia cruciata. The sequence continues at coordinate 49,605,353 of OX419756.1, read as the reverse complement.
GGAACAAAGGAAACATGTTACTCCATGGAGTACAAGTATATTTGTTCATTATAGAGCCCTAAAGGGATAGACCTAAAGCAACAAGTGGTATTTCATCACAAGATGTGTGGTGCCCACATTTTTTTTTCAAAATAAAGAAGAAGAAGTGTATAGAGAAGTCGGATTGCGCTTGTATGGCCAAAGAAGGCAAAGAAAAGAGTCTTCGGGATGAAACCCAAAGTAAAGTGACTTCGGGTCATAAGGCAAAGTACTCGGAAATGCCCTGTCAGCATACAACCCAAAGTAAAGTGTCTTTGTATAGGGGGGAGCTCAACCCGAGGTGAAGACAGTCTAACAACTTTTTGTCAGGGTGAGAAATTCAAGAAGGGACTGTTCAAAAACTGGCGGCCCATACGCGCGAAGGTTGATTGACAATGACAGATGCATGTAGGAGGTGTGATTTCTCAGTAGAAACTCGAAGTGAAGAAAGACAAAGAAAGTGCAACTCTATAAAAATTGAACTCGTGATGATGAAATGTCAAGTAATTTTCCTTTGCCGTTGAGAAGTCGTCTTGCAGGTGATCATGAGAAGGGAAATAGAGTTGGAATCGCGTTAGTGTGTAAGGGAGAAGTCGCAAGAGTGAAATTGAGAGATAGTGAGAAGGCAAAAGAGATGGGAGGAGGAAAGAAGAACTCTGAATTTGTAGTGAGAAATCATGCGATTCGGAGGTTAGATATGATTGCTAGGATCAAAGTCTTGAGCCAACTTTGGATCACATTCTTGGCATGGAACTGGAACGTGAGTTTTCCATGTTTCATGACAGAAATCATCGAGAGCAAGTGTCTTGATGGACCCGAGGGAGAAGGGAAGAGAGGAAATCCGGCTTGCTGGACAGAGTCGGATTAGAGACTTGTACTCGGGAAGGAAGCAGGCTCGGAGCAAGGGGGCACGTTCTTGGGGAAGGGAGAGATAGCTCAAGAGACTCAAGAGGTGCGAGATGCATTCTCATCAAAGCGGATGAAGAATGGGTACAAAGTTGAGAGCTACAAAGACCCTGTGAAGAGAGGAATTGTGAGTGCATTGATGGCCATCTTGAAGCCGGAGAGGACCACATATGTGATGAAACACCAAGCGGTGTTCTTTCACAAGTTATTTGCAGGAGAACCGATCAATTGGGCAAGGTGTTTCCATGGGAGAACAAGGCAAATGGTGTGGAATTTGCGGGATAAATCGCCTCCACACTACATCGTGTTGTTTGCAGCGCATTTCTACCTCAGGCTGAATTTGCTGAACTCGGTGGAGCAAACTCGGATGGTGTCGCACTTCCATCCTGATTTGAGAAAGGAGGTAGATGTCAAGGAGCAGCAATACATTTTGCAAATCAAGAGCACCAATGACTATTACAAGAAGACAGGGAAGAACGTGGACATCAAGGTGAGTACTCCAAATACGAAGAAGAGAAGTCGGCAAGGCAAAGCCGAAGACATGAAGAAACCTCGGAAGACCAGGAGAGGTAACCCGAGGTGAGGTATGGTGGTGATCAAGTTGGAGGATGAAGACTCGGAAGGTGACGCCGAGCTTAAGACTGAAGACTCGGAACACGAGGAGGAGCCTGAGCTAATGCTACAGAGTGGAGATACGAGTAGCAACAGCGATGAAGGAGGAGAAATGACATCGGCGCCGGTGGCTGCAGAAGAAGAAGAAGAAGGAGAAAGAGTGCAGGCAGAGATCAAAGCCGAGGACAACACACATCTGGAAGATGAAGTAACTGTGCCCAAAGAGAAGACGATTGCAGTACAGAGAGGAGTTTGCTCGAGACGTAAGGCAAAGTATGAAGCAGGTCCGAGTATGGTGAAGGGAGAAGCACATGAAAGCTCAAGAAGCGAGGCGTCTATTCCAATACGATGACTGTAGAGAAGAAGGCGAGTATTGGGAGAAGAAGAGGTAAAGAAGGAGATCACTCCACAGGTTGAAGTAGTTGCCAGTGATGGTGTAAAAGACCGAAACCGAGGAGAGAAATAGGAGAATGGAAACTCACATTGGGACACTTGAATGAGGGAAAACTCTGAATGCCTAGCATGAGCTTTGGCCTTGGTATTTATAGGTAGCATACAAGACCTTTGAAGCTTCTCAAGAAGCTTCCTTGAGCCGCTTTCTTGGAGTGCAAGTCAAGTTAACTAGGAAGCTTCTCAAGAAGCTTCCTTCTAGAAGCCGCCTACTTGGCGTGCAAGCTAAGCTAGTTAGAAGCTTCTAGAAGCTTCCTTCTAGAAGCTACCTGCTTAGGGCGCAAGTTAACTAGTTGGGAAGCTTCCTAAGAAGCTTCTTAGATGCTTCTAGAATATTCTAGGCTATTTTGGCTTATTCTCTACTTCGTAAGCCCAACTAACTTCGTCACTAAACTCCATATTGTTACATATTCCCCCGCTGCTAGTTGGTGACGTCCTCGTCGCCAGTGAAGCTTCAAATTCCTTGATGGCCATCTGTGCATTTTGGAGGTGAGAAAGAGGTTCCCATGTGGCATCATGAAGGGGATACCCTTTCCAAAGGACCTTGTACTCCGTGTGTTGGCGACGGCCTCGTTGAATATGGCGACGCGCAAGGATACAATCAACTTCGTACTCCTCATGATCATTGATAGGGATAGGAAGAGGGGGAGGTTGGACTCAGAGGAAAAGGAAGAAGGGTTAGGAACAAAGGGTTTCAACTTGGAAACATGAAAGACAGGATGGATACGCATGTGACAAGCTAAGGCAAGATGATAAGCAACAGGAGAGATAATATGGGTGATATCAAAGGGTCCTATCCAATTAGGAGCAAGTTTACGAACTTGGGTATCAAGTGGGAGAAGGAGGTTACTAGAGGATAACATGACTTTATCACCAACTTCAAAGGTGAGATCACGACGATGATGGTCTGCATATTGTTTTTGGCGATTCTGAGCAACAAGGAGGTGAGACTTGGCTTGTTGGAGAGAGCGGGATATAGTGGTCAAGAATGTGGAAGTATGAGGAACCTGAGAGGGAGGGGGAGCAAGAAGAGAATCTGGAACAAGCGGATCTTGGCCAAAATTGAGAAAGAAGGGAGAAAATCCAATGCTTGCCTGTTTGGAGTTGTTGTAGGCAAATTCTGCAGCTGCAAGACATTCATCCCAGTTGGTATGGTGGACATTGACAAAGGCCCGCAACATATCCTCCAATGTACGATTGGCGCGTTCAGTTTGTCCATCAGTTTGAGGATGATAGGCCATGGACAAAGCAAGCTTGGTGCCGAGTATCTGAAAGAGTGCTTGCCAAAACTTCCCGGTAAAGCAAGGATCACGGTCGGAGATGAGTACGCGTGGCATGCCATGATGCTTGAAGACATTGTCAAAGTAGATTTGTGCTAAGGTTGGAGCATCCACGGTATCACAAGTTGGTGCCAAGTGGATTTGCTTACTAAGCTTATCCACAAACACCACGATGGCGGTGTGTCCTTGTTTTGTCTTTGGCAAGGATGTGATGAGATCCAAGCTCACATGCTCCCAACGAGCGGATGGAATGGCGAGTGGTTGAAGGAGTCCACTCGGCTTCTGGTTGCTGGCCTTGTTCCGTTGGCAACTCTCACATGATCGAACAAAGTCTTGAACATCTCATGTCATGTTGGGCCACCACCATTGGCGTTGGAGGGTGCCCAAGGTCATGTCCACTCCCATATGACCAGCTATTGGTAAATCATGGGCTTCTTGAAGGCGCACAAGTCGAAGATCACCTTTGGCTGGAACATGGATCTGGTCTGCATGGAATAAAAGGCCTTCCTTGAAGGAGAAGGTGTTGTACTCCTTGTCGCATGCTGTCAGACAACCGTGTACCATTTGGAAGAAGGGATCTTGTTGTAGAGCTGATTGAAACTCATTGTGGACCTTAGAGTCAATGGACACCGTTGTAATTGCCGCCGTGATGAAAGGAAGATCCTTCAAATCAGGTCGTCGTGATAGAGCATCGGGAATGACATGGAACCGACCTGGTTTGTACTCAAGTTTGATGTCAAACAATTGGAGTTGCTCTTCCCATCGATGATGCTGACTCTTCATGTGCTCCAAGTGTAAGGTCTGCAACAATGGCTTGTGATCAGTTCGCATGATCACTTGTTTCCCCAAGAGATAATGCCTCCATACCTTGGTGGCATATACCATTGCAAGTTGTTCCCGATCTCGAGCAGAGTAATTTCTTTCCACTGTATTTAGTCGGCGAGACACAAAGGCAATCGGATGTAGTCCATCTAGAAATTCTTGTTGCAACACAGCTCCAATTGCAAAGTTAGAAGCATCAAAATCAACCACACAAGGTAGTTGAGGATCATATGGTTGAAGAATAGGTCTTGAAGACACCATATGCTTTAACTTCTGGAATGCTTCTTCATGCTTGGTGGTCCACTAGAAGCTCGAGTTCTTTCCCAAGAGGTCAATCAATGGTGCAGCCACGTGAGCATAATAGTGGATGAACCGTCGGTAAAAACTGGCCAGTCCATTGAATGCTCGTACTTCTGTAGCATCCTTCGGGGTAGGCCAATCAGTAATGGCCTTGATCTTCTCTTCTTCCATCTTGATCCCCTCTGATGAGATCTTATGACCCAAGAAGGTAACCTCCTTCTGCCAAAAAGCACACTTTGACTTCTTGCAGTAAAATTTCCACTGTCGTAGTCGTCTTAGGACTTCTCGCTCATGATTCACATGTTCTGCCTCTGTCCTGCTATAGATTAAGATATCATCTAAGAACACCACCACGGACCGATCCAATAGTCCCTCCAACACTTGATGCATCTGATCCATGAAGACTGCTAGAGCATTAGTGAGTCCGAAAGGTAGAACTCTCCACTCAAAATGTCCATACCTTGTGCGAAAAGCAGTCTTTTGCACGTCCTCTCCTTCAATAGGAATTTGCCAATAGCCGCTACAAAGATCCAGCTTGGAAAAGTAGCGTGCTCCACTTAGTTGATCAAGCAGGTCATCGATCCGAGGCAAGGGATATGCATTCTTCACGGTTTGCTTATTGAGCCCACGGTAATCAATACAGAAACGAAGTCCTCCATCCTTTTTTGGAACAAATAGTACCGGTGCTCCCCACGGAGAGGTACTATGTCATATGAAATCCGTCTCCAACAACTCTGTAAGTGTTGTTCACAACTCCTCCAACTCCTTTGGTGAGAGCCAATAGATTGGTCTACTCACTGGAGTACTCCCTGGCAATAACTTGATCTTGAAGGGCATACCTCAATCGGAGGGTAATCCCTTTGGCAGATCATCCGGAAACACATCTGCAAACTCCTGAACTATCCGATCAACCATTGCTTGATGCGGCACTTGGCCCTCCTCAGATTGTTCTTGTGCAATCGGCTTGATCCACACCGCGAATACAGACTTATCGTCCTCCAAAGCTTGCTCTATGGCTGCTTCATTCACAAACTTCCCTTCTAGGGACTCATCTCTCTTCCAAGCTTGCTCCATGGTTGCCTTCCTGGCAAACTTCCCATCTTGGGACTCATCTCCCTTCCAGATTCACTCTATGGCTACCTTCTCGACAAACTTCCCATCTTGGGACTGACTATTCTTAGGTGTCTTACTCAGAGGTGCCAGACAACCTAATCGGAAATTCCTACCTTGGTGTTGTACTTGAATTTGGTGTCGGGTCCAATCAAATTGAACCTTATGACATTCAAGCCAAGGTAGACCTAGAATGATATCATAGTGTAGAGGTGCCACTACAAACCTCATACACTCCAAATACTCCTTCCCAATCTTGAAGGTAACGGGATGCAAGGTGCGGAATGCAGAACCCTTTCTACCATCCGCCATCATCAAACTACTTCCAATCACTGGCTTGATAGGAATACCCAATTCCTTTGCTACTTGCATAGACATGCAATTCTCTGAACTTCCAGAATCAACCAAAATTCTACAACCCCGATTAGATATCATACCTTGCAAGTGAAGCAAACTTGCATAGGTCGAGCCTTCAATCCCATTGGAACTAATCAAGCTCCCAATAGGTGGCTCGAAATCTCCTACTGGGATTCCTTGTTTCCCGGATCATTCCGCTCCACAACTTCCACTTGGGCAACTTGTCGAGGTCGTCCATTCTTGAGTGGACATTCAGCAATGTGATGCCCCAACTGGCGACAATAAAAACAACCTCCATTTTGTCGTAATCTTTCTCTATCTGCTGTGCCAAGTGGTCTTCGCTGGATAGCATCAATCTCCATTGGTACCGGTTCTTCCACTCGTGGTACGGGTAGGTTTTGTGTAGGTCGAGGTCGAGACCAAGTTGTGGCAACTAAGGAATCAAAACGCTCAGCCAATTGCATGGCTTCTTCTACGTTCTGTGGCTCTCGCATGGTCACCTCCAATCTGGTTCGTGACTTCAATCCTCGCACAAATCGATCCAGAACTTCACCTTCTTGGATATCTGGAATTTGCATGATGATATTCTGAACTTGTGTGATGTAGCTTCTCACTGAGCCAATCTGCCTCAACTCTGCCAATTTATCTCGTGCAGCTCGGGTGGCATTTATAGTCTGAAATCGACCAAGTATTGCATCCTTGAATTCTGCCCATGTCAAAATCGGTGTAACAATTTGTCGTTCAGCTCTTTCTACTCGGAATCGCCACCAAAGTTTTGCCACGCCATCCAACTGGCTAGAAGCCAAGAGAATTTGTTTCCGCTCGTCTTGAAGATTGGTGGCTTCAAAGTAACGTTCACAGTCAAACACAAAATTCTCCACTATGCCTGGAAGATTCTTGCTTTCAAACACCTTGGGTTTCGGAAATCGAATGTGATCTTCTCCATCTCGAACTGGCGCTCTGTCTATCTGTTCTCGTCGTTGCTGGTCTCGTTCATCCAACAATCGAGTAAGATGCTCGATTTGTTGTTGCATTGCAAGGATAACATCCGGTATTGCCGCCATTGCTACTACTCTATTCCACTACTCTCAATTTATCTAGTTGATTAACACATAGATACAACACGTCCACCGTTCTCCATAAGTTACAACTGGATGTATCAAGGGTTCCTCTGACACGGTGATCATATGTAGAAAGTCCTGCCCAAAGCGTGAGGTGATGAATTGTGTGAAACGATGCTTTGGTAATATCTGGACATGAAAGTCCCAATGGTTTGGCGGAAGTGGATTTGGTGGTCCATAAATTCCATCCATCCCATTCCTGCTCTGATACCAATGTAAAAGACCGAAACCAAGGAGAGAAATAGGAGAATGGAAACTCACATTGGGACACTTGAATGAGGGAAAACTCCAAATGCCTAGCATGAGCTTTGGCCTTGGTATTTATAGGTAGCATACAAGACCTTTGAAGCTTCTCAAGAAGCTTCCTTGAGCCGCTTTCTTGGAGTGCAAGTCAAGTTAACTAGGAAGCTTCTCAAGAAGCTTCCTTCTAGAAGCCGCCTACTTGGCGTGCAAGCTAAGCTAGTTAGAAGCTTCTAGAAGCTTCCTTCTAGAAGCTACCTGCTTAGGGCGCAAGTTAACTAGTTGGGAAGCTTCCTAAGAAGCTTCTTAGATGCTTCTAGAATATTCTAGGCTATTTTGGCTTATTCTCTACTTCGTAAGCCCGACTAACTTCGTCACTAAACTCCATATTGTTACAGATGGAGTGGAGTACCTGCAAGAAGTTGTGTGCCCATTGTTAGTAAAGCTAGAGTACATGATGAAGGAGATGCAGTCGACTTGTCCAGAGGTGAAGACTGTGTTGCAGGTATTAGCAAGGCTGGAAGAAGAAAACTCGGAGTTGAAGAAGAGTATAACCCGAGGTGAGGAGGAAAGAGAAGTACTGCGAGCGGAGGCAGTAGTGAGAAGTCAGGTGATTGAAGACCTGAAGAGTGAAGTGAATTATCAAGAGGATCTTGTGAAGAAGAGTGACATAGCAAGGGAGAGACAAGTAGTTGAGTACGAGATCTTGAAGCAGCAGTTTGCTGATTCAAGAGTAGAAGTTATCCATGCTATGGCAAGAGTAGCTACAAAGGATCAGGAGCTCGATAGGGTGATGGAGAGTGTAGAGGAGACGAAGCAACTCTGGCAACGAGAGTTGGCAGCACAATATAGAGAAGAAGAAAGATTACGAGAGTTACTTCGTAATCAGGAGGAGAGAGTTGTACAAAAGGAGAAGGAGAAGGAGAAGGAGTCGATGAAAGCCAAGTTCGAGGTGGAGTTGGCAATGTACAGGGAGGACTGGCTTGCGGATCGGGAACGTGAAAGGAAGACAAGATTGGAGCCTTTGAAGGAGATTGTCCTTAGGATAAATACGATGTTAAGTACAGAGACCAGCATTCGGATTGAAGAGACGAGGCTGCACGAGTTGAAGTTATTGGTGCAGGAGACGAGGCAAAGACAGGCAAAGGACACAGATATGAATGCCTTGTTAATTAGTCTCAGAACTCGTGTAGACAGAAAGATCTTAGAGGTAGAAGATAACATTTTGATTAGATTAGACTTAGTGAAAATAGAGATAGAAAAACTTTGGAAAGATGTTAGAGCAAAACCCAAAGTAGGAGAGATAGGAGTGCAGGTGTCTTCGGATTTGACATTTGACACTTTAGAGAAGAGTGGGTCAAGAGATGAAGAATTAGAAGGGTTACCCACTAGTGCAATTTCAGATCAAGAAAGAGAATTGCTGGAATTGGTAGAAGAAGTAGAAGATATGAAACCCGAGGACAGAGTAGTAGGAAGAAAAATTACTTTGGGTTCGGGTTTGAAAGCCGAAGAAGAAGTAGACATCGGATCGGAGTAGTAACAGTTTTGAGATTTGAAGAGGCAGATATGAAGAGGTGCATTGTCATTTCGGATCTATAGGTTAGAAGAGTTGTTGTAGAACGGTATAGTTGTTAGAATTGTCGATTGATTTACTATTTAAGAGTGGCATTCGCAGTCTTATGTTGTTCAGTGCTCATTATTTTTGAGAATAGATAAAGCAAAGTGCTATGAAGTAGTGCTCGTTGCTTGAGCTTGATTTCGAATATCAGCTTTGTAATTGTGTTTGTGAGTGTGTGAAGAAATTTGAAGTGCAAGTCAGTGTGATTGTTGGATGTTGGATTCTATAGCCTTGATCTTCATTTTGTGTGTTTGATCCTGAGTGAAGTGCAATCTAAGCAATGCCTTGACAGATCTGAGAGGAATTGTAGTGTTGGTAGTATTCTGCATTTGTGAGTGCAGTGCGAGGTTGATGTGAAGCAATTTCGATCGAGGAAGTTGTGCCTTCAGTGGAGGGGTGGAACAATTCTGAGGCAAAGTTGTTTTGCAATGAAGTGCCATTTTCGGGAGAGCCTGAATCATCACAATCAAGATTGTTTGGAAAGATTTGATGGAGTTGTGATTATGGAGTGTTAATTTGTGACAAGACTACGAGTCAATGCTTGTTACTCTCTTCTGGGTGTGGTTTCTACCTGAGAGATTAAAGACGCAACCAAGAAGAACTAAATTGTTACTTTGCTTTGTATTTGGACATTTCTGACTTGTATCTCTGCGGGAATGAACTTTACTTACCCGATTACCGCAAAAGTGATATTTGCCGCGTTGTCACAAGATGGTTCCCTACCACTTGAAATGGAGTGTACTATTCAATATGGAAGGAGATAAAGTTTTGTCACAATGTTTGTAATTGTATGAGATAGGAGAGGTAAGAGGATGGCACTTTGCACTCAAGAATACTATGATGAAGATTTGAATGATAGGGTATTGTTGGCTCACTATGTACAAGGATGTACACAAATAGATCAAGAGGTATGACGCATGTTAACAAACAAGGAGACCAATGCACTCAATGTAGTGGCCCCTTAGGCCTATCTTTGGCTTTGTTTGAAAGTGGAGAATTTCCTTTGTAAGACCAATCCAGCCTGCCACAAAGATCACACAACAAAGATACATCTTGGTTTATATTGACTATACCACAAAGATGATCAAAGCCAAAACCACAAAAAGAGATGATGTGGATACCTTAGCAGAATTTTTCTTTCACAACATCACCTCTTGATATAAATACATGTTACAACTTGTGAGTGACAGAGCAATGCATTTTTTTGAACAACTTGATAGAGCCCTCACAAAGTACTTTAAGATAAAGCATCAAAAGATCACACCTTGTAACCCAAAATGCATATGGTATAACAAAGAAGGCCTATGGATTGCTCTATAAAATCTTGAATGTGGTAATGGTGAATCAAGTAGATCTATTGTTAACAGCTGACTGAGAGAGATTTGGTACTAATATACAATAGTTGGCACAAGTTCTTCCTCAAGAAATTACATATGTCATGGATGGGACCATATCAAGTAGAAAATGTTTATGATGATAGATCCTTGCAAATGTCAAACAAGAAGGAAATGTATTTGCCACTTGAGCAAATGGTTTGCAAGTTTATAGGTACCACAAGTAAAATAAATAATAATTAGTTAATTAAATTTAGAAGCAGCCCATATGTTTGCGTGGATGCTCACATTTGAGGAAAGGGATATGTACCAACCATCACATTATAAGTATTATTTTAAATTTCTTTTGTGTAGATTTATGAAAGGTGAGGAAGCCATTAGGGATAGAGCACCCATTTGTGTTACTTATCATTGGCCTAGAAGGGAATAACATACAAGGACAAGATGATGCAAGAAAATGGCCGTGGTTCATTTTCTTCCATGGAACATGATGAGGAAGACCTTTGTGATCATGACTCTCATGGTTGTGATCACATTGCTTATGATTGTGACCATCATGATTATCACTTTTATAGACTTTGGGATCATAATGTTTGTGATCATGATCATCTTAATGAGTGTTTGCATGTACCCAGACACTTGCATGCACAAATAGCAACATTCCACCAAAGACATACCTGCTAAATTTCAAAATAGTTGGGCCCAAGCTATAAATTCAAGGCCCTTGTTCATGTAGCATTTTCTTTTTGACTTCACAAATTTACAAAATTGCATGAAGAGTCTCCGTTGTTTTCATCAACAAGCATCACTAGTTAAGAGCTTGAAAGATTGTGTAAGTGGGTGTTTGGTGTAATGGGTAGTTTTATTCAAAGGGATCATGAGTGAGCAGAATGGCCTTCAACCAAAAAGAGTTAGAGTGCTCCCAAAGGTTATTTTGAAATCACATAGGGTAATAAATTAGCACTAGATTGTAGAGATGAGTATATTTGCTAGAAGAGACTAGAATTTTTTTTGTGGAATTGGTGATTGAGCAATTTAGACATGACATTAAAAATCATAGATAACACAAACCTTGGCTAAGAATTGCTAAAGAATAATGTATTTTCTTGGATTAAGGCTCATTGGAGGAAGGTCCTTGAGCCAATGGTAGAACTTCCTCAAGATGTGATGACCATAAATACCCAATGGATTTGTCTTGAGGGTCAAATGCAAGAGGAGACTGAAACATTGTTCAATAAGACAAATTGAGCAAAGGATAGCAAATAAGGGTGAATAGAGATCCCAAGCAAAGAGCTATTTCAGAGGTAGTGATGAGATCTTCAAGTCCAAGAAAATGACTTATGTTAAACACCAATTAGGTTGTCTTCTTCCACTATCTTCACAAAAGACAACCTATGAATTGGGGTTGAATGTTTCATTTGTGGGTCCGTGAGATGTGTAGGGATATGAGCAAGGAAGGTGGTATCATACTCATGTCATCCTCTATGATACATTTACACAGCAGAATGAAGAGTCTCACAAGAGAAGATAAGAGGAGGTTTCCAAACACTTTTATCATTAGAGATATCTTTATATACATCAAGAAGTGGTACTCAAATATGAGAAGTAAAGATTGGCCTATAAATGTAGTCCATGTAGAGGAAGTATACAACATCCCAATATCTGTAAAAGAGAAAGGAGTTAAGTGCACAAAAAAAATCACAACTTTGCAGAAGATGAAATTTCAAGTAAGTGATAATTCCTTTGAAGAAGATTGTGATGAAAAACAATCAAGACACCATAAGAGAACATGTCTTCATGGAGGAATACCATGACAAAGTGGATAAAAAAGAAGTCATTACCAAGATGCAGGAAATGATATCAAAGTAGGAGGCAAGTGGTTGTGCTCAAAAGTTTTGTTTCTTTTATATAATGTTGCTTTCAAGTTAGTATTGTATAGTTTTGTACAAAATCTTTTGGCTCTAATGAGGAAAACACAAAGTCCATTGGAACATTGTAATTACTTAAGAAAAGTAATTGTATGCAAAGCTATGTTGCATTTGGGTGTGGTGCCTTTGTTGGAAAGTCACAAGCATTGGGATAAAATACAAAGTGAACTTCCAGATGGTCGTACAACAATTTGAATTTTTCCACTAAGGAAAAATCACAAAAAGGACTAATATTGACCAACAACTTGCACTAAATTAGCATATAAGAAGAGAGATGGGTAAAACCATCTCTCTTCTCATATGCAAATTTAGTACAAATGATTAAATCAACACCTAGCACTAAAATGTACATTACATTGGGATAACTTCCATAGTTCATAATATAAGCAATTATTGTGCCTTCATAGCACCATTGAGAAAAGGAAACAAGGACTTCTTCATGAAATTTTCATGTGGAAATAGAAAATTAATTGATGAATAACCAAGAGAAGTGAGGGTATAGTCAAATGAAGAATGGAGGCAAAGTCTTTGAGTATTGATGCAGAATTCTTTTCAGCAGATTTGAATACATATCAAATGAGAGTGGTTGAATTCTCTTTTGGTGTACTTAGGAAGGATCATGACCTAGCAATAAAACACCTAAAGGAGAAGTTGAAGGTATCCAAAGAGAAACTCAAGCACATAAAGAAGAGTTGCAAGATCTACAAGAAGTTTTCTTTCACAATGACAAGGAAACTCAAGAAGTGACCAAAGTGTTGGTGGAAAATTTCATTGTTTAATTTTGGTTGATGTTATCTACATCATTGGAAGGAGCCATGATTGAGTTCTAGTTGCATGAGCTCAAGTTGCAAGAAATACAAAATTAGTCTACACTATGATATGGATATCAATTGGTTGTTAGTAAATCTTTGTGGTCATTATGATGGATGGATTAGCAAAGCTTGGTGGAGTTGTGAAAGTTGAGATATAAAAGCATGAAAGTAATTGTAGAGAAAGGCAATGCACAACAACTCCAAGTGTTCCACTAGATTAGGACTTGCATATTAGCCTGTAGGTAATTCATTCCTCATTTCACATTACTAGATTAGAGGAATTCAATAGAAGTGCTTTAATATCTTTTAGAGGTTCTTAGTTTTTGATTGTGCATATTTACATCCATTTCCCTAAAATTTTCAACACATTATACATGCATCATACCTCAAGTGTATTTTAATACTCCTAGGCATCTTACATACTTTGATGATCTAATCTTATCATAATCATAAAAATGATTTTACATCTCATTTTACAATTTTATTCTAATGCAATGATGTTATAATTCATTCTTGACAAGCATAATGCCTCATTTCCCATCGATATTGGAACTTCTCAAGATTGGAACTTTTGGGGCTTCATAGTTAGCCTAGAATTCTCATAGTTATCCTAAATGTAAGCTTTTTTCTTCTCTCTTTAATTTTCACTAATCCAAAGTTTGTAGGTAACCGCAACTTTTGGGGTAAGATTGCACTCGTCTCGGATAGGGATATGTTACTAATAGAATTGAATAGCTATATCCATTTTTAAAACATAAAACATAAATATCATCTTATAAATGAAGACGAAAATATAAAAGTTATCTGTTTTGGGGTCCATTGAACTGGGGAATGGCGTCCGCGCCATCAGTGAGTCCATTGGACTTACTAAGAGAGCTATTTACTTATTTCTTTAAAAACCTCACTGCGTTACGCTTGCACTTTTGTTTATAGCCAATAACTAATTTTCTGGTCATGCTCGTTGGCCTAGTCGGGAGTTGGCTTTCTCGAACTTGTAAAGGTGGCCTTTACCTACGTTTTGATTTTGGTCAACTGAACGTAGAAACTTGCTTTGTCCATCCAAAGACCAGATCATGCACTTTTGGGTCCCCTAATGGAACGCACTTTTTCCTCCACAAGAATCTGTGCGGCAGCTCATATCTCGTATCTCGCCGTGATCGCGCATGCATACTTATTGTTGACTCCCGAATAGTTATCCCCAATTGAGTACGTTAGGTGTAGCATTTTGTTTAAATTGTCGGCAAGGTGTGTCCGGAATGCATTCTGTTGTATAATAGTAATTAGCTCAGCTTGCGTGGGCACGGGTTTAGGAATGTCAACGCAGCATGGGTCTTGGTGTCTTATCCTCTCACCTCAAAATTCGGTGCATGCTCGCTAGCACATGGAAGTGTTGCACCAGAACGAAGACACTGCAAGTGATTTCTAATTGTACACTCTTTCACAGAATTAGTGTGAAGTATAAAATTTGAGTTAAGTGACTTTTCTGGTCACTCGCTTCAGTGAGTGTGGATATCATTATTGTATATTACTGATAATATTTATTAGTGATACAGAAAATTGAGTTTAATAAAAATTGAAAACATAATATTAACATATGTTGGTTTAAAAAGAATTTGATTGATTAATATGTAAATGATCTTAAGTTAAATTTTAGATAATGTAATGAATATTATCTAAATATATATAAAAAACAGAAGAGTTTTAGTAACATAAGACTTACACCTATACCTTTGCTCTTGTTTTGTCCTTGTTCAAATGTTTGAATTTGAAATCGAGCATATACTTGTAAAATTATTTTTTCATTTTTTTAAACATTTACAGTATTATCAAGATTATCTTGCCTGAATCTACTCCTAAAATTTTAAAGGACATCTCTCATTTTATTCTTACTTTAATGGATACCAAGATTCTTAACATAATCTAAACATATTCCTGAAATAAAGAATACACCAAATTTTACCTTGATCAGTGTTTTAGTTTTTCCTTGAGGTCTCTAGTATTGTGGGATTAAATATACACGTTCATAAGTGTGGACATTGTTTACTGAAAAAGTGTACTTGAAGAAATCAGTTGCAGAAATATTTTGCATGTGGTAGAGAAAAAAGTATCAAGATTTGAACGGGAGTGACTTCACTACGCACTCTTTTGAGTAATTAGTTCAGTGATTCGGAACACACTATTTGAGTTCAATGATTTTTGGAGTCGCTTTCTCTAATAAATGAGAACCACACTTATCAGGAATATACATTTATAAAATATTGAAATATATCCCATGGAACAACGAAAATGAGAATTTAAGGTTTACTTAAATTGAATGTAAACATAAACTTGTAAGCTAGAGTGAATGTGTTATACACCACCAAAAGTATAATATTACGACTAAAAAATCTAATAATATTCCTATTCTTGGTATCATTTTGGAAATATATAAATATTTTGGACAAATGAGAAACACTTTTCAAAACATAAATCTAATTTAATTTAATTTAATTCATGCCTTAATTAATAAACATAAAAATTTCTCTCGAGACTTCTACTAGTGTGGTACACAGTAATTAGAGATCCACACAAGTTACGAAAGTGTAATAATCTGAAGTAATGACCATCTATAAATGAGAGAATGTGAGATTGAAGCGCGAAGAACACAACCAAGTCCAAATAGAGGCTCCATTCACAACTGTTTCAATTCCTTCTTCCTTCTATATTTGCTATGGATTGCAACTAGAAAACAACTTTTTGTTCTTTTAGTTAGAGGTTTATTCATGATCAGAAGAGCATGTCATTCTGATTACTAGGTGTTTAGGCCTCCAGTTTCACCTACTACTTGGAACATGAAACTTGTTACTCGTTCTTCTCTCAATGTTGGAACCATCCTTTCTCCTCGCTGTTTATGTGTTAGAAAGAATATGCCCCGACGGTGAAATCTTACAAAATGTGATCTGACTTTGAAACTGGGACCATATAGGATAACAAGAAAGATGGGAAGATCCTATCAAGTCGTACAGGAATGAAACACAAGAGATAAAAGGAAACTAAGCCCCAATAGTATTGGTACGAAAAATCTATCTGAATAATTGTGTATCAAAGTATCCCCTTTGTCTAAGTTGATCAGAATTCTAATTGGGCACTAGGAAGACAAAGAGACATAGGGGTTTTCACTTATAGATTGAACCGATACCCATAAAATATCAGAGCTAAGTTTTAGGCGAATCCGGAGAAATGTTATGGGTAAAGTACTACAAGTCACTTTTTAGAATACCAATTCTTATGGCTTTACCAATAGGGCCTTTACCCCTAAATTGAACCTCGAAGAGAGTCCATTTCCCATCATACTATAACTGAATCGAGGAAAACCCATCAGCACCAGTCCTCGATCTCAAGCCGTAACAAAGAAGCTGGCCATCTCTCTCTGATGTCATGGCATCCTGTGGAAGCTTATTCACGTGCCTTAGAATTTAACGATTCTAATCAAGGAAGAGAGGGAGCATGACTATGTTGTGGACATTGAGTTCTCACATGATGGACATGGAGTCGAGTTAAGAGTCAAACTATGAAGGCAGACATGGACGAGGTTGGTTACAAGGGGATTAATTTCAGGTCACACAGAGATTAAGCTTAAGTACAACCCAAAGAGATGCCTCTTTTATGTTCCTACATAGATGGCAATGGCGATTGAGGGACGAAAGTGAGGTGGGTTTCAGAAATTGACAGGAAAAGCATCCAGTCGACTGAACCGAAGTGAGAGTACGTTAGTGCAGTAATTAGTGCAGAACTTAAATTAGTACAGAATCCAGGCGTTAAAGTGTGAAACTCAAGGTAAACATGCGACTCAGGAGAGTGAGAACTGCAAGCAATTAACTTGGTTGTGTCCGAAATATGTGAGAGGAAATCCTGGCCCAAGAGTACATATTTTGTCCTGCAAAGTTACTCAATAGTGAGACCTGGGAAATCATGACCCAGGACTTGATCTAACCCACTGTAACATACCATGGTGCTCGTGAGCATTTAGGGTCCCATCAAAACACCAAAGTGAAAGTGGAGCAGGAAGTAATTACCTCGCATGTGGGTACTTTGGTTCTGAAGTGCAAAGTCTAGCAAGTAAGCACCAGAGAGCAAGTGTGCGCAGTCGAGTGCCATGAGTGAACAAATCTGAAGCTTGTGTAGTAGTATTTACACGCCATCCCTGAAATTAGTGAGAGATTAGTGTTGCCGAAACACAATTAGTGCTTCGAGGAATAGATTAACACAATATATTTCTTTTTGTGTGTATGGGCAAAGGACAATAGTGCTTTGCGGGACAGTATAGTTTAGCAATATAGCAACGTGGGTTAGCAGTAAACTTCAAACTTTGATTTTTGAAGTGACTTTTGACCATGCATGATGGGATTACTCTTGCTGGTCTGCAAAAATGCCATGGATCAGGCTTTACATTCTGGCAGTGGGACATGCTAGAGGAGGTGCACGAAGGCTACTTCAAGGGATTTTAGATTTCCAAGTGCACAACTTGGCAACTTTGCTAGTTAGGTAGAGAAGTTGGACCTGACTGCAGATTCAATCTGGGAGGAGCCAAAGGGGCCACTTTGAGTCTGAGCTATGCTTCCCTCATTTCTCTTCCATGTCGTTTCCTGTCTTTTCTTTGTACTTGCTTGCTCTTTTCTTGTTTCCATCCTTTCCAATTTTCTCTTTCGTGTCTGGACATACAACATTTGCTTAATAGGTTTCACGTTTTCTTTGAGTTGGAGCTATGCTTCCCTCACTTTGGGATTGTCTTGTCTTGGAGTGGGGGATATGGGATGCTATGGGAGAAGGGGAAGTCAATACAATCCTTGCATAACCAACTGTTTATTTAGCTTGGGAAGTAGGTGTAGACAAGATTCTCATAGCGGTTTGTAATTCCATTCAAGTTTGTGAATCTCTGGGAGACACTTACCCTCACGGATAGCCCTCAAGTCTATTATCCTTGGAAGCTCTTTGGCCTCCTTGGTATGGTCCGTGATGCATTTCCTTCTAGAGTCTTGCTGAGCATGGCTCTCATGCACCCTTCCACTTAATCAGATAGTGCAACAACTACATGAGTGGCATCACTTCCTAACACAATAGACATCACTCAATAGAGTTCAAACTTACACCTTATCAGTCATGGAATCTAGAATGGAGTCATGGCTTCTTTATTATCCTGAAATACTTAGATCCTAGGGCCAACAACATATACATCCTTTTTACATGATAATTTTTGATTCATGTAGTCACAATTATACCCACTCCTTTGCGTGTGTAGGTGAACACAAGGTTATGAGACATAAGTGATGTGGTGATAATTTCCAATCATAGACTCTGGGGTTTGAAGATTACCCACAAAGGGGGAAAAATTAAATAGCTATTCTAACCCTAAGAAGAATTTTTGTCCACCCTAATCACTTCTCTTCCTCTGGCCACCACCTTCTTACATGCTCACACCAAGAATGCCAATTGGCTCCCCTCCCTTAGATGATCTTAACTCAAATGCACCTACTCTAAAATACCATCAAAGTGCCACTTAATTCTTACTACCTATCTGTTTGCTATAATACAAGAACCCATAACTAGTTTTTCCGTACTCCCACTTAATTCTTAATTACTACCTATCTGTTTGCTATAATACAAGAACCCATAAACTAGTTTGTCCATACTCCTTTAGTTAGTCAGCCTGTAGAGAAGGTCCTGTAACACTTCTCTACCTCTTCCACACTTGGGCTTAGCCAGCCCATAGAGGTCCTCTCTCACAACCCTATATATAGGATCCCACAATCCTTCACTATCATGCACTATTGTACCATCCCATAGATGGTTTCTCACCCTTTTGACTTGGTACCATTGCCTAATCAACACAACTCTCTCCTAAATGTTTGCCTTCTATGAAAGCCTTTGAGTGCTAACTCTTACTCTTGCCCTTGTTGGTATAGGGAAAGAATTGGGACCTCATGAGGTAGAATGCTCCCATACGATCCTGCTCTTGGTAGTCCTTGAAGATGTTGTCTCATACATTAATAAATCCATCCATCAGTGCCGACTTTAGGGTTCTACCTAGACAACAACCCCACATACTTGCTTGTTGCATGAGGTACATGAAGATGATATTTGTTATAGTCTATCTGAATAGAATGAATATGCTTTCTTCTTTGTTTTCTCTACCCAAATGGTTGTACAATAGAGAAAAAGCCTTTTAATAGATATTGCTTGGAAAACTATGGGATCTTGGGTAGTATACAACTATTGCCAGCAATCTTCTAGCATAATCATAGTTTCCTTTATTCCTGTAGGGAAGATTTGGACCTTAGGCCAGCTACACGGTTTACTCCCACAAGAGAATGATGAATCTTATAAGTGCTAGATACCTCCATGTCCAATATATCCTTTAATTGCTCCCTCATGCCTATGGGAGGGACTCCAACGGTGCAAGTAGCCTTGTTGGCTCCATATTGGTGCAGGCTCTTGAAAGCTGAGGGACAACCAACACAAGAGGGTATTGGTAGGCAGCATTAATCCTACATGATTCTGGAATTGAACAACCGCAAGAGGAATCTTATCATATTTAAGTACATAGTGGAATTCCTCATAGGCTATTGTAGGAAGTATGGGACTTCTTAACCTTATTCTCTAGTCTGAGCAGTAGGGTACATGAATTCCTTTCACTATGGGCTTGCCGGACTCGGGTACATATGGGACAAACACCATTTCATCCTCATTTATTAATCTTCACACATAACGTAAAATCCTTCAAACTATATCAAGATGTGGCTTCCTTGGTGCTTGCACAAATTGACTCACCAGACCAATAGCATAGCTTTGATCTGGTCTAGGAAGAGTCAAATAATTTAGACTTCCTATTTAGATCAACCAACAACTCACCATCTTTGGCATTTAACTTAACAGAAGTTGGGAGAGGAGTAGAAATAGGCTTACAAGCTATGATACCAAACTTCTCCAACATGTTGAGAGAATATTGGCACTATAGTAACCAAAGGTTATTGCCATCTTGAATAAACTCAATACACAAGAAGTATGTGGGTTACCCCAAGTCTTTCATGTTGAACTCTCCATTCAATTGATCTTGTACTTGCCAAATGAGATCTTGATAACTATCAATGATGATAAGGTCATCAACATAGATGATCAACAAAACCATATTGCCACCAACTTTAGTTTGTAAAATGAAGAATCTGAACTGCAAAGTTGAAATCCAATGTATAAAACATAGGAATTTATCTTGGCATTCTAAGCTTGTGGAGCTTGCTTAAGTCCATAAAGAGACTTTTTCAATAATTTGAGTCCAAATCCTATGCAACGGCATTCAAGTTGTATCTCTTATCATGCAAGAAATGAGTGTTTGTAAGTTAAGGAATATTCAAAGGCTTGACTCCTGCAAGTTTATACATGCTTTTTCAAAATAGCCAAGGATGCATCCACCAATTGAGCAAAATTGTTTTGAGTTCTCTCTCCTAATTGCTCCAATGCGGTCTTTAATTCCCATATCACTATACTAATGTGAACATTCTATGAATCAGGGTTGGTATTGATGGTGGCATTGTGGGGGCTCTATAGTCTAGAGACTTGATGTATCCATATGATCTCTTAGTAGGATACTTGAGAAACCTTGATATATTCCCTTTTGAGACATGAGTGTGGTTTCAAAGCCAATCCTTGATTCACCAACCTCAAGCAATTGATTAAATACCTTAAGGTGAAGTACAGGAGGCATATCACTACATAAGTGATTTCATGAGGGTTTTCTAATTGGATATCTCCCCATATTAGTGCTTCTACTAATACACACCTAGTCCTCCCCAACTCCCAAAATTTGACTCATATGCCCACAACATGGCAGACTATATGGTTTTGAGTTCCACCCATAGCATTACATGGTGATTAATTGTTGCTCCTATAATGAGAAGGCCAAGGTCAAAATGGTAGATTGGTTCTACCAACATAAAAGTAGCATTGCGTATTCTAACCTCATAAAGGTAGTGAACATCTCCTTCTACATATCTTGTGTAAGATTTGGTCTTGGCAGGAAGGGATACCAAGTTGATTGCACCTTGTCCACTTGGTAAAATGCTACATCCGCCTCCTTGACTTGGTTGACATTGATGAATCTAGGCTCCCAAAATGTCATAAATAATGGCAAGGTGGTAACCGTTATAGGATTTAGCTAGACCCATGGTTGGGAAGAACAACTAGCTATAACCAATCTTAGAAGTCATGCAGATCCTACAAGACTTGCTTGGTGACTTCTCATCTAGATGCAAGTACTGCTATCATTATTCAAGCACAACTTTCTAACCCTTTTATATCTTTCATCTAGGAGTGCAATCCTCACCTTCTTATAGGTCTCAAGGTTTGGGAACTTGCAAGGTAGTCATGAGGTACAAGAATTCATTGTCTAAGATAGCCATACTTTCTACCTATTGCTTAACTAGTTCTATTGCCCCCAAGGACAATTGAACTTCTTCTTCTCCTACTATCTCAAAGGTTGAAGCCTTATTGGCCTCCTTATTTTATCTACTCTTGCCAATTGGAGGGTAGGGGCCATCGGGCCTATTTTTGCTTTTGGGATCACTTCCTTTTGTGAGTGTTGACTATATCTTTGGTGCATGTAGAAGGTATCCTGACAGCATATACTTAAGTAACGGTTCCCTAGCTTCATATTACCAATGAGGACACATTTGAGGACTATTGGAACAGAAAGGGAGGATGTTCAAGTAGGATGCAAACTAAAGAGAGAGCTGCAACAAGGGGAAGGACACTCAAATGTGGAGAGAAGCTGAAGCACAAACTTGTTTGGTTGGCAGGCTTGTTTAGTTGGTGGCTGGTACTTCAGCCTCTCTTTGCACCGACCAAACACTCAATTGCAGGTTTTATCCAAGCTGATCCATCTAGTTTTGCGGAATTATCCACAAGCCCAGGCTCTAATATATCAATACAATAGTTCATTTGTAGGAATTAAAGAGGTTAAAGATAGAGTGGTGCATGAACCTGCAGGCTCTACCGGATATGCCAAAGCAACTCTAGCAGTTGGAGAAGTTACAGATAGTGTGGTGCCCAAACCTATAGGCTCTACCTGATATGCTCGGGCATCTCCCGCAATTGTGGGACTTACAGACACAATCACATGACTTATTTGGCTCATTCCTTCCTCAAGTAGATCCAAAATCGTGAGTTGATGCTCAGAATTAAGCTCAAGCGACGAGCACTACTTCACAACACTTTGCTTTATCTATCCTCAAGATTACGTAGACTAAACAACATAAGACTGCAAATGCCTCCTTTAAATAGTAGAGCAATCAACAATTGCTAACATCTATACCATTTTTCAACAACTCTACAAACTTGTAGATCCAAAATGAAAATGCATCTCTTCATATCTGCTTCTTCATATCTCAAAACTGGTACTACTCCGATCGATGCCTACCTCTTCTTTGGCTTTCAAACTCGATGATCCTCCAAGTATTTCTCCTTCTTTGGGTCTATCTTCAACTACCAAATCCTTCACTATTTCTACTACTTCTTCACTATGAACTTCAATTGAGGTCATGGGTAACCTTTCTAACTCTTTAGCTCCCAACCCACTCTCCTCTAATGTCTCAGAGGGCAACTGCAAAGACACTTGTACCCCTACCTCTATAACTTTGGACTTTTTCTCCTCCTTCACACTAATCCAAAGTCTTCCTAACTCTAAGTTCACTAAATCTAATATGAGACTTACATTGTCTCCTACCTCAATTGTCTTCCTATCTACTCTTTCCCTCAAACAAATTAGAGGAGTGTTCATATCTACATCTTTTGCTCTCCTCTTTGAAGTTTCCTGCACAAGCAATTTCAATTCATGTAGTCTTGCTTCCTCCAACCTTCCTTTAGATTCCATGCTTAGCATTGCTCACAATCTTCCATCAACTTCTCCTATTGACTCTGATGCATACCCCCAAGATCATTCTACCTTCAACTCTTCTTGGTACATCTTTAACTCATCTTTGTACTCAACAGCAAGCATCTTCTTCTCTTTGGCATATTGAGAACTCTACATCTCAACACTTCTTACCAAGCCTTGCAATCTTCCTCCTCTTGGTGTCAGATCAAGAACTCCCTTTGTCATGCTTGATCTTTTCCTATTTCACTTTTCTTCAGGCTCTCTAACTCTTGCTCCATCATAGCTCCCTACGCCTTTACATGAATACTTTCGATGCAAAATTCATTGACCTCCTCTTTCATCTTTGCCAGCAATTCCGTCTGCTCTTTCAACTCTATGGCTTGATTGTGCATCTCTCTTCCCCGCTTCTCAAGACTCTCTTGCAAGTTCTCTAAAGTCTTCTTCTTCAAGACTGCATTCACCGAAAGTTCCTCAGCTTCTTCTTCTCTTTGGGTTACACTCTCCTTCAATCCTTTCACTTTGTCTAGTAGATACTTCACCACCAGCAACTCATTCTTCACCTTCATATGATCTTGCTGGATTACCTTATTCTACGTGTTCAGCAGCTCCAACAATGGAGTCACAATTTGTGTTAAGTATTTGACTCCCTCAAAGCTTTCTTCATTTTTGGCTTCATCTTTGTACTTTGTTTCTTCTGCCAAAGCTTTCCTCCAAAGCCTTGATCTTTGTACTTTCAGCAATATTGCTTTTGAGCTTTCTTCTTTAGCAATATTGCAGGTTCAACCATTATTGATTTCTTGGCTCTATCTCCCTTTTAGTCTTCCTTCTTTGGCTCTGCACCCATCTCCTCTATGGCCAATTCTAAGCAAGGGTTATCTCCTCCCTCCATATGATCAATCGTTGCATGAAATGCTTCATCTTCTTCCACTTCAGTCAATTGCTGAACTTCTTCTTCACCATCACTCTCACTTCCGGATCCTTCACTTTGTAGTGTGAGCTTTGCTTCTTTTGAGTCCCCTCCTCTGGACTCTGTCTCTCCTTCAAACTATGTCTCCAAAGTCTCCTCCTTCACCACCTTCTTACCTTGCAGATTGAGTCTTTGGGTATTTTGTTGTGGCTGAGGCAATGCTACCTCTTTGGGTTTAGTCTGCTTCTTCATCTTTGAACTTCTTCCTTCCACCATCTCCCTCTATCCTATTCTAATGAAGTGATCATCGTTGGCTCAAAGTTGTATCATGTATAGCTGCTCCTCTTCATCCGCTTCTCGTTGTAGATCAGAATGGAAATGTGACACCATGCGATGCCTCTCCTCCACTATCAACAAATTTAATCCTAGAAGTGTGTTGCAGATGGTGCAAAGTAATGTGGAGGTGAATTGGTTCTCCAATTGATGATCATCTGCCTTGTTTGCTGTAGAAGCACTTTGCCTAGTTCATCTTCACTCCTGCAAACATCTGGTGGAAGAAGACTGCCTGTTGCATGTTCACATCTATCATTCTCTTGGGTTTGAACATGGCCATTATTGCTCCTACAATGCTCTATTTGATCTGGTCCCAACAGGACTCCACTTTGTAGCCATTGCTAGTAGACGAGGCAAAGACCAAGTTTCTGATTTCTACGGTCTCCTCTGCAGCATCACACTTCCTATAGAAGGTGACCCTAGTTGTCTCTCCTACTTCCTTCCCCAATACTAACATCCAATCCAACTCAATCCATTGAGCCTGATTTCCCCTATTCCCCTCAACTTTGGGGCCTTCCTCACAATCACTTGCAGCTATCTCTATGATGACACCTGGGAAACTAAAATTCCAGGCCAGGAATGTAATCCAAAGTGTATTCAAGACCTCAATCCTAGTTATGACATCTAACCTCCAAATTGCAAAACTCCTCACTACAAGTGCATTCTTAGTCTTATTTGCCATGATTTGCTCTTTAATTCTTTGGCTGAAAAACTATTCCCTCTCTTGGATGCAACACTCTAACCCCTTCTGGACTTCGGAAAAATTTCACTCTCAACCGGCTTCTTGACACACATTATTGTAGGATGACTACTCAAAGAAACATGATATCTATTTGACATATTTAATTTCCTCGTGCGCAATTGCAATTTTATAGTACCTCGGAGTGCAGTCATTCTTCAATCAATTTCAAAATAGACCCCACTTCTTCTATGTTTTGGTTTCTCATCAGTGTCAAGATGTTCTTCTCTTGCCTCCGCCATTTCTTGAAGTGTACTTTCTTGCCTAGCTTGACACGTAGAGAAATTGTTACACTATCTTTGTATCGGCCTTCACTTCTTGATCTGAAGATGCCATTCTTTGGATTTGTCTATTCGTAACTCCATCCAAGTACTTTCAATTTCCGACCCAAGGTCGACTTCTTTGGGTTTACTCCAAAGACACATAAGTCCATTCTTTACTTTGTAATTAGGCTTTCTTAATACACTTTTTCTTCAAAACTTTACAAAACAGAACAAAACAAAAAGAATGTGGGTACCACACTCTCTATTAGTTATAGAGTGAGAAACCACAAGAGAAAAGGAAAAATTGAGATAAAAGAAAGATAGTGAGGGGTTAAGATGGGAAAACTTCCGGTTTTCCTTGGCAAGGATGGATAAGATGTGGAGGCCTTTGTGAGAGATTTCAAGAGAGCTTGCATAGGAAACAATGAGAAGAGGAAGAATCAATGGGCTTCATTATTACCAAATTTCTTTGAGGATGCAACACTTACATGGTATGAGTAAGAATACCAAGAGAGAGAGAGGAGAGATGAGCAAGAAGAGTCTTGGGAGACTTTGACTTCAGCACTCATTGAGAAATTTCTTCTTGATGAGAGTTATGAGAGATTGATGAGTGAGGTTACCTTTCTCAAGCAAGGAGATGGAGAGAAAGTGAGAGTCTATGTGGGAAGAGTGGAAAAGTTAGAGTCCAGATTTTGCATAGTGTTGAGGAAGGGTGGGGATGATGTGGAGACTACTATGATTGGCATAGGGGCCATGCTCACCAAGAATTTTGTGGGAGGGTTGAGACCACAAATAAGAAGCAAGGTGAGATATGAGAAACCTCCTTCCAAGCTTGAAGCTATCAAGATCGCAATTCGTATGGAGGAGAGTTTGGAAGGAGATGAGAGTGATTTGGTGGTGAAGGAGGTTGTGCATCCTCCTCAAGGTTACAATTATGGTAGAACTTCTGATACTTTGGTGGCAAGGATTGCACCACAACAAGTAGTTGCTCCAGTTCTTGCACCTCTACCAAAGGATCCACTTGAAACCATCATAGAACAACTTGTAGATCTCAAGATCAATGTGGTGCAACTATGGGAGAAAAGAGAGGTGGATCAGAATGTAGGGAGAGGGCCTAGGAGTTATGGAATTCATCCATATAGAGAAGGCCAACCAACCAACAATTTCAATGAGAGAAATTGTTTTGGTTGTGCAGGAAGAGGCCATATCCAAAAGAATTGCCCAAATTCCACTTACCATTGAGGAAGGGGTTATGAAGGAGCCAATAGAGAGAAAAAGAGGGAGGTATAGAAACCCAAGTGGCTCCTAATCCAAACAAAGGTAAGGAGATAGCATCTATAGATGTGGTTGAGAGCAAGTATGAGAAGGGAGAGTGCTCAAAGTCCAAGGGTCTTAATTTGGATCTTTTGGCACAAGAGAAGAAGAGAGCTCATTTTGCAAAGGATGTGCACTCTTCTTAAGGATTTACTCCTAGCTGAGATACTCCTATGCCTACTAGGAGCACTCATACAAGCATTTCAACACCATCAACAAAAAAGACTCCAAGGAGGAAGTTGGGGATGGAGGGCTTCTTGATCTCAAAGCACCAAGGGAACTGCGATGCTTTGAAGGATGTTGGTAGTCACAAGGCTAACATCACAAGGGGCCAATTGATTGCTTTGAATCCTATTTTGAGAAATGAGCTTAGAGGTGGTTTGAGTTCTACAAGGAGCAAGAGGAAGAAGAAGGTGAAGCTCTAGTATCAATGGGGGTGGTGGATGTCAAGCCAATTGTGATAACCCAACAAATATCACTTCTACGGTAATCAAGTAAGTAAAGTTTGTTCCTGCAGAGATACTGGTCAGAATTGGTCAAATACAAAATCAAATAGTAACAAGTAGTTCTTCTTGGTTTTGTCTTTAATCTCTTAGGTAGAAACCACACCCAAAAGAGAGTAACAAGCATTGACTCACAGACTAGTCAAAAACAATTTGTCACACTTAATCACAACTCTATCAAATCTTTCGAAACAATCTTGATTGTGATAATTTAGTCTCTCCCAAAAATGGCACTTCATTGCAAAATGACTTTGCCTCAAAATTGTGTTCCACCCTTCCATTGAAGGCACAACTTCCTTGATCAAAATTGCTTCACATCAACACTGCGCTACACTCACAATTGCACAACACTACCAACACTACAATTCCTCTTTGATCTGTCAAGGCATTGCTCCAATTGCACTTCACTCAAGATTAAACACATAATGAAGATCAAGGCTGTGGAATCCAACATCCAACAAGCACATTGATTTGCACTTCAAAATTCTCCCAACACTCACAAATACACACACAATGTTGATACTCGGAATTAAGCTCAAGCGAGGAACACTAAAATCAGCACTTTGCTTTATCTATTCTCAGAAATCATGAGCACTGAACAACATATGATTGTGAATGCTCCCTTTTAATAGTGAAGCTCTTCAGTAGCTATCTAAAAACTATGATGTTCTACAACAACTTTTCCTACCTGTAGATCCAAAATGACAATGCAACTCTTCATATCTGCCTCTTCAAATCTCAAAACTATTACTACTCTGATCTGATGTCTACTTCTTCTTTGGCTTGCAAACCTGATCCCAAAGTAACCTCACATACTACTCTATCTTTGGGTTTCACAACTTCTAATTCTTCTTCTAATTTTAACATTTCTTCTTCTTCATCTACAATTCTTGTCATGGGTAACCTTTCTAACTCTTTATCTTCCAACCCACTCTTCTCTAGCATCTCCAATGATACTACTTTGTACTCCTATCTGATCTACTGTTGGCTTCACTCTTACATCCTTCTAAAGCTTATCTATCTCTAACTTAACTAAATCTAATTTAATTGTGATATTGTCTTCCACTTCCAATATCTTCCTATCTACACTAGTTTTGAGACTAATCAGCAAAGCATTCAAATCCTTATCCTTCACATTTCTTCTCCTTGTCTCTTGCACCAACAACCTTAACTCGTGCAATCTCATTTCTTCAATCCTCACACTGGCTTTTGTACTCAACATTGCATTCATCTTTACTATGATCTCCTTCACTAGCTCAAACCTCATCCTTCTCTCTCATTCTTGATCCGCCTGGCAATCTTCTCTATTCATTGCCAATTCTGCCTCAAGTTTGGCTTTCATCATCTACTCTCCTTGGGTTATAATCTTCTTCAACTCCGAGTTCTCTTCTTCTAACTTTGCCAACACCTTCAACACAGTCTTTACCTCCTGACACTCCAACTGCATTTCTCTCTTCTTCTCCTCCAACTTCATTAACAATGGGCATACAACCTCCCATAGATACTCCACTCCTTCACTTTGATTTACCTCGGCTTGCGGGCTTTTCTCTTTCTTCACTTCTTCTTTGCTTGACACTCTTCTTCTCAGCCGTAGTTGCCTTATTGGGATGGATTCTTCACTCCTTGAACTCCACTTCCCTTCTTCTACTTGGCCCCGCCTCACATGTTGCCTTGCTTTTGGAACGGACACCTCTCTGAATGATCACCCTCTTCTCCTCCTTCTCTAGAACTTCATCTTCTTGTCTCGGGTTACCTTCTTCTACCATCTCCAGCTTTCCTTCTTCCTCCTCTGGTATAGGCTGCATCTCCACTCTATCTTCACTCTCACTACTTGCTTCACCACTTTGCAACGTGAGTTCAGGTTCTTCCTCCCTCTCTAAGTCTTTTGACTTGTACTTGGTTTCCCCTTTTGATTCTTCACCTGACAATGTGATCACCACCAAGTCCTTCCTTGGGTTTATTTTTTCTCATCGCCACTACTTCTTCTTCTTCTTCTTATTCTTGTCGACTCCTCTTCTTTGACTTTGGAGCATTCACCCCTAAATGCATGTTCTGCTCCGTTTGTGCATAGTACTCATCATTGCTTTTGATCTACAGAATGTATTGTTGCTCCTAAGCATCAACATCTCTTCTCAAGTTGGGACACCATTTTGTGTCTTTCTGCCACGTTCAGCAAATTTAATTCCAATAGAAGTGGGCTGCAAATGGCACAATGTAGTGTGGAGGCGACTTGTGCTACAAATTCCACACCATTTTGTCTTGTGCGCTGATGGAAGCACTTCACCCAATTAATTGGTTCCCTTGCAAACATCTTATGGAAGAACATCACTTGATGTTTCATCACATAAGTAGTTTGCTCCAGCTTGAAGATAGCCATCATTGCTCCTATGATTCCTCTCCTCACAGGGTTTTTGTAACTCTTGATTTTATAACCATTCTTTGTGCATTGGGAAGAAAAGGCGTCTCACACTTCTTGGGTTTCTTTAGCTACTTCTCCTTTCCCCAAGAATATGGCTGTGACAACCCGGAAAATATCACTTTTGTTGTAATCAGGTAAGTAAAGTTTGTTCCCGCAGAGATACTAGTTAGAAATGTCTAATACGAAGTCAAATGTCACAATGTAGTTCTTCTTGGTTGCGTCTTTAATCTCTCAAGTAGAAACCACACCCAAAAGAGAGTAACAAGCTCAAAATCTTGACAACTTGTCACAAATACACACACCCATAATCACAACATAGCAAATTCTGTCCAAACGAATCTTGATTGTGATGATTCAAATTCTCCCAAAGACGTCACTTCACTACAAAAATGACTTCACCTCAAAATTGTGTTCCACTCCTCCACTGAAGGCACAACTTCCTCGATCAAAATCACTTTACATCAACTTTGCACTGCAGTTACAAATGTGAAATACTACCAACACTACAATTCCTCTCAGATCTGTCAAGGCATTGCTCCGATTGCACTTCACTTAGGATCAAACACACAAAATGAAGATCAAGGTTACGGAATCCAACATCCAACAAACACACTGATTTTCACTTCAAAATTCTCCACACACTCACAAACACACACAAAGTTGACACTCGAAATTAAGCTCAAGCAATGAGCACTACTTCACAACACTTTGCAATATTGAACAACAATTCACTACGAATGCCACTCTTAAATAGTGAAGTAAATGATAGTTCTAACAAAAATACCGTTCTATAACAACTCTTCTAACCTGCAAATCTGAAATGACAATGCCTCTTCATATTTGCCTCTTCAAATCTCAAATCTATTTCTACTCCGATCCAATGTCTACCTCCTCATCGGCTTTCAAACCCGATGATCTTCCTATTACTTTTCCTTCTTTGGGCATATCTACTACTACCAAGTCCTTCACTATTTCTACTACTTCTACACTAGGAAAAACAGTTGAGCTCATGGGTAATCTATCTACTTCCTTATCTTCCGACCCACTCTTCTCTAATGTGTCAAATAATAAGTCCAAAGACACCTGAATTCCTACTTTTGCAACATCAAACTTCCCCTGCTCTGTCACACTTCTCCTAATTCTCTCTGACTTGGACTTGACTAAATCTAATATGAGACTTACATTGTCACCTACTTCTAACATCTTCCAATCTACTTGCTCCCTTAATCGGATCAGTAAAGTGTTCATATCCACATCTTTGGCTTTCCTCTTCCAAGTTTCCTGCACAAGCAACTTTAACTCGTGTAGATGTGCTTCTTCCAACCTTCCTTCAGCCTCCACGCTCAAGATTGCTCGCAACTTTCCTGCAACTTCTCCTACTAATTCCAACTCATAACCTCAAGATCGCTCTGCCTTCAACTCTTTGCGGTACATCTTCAACTCATCTTCATACTCAGCAGCGAGCATCTTCTTCTCCTCTGCATATTGAGAACTCTATAACTCAGCACTTTGTACCAGCTTGCACAGTCTTTCTTCTTCTCAATGCTTGACTGCCAACTCTCTCTGCCATGCTTGATCCAGCCCGGCTGCACTCCTCCTCAAGCTTTCTAACTCCTGCTCCATTATTGCGGCCATTGCCTTCACATGAATACTCTTGATGCGCACATCACTGACCTCCTCTTTCATCTTGGTTAGCAACATTGCCGGCCTGCTCTTTCAATTCTTTGGCTTGCTTCTGCATTTCCTTACCTCTTGACTCAAAACTCTCTTGCAACTTCTTGAAAGTCTTCTTCTTCAAGACTGCATCCACCCAAAGTTCTTCACTTCCTCGTCTCTTTGGGTTACACGCTCCTGCAAACCCTTCACTTCAACCAGCAGATACTTCACCACTTGCAACTCATGCGTCCCCTTCATACGATCTTGGGGAATTACCTTCTGGTGCTCCTTCAACAGTTTTAACAATGGAGTGACAACCTTTGATAGATATTGTATTCCGCCAAAGTTCTATTTGTCTTTGGCTCCATCTTTGTACTTTGCCTCTTCCATCAACTCCTTCTACTAAAGTTGCAATCTTTATATCTTCAAAGACACTACTTCCAAGCTTCCTTCTTCCTTACCTACTAAACTCGGCCTTGCAGGGTACTCCTGTCTTTCAGCCCCCTTCTCTTCCACAACTAGGGCTACGCAATGATTCATCTTTCTTGGTACATTGTCAATCATTGCATGACAAGCTTCACCCACTCCAACCAATTGCTGAACCTTGTGTTCACCCTCACTCTCACTTCCGGATTCCTCACTTTGTAAAGTAAGTTTGTCTTCTTCTTAGACCTCTTCTCTACTGTCAGCAAATTCAACCCGATGTAGAAGTGTGCTTGCAAATGGTGCAAAATAATGTGGAGGTGAACATGTCTTCCAATTGGCCACCATCTGCCTTGTTTGTTGGTGAAAACACTTTGCCTAGTTCACCTTCACTCCTACAAACATTTGGTGGAAAAAGACCACTTGCTGCATGTTCACAAAAGTTGTTCATTCTGGTTTGAACATGGCCATTATTGTCCCCACAATACTTTGTTTAATTGGCTCCCAATAGGACTCCACCTTATAACCATTTGTTGTGCATGGAGCAAAGAACAAATTTTTTATGTCCGCCGTCTCCACTACAACATCATACTTCCAATAGAATGTGATCCCCATTGGTTCTCTTGCTTCCTTCCCCAACACTAACCTCCAATCTGACTCAGTCCATCGAGTCAGATTTCCTCTCTTCCCTTGACTTTGGGGCCTTCCTCGCAATTACTGGCAGCTATCTTTGCCATGACTCCTAGGAAACTGAAATTCCAATTCCATGCTAAGAAAGAAATATGAAGTCTATTCAAGACTTTGATTCTTGCTACGACGTCCAACCTACGAATTGCAAAACTTTGCACTGCCAGAGCATTTGTGACCTTCTTTGCCATGATCTGCTCTCTTGTTCTTCGGCATTGGAAAACTATTCCTTCTCCTGGACAAGACACTCTAACCCCTTCAGGATTTTGGAGAATTTAACTCTCAATTGGCTTCCTAACACGCATTACTGCAAGACAACTACTCAAAGGGATAGGAAATCTACTTGACATATTCAACTTGTCCCTGCACAATCGCAATTTTATATTACCCCAAATTGCAGTCATTCTTCAATCAATTTCAAAATCAACTTCCCCTTCTTCTGCATGTTGTTGTCTTGTCACTGTCAAGACATGCTTCATCTGCCTCCACCATTTCTTGAAGTGTACTTTCTTGCCACGTACCAAGGTTGTTAGATGTTCTTTGTATTGGCCTTCTTTCTTCCCAATCTAGTGATGATGCTCTTTGGACTTCTTTCTTTGTACTCCTCTCATGAGTTCCTCCATCATTGGATCCAAAGTTGACTTCTTTGGATTTCCTCCAAAGACACTCCCGTCCATTCCTTCTTTCAAAATTCAGCTTTCTTTGCTTACTTCTTCTCCAATGCTAATAAAAGAAAATAAAAAAAAATGTGGGCACCAGAGTGGCTCCTTGGTCTTCACCTGCCCCTCTTCCAAGTAATAACCTCCAATCCGACTCTATCTATCAAGCTGGATTTCACTTCTTGCCCTCTGCCTTGGGTCCATCAAGACATTTACTCTCAATGATCTTGGTCATGAAACCTAGAAAACTAAGGTTCCAATTCCATGCCAAAAATGTGATCCAAAGTCGTCTACTCAAGACTTTGATTCTTGCAATCACATCCAATCTCCGAATTGCATGATTTCTCACTACAAATTTTGAGTTCTTCCTTCCACCTCCCATCTTACTCTCCTCCACTTTGGGTTGGTGACTACTCTTCCGATTGACTCTTGGACTATCTCTCCTGACTTCCTCTTGATGCACCAATGCATCTCTTACTACACTCCCTTTTCCATGATCTCCCTTAGGACAACTCCTTAATGGCAATGGGAAATTACTTGTCATCTCTTTCTCTCTATCCCAAATCTTATAGTGGCGTGCCTTCTCCGTCTTTCTTCACTTTGAGTTTCTACCAAGAAATCACACCTCTTGCATGCTCTTGTCACTATCAATTCCCCCCTCTTGCTCATAGGCCAGCTGTTTTTATGAGCAGTACCTTCTTGAATGTCCAACCCCGAAGGAAAGTTGTTACACTGTCTTTGCCTTGGTTGAGCACCCCCGAGCCAAAGTTTCCTTACTTCAAGTTGAATGTTAACAGGACCAATCCAAGTACTTCATTTGTTGACACAAAGTCACTTTTCCTTGGGTTACACCCCAAAGACACCATTCTCTGCCTTCTGATGCCATACAGGCGCAATATGACTTTATATATACACTTCTTCTTCAAAAATAAGAAAAAAACAAAAATGTGTGTACGATGCCAGCACCATGGGAGGCTTGTGAATATGCCTCAAAGATTGATGTGAGAGTGAATGGTCACAACATCAAGGATGCATTGGTTGATGGAGGATCAGTAGTGAATGCCATGTCAAAAAGGTTGATGAAGAAGTTGGGTATGATACCCTCAAGACCTTCAACATTTGTGGTGAGCATGGCAACAAGTTTGACCAGTACGGGTGATGGATAAGGTGGTAGTTTCAATTATGGGAATTCAAAATCTCATGACTTTCCAAGTCTTGAAGGATTCAAGCTATGACTAACTTCTTGGGAGGCCATAGTTGAGAGCAGCACGCACAACTGATTGATGGCACAAAGGGTACTTAAGGATTGGATGATCAAACCATAGAGTCACAGTTCCTGTGACTAACACCACCAACACTTCATATTCAGATACACCATCTTCTGATTATTGGGAATCAGATTCTAAAGAAGGAACTTTAGGTGTGGACACAAGCATGGAAGAAGAGACTTCCATGGAGGAAGATGAATCTGAATCTGATTTAGATGTGTATTTCTTGTGTGCTATGGATTTTGCACCTAAACCAAAGGTTTTGAAGGACCCAAATAAATCACCATGACACTTGAGGAGATAAAAAGGAGGTTATCTACCTTCAAGTATGGTCCAAATGTTACCCAGGAAGAGAAGGTGAGATTTGAGGAGCTTTTCCACAAGTTCATCCACATGTTTGCTTTTAATTACAAGGATCTTAAGAAAGTCACCTTGGAGGAGCACAAGATAGAGGTAGAGTCACATGCAAGACCAGTCCACCAAAAGTAACGTTGCATTAGCCTACCAAGAGCTTTGGTTGTGAAGGAGGAGATGGATAAGCTCAAGGAGGCTGGATTTATCTTTGAGGTGGAGAATTCAGAATGTGTGTCTCCAATTATCATTGTGAAGAAAAAGAATGGCAAGCTTTGTGTATGTGTGGACTACAAGAAGCTCAATGCTATTACCAAGAAGGACTACTACCCATTACCATTCATTGATGAGATCTTGGAGGAGGTTGTAGATCATGAGAGGTATAGTTTTGGAGATGGTTATAGTGGATATAACCAAATCAAGATTGCACCAGAGCATCAACAACTCACCATATTCACCACACCTTGGGGAACTTAAGCTTTCAAGGTCATGCCTTTTGGGCTTTGCAATGCTCCATCCACATTCCAATGGTTCATGAACAAGGTATTTGAACCTTTCATTGGGATATTTGTAAGAGACTTCATTGATGACTTTTGTGTCTATGGGAGCAAGGAAGACCACTTTGAGCACCTAATCAAGGTCTTGCAATGCTTGGATAAGGCAAATGCATCACTCAACCCAAAGAAGTGAATTTTTGGATGTGAAGAAGGTCTACTTTTGGGGCACATCATCTCCAAGGATGGGATAGCAGTTGATCCTAAGAAGGTGAGGAAAATCTCAGACCTTCCATTCCCTTCAAGCTTGACAAAGTTACACCAATTCTTGGGGATGGTTGGATACTATAGAAGGTTCATCTTCTCATTTTCCAACAAGGCTTATGCATTGACCATCTACATGAAGAAGGGTGTAGATTACATGGTGATTTTGGAAGATAAGGAGGCTCTTAAAGCTTTTGAGGAGCTCAAGCAATCCCTTGTTGTAGCTCCAATTCTTGCTAAAATTGATTGTAAGCCTTTCATCCTCTACATGATGCTTCTAATATAGCTATAGAATGCACTCTCAGTCAATTAGACCAAGATGTGCATGATGATCTAATAGCTTATGCTAGTAGGTAGATGGTTTTAGCAAAAAAAGAACTACTTTGTTAAGGAGAGAGAAGAGTTGGCAATGATCTTTGGTCTCAAGAAGTTTAGACACTACTTGATTGGATGGAAAGCCACAATTGTCATGGATCACAATGCTTTGAAGTACATTTTCAACAAGCCTAATGTAGAAGGGAGACTAGCAAGATAAATGATACTCTTGTGTGAGTATGACTACACTATTGAGGATAGGCCAGGGAAGAAACATGAAAATGCAAATTTGTTATCTAGGGCATATGATTATGATGGAGATGAGCCAATGGATGACTTCTTCCCAAATGAGGAGCTCATGAAAATCTTGGTCACTCAAGAGGTTCCAATAGAGTACAAGGAGATTGTCGATTTTGTGACAAGAGGTAACTATCCAGAAGGGATGCATGCTAGGGAGAGGAAGATCCTTGTAGCAAGATCTAGACCTTACACAATGGTGGAGGATATTCTTTTTCACCAAGGAGCAGATGGTTTACTTTGAAGAGCAGTGGGTAAAGAAGAGTCTATCCTACTCATAAAGGAGTTTCATGTAGATTTAGTGTGTGGAGGACACTTTACAGGAAAGATGATTGCTTTCAAGATTCTAGATGCAAGTTACCATTGGAGAGGGATGTTCAAGGCTTGATTTGATTATTGCAAAACTTGTCATGTTTGTAAAGCTTTTGCTAGAAAGTCTACATCCACTCCACCACTTAAGTCAATTCCATTGCTAGGATGTTTTGAGAAGTGGTGAATTGATTTTGTAGGTCCTCTCAATAGAACCCCAAGGAATAATTGATGCATTGTGGTAGTTACTGTTTACCTTACCAATTGGGTTGTGGTACCCACATTTTTCATTTTGGATGAGTTTTGAAGAAGAAGTGCTTGGTGAAACCAAATTGAAACCAAACGCAGAAGAAATGAGTGGAAACATGTGTTTTGATCAAGCCTAGAGAAGTCGACTTTGGATTGGAGGAAGAAGGACTTGGTTTTGATCAGACCCAAAGTAGCTTACTTCATGTCAGAGGAAGGAAAAACTTGGACTCGACATGAAGGAGGGTTTCTTTGCATCGGAATAGAGGTTACATTTCAAGATTACTGCGGGGGCTGTATCTCATTGAAAAAAGGTCCAAATCATGCATGATATATCTCGTTGGAAGCACCTAGTCCAAGGCTTTCTTTTGCTACTAAAATCATAGAGTTTGGAGGTTTGTCGCAAAAGTTACAAGCATTTTAAGTTTTGGGAGTAGATTTAGAGAGTAGGTTAGTGTCTTTGGGTCTACAAGACTTCAGACTTCAGACTTCAGGTTTAAATGACTTTGAGTCTAAAGACTTTTTTTAAAGAAAAATATTATTCAACCTAAGGTAGTTGGACCTTGGAGTGCAGTGAAGGTGACTTGGGGAATCTTGCCTGAGGAGTTAGAGGAAGTTAGAGGAAGGAAAGAAGATATTTAGGATGCCCATGACTTCAATTCTGATTGAAGAAAGGATAGAATTAGAAGAGAAACAGCAATAGTGAATGAACTCAAAGTGCAGGATAAGATAGTAAGTGTCTTTGGGTCAATTACGTGAGTGATTAGGAGAAATTGGGTTGCAAATTGAAGGCGTAAATAGTGTACCCATGCTTTCAATTACAATTCTTGATGGGACATAGTAGAATTAGTAAAGGAATTGATAGTAGTTAGACCCGAAGTAAGAGAGATAGGAGTGCAAGTGCCTTCGGATTTGACATTTGACACTTTAGAGAAGAGTGGGTCGGGAGATAGAGATTAGAAGGATTAACTATGACAAGAATTGTAGATCAAAGTGAATTGGTAGTGGAATTGGTAGACAAATTAGTAGTTGTGAAACCCAAGGACAGAGTTATGAGTGAAGTTACTTCAGGATTGGAAGCTAAGGAAGAAGTAGACATTGGATTGGAGTAGTCATAGTTTTGAGATTTGAAGAGGCAGATATGAAGAGGTGGTTTGTCATTTTGGATCTACAAGTAGGAAGAATTGTTAGGAAACGGTAAAGTTGTTAATAACTATCGTTTGCTTCACTATTTAAAGGTGGCATTTGTAGTAAAATGTTGTTCAGTACTCATTATTTTTGAGAATAAATAAAGCAAAGTGTTGTGAAGCAGTGCTCGTTGCTTGAGCTTAATTCCAAGTATCAACATTGTATGTGTGTTTGTGAGTATGTGGAGAATTTCAAAGTGCAAGTCAGAGTGTTTGTTGGATGTGGATTCCACAGCCTTGATCTTCATTCTCTGTGTTTGATCTTGAATGAAGTGCAATTGGAGCAATGCCTTGATAGATTTGAGAGGAATTGTAGTGTTGGTAGTATTCTGCATTTGTCAATGCATTGTGGTGTTGATATGAAGCAATTTTGATCAAGGAATTTGTGCCTTTAGTGGAGGGGTGGAACACAATTCTGAGGCAAAGTCATTTTGCAGTGAAGTGCTATTTTCGGGAGAGCCTGAATCATCACAATCAAGATTGTTTGGAAAGATTTGATGACATTGTGATTAAGTGTGACACATTGTTATGACAAGACTGCAAGTCAATGCTTATTACTCATTTTGGGTTGTGGCTTCTACTTGAGAGATTAAAGAAGAACTCAAGAAGAACTACATTATGACATTTGACTTTGTATTTGACTAATTCTAACCAGTATCTCTGCATGAACAAAATCTACTTACCTAATTACCGCAAAAGTGATATTTGCCAAGTTGTCACATGGGTTGAGGCTAGACGATTGAGGGACAAGAATGAAGATGAAGTGGGTAGATTTCTTTATGAACACATTATCACTAGGTTTGGATGCCCTTTGGAGTTGGTTTTTGATAGATGAGTAGAGTTTATAAGAAGCATCACTACAACCATGCTACAACATTTCTCTATCATACATAAAGTAACTACATCCTATAAGCCAAATTCCAATGGCTTGGCAGAGAGAACCAATCAAACCTTGTGCATGATGTTGGCCAAAGATGCAAAAATGAAGGGAGCTAAACATGTAGTTTTGTGGGAGTATAGAACAACCATGAAGACTTCCATCAGATATTCTCCATTTCAATTGGTATATGGTATTGGGTCTACCTTACCTATTCATTTTGATCTTCCTTCCTTCCAAAGCATTCATAAGAGATTGAAGAAAGCACAAGGAGGTGATGGAGAGAAATCAACAAAGGATCAACTCATGGAGTTGGAAGAGGCAAGAGAAATTGCTATGGTTCGAGTGGAGCAAGCCCAAAGGAAAGAAAAGAAGAGCTATGACAAGAGGCATGCAAGAAGAAGGTGGAGCCTTTCAAAGAAGGTGATTGGGTTATGTTGTTTGATTCCATTTGATTCAAGAGAGTGCAAAAGAAGTTTTTGCCTGGGTACTTTGGACCTTTCATAGTGGAGAAGGTGTGGGTCAATTACACTTTTGATCTCTTTTAATGGAATATGCCCATGTGGATGGATATTCCTTTATCCTTTTTGACTTTACTTGACTTTTAGCCTAGTAACTTGAGATACTATGGTAAATAGTAATTTTTGTGCGTAACTATTTCACAAGTATATAAAAAAGGGGTGAGGAGGTACTCATCATCCTTTCATTTGCAACTATCTTTCTCTCATTGAGTTCTCTAGTGAACAATGTCTTGAGCCTTGTAGTGTTGGCCTTGGAGGAGTTTGATGGAGTTGGGGTTCCTTGCCTTCTAAGTCCATGGTGTGCTACCATAATAGCCATCAGAGGTTCAGCTTGAGTGAGAGACATGCCTGCTCACCAGTCTGATGGACTTCATATTCTTTTACAATCCGCTTTGTAGGTGGTTTTTTGGTATCACCAACAATGGTGTGAGATCAAGGATTCATCTTCTCAAAATGAGCTAGAAGAGTTATGTTGACCACCATAGGTTTTGTTTCATTGTCTCAAAGAAAAATAGTGTTGTCATGAAGAGTGTTATCAAGGTAGAGGTATCTCTTGTCAATTTCTCTTTCCTGGTAATCAATGTCATCTTTGATATAGAAGGAGGAGGTCAAGATTTCTTGAGTTTGTTCCTACTTGTAAGGGAGTGGGAACATAACATGGTGGAAAGCATGGTGGAAAGCTCCATCATTAGTGCTAAGGGAAGCTTTTGAGTCCAAAAAACTGCATTTGAAGTCAAAGAATCCCATCAAGAACATTTCACAATCTTGCTAGAAAAATGGTGTTATTGCAATGTAGTTGTTGGGTATGACCTAATTGAAGAGGAAATGAGAGGTCATTTCATTCATTTCAAACTCATTTCATCTTCCATTATGAAAAGACAGTTAGAAATGGTGTCTACAATTCCCTCATTGCCATTAACATGAGCAAGGCTTCATGCTTCAACATTAAAACTTGCTTCTCCTTCCTGATCTGAACTTGACATTGGTCTAGTAGGGTACAGATTTAATATAATGTGTTTTGAAATTTTTTTAAATGCTAGCTTGCTGATTGGTCAAGTGGTGATTATATTGGCATCTACTAGCCAAGGTACTCCCAATAAGAGTGGAAATTGTGCGAGTACAAGCATATCTACTATCAAGTAATTGATCAAGAAGGTCTACTCTCCTATGAGTATGGGAACTTTGGTTAACACTCCAAGGAGGCAATGTGATTACCCATATCAAAGAGGGTGTGTGTTTTTCATCCTTGTTAGTCCTAGAGTTTCTATCACTCTCTTAGTCATGATGTTTATGTAGGATCTTGAGTCAATGTGGCAATTGAGAATAACATTTCCTTGGATAGTTACAATATTTCATGGACCTTGGTGTACAACACATGATGATTGTATAGATTCCTCAACCAAGGTGGTATGCAAGATGCCCATAGCCAAAGGTAATAGACTATTTACAAGAACCAATTTTTGTTGCTATAAGACAACATTCTTTGGAAGGGATGTGAAATTCCAAGAAATTTCATGAAATAAACTATGGGTTGTAGTATCATGAGGAATTTTTGTACCTTCTTATGTTTCATGGGATGGACTTTGCATAGTTGTTTTAGGTGATGTTAGCCTTGGTGTTTGTTAAATTGGCAAGAATGTCATAGTTGTGTATGATAGATATTGGTGGTTGCTTTGCCAAGGTATCAAACATAGGTATGGCAGCTCTATATATCTCCATAATGGGCTACATGACTTCATTGCATGTTGCATCTTTGATTGAGCTCTCAAAAGAATAGCTTTTTATATTAGAGTTGCTACCCATAGAAGGTGCTTCATAAGTGCAAGATCATGTTGTGAGGAACATATTTGCCTTTGTAACCACATCCATGTCATTTAGAAAGGCCTCTCTTGTATTGGATCCTTCTTCTATGGCAATTAAATAAATGCACATTCTTGTTAGGACCAACATGAATTTGCAATTCATTCTATGTGGGGTGCCCCATGTTTAAGTTATGAAATTCTTTCACTCCTATCATCTAAGAAAAGCAGTTTCTAAGGGCCATGTTGGTTGCAAGCAAGTAATTGCTATGGCAAAGGTATGGGACTTTGATCATGGGCAAGTTGTTGTGGGACTTCCACTATAGACATCATATAGTCCAACTAAGGGATATTCTTCTTATAGGATAAAGATCAATTATGGGATTCCTCTTTCAGGGGCAGATGAGAAAGTGGGCAGAGATTGCTACATGCATGTAAAATAGTAGGACAAAGTTAGGTAGGTAATGAAAGCAAAGGTAGCATGTTAACTCACTCAACCAATGTAATCTAGAATCAAGGATTGGGAGCCAATTATGCATTCATGAGGGAATGACATTTGAAGGAGATGGCCGCCATAGAAGAAGTGTAGGGAGGAAGTAGAAATATCTTTCAAGGTTCAACCCCAGCTGTATAAGGAAGCCTTGTCCACTATGATGAAATCGTTGCTTTTTATTACCCATGAGTTGATTGATAGGTTGTCTAGCAAAAATTGAGTGTTACTTAGTAAAGAGGAGGACTTGTCATGATGGAAGAAGACTATCACACAATATTGGAGTGTCCTTTGTAGGGCAAGTGGTGGCTGTTATGTTATATGTGTCAGCCAATAATCAAGATATACAAAACCTAAATACCTTATCCTAATGCTTGTTCTTGATTACATGTATGGATGATTACTAGTACATGTGGATGATTATGCAATGTGTATGATGTGGTGCTTTTACTAATCATTGATACCCTTGGCTCCACTATGGGATGTCCCATAGTTCTCATGTAGTGCAAAAATTGATTGAACAAGAGTGACAACAAAGGAGGTTAAAGGGCTCACAAGGGTGATAGACTTGCAAGCCATCTCTTGAGTTAGGTGTCCAACATTAAACCCTATCCCATAGCATTGATATATGCACCTTGGGAGAATCCTACCCAGAATTCCTCCCCAAGCCCAAAGAAAGGGCTGGCTATGTATGTGTTGTCCCACAATTCCTTGTCCCATAGCCAAACTATGGGTTAGGTCAAGCATGCCAACACTTTTGGCACCCTTGTCAGCTGACTTGTTTCCCTCTCCACTCCCTTCTACAACTTACACGGGCTACCAAAATTACCACACAAGGATGTGGTTGTGTTTTGTTCCAGGGAAGCATTCTCTCTTGTGTTAAGAATGATACCTATTTTTGGTTTGATAAAGGCATTACCTCTCATATCTACAAGTGCCACCATTTTTTATTTGGAGTACACCTTACTTCTCAATTCTATAGGAAACATGGGTGCCATAAAAAGGAAGTATCACCTCTCATTTTGGGAGATACTACTGATTCAATTTGGAAGAGACATTACCTTCCAACTCAACAAAGTAGACATTTTCTAAGTAGGAAGAAGTGCTACTTCCCATTCCCACAAGAACTTTGGTTTTCAAATGGGGAGAAGCATAACCTCCTACATTTATCAATCCCATTGCAAAATCACAAATTCAAGTGACATTTTCATTGATAGAAAGTACTTTTGCCCAAAGGAACACATCTACTACAACATCACATTTGGTAGGGACTCTAGCCCCTCCAACTACACCAATTCTTGACTCTTGTAGTTCTTGTAGCCCCAACTATAATGACTTTAACCTTGGGAGGCAAAAAAATATTTCATACCTCAAGTATTATAGTGTTCATAGGACAAGAAGATTTTGAGTTATCCTTACAAATGTTTGAGAATGTTTGGATGGAACAAAATTTTGTGAATGATGCCATAATGGCTTGTCAAATTGGTCAATACTCTATTGGAATTATGCAATACTGGTTTAGTGGCCTTGGCCCTACCACAAGTATGATTATGTGCTGATATGAGCAGAAAGACAACATGAATACATCTCATTGAGACAATTAAAGACACAATTAAAGACAACATAAACCAAATATACAAAGAATACAATGAAACCATGCAAGCATTTATTCAAGGATTTCAATACATAGCATTAATGATAACCCCAACCCTAGATGCTAGAATGATTTTAAATTGGTTCAAGGATGCTCTACTGTGATAACCCGACAAATATCATTTTTGCGGTAATCAAGTAAGTAAAGTTTGTTCCCATAGAGATACAAGTCAGAATTGGTCAAATACAAATGAAAATGATCATTGTGTAGATCTTCTTGATTGCATCTTTAATCTCTGAGGTAGAAACCACACCTAAAAGAGAGTAACAAGCATTGATCTTCAGTCTCGTCACAAATTAACAGTCCTCAATCACACCTCATTCAATTCTATCCAAACAATCTTGATTGTGATGATTCAGATTTTTCCAAAGATGGCTACTTCATTATAAAACAATTTCACCTCAAAATTGTGTTCCACCCCTCTATTGAAGGTACAACTTCCTTGATCAAAATTTCTTCACATCAACTTAGTGTTGCACTCACAAATGCAGAATACTACCAACACTATAATTTCCTCTCAGATTTGTCAAGGTGTTGCTCCAATTGCACTTTACTCAAGATCAAACACACAAAATGAAGATCAAGGCTGCAAAATTCAATATCCAACAAGCACATTGACTTGCATTTCAAAATTCTCCACACACTCACAAACACAAACTGGATACTCAGAATTAAGCTCAAGCGACAAGCACTAAACTCAGTACTTTGCTTTATCTATCTTCAGAAATTATGAATACTAAACAACATAACACTACAAATGCTCCTTTAAGTAGTAGAGCAATCAATAGTTACTAACAAAAATATTGTTCTACTACAACTCTACAAACTTGTAGATCTGAA
Source organism: Lunularia cruciata (assembly GCA_948567375.1). NCBI lineage: Eukaryota > Viridiplantae > Streptophyta > Marchantiopsida > Lunulariales > Lunulariaceae > Lunularia > Lunularia cruciata. The sequence goes on along the minus strand of OX419756.1, from coordinate 49,561,726 downwards.
ACTACAATGCAACTCTTCATATCTACCCCTTCAAGTCTCAAATCTATTTCTAATCCGATCCAATGTCTACTTCAACTTTGGCTTCCAAACTCAATGATCCTTTATCACTTCTCCTTCTTTGGGTCTACCTAATTCTACTACATCCGCCACTATATCTACTACTTCTTCACCCTGAACAACAATTGAGGTCATGGATAACCTTTCTATCTCTTTATTTCCCAACCCACTCTTCTCTAATGTCTTTGATAATTGATCTGAAGACACCTACACTCCTACTTCTGCTACTTCAAACTTCTTATCTTCCTTCACACTACTCCAAAGTCTCTCTAACTCTGAATTTACTAAGTCTAATCTGAGACTTAGATGGTCTCCTACCTCAATTATCTTCCTATCTACTTGTTCCCTCATATGAATCAACAAAGTGTTCAAATCCACATCTTTTGCTCTTCTCTTTCTCATCTCCTTCAAAGCAACTTCAATTCATGCAGTCTTGCTTCCTCCATCTTTCCTTCAAACTCAATGCTCAACATTGTTCTTAGTCTCCCAACAACTTCTCCTATTGACTCTAATGCATACCCTTGAGATCATTCTGCCTTCAACTCTTCTTCGTACATCTTCAACTCATCTTTGTACTCGGCTGCAAGCATCTTCTTTTCCTTTGCATACTGAGCACTCTGTACCTCAACACTTATTACCAAGCTTCTCAACCTTTTCTCCTCTTGGTGTTGGATTGCTAACTCTCTGCCATGCTTCATCCTTCCTTGCCGCACTCTTCTTTTGGCTCTCCAACTCCTGCTCCATCACAACCGCCATCACCTTCACATGAATGCTTTCAATGCAAAGTTTGCTAACTTCACCTTTCATCTTCTCCACCAACACTTTCTGCTCTTTCAACTCTTTGGCTTGATTTGCATCTCTCTTCCATGCTTCTTGAAACTCTCTTGCAAGTTCTTTAAATTCTTCTTCTTCAAGACTGCATCCACTCTAAGGTCTTCAGCTTCTTCTTCCCTTTGAGTTACCAACTGTTTCAATTCCTTTGTTTCATCCAGTAGATACTTCATCACCTACAACTCATTTTCTTCACCTCCATATGATCCTTCAATAACACTAACAATAGACCCACAATCTACAATAAGTACTCCACTCCATCAAAGTCTTCATCTTTTGCTCCATCTTTGTAATTCACCTCCGTTGATGCTCCTTCCGCTTGTATCTTCCGCCAAAGTCTTGATCTTCATACCTTCAATGACCTTCCTTCCGAGCTTACTTCTTCCTTATACAGTGAGCTCAGACCTACAGGTTTAGCTATCATTGACCTCTTAGATCTTACCCCTTTTTGTCTTCCTTCTTTGGCTCTTTTTCCATCTCCTCCATGGGCAACTCTAAGCAAGGGCTATCTCCTCTCTCCATACAATCAATCCTTGCATGGAACGCCTCATCATCTTCTGCCTCAACTGATTGTTGGACTTCATCTTCACCTTCACTCTCACTCCTAGACTCCTTACTCTATAATTTGAGTTCAGCTTCTTTGGAGTCTCGTCTCTTGGGCTATGTCTCTCCTTTGGACTCTATCTCCAAAGTCTCATCCTTCACTACCTTCTTACATTGCAGATTGAGTCTTTGGTCTTCCATTGTGGCTGGGGTAAGGCTACTTCTTTGGGTTTAGTCTGCTTCTTTGTCTTTGGACTTCTTTCTTCCACCATCTCCCTCAGTCCCATTCTGATGTAATGATTGCACAAGCTTGTACTTGCAAGATGTATTGTTGCTCCTCTTCATCCGATTCTCATCCAAGATTGGGATGGAAATGCAAAACCATATGTTGCCTCTCCTCCATTGTTAGCAGATTTCATCCTAAGTAGAAGTGTGTTGCAAACGGTGCAAAGTAGTGTGGTGGCAAATTGGTCCTCCAATGATGATCATCTCCCTTGTTCTTTGATGGAAGAACTTTACCTAGTTCACCTTCTCTCTTGCAAACATGTGGTGGAAGAAGACCACTTGCTGCATGTTCATGTATGTAGTTCGCTTGGGCTTGAACATTGCCATGATTGCCCCCACAATGCTTCACTTAATTGGGTGTTGATAAGACTCCACTTTATAGCAGAGCAAAAACCCCAGTTGCATTTCTTGCTTCCTTCTCAAGTACTAGCTTCCAATCCAACTCAGTCCACCGAGCCGGATTTCCTCTCTTCCATAGAACTTTGGGGCCCTCTTCACAATTATTGGCAGCTATCTCTATCATGACACCTAGAAAACTAACATTCCAATTCCATGCCAGGAATGTGATCCAAAGTCTGTCCAAGACTTCAATCCTAGCTATGACATCTAATCGCTGAATTACAAGTGCAAGTGCATTCTTAGTCTTCTTCATCATGATCTGCTCACTAGTTCTTTGGCACTATAAGATTATCTCCTCTCTTGGACACAACACTCTAACCCCTTCTAGACTTTGGAAAATTTCACTCTCAATTGGCTTCTTGACATGCATTATTGTAGGACAACTACTCAAAGGGACATGGTATCTACTTGACATGTTTGATTTCCCCCTATGCAATTATAATTTTATAGTACCTTGAAGTGAAGTCATTCTTCAATCGATTTCATAATTGACTCCCACTTCTTCTGCATGTTTGCATGTCTCCTGTCATTGTCAAGGTATTATTCTCCTGCCTCCACTGTTTCTTTAAGTGTATGTTCTTGGCTGGCCTGACACATAGAAAGGTTGTTACATCTTCTTTGTATTGGCCTTTGCTTCCCGTCCCAAAGACGCCCTTCTTTGGATTTGTCTCTTCATAACCCCATCCAAGTACTTTTGATTCTCGACCCAAGATCAACTTCTTTGGCTTTACTACAAAGACACATAAGTCCATTCTTTCTTTTTTAATTTGGCTTCCTCAATACACTTCTTCTTCAAAACTTGTCAACACAAAAAATGTGGGTACCACATCTACTTGGAGGATATCCAGAAATTTCTAATTTACAACAAGCCTACAAATCTAACCCAAGCCTTCAAGGAAGCACATTGTTGGGCTCAAGCTCAAGCTCAAGTGGGATCTTCCTTTGCTGGATCTTTGCTGTATCATGAAAAATTCAAGGAAGTGTAATGCATAATCTCTATGCTTCTACTCAATGATTCATGAAGTCAAATTACTTTTATGGGAGACTCTTGAAATTTACCGGCCCAATATGTAGTTGTGGTACCCACAATTTTTGTTTTGTTTTGTTTTGTTAAAGTTTTGAAGAAGAATTGAGTAAGAAAGCCTAATTACAAAGGAAAGAATGGATTGGTGTGTCTTTGGAGTAAACCCAAAAAAGTCAACTTGGGGTCGGGAATCAGAAATACTCGGGTGGGGTTACAAAGAGACAAGTCCAAAGAAGTGCATCTTTGGACCAAGAAGTGAAGGCCGATACAAGGACGGTGTAACAACCTTTCTACGTGGCAAGAAAGTACACTTCAAGAAATGGTGGAGGTAGGAGAAGAAGCCCTTCCAATTCCTCTGAGTAGTCATCTTGCAATAATGCACATCAAGAAGCCGATTGAGAGTGAAATTTTCCAAATTCCAAAAGCGGTTAGAATGTCACGTCAAGGAGAGGAGATAGGTTTTTAGTGCCAAAGAACTAGAGAGCAAATCATAGCAAAAAAGGCTAAGAATGCAGTCGTAGTGAGGAATTTTGCAATTTGGAGGTTAGATGTCATAGCAAGGATAGAGGTCTTGAATAGACTTCAGATTACATTTCTAGCATGGAATTGGAATTTCAATTTCCCAAGAGTCATGGCAGAGATAGCTGCCAATAATTGTGAGGAAGGCCTTGAAGTCAAGGAGAAGATAGGAAATCTGGCTCAATGGACTAAGTCGGATTGGAGGTTAGTATTGGGGAAGTAAGCAAGAGAAGCAACGGGAATCATCTTCTATTGGAAGTGTGATGTTGCAAAGGAGACTGCGGAAATCAGAAATATGTTCTTCACCCCACGTACTACCAATGTTACAAAGTGAAGTTCTATTGGAACCCAAGTAAATGAAGCATTGTAGGAGCAATAATGGCCATGTCCAAACCCGAATGAATGACATACTTGAACATGCGACAGGTAGTCTTCTTCCACCAGATGTTTGCAACAATGAAGGTGAACTGGGCAAAGTGCTTCCACCAGCAAATGAGGCAGATGATTGTCAATTGGAGAACCAATTTGCCTCAACACTACTTTGCACCATTTGCAGCACATTTCTACTTTGCATTGAATTTGTTGCTAGCAGAGGAAAGGCATTGCATGGTGTCACATTTCTATCCTAATCTACACCAAAAATTGGATGAAGAGAAGTAGCACTACATGTCACACCTACAAGCCAGCAATGATCACTTTACTAGAACTGGATAGAGAGAGAGTGTGGAAGGAAGACGTCCAAAGACGGAGAAGCAAACTAAACCCAAAGATGTAGTGTTGCCTTAGCCATAACAAAAGAAGACTTACTCTATGAAAAAAGAAGGTGGTGAAGAAGGAAAATTTGGAAATAGAGTCTGAAGGAGAGATAGAGTCCAGAGGAGGAGACTCAAAAGAAGCAAAATTTGGAAGTGAGAGTGGTGGTGAAGAGGAAGTTCAGCAATTGGCTAAAGTGGAAGAAGATGAAGCATTTCATGGAGCAATTGACCATAAGGAGGGAAGAGATAATCCTTGTTAAAAACTGGCCATTGAGGAGATGGATGCAAAGCCAAAGAAGGAAGACCAAAAGGGAGACAAAGACAAGAAATCAATAATGGAAGACCTTGCAAGACCAAGTTCAGCTGGTAAGGAAGAAGAAATCTTGGAAGCAATATCACTAAAAGTACAAAGATCAAGACTTTGGGAGAAGGCGCCGGTAGAAGAAACCAAGTACAAAAACAGAGACAAAGCCAAAGAGAGCTTTGGGGGAGTTTAATATTTAATGCAGATTGTGACTCCATTGTTGGAGCTATTGAAGGTGCAACAAAAAGTTATCTTGCAAGATTGTATAAAGGTGAAGAATGAGTTGCAGGTGATGAAGTATCTCCTAGACAAAGTGAAGGGATTGCGGGAAAGTATAACCCAAAGAGAAGAAGAAGTTAAGGAGTTTCAGGTGGATGCACTCTTGAAGAAGAAGACGTTAGAGAATTTGCATGAGAGTTTTTAGGAGAGTGGAAAAGAGATGCATCGTCAAGCGAAGAGTTGAAGGAGCATACGACATTGTTGACAAAGATGAAAGAGGAGGTTAGTGAAGCTCACATCGAGAGTATTCATGTGAAAGTGATGGCAACTGTGATGGAGCAGGATTTAGAGAGCCTAAAGAAGAGTGCAATAGGAAAGGATCAAGCCTGGTAGAGAGAGTTGTTGATCCAACACCAAGAGAAAGAAAGATTGAGAGGCTTTATAAGAAGTGTTGAGCTACAAAGTTCTCAATATGCAGAGGAGAAGAAGATGCTTGCTATTGAGTATGAAGACAAGTTGAAGATGTACCGAGAAGAGTTGAAGGTAAAACAATCTCGGGGGTATGCATAAGAATCAGTTGGAGAAGTTGTTAGAAGATTGCAAGCCATGCTAAGCACGGAGTCTGAAGGAAGGTTGGAAGAAGCAACATTGCACTACTTAAAATGGTTGGTGCAGGAAACTCGGAAGAGGAGAGTGAAGATGTAGATATGAACACTCTTTTGATTTGTTTAAGGGAAAGAGTAGATAAAAAGATGTTGGAGGTAAGAGACAACGTAAGTCTTAGATCAGGTTTAGTGAACTCAGAGTTAGAGAGACTTAAGAGTAGTGTGCAAGAAGATAAGAAGTCAAAGTTGTAGAGGTAGGAGTGCATGTGTCTTCAGATTTAACTCTTGACACTTTAGAAAAGAGTGGGTAGGGAGATAAAGAGTTAGAAAGGTTACCCGTGACCTCAATTGTAGTTCATAGTGAAGAAGCAATAGAAAAAGTGAAGGATTTGGTAGTTAAAGATAGACCTAAAGAAGGAGAAGTAATAGGAGTATCATTGGGTTTAGAAGCTGAAGTCGAGGTAGACATTAGATTGTAGTAGTAATAGATCCAAGATTTTGAAGGGCAGATATGAAGAGGTGCATTGTTATTTTGGATTTGCAAGTTTGTAGAATTGTTGTAAAACAATATAGTTGTTAGCACCTATCAATTGCTCTACTATTTAAAGGGGGCATTTGCAGTGTTATGTTGTTCAGTATTCATAATTTTTGAAGATAGATAAAGTGAAGTGCTGATTTTAGTGCTTGTTGCTTGAGCTTAATTCCGAGTATCAACTCTATATTTCTGAAATTGTGAGTGTTTGTAGAATTTTGAAGTGCAAGTCAGTGTGTTTGTTGGATGTTGGATTTTGCAACCTTCATCTTCATTCTATGTGTTTGATCCTGAGTGAAGTGCAATCGGAGCAATGCCTTGATGGATCTAAGAGAGAATTGTAGTGTTGGTAGTATTCTGCAGTTGTGAGTGCAGCCTAGTGTTGATATGAAACAATTTTGATCAAGGAAGTTGTCCTTCAGTGGAGGGGTGCAATGCAATTCTAAGGTGAAGTCATTTTGCAATGAAGTGCAGTCCTTAGGAGAATCTAAATCATCACAATCAAGAATTGTTTGGACAAGTATTTGATGGAGTTGTGATTAATGAGTGTTAACTTGTGACGAGATTGCAAGTTAGTGCTTATTACTCTCTTTTGGTGCAGTTTCTACCTAAGAGATTAAAGATGCAACCAAGAAGAATTGCTTGTCACCATTTGTCTTCATATTTGACTAATTCTGACCATTTTCTTTGCAAAAATGACCTTTACTTACCTGACTATCACAAAAGTGATATTTGACGGGTTGTCATAGTGGTAATGTAGATAGTGCACATATATGATTACTTGCCTACAACAACTCCTATAGCTTCTCATGTAGCTCCACTAGCACTATTAGGTCCTATAGCTACAAGTGTTCATGCAACAACCACTAAGATGGAAGAAATTTTGGTAAAGTTAAAACATCTTTAGAATCTTCACTTAGCACAACAACTTGAACCTCAAAACCTAGTAAACATTACCACTTAGGGAGAAATCTCTTGTACTTGTTGCATGGGGTAGAGCCACACCAATGCTTAGTGTGCTATTCTAGACATTTCAAATTTTTGTGTCCATTGTGGAAGGTACGGACACATCATGGCAAATTGCAAAATGCTACAAAGATAGCACAAGCTCCAAGAAGAAGAGTGCATGTTGTGGATGACTTCCCATTGTAGAACCACTTCAACCAGAAGGTATGAGATCTGCCCTTCCAAGGTGGACAAGGACAAGGACCACCTAGAACCAATATACATTGTCACATTTACAATGAGAATCATTATGCAAAATAATGTCCCAATCAGCCAACCTGTTATGCATTCTACTTTGGCACACACATTATAGCACAATGCCTAGAATTTTGGAAATTTATAATCTTAGCATGGCAAGTGCTCATAAAAAATGACCCACACAACAATGTTGGTCCTAATGGGACTATGCATTTCATAAAAATAAAAGAAGCATCTATTTTGAGAGAAAAAATCCCAACCAATGGAAGTGCTACTATGAAGGTGATTGTCTTTACTACAACTTGATCACATATGTATGCCATGCTTGATCCAATTAGTACCTCCAGCTCCAAGAGCTACTCCAAAAGTTTTGATGAAGAGATTGTGCGTGAAGAAATTACTCAACCCATCTTGGAAATGTTAGGGTAGTAGCTCCTATGTTTGATACCCTAGCAAGGCAACCATCCACTTCTATCATACTATGACATTATGACTGATTTGGCCAACATAAAAGCCAACATTACTTTCGAAAAGCTCCACAAAGTAGCCTCTACAAAGCATAGGAAACTTCAAAACTTTCTATTGAAGGAGCAGCCTGTAGTACGCTTCCAATGGACCATTGATATAAAAGTCCAATTGTAGGGATTAGCTTGTATAGAGTCATCCCCAACTCTAACTATAGGTAGCCCTCACTCTCCAACTCAAGGATGCCCATAGACCTTGATAATGAAAAGCCTCCATGCTACTTTTGTAAACACTAAATGACTAGACCACCAGAGATTGTATATTATTGACACCAAGGTCCATGACCCCACTATTCTTGTAACAATTGAATGCAATGTCATCCCAAAATATTGCATTGATTCAATGTCTTTAGTAAATATCATGACCAAGGGAGTTATGGAGACATTGGAGTTCAAGAGAATGGAAAAAATTCTACTCTTCTTAGAATGACAAATAGGAGACACCATTACACCCTCAAATTTTTATGAAAGGTCCCTACACTCATCAGCAATCAGACCTTCATGGTTGACTACCTGATCATGGAGACGCTTGCCTCGGTGCAATTTGCCCTATTGTTAGGTGTCCCATGGCTGGTAGAGGCTTATGTCATCACCTCTTGGAAAACTAGAAAACTGACCTTTGGAATGAAATCAAAACACTCAATACTTTTTTTGTACATAAACAAACCAATTTCAAGCTCAGATCAAGAAGGAGAACAAAGTTTCAGCATTGATACATGGATTCATGCTCACACACTAATAGTGATGATATTGCTAATTAATTGTTCATAATTGAGCTCAAGATGAAAGGCCTTGCCACACCCAAAGTCATGAAAGCCTTGTCTGTTTTTCACCAAGGTTACTAGGATCATAGAGCATTCTTGACATGCCCACTTCTCTAACACTTGATGACACCTCCTCACACTTAGAGGACAAATGCACTAACTTGGGAAATACTATTTACCACTGGCCAAGTTCCCTTTGCCTCACCAAAAGGAGCATACTCATGGAACCTTAACTAGATCCTATCTTTACATCAAGGATGATATTGATTTCCAAGATGAAGATACTAAGAAGGAATGTCTTCATCTTGATGGATATCTTCTTGGAAATACTCTTCTTCTACAAACAAAACTCATCACTACTTTGGCACTCAAGAATATTGTTCTTGATGAAATGATAAAAAACCACTCCTTGCCCCCACAACTCAGCCCATCTCCAACACAAAGATAACCCATTGTGGCAAATAAAACCACAAAACCTACAAAGCAAGTGGGGAAGGAACAAGAAGTCCATCATGAAATTCTTGAAGACATGTTACAACATAATTTCTTGGAGGAATGTCCAAAGTAGTCTTTTGAAACCATTCCTCTTCATATTTTGGTTGTAGATGAGTTCCATGACCTAGACATTTCATGCATAGACAAGCAACCAAAACATGTGAAGATCAGCACCAACATGCCAAGAGGAAACTTTCTTGCCTATCAAAGTCTCTTTTGAAAGTTCCAAGACATGTTTGCCTATGACTATATAGAGCTTTTAGTTGTCAACTCCAAACCATGTAAACATCAGATTTTACTCCATCTAGATGCTACCCTAATTAGGTCCAAACCTTACTGATTGAACCCAATTTACTCTCAAAAGGTGTGGGGAAAACTAGATAAGCTACTCAAGAGCAATTTTGTAAATCTTGTAGGGGGAACAGAGTGTACTGCTCCAATCTTAGTAGTCCCAAACAAGGAAACAAGCAAGATGCAAATCTGTGTAGACTTTTGGAAGCTGAATGCTTATACCATCTTTGACCTCTTTTCAAACCCATTCATAGATACGTTGCTAGACAAGGTTGCCTATAGCCAATGCTTCTCATTCATGGATGGGTATTTTAGCTACAACCAGATTGCTATTGCCCTAGAGAACCCATACAAAATGATTTTTGTCACTAAGTGGGGTACCTATGCTTATTGAGTGATGCCCTTTGGATTACAAAATGCTCATGCAACATTCTAGTGCTACATGATGAACTCCTTTAACCAAGTCAAGACAGAAATGGGACTATACTTTGATCATATTGTGACAACCCGGCAAATATCACTTTTGCGGTAATCGGGTAAGTAAAGTTCGTTCCCGTAGAGATACTATCCAGAATTGGTCAAATACAAAGCAAAGTAACAATTTCAGTTCTTCTTGGTTGCGTCTTTAATCTCTCAGGTAGAAACCACACCCAGAAGAGAGTAACAAGCATTGACTCACAGTACTGTCACGAATTCACACTCCTTAATCACAACTCCTTCAATTCTTTCCAAACAATCTTGATTGTGATGATTCAGGCTCTCTCGGAAACGGCACTTCATTGCAAAACAACTTTGCCTCAAAATTGTGTTCCACCTCTCCACCAAAGGCACAACTTCCTCGATTGAAATTGCTTCACATCAACTTCGCACTGCACTCACAAATGAAGAATACTACAAACACTACAATTCCTCTCAGATCTGTCAAGGCATTGCTTTGATTGCACTCACTCAAGATCAAACACACAAAATGAAGATCAAGGCTGTGGAATCCAACATCCAACAAGCACTCTGACTTGCACTTCAAATTTCTCCTCACACTCACAATTAAAAACAGGAAGTTGATACTCAGGAATCAAGCTCAAGCAACGAGCACTGCTTCACAACACTTCGCTTTATCTATTCTCAGAAATTATGAGCATTGAACAACATTTCTCTGCAAATGCCACTCTTAAATAGTGAAACAATTGACAATTCTAACAACTATACCGTTCTACAACAACTCTTCTAACCTGTAGATCCAAAATGACAATGTACCTCTTCATATCTGCCTCTTCAAATCTCAAATCTGTTACTAATCCAATCCAATGTCTACTTTGTCATCGGCTTTCAAACCCGAACCCAAAGTAAATTTACTTCCTACTACTCTTTCCTCGGGTTTCACAACTTCTAATTCTTCTACCAGATCCAACAATTCTCTTTCTTGATTTGAAATTCCACTAGTGGGTAATCTATCTAACTCCTTATCTCCCAACCCACTCTTCTCTAATGTCTCCATTGGTAACTTCAAAGACATTTGTACTCCTACGTTATCTACTTTGGGTTTTGCTTGAACATCTTTTCGAAGCTTTTCTAGCTCTATTTTCACTAAGTCTAATCTAATTGAAATGTTATCCTCTACTTCTAATATCTTCCTGTCTACACAAGTCCTTAAACTAATCAACAAGGCATTCAAATCAGTGTCTTTTGCTTGTCTTCGCCTTGTCTCTTGCACCAACAATTTCAACTCGTGCAGTCTCGTCTCTTCAATTTGAACGCATGCCTCTGTACTCAACATTGCATTCATCTGGAGGACAATATCCTTTATTGGCTCTAATCTTGTCTTCCTTTCTCATTCCTGATCTGCAAGCTTGTCCTCTTGATACATTGCCAACTCCTCCTCAAACTCGGCTTTCACCGACTCCTTCTCCTTCTCTTTCTAGACAACCTTCTCCTCTTGATTACAAAGTAACTCTTGTAATTGGTCTTCTTCTCTGTATCGTGCCGCCAACTCTTGTTGCCAAAGTTGCTTCTTCTCCTCGACACTCTCCATCACTCTATCAAGCTCCTGATCCTTTGCAGCTACTCTCGCCATAGCATGGATTACTTCTACTCTTGAATCAGCAAATTGCTGCTTCAAGATCTCATACTCCGCTACTTGTCTCTCCCTTGCTACGTCACTCTTCTTCACAAGATCCTCTCGATAATTTACCTCTCTCTTCAGGTCTTCAATTACCTGACTTCTCACCACTGCCTCCACTCGCAGCACTTCCCTTTCCTCCTCACCTCGAGTTATACTCTTCTTCAACTCCGAGTTCTCTTCTTCTAATCTTGCTAATACCTACAATACAATCTTCACCTCTGGACCAGTCGACTGCATCTCCTTCTTCCTGTGCTCCAATTTCACCAACAATGGACACATGATCTCCTGCAAGTACTCCACCCCATTTCTCGCACCTACTTCTTCCGGCATAGAAATCTCCTTCCTTACCTCTTCTTCACCCGATACTCGCCTTCTCCTCTGCAGTCTTTGTATCGGAATTGATGCCTCACTTCCCAAGCTTTCGCTTACCTCATCTTTTGCTTAACTTGGCCCCGCTTCACACTTTGCCTTACGTCTTGAGCAAACTCCTCGCTGTACTGCGATCTTCTTTTCTTCGGGCACAGTTACTTCGTCTTCCAACTGTGTATTATCTTTGGCTTCCATCTCTGGGTGAACTTCTTCTTCTTTTGCTTCTTCAGCCACTGGAGCCGATGTCATTTCTCCCCCTTCATTGCTATCACTACTCGTATCCCCACTCTGCAGCATTAGCTCAGGCTCTTCCTTGTGTTCCGAGTCTTCAGTCTTGAGCTCGGCATCTCCTTCTGAGTCTACGTCCTCCGACTCAATTACCACCATTCCTCGCCTCAGGTTGCCTCTCCGTGTCTTCTGAGGTTTCTTCATCTCTTTGGCTTCACCTTGCCGACTCCTCTTCTTCGTATTTGGGGTACTCACTACGACCTCCACGTTGTTCCTTGTCTTCGCGTAGTAGTCATCAGTGCTCCTGATTTGCAGGATGTATTTCTGCTCCTCGACATCGACCTCCTTTTGTAAATCAGGATGGAAGTGCGACACCATCCGATTTTGCTCCGCTGAGTTCAGCAAGTTGAGCCCAAGGTAGAAATGTGCTGCAAATTCCACACCATCTATCTCGTCCTCCCATGGAAGCACCTCGCCCATTAATAGGTTCTCCTGCAAACAACTTATGGAAGAACACCGCTTGGTGTTTCATCACATAAGTTGTTCTCTCCGGCTTCAAGATTGCCATGAGAGCACTCAAAATCCCTCTCTTCACTGGATCCTTGTAACTCTCAACCTTATACCCATTCTTTGTTCTCTTCGAAGAGAAAGCATCTCTCACCTCCTGAGTCTCCTGAGCTATCTCTCCCTTCCCCAAGAATGTGGCTCCTTGCTCCGAGCCTGCCTCCTTCCTGAGTACGAGTCTCCAATCCAACTCTGTCTAGCAAGCCGGATTTCCTCTCTTCCCTTCCTCCTCGGGTCCATCGAGACACTTGCTCTCGATGATTTATGTCATGAAACCTGGAAAGCTTACATTCCAGTTCCATGCTAGAATGTGATCCAAAGTCGGATCAAGACTTCGATCCTAGCTATTACATGTAACCTCCAAATTGCATGATTTCTCACTGTGAATTTGGAGTTCTTCTTTCCTCCTCCCATCTCTTCTGCCTTCTCACTATCTCTCAATTTCACTCTCGTGACTTTGCCCTTACGCACGACCACGATTCCAACTCTATTTCCCTTCCCATGATCACCTGCAAGATGACTTCTCAATGGCAAAGGAAAATTACTCGACATTTTGTCGTTGCAAGTTCAATTTTTATAGAGTTGAGCTTCTTTGTCTTTCGTTACTTTGAGTTTCTACCGAGAAATCACACCTCCTGCATGCACCTGTCACTGTCAATCAACCTTCGCACGTATGGGCCACCGGTTTTTGAACGGTCCCTTCTTGAATTTCTTGCCCCGACAAAAGGTTGTTAGACTGTCTTTGCCTCGGGTTGAGCTCCCCCCAATACGAAGACAATTTACTTCGGGTTGTATGCTGATAGGGCATTTCTGAGTACTTTGCCTTATGACCCAAAGTCACTTTACTTTAGGTTTCATCCTGAAGACTCTTTTCTTCACCTTCTTTGGCCATATAGGCGCAATCTGACTTCTCTATACACTTCTTTTCCTTTATTTTGAAAAAACAAAAAATGTGGGTACCACATATGTGCATGCATAATACCCACATTGACCATGTTTGGGCAATTTAACACGTTTGCAAGCAAGTGCAGATTTCCCTTAACCCACAAACATGTTTATTCATAGTCTCTTATGACCTCCTCCTTGGTCATCTTGTTTCTGAGAATGGTATCATGGTGGATCCCAAAAGATCCAGACCATCCAAGAGTTACCTACACTCAAAACAATACATGAGCTATGAAGGTTTCTAGGCTGTATAGGCTAGTACAAACATTACATCCATTTACACATTGTTGTGTTGTGGTTTGTGTAGCCATAGAAAAGTAAATTAGCAAATTTTATCTCCACATTAGTGGAGTAGGTAGTATGACAGATCCCAAGGTTGAGTTGTTGCCATATGAGCAATCTATGTACGTGAATGCAATTGGCCACATGGGTTATGATCTAATCCTTTTCAAGGGCTTTGATGTACATACATAGTGGAGAGTTGAATCCAATGGAGGGGAGGGGAGCGGAGGTGTTTAGTTGGAGGACGTTGAGAGTGAGAGTTGTAATAGAGCATGGAGACCACGCATCATAGAGAGCAATTGAGTAGGAGATGTCCCATGCTCCTGATCTGCCACTCTTGAATCCTTTTCTCATCAGGCTTCAGATTCTACATTGTGACGGCTTATGAGATTGGATTGTGACACATTTTGGTGTGCCATTCATGAAATCGGTGATGGAAAATCTAGATCCTATCGTCCTTCCAATGCTCACTTATGAACAAGTCTAGGACTTAACTATTATGTGCTCTTATACATAGAGAATAACTCAATTTTTCTCATGAGCTTCAAGGTGGACTTGTGGGGTCCATTTGTCAAAAAGTGAAAAGACTAAATGACAAACTTGGAAGAGATTGGGTCCCAAATGGAGAACTTTGGAGTTTTTGGACCTTTGAAGGAGTTTGAGAGGGCGTTTGAGGAGAGAAGACCATGGTTGTAGATTCTAGGAGGGATATCATCAATTGAAACAAGGGGGGTAGAATTCATACCTAGGAGCACAAAGTAGGTAATTGAGAGAGCTTCTTGAAACATTTTCATTATTGTTAGTGGAGTTGGAGAGTGAAAAAGTGATTATATTGATAAGCTCAATAAATTCTAGTTTTGGGTCAATCTCATATCAGATTTGGTTGATGAAAGTTGGTGCTTTTGGAATGTAAGGTGTTGGAGAAGAGCTGATGATCAGGTTTGTGGTTTGAGTTACCTTATGAAAATTTCTAGAGTTGTTGGTGGTTAGTTTTTGCACCTTCATATGAAGGTTTCATGTGAATTCCTCAAAAGGATTTAGGGTCTTGGATCAAGTATACATGGGTTTGTAGAGCTCATTAGTTAGTCCAGCTCAGGAATTTAGAGATTGGGGTTAGATTATGCCATCAAACTTTGTAGGGTTAGACAAATGCACAATCAGCTACTATAGGAAATTTGGATGGCTTTGGGTCCATGGAGAGTGAGAGTTGATGCAATAAGTGTTACTGAAATATTGTTGTAAGCTCGGAAGAGCAATCTTCTTCTATCTATTCTATCTTCAATCATGAACGAAGCATGAATCATGAATCTAAATCATGAATCATGACTAGCAATTCTCCTATTTTTGGTCCCAGTAATTGAGGATTTTAGACATCTAGAGAGCTTGTGAGAATCAACTGTACCTCTAATTCAGAAATCTGGGGAAAATTTGCCAAGACCAGAAGCAAACCCCAAACTAGGGATTTTGAAATTAGGTAAAAGTTACAAAACATTGGCCAAGTTTGAGAGCTTTTCAGGGAAGCTATCATGATCAGAATGTAGATTATTTCATGTAATTGGAAAGTTATCTCACACGCTTTCTATTGAATCCAAGTCACACAAAAAAATGTTATGTCCATATGAATTTTGCAGACTTTCCTCCATCAAAAAGACATAGAAGTTCCCAACTTGGACTAGAATTTGGTTGAAATCTGAAGAATAGATTGGAGTTGACCTGGAGTACAGGTTGAAATTAGCTTGATGATGGAGCAAGAAGGCTCTGAAGCTCTTTTTTGACAAAAAGTATAGAGAGTTATTGTCAAATTCTTGTGATTGGATCCTCTTTGTGCTTGCATGTCTATTTGTACGCCCAGTTGGCTTGGATTGCTATGCAAGCATTGTGCTTAGGTTCCTTCCTTCTACATGTGTTATGTTTTCCTCCTTGGTAATGTTGTAATTGATGACCAACAGACCAGGAGTGTGTGTTATGATGATAGGTTAGGTTGCCCGCTACTCCCCTACCTGGTAGAAAGAATCTTAAAAACAAGAGTGGAGGGTTCTACTAGTTGGGTACCACGTGCCCTCAAATTAGTAAAGAGAAGTCTACACACAACCTTTGATCCATAAGCTCTAGAAGTAGGTACCCTATGTGTTCCCAAAGAGAGAAAGGCAAAGTACAACAATATGAAGAACATTTCTATGCTGTTGGGCCTACTATACTTGTAGGCCTTGTCTAGATGGACCAATGTACTTTGTCTAGATGGACCAATGTACATATGCATTTGAAATCTTAAATCACAAGTTAGCTATTGCCTTGATCTTGGCTACACCTAATTGGAGTTAGTTTTTTATGTCTTTGTAGATACCTTAAAAACTACCATGAGTGCAATCTTGACCCAATACAATGAGGAACTTTGGAAACATCCTATCTACTATGCAAGTTGGTAACTCAATCAGCCAAAAGAAATTACTCTACCATGAAGTGAGAATGCCTCAAGATGATCTTTGCAGTGAAAAAATTTCAACACTTCCTTATGAGCAATAGTTTTGTGTTTGATGTAGACCATGAAGCCCTCAAGTATCTAATCAACAAACCATGTCATGCAAGAAGACTGGCCTGCTAGATGCTACTCTTGTAGAAACTCTCTTTTATGGCAGAATGCTACCCAAGAAATATCACGATAACATGGATGTCTTATCCCATATTCCAAGATATCTCATAGATTGCTCACTTAGTCAAATCCCATAGATTTCCAATTGTTCTATGTGCATCAAAGCATGACTACCCAATCATCTTGGATGATTCAAATTCATCATTACCGCTCTATAAGCAATGTACTTTTGATTTGCCAAAAGCTCAACACAAAGCGTTTCACATGTCAACACTTCCCTTCACTATATTGCAAAGTGACTTGTACCGGATGGGAGTCAATAAGGTTCTCCACCAATGCATAAGCCTATAAGGAGTTCTGTTAGTACTAAAAGCATGGCACTTGGATGACTCCAATGGACATTTCTTTGGTGAGACTACTACACAAGAAGTGTACCTTGTTGAGTATTAGTAGCCATCTATCTCTCAAGGCACCAATAGGTACACCTACATGTGTGATGCTTGTCAGCATAAGGGTGAGCTCTTATCAAGATACCACATGTGCCTTCAATTGATCTTGGCCGCTCAACTATTCTAGAAGTGGTGGATTGATTTTGTTGGACTTGTTAATCCTGAAACTCATATAACTAAATACCATTACATAATTGTTGTAGTTGATTACATAAATAAATGAGCCAAGTCAAAATCCTTCATAAAAAATTCTACTATGGTTACCATTCAATTCTTTGATAGAAATATTATCTCAAGATTTGGTGTTCCATTGTCCATTGTCACGGAAATCATGATAAGTGAAATCATTGAATAAATGCTTGCATTGTTCATTGTATCCTTTACAAAGTCTATTTGTCTTGTTTTTCAATTGTTCTTGTCATCTTGGTGAGATGTATTCTTGTCATCCTTTGGCATGTATCAATGCATAGCTTGTCCAAATGACAAGGTCAAGGCCACTAAACTAAGGTTGTGCAATTCCAATGAAACATTGGCTGATCTGTTGTGCCATGGCAACATCATCTACTATGTTTTATGCCTTGCAAACATTCTTAAACACTTGTAGAAATGACATGAGCTCTTTGTGCACAATGAATACTACTTACCAAGGGGTATACAAGTGTTTCCTCCTCCTAAGTTTGATGTCATTGCAATAAGAATTATAGGAGTTATGGGAGTTGTGACCACAAGAGGGGCTTACGTAGGTAGCAATTTGTGGTGGTATTGATGCAAATAGGTTTCCTTGGGCAGAAGTACTTGGCATTAAGGGTTTTTCTTGCATTCTAACAAGCATGCTTGGTGATGTGGATGAGAATGCTTCTCTTGGACTTAAATTTTTTTTTGTAGAGTTGGGAGGTAATGCTTCTTCATGGCATTCTATAGGATAAACATGACCTGAGCAAGTGGTTGAGATGAGTAGAGAAGACATACAAGTCAGCTAGCAATGGCACCAGAAATGTTGGCAGGATTGTCTCATCATGGATTGGGAGATATAGGATGCTACAAGAGAAGGATAAATCAATATATAGTCCTTGTCCGGCAGGCTGTTTACTTGGCTCAAGAAAGAGGTGTGGATAGGATTCCCATAGTGGTTCATAATTCCACTCAAGTACAAGAAAGTCCAAGAGACACTTACCCTTAGAGATAGCACTCAAGTTTGTCACCCTTGCAAGCTCTTTGGCCTCCTTGATATGTTCCTTGATATGTTTCTTTTTAGAGTCTTGTTGAGCAAGTCTCTCATGCACCTTTTTGCTTAATCAGATAGGGCAACAACTACATGAGTGGCATCACTCCCTAATGCAATAAAATCACTCAATCAATTTCAAACTTACACCTTATCATTCATAGAATTTAGAATAGAGTCATGGCTTATTTATTATCCTTGGATACTTAGATCCTAGGGACAATAACAATTATGCATCCTTATTACATGGCAACCTTTGATTCACATAGTCATAATCATACCTACTTCTCCACGTCCGTAGATGAATTTAAGGTTATGAAAGATGAGTGATGTGATGAGAATTTCCAATCATAGACTCTATGTTCAAAGATTACGTACAAAGGGGGAAAACAACCCACTTAAATAGTTATTCTAACCCCAAAAAGAAATGTTTGTCTTCCCTAATCACTTCTCTTTCTATGACCACTACCTTCTTACATGCTTGCACCAAGAATGCCAATTGCCCTCTCCTCCCTTAGATGTTCCTAATCTAGATACACCTACTCTAAATACCATTAGAGCCCTTCTCAATTCTTAATTACTACCTACCTCTTTTGCCATAATATAAGAACCATAAACTAGTTCACATGTACTCCTTTACTTAGTCAATCTGTAGGTAGGTCCCATAACACTTCTCTACCTCTCCTACACTTGGGCTTAGTCAGCTTGTAGAGGTATTCTCCCACAAACCTATACATATGATCCCACAATCCTTCACTATCTATAATACCACGAGCTAGCCATATGATCTAGATGTGAAATTCGGTTTGGTACCATCTAGAATGATGTTATACATGATAGTCAAAATAGATCAAATATAAGTATCACCAAAAGAGTATTTCTACTAATAAGGCAGAAACCAAAATAGACTTGAAAACCTTAGAATCGATAGCTCCTTAGAACCTTAGAGCTGATAAAACCGATATGATTTAAAATGAGAATTGGTTTGGTAACATCTGGAATGATTTTACACATAATGGACTAAATAGATCAGAAAGAGGTATCACCAAAAGGAGACTTCTACTAATACGGTAGGAACCAAAATATTTTGAAATCTTTGAAGGTGATTTAGGAGGCCTAAACGGATGAATTAGGCCTTGAAAATGTGCACATTCCCCTCCCCCCCAAAATAGAGGAAAGGCTATGATTCCTCCTCCCTGCGTATGTCTTGTCAAGTGCTTTCCAACAATACCTCACCCACATGATTCTAAGATTCCTACAAGAAGATTCCCTCCAATCAAAGCTTGTTTGACCAACCAGATAGGACCAGGACCAACATGTCACCCATCCAAGTAAGTAATCCAAGGGTGGAGCTTGCTGACATGTCACCTATCTATGTGCCTAATCCTATGGTGGAGCTTCCTTGGAGGAGATGCTCTTTGTCTATACAATAAAGAGAAGGTGCTCCTTTGAGGCATCAAAGGTTTGAGTGTGAAATCTTGTGTTTCTCATTGTGTGTTTCTTCTCAGGTCTCCTATCCTTGGAGTATTACACTATCCCGCACTATTGTACCATCTTGTAGATTGTTTCTTGCCCTTTTGACTTGATGTCTTTGCCTAATTGACATGTCCCTCTTATCCCGCCTCCTATTATCATGGATCCTCTACAATTTCCTTCCACCTCATGTCCTCTTCCCACCCCTATTTCCCAGCCTCTGGATCATTCTCACACTCCTCTTGCCCTACCACCTTCCAAGATCATTCTCCTACTCCTACGGCCTTAGCGCTCCCTCTGGATCCCTCTCCTCTACTTGGGCCCTTAGCACATCTATATATCCCACCCCATCAGCATCCTACACAATATTTTCTAGACTATCCATGGTTTAGGGTTGGTTGTGCATAGCATAGAGGGAGATCTTGCCACTTGCGCATGCAGGTTGAGGCCACCACTATTCCTTCCATCCTAGAGCCCCTTCACATGTAGGTAATATCTCTCCAGGCTTTCCTAGACATGTACACTTAGTTACACTCTTTGAACCTTATCTAGGCCTTTGTGTGATTTTTTCCTTAACCATGGATGTACACTTGGATCCCCATGTCATTACAACTCTACACTCTCTTTCCTTCTATGAGCTATTTTGGCCAATGACAATGGTAGAGATGCTCCACTTGGACTTTATTGGCTCTCTTTCCATTAAACATTACTCCTCCTAGCCCATGGAGGTGCTTAAGGCCATTATGAGACTACCACTAGGATCATAGGGTTTTGAGCGGAGATTGGATGGCCCTGCAAGAGGAGTACACCATTAAGGCTAAAAAATTACAAGCAGTTGAAGTTTTGGGAGTAGATATACAAAGTAGTTTAGTGTTTTCGGGTTGGTGTCTTCGGGTCTATACGACTTTGGACTTTGGACTTCGGACCAATCTTGCCAAAGGTATTAAAGGAAATTAGAGTAAGGAAAGAAAATATTTAGGATACCCATGACTTCAATTTCAATTCTTATTGAAGATGGGATAGAATTAGAAGAGAAATAACAGTAGTGAATGAACCCAAAGTGTAGGATCAAGTAGTAAGTGTCTTTGGGTCAGTTATATGAGTAATTAGTGGAAAGTGGATTGCAAATTGAAAGCGTAGATAGTGCACCCATGCTTTCAATTACAATTCTTGATGAGGACATATTAGAGTTAATTAAGGAATTGATAGTAGTTAGACCCAAAGTAAGAGAGATAGGAGTGCAGGTGTCTTTGGATTTGACATTTGACACTTTAGAGAGGAGTGGGTCGAGAGATAAAGGAGTTAGATAGATTACCCACTAGTGCAATTGTAAATAAAAACAAAGAACTGTTAGAATTGGTAGAGGAATTAGGAGTTGTGAAACCCAAGGACACAGTAGTAAGTGAAGTTACTATGGGTTTGGAAGCCGATGAAGAGATTGACATTAGATCAAAGTAGTTACATATTTGAGATAAGAAGAGGTAGATATTAAGAGGTGCATTGTCATTTTGGATATGTAGGTTAGAAGAGTTGTTAGGAAACGGTATAATTGTTAGTAATTGTCGTTTGCTTCACTATTTAAGAGTGGTATTTCTAGGAAAATGCTATTTAGTGCTCATTATTTATGAGAATAGATAAAGCAAAGTGCTATGAAGCAGTGCTCATTGTTTAAGCTTGATTCCAAGTATCAACTCTGTGTGTGTGTGTTTGTGAGTGTATGGAGAAATTCAAAGTGCAAGTTAGTGTGCTTCTTGGATGTTGGCTTCCGCAGCCTTGATCTTCATTCTATATGTTTGATCTTGACTGAAGTACAATCAAAGCAATGCCTTGATAGATCTGAGAGGAATTGTAATGTTGGTAGTATTATGCATTTGTGAGTGCAGCGTGAAGTTGATGTGAAGCAATTTTGATCAAGGAAGTTGTGCCTTTAGTGGAGGAGTAGAACACAATTCTGAGGCAAAGTTGTTCTACAATGAAGTGTTGTTTTTGGGAGAGCTTGAATCATCACAATCAAGATTTGATGGAGTTGTAATTAACAAATGTTAATTTGACGAGACTCTGAGTCAGTGCTTCTTACTCTCTTTTGGGTGTGGTTTCTACCTGAGAGATTAAAGACAAAACCAATAAGAACTACATTGTGCCATTTGATTTCATATTTGACCAATGCTGACCAATATCTTTGTGGGAACAAACTTTACTTACCTGATTACCGCAAAAGTGATATTTGTCGGGTTGTCATAAGAGACTATGGATTGAGACAGAGGGCATGAAAGTGAAAGGAAATTGAAGGAGAGAATGAGTGTAGAAAAGAAATTAAGATCCTTAGGATTTGTGGAAGTTGATAGTAGCTTTTGTATAGAAATGATAGGCACAATACTTTGTAAATTCTTTGAGTTTGTCTCAAGTATAATAAATCTATGAACTATGTGCATTCTGGTTTCTTTTCAACATTTATTTTGGACAATGAATGTTGAATAGTAGTCAAACCAAATTAGCAATTATATCCAAATAGACCCATGTCTATTTAGCAAGGATAAAAGACTTCTAGTAACTGGAAACTAAACTCCACTACAACGTGAGGATGGTGAGGAATGACTAAAGACCAATCATGAAGCGCAAATTATAAATTTGTCAAGGACATGCAAGTGGAATTATCAATGGTTGAACTCTTTGGGAATTTTGTTCCGGTTTGGAGTGTATTCGGAGACCTTAGTGGAGTTGAGTGATGTCGAGAGCCAAAATGCCTAAGAAGGAAGGCCAACCCAAGTTGATGGGCTGGAAAATTTGCAGTCCATAGGTTGAATAGTGGGCAATGGAGGCCAGACATGCAAAGCTGGTCAAGATGCAATTGACATTCATGCTCTAGAATAGGGAAGTAAGTTTTTCTTTGATTTTGCACAATGATGATGGTGAAATGGATGGGAGTTAGAACCAATGAAAGAATCCAAAGGTGTGGAATTTACAGCACTAGATAACAGTTTTGGGACCCATAGTTGGGGATTCAAGAGGGTTGACATTTGAGTGCAAATTTGGGCCAAAAGATGAGACAAATGACATTAAGGAAAAAATTGTAGAAGAACAATCAAGAAATAAGTGCAAAGTAGGATTGTATCAAAATTGTATTAAATGCCACATTGTTAGTTCCTTGATGTGTCTATTTAAACCTAAAAGACCGCTTTCATTAGTGTTATAAGAGCAATATTCTTTGATAGGATGTTTTGAGGTGCAAGTGTGAATTAGGATAAAATCTTCCATACTTATGTGAGGAAGATGGTAAGAGATTTAGATAGGGATTATGGACCTCATTCTATTATCTTGTCTTGGATGCATTTGTACCTCAGGCTGAACCTATTGATACAAGAGGAGAGATAGAAGTTCCACAGTCATTTTTACTTACACGTTGTTCTATATGAGGATCCGCATGATATTGCCTTCATATAGCAAATCCAAGAGGGAGATGAGATGAGATGAGATGAGAGTTTAGGTGATCAAGAGAGTTTGTTAAGGTAGAAAAAGAGGTCACAAAGAAGAAAGCCAAATATGCTTTTCCTCCTTAGAGTAAACATGTTTCTACATGTCTGGCTAAACAACCAAGAAAAGACCATGAAGAACCTATTGATCTATCATTGGAGGGTGGAGTGACTGTCGGTTCTCAAGGATAAAATATAATGGATAAGGACAAGCTGACTTTGCATGCTTTGGGTTTGAAGACCAATTTTGACAATGACAAAGATGAGTACATTGCACAATCTGTGCCCATAGCCACCATCTCCTTTGTGTAGCTGCTGAGTTTGTAATGGAAGGAAAATGTGAGGAGAAAAAAAAATGTCTAGAAGGAAATCTAACATTGTGCTCTGAACCCATATTCACATTTGTCCCAAGTACACCCATAGGCCATGCAAATCCAAGTTATGCTTTAAAAGGATGGTTTTTAGTGTTTAGTGATAATGACGGATTTGTTGTCAATGATCCCAAGTTCATCATTGGTACTTTGTATCCACTAATAAGTTATTTATAGACTCTATTGTCAATGTCCAAAAGTGATTATGAGGGAGGGAGTGATTTTATTTTGTTGGTCAAGGTAATGCATGCAAAGGAGTTCTTATCAAAAGGAAAATTAAAGACTAGGCAGAGTGAATTCAAATACATGCAAAATTTGAGGGTTGCAAATTAAGTGCATGTCAAGGTGATGGAATGTGAAGGGGTGGCAAATAGAAAAGAGTTGGGCCAAAAATCCTTGGTGGTGCAAATGTAGACCAAACAGATCAGATGGCTGCAAGATGAGATTATGACCTTGTGAGCCACAAGTTTACAAAAATAGAACAAGCAAGAGAAAGAAAGTCCTTAATATTGACTGTTCTTTTGGCATTACTATTCAAATTACAACCATCATGTGCACTTAACCCATACATACTATGACCAATGCTATCAATCACCACACTTCTTATCTTACTCCAACGTGACATAGTTGCCTCACAATGCAACTCATCTCTTTGCCTAAAACTCATTTTTTCATACTTAACTATGATGTTGGACTAACATGCAAATATTACCCCAAACCTAATAAAAAATTTCCCCTTGTCCATACAATACTAATAAAATTTATATCTTTATGCCTAAATTAAAATTATTGTCCACCATCCTAGACCTCAAAAACTCAAGGATATCCAACACAATAAGATTTATGTTTGCACCATTAATCTTGTATCTGCCTAAAACCAATCAATTACATGAGGAATTTAATCATGTCTAAATATATAATGAAAATCCTCATGTATGGAAATGGGGAATTAGGTACTCCTTTGATTCTAGTCTATGCAATGAAGGAAGTCCTTTAACTATGGGTTTATTCCTCTCTAGCACATATGCAATGGCCAGATCACCATCAAAGTCCTACGACTTGTTCTCATTGAAGCTAATGTTTGAGTCATAACCTTTGTCATGGCATGTAATGATGCATGTGCTCAATACCTTGAAAGTCAAGGTATACTTGAAAATATTACTGCAATAAGATTGGATATGCTTTTCCAATGTTGATGGGGACACATCCACCAAATGGTTGAAATTGGTTTACATATTTTCTCCCAATTGCTCCAAGGCTCCCTTGAGCCCCCAAATAACATTGATCTCCACCTGCTGAGCATCCACACAAGAGTTGATGGTGGCATTACAAGCAACCTTAGGTCCTTGTGGATCCTTTCAATTTCCTTGTTAGTTACTTGGGGCACCTTGAGGTACTCCCTTACAACACACAACTAAGGTTTTATTGACAATCCTTTGTTTACCAAGTTTTTGATGAGATAACTCAAAATGAAGTATGGGAGGTAAATTGATATGTATGTCAACTCATGGAGATGCTCTAGTTGGGCATCCCCTTGCAATACTACTTTTTCTAGTACATACTTGGTCTTCCACATGTCCCAAAACTCAATTCCATGTGCACAAAGCATGGAAAATTGCTCTATATTGAGCTTGGTTCTTATATTTACATGCTAAATAGTTACCACTCTTGTAATGAGTGGAACAAGGTCAAAGTGGTAGATCAAAAATATGAACACCAACATCTCTTATTGTTTCTTTGAGAAGGTCTCAAATACTTCTTGTTGCATATCCTATGTCAGGCTTGGTTGGGGAAGGAATGGGTTCCAAGCCAATCATTTTTTGTCTTTAAGGCATAATGTCTTGACAACCTCTTCCACTTGGTTGACCTTGATTATCCCCAACATGAAGGTCATGAATGGTAGGAGAGTAGTGATGTGATGGGGTTATAACTTGATCCATGGCTTGGAGGAATTGCTAAATTTAACCATTCTTGGAACTTGCCAATATCTTCTTGGACTTGTCTCAAAAGCACTAGTTTTTGCGTAGCTTCTCATCCAAGTGATAGTACTATGGTCATTTCCCAAGCAAAACTTTCTAATTCCTCAATTTTCTTCATCTATGGGGAGATCACCATATTGTCTATGGGCTCTTGGAGCCCTAGGGCCTAAGAATCACTCATGAAGTACAAGAAATCAGATGCAAATGAAATAGTGATCTTTGCTCATTGCCTCACAAGCTCCACTACATTTGGTGGTAATCTAAATCCCTTCTCTTGATTGCAGTCACAATTTTCAGGTCTCTTCTTAGAAGGTCCCACAATGTCCACTGCCTTGGGATGTTGCTCTGCTTGTAATGCAATGACTCCTACTTCCTTTTGGAGGAAGGTTCCTTGGCTTCCCTCAAGGTAGCATCCTATATAGCACCCAAGTCAACACTTGAACCATCTTCTTTATTTGTATAAGGACTTAGTTGGCTCATTCTTTCTTCCAATATGTCCAAAACTGCTGCCTCCTTCTCAAGACTTTGAGCCTCACATCCTCTCAATAGCTTTATAAGGTCCATTATATGGATGGCTTCCACCATGCTTCTCATATTTTGATACTTGTTAATGACCATCTGTTCCCTAGCTGATGCTTTCTTTCCCATAGTATTTTAGGGCTTGAGGCTTCTCAAGCCTGCACTCTTATCTATTTCCTCTAATGAGAAATTTCTTCCCATAATTCCCACTCTTACAAGCCTACCTTATGTGTTCTTCCTTAGACTTCCAAATTACTTTGAACTCTTTCTCCTAAGAGCACTAGGACCTGCACTCTTCTTACTACTAGCAGTATTGCTAGAAGTTGTAGGTCTTGATAAACTAAAAGCAAGAGAAGTAATACCTTTAGGACTACTTCTAGACTTCTAACTCAGTGGAGTCTTGCCTTGTCATCTCCAGGACCTTGTCTTTTAGATCTGCCTCCCATGGATCCCTCAGGCTGGTCTTCCTCCTTATTCTCCTCAATATCCTCCTCTACATCAGAGACTTCTTCTTCCATTGAAGCCTCCAATCGGTTGTGGCTAATAAACCAGAGTATTTTGCTCACTCTTTGCTCCAACTTCTTGTTTTCCACCACAAGGTC
The DNA here is from genome assembly GCA_948567375.1 of Lunularia cruciata. Classification (NCBI taxonomy): domain Eukaryota; kingdom Viridiplantae; phylum Streptophyta; class Marchantiopsida; order Lunulariales; family Lunulariaceae; genus Lunularia; species Lunularia cruciata. The sequence continues at coordinate 49,535,194 of OX419756.1, read as the reverse complement.
ATTCCTTGATTTTTGATGGGCTTTGATCTTGGCTTCTTTGTCCTTCCTTTTCTGCTTGTAATATAGAAGGTCCTTTTGGTATCACATCTTCTCATGAGTGAGTTTTATGGGTGTCCTCTATCAATAATCTAGTCCTCTCTTGAGAGCTTCTTTAAGGTTTTGCCAACTCATTTTCTCCTTCTCAAGAGTTGCTACCTTTTCTTCTAGATTAATCTTGGACATCCTCAAGTTTTCTGCCTCTTTAAGGGAATTTTCAAGGGTTGTGGTCAATTCATGTATCTTTTCTTCCACAACCTTGGAGTCCTCCTTGGTGCTCATTGCATAATCCCCATAGTGTTGGAGTTCTCTCTCTCTCTCTTTAGGTTTTCCAATTATATGCTCACAGTTCCTTATTGATTATTATTTTTTCATTCTCAACATATTGGAATTGAGACTTCACTTACCTTAATTCTTTCCCTATCATGATAGACTACATTTTGCCACATTTCCTAGTTTTGAGCCCATGTGACTCTCTCCTCTTATATCTTACAAGAACTCACCCATAAGAGTTGTTCTTGCTCATCATGTAGTTCTTGTATTCTGTTCTTTGCTAGCTAGCCACATCTTAACTCCAACCCTACAAATATGAGACCAAGCTTCCATGCTTGGTTGGGGGTGCCTATCGAGTTAGGTATTCCTTTCTCACAAGGTTGCAAACAAGGATGTCCATCATTTTGGGAGGATAACCCTAATCTATCATATTTTGTTAGACTTGCTTCCTACAACCTCTTTTTCAATATGTTGACCTCCTCAGAAGTGACTGGTCCTTCTTTTTGCACTTCTTAGAAAATAGTTAAGGCATCAGAAAAGGAGAAAAACCTCCTTCCAAGGCATCAAGGCAGTCTCTAGGCCAAGAAAATCCATGTTGTCATTTAGTTGCAACACAAGATCCAAGGTACTACCCCTACCTTTTAGGTGGCACTATTTGCTTCCTTCACATGTTTTGAATGACCTTCTATGTCTCTTGGAGGGTTTATTAACTTGTCCTTCAAGTCTGTAAGTTTTGGTTCCACTTGTTGCTTGGAACTAGCACATCTTTTAGCTACAAGGATTGTGGGTTCTTGGACTTCTAATGTTATTTTCTTCCCTTTTGAGGAATGAGCCCTTATCTCTAGGAAAGAGTTCTTTGCTTGTTCATCCTCACTTTTAGGCATCTTCATAATGACCCTTAGCTTTTTCTTCTCATTCATTGGAGGTGGTGACATAAATATACCTCTTTTTGGGCTGCTTGCCTTCTTCACCTTGTTGTTGGCAGCCTTTATCTCTCTAGTATGTTGATGAATTTTGTCTCTATTGGTATTTCCTTTGCCATCTCCACAACTCTTGTGAGCTCCTTGTAAGTAACTTATGAGTAGTATTAGGAATGTATGCAGAATATTCCAAGTCTTGCCTATCTCCATGTTCTTCCTCATCCCTAGGTTTGCATGGCTAAAGTCACACAAGTAGCCCTATTGCATGTATATTAGGATTCTAGTTTTTTTAGTTCTTTATGGTGCTATCTCCCCTACTTCATGAGTTATCACTTAGTGGATTTGCTGAATTCTTGCAACCACTCTCTCATAGAATTGGTCTAAGTCTACAACAATCAAGTTCTTTGAAGATTTTGTTGTAGATTCTCCTTAGGTCTTGCATTGCTAATATGCCATCTACTCTAATTTTTCTCCATGTTGTTGAAAAACTCACAAATGGATAAAACAATGGATAATTGTCTTGTTTGATCTAAATTATTCAAGATTTCTCCCACAAATTGCTAAAAACTTGCTATTCAATACACATAGATTCTTCAACTCTTTGCTAGTTTCTTGCTCTCTAGGATAGGATTCTCTTGACAAATTGACAGAATTCTCTTTTGTGCAAGCTTGTAGTGACCCCACTCCCTCTTGATCTTGAATTTGCAAATTAAAGTGGAGAAAGATTTCTATGAGGGCTTGTATAGGGGTTGGACCACCTTCTTGGGCTGTCATAATTTCTTGATTTGCATTAAAATTTTTATGTGTTTGGCCCCATCTTGCACTTGAATTGGAAAAATCATCACACATTTGGTATGGCTTTGCACTCAAATTCAAAACATCATGTTTGTAGTACCAAGCTTGCAATTGAATTTGAAATGACATCCATGTGGTACCATTTTTCCATTGAATTTAAACAGTGTGGTTGTTAAATGCTGTAGGACATAGAGGATTCCTATAAAAAAAATTTGTCATGTACCTATTTTAGCTTTCTTTTGAACTTGCTCCTCAAATTTAGGTCCAAGAAAGGATATCCCACAATAGGAAAGAGCCCATAGGCAATCCCATAATCATTCAAGAAGTCCTTCAAACATTAGAAGTAGGACTTCCAATAATGATGTTCCCGCATTGTGTTCCGCATTAATGAAGAAACATCTCATGGTATCTTCCCTTCTTGGTCCCATACAGGACTATAATGTAGGTTGTATGATCTTCACTTTGCACCATTGGCAAAGGACTCCAAGAGTTCTCCATCCAATGTTTCCAACTAGATAGATCCATTGTCAAAAGCTTCCTGTACTTGATAAGAACATAGCCATCTTTAATAAGGCACTAGGGAACCATCTAACCTTATCATTAAACTTTGATACCAAGTCTCTTTTGTGAAGTAGGATCTCCTTGGTTTTGTTATTCAAATAGGTTTTTTGCTTGGCCTAAGTGGTGTATAGTGTGTAAAGTACCTTCTGATTTTATCAGTCAAATCATGCAATACAAAAATCCTTTCTTTAGTTGTCTACCCTCTTCAGATTGACACGTCAACATTGAATTACACATAAGAACTCTCAATGATGGAATTAAGAATTCAATTGGCAAGATAGCTTCTTGCTTATAAAGAAGCTAGAATGGAGTGTATGCCATATTAAGTTTGACCAGTGTGGTAAGCCCAAAGTGCACCTAGAGTTTTTGTTCCTAACCTATGGGGTTTAGACTTACTATTTCTTTAAGAATGGTTAGCAAAACTCCATTCACGTGTTCCTCTTGACCATTGCTTGTGGGTGATATGGGATAGGTTGATGGTGCTGAATCCTCTATGCATTAGTCAAGTCATGTGCTCCTTCATTAATAAAAAAAGGGATCTATTGTCCAATGTTGGAAATAATATTTTTCTACAAGAATTGTATGGTGACTACTATGGAGTTGTTGAAAAAAGATTCAGTCTCAGCCCACTTCATGATGTAGTTAGTAGTAACAATGATCTACTATGGTGTGTTGGGAGATTAATGGGTCACACAAATTGAATTCCTTATTTCAAGAATGGTTGGGCTGCCAATACCTTGGTGGAGGTACATTTGGTACTATGATAAGGGTTTACTAGTTCTTTGATAGGCGTCACATATGTGGATGTATTGGTTGGCATAATTAGAGATTTATGGCCACCAATAGTATTCAAGGTAGACCTTGCATGTAGTAAGCTTGCCAAAAAAGTGCACACCTAATTCCTCAAAGTGGCATGCCTTCAGCATGCTAGAGACTTCCTCTAGGCTGATGCAATGCAACTCCGGATTACTATATCCATACCCTTCTGGTATAGGTCTTCTTGCAAGATGGTGAAGAGGAGTACCAACATATAGAAACTCTTATGTTTCATCCGTGCTAGGTCATAAGGCATGCTTTTTTTGTAGATAAATAGTGCTTTATTTGTACCATTTAAGATCATTGTGTAGTCCTGTTTTCCCTATGTAAAAGAGATTGGAGTCTATTGGATCCATGTCCAAGGAACAATTTGTAGCTTGTCCAGAAATACAAGTTAAAATGTTAGCATTGTCATGAGACTTGCCAAGATGGTAGTCTACCATAAAAGAAAACTCTTGGACTGTCCAAGGGATTGATTTTCTTGCTCACATGGTTTGTTAATTAGACATTTGATGGCTTCATGATCTGCATGGAATATAAAATTGTTCTCCATAAGGTAATGACATAATTTATGGACAACAAAGATCATCTCTATTTTTGAGTAGTTCTTTATGCTAAACTGAGCTGCTGACTAGCATAATAGATCAGATATTCTTGTTGTTCATCCTTATATGGTGCAAGGATAGCAACCATGGCTTTGTTAAATGTGTCTACAAAAACATGCTCTAATTGGGTGCTACTAGAATTGGAGCAATGGCCAACTTTTGTTTCAACATTTCAAAAGCTTTGGTGCAATTGTTGGTCCACAAAACTTTGACTATGGTGTGGAGTAGGCCAATCAATATTGAAGCTATCTTAGCATACATATAGATATATTGCCTATAATATCCCATACAACCTATGAAGCTTTTGAGCTCATGTATGGTCTTTGGTACGGGTAAGTCAAAATAACTTTGAGCTTTTAGGAATCCATCATTATGCCATTTTCATGGACAAAGGTGACCAAGGAGAGGTCCACACAAGATAGTGAATAAAAACTTTTCGGAACTTGAAGAGATCCTAACTTGCTTGAAAAGGTGCAAAATACCCCTATAGTACTTTGATATGATCAGTATAGGAACTATGTGCATACATGTAAAAGATCAAGTCCGAAGAGAGAAATAAGAGAATGGAAGATCACATTGGAACACTTGAGTGTGAGAAACTCTAAATGCCTAGCATGAGCTTTAGCTTTGGCATTTATAGAGAGCATACAAGGCTCTTGAGAAGCTTCTTAAAAAGCTTCCTTGAGCCACTTTCTTCGAGTGCAAGCCAAGTGAATTGGGAAGTTTCTTAAGAAGCTTCCTTCTAGAAGCCGCCTACTTGGTATGGAAGCTAAGCTAGTTGGAAGCTTCTAGAAGCTACTTCCTTGGGTTGTAAGCTAAGCTAGTGGGAAGGCTTCCTCCTAGAAATAACCACTTGGCATAAACATTACCCAATACTTGGGATGGTACCAAGTAGCTTCCTAGATACTTCTAGAATATTATAGATAAATTTGGCTTGTGAGCCGGCCTGTCTCTCACTCAGGATGAACCTCTGATGGCTATTATGGTAGCACACCATGGACTAAGAAGGCAAGGAACCCGAACTCCATCATACTCCTCCAAGGCTAACACTCCAAGGCTCAAGACATTGCTCACTAGAGAACTCAATGAGAGAGAGATAGTTGCAAATGAAAGGATGATGAGTACCTCCTCACCCCTTGTTTATATACTTGTGAAATAGTTACGTACCAAAGTTACTAATTACCGGAGTAACTCAAGTTACTAGACTAAAAGTCAAGTCAAGTCAAAAAGTAGAAAGGAATATCCATTCACATGGGCATATTCCCCTAAGCATGTGGTCTTATCTTGACCCAACCACTAAGTCAAGGATTCCTTCACATGGGCTATCCTTGGACTAAAGAAGAATCCAAAACAAAAAGGCTTGCGGGCCCAAGAGTTCTCAACTCTTTCCTCAAAGCCAAACACCTAGGAATAATACCAAGTCAACACACTAAAATCTAAAATAGTGGTGCTCATCTTTTCTACTTCCTCTAAAGTAAGGTCCCATCTATCTTAACTATGACTAACTTTAGCTAACCATGACTAATATAGAACCATCCTTTATCTCTATATAAATAATATCTCTTAAGTACTTGTAATACCAAGCTAAATATCACAATACCACACACATGCACAAATGGGTGTTACATTTACCCTCGGACTAAGTTTTCACTTTGTCCTCAAAGTGAAGGTCTCTCTACCTTCTATTGTACATCTTCAACTTATCATGGTTAATCCTATCAAAGTGTCTTCCTCCCAACTCCTTGAGATCATAGGTGTAATTTCCCCACACCTTCTCCACTATGAAAGGTCCAAAGTACTCAGGCAAAAACTTCTTTTGCACTCTCTTGAATCGAATGGAATCAAACAACATTACCCAATCACCTTCTTTGAAAGGCTCCACCTTCTTCTTGCCTTGCCTCTTGTCATAGCTCTCCTTTTGTTTCCTTTGGGCTTGCTCCACTCGAACCATAGCAACTTCTCTTGCCTCTTCCAACTCCATGAGTTGATCCTTCCTTGACTTCTTTGCATCACTTCCTTGTGCTTTCTTCAATCTCCTATGAATGCTTTGGAAGGTAAGAAGATCAAAGTGAATAGGTAAGGTAGACTCAATACCATACACCAATTGGAATGGAGAATATCCGGTGGAAGTCTTCATGGTTGTCCTATACTCCCACAAAACTGCATGAATCCTCTTGTCCCAATGATGTTTAGCCCCCTCCATTTCTGCATCTTTGGCCAACATCATGCACAAGGTCTGATTGGTTCTCTCTGCCAAGCCATTGGAATTTGGCTTATAGGATGTAGTTACTCTATGTGTGATAGAGAAATGTCATAGCATGGCTGTAGTAATGCTTCATGTAAACTCTCCTCCTCTATCAAAAACCAACTCCAAAGGGCATCCAAACCTAGTGATAATGCGTTCATAAAGAAATCTACCCACTTCATCTTCATTCTTGTCCCTCAATGGTCTAGCCTCAACCCACTTGGTAAGGTAATCAGTAATTACCACAATGTACCGATTGTTCCTTGGGGTTCTATTGAGAGGTCCTACAAAATCAATTCCCCACTTCTCAAAAGGTCCTAGCAATGGAATTGATCTAAGTGGTGGAGTGGATGTAGACTTTCTAGCAAAAGCTTGACAAACATGACAAGTTTTGCAATAATCAAGAGAATCCTTGAAAATCCCTCTCCAATGGTAACCTGCATCTAGAATCTTGAAAGCAGTCACCTTTCCTGCAAAGTGTCCGCCACATACTAAACCTTCATGAAACTCCTTTATGAGTAGGATAGACTCTTCCTTACCCACTGCTCTTTGAAGTAGACCATCTGCTCCTTGGTGAAAAAGAATATCCTCCACAATTGTGTAAGGTCTAGATCTTGCTGCAAGGGCCTTCCTCTCCCTAGCATGCATCCCTTCTGGATAGTTACCTCTTGTCACAAAATCCACAATCTCCTTGTACTCCATTGGAATCTCTTGAGTGACTGAGATTGTCATGAGCTCCTCATCCGGGAAGGAATCATCTACTGGCTCATCTCCATCATGATCATAGGCTCTAGATAACAAATCAGCATTTGCATGTTTCTTTCCTGGCCTATCCTCAATTGTGTAGTCATACTCAGACAAGAGTATCATCCACCTTGCTAGTCTCTCTTCAACATAAGGCTTGTTGAAGATGTACTTCAAAGCCTTGTGATCTGTGACAATTGTGACTTTCCCTCCAATCAAGTAGTGTCTAAACTTCTTGAGACCAAAGATCACTGCCAACCCTTCTCTCTCCATGACAGAGTAGTTCTTCTCTGCTGAAACCATCTGCCTACTAGCATAAGCTATTGGATAATCATGCCCATCTTTGTCTAATTGACTAAGAGTGCATCCTATAGCTACATTAGAAGCATCAGTGTAGAGGATGAAAGGCTTACTCCAATCAGGTTTAGCAAGAATTGGAGCTACAACAAGGGATTGCTTGAGCTCCTCAAAAGCTTTGAGAGCCTCCTTGTTTTCCAAAATCACCATGTAATCTACACCCTTCTTCATGTAGATGGTCAATGCATAAGCCTTGTTGGAAAATGAGAAGATGAACCTCCTATAGTACCCAACCATTCCCAAGAATTGGCGTAACTTTGTCAAGCTTGAAGGGAATGGAAGGTCTGAGATTTTCCTCACCTTCTCAGGATTAACTGCTATTTTATCCTTGGAGATGATGTGCCCAAAAGTAGACCTTCTTCACATCCAAAAATGCACTTCTCTGGGTTGAGTGATGCATTTGCCTCATCCAAGCGTTGCAAGACTTTGATTAGGTGCTCAAAATGCTCCTCCTTGCTCCCATAGACACAAAAGTCATCAATGAAATCTCTCACAAATTTCCCAATGAAAGGTTCAAATACCTTGTTCATGAACCGTTGGAATGTGGCTGGAGCGTTGCAAAGCCCAAAAGGCACGACCTTGAAAGCGTTAGTTCCCCAAGGTGTGGTGAATGTGGTGAGTTGTTGATGCTCTGGTGCAATCTTAATTTGGTTATATCCACTATAACCATCTCCAAAACTGTACCTCTCATGACCTGCAACCTCCTCCAAGATCTCATCAATGAATGGCAATGGGTAGTAGTCCTTCTTAGTAACAACATTGAGCTTCTTGTAATCCACACATACCCGAAGCTTGCCATTCTTTTTCTTCACAATGACAATTGGAGACACCCATTTTGAATTCTCCACCTCAAAGATAAATCCAGCCTCCTTGAGCTTATCAATCTCCTCCTTCACAACCAAAGATATTGGTGGGCTAATGCGACGTTGCTTTTGGTGGATTGGTCTTGCATGTGACTCCACCTCTATCTTGTGCTCCTCCAAGGTGACTTCCTTCAAATCCTTGTAACTAAAAGCAAACACATGGATGAACTTGCGGAAAATCTCCTCAAATCTCACTTTCTCCTCCTTGGTAACATTTGGGCCATACTTGAGGGTAGATAACCTTCTCTCTACCTCCTCAAGTGTCAATGGTGATTTATCTGGGTCCTTCAAAACCTCTGGCTTAGGTGCAAAATCCATAGCACACAAAGGATACACATATGAATCAGATTCCGATTCATCCTCCTCCGTGGAAGTCTCCTCTTCCATGCTTGTGTCCACACCTGAAGCTCCTTCTTCAGAATCTGATTCCCAATAATCAGAAGATGGGGTATCTGAATGTGAAGTGTTGGTGGTGTTAGTCACAGGAACAATGACTCTATGGTTTGATGGCCCAATCCTCAAGTACCCTTTGTGCCATCAATCAGTTGTGCGTGTTGCTCTCAACCATGGCCTCCCAAGAAGTAAGTCATAGCTTGAATCCTTCAAGACTTGGAAAGTCATGAGATTTTGAACTCCCATAATTGAAACTACCACCTTATCCATCACCCCTACTGGTCGAACTTGTTGCTTGTTTGCCATGCTCACCACAAATGTTGAAGGTCTTGAGGGTATCATACCCAACTTCTTCATCAACCTTTCTGACATGGCATTCACTGCTGATCCTCCATCAACCAATGCATCCTTGATGTTGTAACCATTCACTCTCACATCAATCTTGGAGGCATATTCACAAGCCTCCCATGGTGCTGGCTTGGCATCCACCACCCCCATTGATACTGGAACTTTTGCCTTCTTCTTCTTCTTGCTCCTTGTAGATTTCAAACCACCTCTAAGCTCCTTTCTCAAGGTAGGGTTCAAAGCAATTAATTGGCCCACTGTGATGTTAGCCTTGTGACTACCAACATCCTCCAACACATTGTAGTTCCATTGTTGCTTTGAGATCAAGAAGTCCTCCATCCCCAACTTCTTCCTTGGAGTCTTTGTTGTTGATGGTGTTGAGGTGCAAGTGCTCCTAGTAGACATAGGAGTATCCTTGCTTGAAGTAAATCCTTGAGAAGAGTGAACATCCTCTGCAAAATGAGCTCTCTTCTTCTCTTGTGCCAAAAGCTCCAAATTAAGACCCTTGGAGTTTGAGCACTCTCCCTTCTCATACTTGCTCTCAACCACATCTATGGATGCTATCCCCTTACCTTTGTTGGATTAGGAGCCACTTGGGTTTCACTACCTCCCTCTTTCCCTCTATTGGCTCCTTCATAACCCCTTCCTCCATGGTAAGTGGAATTTGGGCAATTCCTTTGGATATGCCCTCCAAAACAAAACAATTTCTATCATTGAAATTGTTGGCTGGTTGGCCTCCTCTATATGGATAGTTTCCATAACTCCTAGGCCCTCTCCCTACATTCTGATCCACCTCTCTCTTCTCCCATAGTTGCACCACATTGATCTTGAGATCCGCAAGTTGTTCTGTGATGGTTTAGAGTGGATCTTTTGGTGGAGGTGCAAGAATTGGAGCAACTACTACTTGTGGTGCAGCCCTTGTCACCAAAGTATCAGAAGTTCCACCATACTTGTAGCCTTGAGGAGGATGCACAACCTCCTTCACCACCAAAGCACTCTCATCCCCTTCCAAACTCTCCTCCATACGAATTGCGATCTTGATAGCTTCAACCTTGGAAGAAGGTTTCTCATATCTCACCTTGCTTCTAATTTGTGGTCTCAATCCTCCCACAAAATTCTTGGTGAGCATGGCCCCTATGCCAATCATTGTAGTCTCCACATCATCCCCACCCTTCCTCAACACTATGCGAAATCTGGACGCCAACTTTTCCACTCTTTCCACATAGACTCTCACTTTCTCTCCATCTCCTTGCTTGAGAAATGTAACCTCACTCATCAATATCTCATAACTCTCATCAGGAAGAAAGTTCTCAATGAGTGCTGAAGTCAAAGTCTCCCAAGACTCCTCTTCCTCCTCTCTCCTCTCTCTCTTTTGGTATTCTGACTCATACCATGTAAGTGTTGCATCCTCAAAGAAATCTGGTAATAATGAGGCCCACTCATTCTTCCTCCTCTCATTTTTCCTATGCAAGCTCTCTTGAAATCTCTCACAAAGGCCTCCACATCTTCTCCATCCTTGCCAAAGAAAACCGGAAGTTTCCCCATCTTAACCCCTCACTATCTTTCCTTTCTCTCAAAATTTTTTTTTCTTTTTTTTTTCTCTCACTCTATTACTAATAGAGTATATACATGACTAACACCATATGAGAATAATCCACTCTAGGGAACACAAAAGGTTCAGGTTGCTCCAAGATTTCTATAGTAACATCAAATCCTAGAGTGCATATTAATCTAACTCTCATGGATAGTTTATCCATAAGTTGAAAGACTATCTCCATCACTAATCTTGAGAACTAGCTGATGAAGGTGGTAGTATTTCTGTAGCTGTACTAAGACTCTCTCCAAGATCCTTCACCAAAGTTTCCAGAAGTGCTTTTACTCCACTACACTCATGTCCTTTTGGAAGTCCTTCAACTCCTCAAACCTCACACAACTCCTTGGTCTTAGATCTCCTCCCTCCCAATCTTGGTGAAGAAGGTCCAACATGCAAACCCAAGTCAAGTAAGCCTCTCCTTTCCCTCAATATCTTGCTCTCAAAGGTCAATGGACATGCACTTGCCTTATGTCCCTTCTCTCCACATAGAAAGCACTTAGACTCACTCTTTCCTCCAAGTGGTGTAGGTTTTTGGATCCTCTCAACACTCTCTTCAAATTCTATTGTAAACTCTCTTTTCCTCAAATCCACCCCTACAATCACCTCAAACCCTTGGGGAACCTTGCATAATCTCAATTTCCACTCTTGATGGCCCTCCATGTTCCCAAGATGAATCTAAACACTCAAACATGCTTTTTGTTGATCTCAAACTTCTCATGTATGAGATCTCCACTCTGCAGAATTGACCCTTCCTCACAATGTCACTCAAATCTCCCAACCAATATGTCACAGTCCTTTGAAATTTTTCACACTTAATAACAACTCTAGGGTGTCACTCCCTGCAAAATTTAAGATCTTTTCATTGAGCCATTTGGCCTAGACACTTTTCTATTTAGCACCTATATTTCAGATTTTGTCTGAAAACCACCCCCCTCACTTCAAAAACTCATTACTCTTTGCGCAAGAACGATCTCTCTCTAATTTTTGCGGCAGCAGGTAGGATACAATGCACTCAATTTTCTTGAAACTTTTTAGGACAATTCACTGAAAATTGAAGAAATGGCAGACTCTGTACAATTTTCCAGAGAGCATATAGTTGCGGGAGCACTTTACCCTATCAACTTTCAAAAATTCTAGCCCAGTGCGCATAGAAGCTCTCACAATAATTTCAAGTGTGCTAACTGAAAGATAACTCAAGCTATCATGTGTAGAAATCTCAAGTCCAGATCTCAAACTTGAGATTTTGCCCAAAATCACCTTAATCCCCAAAATCTGCAATCCACCTCACACAATCTCTCCAATTCCTCTCATGTGTACAAGATGTACAAAATCACCTCAAAGACATCATAATGAACTTCATGGTATAAAAATGTATCTTGGTTCTCTAACATAAGTTCAGCCCTCTCCTCTCGTAATGTTCTCTCCAAGTGAGCTCTCATAGCCTCCTTCTGCCTAATGTAGAATTGGACGCGGAACATTATCTTGCCTTCTAGAGAGGTCCCGGCAACGGAACCAAAAATGTGAACCAGCCTGTCTCTCACTCAGGATGAACCTCTGATGGCTATTATGGTAGGGCACCATGGACTAAGAAGGCAAGGAACCCGAACTCCATCATACTCCTCCAAGGCTAACACTCCAAGGCTCAAGACATTGCTCACTAGAGAACTCAATGAGAGAGAGATAGTTGCAAATGAAAGGATGATGAGTACCTCCTCACCCCTTGTTTATATACTTGTGAAATAGTTACGTACCAAAGTTACTAATTACCGGAGTAACTCAAGTTACTAGATTAAAAGTCAAGTCAAGTCAAGTCAAAGAGTAGAAAGGAATATCCATTCACATGGGCATATTCCCCTAAGCATGTGGTCTTATCTTGACCCAACCACTAAGTCAAGGATTCCTTCACATGGGCTATCCTTGGACTAAAGAAGAATCCAAAACAAAAAGGCTTGCGGGCCCAAGAGTTCTCAACTCTTTCCTCAAAGCCAAACACCTAGGAATAATACCAAGTCAACACACTAAAATCCAAAATAGTGGTGCTCATCTTTTCTACTTCCTCTAAAGTAAGGTCCCATCTATCTTAGCTATGACTAACTTTAGCTAACCATGACTAATATAGAACCATCCTTTATCTCTATATAAATAATATCTCTTAAGTACTTGTAATACCAAGCTAAATATCACCATACCACACACATGCACAAATGGGTGTTATAGTTCTAACCTGCAGATCCGAAATAACAATGCACCTCTTCATATCTGCCCCTTCAAATCTCAAATTGGTTACTAATCCGATTCGATGTCTACTTCTTCCTCGGCTTTCAAACCCGAACCCGAAGTAATCTTACTTCCTACTACATTTTCCTTGGGTTTTAGATCTTCTACTTCTTCTACCAAATCCAGTGATTCTCTTTCCTAATTTGAAATTCCTATCATAATTAAGCCTTCTCAATCTCTATCTCCCGACCCACTCTTCTCTAAAGTGTCAAATGTCAAATCTGAAGACACCTACACTCCTATCTCTCTTACTTTGGGTCTAACTTCTATCAATTCTTTTGCTAATTCTACTGTGTCATCGTCAACAATTGTAATTGAAAACATGTGTACACTATCTACACCTTCAATTTGTAACCCATTTTCCCCTAATCACTCATGCTACTAACCCGAAGACACTTACTGTCTGATCTTGCACTTCGGGTTTATTCACTACTGTTATTTCTCCTTCAATTTCTATCATATCTTCAATCAGAACTGAAATTGAAGTCATGGGTATCCTAACTATCTTCTTTCCCTACTCTAACTTCCTCTGATCCCTCTGGCAAAACTCCCAAAAACACTTTCACTGCACTCCAAGGTCTGGCTACATCTGATTTAGTCATCTTCATCTTAAGGCAAAGTCTTTGGACCCAAAGTCATGTAAACCCGAAGTACAAAGTCACATTGACCCAAAGACACTTTGACCCGAAGTACATCTACTCTCAAAACTTCAAATGCTTGTAACTTCTTCTACACACCTTTAAAGTTTGCAATTTTGGTGGCAATAGAAAGCCTTGAACGAGACGCTTCCAACGAAATATAATATGCTTCATTTGAACTTATGGTCACTGAGATATGGCCCCCACAAGAATCCTGACCTACAACTTCTATTTCTCCTTTGGGTTTGCACTCCTTAACGTCTGCTCCGAGTTTTTCCCTCCTCTGACATGAAGTAAGCTTCTTCGGGTCTGATCCAAACCAAGCCCTTCTTCCTCTTACATGAAATTGACTTCCTCGGGGCTGATCAAAACACAAGTTTCCATTCATTTCTTCTCCATTTGCTTTCAATTTGGTTTCAATAGTGCATTTCTTCTTCTAAACTCGTCCAAAATAAAAAATGTGAGTACCACATCATACTCCTAAAAAATTAGAGCCCATAGTGCAAGCTTCCTTGAAAGTTTGTCAGACTCCATCAACCACTTCAACGGCTGATGATCATTGATGAGAGTGAAGGGGTTACCAAATAGGTAACATTGGAAATGTGCTACTGCCCAAATTGCTGCCAGGCACTTTCCCTCATGTGAACTATACTTCACCTCTGCTGCATTGTTGGAGCGACTAGCAGAGGCCACCACAAACTCCTTCCCCTCATCATCATGTTGGGTGAGCACCGCTCCAAGCCCCAACATACTCCAATCAGTATGAACTTGAAATTTTCATCCTTTGATCGGTCTCCTCAAAATAGGAGCAGATGTCAACCTCTCCTTGAGCTCTACAAAAGCTCTCTCGTGCTCATCTCCCCAACACCACTCCTGTGTAAGCTTGGTCAGCTTTGTCAAGGCCTTGGCAATGGCACTAAATCCTCTAATATAGCGGTAGATCCTCTACCACCTCGTCCTCCATGAATTGGAGCTCCTCTACTACTTGCCATAGCAGCCCTACCACTCCATAACTCCAGGTGTAGGTCAAAACACTGGTCACTAGTGTGACCAAATCTATGGCAATGCCCACACTACCTTTGTGTTAGTTGTGATGCACCAAAAGTATCAGGTCCGCTGCCTTGAGTACACTCTCTCCTATGGTGAGGTCCACCACAAGTCCAACAAGCAACACCACCACTCACTGGTTGTTGTTGACCCAAACATGAAGGTAAGGGTCTAACCACAATAGGCCTTCCAATCACTTTATAGGATCTAGGATGTCCACCCTGTCTTCAAAAACCAACTAAGCATGGTACACTCTACTACATTCTAGAAGAAGTCACAGCCATGGATGAGGTCTCCCTACCAAACCCAGACATCACCACCCTCTCCTCTACTATGTTGAGCTCAATATGCTCAGCCAAACCAAAGACCACTGCCAAAGTAGGCAAAGTAGCTTGTAACAATGTAGCATCACAAACTCTACGTCGCAATTCCATGTCTTGTATCCCATACCAAAACTGGACTGTCTATACCTCAATAACTCCCTGAGTGAAACTGATCAGCCACCTCATGCGAGTGTATGCCTTGCGTAGGCTCTCTCTAGCCTTTCGTTGGAACTCCTACAAGCTCCTCAGATTGTCAATCCGCAGTCCTTGGTAGTTTTGCCTCAAACACTGGAAGAACTCCACCATGGAGTTAAAACCCGGTACCACACCACCTCTTGCAGTGGTACCTCCACTCCTAGTAGCACTATCTCTAGCTAGTGCACCTCCACTAGCTCCACCCACACTACTCGAGCTAGAACTCGTAGGTATAGCCGATCTACTCTTGGCCACCAAACCTGAAGTGATAGAGACATAGTTCGGAGACCAAAACTGTCTCCATAACTCAATCTCCTCCAAATGAGCTCTCCTAAACTCATGGTATTCATCCATTGGCGGACCCTCCAAGTGTTGAAACAACTCCTTCCATGCCATGAAGGGTGTAAACAAAGTTGGGTTCCACATCTACTACAGATCACACCAACTATCAAACTCCTAGATGAAGTCATCCAACTCAATGGTACCCATTGTACAAGAGTAACGCCTAAGGCCTTTGGAGGCCACATAAATCTCGTCCATGTCCCACAACAACGGTACGGACACACCAAGTGCACTATCAACTAAATCAGCTCCTATGTCAAACTCCAACTCAGAGTCAATCTTATCCCTCACAGGGACCTGAGATACAGGCTGATACCAAGCACCACTCCAAGTAAACCCACTATGTACTGCAGGGCTAACTCCTCTGGAATCTCCAATGAACTCCGTCATGACAAAGTAACCACAACTGCAACCGCAAACCGCAACCACAAACTACAACCGCAAGTACCCCACCAAGTGCCAACACCACCAAGTGCCAACACCTATGGAACACCACCCACTAATGTACCTCTAACTAAGATAACTACACTAGGAGAAAGGACAACCTGTAACCTACCATCACAACACGCACTCTCATGGTTTGTAGGCCATCACTTCCCACCTCATCGGAGAGAAACAAAGGTAGACTGACTGGTCATCACTCTAGCCTCACTACCGAGAGCACACCAGAGCGCCAACGCTCAAAAGTCAGGGCACCTCACACAAACGTGGTGCACAAACAGGAAGTAGAGAATGGAGGGGGTCCAATCACAAGAAATCTAAACAAACCATCTAAACCAACTAAGAAAGAAATCTAAACAAACCAATCTAAACAATCTCCATCTCATAAAACAACATGGGACTGACTCTGCAACCATTTGGCATTTGACATAAGAGAAGTTTGTCTCTAAGTCCTAAGCTACCAAGATCACTAAGAATGGGATCAAACTGCCTCTCCTAGCCAAAGCTACAAGTGTATAGATAACAGTGGTGCAGTCATTAGGACAACAAGTGAGGGTGGACCAATTGGCTAGGGCACTAGTCTAGGAACAAGAGATCTAGGAGTCAAACCCTGTTGCGCACAATCTAGCAAGATGGGCAGATTTTGCCAACCAATGAACAAGATCTACTCTAAACTAGCTAGCCTCATGCCAGCAAGCTGCCTTGATGGCCCTTTTAGGCCTTCATAGCCTCTCATAGCCCACAACCGTATGCCTCAAAGCCTCTAAACGCCGAAACCTCCTCCAAAATCTGGCAAAACTCCTCCAAACTTGCAAAACTCCTCCAACTTGGCAAAAGTCCTCCAAATCTGGCCAAAATCTGACGTAAAATCCATCCAAAATCTTACATAAAACCCTAAATTTGGCTAGCCACAAAATCCCCCATTAACTCTTCACTGGAGCCAAACTGAAACCATGGGTTTTTCCAAATCACAGATTCACGAGAATAGCTTCCCAACTTCACCTTCAATTTTACTTTCTGAGCCCAATTTGCAACAAATTGGTCATGCTTTCACCTCTTGAGCTCAAAATCACAACCATTGCTTGAAATTTACTCCTTCTTTGCTCAAAAATTGGCTAGCACTTCCGCACACCGTATGACTTACTGCCAAATCTGCATCATTTGAACAAGCTTCTGCACACTAGGGAAAAATTGAACTTGAATTGAGCTACCAACAATCCACCGGGCTTGGAGATACCACCAACACTCAAAGTTCCTGCACCCAATTTCACCCTGAGCTCACTTCTCTGATGTAATCAGATTGTTTACCACTGTCAACTCAACTCAACTTAGATCAGTACTTGATCTGTCACTCTATAAACTGCCAACAATTGGGCACTGATTACAGTCAAGCCATACCCACTCTAGCATAGAGAATCCAGGTGACGCTCGCCGGCCCCTGTCCACCATAGCCAAGAACTCGAAGGCTCAACATTAGAGAAGTGAGCTCTCTAAAGCTGCACCTCAAAAGTATACCCCGTGGACTTGAGCTAGGATTGAAACCCTAACGGTCCCGTTGATAGCACACTTGATAGTGCAAACGGTGCAAAGTGATGGTGGGCCCCACTGTGAAGTCAGTACCCTGAACACCAAATCTGACCGTCAGAAAGTAGTCTTTGAGAAACTGCTGAAATAACTCTAACTACTATCACTGGAACTCTAGTGTCCGAGCAATCTAGATGCAACATTACAAATGGCGTGCACACTCCACTACTCCATACATCTACTAAAGAAACTTCAAATACTTGTAACTTCTACTTGAGACCTGCAAACTTTGTGATTTTGATGGCAATGGAAAGCCCTAAAGAGGATGCTTCCAACGAGATATAGCATGCACAATTTGGACATGTCATCACTGAGATACATCCCCCACAGTAATCCTAACCTCCAACCTTCAATCTTCATTCCGATGTGAAGCATCTTTCTTTGGGTCTACGCTCCTTCAATCCAATCCAAGTCCTTCTTCCTATGATACAATGTCAACTTCCTTGGGTTTGACCTGAAGACTCAATTTTTCTTCTTTTGTCTCCATTTGGGTTCAATTCCGCCTTGATTGTACATTTCTTCTTCAAAACACATCAAAACCAAAAGAATGTGGGTACCACACTGATGCAAGGAAATTTTTATCAAAGAAGTTGTGCCTTTATTGGAGGGGTTGAACACAATTCTGAGGGAAAGTTGTTTTGTAGTGAAGTAGCCTACTTTGAAAGAATTTGAATCATCACCATCAAGATTGTTTGGAAAGATTTCATGGTATTGTGATTATAGAGTATTAATTTATGATGAGATTGCAAGTCAATGCTTGTTACTCTCATTTGGGTGTGGTTTCTACATGAGAGATTAAAGAAGAACTCAAGAAGAACTATATTGTGATTTTTTTTACTTCATATTTGACCATTTTTTACTTGTATCTTTATGGGAACAAACTTTACTTACTGATTACAACAAAAGTGATACATGTCGGGTTGTCACAACAATCTCCTTGTACTCCATTGGAACCTTTTTAGTGATTGTGATTATTATGAGATCCTCATCCAAGAAGGAATCATCCATTGGCCCATCTCCATCATGATCATAGGCCCTAGATAACAAATCAGCATTTCTATATTTCTTCCTGTGTCTATCCTCAATGGTGTGGTCGTACTCAAACAAGAGTATCATCCACCTTGCAAGCCTCCCTTTTACATAAGGCTTGTTGAAGATGTACTTCAAAGCCTTGTGATCTGTGACAATGGTGGCTTTCACTCCAATCAAGTAGTGTCTAAACTTCTTGAGACCAAGGACCACTACCAACCCTTCTCTCTCCATTCCAAGGTAGTTCTTTTTTGTTACAACCATTTGCCTACTAGCATAAGTTATTGGATGATCATGCCCATCTTAGTCTAATTGACTAAGAGTGCATCCTACAGCTACATTGGAAGCATCAATTTAGAGGGTGGAAGGCTTACTCCAATCAAGTTTAGCAAGAATTGGAGCTACACCAAGCGGTTGCTTGAGCTCCTCAAAAGCTTTGAGAGCCACCCTGTCCTCCAAAATCACCATGTATTCTACACCTTTCTTCATGTAGATAGTCAATGCATTAGCCTTGTTGGAAAATGAGAAGACAAACCTCTTATAGAACCCAACCATCCCCAAGAATTGGCGTAACTTTGTCAAGCTTGAAGGGAATGGAAAGTCTGAGATTTTCCTCATCTTCTCAAGATCAACTGCCATTCCATCCTTAGAGATGGTGTGCCTCAAAAGTAGACCTTCTTTACAACCAAAAATACACTTCTTTGGGTTAAGCGATGCATTTGCTTCATCCAAGTGCTGCAAGACCTTGATTAGGTACTAAAGTGCTATTCCTTGCTTCCATAGACACAAAAGTCATCAATGAAGTCTCTCACAAATTTCCCAATGAAAGGTTTGTTTAAACCTTTCACCTTGTTGCACCTGCACCTTGTTCATGAATTGTTGGAATGTAGATGGAGCATTGCAAAGCCCAAAAGGCATGACCTTAAAAGCATAAGTCTCCCAAGGTGTGGTGGATGTGGTGAGTTGTTGATGCTCTAGTGCAATCTTGATTTGGTTATACCCACTATAACCATCTCCAAAATTGTACCTCTCATGACCTGCAACCTCCTCCAAGATCTCATCAATGAATGGAAAAGAGTTATAGTCCTTCTTAATAATAACATTGAGTTTCTTGTAATCCACACATACCTAAAGCTTGCCATTCTTTCTCTTCACAATCACAATTGGAGATAGAAGAATCTGAAACAAAAAGGCTTGTGAATCCAAGAGTTCTCAACTCTTTCCTCAAAACCAAACACCTAAGAATAATACCAAGTCAACACACTATAATCCAAAATAGTGGTGCTCATCTTTTCTACTTCCTCTAAAGTAAGGTCCACTCTATCTTAGCTATGACTAACTTTAGCCAATCATGACTAATGTAGAACCATCCTTTATCTCAATATAAATAATATCTCTCAAGTACTTATAAGACCAAACTAAATCTCACAATAGCATACAGATGCACAAATGGGTGTTACAACTTTGATACCAATGTAGAAGAACCAAGACCAATGATAGAAATAGGAGAATGGAATATCACAATGTGTACATTTGAATGAAATAAACTCCAAATGCCTAGCATGAGCTTGAGCTTTGGTATTTATAAGGAGCAAACAAGGCTCTTGAGAAGCTTCTCAAGAAGATTCCTAAAGCCGCTTTTTTGGAGTGCAAGCCAAGTTAATAAGGAGACTTCTCAAGAAGCTTCCTTCTAGAAGTTGCGTGCTTGATATGCAAGCTAAGCTAATTTGAATTTTCTCAAGAAGTTTCCTTCTAGAAGCTACCTATTTGGGGTGCAAGCTAAGCCAGAAGTTGCCACTTAGCATGCATGTTACCCAATACTTGGAAGGTACCAAGTAGCTTTTTAGATACTTCTAGAATATTCTAGGCTAATTTGGCCTATTTGCTACTTTGTTAGCCTTGACTAACTCATCGGTAAACTCCATATTGTTATATCACAAGTTAGCCCAACTTAAGAATTGATCTATATCTAGGGATTGGGGTTGGATTAGACAATTGCATAACTAGCTACTATGAAAAATTTGGTTGGCTTTAGGTCCATGGAGAGTGAGATATGCAAAAGGTTCTATTAAAAATATTATTGTAAGCTTAATAGAGTATTTCTATCTTCATGATTGAATGTCAATTCTCCCATTTTTCTGACATGATTGAAGATTTTAGATTTTTTAAGTGTTTATGAGGAATATGTGTACCTTTGATCCACAAATCTTGGGAAATTTGCCAAGAACCAGGAGCAAAATCTCAATTAGAGATTTTGAAATTAGGGTAGAAACAATAGAAAATTTGCCAAGTTTGAGAGCTTGTAAAAGGAACTAGAGTGACAAGATTGTGGCTTGCTTCATACCATTGGAAAGATTATTTCACAAGCATTTCATCGAGTTCTAGATCATTTGAACCAAAGCAACATAAAAAAGGTTATTGTCATCTAAGTTATATAGAGTTTTCCCTATCAAAAGGACATTGAAAATTACTCCACTTGGAGTACAGCTTGGAAGAAACTTGGAAAATAGATTGAAATCAACTTGAAGATAGGGAGGCAGTATCTAAAGGTGATTTCTGCTAAAAGTATGGAGAGTTCTTGTTGATTTCTTGTGGTTGGATCCTCTCCGTGCTTGCATGCTTGTTTGTACGCCAAGTTGGCTTGGATTGGTGTGTGGACGTTATGCTTAGATACTTTCCTTCTAAGAATGTTGTGTATTTCTCCTTAGTACTACTGGAAGTGATTACGAATAGACCAAGAGTGTGTGTTATGATGATAGGTTAGGTTGCTCATTATTACCCTACTCGATAGAAGGAATACTAAAAACAAGAGTAGAAGTTTCTAATGGTTGGCTAACACGCATGCTCAGACTAGAAGTGACAAATTTACTTACAACCTCTAATCTATAAGCTCCAAAGCTAGGCACCTTGTATGTTTTGTAACACCCATTTGTGCATGTGTGTGGTTTTGTGATATTTAGCTTAGTATTACAAGTACTTGAGAGATATTATTTATATAGAAATAAAGGATGGTTCTATATTAGTCATGATTAGCTAAATTTAGTCATAGCTAAGATAGTGGAGACCTTCATTTAAAGGAAATGGAAAAGATGAGCACCACTATTTTGGATTCTAGTGTGTTGACTTGGTATTGTTCTTAGGTGTTTGGCTTTGAGGAAAGAGTTGATAACTCTTGGGCCTGCAAACCTTTTTGTTTTAGATTCTTCTATAGTCCAAGGATAGCCCTTGTGAAGGAATCCTTGACTTTGTGGTTGGGTAAAGATAAGATCACATGCTTAGTAGAATATGCCCATATGGATGGATATTCCTTTATACTTTTTGACTTTACTTGACTTTTAGCTTAGTAACTTGAGTTACTTTGGTAAATAGTAACTTAAGTGCATATCTATTTCACAAGTATATAAACAAGGGGTGAGGAGGTACTCATCATCCTTTCATTTGCAACTATTTCTCTCATTGAGTTCTCTAGTGAGCAATGTCTTGAGTCTTGGAGTGTTAGCCTTGGAGGAGTATGATGGAGTTGGGATTCCTTGTCTTCTTAGTCCATGGAGCGCTACCATAATAGCCATCAAAGGTTCATCCTGAGTGAGAGATAGGCCGGCTCACAATTCTCAAAGAGAAAAAGGCAAAGTATGATAATGGATGGAGGAGCTAGCACCAATGGAGATTGATGTCATCCAACGGAGACGACTTGGCACTACAAATAGAGAAAGATTATAAAAAAATGTTGGTTTCTTTTGTTATTGCCAAATTAGACATCACGTTGTTTGATGTCCAGTCAAGAATAGGTGACCTAAAAAATTGCCCAAATAGAGTTTGTGGACCGTGATGATCAAAGAAACAAATAATCCCAATAAGAGAGTTCAAGTCACCTTTTGGGAACTTGATGAGTTCTAATGAGATTGAAGGCTTGACCTATGCAAGATTTTTTCACTGGCAAAGTATGATATTTGATCATGATTGTAAGTTTTTGGTTGATTTTACAAGTTTGGAGAATTACATGTCCATGCAACTAACAAAGGAGTTAGGTATTCCTTTCAAGCTAATAATTGGAAGTAGATTGATGAGGGTAGATTGTAGAAAGGATTATGTATTCCATACCTCACATCTTGTTACATTCAAGATTGAAAAGGAGTATTTGGAGTGTATGAAGTTTGTAGTAACACCTCTATACTATGATGTCATTCTAGGTTCCCTTGGCTTGAACATCATAAGGTTCAATTTAATTGGACACAAAAACAAATTCAAGTACAACACCAAGGTAAAAATTATTGATAAAGTTGTTTGGCACCTTTGAGCAAGACACCTAAGAATAGCCAATCCCAAGATGGGAAGTATGTCAATACAACAACTAGAGAGCAAGCTTTGGAGGAAGATATTCTTATTTTTGTAATGTGGATCAAGTAGATTGTGCATGGAGAATCTTATGAGAGCAAAAAACCTCATCAAGCAATTGTTGGTCAAAGAGTTTAGGAGTTTTCATATGAGTTTCTGGATTATTTGCCAAAGGAGTTACCTTCCAATTGTGGTACACCCTTCAAGATTGACTTATTGCCAAGAGTAATTTGATGAGTAGACCAATCTATTGGCTTTCACCAAAGGAGTTGGAAGAGCTTCAAATAATTGATAGAGTTGTTGGAGAAGGATTTCATATGACATAGTACATCTCCTTGGAGAGCACTAATACTATTTGTCCCAAAGAAGGATGGAGGAATTCTCTTTTGTATTACTAATGAACAAATAGTGAATAGTAACAAATAGTGAAGAATGCATATCCCTTGCTTCAAATTGATGACTTGTTAGATCAATTGAGTGGACCATGATACTTCTCCAAATTAGATCTCCAAAGTGACTATTGGTATATTCTTATTATATAGATAAGATGTGCAAAAGACTACCTTTTGTACAATGCATAGGCATTTTGAAAAGAGAGTTCTACCTTTTGGGCTCACTAATGCTCTGGCAATTGTCATGGATTAGATGCATTGGGTGTTGGATGGATTATTAGATTGGTACGTGGTGGTGTTCTTAGGTGATATTTTAATTATAGCAAGATAGATGTAAAACACATTTTGGGTTACAAGGAGTCAAAATGTACCTTTTGGTAAAAGGAAGTTATCTTCTTGGGTCATGAGGTCTCATTGGAAGAGATCAAGATGGAAGAGGAGAGAATCAAGGCCATTACTAATTGGCCTACTCCAAAAGATGCCATAAAGCGTGAGCATTTAATGGATTAGTAAGTTTATACCAAAGGTTCATCCACTACTATGCTCATGTGGCCGCACCATTGACCAATTACTTGGGGATAACCTCAAGCTTTCAATGGACCACAAAATACAAAGAAGCATTCAAGAAGCTGAAACATATGGTGTCTTCAAGACCCATTCTTCAACCATATGATCCTCAAGTGCCTTGTGTGATTGATTTTGATACTTCTAACTTTGCCATTGGAGTTGTGTTGCAATAGGAATTTCCAAATTGGTTACATCCCATTGCCATTATATCTCACAGACTAAACACCACAGAAAGAAATTAATCTACTCAAGATTGAGAATACCTAGTAATGATATATGCTACCAAGGTATTGATGCATTATCTCTTAGAGAAACAAATGATCATGCAAATCAATCATAAACCCTTGTTGCAGACATTACATTTGGAGCACATGAAGAGTTGACATCACTGATGAGAGGAACAAATACAGTTGTTTGACATCAAACTTGAGTACAAACCTGATAGGTTCCATGTCATCCTTGATTCCTATCACAATGGGAGGAACAACTATAGTTGTCTGATATCAACGTTGAGTACAAACTTGGTAGGTTCTATGTCATCCCTGATGTCCTATCACAACAACTTGATTTGAAAACTCTTTCTCTCGTCACGGTAGCAATAACAACAATATCATTTGACTCAAAAGTCCAAATTGAGTTTAGGAACACTTCACAACAAGAGTCCTCCTTTCAAATGGTACAAGTTCATCTTGTAGCACACAACAAAGAATACAACACCTTCTCTTTTAAGGAAGGCATTTTATTGTATGAGAATTGGATCTATGTTCTAACCAAGGTGATCTATGACTTGTGCACATTCGAGAAGCCCATGACTTACCAATCATTGGTCACATGGATATGGACAAGACCTTAGGTACCCTACAATGCCAATGGTGGTGGCCCAACATGACACAAGAGGTTTGAGAGTTTATCTAATCTTGTGAGAGTTGCCAATGCAACAAGGCTGGTAACCAAAAACTGACTAGACTCCTCCAACCACTTACCATCTCATCTGCTTGATGGGAACATGTGAGCTTAGATCTCATCACATCCTTACACAAGACAAAACAAGGTCACACAACAATTTTGGTGTTTGTTGATAAGCTTAGTAAGCAACTCCATTTGGCACCAACCTTTGATATAGTGGATATTCCAACATTAGCCTAGATCTACTTCAACAATATCTTCAAGCATCATGGGATACCTCATGTTCTCATCTCTTACCGCATTCCTTGATTCATAAAAGAAAATTGGCAAGCACTCTTCTAGCTACTTAACACCAAGCTTGCTTTGTCCATGGCCTATCATCCTCAAATTGATGGACAAACCAAATGTGCAAATTGCACCTTGGACAATATGCTTTGTGCCTTTGTCAACATTCACCATACCAACTAGGAAGAATGTCTTGTAGTGTTGAGTTTACCTTCAACAACTCCAAGCATGCAAGCATATGATTCTCTCCTTTCTTCCTTAATTTTGGCCAAGACCCACTTGTTCCAAATTCCCTTCTTGCTCTCCTCCATCTCATGTCTCTCTTATTTCTACCTTCTTGACAATAATATCCCAATCTCTACCAAATCTCATCTCCTTGTTGCTCAGAATTATCAAAAGCAATACGCAGACCATCATTGTTGTGATCTCACCTTTCAACTTGATGATCAAGTCATGCTTTCTTCTAGTAACCTATCTCTCCCACTTGATACCCAAGTTTGTAA
The DNA here is from genome assembly GCA_948567375.1 of Lunularia cruciata. NCBI lineage: Eukaryota > Viridiplantae > Streptophyta > Marchantiopsida > Lunulariales > Lunulariaceae > Lunularia > Lunularia cruciata. The sequence continues at coordinate 49,509,783 of OX419756.1, read as the reverse complement.
ACTTGCTCCTAATTGAATATGTCCATTTGATGTCACCCAAATCATTTCTTTTATTGTTTATCAACTTACCTTGCCTTGTCATATGCAAATCCACCTTGTCTATCATGTTTCCAAGTTGAAACCCTTTGTTTCTAATCCATCTTCCTTTTCTTCTGATATCCAGCTCCCATCTCTTCCCATCCCTATCAATGATCATGAGGAGTATGACGTTGATTGTATCCTTGCACATTGCCACATTCAATATGGGTGCCAACAATGTATTGAGTCCTTTGGAAGTCCTTTGAAGAGGTATCCTCTTCATGATGCCACTTGGGACCTTCTTTCTCATCTCCACAATGCACAATGGCCATCTAGGAGTTTGAAGCTCCCATGGTGACGAGGATGTCACCAACTAGCATTGGGGAAATATGTAACAGTATGGAGTTTACTAACAAGTTAGTTGAGACCAAAAAAGTATCAAATAGGCCAAATTAGCCAAGAATTATAAGAATATTCTAGAAGCATCTAGGAAGCTACTTGGTACCTTCCAAGTTTTGGGTAATATGTATGCCCAGTAGTGATTTTTAGGAGGAAGCTTCACGGCTATCTTAGCTTGCATGCCAAGTAGGTGGCTTCTAGAAGGAAGCTTCTTGGCAAGCTTCTCTACTAGCTTAGCTTGTACACCAAGTAGATGGCTTCTAGAAGGAAGCTTCTTAAGAATATTTCCAATTAGCTTGGCTTGCACTCTAAGGAGGAAACTTTTAGGAAGCTTTTGAAGAGCCTTGTATGTTCTCTATAAATACCAAAGCCCAAGCTCATGCTAGGCATTTGGAGTTTCTTTCATTCAAGAGTCCCAATGGGATTTCCTACTCTTGTATTTCTCTCCATGGTCTTGTACATCACCAACTAGTGGTGTGGAAATATATAATTTTATAGAGTTAGAAAACAAGTTAGTAGAAGCTAATGAGTTAGTGTAATGTTCCATGATATGAGAATCCCCAAGAGAAATATAGCAAAAGAAACACAAGAGAAACACAAGGCTTCATCTTCCAATACTCTAATGTGTCACGCCATTTGTAGTTCCGCATCTAGACGCTCGGACACTGGAGTTCCAGTGATGGTAGTTAGAGTTATTCTAGCAGTTTCTCAAGGACTACTTTCCGACGGTTAGATTTTGTGTTCAGGGTACTGACTTCACGGTGGGGCCCACCGTCACTTTGCACCATTTGCACCGTCAAGTGTGCCGTCAGCGGGACCGTTAGGGTTTCAAGGCTAGCTCAAGTCCAGGGGGTATAGTTTTGAAGTGAGCTCCAGAGAGCTCACTTCTTTGATGTTGAGCCTTCGAGTTCCTGGCTATGGTAGACAGAGGCCGGCGAGCGTCACCTGGATTCTCTATGCTTGAGTGGGTGTGGCTTGACTGTAATCAGTGCCCAGTTGTTGGCAGTTTATAGAGTGACAGATCAAGTATTGATCTGAGTTGAGTTGAGTGAAGAATGTTAAGCAATCTGATTACATCAGAGAAGTGAAGTCAGGGGGAAATCGGGTGCAAGAACGTTGAGTGTTGGTGGTATCTCCAAGCTCGGTGGATTGTGGTAGCTCGATTCAAGTTCTGTGTTTCCCTAGTGTGTAGAAGCTTGTTCAATTGATGCAGATTTGGTAGTTAGGCGGACCGTGTGCGGAAGCGCTGGCCAAATTTTGAGCAAAGGAGCAATTTTTGAGCAATGGCAACAAGAAAGGCCTTATTTGGCCGAATTTTGGCGTTTCGAGGCTTTGAGGCATAGGGCTGTGGGCTATGAGAGGCTACGAAGGCCTAGAAGGGCCAGCAAGCCAGCTTGTTGGCGTGAGGCTAGCTAGTTTAGAGTAGATCTTGGTCATTGGTTGGCAAAATCTGCCTTTCCTGCTAGATTGTGCGCAATAGGGTTTGACCTCTAGATCTCTTGTTCCTAGACCGGTGCCCTAGCCAACTGGTCCACCCTCACTTGTTGTCCTAGTGACTGCGCCACTATTATCTATACACATGTAGCTTTGGCTAGGAGAGGCAGTTTGATCCCATTCTTGGTGATCCTGGTAGCTTAGGACTTAGATACGAACTACTCTTATGTCAAATGCCAAATGGTGGCAGAGTCAGTCCCGTGTTGTGTTATAAGATGGAGGGTTTTTGTTTAGATTTCTTGTGATTGGATCCCCTCCATTCTCTGCTTCCTGTTTGTGCACCACGTTTGTGTGAGGTGCCCTGACTTTTGAGCGTTGGTGCTCTGGTGTGCTCTCGGTGGTGAGGCTGGAGTGATGACCAGTCAGACTACCTTTGTTTCTCTCCGGTGAGGCAGGAAGTGATGACCTGCAGACCGTGAGAGTGCGTGTTATGATGGCAGGTCATAGGTTGCCCTTTCCCTTAGTGTAGTTATCTCGGTAGAGTTACATTAGTGGGTGGTGTTTAGTTGGTGTTGGCACGTGGTGGTATTGGCACTTGGTGGGGTACTTGCGGTTGCGACTTGCGGTTGCAACTTGCGGTTGCAGTTGGTGGTTCGGGTTTGCTGTTGTAGTTACTTGGTCACGACGGAGTTCTTTGGAGATTCCAGAGGAGTTAGCCCTGTAGTACGCACTGGGTTTACTCGGAGTGGTGCTCAGTATCAGCCTGTATCTTAGGTCCTAGTGAGGGAGGAGATTGACTCTGAGTTGGAGTTTGACACAAGAGCTGATTCAGTTGAGAGTGCACTTGGTGTGTCCGCACCGTTGTTGTGGGACATGGATGAGATTTATGGGGCCTCCAAAGGCCCTAGGCGTTACTCTGGTACAGTGGGTACCATTGAGTTGGATGACTTCATCCAAGAGTTTGATAGTTGGTGTGATCTGCAGCAGATGCGGAACCCAACTTTGTTCACACCCTTCATGGCATGGAAGGGGTTGTTTCAGCATCTAGAGGGTCCGCCAATGGATGACTACCATGAGTTTAGGAGAGCTCATTTGGAGGAGATTGAGTTATGGAGACAGTATTGGTCTCTACATTATGTCTCCATCACTTCAGGCTCGATAGCCAGGAGTAGATCGGCTATACCCACGAGTTCTAGCTTGAGTAGTGTTGGTGGAGCTAGTGGAGGTGCACTAGCTGGAGATAGTGCTACTACGAGTGGAGGTACCGCTGCAAGAGGTGGTGTGGTACCGGGGTTTAACCCCATGGTGGAGTTCTTCCTATGTTTGAGGCAGAACTACCAAGGAGTGCGGACTGACAAGCTGAGGAGCTTGCAGGAGTTCCAGCATAAGGCTGGAGAGAGCCTACGCGAGGCATATACTCGCATGAGGCGGCTGATCAGTTTCACTCAGGGAGTTATTGAGGCCTAAGCAGTCCAGTTTTGGTATGGGATACTAGACAGGGAGTTGCAACGTAGAGTTCGTGATACTGCGTTGTTGCAGGCTACTTTGCCCACTTTGGCAGTAGTCTTTGGTTTGGCTGAGCATATTGAGCTCAACATGGTGGAGGAGAGAGTGGTGACATCTTGATTTGGTAGGGAGACCTCATCCACGGCTGTGACTTCTTCTAGAGTGCAGCAAAGTGCACCACGCCCAATTGGTTTTTGAGGACAGGGTGGACAGCCCAGATCCTATGGAGCGAGTGGAGGGCCTAGTGGAGTTAGACCCTTACCCTCATTTTTGGGTCAGCAGCAGCCAGTGAGTGGTGGTGTTGCTTGTTGGACTTGTGGTGGACCTCACCATAGGAGAGAGTGTACTCAGGGCAGTGGACCTGATACCTCTGGTGCATCACAGCCAGCACAGAGGCAGTGTGAGCATTGCCACATATTTGGTCACACTAGTGACCGGTGTTTTGACCTACACCCTGAGTTACGAAGTGGTAGGGCTGCTATGGCAGGTAGTAGAGGAGCTCCAGTTCATGGAGGACAAGGTGGTAGAGGTGGTGGTAGAGGATCTACACCTAGTAGAGGTGCAGTACCTGCCCTTACTTCTGACACAGCTATGGCTACTCGGATTGAGCAGTTGGAGCAGAGATTAGCTAGTATGGCTATTGCTCAGAGGAGATCAGATTCGGGTGCTAGGGCTTCCACCTCATATGCTGGTGATAGAGATGCTTTGGACTTCATGTGCGGAGCAGCACAGGTGGATGCATTTGCAGCAGTGACTAGGAGTGCAGTATATGCTCCAGAGCCTAGAGGAGCATCAGTGGAGTTGGACCCACAGAGAGGAGAGGTTGGGAGAAAAGTCAGACTTCCCCAGTCTTTCACGCTATCTAAGGCATTGCAGACAACATCCATGGTTCCTAGATGTCCTAGTGCAGGTGTGGTAGGTGGTGATGGAGTACATGATGGACTACCTGCTACTCAGCCACCTGCTACTACACAGACTGAGTCTAGCATGATGTTGGGGGCGGCTCAGCTGATTATGCGGCATCCTTTGTTTTCAGCCAGTGACATGTTTACATTGGGAGTTGACCCGGCCCCAGTGTTCCGGTTGGCTGCCACGTTGTGTGAGAGTAGGGATGGTGCAGTTCCTACTACTAGAGCAGAGGTGGTTGGTAGTGGAGCTGACTTGGTTGAGGAGCATGGGATCCGTTCAGCGACCAGTGGTTTATGGCAGGCAGCAGTGACTAGACTGGAGGAGTTGCCAGCTAGACCGGCCTTTGAGAGAGCGCGGTTTACACCTGGTGTTGTCCTATTGGATAACCAGAGGGGGATTTTTGTTTGGTAGGACCTTCAAGGAAGGTCTATACACCGCAAAGAGTCTTGTTAGACTCTGGTGCGAAGCCCCTTATGTTGGGGAAGGCTGCAGTTGTTGGTCTGGAGTTACGGAAGACCGATGTGGAGAGGTGTCCATTTCAGATCCAGACATCTCTAGGTGGTGGTTCAACACAATACATCACACGTGGGGAGCTTGTTGTCTAGGTTCAGCCTGGTCATCCGACTAATAGCTCGGTGGTGAGAGCTCAAGCTATTGCGACGATAGTTGAGTCATATGATGTGCTAGTTGGGGGAGCAGTGTTATACCCTATGGGTTTCAGCATTGACTATTGGGAGGAGACAACCTCTTATAGACCTGGTTGGCAGTCTGGTGAGGGACGGGTATGTTGCCTACCAGTACGCTTTAGTAGTGGCAGTCTTGGCTCACTACAGTCCGGGACCATGGCAGCATCAGTTTTGGCTTTCAGCGGTGCAGTCACTTGGCCTGGTGACTTGTTGGAGGGGAATGCCCATGCAGAGGATACTCCAATACCAGAGGAGATCACTCGGCTATGAAGTACGAGTGGGATTGTTCCATCCACCTTGGATGTTCCATTGTGGAGTTCAGAGGAGGCATTGCAGCAGCATGCAGATTAGTTGGTGCAGCAGGCTTGGAGTGGAGCCTTCATACCATCAGGGGATGAGTGTGAGGATGAGCCTCCAGAGGCGATTGCTTTGACACCTCTGGATACCACACTCATTGCTTGGCAGCATCCAGTAGAGGGGATATGCCTATTGGAGTTGTTTGGTGGGATCAGCACCGGACTAGCTGCGGTGTTACAGGCGGGTATTCAAGTACAGAGGTACTTGTATGTAGAGAGAGATGAGACTGCTAGGCGAGTCTCTCTACATCATGTGGCACACTTGGCCTATTGGTATTTGGAGTTATTACCGATGTCAGCAGTCAGAGGTTACCAAAAGGCCTTACCAGGAGACCTTTCCTTACTGGGGGCGCATGACCTAGAGAGACATAGGCCTATTCACTTGGTGATTTCTGGATGGCCATGTCAGGGACATACACGTGCAGGTCGTGGTTTGGGTCTTCAGGATCCTCGTTCTGGTGTGTTTTGGGAGATGTTACAGATACTACGACATCTCCAGGTTCATCAGTCTGTTTCTCCAGCTTACCTTTTGGAGAACGTTCTCTTGATGGGTGATTCTTGTACTAGAGTGGTGGCGAGTACACATCAGGTCCATTCTTGGATGGGACCTGTTGTATTGTTAGATGCAGCCAGAGTGGGATCACGGGCTCATCGTCTTCGTCTTTGGTGGACAAACCTTTTACCCAGAGAGGTTCTACATCGTGCTTATGATGGGATTCAACAACTGGACTGTGAGCCGGCCTGTCTCTCACTCAGGATGAACCTCTGATGGCTATTATGGTAGCGCACCATGGACTAAGAAGGCAAGGAACCCCAACTCCATCATACTCCTCCAAGGCTAACACTCCAAGACTCAAGACATTGCTCACTAGAGAACTCAATGAGAGAGAGATAGTTGCAAATGAAAGGATGATGAGTACCTCCTCACTCCTTGTTTATATACTTGTGAAATAGTTACGTACCAAAGTTACTAATTACTGTAGTAACTCAAGTTACTAGACTAAAAGTCAAGTAAAGTCAAAAAGTAGAAAGGAATATCCATTCACATGGGCATATTCCTCTTATCTTGACCCAACCACTAAAGCAAGGATTCCTTCACATGGGCTATCCTTGGACTAAAGAAGAATCCAAAACAAAAAGGCTTGCGGGCCCAAGAGTTCTCAACTCTTTCCCCAAAGCCAAACACCTAGGAATAATACCAAGTCAACACACTAAAATCCAAAATAGTGGTGCTCATCTTTCCTACTTCCTCTAAAGTAAGGTCCCATCTATCTTAGCTATGACTAACTTTAGCTAACCATGACTAATATAGAACCATCCTTTATCTCTATATAAATAATATCTCTTAAGTACTTGTAATACCAAGCTAAATATCACAATACCACACACATGCACAAATGGGTGTTACATTTACCCCCGGACTAAGTTTTCACTTTGTCCTCAAAGTGAAGGTCTCTCTACCTTCTATGGTACATCTTTAACTTATCATGGTTAATCCTATCAAAGTGTCTTCCTCCCAACTCCTTGAGATCATAAGTGTAATTTCCCCACACCTTCTCTACTATGAAAGGTCCAAAGTACTTAGGCAAAAACTTCTTTTGTACTCTCTTGAATCGAATGGAATCAAACAACATTACCCAATCACCTTCTTTGAAAGGCTCCACCTTCTTCTTGCCTTGCCTCTTGTCATAGCTCTCCTTTTGTTTCCTTTGGGCTTGCTCCACTCGAACCATAGCAACTGCTCTTGCCTCTTCCAACTCCATGAGTTGATCCTTCCTTGACTTCTCTGCATCACTTCCTTGTGCTTTCTTCAATCTCCTATGAATGCTTTGGAAGGTAGGAAGATCAAAGTGAATAGGTAAGGTAGACTCAATACCATACACCAATTGGAATGGAGAATATCCAGTGGAAGTCTTCATGGTTGTCCTATACTCCCACAAAACTGCATGAATCCTCTTGTCCCAATGATGTTTAGCCCCCTCCATTTCTGCATCTTTGGCCAACATCATGCACAAGGTCTGATTGGTTCTCTCTGCCAAGCCATTGGAATTTGGCTTATAGGATGTAGTTACTCTATGTGTGATAGAGAAATGTCGTAGCATGGCTGTAGTAATGCTTCCTGTAAACTCTCCTCCTCTATTAGAAACCAACTCCAAAGGGCATCCAAACCTAGTGATAATGCGTTCATAAAGAAATCTACCCACTTCATCTTCATTCTTGTCCCTCAATGGTCTAGCCTCAACCCACTTGGTAAGGTAATCAGTAACTACCACAATGTACCGATTGTTCCTTGGGGTTCTATTGAGAGGTCCTACAAAATCAATTCCCCACTTCTCAAAGGGTCCTAGCAATGGAATTGATCTAAGTGGTGGAGTGGATGTAGACTTTCTAGCAAAAGCTTGACAAACATGACAAGTTTTGCAATAATCAAGACAATCCTTGAAAATCCCTCTCCAATGGTAACCTGCATCTAGAATCTTGAAAGCAGTCACCTTTCCTGCAAAGTGTCCTCCACATACTAAACCTTCATGAAACTCCTTTATGAGTAGGATAGACTCTTCCTTACCCACTGCTCTTCGAAGTAGACCATCTGCTCCTTGGTGAAAAAGAATATCATCCACCATTGTGTAAGGTCTAGATCTTGCTGCAAGGGCCTTCCTCTCCCTAGCATGCATCCCTTCTGGATAGTTACCTCTTGTCACAAAATCCACAATCTCCTTGTACTCCATTGGAACCTCTTGAGTGACTGAGATTGTCATGAGCTCCTCATCCGGGAAGGAATCATCTACTGGCTCATCTCCATCATGATCATAGGCTCTAGATAACAAATCAGCATTTGCATGTTTCTTTCCTGGCCTATCCTCAATTGTGTAGTCATACTCAGACAAGAGAATCATCCACCTTGCTAGTCTCCCTTCAACATTAGGCTTGTTGAAGATGTACTTCAAAGCCTTGTGATCCGTGACAATTGTGGCCTTCCCTCCAATCAAGTAGTGTCTAAACTTCTTGAGACCAAAGATCACTGCCAACCCTTCTCTCTCTGTGACAGAGTAGTTCTTCTCTGCTGAAACCATCTGCCTACTAGCATAAGCTATTGGATGATCATGCCCATCTTGGTCTAATTGACTAAGAGTGCATCCTATAGCTACATTAGAAGCATCAGTGTAGAGGATGAAAGGCTTACTCCAATCAGGTTTAGCAAGAATTGGAGCTACAACAAGGGATTGCTTGAGCTCCTCAAAAGCTTTGAGAGCCTCCTTGTCTTCCAAAATCACCATGTAATCTACACCCTTCTTCATGTAGATGGTCAATGCATAAGCCTTGTTGGAAAATGAGAAGATGAACCTCCTATAGTACCCAACCATTCCCAAGAATTGGCGTAACTTTGTCAAGCTTGAAGGGAATGGAAGGTCTGAGATTTTCCTCACCTTCTCAGGATCAACTGCTATTCCATCCTTGGAGATGATGTGCCCCAAAAGTAGACCTTCTTCACATCCAAAAATGCACTTCTCTGGGTTGAGTGATGCATTTGCCTCATCCAAGCGTTGCAAGACTTTGATTAGGTGCTCAAAGTGCTCCTCCTTGCTCCCATAGACACAAAAGTCATCAATGAAATCTCTCACAAATTTCCCAATGAAAGGTTCAAATACCTTGTTCATGAACCGTTGGAATGTGGCTGGAGCATTGCAAAGCCCAAAAGGCATGACCTTGAAAGCGTAAGTTCCCCAAGGTGTGGTGAATGTGGTGAGTTGTTGATGCTCTGGTGCAATCTTGATTTGGTTATATCCACTATAACCATCTCCAAAACTGTACCTCTCATGACCTGCAACCTCCTCCAAGATCTCATCAATGAATGGCAATGGGTAGTAGTCCTTCTTGGTAACAGCATTGAGCTTCTTGTAATCCACACATACCCGAAGCTTGCCATTCTTTTTCTTCACAATGACAATTGGAGACACCCATTCTGAATTCTCCACCTCAAAGATAAATCCAGCCTCCTTGAGCTTATCAATCTCCTCCTTCACAACCAAAGATATTGGTGGGCTAATGCGACGTTGCTTTTGGCGGATTGGTCTTGCATGTGACTCCACCTCTATCTTGTGCTCCTCCAAGGTGACTTCCTTCAAATCCTTGTAACTAAAAGCAAACACATGGATGAACTTGCGGAAAATCTCCTCAAATCTCACCTTCTCCTCCTTGGTAACATTTGGGCCATACTTGAGGGTAGATAACCTTCTCTCTACCTCCTCAAGTGTCAATGGTGATTTATCTGGGTCCTTCAAAACCTCTGGCTTAGGTGCAAAATCCATAGCACACAAGGGATACACATCTGAATCAGATTCAGATTCATCCTCCTCCGTGGAAGTCTCCTCTTCCATGCTTGTGTCCACACCTGAAGCTCCTTCTTCAGAATCTGATTCCCAATAATCAGAAGATGGGGTATCTGAATGTGAAGTGTTGGTGGTGTTAGTCACAGGAACAGTGACTCTATGGTTTGATGGCCCAATCCTTAAGTACCCTTTGTGCCATCGATCAGTTGTGCGTGCTGCTCTCAACCATGGCCTCCCAAGAAGTAAGTCATAGCTTGAATCCTTCAAGACTTGGAAAGTCATGAGATTTTGAACTCCCATAACTGAAACTACCACCTTATCCATCACTCCTACTGGTCGAACTTGTTGCTTGTTTGCCATGCTCACCACAAATGTTGAAGCTCTTGAGGGTATCATACCCAACTTCTTCATCAACCTTTCTGACATGGCATTCACTGCTGATCCTCCATCAACCAATGCATCCTTGATGTTGTGACCATTCACTCTCACATCAATCTTGGAGGCATATTCACAAGCTTCCCATGGTGCTGGCTTGGCATCCACCACCCCTATTGATATTGGAACTTTTGCCTTCTTCTTCTTCTTGCTCCTTGTAGAACTCAAACCACCTCTAAGCTCCTTTCTCAAGGTAGGGTTCAAAGCAATTAATTGGCCCACTGTGATGTTAGCCTTGTGACTACCAACATCCTCCAACACATTGTAGTTCCATTGTTGCTTGGAGATCAAGAAGTCCTCCATCCCCAACTTCTTCCTTGGAGTCTTTGTTGTTGATGGTGTTGAGGTGCGAGTGCTCCTAGTAGACATAGGAGTATCCTTGCTTGAAGTAAATCCTTGAGAAGAGTGAACATCCTCTGCAAAACGAGCTCTCTTCTTCTCTTGTGCCAAAAGCTCCAAATTAGGACCCTTGGAGTTTGAGCACTCTCCCTTCTCATACTTGCTCTCAACCACATCTATGGATGCTATCCCCTTACCTTTGTTGGGATTAGGAGCCACTTGGGTTTCACTACCTCCCTCTTTCCCTCTATTGGCTCCCTCATAACCCCTTCCTCCATGGTAAGTGGAATTTGGGCAATTCCTTTGGATATGGCCTCTTCCCCCACAACCAAAACAATTTCTATCATTGAAATTGTTGGCTGGTTGGCCTCCTCTATATGGATGGTTTCCATAACTCCTAGGCCCTCTCCCTACATTCTGATCCACCTCTCTCTTCTCCCATAATTGCACCACATTGATCTTGAGATCCGCAAGTTGTTCTGTGATGGTTTGGAGTGGATCTTTTGGTGGAGGTGCAAGAACTGGAGCAACTACTACTTGTGGTGCAACCCTTGTCACCAAAGTATCAAAAGTTCCACCATACTTGTAGCCTTGAGGAGGATGCACAACCTCCTTCACCACCAAATCACTCTCATCCCCTTCCAAACTCTCCTCCATACGAATTGCGATCTTGATAGCTTCAACCTTGGAAGAAGGTTTCTCATATCTCACCTTGCTTCTAATTTGTGGTCTCAATCCTCCCACAAAATTCTTGGTGAGCATGGCCCCTATGCCAATCATTGTAGTCTCCACATCATCCCCACCCTTCCTCAACACTATGCGAAATCTGGACTCCAACTTTTCCACTCTTTCCACATAGACCCTCACTTTCTCTCCATCTCCTTGCTTGAGAAATGTAACCTCACTCATCAATATCTCATAACTCTCATCAGGAAGAAAGTTCTCAATGAGTGCTGAAGTCAAAGTCTCCCAAGACTCCTCTTCCCCCTCTCTCCTCTCTCTCTTTTGGTATTCTGACTCATACCATGTAAGTGCTGCATCCTCAAAGAAATCTGGTAATAATGAGGCCCACTCATTCTTCCTCCTCTCATTGTTTCCTATGCAAGCTCTCTTGAAGTCTCTCACAAAGGCCTCCACATCTTCTCCATCCTTGCCAAAGAAAACCGGAAGTTTCCCCATCTTAACCCCTCACTATCTTTCTTTTCTCTTAATTTTTTTTTTCTCTTTTCTTTTCTCTCACTCTATTACTAATAGAGTATATACATGACTAACACCATCTGAGAATAATCCACTCTAGGGAACACAAAAGGTTCAGGTTGCTCCAAGATTTCTATAGCAACATCAAATCCTAGAGTGCATATTAATCTAACTCTCATGGATAGTTTATCCATAAGTTGAAAGATTATCTCCATCACTAATCTTGAGAACTAGCTGATGAAGGTGGTAGTATTTCTGTAGCTGTACTAAGACTCTCTCCAAGATCCTTCACCAAAGTTTCCAAAAGTGCTTTTACTCCACTACACTCATGTCCTTTTGGAAGTCCTTCAACTCCACAAACCTCACACAACTCCTTGGTCTTAGATCTTCTCCCTCCCAATCTTGGTGAAGAAGGTCCAACATGCAAACCCAAGTCAAGTAAGCCTCTCCTTTCCCTCAATCTCTTGCTCTCAAAGGTTAATGGACATGAACTTGCCTTATGTCCCTTCTCTCCACATAGAAAGCACTTAGACTCACTCTTTCCTCCAAGTGGTGTAGGTTTTTGGATCCTCTCAACACTCTCTTCAAATTCTATTGTAAACTCTCTTTTCCTCAAATCCACCCCTACAATCACCTCAAACCCTTTGGGAACCTTGCATAATCTCAATTTCCACTCTTGATGACCTTCCATGTTCCCAAAGATGAATCTAAACACTCAAACATGCTTTTTGTTGATCTCAAACTTCTCATGCATGAGATCTCCACTCTGCAGAATTGACCCTTCCTCACAATGTCACTCAAATCTCCCAACGAATATGTCACAGTCCTCTGAAATTTTCCACACTTGATCACAACTCTAGGGCGTCCCTCCCTGCAAAATTTTAGATCTTTTCATCGAGCCATTTGGCCTAGACACCTTTCTATTCAGCACCCATATTTCAGTTTTGGTCTGAAAACCACCCCCCTCACTTCAAAAACTCATAACGCACTGCGCAAAAATGATCTCTCTCTAATTTTTGTGGCATCAGGTAGGATACAATGCACTGAATTTTCTTGGAAATTTTCAAGACAATTCACTAAAAATTGAAGAAATGGCAGACTCTGTACAATTTTCCAGAGAGCATGCAGTTGCGGGAGCACTTTACCCTATCAACTTTCAAAAATTCTAGCCCAGTGCGCATAGAAGCTCTCTCAATAATTTCAAGTGTGCTAACTGGAAGATAACCCAAGCTATCATGTGTAGAAATCTCAAGTCCAGATCTCAAACTTGAGATTTTGCCCAAAATCACCTTAATCCCCAAAATCTGCAATCCACCTCACACAATCTCTCCAATTCCTCTCATGTGTACAAGATGTACAAAATCACCTCAAAGACATCATAATGAACTACAGGGTATACAAATGGATCTTGGTTCTCTAACATAAGTTCAGCCCTCTCCTCTCCTAATGTTCTCTCCAAGTGAGCTCTCATAGCCTCCTTCTGCCTAATGTAGAATTGGACGCGGAACATTATCTTGCCTTCTAGAGAGGTCCCGGCAACGGAACCAAAAATGTGAGCCGGCCTGTCTCTCACTCAGGATGAACCTCTGATGGCTATTATGGTAGCGCACCATGGACTAAGAAGGCAAGGAACCCCAACTCCATCATACTCCTCCAAGGCTAACACTCCAAGACTCAAGACATTGCTCACTAGAGAACTCAATGAGAGAGAGATAGTTGCAAATGAAAGGATGATGAGTACCTCCTCACTCCTTGTTTATATACTTGTGAAATAGTTACGTACCAAAGTTACTAATTACCGTAGTAACTCAAGTTACTAGACTAAAAGTCAAGTAAAGTCAAAAAGTAGAAAGGAATATCCATTCACATGGGCATATTCCTCTTATCTTGACCCAACCACTAAAGCAAGGATTCCTTCACATGGGCTATCCTTGGACTAAAGAAGAATCCAAAACAAAAAGGCTTGCGGGCCCAAGAGTTCTCAACTCTTTCCCCAAAGCCAAACACCTAGGAATAATACCAAGTCAACACACTAAAATCCAAAATAGTGGTGCTCATCTTTCCTACTTCCTCTAAAGTAAGGTCCCATCTATCTTAGCTATGACTAACTTTAGCTAACCATGACTAATATAGAACCATCCTTTATCTCTATATAAATAATATCTCTTAAGTACTTGTAATACCAAGCTAAATATCACAATACCACACACATGCACAAATGGGTGTTACAGGACCACATTCTTGTTGATGATATATTGGATGTTGGGCATCAGTCTCAGACAATGGTAGTGGCTGATAGGTCACCTATGGCAGTGGTGAACCTAGTTGGACAGCCTAGAGCTGCATTTCCTACACTCATGAGTTTCCCAGGCTCTCATGCTTTTTGAGACGGAGGACCTCGACTTGTTAGGGACTCACAGTTACAACAGTTGGTGGAGCCCAATGCTGATGAGAGAGAGCGGGCAATGGGTTTTCGCACCGGTATTACCGCTGTTCCAATAGTGTCAGAGGCATCCAGGCGTCAAGTGTTAGATCAGGCTATGAACCTGAACTGTTTGACCTGGATTGTGAGCCTTGGCTTGGCAGAGCAGCGTAGGATGTGCTTGATAGGCATCACCGCTTGGACACTTGTGAGCCCTGTGCCTATCAAGACGATTCAGGCACATGCTGGGGGCAATGGACCGAGTGGACATGGTACTCTTGGGACACATCTAGTAGCTACTAGGGAGAGTGGTCTACTTGGAGTCCATCTAGGTGAGCGTGGGCTACTTGGATTACACCCTTGGTCCACATGGGATGCAGCCAGAGGACGTGTGGAGCTTGCAACCAGAGTGGAGGGAGTTTTTGCACAGAGGTTGGGACCTCTAGTGGTCGGGAGCATGACACTATTGCTCCCAAGGGCCCAGTGTAGCAGCCAGTCAATACGTCTTCCACTCCTACTACAGTTACCGAGGATACTTGGGAGCCAAATCTTGGACCCAAGCTTACTAGAGAGGAAAGACAGAGGGTTTGGAGGTTCTTGAGGAGTCACACAAGTTGTTTTGCCTTCAGTATGAAGGATTTGGGTGCTCTGAAGGGACCTGGTATATGGATTGAGCTAACTAGCGATACACCAGTTTTCCGACGTCCTTATCAATATAGTGATATGGAGAGGACATTGATTCAGAGCCGGAGTAGTGACCTTTTTGAGGCTGGTTTGGTGGAGATTTCACATGGAGAGTATGCATCAGCGACAGTGATGCCAGCCAAGAAGGATGTGCATGGCAACTATACAGATAGGCGGATGTGTGGAGATTACCGTCCTATCAACCGACAGACCAGGGCTGATCGGTATGCCATGCCTACACCAGAGGAGATTTTTGATGCGATTGGGCATGCAAAGGTCTTCAGTACTTTGGATCTTCGAGCGAGATATCATCAGTTGCCAATCAAGGAGGAGGATAAGTCCAAGACAACATTTTGGGCTATTGATCCTCACGGCAAGGATGTGTTATATCAGTGGAGGTTCTTACCATTTGGGTTAAAGAACGCTCCTGCTAAGTTCCAGAGGGTCATGGATAGGATCCTAGCTGGACTGGATTTTGCTCGGTGCTATATTGATGACATTTTGGTGTATAGCACTACTATAGAGGAGCATGAGCAACAGTTGTTGGAGGTGTTTGAGAGGTTGAGATCTCATGGACTCAAACTACATCCTGGGAAGTGTAGGTTCTTCCACGAGTAGGTTGAGTATTTGGGTCACACTATCTACCCCGGAGGACTTGGTGTTCAGCAGACCAAGGTGGAGGCTATTGCACGTATTCCTCGGCCTATGGATGTGAGCAGAGTGCGAGCATTCCTTGGGTTGGTGAACTTCTATTGCGGCTATGTTAGAGGATTTAGTGCCATTGCCAAGGCCTTGACGAAGCTGACCAAGCTTACAAAGGAGTGGTGTTGGGGAGATGAGCAGGAGAGAGCTTTTGTAGAGCTCAAGGAGAGGTTGACATCTGCTCCTATTTTGAGGAGACCGATCAGGGGACGACCATTTCAGGTTCACACTGATTGGAGTATGTTGGAGCTTGGAGCGGTGCTCACCCAGCATGATGATGAGGAGAAGGAGTTTGTGGTGGCCTATGCTAGTTGCTCCAACAATTCAGCGGAGGCAAAGTATAGTTCATATGAGGGAGAGTGCTTGGCAGCAGTTTGGGCAGTAGCACATTTCCGATGTTACCTGTTTGGTAACCCCTTCACTCTCATCACTGATCATCAGCCGCTGAAGTGGTTGATGGAGTCCGACAAGCTTTCAGGGAAGCTTGCACGATGGGCTCTGATTTTACAGGAGTATGATTTCACGGTTGTTCACAGACCTGGAGTGGTGAACCGTGATGCAGATGGGTCCCAACCAGCAGGATCAGACCGAAGCACATTGGCATGGTGAGACAGATGAGGAGATGGTGCCAAGTTGGCATGCATCGGCCTTTCTATGTATATTTGTAGAGGCTTTGGTGGTATCTCTCTCAGCGCATACAGGAGGAGTTATTGAGGTCACAGATCCGGAGAGTGAAGATATTGGTACAGTTCAGCGAGACATTCATGATGATGTCTTAGTGATGGACTATCTTTGCATTGGTGTTGTGGGTGGCACAGTTGGAGCCACGGAGAGAGACCGTGTTCTTCAGCGAGCCTGACGGTTCAGATTGGAGGGTAGACACCTTTTGCGTGTATGGGAGGATGGTAGAGTGCGAGTAGTACCACTTCCATCACAGAGACCACAGTTGGTCCGTCATGCTCATGAGGAGCTAGGACATTTTGGAGTAAAGCGTATGTATAGCTTACTCCAGAGTCATTATTGGTGGCGCGGTATGCAGACCGAGGTACAGCAATTTGTTGCCAGACGTGTGGTTTGTGACCGAGTTAGAGCATCATTCAATGCTCCTACGCCACAGTTACACCCATTACCTATCATGGGATTGGGTTACCGTTGGAGTTTGGACTTCGCCAGACCTTTACCGCTGACTGTGAGACATCATCGGTATGTTTTGGTGATGGTGGAGCACTTCTCCAAGTGGATTGAGTTGGTGGCACTTCCAGACAAGTCTAGTGAAGGGACAGCTTACTCGTTCCTGGATCGAGTTCTTAGTCATTTTGGTGCACCAGCTGAGGTTTTGACTAATCAGGGTACAGAGTTCTTGGGGGAGTTTTAGGTTTTGTGTGACAAGGCTTTGATTGATCATTGTACTACATCCCGAGATCACCTTGAGGCAGATGGCTTAGCAGAGAGAGTGGTTCAGACAGTGAAGAGAGGATTGAGAAAGTATGGTTTGCAAAGAGGCCACTTGGGAGATTGGGATCTCCAATTACCTTGGTTGGCCATGGGCTATCGGTTCAGCCGGCAAGCCTCCTTAGCATCCTTCTTTCCATACTTTCTACTCTATGGACAAGATCCAGATTTACCTGCAGCCATTCGTCGAGATGCTACTGTAGTTTTGGACTTGGATGACCCCAATGTATGGATGAGCGCATGTTCTCAGCGGGCAAAGATCTTTTGGAGAGGGATGCCGATGGCCTTTGAGAACTTGGTGATTGCTCAGCATAGAGATACTTTACGCTATGCTACCATTCGAGGAGGAGGTTATAGACCCTTGATCCGTTGATTTCATCCAAGCGACTATGTATATCTATAGCAGACAGCACCGACGACACTTGATGTTTCTACAGGCTGCACTATCTTGAGAGTGTGCGAGGTTTTGCCATCTGGAGTCCTTGTGTTAGAAGGACGTGATGGTGTTGTTTGGAAGGATCATGTGCACAATTGTGCGCCATGCCATCTCCCAAACATTGATGGTACTATGGACCCAAGCTTGGCACTTGTACGTGCAGACTTGAGGTGTATGTTATGTGGCTCTTCTGGTGGAGCTGCTACTATGTTAGTGTGTGATAGCTGTTGGAGAGGATGGCATATGGCATGTATGACTCCTCCCCTCATGGTGGTTCCTCAAGGACAGTGGTTATGTCCTAGATGTACTTGACCTATAGCTAGTTCATTCTTTATATGGTATAGATTGCAGACAGGCGACTAACGATGGGGCTCCATAGCACCCGGCCTCCTGATCTTTGCCCATTAGAGGGTATACCATATACTTAGAGTAGATGGCTATCTGGAGTTAGAGGGACCTAACCGCCAGCTAGGGGGGTGATTGTGGCACTTTAGAGTCTATGTATGACTTATGTGTGAATTGTGCTTTTATAGTGTATGATGTTGACAGCGATGTATGTTGTGTAGCGATGTATATATGCACGACAGCTGTCACGCCATTTGTAGTTCCGCATCTAGATGCTCGGACACTGGAGTTCCAGTGATGGTAGTTAGAGTTATTCTAGCAGTTTCTCAGGGACTACTTTCCGATGGTTAGATTTTGTGTTTGGGGTACTGACTTCACGGTGGGGCCCACCGTCACTTTGCACCGTTTTCACCGTCGAGTGTGCCATCAGCGGGACCGTTAGGGTTTCAGGGCTAGCTCGAGTCCAAGGGGTATAGTTTTGAAGTGAGCTCTAGAGAGCTCACTTCTCTGATGTTGAGCCTTTGAGTTCCTGGCTTTGGTGGACAGAGGCCGACGAGCATCACCTGGATTCTCTATGCTTGAGTGGGTGTAGCTTGACTATAATCAGTGCCCAGTTGTTGGCAGTTTATAGAGTGACAGATCAAGTACTGATCTGAGTTGAGTTGAGTGGAGAATGTTAAGCAATCTGATTATTGTGGCACTTTAGAGTCTATGTATGACTTATGTGTGAATTGTGCTTTTATAGTGTATGATGTTGACAACGATGTATATACGCACGACAAATGCCCCAAAGGAGCACCTTATCTTTATTATATAGCAAAGAGGATCCATTCAAAGGGAGCTCCACACTTGGATCAAATACATGGATTGTGACATATCTTTGAGCTCCACTCTTAGATTAGTTACATAGACTGGTGACATACCTATCCTTGTCAAATTTGGTTGGTCAAACAAGTTTGACCAGAGAGAATCTTTCAGAAATCTTCTTGTAGGAAGCTCACAATACCATGGGTGAGGTACCATTGCAAAGCTCTTGATGAGACAATAAGGGTGGAGAAGGCAAAACTATGGCCTATTTCATCCATTTTTCAAGGCCTAATTCTTCCATTTAGGCCTTCAAAATTGGCTCTAAATTTTTTTGGGTGTTTTTGACCTCTACCCTATTCATTTGGGGCAAGAAGACCCAAAAGATGAGGATGAATATAGATAAATAGTTTTTTATTTTTTCTTCTTCTTTTGGCTATGCCTTGGGTAGTAAAGATACTCTTCTGGTGTGCCTCTATTAATCTACTTAGACCATCACATTTAATATCCTTCCAAATATTACCAAGCCAATTTCCACCTCTAGATAATATGTATAGTTAATGGTATTACAATTGATAGCCTGAGCTAAATATAGCAAAAAGGAGGTAGAAGTAGCAAAAGAATGTTCTAAAAGCATTTAGGAAACTTGTGGGTAGAATATTCTACAAACACCCAAGAAGCTTCTTGGTGAAAAGCTTCTAGGAACTTTCCAAGGCTAGAATAACTTGTATGCCAAGTTGATAGCCAGCTTAGCTTGTGCTCCAAGTATGGTGGCTTCTAGAAGGAACCTTCCTTGGTAGCTTCTTGGGATTCTTGTACCCAGGTTGCCTATAAATACCATAGCCAATCTCAAGCGAGGCATTTGGAGTTTCCCTTACTTCTAAGATTCCATTCACGACAATCAACTGTGAGGTTGCCTTTTGGGATCTTTGCACATTATTCTTCTTCCTTCCCTCGCTTCTCTGCTTCCTTATTGAGACAGTAAGGCCGCAAGGTACATTTACTGGCGATCTTTGTTTTCCGAAGTGGTTTCCACCTCCTCCTCTTCAATGTGCCTCTCCATGTTGTTCAAAGATTGTTTGTATGAAGGCCGAGGGCCTCTAGGGAAACAGGTGCGACAATTGGTAGATATGTGCCCAATACGGCCACAATTGTAACAACGGCGTTGTTCTCCTTGAGTCCCTTCTCCTCGTGGGACTCCATCTCTTCGTTCTTCTACCCGTCCTCGCTCTCCTTGAAGCGGCCGTGCTCCTCGATCCCGAAATCAAAGGTTGCCCAATTCCATCGGTACTAGTCCACCCATGTGTGGCATTTCTGCACGATAATGTTGAGGTGGAACTACTCCTTCACCTCCACCTAATGCTCCGGCTATTCTCTGCGCACAAGCAATAGCTTCAAATACCGTGCGAGGGTTTTGCACCATGACTTCTTGGCAAATCCGCTCTTTCAACCCTCGTTTGAAATTGTCGAGAGCCTCTGCTGGACTCATGTCGGTAATTGCGACTTGTAGATCCAGAAATGCCTCCACATACTCTTGTACGCTATTCTTCTGTCTCAATCCCCATAGTCGGGTTTGAGTCATCTGCACAGAATCCACCGATTGGAAATTCTTGAGCAGTCCTTCTTGCATTGCTGTCCATGTGACCTCCCTTCTCTCTGCCAGCATGGATCATTCCCAAGCATCATACCATGTGAGGGCTTTATCGGTCAAGTACCCACATGCAAACACGCCTGCAGCATGCTTTGTGATCTCTGTTGAGAACAATTGAAAATATTGATTCATTCTCGAGATCCAATTCTCCACTACTCCATCATACGCTGCCCCTTGTAACGCTCGATGTTGCAGGTCTTCTTCATCCGGAGTAGCAATGTGGCTTCATCATTGATAGGGTTCGTAGGCACGGGTGCCTCTCCAAGTACTTCTGTCGCAGGTACTAGGTTTTGAGACGGCTCTTCTTCTTGCATGGCTTGATCGTTCTTGAGGATCTGCACTTGACTTTGCAATGTCTCCATGGTCATCTTAATCTCTCAAAATTCATTCAACATCCCTTGCATTCCTTGCACCAGCTCTTGCAACTATGGATCCATGGTTCCTGCAACACCCAATTCCTAACGTCTACTTCAATACAGAGTCAATTTAATCACTCTGGAAGGCGCACGAACTATTGGAACTACCATTGGGACCTCAGAAGCTATCACTTGTTGATAATACTCCTCACCAAAATTCCTAACCACAAAATCTCTAAACATCAATTTCGGCCTCACTACATAACGGATTTCTACTTGAGTGTTGAAAGGGAGAGGATTTGGGACATTCATATCCATATTATCATAATAGAATGTAGATTGTCAAATCCCACTCTTTGTCATATATCACCACAGGTAGAATCACCGGGTTTGGTGAGTTCATCACTCTGTCCATGAATTCCGCACCAAAGTGATAAACTAGCGATACTCTCATCTGCTCACGCTGGATGTACATAACCTTGATGTGGAATGGGTTTGAGAATGGAAAGCTAGGTGCGGGAAATTGTCCCCCCGGCGCATCCATCCCATCCGCTCTCTAAAGTCCTTCCTAAGTCTAGCGATTACTCTATGTTCTCCACCTCAAATTACTCAGTTTCAGCAGTTCGTGCTATTCCAAGAGGGGTGATCCACTCTCTTGGACTAGAACACTTTCTTTGATACCATTGTAATACTCCGAGGACAAGAGAAGAGAGAAAACACAGATTGCACACTCAAACATTCGATGCCCCAAGGGAGCACCTTCTCTTTATTATATAGACAAAGAGGATCTCCTCCAAGGAAGCTCCACCATAGGATTAGGGACACAGATAGGTGACATGTCAGCAAGCTCCACCCTTGGATTACTTACTTGGATGGGTGACTTGTCTGGTCTAGGTCCTATCTGGTTGGTCAAACGAGCTTTGACCGGAGGGAATCTTTTAGGGAATCTTCCTGTAGGAATCTCCGAATCACATGAGTAAGGTACCGTTGGAAAGCTCTCGACGAGACAAACCAGGGGGGAGGGAAGGCCAGCCTCTCCTCTATTGGGGGGGTGAATCTGCACATTTTCAAGGCCTAATTCATCCGTTTAGGCCTCCGAAATTGCCTTCAAAGATTTCAGGCATATTTCGGTTCCTACTCTATTAGTAGAAGTCCCCTTTTGGTGATACCTCTTTCTGATCTGTTTAGTCCATCATGTGTAACATCCTTCTAGATGTTACCAAACCAATTCTCACCTTTAAATCATATGTCTAGCTATTGGTTCTAAGGTTCTCAAGTCTATTTCGGTTTCTGCCCTATTAGTAGAAGTACTCTTTTGGTGATACTTCTATCTGATCTATTTTGACAATCATGTATAACATCATTCTAGATGTTACTAAACCAAATTTCACATCTAGATCATATGGCTAACCCTTGGTATTACACTAAGCAATGTGATTTCCATTTTGATCTTCCATTCTCCTATTTCTCTCCTCAATCATTTATAGTCTATGTATTTCATACACATGTATTGGTCAGAAATTTTCAAGTCACATTCCACAAGTATAGAGCATGGTATTCATTCCATTTATGCTAGTGTATATCGGATATTTTGGCTAAACTTGCATGCATAGCACACATACCAAATTACACAAAACTAGGCCAATGTCCAAGAAAGACTTTATGTATTCTTTTGGATTTCATCAATTCAAAGACTTTGTATAGAGACTTTGTATATGATATAGAGAATTGTGGATCTTTTTATTGATTACAATCATACACAATAGTACAATATGAGTGTAACTTACTATCTTGGATTTAACAACACACCATGCTAGTAATTGAAAGCAAGACATTGGTATAAAATGTAAGTTCTAATTTCTTCCTTGACTTCTCTATGCAGCTCAAAAACACTAGCCTCAAGAAATCAGAATCCAAGGCATCTCCAAAGTCAGCATCTCCCTTGATCCATATGTATGCCTTTGTTAATCAACAAGTTGTGTAAAATTATACAAATGCTAACAAAGCATTTCTAGATGGATCATTCAATTGAATTCTTATTTCTTTTAGTGAATGCCATCTAGCTTTCAAAACCACTTTATGATGTTTGTTGACTAGTTTTGTTTGTGCAACACACCAATTGAAATTGGCTTTATCTTGAGGCATGCTTGTTTGAAAGAAAGTATGATTGCACATGGGAATATATCCTACATCCTGCAATCAATCTTGAATGCTCTCCAATACATTGATTCACCTTTGGAATTCAAATTGGACCAAATCAAAAACGTTCTCAAGCATGCCATGCCATGACATGATCTGGGCATCTCTACCAACAATCAGCAAACTCAACTCCATAAATATGACCTCAACTCAATGAGCTCAAGAGTAACTCAGTAAAAAAGCATTAGAAGAGAACATTCATATAGCAAATCCTTACCTCATGCAAAGTGTATTATTTGTGTGAGGCAAAATGTAATATTTACCTCTAATCATCACAAACTACTTGCCCATTAATACTCCTTGTGACTAGAGTATATCTCTCCATCAATAGTTTGTTTTTGAGCTAGTGGAAATAGAGTCCCATCCACTAATCATATACACCTAGGGAAACCTTTCTGAGAAAATATCAAGAATATTAGCTTCCTATCTTCTATATGAGGCCATTTTCACTTCCTTCCCTATGATTGACATAATTTTTATCATTACATGCTTATTGAATCTAATTGCAGATCTTGCACTAGTACCCCAAATGTTCAACCTCCTTGCAATTGACGCCCCATTTCTATGATGCCCAAACCTACCGAGCACTAAGGCCACTTGCATCCATACAAGTGTTCAAGTTCTCTTTGATGGATTTCTGAACACCAAATGATCTTTTTATAACCTCCACTAAAGCTTGGAAAGAGACGATATCCATCCTTGTTAGTTGTCAAAATGCTTTACTATCCAACCCTCTAAAGAATTTCAAAGCAAATTCAGGTTTCCAAACACATTGCAATCTAGGTTGAAGATGTCTTGAATTCTCTACAAAATGGCACCACCCGAGCAAGAGCTCAATATCTTCTTCACTGTCAATCCTATAGTCCTCCATTCCAACCCTACATTCATCTTTGAAACTCAATTCATGGTCGTTTTGTAGCTCAATTCTCGTTAGTTCTTGAATGTACTTCTTTTTATCTTCTTCTTGAGTTGGAGATGTGGACTATAGCGCGGCATTGCTTCTGGATCAAAATTCTACTATGCAATTTGAACTGACAAGCTAGGATTCTTCCTGACTTGGACACGTGACTATTGCATAATCAAAATTCCGTTCTTCTTGACTTAGAGACTGGACTACTGCATATGATCAAAATTCCAATGTCCAATTTGAACTAATGAGCTAGGATTCTTCCTGACTTGGAGACAGGACTACCACGCGTGATTCAAATTCCACTATGCGATTTGAACCGACAAGCACGGATGGCACACGGAGTAGAGGTGGAGCAAGAAATAAATGACTACTAGTGTTTGAAAATTAAGATTAGTTCTTGAGCATTTGCACCATTTCTTTGCACCTTTTGTTTTCTGACAGCATGGGAACACCCTTAACCTTACAAAACTATGGGTCACAGTTTTGATTTCCTATAAAAGTTTAATGGGAACGGGTGAAAGACCCTTAATTTTTGGTGATACTCTCCGAACCATTGCCGGTAAATGTTTACGGATAACCCATACAATTTTTAGGGGTTGTCCTTGGGCATTGAAAAAACTAAATCAAACATTTTATGGGTTGTCATCAGGAATTGGAAAAACTATATCTGTAAACCCACCTATATGCTTCGTACAAGCACTACGAGGAAGCTTGTAGTTACTGTTCATTAAGCAAGTGGAATGTCAGATGACGACTGAAGGAGTCGTGGAGGCGAGAAATCTTCCGTCCACAGTAGGTGTTGGGGAGAACTTGACTATCACTAGTCTTGGAGAGCGTGAGGGCCTTCCACAAGTCGATGCCAAAGTTAATGTTGGAGTTAGTTGTAACTCCAAAATTGTTTAAGTATATAAGAAAAGAAAATCTACCTCAGAACACTCAGAGCTAACTTAGCTCCATTTTACCTTTTTCGTCTCTCGTTTGTAGGGTTTGATGGGTCTTCCCATCTTTCGGTTTTTCTGTGCGGCGGCTCTTTACTTTTCCTAGTAGAACACACACAAAAAAAAAAAAAAACTCTCATCAAACGTAAAATGGAGAAACAAAGGAGGCAGAATGGACCCAAATAATATCGAGCAGTAGTGTATAAGCAGGCTTCATTTGTTATCCTGATAGCTAGTGAAATTATTTGTTGAAGTTGGGGCCTAGTCCATTTTACCTTTTTCGTTTCTCCCTTGTACGGTTCGATGGGGTCTTCCCATCTTTCGTGTTCTCTGCCGTGACGGCTTTTTCTCTCGTAAGTTCTTTATAGGGGGTTTAGCTCCATTTTATTCCTTATGCCTTTTCATTGTACGGGTTGATGGGGTTTTTTTATCTTTCATATTGTCCTACGAAGTCGCCTCTTTCGATCAAGGCACAAGCAGGGTTCATTGTTGACGGGTGCACAATTTCAAGCCGGATGTAAGCTCGTGAGAGGTGGGTAGTTACCGTGACTGATGGCCGGAGTAATCATCGCCATAAAGGTAAAGGCCGCCAACTGCACCTTCCTGGCTGCCATTGAGGAAGTTGATACTAATGTGAGCTGGATACGTGTGAGGCTTTACCCCTAGAGAGAAACCGAGCAGAATATTGTATTACAAAGGATGAAAAGATGCCGGGAAAGACGGAGGAGTGCACTTTTATATAGTATTTGCAAATCTGATACTTCGCGGCTCCCCCTGCAGGATTCAGCTCGTGACGACAATGAGAGGACTAAGGTAGATGTACTGTTGCACTATATTTTTCATCCTCTTTCTCATACCAACTTTCTTCATCGTTCTGTCTGGTTTCAATTTGTCAGGCGCCGCATACGTCTCATTCCTTCCTCCATCCTCGCGTCACACCTGCAGACCTTTCCTATGTCTTGGTTTACTTCCTTGCACATTCAGTACTAACGTTCTGGGGTTTGTTGTACTCAGTTAAGTTTGCCTTCGAGACAAATACAATCTCAATGAATGTGGGGAGACGTCATTCCACGGTTCCAAACTCCCGAAAATACAATTTAGACCCCAGGGTTCACACATATATTGGAGAGTGAACAAGCATAAAATGGACAGTGGTACAGCCGAATCCATGCATAATAATTATTCCCTTTCAAAATCATGGTGGACGGTATCCACATCCCACAAAGTCCTTACCGTAGACAGTCAGAACTCACCTTTAGATAAAGGGCAGCACACGTTCTGGGGGCTTCTAGTGTGCATCTTCTTCTCCCAGAGAGGAAGTAAAAGCTCAGCTCCTTCTAAGATACCGCTAATATGCCTAAAATCTGTACTTCATAAAATCGTGATCCCAAAGTGCCGTTTTGGAGCAGTTGAAATTACGAAGTGGCCAGAAGATTAATGTCGGAGGCAGTTGTACTCCAAAGTACGTAATGTCAGATCTTGTGCGCATTAATAACGAGCACACAAAACAATATCTTGCGTGTCATGAGCTCAGTGGAGAGGTAGAGATGTGCAAGTAGACGAACTCGTGTATCCTCCTCCACATTCCATCATTTCCTTCCTACGTGGTCCACAGTTGAGGTGGTGGATCTTGATATGGTATGGCCAGCAAGATTTGCATCTACAGAAAGGATGACAGAAGTAGGAAGAACTAGAGTCCACAAAGAAGAGAAGAAGTTCAACACCTGGTGGCCATGTGGCCGCTGGTGATTATCTGTAACCATGACTGGTAGGAACAGTGCTACTCCAACTTGAGTGTAGTGAGCTCACCCCAATGTTGCCATTCTTTATCATTAGATCATCTAGCATCGGGAAAGTGAAAGAAAAAGAGGCGATCGCATAGGAAAACAAGAAGGATGGAAAGACCCATTCAAGCCGTACGAGGGTAAGATAGAGTAGGCATAACGGGGCTAGGCTCGATATTAGCTCCGGGCAAGTCACATGCGAACTTAGCAATTGCCTACTTGTGTTGCGTTCATCTTGCTCTACAGATTTTGTCAGCAGCAGCTTATACAGTATCGACACAAGGAAGTCCGGTCACGGTGCGATTCCCAATTTGAAACTGCCCATATCCTTGATGAGGATCAAATTGCTTAAGCTCAAACTGGCATGACTAGCGCTACGAGAAAATGACAGTCAACAATTTGTACCAGAAGAATAGTATGACGGGATTGATGTTTTCTTAGAACACCTGATACAACACCTGAGAGTTGCTTGACCCGATCTCATAAGATTTCCTATAATGCAAACCATGTAACTCCATGGCATCTGCTGTCACCTCTAGCATTGCCGGACTTCTCTAGATTGTCCTGAATACGTTTTCCTGATTATATTCGTAGTAGCATGTAGTAGCTTTGGAGGCACTTTTCCTGAATTCTGGAGCATCCTACCACTCGAATATCATGACATCAGTTTGATCAGTCCTCGTTGAGGAAATGGGATCCTGTACCAGACCGGTAACATGGAAAGCTTCACCGGGAACAAGATGCAGTAGAAATGAACCACGTGTCGATGATAGCCTTTTAATGCCTACCTGCCTATATACTGAGGTGACAGTTAATTTGTTCTCAACTCGGTCCGTCAAACCCTAAACCCTCCGACGTGGCATTCAGTTTCAGTCGAAACCATCTCCATACAAAATGAGCTCATCGGCCATTACTGTATAAGCGACAAAGTCAAAACTCATACGGCAGTCCTTCTGAAGTAGCAGTTGACAAGTTGACAATAAGCAGGTCCAGTACACACTCAGGAGGAGAGTACGGCCAACTTCTTCGCAACAACTGCGTAGAATCTTTGAAGTTGATGTCGTCCGGAAATTAGATTGGGAAGTTTGATTTGAGGAGGTTGTTTTAGGGACAGCGTATCGGTGGTTTGTACATCGTACTTCCAGGCACCACGCTCCAGATTCTGGAACTCTCTTCAACAAGTTACCTGAGTAACCTCGAGGCACAAATTGAAGACGCGAGTATCGAAGAGGGCACACCGGACCTGTACTCCCGTGGAATGAATGTCTACGCAAGTTTCAACTACTTTCTTAAAAATCACAAACTTTTCGCTGACAGAATATGAGACTCATAATCTGCCTCTGGACTTCTCAAACAGCTGCGAACTGATGGTGGTGTTCAGCAAGAAGCAATTATGGCTCTACCCGAAGAGTCATGCACAAGAAGCGGTACACAAAACTTTCCGGTGAAGCGATACTTCCTTTATTCACAGGTCCACGCTCACCTAAGGACCAATTTCTGTGTGGTCTGGTGTCGTTCTTTATTCTGCTCTGGCATTGGCTCCTCAATTTCCAGAAAGTCCTGGGTTTCACGTGTCCACACAAAGGAAAAGACAATTTCAGTGGAAAAGATAAAATGAACTGATGCGTGATACAGTATACTGTATCACGCATCACCCATCATTTGCGCGGCTTTTGTCTGATAATTTACACATGACCTATAACAGCTTCCTGTCTATAACATAAAGAATCTAAGCATTGTCAATAGACTCCACTTCGGCTCAAGCAGATTCCGGGAAACAGTGCCATCACCTTAAATCCCCGACATTCGAATTTGTATAAAGGTACAAGGGAGACTGCATCAGAGCCTGTGCTTTAGAAACAGTCCGTGTACAATAGAGACTGTGCTCCAACTCAATGAGTGAGAGCTCCTTGGACGACAGCTGCGGGTTTCTGCCACATATTCTTCCTTACAATTCAAAAGGAAATCCACCCGTCCAGGCCGGTAATTCCTGCGTCGTTGGTGGAGCTGGATTCTCAAGGGACACATTATTCATCTCCATCCAAAAAGCGTTCTGTAACTTGCTAGAGTAACTCACAAGCGAAAGTAAAAAGTATGGATAATGGAATTATAGGAGACTTTAGCGACCTGTTCTATGAGTTTCTTCAATTCATCTTTATGTTCAATAAAATCAAAATATTTTCACCTTGTTCTTTCTTTCCTTGTGTTTCTTTTAAATCTAGTTTTACAGTTTCATCTGCTCCTTCTCAGTCTGGATTCCATGTTATTTTACCGCTCTAATTTTACATATTTATTGTTCATACATAATAATGGATTTGTACTCTTCGCACCTGTTGCAAGTACCTAAACACTATCTACATAACTTGACATATAGACACTAATTTCACAATGACATCATCGTTATTGCGTCTTGGTTTATTGATATTATCGTTCAGCCATCAGGTTTTGAATCAATAAGAAACGGTAAATTTCTCGAGTAAAAAATTGCAATTTTGCAGAATAATACCAGAAAGCCTCTCATGAGGTAATTCCTTGGTTTAACACCTTGCAAATGCAGCATAACGCTAAAGTCAATTGCTTTGGTTCGGGATGAGGTGCAGTCAGATAAGCCTTGTTCTTGACAAGACACATTTCGCCTTTCTCCGATAAGATACATTCAACCCTGCGCGATCATTACAATGATGATAAATCTTCAAGTGGGGATACTCATCAAAATATTTGTCATTGTTTACACGTAAAGTGATAATCAAATTTTCCTTATCATGATTCTCATTTGAGATGATTACGAATTCTTCAATCTCACGATCATAATTCCCTTTCATAACTTTCCCAGTCTCTAAACTATGCATCTGCACCGGTACCATAACTTCAACATGCATCTGGTTCAGAGCTGTGTAGGTTTTATATCATGCTTTGTAAACAACACTTTACGATCGTCTAGTACTGTATGTTCACCAAGTACGGTATGTTCTTACAGCCCTGGACGATCGTGAACCTTAAACGGAAGTTGTAACTCCATATTCAATCTCCTTGACAAACGGCGATCAATTTCAAGAACTGGGGTAACTGACTAGGTGCGGTAGGGCAGATTTCTCATATACACTCTATTAGGGCAGATTTCTCATATATACCTTTTTTTTCTCTCCCTTTAAGGCTTGATGGGGTCTTCCCATTCTTCGTTTTTCCAACGCGGTCGCCTTCTTTCTTCAACTGACTGACGTTCTTATAACGATTACCCAAAATCGCATATTCTGGAATGGTGGATTCGTATCTGAAGTGCTTTCTCTTACCTGCACCGCCTACGACGTTCACATCTGGATTTGCTACAACAAGTCCCAAAGGAAAAAGCACAAACGAGGACAATCGTTGAACATCGGATTCTCTCAAGCTTTATGGACCAGTGTGGATCGGAAGTCTCCAAAATGGCATGGATCCGATTTGAGTTGGTGTGATCGCAAATCTTTCCTGCGTATGGACCCCACGGAGAGAATTGTTTATCTCATTGGCTTTAGTAACATGCACTAGAGTTGACCGTCTAAATGTTTGATCTCTGTAGAACGCAGCTGAACAAGTGACACTAATTTCTCTAGCTTAAGCAGTCTGATCCATTAGACTTTTCAGTCCTTCAGTACGCAAGATTATCGATCCCATACTCATCGATGGAAATAGGAGTAACTTGCTAGAAATTGTACATTTACATATTCAGAAACGGTAACTCTACGTTTTACTATTCGAAACACTGCATGGTATTTATAGCGATACTTAGAAAGGGAGAGCCACTACACAGAGCGATGTGCCATCACTGTTTTATTCGAACAAAATACAAGCCGTAATGAGATATTTTCATAATCCTTGCCGTCGCTTTATTATAGTATTAAATTGAGCATTCCAACAAATCAATGCAACTGTTGGCACCCAATTGTATGAGCTAGTTGGACTATAGTCAATATAGTCACAAGCAAATTATGGCAATAGGTTGACTTCCGTTGACTGACTGCTTTGGAACAGTAGTATCTGAATGTTTGTGCCAAGTTTGCCTGTTTGCATGTTATCTGATTCCTTGGTCTCCGGAGTTCCGGTAAATGTAAACTTTAAATAAAAATTCCGTGTAAGCATCCAAGACGAACTTTCTCAGAGGTCTACGATAACATGCCACTTTAGTTTATAAACTTATAGAATAGATGCTTGATCGTCACATTAATGGCCTTTCTTTCCCTTAACTTACCCATGGTAATTTAATTATTTTCTCCAAAAGGCCAAGTAGTATAATTCCGAGGGAAGAAAGAAAAAGAAACATACAAGCAGTTCGATATTTCAAAGGTATACATGTGAAATCAGTAAATTATACAGTACACGAGAAATGAATGAATATCCATCAAGTGTATGAAAAAATATGAAAGTTAGCAGCTCATTGAATTGAACTTATATTTCAAGAAAATTAAAAGATCATTAAATGACATTTTTCGATTAATTTATATCAAGTAAATTTTGAAATCGGTAGAACAAAAAACCGAAAAATAGAAAAAATAAAATAAATCTAAACGCAAATAAATCAAAAATATTTACGCAGTTACTTTTTGAAAATTATGTATGTTACTGATATGTTCTTACTTAGATAGGCCGAATGATTAAATTTCTCGAGACTTCAGAAATTCTACTTCGAATCATTCAAGAATATTTTACTTCTAAAAGTACATATAGATGCGAAGAACCAATTAAGCGAGAAGCCACCTAAGACGATAGTGGACAGACGTCCTCAATCTACAGAGAAAGGAGGTTCCGTTATCATTATGTTATCCATCCGCCAGTACATACAGCATTTGGCTGGAGAAGAGCGTCTTGTAGCATTTCTGTTATCCACTTACATTGGAACTTTTTGAAATCTGCAATATGGAGATGTATCTCTGGGAAAAGGAGAGAATAAGTTCCCCAACAGCAAACGTGCAACATGTACCTTGCAGATTCTTATTGCTCTTGGGTGGGGTGCAAGTAATAATGAAAATTTCATATAATTTACACACAGATAAGATCACTTACAAAAAAAAGAGGAAACACAGATAAGATCACTTACAAAAAAAGAGGAAACAATAAGTTCCCCAATAGCAAACGTGCAACATGTAACTTGCAGATTCTTATTGCTCTTGGGTGGGGATCAAGTAATAATGAAAATTTCATATAATTTACACACAGATAAGATTACTTATTTTAAATCAAGGTTGACATGAGGAGCACTAGAACGCTTTCGCATCCAAAGCAGGGATGATATAAATCGGTACAACACAAGGAAAAGGTTGTGAGAATTAAAGAAAGAGCAACAAAAGAGTCTTGGCAAAAGTGGCCGGCTGTGGCTTGTGATTGAAAACATTTTGTGCTCAGGTTCTATTTCTGTATACTATCTCCCCCTTATACTTTGTGTATCCTACTTGGAGGGTGTCCCTTAACTGTAATAAAGAGTAAACGATTAAGTACGTCTTAATAGGTCAATGCTTGCTTCCAGCACCTGGCAGGTATTTATGAAATTGCTACCCTCCCGTAGGACTCGGGATCTGGAGGTTTGAAACATGAGTCTTCTGAGGAGTATACTAGGAGTTGAATAGTTGACTTCTTTACTTAAGAGACACAAGTCCCCGTCAATGGTTGCATGAAATTACTACTGGAACTCGTAACGTCACGACAAATAATGGCACAATTACCTGGGATCCGCTAGAAAACTAGAGACGGACATGGATGCTCTCTTTCGCATGCATTTTTCACTCGTCGTGTTAGGAACATGATGTGGTAAATTAGTAAGGATTAGTTTCAAAATACATCTTACCGCCTGGTTAATGATTTTATGTATTGGAAACTCAACTGAGTCTTGGGGGATTGGTCCGAGGTTCATCTCATAAATAGAGTAGTAATTGGGAAGCAACTTAAGATTCTCGTATGGTAATATTGGAAAGGGTTCCTGACTCTTCTGCGAATCCTTGTCAAGGTTTAAAATAAGGTTTAGTAATATACTTAATGTTCCTTTTCCTTATATGCACCTGATTTCCTATAGCACATCTTTTCTCCCAATTGTGCTTTTAACGCTAATAGTTGAAAACCGAGGGTTTTTTTTATCACTTTACCACCATTTTCAGAAGTGATGCAGTCAAGGTTCGAACAAGGTAGTACCTTAAAGTTTGCACAAAGGTCAAGAACGTGGATCACAGTTGTGAAAAATGTGAAACTACACTACCCAGCCTTGGAGGATGAAATTCAATGCCATCGAGCGTAGGATCAAGTCATCACGTCAAGTGGATTCAGTTTGCTTGATGGAAAATTTTCTAGAAAGAGAAAGATCAGCCGACTACAGAAGATGTGGTCTGCGTCCTAAACATAAAGCGAGACCGTAAAGCTCTTTAGCTGATGTGAGTTCATCCAATCTAGGTCTGTACGCTTTTTGGTTGAGACGAGGGTTCAATAACATTGATACTTCTTTGTGCTATTGTACTCCTTTTTCCATCGGGTATCCTATTCCGGCCGTTTCTTGAGAAGAGGTTTCAGTAGCACTGATATATCAGGGGCAATCCTCGATCTCTGCTGACTCATAAAGCGCACTGTTCTGAATAATTCAGAGGTCCAAGTAGGCCTTGGAAGGCTGAGGAAGGTTCTATGGCTTCGGGGCAGCAACTTGAAATTTTGGCGTGAGATTAGAGGAAATGACGTTACTGAGAAGTATTGAAATCCGAAAAAGGCGATCGCGTAGAGAACACGTATTGAAATTAGGCAATTGCATAGGAAACGTAAATCTGAAATAAGTCGTCCTTCGAAATCTTTGGCATGTTATTTTATTACTCTAACTGCGCAGTAGCTGCTTCCAACCACATAATTCCATCTTCTGAGATCTGCTTACTTGCTGTAAATCGTACTGTGTTCTCATAGACCCATCCACTCAAATGAGGAGTGGGTGATGGCTGTGGGCCTTCTACCATAGAGGAGCTGCACTACCATGTTCGGAAGACTAACATGGCAGTTGTGGCCTCGTGCAAAACTCTCATGGACCGACGATTTCGAGTGTCAAAATCATCCTCAGTAACAGAGGTGGAGTGATGGGTGCCCACTACCTTTCTTACAATGTGTATATTGAGATATACTCCACGCGGTCTGTCCCATTCTGTACTGTGTCAACTTCGGTACCACATGAAAATTCCTCTATTGCCTACATCCATCTGGCACGAGTATGTACATACACGAGCACTGTACCGAATCCGCGTACTCCCTGGGCTTTCTTCAGCTCTCGGCTTGTTCGATCTTCAAGTCTGGAACACACCTGGACTTAAGGCCTTTCTTCGAGGTCCAGGTTGATTAATGCATTCAGATTCCTCGGCATCCTATCGCTTTTACAGGTTCTGGCTTTGTTCCCTCAAACATTTGAGTATAAGTCGACGTGATGGCGGTTGTTACATTTAAGTTTTGTTCATTAGTACGTTACAGTCTGATACTGCTGATCATTTTCTGACAGCAAAATAGCTGCCAAATGATGGTTTCCCTGAGAGGAAACTAATCGGAGGGATGGCATAGTTCGTGTACTTATACAATCGGTCGTAGTTGCTTGGAATCTGCGAGGGGATGCTGTAGTGTCTGGTGCATACACAGGTAAGTGCGTTTACGTACTTACCGGTTTACGTACCACATTCGCGCAATTATGACCCACTTATACTTGACTGCTGTAGTGGAATTTGAATAAGTTTTGAAGACACAAAAAATTTGATATCATAATCCGTAAAGCTAAAGGCTTGTTCCTAATCCTAATCCTGATGTTGAGAAGCATATGACATACCACATGCCGTTTCCATTCTCATTAACTCGCCTCCCATTACACATCTCGGTGGAAGAAAGCCGATCTCATAGAACACAAGAAGGATGGGAAGACCCCATCACGCCACACAAGGGAGAGACAAAAGATATAGAATGGGGCTAGGTCCCCATAGTTTAGAAATGAGAAATCTGCCCCATCGCACCTAAAATGTCCGAGCTATACAAGGTTTACAATCAAGTGGACAATTCAAATAAGTAATACCTAGAGTGATTGGTTTCTTATGGATTGCACTATCCAATGTTCTCGGGTAAAATAATGGATATATGTTATCTAAAATGTACTATAAAATATGAGAGCAAAAATCATATCTAATGTTCTTCTATATTCACTAATAAATATATCTAAAATATATTATAAAATATGAAAATGATACTCTGTTGTCTAATATGATAAGTTTTTATATATTTTCTAATAAATAAATGGAACGCAATGCCCATAGCTCCATATAATTTCAAAGTTAGAAAAACAGAGAGACGATATCATATTACTTACCCTTATACTTGGAGACCCTATGTTTTGTTCTACAGCACGGCTTGCCGTCCATCCTCTTGAATAAGCAATTAAATCCTAAATCACTCCCTCCAAGATGGCATGATCTGCCAACTCCAAATTTATACAAATAATCAGGTAACTAATACAACACTTATAGCGGCAAGCCTAGTACTATACAAAACGAAACGAAGCTGTCTTGTACATTACTACCTTCTATACCTTCTCACTAAGTCTAAATTATGTGATGAACATAATCTTTGGACGGTTAACAAAGGAAGTGGAATTCTTATACTTCAACTCGGCGGAGATTAAGACTGCAACAATGTCTGTATTTTGTTACAAGTTCCAGTTTTTCTCCCAAAAGATGCTTATTTGCATGGCTCACCAATAATCATAGGGGAGGTCATTCACCGGCTTTTCTGGTGCGTTATATCCATTACAATCAGCATCAACATATCCACGAAACTTTTTCGTGATATTCGTTATTGTCAACACGCATATTCTCTAACCACTAACAAAGGACTAGAATGAGGCTCTCGGATAGGGTCCTACTTTAGTTTCTAGTCGACTATTAGATCTTGATTTATGAACAGGCCTTGATGTTGTGAACAATGAACAAGACAAATGTAGGATAACAAGAAGGATGCGAAAGACCTCATCAAGCCGAACAAAGAGAAATCCTAAGAGGTAGAATGAGGCTAAGCCCCATTTTACTTAATGTTGTGACACTCGCACAAAGTTACCCGGAACAGTTTCATGATGTATAATCAGCTAAATTAGGCACCATACATCTATATATATTATGTGCTAAACTGAGAGCACACATCAGGTTGCGTCGTCTGGTGTTTATCACACACACACACTGTTTGTACCAATACTTCTGGGACACTCATTCCAATAGTCATCAAGTGCGCTTGAGATCTTCTTTAATCATCCATTGGCGTAAACTATGCTCGTTCTCAAAGATCTTCCCGACCTCCACCACCTCCTCCTCTCTCTCTCTCTCTCTCTCTCTCTCTCTCTCTCTCTCTCTCTCTCTCTCTATATATATATATATATATATAGAGTTAGTTGCTAGATTGAAAAGCAAATAATCCTGGAATTAAATGTGCTGATTCACAAACTGCCTAATCAAACCAAGATGGACGAGAGTATATGACTTGAGCTAGGGACAATGTTATGACGGAAACGCACACAATTTCTATCCCATGCTATCCTCCCATTTGTGGCTCTCGACACTTGACACACTCAATTTGAGTACTAGTCAATATATGTATGTCGATTTATAGGAGTTCTCAGTTATGTTGATCGCAGGTATTGCAATTTACAGCACTTCTTCTGTCCAATTCATGTCAAATCTGTGGAGATAACACTGGCTTTTACATCTGAGAGGGTGATAGCCAGCCGGTTGAGACGCAATTATCTTTAGTTTGGGGAGGGGTTACCATCATACTATTTTTATTGCAGGAGCCCAATACGCTAGAGATTCACAAGAAGACATGACACTTCTATCTCCTGCACCTCTCTGTTATCACTTCATTTATTCGCACATGTTCCTGGCCAACAAAATTTGAACTCTTTTGTCAAAACGACTTTCTCGATTACGAACAATAATTTAGACAGATAATCAAAGAAGCATCACAGTGCTGACTCGCTAAACGCGCAACTCTAGCCTTCCTTCAGAAGAGATGCAAGTGGAGGATGTCGTGTTGTCATGGATGTCCTTCTCTTTAGCAGACGGAATGTGTTTAGCTTCACATGCTTTCTCGGACTATCCTGTTACTTTTCCTTACGGCAGAGTTCGACAATGGAAGGGACCCACGTGAGAGTGATATAGAGCACCATAATCATAAGGACCGGTTTGTACGATTTATTTTCCTTTCTTCCTGTCATTCCGGCCCTTTCCTACAGCTACCAAGGGTGGTGCCATTTATGATATCCTCCCAATCATTAATATGGCAGAATCATGGCTCCTCTGACGAGTCCTTCTCTGGACTTGGTCTTCATTGCCTATATAAAGCTCACAGCTTCAAGACTGTAAATCATACAACTCTATCGTCTGCGCCTGAAGCATATCGACCATCTGGTTCCTGCATTCTAGTACTCATCTCCATAGTTCTCTCGTCCCCAGCTACCTACAGAAATGGCTAGGCCCTCGGTATTCTACGTGCTTCTGGCAGCAGTCTTTCTCCTGGTAGTCATCTCGCAGACTGAGAAGGTCGAGGCACAATCGTGCCCAAGTACCAACATCGGTCAATTCGTGACTTGTCAGGGTGATCTTAATAGAGGGACATGCGGTGCAAACTGCAAGGCTGTATTGAGCAAGTACAAAAACGCAAATGGCGCGTGTGTATGTAGTATTCTCAAAAGTTACAATGCGGTTGCACCCCTCGCAAAGTCCAAGATATTGATCCGAGCTTGCGGTTACCAGGGAAACCTTCCTTGCTAGTGCGTGCCACTGGAAGTGAGTATTATTCCTGCACTAGTTGTGAAGTTGTTGCACCGCCCTCTACGTAACATGCCAAATTGTTTGTAAAATCATGCATAGTGGTCTAGGAGCTCTCTAGCTTGAAAATGTTTCTCTAGGTTACTTAATCTCATAAATATTCAGCCTCCTGCAGACAATTTTGTGATATGCTTTTTCGCTGGCTTAGTTGCAGCTGACTCGTTCGATTGTTGCATCTGCATGAGTAAGCAAGGATAACGAAGATGAGTTAAATCCTGAGGTCCTTGTAATGTGAGGGGATTGAC
Source organism: Lunularia cruciata (assembly GCA_948567375.1). Classification (NCBI taxonomy): domain Eukaryota; kingdom Viridiplantae; phylum Streptophyta; class Marchantiopsida; order Lunulariales; family Lunulariaceae; genus Lunularia; species Lunularia cruciata. The sequence goes on along the minus strand of OX419756.1, from coordinate 49,472,404 downwards.
TGGTGATCTTTGATCTTAAAAGATGAAATCGAGAATCCTAGCCACTTGTTTCCATTGTCGGACTTATTTGACTCATTTAAACGAGAATCTTAGCCACTTGTTTTCAATGTTGAACTTATTTGACTCACTTAAGGGCTCTCGTGTACCTGTCTAAGAGTTCCCTGTCATCAGCTTCCCTCATATTTATTACATTGTACGCAACAGGAACACTATCTGAGTAAGGATGCGAGCAGCTGGAGGGATGGATCGCGTTCGCTTTCACCTTACGTAATGTGGCAGCGTACAAGCAGGAGCTTACAGCTTGGGCCCTAGCTTAGATCTGTTGAGTGGTTTAAGCACTAAGTCTTAGACTAGGAGCTGGACCCCGTTTCTTAGTATTAATGGCGTTATTTTGAGTTCGTTTTTCCCTTGCATTCATCGATCTGGATCAAGCTTCTATCTAGCGTGCTCCAGAAGGAGACAGTTCTAAGGTAGCCTTCGAACGGAGTAGTCAAGCAAGTAACTTTCTAGCAAAGTCGTGAGACTGCATGCGAAGCGGATCTCTCTGATAGTTTATCTGAGGAGCTTACTTCGCGGGCATGTGCTGCTTGCTGTTGCTATATTTCAGTTTACTTGTTCCTTGAGTGCAAGCTATAGCATGTACTTCTTTGCGTAGGCCATGCAATAAATAAAAATTCGTCGGCGTAGGCGAACTGTTCGATCTCCTAAATCCGAGTATCTAATTAGTGAGCGCTTCTTGCCTTTGTTGAGATGAGCTGCTACTATTATAGCGAACTGTTGATCTCCTAAATCCAAATCTCCTAGATCCTATCTAATTTGTGAGCACTTCTTTGATCCTCTGTTAAAGGTGAGCTGAGCCCGTAATACGATAGTCTTCCCTACCTTTCTAGGCTGAATATACGCTAAAGCGTAAGCCTGTACCTTTCTAGCCTGAATATGCGCTTTAAGAGTAAGCTTGTCTTTGTCATCCATCAGTGAATTACGCAATTGGATACTATATAATTCTCTGCTCGAGAGTCTGCTTGTAGCATGTTAACAATCATGGAACCGACAATCCTTTATCTCGGTATCATTTCCGGCAACTTTGCAAAGTCGGAGAAGTGCCTCGTTCCTCTGCCTGGAGCTTAATCTGCAGCTTATCCGTTAATACATAATTGACCGATAATACATGGTTCGATAGTGTAATTCCATTGGCATGAAAAAAATAGACCGTAAATAGCCTCCTGAAAATACCTATACCGGCATTCTTTTGTTAAGCGATACCTCCGTGATTACGACTGTCCTCGGAACCCCTAACAGCATGACATTTGTAGTAAGTTGTACCAAATCAACGTGTCCATCATATATTCATTCGAATGCCGAAGATTGCACACCATTCTTCGGAACACTTACAACGGAACTACCTTCCTCCAGAGAAGAAGGTAGGTAAATACCTTCATCTTTACTTCTGATAGTGATATTTGCGTTTATGTGCTGCCAGATTCTGGACGTTGAAATGCCTCTGTTTAGTTAGTATTTAGTCGTCACATCTTCTGCCGTCTCTACTTCATCATGGGACTATGTGCTGTTTTGTGTTACGTAATTTCAGCGGGTAATTGGCGTTGAAAGAAATTTAAATCTCGCACTGCGCCTGTAATGATGGAACATTCTTCTCTCCCAGGGACTTATTTCTGGTCATAGCCAGAAAATCTGCTCATCTTTCTAGATGCCAAATTTTATTTAGCACCGGAATTAAATTCTATCCTGATTATCCATTCTAAATCCTTAATTCACCGATGTGGACCATTGATCGAATTTGAACATGTCCTGAATCAGCAGTTTGAGTTGATTGTTTTATTTAATTTTCGTTGTCGGATTCCCCCTTCAAACCAGATTGAGATTTTGGTTCGAGAATAGATTGTTGTTCGAGTGCAGCTACATGAAAGTTTACACGCGCATCAGTTACCGAATAAGAAAGTTACTCAAAGTTTCCTTCAAATGGCTAGGATTTGAAGCTAATCGAAAACTCCAATTACGTTCTGCAGCTGCAGTGCACCTACTGCTGCTACAGTACCCCTACTGATGGAAGGGTTAGCACATTTCACAATCACATGGGAGCCGGAAAATCACGCGCAGACGCTATCAGTAACTTGTGAAGTGGTCACTCAGCAACGGGAAAGCACGCGCAGACACAACTACTAACTTGTGAGGTGATCACTCAGCAAGTCTGTTTAGTGACTGTTTTATCATTTGCAAATGATAAAATTCAGATAATTTTAAAGACGGTGATTTCTCCAGAACAATGGAAAGCAAGCACTTCTCTGACCTCATGCAAAATACTGTCTCCCTAATAAGACCCCATGTGGACTTTAGATATGTAAATACTTTCTCTAAGCAATACTTTCCTATCAAATATACAAGCAAAAAGAACCTCGATTGATTTAGATGATAAATATTAAATCTCCTCAGATCGAACGGTATTGCTTTGTAAGTATGTGCGTCTCTTGCCATTTCTCCTGGCTTGCACACCAACCATGACAAATGTATCTCGCATTTCTGAAGCGAAAGATGGAGGGAACTTAGCAAGTTTCCGGAATGCTGAGGTAGGATTAAACTGAGGAAGTTTAAAGTTATTTGTGTCCCTTTCTTTCTGTCTTATCATAGGTTCGAGAACTGCCTGAGTTCGAGAAGTCCAAGGATCTATCGAGAGATCTACCCTAAGAGAAAGCTGATGGCTGTCAATATAAAGAGGTCGCAATAGAGCTAAAAGATCCTTATATACATGGAAATAATCTGAACTCAAAAAGAACAAGCCAATGGATTTCCATGGTACTAATCGTACATTGATTGAGGTGAATGGTCCGAGCTTGGTATTCTGTAAATGTGAGAAATAGATTTCCCAGTCAGAAAAACATAGGGGAGAGGAAAAAAAGGGAGTTCCGGATACTGGTGACTTTTAGTGTTATGGCGATTAATGGTTGACCACTGACTTAACCTGTAGGATCTGGGATTTGATCCATCTTTCGCACATTTCAGATTGTATCAGTTTTTCAATTTATTTAAAGAAATCGTGTGCACAATTCAAAACCGTGAATGAGCGAAGTAGAGGCGAAACGTGCTAACCCTTCCATCGTTTGAGAAGAAGGCCGGAAAGTTAAATAGTATACTCCGAAGTGACAAGGAAAAGGTAATCCAATGAAGTGTAGATGGAGAACACGAGCCAAGGCCCAAGCAAAAAAGCTGAGGAGAAATATTATATGCTAAACATGAGAAATAAACAATGTACCCTACAAGGTAATCTACTCTCGAACTATGTGATATATGTCATCAAAGGCATGTTTGGTAGATGGAGGAGACCCTGGCCCGTGTAAGACATGGAGAAATAAACAATGCAACCTACAAAGTAATTTACTCAAAGTGACATAGATGTAGTGCCTCACCTTTTTACAAACTACACCTTTGTCTTTCAATTTACTTAGTTTACATAGGAACTAGAGGAAATATAGTTTGCCAAATAGGGAAGAAGGTTTTATGTAGTTTTCCTTTGGGACAAAAAGGAATCACATGAGATGGAAGAAAGATGACTAAGGAGGAGTGCAGCATGAAGATATCTGCAGCAGTTGAGCAAGGAGGAGTGCATGTACCAAAAAGTTTCAGGGAAGAAGACATCTAACCGGATACACTTTTTGCAAAGGAGGCCTTCAGCATGGTAAAATTTTGGTGTCATTAACCTTGGCCTGAAAGTAAGTTAGTACAACAAAATCTCAACTACTTGAATGTGGTGCCATAGGATTAATGACCATTTGATTGTACCAAAATATTTACATGTGTGGGTCATGATTGCTCATCCAAGGTGCACCTACCAAAACTTTATAATGGTTGAGCCAACACCTTAAAAGCTTGGACCAGGCTAACCACTTCACTTATTTGGAATTGGACAAGTGTCCTTAGCCCAGTGAAATCCCTCCCCACCTTCAGCATGAAGTTTAAGACCTAGAGTTACATAGAGAGAAAGTGAATTTTTGCAAGTACATTTTCTACCTAAAGATGAAAGTGAAAGACATGGCATTAGTGTCCCAAGCACCTAAGCATTGTAGAAGTGTACACTAGATCACTCTCAAGTTGCATGGATTGACTAAGTGGGCAATTCATTATAGAGCATATTTTCTTAAGAGCAAGAAGGTTGAATTCTTGTTGCGGAATTGGGATCTTATTGGTCATGCAATGCTCAAGAAAATTAGAGATAATCAGGGCCCAAGACTGTAGAATTTATGAGGAGATCTCTTTGCCTAGACCAAGGAATATTGGCAGAAAATATTAGAACCAAAAAAATTTCTCCCAAATGCCTTGACACAAAATGGACTCGCCTAGACATGAGCAAGGAGGCAAGATTCAAGGCTCCATTTAAGGTTGACAAGACCAACAACAAGTTGGTCAGTACTTGGATAGAAGGACCCTGCCCAATAAACCCTTGTCACATCCATAATGAAGTTGTTTAAGTCCAAATGGACTACCTACTTAAACAAAAACCAAGCAATCGTCTTCAAATACTTGTATGAAGGGAGGCATGTAAATTAGGCAAAGATGTTTTTGAAGCATGCACAAGAACTAGGAGGAGACATGAATGAGGAAGGAGGAGTGACACTGTTATTCCTCTAAAATTTTCTGTATAGGAATGGACCTCCAACCTCTTCTTGAGAAGGAGAAGTATCCCGACCACCATTTTCCTAAGGACACTTCAATAAGAGGCAGAGATGATGCAAAGGAAATACATGCTGTGGATATAGATTTACAAACACCTAGAATTTGCCCAATTTGAGGAAGCCCACAACACTTGGGGCTATGAGAAGAAGAGGCAAATGGAGATAGTCAAAGACATTCCAATCATAGAAAAGAAGACAAAGGCAACCCCTCTAGGCAAAAGGTGAAGGCCAAAAAGAAGACAAAGCCAACATAGGTGGTTGAAGACTCAATGAACAAAGAAAAAGCTAAACAACAACATGGCAATACACCCACAACCAATGAATAGCCTTCTACCCATATAGTTATATGTTAAACATGGAGAAGGATGATTGCAAGGGTAGAGAAGTTCAATCTGCCCTAGCCAAGATGCCCCAAGAAATCAAGGAGGATTTCTGAGTTGAAGGTAGTGCATCAACCCCAAGGAATTATGAAGGAGAAACAAGACCGTCAAGTAACAAGGAAGGAACATGAGAAAGCCAAGGAGAAGTGGTACAAACCATCTTTGGACAAAGGAGTACAAGAAGCAGTAGGAGTGCTTGGGCCAAATAAGTACTTGAAGCCAAAGGTCTATCAGGCCAAAGACAATACTCAGGCCAAAGATAAGATTCATGACAAAGAAATGCCCTAAGCTAAAGCTCTAAAGAAAGATTAAGGAATAGAACATCAGGATGAAAGACCCACACTCCTTAATGAGGTTGAGAAAGACAAAAGTGAACTTTTGGTGCCTCTTAAGAAGGAAGAAAAAGCAAAGCCAAGGAAGAAAGGGACTTGAATTATGGTGGCACTCCTTTCTTGCTTGGTTGTCTACATGGTGGGACCACCACTAGAAATGATGGAGCATCTTTGCCCATTGTACAAATAATTTCACATTGAGATCATCAACCACACCACATTGCTTGAGCATCTTCATTATACTATGCAAGAGGTTCACCAAGAAAGATTAAAGGCACATGAGCAGCTAGCAACAGTTTATGCCTTATACATAGGTGCAAGGAAATCCAATAATGACTTGGGGCAAGAAGTGGCCCGTAACACCCATTTGTGCTATTGTGATATTTAGTTTGGTATAATAAGTACTTAAGAGATATTATTTAGATAGAGATAAAGGATGGTTCAAAATTAGTTATGATTAGCTAAATTTTGTCAAAGTTAAGATAGAAGGGACCCTAATTTAGAGGAAGTAGAAAAGATGAGCATCACTATTTTGGATTCTAGTGTGTTGACTTGGTATTATTCCTAGGTAATTAGATTTGAGGAAAGAGTTGAGAACTCTTGGACCCACAAGCCTTTTTGTTTTGGATTCTTCTATAGTCCAAGGATAGCCCATGTTAAGGAATCCTTGACTTAGTGGTTGGTCAAGATAAGACCACATGCTTAGGAGAATATTCCCATGAGCATGGATATTCCTTTAGCTTTTTGACTTTATTTGACTTTTAGCCTAGTAATTACTCTAGTTACTCTAGTAATTAGTAACTTTGGTGCATAACTATTTCATAAGTTTATAAAGTAGGGGTGAAGAGGTACTCATCATCCTTTCATTTGCAACTATTCCTCTATCATTGTGTTCTCTAGTGAGCAATGACTTGCATCTTGGAGTGTTAGCCTTAGAGGAGTATGATGGAGTTGGGGTTCTTTGCCTTCTTAGTCCATGGTGTGCTACCATAATAGCCATCAAAGTTCATCCTGAGTGAGAGACAGGCCGGCTCACGGGCCAAGTTGAGAGAAGAAGGAAATGCCTTTGGTAAGAAGTATGAGGAAGAACTCTAGAGATGGAAGGACAAAGAGAAGACCCTCTATCAAGAAGAAGCCAAGCATCAACAAGACTTCAACAAGCAATTGAAGGCTCAAGAGGAAGAGATTAAGATGGTATGAGCAGATATTAAGATGGCAGAAATAGAAATAACTACTACCAAGGTGTGACATTAGGAAGAACATGCTATCACCAAAGTACAAGTCATAAAGCTTGCAATGAAATTGAAAGAGGAGGAGGAAAAAAAAACCACAAGCAAACTTGGGAAGAAGTATTGGCTGAGCTATAGGGAGTTAAACAATAGCAGGACAAAGAGAAGACCAAGATGTTGGCATAAATAAAGATGACATGGGATCAAATGGTTGGGATAGTAGAGGTACCCTAAACCTCCCCCCCCCCAAGCTAGCGGTTAGGTCCCTCTAACTCAAAATAGCCATCTACTCAAACTATTTGATATGCCTTATGGCAGGCAAAGATCAAGAGGCCGGGTGTTATCAAGCCTCATTGTGAGTTCCTTGTCTACAACCTATGCTATATAAGGAGTGAACTAGCTATGAATCAAGTACATCAAGGACATAACCATTTTTCTTGAGGAACCACCATGAGGGTAGTAGTCAAACATGCCGTATGCCATATGCCATATGCTATCCTCTCAAACAACTATCACACACTAGCATAGTAGAAACTCTCCCAAAAGAGCCACATAACATACATTGCAAGCCTACACATACAATTGCCAAGCTTTGGTCTATAGTATCATCAATGCTTAGGAAGGTGGCATGGGGCACAATTGTGCAAATTATCCTTCCAAACAACACCATCACATTATCATGAAGATGATTGTCTACACATTGAACAATAAGTTCAAATATGTTTCAATATAATTTCTCTCAAGTTCTAGAATCCCAATTGTGTTAAGGTTGAACTACAGTTGGACTAAGAGATCATAAAAGGCTACTGCAAGCTTACTACAAGTTTAGTAATGGCTGATACTACAAGGCACTTTCACAATCAAATCTTATAGGGCAATTCTTGCTACTCATATCATTTCCTCTATGGTTATTTGTCCAAACAAGTTTGTGCTTCATGTTGTTGGAATTGTCTTCCCAAGAGCTTTCCATAAACACAAAGATTGTGCTCAACAGAGGTATAAAGGAGAATTTATGACTAGTTGAATGTCACTATTTTCTCGAACTTGATTCTTGTAAGGAGAATCCTGTAATATGAATCCTACCGGCAATCCTGTTGTCAAATATTGTAGCACAATTATTGTAATTCCTGTTGGGGTTGTTTTCTCCATGGTTACTAGTCCAAATATAGTTTATATCATCTTGTTGGAATTGCCTTCTCAAGAGCTTTCTATAGACACCAAGATCATGAATGTCATTGTTTTCTAGACTTGATTCTTGCAAGGAGACTCCCACAGGTCAAATCATGCAATGTGAATCGTGCATGCATTCCCATAAGGCATTCCTAGAGGTGAATCTTACAATTCATGTTGAGGATGTTTTCTCTATGTTTTCTTTGTCTAAAAGTGGTCTATTTTATCTTGTTGTCTTCTCAAGGGCTTTCCATATATACCAAGTGTTTTGCACAAGGATGTCTAGAGAAGAAGTTATAACAAGTTAAATGTCATTGTTTTCTTGATTACTACAAGGAGAATCTCACAATGTGAATCACACAAGCATTCTTGAAGTGCATTCTCATGGTTGGATCTTGTAAGGCAAATCTTGCAATTCATGTTGGGGTTGTTTTCTTTGTGGTTACTTGTCCAAATGGTGCATACTTCATCCCATTGGAATCCTCTTTTTAAGGGTTTTCCATTAACACCAAGATCATGGAAAACAAAGGACTAGAGAAGTTGTAACAAGTTGAATGTCACTATTTTCTTGCACTTGATTTCCAAAGGTTGAATCCCGCAATGTGAATCTCTTAGGCATTTGCAAAGTCAAATCTTGTAGAGAAAATCCCACAATTCACATTGGGACTCTTTTCTTTGTTTTCACTTGTCCAAATGGTGCATACTTCTACTCATTCTAATTGTTCTCTCAAGGGCTTTATATAAACACCAAGATCATGGCAAATTAAGGTCTAGAGAAGAAGTTACAACAAGTTGAATGTCATTGTTTTCTTGGACATGATTCTTGCAAGGAGAATCCTACAGGTTTAATACCATTGTGTGAATTCCATAGCATTCCTACAAGGCATTCTCACAAGCAATTCCTCAATCATATCCTATAGAGTAATTCATGCAATTCATGTTTTTCTCCATGGTTACTTGTCCAAAGAAAGCATGCTTCATCTTGTTCAAATTTTCTTCTCAAGGGCTTTCCATAGATACCAATATTATGCCAAACAAACGTCTAGAGAAGAATTTATGATAAGTTGAATATCATTATTTTCTTGGACTTTATTCCCACAAGTAGAATAATGAAGATCAAATCCCACTAGCAATCTTGCAAGGCATTCATGTAGTCAAATCTCATAATGCCAATCTCTCAATTCACATTGGGGCTATTTTCTCTAAGGTTACAAGTTCAAACAATGCATACTTCATCTTGTTGGAATTGTCTTCTCAAGAGCATTTTTTGGACACCAAAATCCATGAGAACAAGAGTGTCAAGAGGAAGTAAGAACCATTTTAAGTTCACTATTTCTTGTAGATGTTTTTCCCCGACTTCCCATTTTTTGAGTTTTGTATTTATATGTTTTCTTGCATGTCACTTGGCGGTTCCATGATCACTTGTGTTAGTCTTGGGGTCTTTATTTAAAAAGTGGTGCACTTTGCACTTGGTTGTTGTTGTTGTTGTTGTTGTTGTTGTTGATGATGATGGTGGTTCTTGAATTTTTTTTCTCAAGGAGCATTTTCAAGCAATTCAGTTGTTGAGAAATAATTATACACAACAATCATTGGAGTGTTAAGATATTTGACATTGAAAGAGGCTCATGAGGGCATGAGTGCATGAGGATGAAAGGAGATTAAAGGTGGAGATAGTGGATTGTAGACAAGGGACTTAAGCTTGTTTGGACCTATGGAAGTTCATAGTAGCTTTAATATTGAAGTAATGAGCACCATACTTTGTAAATTCTTTGAGTTTATCTCAAGTATAATAAATTTGTGAGTTATAGGCATTCCAATGCTTTTAGAACATTTGGTTTGCAATAATGAATGTTGAATAGCAATTAAATCAAATTAGCAAATATATCCAAATAGATCCAAATCTATTCAGCAAGGATACCAGTCCTCTAGTAGTTGGAAACAAAACTCCATAATAACGTCCTTCCAACATGAAGACTCTAGAAGGAAGAATTTTGTACACTCTCAAGATATTGTAGCTTGTAGTCACATCAAGTGTTTGTTGAAGCAATCTGTTGTAAATATACATTATCACCTAGATGAAATTGACAGATCAAGGGTCTATAACCTCCTCCTCAAATAATAACATAGTGTATGGTATCCCTATAATGAGCAATTTTTAAGTTCTCAAAGTTCATTGGCATCACTCTTTACAAGGTGTCTTCTTGTTGAGAACATGCACCCATACATTTAGATCATCCTAATCCAAAACTACAATAGCATCATAACAAATGGCTATAGGTAAACCATACTTACATAATCCTCTCGTCACCATTTGAGCCCCTCTCTTTGCTAACCGTCTACCTTAGGGTGATGTTGGGAGGTAGTATGATGATCAATAAAGATCATGTTACACAAGACTTGAAACTCTCCCAAGAACTTTATATCCAGATTAGTTAAGACTTCAAGTGATGCACCAAAATGACTAAGAACCTAATCTAGAATGAATAAGTTTTCCTTTCACTAGACTTGTCAAGAAGAATCACCAACTCAATCCACTTGTAGAAGGGTTACACCATAACCAAAACATACCAATGATGTCTCACAATCAACGGTAAAGATCTAATAAAGTCCAAAAATCCAATGATAACCCAACCTAATGATAAGTAGTGGGTGTAACTATGGCATAAAGCATTGAATGATGCTTTAACTTGGCACAAACTACACATCTAGAAACAAATCTTTGTACATCAATATGCATATTGTACTACCAATAATGACTCTAAAATAAGCTCTATGTTTGCTTGACTCCAAAATGTCCTAGCTCCTCATGAGCATGACATACCACCTATGGTCTTTGAGATGGAAAGGATACTACTTGCACTCTACCATCCTCTCATACTCAAAGAAGATGTGTGCCAATTAAATCTAAACAACTTGGCTTCCTAAAGGACATAGTCTCTCTCTTTGGCACCAATCATGCCACCCACAATACCAATGAAAATATAGTCCATCACTAAGATATCATCATGAATGTCTTGTTGACTTGTACCAATATGTCCACATTTGAATTTGAGACTTCAATTGGTCTTCTTGTTGGTAGTAAGAGAGATATCACTAGAGCCTCAACCAATATACACAAAAGGCAAATGCATGCCAACTTAAGACCATCTCCTCATCCTTCTTACCATGCCAACATGCTCTAATCTGATCTTATTGGCTAGTACATGGGTTTCTCTACTCAACCCTTGTGTATGATTCACCATTCCAAGGTTGTGAATAACCATGAAATCATACTCTTACAAAATCAGAAGCCATCTTGCAAGCTTCCTTGAAAGCTTGTGAGATTACATCAGCCACTTCAATGGTTGATGATCAATGATGAGAGTGAAGGATTACCAAATAGGTCACATAAAAAATGAGCTATTATACACGCTACTCCTAAGCACTCTCACTCATGAATTATACTTTGTCTTTGCTAAATTTTTATAGCAACTAGCAAAAGTCACCACAAACTCCTTCTCCTCATCATCATGTTGGGTGACAATTGCTCCAAGCCCTAACATACTCTAATCAGTTTGAGCTAGATCCATTATGAAGTTGTTCAAGTCTAAAAGAACAACTTGCTTGAACAATAGCCATAAAATTTTCTTTGAGTACTTACAGAAAGGAATGCCTATGAATAAGGAAGCCATGTTTTGGTGACAAACATGAAAATTGGTAGAGTACATGAACAAGGAAGGAGGAGTCACCTAGGCATTTGCTTTTGTCATTCATTTTTTACTTGGGAATGGATCTCTCAACCCTCATTGAGAAGGAGAAGTACTTAGATTATTACTTCCCCAAAGGGAATTTTGAGGAGCCATGGGAGAAAGAGATGATGTAAAGGAAGTACACATTGGTGGATGTGGAATTTTCCTACACTAGGAAATTCATCCCAATTAAAGAAGCTCACAACACTTTGGGCTTTGAGAAGAAGAGGCAGATGGAGTTGGTTAAAGAACCTCTTGTGAGGGAGAAGAAGAGACCAACAAACCCTCTCAGCCAAAGGTGAAGGCCAAGAAGAGGGCCAAGAAGACCCAAGTGGTGGATGATTTAGAGGAAGTTGGACAACAACCCAAGGTAATACCCACCGCCAACAAACAATCATTCACCCAAATTGTCATCTCATACAAGGAGATAGAATTAGACCAAGGTGGAGAAGTACAATCTACCCTAGCCAAAAATCCTCCAAGTGAAAAAAAAGAAAATTGGGTAGAAGTAGAAATACCTGCCTTAAGAAGGTTGGACCTTCAAGCCCAAGAAGAAAGTAGAGGAGAGTCCAAGTATATGAACCTTCCCTATTCCCCAAGTAAGAGAGGTCAAACTTAGGAAGGAAGAGTACTTGGAGATGTGAGATCTTGCCATGTAGGAGGAGAACTTCAAGCCAAAGGTGAACTTTAGCTAGGAGGAGAACTTCATCCAAAAGAAGAGCTTCAATCAAAAGGAGGACTTCAAGACAAAGGATAGTCTAAAACCAAAGTTCCAATAATGATGAGAAGAGGACAAGAGCAAGAAGACCCCATCCTGTTTTATGAAATCAAGAAGGAGGAAAGTGGACCTTTGGCATCAATTAAAATATTAAGGGAGGCCAGATCAAGGAGGAAGGAGGCCTTGAAATTTTTCATGGTGCCTCTCTCCAAGCTAGTTGTTCATACTATAAGCTCAATGCTTGAGTTGATGGAGCAACTCCTTCCCGTGTACAAGGAATGTCATGCATACATTATTATGTTACTTTCATTAGACATCTCCATCACACAACAAATGCATTTTACAAGAAAGTGAAAAGGCACAAGACAAACTAGAAGAATTTTATGCTCAATATTTGGAAGAAGCATGAGGAAGCATATTAATGATTTGTCATAGGAGGTGACCTAGGATAAGAAATTTCAAGATGAAGAAAGGAGAAGGCAAGATGAAGAGAACCTTTTTGTGAAGAAGAAAAAAAATGTCAAGTATAATTTGAGAAGCAAGTGAAGGCTTGGGAAGGATAGATTGATGCTTTGAAGAGAGAGTGTCAAGAAGACAATGTGGCACTCATCATGGAAAAAATGCAACATCAAGAGCAGCAAGATTGGCATCAAGTAAGAGCAAAAAAGCAGATTAAGACGCTCATGAAGAAGGTAAAGAACCAAGAGGAAGAATGAGCACAAGACAATTTAGTCAATCAGGAAGAAGTGTCATCAAAGTTGCATGAGATCTGGATGTAGCTCAATTAGAAAAGCCCACAATCTTGGCAAAGATGGAGATGGTGCAGGACCAGTTGGTAGGAATTGTAGAGGAGGCAGTGGAGTCCTCCTTAGAGAAGTTGAAGTTGTGGGAGTCAAGATCCTAAGTCCATGCATTGATGGCAAAGGTCTATACAAACAAGCAGGAGTAGCAACTAGTCAATAAGCTTCACAAACACACCTTGAAGAAGTTTGAGGATCCACCAAAGCACTATTGGAGATAATTGCTTCACCTCAAATTCTGTTAATTGTCAATACTAAAGTTCACTCAAGATCCATCAAGGTATTGCTTTGTAAGTCTTGACTCAAGATCAAACAAACATAATCAAGACATGTTCACGATCAAACACAAAGAACACCCATTACTTCACTACAAAGATTCATTGAACAAATTAAACACAAACTTGCAAGAATTGCTCTTGAGAATTTAGAAAATGACAAGGAAATCTAAGCTCTTTCACTAATCACCTTATGCTCCAAATGAACAAAAAATCACATTCAATGTCTGTTCTAAATAGCCTGACCACTTGGGAATTACAAAGTCCAAAAACTGCCAATTGGGTATACTAATCTATAATCATCAAAATTGGACCTTTTGAATCTCTTGATCTTCCTTTTTCTTCTCTAATTGTTGTATTGCCTTTTGCTAAATCCACTAGTTCCATTAGTTCATTTTTAGAAACCCTAATCAATTAACCTACCTATCTCTCTCAATTCACTTTGTAATAATTAACATCTAAACTCAAACTATCACAAGCTTTGCTAATCTTCCCATCACAATGACTACAAAGATTTACTAACAACCAATTCATATCCACATCATATGCAAACTGATTTTGAACCTCTTGCACTTGCAACTTGAGCTCATGCAAATATACCTCAACAATGGCTCCTTCCAATGATGTAGACAACATCAACCAAAATTGAAAAATGAAAATTTTCACCAACTCTTTGGTCACTTCTTGAGTTTCCTTGTCATTTTGCAAGAAAACTTGTAATTCTCTTGCAACTCTTTTTCTCTATGCTTGAGTTTCTCTTTGGATACCTTCAACTTCTCCTTTAGGTGTTCTATTGCTAGGTCATGATCCTTCCTAAGTACCCAAGAGAGAATTCCACCAATCTCATTTTTATGTATTCAAATCTGCCTAGAGTTTGTTTTCTCCTCATTCCTCTTGAAATGTTTGCTTATTGGAACTTCTAATTTACAATGCATTAAGCTCATCTTACATCTTACATAATTGCTCCATCTATGATTACATTGTTGCAGACTTCTGATTTGATTCCATTGTCCCCTTAGTGTTCTCTTGCTCCAAGGCTTTCATCCAAACTTCTTCCAAAACTTTGATGGTCTTTAATTTGTTCAACTCTATCTTGGTATTCTCTAACTTTACTTGAAGGATTCATGTATTTTCATGAAGTATCTTGAGCAAAGAGGCATAAATCCTAGTGTTTGGATGGTGAGTATGCACATGGGTAACAGTGTGTGCAAGTAACTAAACAAAGGATACAAAATTCCCATAATAAAATTAGGTCTATCTATTATTGAAATGCTTGGTATAGAGGAAATATAGAGGCAATTGCTTATATAGGATTATAGGAAATAAGGCAATTCCTTATATAGCATATAGTAAAAAGCTTGGTATAGAGTCAATTTCTTGGTATAGAGGAATACCTAGTTGATTAGAATTTATGCCAACTAATGTCATTGGAATTGACCATAAAGGAAATACCAATTTTTCTATTCTTCCAGTCATCTTAGCATCATCATCTTGAATATGCACTTTGTCCTACACTAGTTTAGGGTTTATAGGTTCCATCCCATGCTCATCATCTACTCTTTGTGCCTTAATGCACATCCTTCCCTTTATCACCATCTGAGTTAGACTTTGATCTTGAAAACCTCAAAGTTAATTCATGATCTTCTACTTCAACTTTTGCTTGCAAACCTGCCATATCTTCATCTTTGTATGAAAGATCAATAGCACCTTCTACTTCTCTCCAAGGTTTTTGTGCTTGACCTTTCTTGAGCAATGGTGATACTATTCTTTTTACTTTCTTCTAGCCATGATGTACCTCTACAAAATCTCCTATCAATTGGAAATGCTCATCCATTTCCTTTAATTGACTCATGAATGCAACATTATTTGGATCATTGGAAATACTTCTCTCAAAGAGAAAAAGACCAAAGAACTCCAAATGTTCTTCTCTTGACAATAGGTTTAGTCCAATGTAGACTTTCCAAATGTTCTTCTCTTGAAAATAGGTTTAGTCCAATGTAGACATTCATGGCAGAAAGAATGATGTATGGCAGACCACTATCTTATTCTAGGTCATGAAGCATCTTGAACACATAATTATCAAAGATTTTACTCCAAATCACATTGGCTCCATAAAGCAAAATATCAATGAAAATGCTCATCACAAAAATGTAAGCTGTGCTTGTTGGTTTAAACAAACACATTATTGAGCTCATGATACTTTGTGTTATTGGATCTTGGTAAGATGGCACTTGATACTCATTGCAAATGCACTCCTCACAAAATGCTACCTTCATCTCATGTGTCTCTCATCCCTCTTGAACAATAACACAAAATAATGGTGCTCATCTTTTCCACTTCCTCTAAAGTAAGGTCCCCTCTATCTTAGCTATGACTAACTTCAGCTAATCATGACTAATGTAGAATTGCCCTTTATCTATATAAATAATATCTCTCAAGTACTTGTTATACTAAGCTAAATCTCACAATACCACACACATGCACAAATGGGTGTTACATTTACTCCAGGACTAAGTTTCACTTTGCCTTCAAAGTGAAGGTCTCTTTACCTTCTATGATACATTTTCAACTTATCATGGTTACTCCTATCAAAGTGTCTTCTTCCCAACTCCTTGAGATCATACGCGTAATTGCCACACACCTTCTCCACTATGAAAGGTCCAAAGTACTAAGGCAAAAACTTCTTTTGCACTCTCTTCATTCCAATGGAATCAAACAACATTACCCAATCAGCTTCTTTGAAAGGTTCCACCTTCTTCTTGCCTTGCCTCTTATCATAGCTCTCCTTTTGTTTCCTTTGGGTTTGCTCTACTTGAACCATAGCAACTGCCCTTGCCTCTTCCAACTCCATGAGATGATCCTTCCTTGACTTCTCTACATCACCTCCTTGTGCTTTCTTCAATCTTCTATGAATGCTTTGGAAGGTAGGAAGATCAAAGTGAATAGGTAAGGTAGACTCAATACCATATATCAATTGAAATGGAGAATATCTGGTAGAAGTCTTCATGGTTGTCCTATACTCCCACAAAACTGCATGAATCCTCTTGTCCCAATGATGTTTCCCCCTCCATTTCTGCATCTTTTGCCAATACTCATGCGCAAGGTCTGATTGGTTCTCTCTGCCAAGCCATTGGAATTTGGCTTATAGGATGTAGTTACTCTATGTGTGATAAAGAAATGTCATAACATGGTTGTAGTGATGCTTCCTGTAAACTCTCCTCTATCAAAAGCCAACTCCAAAGAGCATCCAAACTTAGTTAAAATGCATTCATAAAGAAATCTACCCACTTCATCTTCATTCTTGTCCCTCAATGGTCTAACCTTACCAAGTGGGTTCTCCTTGGTAAGGTTATCAATAACGACCACAATGTACCAATTATTCCTTGGGGTTCTATTGAGAGGACCTACAAAATCAATTCCCCACTTCTCAAGAGGTCCTAGCAATGAAATTGATCTAAGTGTTGGAGTGGATGTAGGCTTTCTAGCAAAAGCTTGACAAACATGACAAGTTTTTCAATAATCAAGACAATCCTTGAATATCCCTCTCCAATGGTAACCTGCATCTAGAATCTTGAAAGCAGTCACCTTTCCTGCAAAGTGTCCTCCACACACTAAACCTTCATGAAACTCCTTTATGAGAAGGATAGACTCTTTCTTACCCATTTCTCTTTAAAGAAGACCATCTGCTCCTTGGTGAAAAAGAATATCCTCCATCATTGTGTAAGGTCTAGATCTTGCTGCAAGGGCCTTCCACTCCCTAACATGCATCCCTTTTGGATAGTTACCTCTTGTCACAAAATCCACAATCTCCTTGTACTCCATTCAAACCTCTTGAGTGATTGAGATTGTCATGAGCTCCTCATCTAGGAAGGAATTATCCCCTAGCTCATTTCCATCACGATTGTAGGCCCTAGATAACAAATCAGCATTTGCATGTTTCTTTCTTGGCCTTTCCTCAATGGTGTAGTCATACTCAGACAAGAGTATCATCCACCTTGCTAGCCTCCCTTCCACATAAGGCTTGTTGAAGATGTACTTCAAAGCCTTTTGATTAGTGAAAATTGTGGCTTTCCCTCCAATCAAGTAGTGTCTAAACTTCTTGAGACCAAAGATCACTCCCAACCCTTCTCTCTCTATGACAGAGTAGCTCTTTTCTGCTGAAACCATCTGCTTACTAGCATAAGCTATTGGATGATCATGCCCATCTTGGTCTAATTGACTAAGAGTGCATCCTATAGCTACATTAGAAGCATCAGTGTAGAGGATGAAAGGCTTACTCCAATCAGGTTTAGCAAGAATTGGAGCTACAACAAGGGATTGCTTGAGCTCCTCAAAAGCTTTGAGAGCCTCCTTGTCTTCCAAAATCACCATGTAATCTACACACTTTGTCATGTAGATGGTCAATGCATATGCCTTGTTGGAAAATGAGAACATGAACCTCCTATAGTACCCAACCATCCCCAAGAATTGGCGTAACTTTGTCAAGCTTGAAGGGACTGGAAGGTTTGAGATTTTCATCACCTTTTCAAGATCAACTGCTATTCCAACCTTGGAGATGGTGTGCCGTAAAACTAGACCTTCTTCACATCCAAAAAATGCACTTCTTTGGGTTGAGTGATGCATTTGCCTCATCCAAGTGTTGCATGACCTTGATTATGTGCTCAAAGTGCTCCTCCTTGCTGCCATAAACACAAAAGTCATCAATGAAGTCTCTCACAAATTTCCCAATGAAAGGTTCAAATATATTGTTCATGAACCATTGGAATGTGGCTAGAGCATTGCAAAGCCTAAAAGGCATGACCTTGAAATCGTTAGTTCTCCAAGGTGTGGTGAATGTGGTGAGTTGTTGATGCTCTAGTGCAATCTTGATTTGATTATACACACTATAACCATTCTCCAAAATAGTACCTCTCATGATGTGCAACCTCCTCTAAGATCTCATCAATGAATGGCAAAGGGTAATAGTCCTTCTTAGTTACAACATTAAGCTTCTTGTAATCCACACATACCCAAAGCTTGTCATTATTTTTCTTCACAATCACAATGGGAGACACCCATTTCAAATTCTCCACCTCAAAGATAAATCCGGTCTCCTTGAGCTTATCTATCTCCTCCTTCACCACCAAAGATATTGGTGGGCTAATGCAATGTTGCTTTTGGCACACTGGTCTTGCATTTGACTCTACCTCAATCTTGTGCTCTTCCAAGGTGACTTCCTTTTCATCCTTGTAACTAAAAGCAAGCATGTGGATGAACAAAAAATCTCCTCAAATCTCACCTTCTCCTCTTTGGTAACATTTAGACCATGCTTGAGAGTAGATAACCTCCTTTCTATCTACTCAAGTGTCAATGGTGATTTATTTGGGTCCTTCAAAACCTTTGGCTTAGGTGCAAAATACATAGCACACAAGGGATACACATCTGAATCAGATTCAGATTCATCCTCCTCCGTGGAAGTCTCCTCCTCCATGCCTATGTCCACACCTAAAGCTCCTTCTTTTGAATCTGATTTCCAATAATCAGAAGATGGTGTATTTGAATATGAAGTGTTGGTGGTGTTAGTCACAAGAACTATGGCTCTATGGTTTGATGGCCCAATCTTCAAGTACCCTTTGTGCCATCAATCAGTTGTGCATGTTGCTCTCAACCATGGCCTTCCAAGAAGTAAGTCATAGCTTGAATCCTTCAAGGTTTGGAAAGTCATGAGATTTTGTTCTCCCATTACTGAAATTATCACCTTATCCATCATCCCTACTGGTCAAACTTGTTGCTTGTTTGCCATGCTCACCACAAATGTTGAAGGTCTAGAGGGTATTATACCCAACTTGTTTATCGACCTTTCTGACATGGCATTTATTGTTGATCCTCCACATCCAATGCATCCTTGATGTTGTGACCATTCAGTCTCACATCAATCTTGGAGGCATATTCACAAGCCTCCCATGGTGTTGGTTTAGCATCCATCACCCCCATTGATACTAGAGCTTTTGCCTTCTTCTTCCTCTTACTCCTTGTAGAACTCAAACCACCTCTAAGCTTCTTTCTCAAAGTAGGATTTTATGCAATCAATTGGCCCGCTATGATGTTAGCCTTGTGACTACCAACATCCTCCAAGACATTGTAGTTCCATTGTTGCTTTAAGATGAAGAAGTCTTCCATCCCCAACTTCTTCCTTGGAATCTTTGTTGTTAACGGTGTTGAAATGCTTGTGTTAGTGCTCCTAGTAGGCAAAGGAGTATCTTGGCTAGGAGTAAATCCTTGAAAAGAGTGCACATCCTTTGCAAGAGCTCTCTTCTTCTCTTTTCTACCAAAAGATCCAAATGAAGACCTTTGTAGTTTGAGCACTCCTCCTTCTCATACTTGCTCTCAACCACATCTATGGATGCTATCCCCTTATCTTTTGTTAGATAAGGAGGCAATTGGGTTTCACTTCCTCCCTCTTTCCCTCTATTTCCCTTCCTCATAACCCTTCCTCCATGGTAAGTGGAATTTGGGCAATTCCTTTGGATATGGCCTCTTCCTCCACAACCAAGACAATTTCTATCATTGAAATTGTTGGTTGGGTGGCCTCCTCTATATGGATATTTTCCATAACTCCTAGACCCTTTCCTTAAATTTTGATCCACCTCTCTCTCCTCCTATAGTTGCACTACATTGATCTTGAGATTTGTAAGTTGTTCAGTGATGGTTTGAAGTGGATCCTTTGGTCAAGATGCAAGAACTAGAGCAATTACTACTTGTGGTGCAACCCTTGTCACCAAAGTATCAGAAGTTCCACCATACTTGTAACCTTGAGGAGGATGCACAATCTCCTTCACCATCATTCTCATCCCCTTCCAAACTCTCTTCCATACAAAGTGCGATCTTGATAGCTTCAACCTTGGAAGAAGGTTTCTCATATCTCACCTTGCTTCTAATTTGTGCTCTCAATCCTCCCACAAAATTTTTGGTGAGCATGGCTCCTATGCCAATCATAGTAGCCTCCACATCATCCTCACCTTTCCTCAACATTATGCTAAATCTAGACTCTAACTTTTCCACTCTTTCCACATAGACTCTCACTTTTCTTCATCTCCTTGCTTGAGAAAGGTAACCTCACTCATGAATCTCTCATAACTCTCATCTAGAAGAAAGTTCTCAATGAGTGTTGAAGTCAAACTCTCCCAAGACTCTTCTTGCCCATCTCTCCTCTCTCTCTTTTGGTATTTTGACTCATATCATGTAAGTGCTACATCCTCAAAGAAATCTGGTAATAATAAACCCCGCTCATTCTTCCTCCTCTTATTGTTTCCTATGCAAGCTCTCTTGAAGTCTTTCACAAAAGCCTCCACATCTTCTCCATCCTTGCCAAAGAAAAATGGAAGTTTCTACATCTTAACCCCTCACTATCTTTCTTTTCTCTCAATTTTTCTTTTGCTCTTTTCTTTTCTCTCACTCTATAACTAATAGAGTATATACATGACTAACACCATTTGAGAGTAATCCACCCTAAGGAACACAAAAGATTCAGGTTGCTCCAAGATTTCTATAGCAACATCAAATCCTAGAGTGCATATTAATCAAACCCTCATGGATAGTTTATCCATAAGTTGAAAGATTGTCTCCATCACTGATCTTGAGAACTAGCTAATGAAGGTGGTAGTATTTCTGTAGCTATACAAAGACTCTCTCCAAGACCCTTCACCAAAGTTTCCAAAAGTGCTTTTACTCCACTACACTCATGTCCTTTTGGAAGTCCTTCCACTCCACAACCTCACACAACTCCTTGGTATTAGATCTTCTCCCTCCCAATCTTGGTGAAGAAGATCCAACATGCAAACCCTCAAGTAGGCCTCTCCTTTCCCTCAATCTCTTTCTCTCAAAAGTCAATGGACATGAACTTGCCTTATATCTCTTCTCTCCTCATAGAAAACACTTGGACTCACCCTTTCCTCCAAGTGGTGTAGGTTTTTTTATCCTCTCAACACTCTCTTCATATTCTATTCTAAACTCTCTTTTCCTCAAATCCACCCCAACTATCACCTCAAACCCTTGGGGAACCTTGCATAGTCTCAATTTCCACCCTTGGTGACCCTCCATGTATTCAAGATGAGTCTAAACACTCAAACATAGTTTTTTGTTCCTCTCACATTCCTCATGCATGAGATCTAAACTCTTTAGAATTGACCGTTCCTCACAATGTCACTGGAATCTCTCAACTGGTATATCACAGTCCTTTGAATTTTTTCACACTTTACCACAACTCTAGTTTGTCCTTCCTTGCAAAATTTCAGATCTTTTCATTATGCCATTTGGCCTAGGCTCCTTTCTATTCAGCACACATATTTCAGATTTGGTCTAAAAACCACCCCCCTCACTTTAAAAACTCATAACTCCTTGCGCAAGGATGGTCTCTCTTTTATTTTTGAGTCAGCAGGTAGGATACTTTGCACTAGATATTCTTTGAAATTTTCAGGTCAATCCACTAAAAATTGAAGAAATGGCAAACTCTCTACAATTTTCCAGAGAGCATGTAGTTGCGGGAGCAGTTTACCCTACCAACTTTCAAAAATTCTAGCCCAATGCACATAGTAACTCCCACAATAATTTCAAGTGTGATAATTGTAAGATAATCCAAGATATCATGTGTAGAATTTTCAAGTCCAGATCTCCAACTTGAGATTTTACTCAAAATCACCTTAATCCCCAAAATCTGCAATCCACCTCACACAATTTCTCCAAATCCTCTCATGTGTACAAGATGTACAAAATCACCTCAAAGACATCATAATGAACTATAGGGTATAAAAATAGGTCTAGGTTCTCTAGCATAAGTTCAGCCCTCTCCTCACCTAAAGTTCTCTCCAAGTGAGGTTGTGACAACCCGGCAAATATCACTTTTGCGGTAATCGGGTAAGTAAAGTTCGTTCCCATAGAGATACGAGTCAGAATTGGTCAAATACGAAGCAAAGTTACAATTTCAGTTCTTCTTGGTTGCGTCTTTAATCTCTCAGGTAGAAACCACACCCAGAAGAGAGTAACAAGCACTGACTTGCAGTCTTGTCACAAATTAGCACTCCATAATCACAAATCCTTCAATTCTTTCCAAACAATCTTGATTGTGATGATTCAGGCTATCCTGAAAATGGCATTTCATTGCAAAACGACTCCGCCTCTGAATTGTGTTCCACCTCTCCACTGAAGGCACAACTTCCTCGATCAAAATTGCTTCACATCAACTTCGCACTACACTCACAAATGCAAAATACTACCAACACTACAATTCCTCTCAGATCTGTCAAGGCATTGCTTCAATTGCACTTCACTCAGGATCCAACACACAGAATGAAGATCAAGGCTGTGGAATCCAACATCCAACAAGCACATTGACTTGCACTTTGAATTTCTTCACACACTCATAATTACAGACACAAAGCTGATACTCAAAATCAAGCTCAAGCGATGAGCACTGCTTCACAGCACTTCACTTTATCTATTCTCAAAAATTATGAGCACTGAATAACATCTGACTGCAAATGCCACTCTTAAATAGTGAAGCAATCGACAATTATCTTCCTAATGTACCTCTTCGTTATGACTATACAAACCTCTAGATCCGAAATGACAATGCACCTCTTCATATCTGCCTCTTCAAATCTCAAATCTGTTACTAATCCAATCCAATGTCTACTTCTTCCTCGGCTTTCAAACCCAAACCCGAAGTAATTTTACTTCCTATCATTTTTTCCTCGGGTCTTGTATCTTCTACTTCTTCTACCAGATCCAGCAATTCTCTTTCATGATCTGAAATTCCACTAGTGGGTAATCTATCTAACTCCTTATCTCTCGACCCACTCTTCTCTAATGCCTCCAATGATAACTCCAAAGACATTTGGACTCCTATGTTATCTACTTCGGGTTTTGCTCTAACATCCTTCCAAAGTTTTTCTAGCTCTATTTTCACTAAGTCTAATCTAATTGAAATGTTATCCTCTACCTCTAAAACCTTTCTGTCTACACGAGTTCTTAATTTGATCAACAAGGCATTCATCTCGGTGTCTTTTGCTTGTCTGCACCTCGTCTCCTACACCAGCAACTTCAACTCGTGCAGTCTCGCTTCTTCAATTTGAATGCTGGCTTCTGTACTCAACATTGCATTCACCTTGAGGACAATCTCCTTCAATGGCTCCAATCTTGTCTTCCTTTCTCGTTCTCGATCTGCAAACCATTCCTCTCGATACATCGCCAACTCTGCCTTGAATTCCGCTTTCACCATTTCCTTCTCCTTCTCCTTCTATACAATCTTCTCTTCCTGATTACGAAGTAACTCTCGTAATCTCTCTTTGTCTCTATATCGTGCAGCCAACTCTTGTTGCCAGAGTTGCTTCTTCTCCTCCATACTCTCAATCACTCTATTGAGCTCTTGATCCTTCGATGCTACCCTTGCCATAGCATGGATTACTTCTACTCTTGAATCAGCAAACTGCTGCTTCAAGATTTTGTATTCAGCTACCTATCTCTCTCTTGCTATGTCACTCTTCCTCGCAAGATCCTCTCGATAGCTCACTTCTCTCTTCAGGTCTTCAATTACCTGACTTCTCTCTACTGCCTCCGCTCGCAATACTTCTCTCTCCTCCTCACCTCGGGTTACACTCTTCTTCAACTCCAAGTTCTCTTCTTCTAATCTTGATAAGACCTGCAAAATAGTCTTTACCTCTGGACAAGTCTACTGCATCTCCTTCTTCTTGTGCTCCAACTTCACCAACAATGGGCACACTATCTCTCGCAAGTACTCCACTCCATCACTGGCAACTACTTCATCCCGCGGAGTGGTCTCTCTTCTCTCTTCGTGTTCTCCCAATACTCGCCTTCTTCTCTGGAGTCTTCGTATTGGAATCGACGCCTCACTGCCCGAGCTTTCTTCTACTTCTTCCTTCACTCTACTTGGCCCCACTTCACACTTTGCCTTACGTCTCGAACAAATTCCTTGCTGTACTGCAATCTTCTTTTCCTCGGGCACAGTTACTTTGTCCTCCAGCGGTGTGTTGTCTTCGGCTTCCAACTCGGCTTGCACTTCTTCTTCGTAATCATCAGCCGTTGGCGCCAATGTCATCTCTCCACCTTCTTCACTATCACTGCTTGTATCTCCGCTCTGCAGTGTCAACTCACGTTTCTCCTCATGTTCCGAGTCTTCCGTTTTGAGCTCGGCCTCGCCTTCTGAGTCTTCATCTTCTGACTCAATTACCACCATTCCTCGCCTCAGGTTACTTCTCTGCATCTTCCAAGGTTTCTTGCTTTCTTCGGCTTCTCCTTGCCGACTCCTCTTCTTTGTCGGGGTACTCACTACGACCTCCATGTTCTTCCCTGTCTTCGCATAGTAGTCGTTTGTGCTCCGGATTTGGAGAATGTATTGCTACTCCTTGACATTGACCTCCTTTCGCACATCAGGATGGAAGTGCGACACCATCCGAGTCCGCTCCGCCGAGTTCAGCAAATTGAGCCCAAGGTAGAAGTGTGTTGCAAACAGCACAATGTAGTGTGGAGGTGACTTATCCCGCAAATTCCACACCATCTACCTCGTTCTCCCGTGAAAACACCTTGCCCAATTTATAGGTTCTCTTGCAAACAACTTATGGAAGAACACCGTTTGGTGTTTCATCACATAGGTAGTTCACTCCGGCTCCAAGATCGCCATGAGAGCACTCACGATCCCTCTCTTCACTAGATCCTTGTAACTCTCAACTTTGTACCCATTCTTTGTTCTTTTTGACGAGAAGGCATCTCTCACCTCTTGAGTCTCTTGGGTTATCTCTCCTTTCCCCAAGAACGTGGCTCCTTGCTCCAAGCTTGCCTCCTTCTCGAGTACAAGTCTCCAATCCGACTCTGTCCAGCAAGCCGGATTTCCTCTCTTCCCTTCTTCCTCGAGTCCATCAAGACACCTACTCTCGATGATTTCTGTCATGAATCCTGGAAAACTTACGTTCCAGTTCCATGCCAGAAAGGTGATCCGAAGTCGGCTCAAGACTTCGATCCGTGCTATCACATCTAATCTCCAAATCGCATGATTTCTCACTGCAAATTTGGAGTTCTTCTTCCCTCCTCCCATCTCTTCTACTTTCTCACTTTCTCTCGATTTCACTCTCACGACTTCTCCCTTGCGCACTAACATGAGTCCAACTCTATTTCCCTTTCCCCGATCACCTGCAAGACGACTCTTCAACGGCAAAGGAAAATTGCTCGACATTTCGTTGTTGCAGTTTCAATTTTTATAGAGTTGCGCTTCTTTGTCTTCCGTCACTTCGAGTTCCTACTGAGAAATCACACCTCCAACATGCACCTGTCAATGTCAATCAACCTTTGCACGTATGAGCCACCAGTTTTCAAACGGCCCCTTCTTGAATTTCTCACCCTGACAAAAGGTTGTTAGACTGTCTTTGCCTCGGCTTGAGCTCCCCTTGATCCGAAGACAATTTACTTCGGGTTGTATGCTGACAGGGCATTTCCAAATACTTTGCCTTATGACCCGAAGTCACTTTACTTTGGGTTTCATCACGAAGACTGTTTTCTTCACCTTCTTCGGCCATACAGGCGCAATCCAACTTCTCTATACACTTCTTTTCCTTTATTCTGAAAAAACCAAAAATGTGGGCACCACAGAGCTCTCATAGCCTCCTACTGTCTAATATAGAATTGTACGTGGAATATTATCTTGCCTTCTAGAGAGGTCCCAATAATAGAACCAAAAATGTGATAATTTCAAATGAAAGGATGATGAGTACCTCCTCATCTCTTGTTTATATACTTGTGAAATAATTATGCACTAAAGTTACTATTTACCACGTAACTCAAGTTACTAGGCTAAAAGTCAAGCAAAGTCAAAAAGTATAAAGGAATATCTATCCACATAGGCATATTCCACTAAGCATGTGATCTTATCTTGACCCCACAACTAAGTCAAGGATTCCTTCACATGGGCTATCCTTGGATTATAGAAGCATCCAAAACAAAAAGGCTTGCGGGCCCAAGAGTTCTTAACTCTTTCCTCAAAGCCAAACACCTAAGAATAATACCAAGTCAACACATAAGAATCCAAAATAGTGGTGCTCATCTTTTCTACTTCCTCTAAATTAAGGTCCCTTCTATCTTAGCTATGAATAACTTTAGCTAATCATGACTAATATAGAACCATCCTTTATCTATATAATTAATATTTCTCAATTACTTGTTATACTAAGCTAAATATCACAATACCACACTCATGCACAAATGGGTGTCACAAAGCCAAGATAACAAATTTGGTATGTCCCTTTATGTGGAAATCGTAAAGGATCGGGTCATACTGGAAATCAGTACTTGCAACCACCAAACCTAAAGCCACATGTAAAATATGTATACACCTTTATTGAGCGTGCTCCAGGTGAAAGGGGATACACATGTAAATTGTATAACACTTGAGGAGAAGAGACCTCAAGAAGGGAGTCCGGCTTTTGAAGGCAAATGGCTAGACCTCAAAATTTAGAAAGTTGAGACATGCTTGAGTAAGAAGAAGCGTGATCCCAAAGAAACAAGTACTACTTTTTCATCTTCACAAAAGGTGAAGAGACTACACCCGAAAGCTATCTTTTTGTCAAAGAGGAAAAGATTCTAGCAAAAGCTTAAGCTAAAGCTTTGCAGAAAGAAATCAAAGAAGCAATACATAGAACTCGGGAAATGAGTGTGGTGGAGGATACAAAGTTGAAGCCTATCATGTTTCTGGTGGACATCAAATCCAAAGCAAGGGATCTGATATGTAACATCTATTTGTGCATGTGTGTGGTATTGTGATATTTAGCTTGGTATTACAAGTACTTAAGAGATATTATTTATATAGAGATAAAGGATGGTTCTATATTAGTCATGGTTAGCTAAAGTTAGTCATAACTAAGATAGAGGGGACCTTAATTTAGAGGAAGTAGAAAAGATGAGCACCACTATTTTGGATTTTAGTGTGTTGACTTGGTATTATTCCTAGGTGTTTGGCTTTGAGGAGAGAGTTGAGAACTCTTGGGCCCGCAAGCCTTTTTGTTTTGGATTCTTCTTTAGTCCAAGGATAGCCCATGTGAAGGAATCTTTGACTTAGTGATTGGGTCAAGATAAGACCACATGCTTAGGGGAATATGCCCATGTGAATGGATATTCCTTTCTACTTTTTAAC
This sequence comes from Lunularia cruciata, assembly GCA_948567375.1. Classification (NCBI taxonomy): domain Eukaryota; kingdom Viridiplantae; phylum Streptophyta; class Marchantiopsida; order Lunulariales; family Lunulariaceae; genus Lunularia; species Lunularia cruciata. The sequence continues at coordinate 49,444,917 of OX419756.1, read as the reverse complement.
TTTACTTGACTTTTATTCTAGTAACTTGAGTTACTACAGTAATTAGTAACTTTGGTACGTAACTATTTCACAAGTATATAAACAAGGGATGAGGAGGTACTCATCATCCTTTCATTTGCAACTATCTCTCTCTCATTGAGTTCTCTAGTGAGCATATCTTGAGTCTTGGAGTGTTAGCCTTGGAGGAGTATGATAGAGTTGGGGTTCCTTGCCTTCTTAGTCCATGGTGCGCTACCATAATAGCCATTAGAGGTTCATCTTGAGTGAGAGATAGGCCGGCTCACAGATCCAAGCCGATGGGCAAACCCAAAGAACATTGATTCAAGACCACCAATACTCCGGTCACCATCCTAAAGCGCCCAAAGTCTAATTTGAACGAGGAGAGATTTCAAACATGAAGACAAAGACAAGGAAGGTGAAGTTGGAGGGAGTACCCCAATACAATATTGTTGTAGATTTGGCATCTACAAATGCAAACGTCACATTCAAGTAATTGTGGGAGGACAACAAGTTGTATAAGAAGCAGCTGAGTTAAGCCTTCAAGAAAGTAAGGGCAATGACCAAGAAAGACTTGCCCGCAATCTATCATATTGAACAAGAAGATTTGGGATCTCCCAAAGTGGATGCGGAGATCACAGGCTGCATGATCACGTCCATTGATTCAAGGTCCCAGATGTGAATGTCATGATAAAAGACACTACACATTGACTGGGGTATACCATGTTTGAGCCAACATCCCAAATTCTGAAATTTGTGGATCAAACCAGGAGATGGTCTTTGAGCATGCAATTTCACCAATACAATTTGGATCAAGTAGTGGTACGAGTCAGAATTGGTCAAATACAAAGTAAAATAACAATGTAGTTCTTCTTGGTTGCATTTTAAATCTTGCAAGTAGAAAACACACCCAGAAGAGAGTAACAAGCACTGACTCGTAGTCTTGTCACAACAATTGCATTGCTCTAATTGCACTTCACTCACAATCTGTGAGCCAGCCTTTCTCTCACTTAGGATGAACCTCTCATGGCTATTATGATAGCGCACCATGGACTAAGAAGGCAAGGAACCCCAACTCCATCATACTCCTCCAAGGCTAACACTCCAAGACTCAAGTCATTGCTCACTAGAGAACTCAATGAGAGAGAGATAGTTGCAATTGAAAGGATGATGAGTACTTCCTCGCTCCTTGTTTATATACTTGTGAAATGGTTAAGTACCAAAGTTACTAATTACCTCAATAACTCCAGGTACTAAACTTAAAGTCAAGTAGAGTCAAAAAGTAAAAAGGAATATCCATTCACATGGGCATATTCCACTAGCATGTGATCTTATCTTGATCCAACCACTAAGTCAAGGATTCCTTCACATGGGTATCCTTGGACCTGAAGAACAATCCAAAACAAAAAGGCTTGCGGGTCCGAGAGTTCTCAACTCTTTCCTCAAAGCCAAACACACAGGAATAATATCAAGTCAACACACTAGAATCCAAAATAGTGGTGCTCATCTTTTCTACTTCCTCTAAAGTAAGGTCTCCTCTATCTTAGCTATGACTAACTTTAGCTAATCATGACTAATGTAGAACCATCCTTTATCTCTATATAAATAATATCTCTCGAGTACTTGTAATACCAAGCTAAATATCACAATACCACACACATGTACAAATGGGTGTTACATTTACCCCTGGACTAAGTTTTCACTTTGTCCTCAAAGTCAAGATCTCTCTACCTTCTATGATATATCTTCAACTTATCATGGTTAATCTTATCAAAGTGTCTTCCTCCCAAATCCTTGAGATCATAGGTGTAATTACCCCACACCTTCTCCACTATGAAAGGTCCAAAGTACTTAGGCAAAAACTTCTTTTGCACTCTCTTGAATCGAATAGAATCAAACAACACTACCCAATCACTTTCCTTGAAAAGCTCCACCTTCTTCTTGCCTTGCCTCTTGTCATAGCTCTCCTTTTGTTTACTTTCGACTTGCTCCACTCAAACCATAGCAACTGCTCTTGTCTCTTCCAAATCCATGAGTTGTTCCTTCCTTGACTTCTCTACTTCACCTCCTTGTGCTTTCTTCAATCTCCTATGAATGCTTTGGAAGGTAGGAAGATCAAAGTGAATAGGTAGGGTAGACTCAATACCATATACCAATTGAAATGGAGAATATCCGGTGGAAGTCTTCATGGTTGTCCTATACTCCCACAAAACTGCATGAATCCTCTTGTCTCAATGATGTTTAGCCCCCTCCATTTTTTCATCTTTGGCCAACATCATGCACAAGGTCTGATTGGTTCTCTTTGCCAAGCCATTGGAATTTGGCTTATAGGATGTAGTTACTCTATGTGTGATAGAGAAATGTTGTAGCATGGCTGTAGTAATGCTTCCTGTAAACTCTCCTCCTCTATCATACACCAACTCCAAAGGGCATCCAAATCTAGTGATAATTCATTTGTAAAGAAATCTACCAACTTCACCTTCAATCTTGTCCCTCAATGGTCTAGCCTCAACCCACTTGGTAAGGTAATTAGTTACTACCACAATGTACCGATTGTTCCTTGGGGTTTTATTGAGAGGACCTACAAAATCAATTCCCCACTTCTCAAAAGGTCCTAGCAATGGAATTGATCTAAGTGGTGGAGTGGATGTAGACTTTCCTGCAAAAGCTTGACAAACATGACAAGTTTTTCAATAATCAAGAAAATCCTTGAGAATCCCTCTCCAATGGTAACCTACATCTAGAATCTTGAAAGCGGTCACTTTCCTGCAAAGTGTCTCTCCACACACTAAACCTTCATGAAACTCCTTTATAAGTAGGATAGACTCTTCCTTAACCACTACTCTTCAAAGTAGACCATCTGCTCCTTGTTGAAAAAGAATATCCTCTACCATTGTGTAAGGTCTAGATCTTGTTGCAAGGGCCTTCTTCTTGCTCTAGCATGCATCTTTTTTGGATAGTTACCTCTTGTCACAAAATCCACAATCTTCTTGTACTCCATTGGAACCTCTTGAGTGACTGAGGTTGTCATGAGCTCCTCATCCAAGAAGGAATCATCCACTAGCTCATCTCTATCATGATCATAGGCCCTAGATAACAAATCAGCATTTGCATATTTCTTTCCTTGCCTATCCTCAATGGTGTGGTCATACTCAGACAAGAGTATCATCCACCTTGCTAGTCTCCCTTCAACATTAGGCTTGTTGAAGATGTACTTCAAAGCCTTATGATCTGTGATAATGGTGTTTGTCCCTCCAATCAAGTAGTGTCTAAACTTCTTCAGACCAAAGATCATTGCCAACCCTTCTCTCTCCATGACAGAGTAGTTCTTTTTTGTTGAAATCATCTACCTACTAGCATAAGCTATTGGATGATCATGCCCATCTTGGTCTAATTGACTAAGAGTGCATCCTATAACTACATTAGAAGCATTAATGTAGAGGATGAAAGGTTTACTCCAATCATTTTTAGTAAGAATTGGAGCTACAACAAGGGATTGCTTGAGCTCCTCAAAAACTTTGAGAGCCTCCTTGTCTTCCAAAATCACCATGTAATCTACACCCTTCTTCATGTAGATGATCAGTGCATAAGCCTTGTTGGAAAATGAGAAGATGAACCTCCTATAGTATCCAACCATCTCCAAGAATTGGCGTAACTTTGTCAAGCTTAAAGGGAATGGAAGGTCTGAGATTTTTCTCACCTTCTCAAGATCAACTGCTATTCCATCCTTGGAGATGATGTGTGCCAAAAGTAGACCTTCTTCACATCCAAAAATGCACTTCTTTGGGTTGAGTGATGCATTTGCCTCATCCAAGCATTGCAAGACCTTGATTAGGTGCTCAAAGTGCTCATCCTTGCTCCCATAGACACAAAAGTCATCAATGAAATCTTTCACAAATTTCCCGATGAAAGCTTTAAATACATTGTTCATGAACCGTTGGAATGTGGCTGGAGCATTGCAAAGCCCACAAGGCATGACCTTGAAAGCAAAAGTTCCCCAAGACGTGGTGAATGTGGTGAGTTGTTGATGCTCTGGTGCAATCTTGATTTGGTTATATCCACTATAACCTTCTCCAAAACTGTACCTCTCATGATGTGCAACCTCCTCTAAGATCTCATCAATGAATGGCAATGGGTAGTAGTCTTTCTTGGTAATAGCATTGAGTTTCTTGTAATCCACACATACCCAAAGCTTGCCATTCTTTTTCTTCACAATGACAATTGGAGACATCCATTCTGAATTCTCCACCTCAAAGATAAATGCAGCCTCCTTGAGCTTATTAATCTCCCCCTTCATAACCAAAGATATTGGTGGGCTAATGCGACGTTGCTTTTGGCGGATTGGTTTTGCATGTGATTCCACCTCTATCTTGTGCTCCTCCAATGTGACTTCCTTTAAATCCTTGTAGCTAAAAGCAAACACATAGATGCACTTGCAAAAATTCTCCTCAAATCTCACCTTCTCCTCCTTGGTAACATTTGGACTAAGAAAGCAAGGAACCCCAACTCCATCATACTCCTCCAAGGCTAACACTCCAAGACTCAAGACATTGATCACTAGAGAACTCAATGAGAGAGAATTAGTTGCAAATGAAAGGATGATGAGTAACTCCTCACTCCTTGTTTATATACTCGTGAAATAGCTACATTCCAAATTTAATAATTACCATAGTCACTCAAGTTACTAGACTAAAAGTCAAGTAAAGTCAAAAAGTGTGGTACCCACATTTTTCATTTTGGACAAGTTTTAAAGAAGAAGTGCCTTGGTGAAACCAAATTGAAACCAAATGGAGAAGAAATGAGGGGAACTTGTGTTTTGATCAGGCCTGAGGAAGTAGAATTTGTGTTGGAGGAAGAAGGACTCAGATTGGGTCAAACTCGAAGAAGCTTACTTCATGTCAGAGGAGGAAAAAAACTCGGATCAGACGTTGAAGGAGTGCAAACCCGAAGGAGAAATTGAAGTTGCAGATCAGGATTCTTGTGGTGGCCATATCTCAGTGTCCACAAGTCCAAATCAAACGTGCTATATTTTATTGGAAGTGTCTCGTTCAGGGCTTTCCATTGCCACAAAACTCACAAAGTTTAGAGGTCTAGAGAAGAAGTTACAAGCATTTGAAGTTTTAGGAGTATATGTGAAGAGTAGTTTGGTGTTTTCGGGTCAATGTGACTTTGGACATTGGATTTTGGGTTTACATGACTTCGGGTCTAAAGACTTTGCCTCAAGACAAATATGATTCAACCTGAGGAAATCGGACCTTGGAGTGTAGTGAAGGTAACTTTTGGAATCTTACGGGAAGCATTAGAGGAAGTTAGAGTAACGAAATAAGATATTTAGGATACCCATGACTTCAATTTTAGTTCTGATTGAAGATAAGATAGAATTAGAGGAGAAATAATAATAGTGAATAAACCTGAAGTGCAAGATCAGACAGTAAGTGTCTTTGGGTAAGTTATATGAGTGATTAGGAGAAAGTGGATTGCAAATTGAAGGTGTTGATAGTGTATTCATGCTTTCAATTACAATTCTTGATGATGACATAGTACAATTAGTAAAGGAATTGATAGTAGTTAAACCCAAAGTAAGAGAGATAGGAGTGCAAGCGTCTTTGGATTTGACATTTGACACTTTAGAGAAGAGTGGTCGGGAGATAGAGATTTAGAAGGCTTAATTATGATAGTAATTGCAGATCAGGAAGGAGAAGTGTTAGAATTAGTGGAGGAATTGGGAGTTGTGAAACCCGAGGACAGAATTTAGGAAGTAAAGTTACTTCAGGTTTGGGTTTGAAAGCCGAGGAAGTAGACATCGGATCGGATTAGTAACTGATTTGAGATTTGAATAGGCAGATATGAAGAGGTGCATTGTCATTTCAAATCTGCAGGTTTGTAGAGTCATTAGGAAGAGGTACATTAGGAAGATAACTGTCGATTGCTTCACTATTTAAGAGTGGCATTCGCAGTCTTATGTTGTTCAGTGTTCATTATTTCTGAGAATAGATAAAGCAAAGTGTTGTGAAGCAGTGCTTGTCGCTTGAGCTTGATTCAGAGTATCAACTTTGTGTTTGTGATTGTGTGGAGAAATTTGAAGTGCAAGTTAGTGTGTTTGTTGGATGTTGGATTCCGCAGCCTTGATCTTCATTCTGTGTGTTTGATCTTGAGTGAAGTGCAATCAAAGCAATGCCTTGACAAATTTGAGAGGAATTGTAGTGTTGGTAGTATTCTGCATTTATGAGTGTTGTGCAAGGTTGATGTGAAGCAATTTCCATCGAGGAAGTTGTGCCTTTAGTGGACGGGTGGAACACAATTCTGAGGCGAAGTTGTTTTGCAGTGAAGTGTCATTTTTGGGAGAGCCTGAATCATCACAATCAAGATTGTTTGGAAAGAATTGATGGAGTTGTGATTAAGGAGTGTGAATTTGTGACAAGACTTCGAGTCAGTGCTTGTTACTCTCTTCTGGGTGTGGTTTCTACCTAAGAGATTAAAGACGCAACCAAGAAGAACTGCAATTGTTATTTTGACTTTGTATTTGACCAATTCTGACTAGTATCTATGTGGGAACAAACTTTACTTACCTGATTACCGCAAAAGTGATATTTGCAGGTTGTCACAAAAAGTAAAAAGGAATATCCATTCACATGGGCATATTCCACTAGCATGTGATCTTATCTTGACCCAACCACTAAGTCAAGGATTCCTTCACATGGGCTTTCCTTAGACTATAGAAGAATCCAAAACAAAAAGGCTTGCGGGTCCAAGAGTTCTCAACTTTTTCCTCAAAGCCACACACCTAGGAATAATATCAAGTCAACACACTAGAATCCAAAATAGTGGTGCTCATCTTTTCCACTTCCTCTAAAGTAAGGTCCCCTCTATCTTAGCTATGACTAACTTTAGCTAATCATGAATAATGTAGAACCATCCTTTATTTCTATGTAAATAATATCTCTCAAGTACTTGTAATACCAAGCTAAATATCACAATACCACACATATGCACAAATGGGTATTACATTTACCCCTGGACTAAGTTTTCACTTTGTCCTCAAAGTGAAGGTCTCTCTACCTTCTATGATATATCTTCAACTTATCTTGGTTAATCCTATCAAAGTGTCTTTGTTCCAACTCCTTGAGATCATAGGTGTAATTACCCCACACCTTCTCCACTATGAAAGGTCCAAAGTACTTAGGCAAAAACTTCTTTTGCACTCTCTTGAATCGAATGGAATCAAACAACACAACCCAATCACCTTCCTTGAAAGGCTCTACCTTCTTCTTGCCTTGCCTCTTGTCATAGCTCTCCTTTTGTTTGCTTTGGGCTTGCTCCACTCAAACCATAGCAACTCCTCTTGCCTCTTCCAACTCCATGAGTTGTTCCTTCCTTGACTTCTCTACATCACCTCCTTGTGCTTTCTTCAATCTCCTATGAATGCTTTGGAAGGTAGGAAGATCAAAGTGAATAGGTAGGGTAGACTCAATACCATATACCAATTGAAATGGAGAATATCCGGTGGAAGTCTTCATGGTTGTCCTATACTCCCACAAAACTGCATGAATCCTCTTGTCCCAATGATGTTTAGCCCCCTCCATTTTTTCATCTTTGGCCAACATCATACACAAGGTCTGATTGGTTCTCTTTGCCAAGCCATTGGAATTTGGCTTATAGGATGTAGTTACTCTATGTGTGATAGAGAAATGTTGTAGCATGGCTGTAGTAATGCTTCCTGTAAACTCTCCTCCTCTATCATACACCAACTCCAAAGGGCATCCAAATCTAGTGATAATGCATTCGTAAAGAAATCTACCAACTTCACCTTCAATCTTGTCCCTCAATGGTCTAGCCTCAACCCACTTGGTAAGGTAATTAGTTACGACCACAATGTACCAATTGTTCCTCGGGGTTTTATTGAGAGGACCTACAAAATCAATTCCCCACTTCTCAAAAGGTCCTAGCAATGGAATTGATCTAAGTGGTGGAGTGGATGTAGACTTTCCTGCAAAAGCTTGACAAACATGACAAGTTTTTCAATAATCAAGACAATCCTTGAAAATTCCTCTCCAATGGTAACCTGCATCTAGAATCTTGAAAGCAGTCACCTTTCCTGCAAAGTGTCTCTCCACACACTAAACCTTCATGAAACTCCTTTATGAGTAAGATAGACTCTTCCTTACCCACTACTCTTCAAAGTAGACCATCTGCTCCTTGGTGAAAAAGAATATCCTCCACCATTGTGTAAGGTCTAGATCTTGTTGCAAGGGCCTTCCTCTCCCTAGCATGCATCCCTTCTGGATAGTTACCTCTTGTCACAAAATCCACAATCTTCTTGTACTCCATTGGAACCTCTTGAGTGATTGAGATTGTCATGAGCTCCTCATCCAAGAAGGAATCATCCACTAGCTCATCTCTATCATGATCATAGGCCCTAGATAACAAATCAGCATTTGCATGTTTCTTTCCTCGCCTATCCTCAATGGTGTGGTCATACTCAAACAAGAGTATCATCCACCTTGCTAATCTTCCTTCAACATTAGGCTTGTTGAAGATGTACTTCAAAGCCTTGTGAGCTGTGACAATGGTGTTTGTCCCTCCAATCAAGTAGTGTCTAAACTTCTTCAGACCAAAGATCACTACCAACCCTTCTCTCTCCATGATAGAGTAGTTCTTCTTTGCTGAAACCATCTACTTACTAGCATAAGCTATTGGATGATCATGCCTATCTTGTTCTAATTGACTAAGAGTGCATTCTATAGCTACATTAGAAGCATTAGTGTAGAGGATGAAAGGTTTACTCCAATCAGGTTTAGCAAGAATTGGAGCTACAACAAGGGATTGCATGAGCTCCTCAAAAGCTATGAGAGTTTCCTTGTCTTCCAAAATCACCATGTAATCTACACCCTTCTTCATGTAGATGGAAAATGCATAAGCCTTGGTGGAAAATGAGAAGATGAATCTTCTATAGTATCCAACCATCCCAAAGAATTGGCATAACTTGGTCAAGCTTGAAGAGAATGGAAGGTCTAAGATTTTTCTCACCTTCTCAAGATCAATTGCTATTCTATCCTTGGAGATGATGTGCCCTAAAAGTAAACCTTCTTCACATCCAAAAATGCACTTCTTTGGGTTGAGTGATGCATTTGCCTCATCCAAGCGTTGCAAGTCCTTGACTAGGTGCTCAAAGTGCTACTCCTTGCTCCCATAGACACAAAAGTCATCAATGAAGTCTCTCATAAATTTCCCAATGAAAGGTTCAAATACATTGTCCATGAACCATTGGAATGTGGCTGGAGCATTGCAAAGCCCACAAGGCATGACCTTGAAAGTGTTAGTTCACCAAGGTGTGGTGAATGTGGTGAGTTGTTGATACTCTGGTGCAATCTTGATTTGGTTATATCCACTTTTAACCATCTCCAAAAATATACCTCTCATAACTTGCAACCTCCTCCAAGATCTCATCAATGAATGGCAATGGGTAGTAGTCTTTCTTGGTAACAACATTGAGCTTCTAGTAATCCACACATACCCAAAGCATGCCATTCTTTTTCTTCACAATGACAATTGGAGACACTCATTCTGAATTCTCCACTTCAAAGATAACTCCGGCTACCTTGAGCTTATCAATCTCCTCCTTCACAACCAAAGATATTGTTGGGCTAATGCAACTTTGCTTTTGGCGGATTGGTCTTGCATGTGACTCCACCTTGATCTTGTGCTCCTCCAAGGTAACTTCCTTCAAATCCTTGTAACTGAAAGCAAAAACATGGATGAACTTGCGGAAAATCTCCTCAAATCTCATGTTCTACTCCTTGATAACATTTGGGCCATACTTGAGGGTAGCTAACCTTCTCTCTACCTCCTCAAGTGTCAATGGTGATTTATCTAAGTCCTTCAAAACCTCTGGCTTAGGTGCAAAATCCATAGCACACAAAGGATACACATCTAAATCAAATTCAGATTCATCCTCCTCTATGGAAATCTCCTCTTCCATGCTTGTGTCCACACGTGAAGCTCCTTCTTCTGAATCTGATTCCCAATAATCAGAAGATGGTGTATCTGAATCTGAAATGTTGGTGGTGTTAGTCACAAGAACTATGACTCTATGGTTTGATGGCCCAATCCTCAAGTACCCTTTGTGCCATCGATCAGTTGTGCGTGTTGTTCTCAACCATGGCCTCCCAAGAAGTAAGTCATAGCTTGAATCCTTCAAGACTTGGAAAGTCGTGAGATTTTGAACTCCCATAACTAAAACTACCACTTTATCCATCACCCCTATTGGTCTAACTTGTTGCTTGTTTGCAATGCTCACCACAAATGTCCAAGGATAGCCCATGTGAAGGAATCCTTGACTTAGTGGTTGGGTCAAGATAAGACCACATGCTTAGGGGAATATGCTCATGTGAATGGATATTCCTTTCTACTTTCTGACTTTACTTGACTTTTAGCCTAGTAACTTGAGTTACTCTAGTAATTAGTAACTTTGGTGCATAACTATTTCACAAGTATATAAACAAGGGGTGAGGAGGTATTCATCATCCTTTCATTTGCAACTATCTCTCTTTCATTGAGTTCTCTAGTGAGTAATGTCTTGAGTCTTGGAGTGTTAGCCTTGGAGGAGTGTGACAGAGTTGGGGTTCCTTGCCTTCTTAGGCCATGGTGCGCTACTATAATAGCCATCAGAGGTTCATCCTGAGTGAGAGATAGGCCAGCTCACAGATCCTCCATCAACAAGTGCATCCTTGATATTGTAACCATTCACTCTCACTCAATTTTGGAGGCATATTCACAAGCCTCCCATGGTGCTGGCTTAGCATCCACCACCCCCATTGATACTAGAGCTTTTGCCTTCTTCTTCCTCTTGCTCCTTGTAGAACTCAAACCACCTATAAGCTCCTTTCTCAAGGTAGGGTTCAAAGCAATCAATTGGCCCACTGTGATGTTAGCCTTGTGATTACTAACATCCTCCAACACATTGTAGTTCCATCGTTGCTTTGAAATCAAGAAATCCTCCATCCCCAACTTGGAGTCTTTGGTGTTGATGGTGTTGAGGTGCGAGTGCTCATAGTAGACATAGGAGTATCCTTGCTTGGAGTAAATCCTTGAGAAGAGTGAACATCCTTTGCAAAACGAGCTATCTTCTTCTCTTGTGCCAAAAGCTCCAAATTAAGATCCTTGGAGTTTGAACAGGCTTCTCATACTTGCTCTCCACCACATCTAGGGATGCTATCCCCTTACCTTTGTTTGGTTAAGGGGCCACTTGGGTTTCACTACCTCCCTCTTTGCCTCTATTGGCTCTTTCATGATCCCTTCCTCCATGGTAAGTGGAATTTGGGCAATTCCTTTGGATATGGCCTCTTCCTCCACAACCAAAACAATTTCTATCATTGAAATTGATGGCTGGTTGGCCTCCTCTATGTGGATAGTTTCCATAACTCCTAGGCCATCTCTCTACATTTTGATCCACCTCTCTCTCCTCCCATAGTTGCACCACATTGATCTTGTGATCTGCACGTTGTTTGGTGATGGTTTGAAGTGGATCCTTTGGTGGAGGTGCAAGAATTGGAGCAACTACTACTTGTGGTGCAACCCATGCCACCAAAGTATCAGAAGTTCCACCATACTTGTAACCTTGAGGAGGATGCACTGTGAGCCGGCCTGTCTCTCACTCAGGATGAACCTCTGATGGCTATTATGGTAGCGCACCATGGACTAAGAAGGCAAGGAACCCCAACTCCATCATACTCCTCCAAGGCTAACACTCCAAGACTCAAGACATTGCTCACTAGAGAACTCAATGAGAGAGAGATAGTTGCAAATGAAAGGATGATGAGTACCTCCTCACTCCTTGTTTATATACTTGTGAAATAGTTACGTACCAAAGTTACTAATTACCGTAGTAACTCAAGTTACTAGACTAAAAGTCAAGTAAAGTCAAAAAGTAGAAAGGAATATCCATTCACATGGGCATATTCCCCTAAGCATGTGGTCTTATCTTGACCCAACCACTAAAGCAAGGATTCCTTCACATGGGCTATCCTTGGACTAAAGAAGAATCCAAAACAAAAAGGCTTGCGGGCCCAAGAGTTCTCAACTCTTTCCCCAAAGCCAAACACCTAGGAATAATACCAAGTCAACACACTAAAATCCAAAATAGTGGTGCTCATCTTTTCTACTTACTCTAAAGTAAGGTCCCATCTATCTTAGCTATGACTAACTTTAGCTAACCATGACTAATATAGAACCATCCTTTATCTCTATATAAATAATATCTCTTAAGTACTTGTAATACCAAGCTAAATATCACAATACCACACACATGCACAAATGGGTGTTACATTTACCCCCGGACTAAGTTTTCACTTTGTCCTCAAAGTGAAGGTCTCTCTACCTTCTATGGTACATCTTCAACTTATCATGGTTAATCCTATCAAAGTGTCTTCCTCCCAACTCCTTGAGATCATAAGTGTAATTTCCCCACACCTTCTCTACTATGAAAGGTCCAAAGTACTTAGGCAAAAACTTCTTTTGTACTCTCTTGAATCGAATGGAATCAAACAACATTACCCAATCACCTTCTTTGAAAGGCTCCACCTTCTTCTTGCCTTGCCTCTTGTCATAGCTCTCCTTTTGTTTCCTTTGGGCTTGCTCCACTCGAACCATAGCAACTGCTCTTGCCTCTTCCAACTCCATGAGTTGATCCTTCCTTGACTTCTCTGCATCACTTCCTTGTGCTTTCTTCAATCTCCTATGAATGCTTTGGAAGGTAGGAAGATCAAAGTGAATAGGTAAGGTAGACTCAATACCATACACCAATTGGAATGGAGAATATCCAGTGGAAGTCTTCATGGTTGTCCTATACTCCCACAAAACTGCATGAATCCTCTTGTCCCAATGATGTTTAGCCCCCTCCATTTCTGCATCTTTGGCCAACATCATGCACAACGTCTGATTGGTTCTCTCTGCCAAGCCATTGGAATTTGGCTTATAGGATGTAGTTACTCTATGTGTGATAGAGAAATGTCGTAGCATGGCTGTAGTAATGCTTCTTGTAAACTCTCCTCCTCTATCAGAAACCAACTCCAAAGGGCATCCAAACCTAGTGATAATGCGTTCATAAAGAAATCTACCCACTTCATCTTCATTCTTGTCCCTCAATGGTCTAGCCTCAACCCACTTGGTAAGGTAATCAGTAACTACCACAATGTACCGATTGTTCCTTGGGGTTCTATTGAGAGGTCCTACAAAATCAATTCCCCACTTCTCAAAGGGTCCTAGCAATGGAATTGATCTAAGTGGTGGAGTGGATGTAGACTTTCTAGCAAAAGCTTGACAAACATGACAAGTTTTGCAATAATCAAGACAATCCTTGAAAATCCCTCTCCAATGGTAACCTGCATCTAGAATCTTGAAAGCAGTCACCTTTCCTGCAAAGTGTCCTCCACATACTAAACCTTCATGAAACTCCTTTATGAGTAAGATAGACTCTTCCTTACCCACTGCTCTTCGAAGTAGACCATCTGCTCCTTGGTGAAAAAGAATATCATCCACCATTGTGTAAGGTCTAGATCTTGCTGCAAGGGCCTTCCTCTCCCTAGCATGCATCCCTTCTGGATAGTTACCTCTTGTCACAAAATCCACAATCTCCTTGTACTCCATTGGAACCTCTTGAGTGACTGAGATTGTCATGAGCTCCTCATCCGGGAAGGAATCATCTACTGGCTCATCTCCATCATGATCATAGGCTCTAGATAACAAATCAGCATTTGCATGTTTCTTTCCTGGCCTATCCTCAATTGTGTAGTCATACTCAGACAAGAGAATCATCCACCTTGCTAGTCTCCCTTCAACATTAGGCTTGTTGAAGATGTACTTCAAAGCCTTGTGATCCGTGACAATTGTGGCTTTCCCTCCAATCAAGTAGTGTCTAAACTTCTTGAGACCAAAGATCACTGCCAACCCTTCTCTCTCTGTGACAGAGTAGTTCTTCTCTGCTGAAACCATCTGCCTACTAGCATAAGCTATTGGATGATCATGCCCATCTTGGTCTAATTGACTAAGAGTGCATCCTATAGCTACATTAGAAGCATCAGTGTAGAGGATGAAAGGCTTACTCCAATCAGGTTTAGCAAGAATTGGAGCTACAACAAGGGATTGCTTGAGCTCCTCAAAAGCTTTGAGAGCCTCTTTGTCTTCCAAAATCACCATGTAATCTACACCCTTCTTCATGTAGATGGTCAATGCATAAGCCTTGTTGGAAAATGAGAAGATGAACCTCCTATAGTACCCAACCATTCCCAAGAATTGGCGTAACTTTGTCAAGCTTGAAGGGAATGGAAGGTCTGAGATTTTCCTCACCTTCTCAGGATCAACTGCTATTCCATCCTTGGAGATGATGTGCCCCAAAAGTAGACCTTCTTCACATCCAAAAATGCACTTCTCTGGGTTGAGTGATGCATTTGCCTCATCCAAGCGTTGCAAGACTTTGATTAGGTGCTCAAAGTGCTCCTCCTTGCTCCCATAGACACAAAAGTCATCAATGAAATCTCTCACAAATTTCCCAATGAAAGGTTCAAATACCTTGTTCATGAACCGTTGGAATGTGGCTGGAGCATTGCAAAGCCCAAAAGGCATGACCTTGAAAGCGTAAGTTCCCCAAGGTGTGGTGAATGTGGTGAGTTGTTGATGCTCTGGTGCAATCTTTATTTGGTTATATCCACTATAACCATCTCCAAAACTGTACCTCTCATGACCTGCAACCTCCTCCAAGATCTCATCAATGAATGGCAATGGGTAGTAGTCCTTCTTGGTAACAGCATTAAGCTTCTTGTAATCCACACATACCCGAAGCTTGCCATTCTTTTTCTTCACAATGACAATTGGAGACACCCATTCTGAATTCTCCACCTCAAAGATAAATCCAGCCTCCTTGAGCTTATCAATCTCCTCCTTCACAACCAAAGATATTGGTGGGCTAATGCGACGTTGCTTTTGGCGGATTGGTCTTGCATGTGACTCCACCTCTATCTTGTGCTCCTCCAAGGTGACTTCCTTCAAATCCTTGTAACTAAAAGCAAACACATGGATGAACTTGCGGAAAATCTCCTCAAATCTCACCTTCTCCTCCTTGGTAACATTTGGGCCATACTTGAGGGTAGATAACCTTCTCTCTACCTCCTCAAGTGTCAATGGTGATTTATCTGGGTCCTTCAAAACCTCTGGCTTAGGTGCAAAATCCATAGCACACAAAGGATACACATCTGAATCAGATTCAGATTCATCCTCCTCCGTGGAAGTCTCCTCTTCCATGCTTGTGTCCACACCTGAAGCTCCTCCTTCAGAATCTGATTCCCAATAATCAGAAGATGGGGTATCTGAATGTGAGGTGTTGGTGGTGTTAGTCACAGGAACAGTGACTCTATGGTTTGATGGCCCAATCCTTAAGTACCCTTTGTGCCATCGATCAGTTGTGCGTGCTGCTCTCAACCATGGCCTCCCAAGAAGTAAGTCATAGCTTGAATCCTTCAAGACTTGGAAAGTCATGAGATTTTGAACTCCCATAACTGAAACTACCACCTTATCCATCACTCCTACTGGTCGAACTTGTTGCTTGTTTGCCATGCTCACCACAAATGTTGAAGCTCTTGAGGGTATCATACCCAACTTCTTCATCAACCTTTCTGACATGGCATTCACTGCTGATCCTCCATCAACCAATGCATCCTTGATGTTGTGACCATTCACTCTCACATCAATCTTGGAGGCATATTCACAAGCCTCCCATGGTGCTGGCTTGGCATCCACCACCCCCATTGATACTGGAACTTTTGCCTTCTTCTTCTTTTTGCTCCTTGTAGAACTCAAACCACCTCTAAGCTCCTTTCTCAAGGTAGGGTTCAAAGCAATTAATTGGCCCACTGTGATGTTAGCCTTGTGACTACCAACATCCTCCAACACATTGTAGTTCCATTGTTGCTTTGAGATCAAGAAGTCCTCCATCCCCAACTTCTTCCTTGGAGTCTTTGTTGTTGATGGTGTTGAGGTGCGAGTGCTCCTAGTAGACATAGGAGTATCCTTGCTTGAAGTAAATCCTTGAGAAGAGTGAACATCCTCTGCAAAACGAGCTCTCTTCTTCTCTTGTGCCAAAAGCTCCAAATTAAGACCCTTGGAGTTTGAGCACTCTCCCTTCTCATACTTGCTCTCAACCACATCTATGGATGCTATCCCCTTACCTTTGTTGGGATTAGGAGCCACTTGGGTTTCACTACCTCCCTCTTTCCCTCTATTGGCTCCCTCATAACCCCTTCCTCCATGGTAAGTGGAATTTGGGCAATTCCTTTGGATATGGCCTCTTCCTCCACAACCAAAACAATTTCTATCATTGAAATTGTTGGCTGGTTGGCCTCCTCTATATGGATAGTTTCCATAACTCCTAGGTCCTCTCCCTACATTCTGATCCACCTCTCTCTTCTCCCATAGTTGCACCACATTGATCTTGAGATCCGCAAGTTGTTCTGTGATGGTTTGGAGTGGATCTTTTGGTGGAGGTGCAAGAATTGGAGCAACTACTACTTGTGGTGCAACCCTTGTCACCAAAGTATCAGAAGTTCCACCATACTTGTAGCCTTGAGGAGGATGCACAACCTCCTTCACCACCAAATCACTCTCATCCCCTTCCAAACTCTCCTCCATACGAATTGCGATCTTGATAGCTTCAACCTTGGAAGAAGGTTTCTCATATCTCACCTTGCTTCTAATTTGTGGTCTCAATCCTCCCACAAAATTCTTGGTGAGCATGGCCCCTATGCCAATCATTGTAGTCTCCACATCATCCCCACCCTTCCTCAACACTATGCAAAATCTGGACTCCAATTTTTCCACTCTTTCCACATAGACTCTCACTTTCTCTCCATCTCCTTGCTTGAGAAATGTAACCTCACTCATCAATCTCTCATAACTCTCATCAGGAAGAAAGTTCTCAATGAGTGCTGAAGTCAAAGTCTCCCAAGACTCCTCTTCCCCCTCTCTCCTCTCTCTCTTTTGGTATTCTGACTCATACCATGTAAGTGCTGCATCCTCAAAGAAATCTGGTAATAATGAGGCCCACTCATTCTTCCTCCTCTCATTGTTTCCTATGCAAGCTCTCTTGAAGTCTCTCACAAAGGCCTCCACATCTTCTCCATCCTTGCCAAAGAAAACCGGAAGTTTCCCCATCTTAACCCCTCACTATCTTTCTTTTCTCTCAAATTTTTTTTTTTTTTCCTCTTTTCTTTTCTCTCACTCTATTACTAATAGAGTATATACATGAATAACACCATCTGAGAATAATCCACTCTAGGGAACACAAAAGGTTCAGGTTGCTCCAAGATTTCTATAGCAACATCAAATCCTAGAGTGCATATTAATCTAACTCTCATGGATAGTTTATCCATAAGTTGAAAGATTATCTCCATCACTAATCTTAAGAACTAGCTGATGAAGGTGGTAGTATTTCTGTAGCTGTACTAAGACTCTCTCCAAGATCCTTCACCAAAGTTTCCAAAAGTGCTTTTACTCCACTACACTCATGTCCTTTTGGAAGTCCTTCAACTCCACAAACCTCACACAACTCCTTGGTCTTAGATCTTCTCCCTCCCAATCTTGGTGAAGAAGGTCCAACATGCAAACCCAAGTCAAGTAAGCCTCTCCTTTCCCTCAATCTCTTGCTCTCAAAGGTCAATGGACATGAACTTGCCTTATGTCCCTTCTCTCCACATAGAAAGCACTTAGACTCACTCTTTCCTCCAAGTGGTGTAGGTTTTTGGATCCTCTCAACACTCTCTTCAAATTCTATTGTAAACTCTCTTTTCCTCAAATCCACCCCTACAATCACCTCAAACCCTTGGGGAACCTTGCATAATCTCAATTTCCACTCTTGATGACTCTCCATGTTCCCCAAGATGAATCTAAACACTCAAACATGCTTTTTGTTGATCTCAAACTTCTCATGCATGAGATCTCCACTCTGCAGAATTGACCCTTCCTCACAATGTCACTCAAATCTCCCAACTAATATGTCACAGTCCTCTGAAATTTTCCACACTTGATCACAACTCTAGGGCGTCCCTCCCTGCAAAATTTTAGATCTTTTCATCGAGCCATTTGGCCTAGACACCTTTCTATTCAGCACCCATATTTCAGATTTGGTCTGAAAACCACCCCCCTCACTTCAAAAACTCATAACGCACTGCGCAAAAATGATCTCTCTCTAATTTTTGTGGCACCAGGTAGGATACAATGCACTGAATTTTCTTGGAAATTTTCAGGACAATTCACTAAACATTGAAGAAATGGCAGACTCTGTACAATTTTCCAGAGAGCATGCAGTTGCGGGAGCACTTTACCCTATCAACTTTCAAAAATTCTAGCCCAGTGCGCATAGAAGCTCTCTCAATAATTTCAAGTGTGCTAACTGAAAGATAACCCAAGCTATCATGTGTAGAAATCTCAAGTCCAGATCTCAAACTTGAGATTTTGCCCAAAATCACCTTAATCCCCAAAATCTGCAATCCACCTCACACAATCTCTCCAATTCCTCTCATGTGTACAAGATGTACAAAATCACCTCAAAGACATCATAATGAACTACAGGGTATACAAATGGATCTTGGTTCTCTAACATAAGTTCAGCCCTCTCCTCTCCTAATGTTCTCTCCAAGTGAGCTCTCATAGCCTCCTTCTGCCTAATGTAGAATTGGACGCGGAACATTATCTTGCCTTCTAGAGAGGTCCCGGCAACGGAACCAAAAATGTGAGCCGGCCTGTCTCTCACTCAGGATGAACCTCTGATGGCTATTATGGTAGCGCACCATGGACTAAGAAGGCAAGGAACCCCAACTCCATCATACTCCTCCAAGGCTAACACTCCAAGACTCAAGACATTGCTCACTAGAGAACTCAATGAGAGAGAGATAGTTGCAAATGAAAGGATGATGAGTACCTCCTCACTCCTTGTTTATATACTTGTGAAATAGTTACGTACCAAAGTTACTAATTACCATAGTAACTCAAGTTACTAGACTAAAAGTCAAGTAAAGTCAAAAAGTAGAAAGGAATATCCATTCACATGGGCATATTCCCCTAAGCATGTGGTCTTATTTTGACCCAACCACTAAAGCAAGGATTCCTTCACATGGGTTATCCTTGGACTAAAGAAGAATCCAAAACAAAAAGGCTTGCGGGCCCAAGAGTTCTCAACTCTTTCCCCAAAGCCAAACACCTAGGAATAATACCAAGTCAACACACTAAAATCCAAAATAGTGGTGCTCATCTTTTCTACTTCCTCTAAAGTAAGGTCCCATCTATCTTAGCTATGACTAACTTTAGCTAACCATGACTAATATAGAACCATCCTTTATCTCTATATAAATAATATCTCTTAAGTACTTGTAATACCAAGCTAAATATCACAATACCACACACATGCACAAATGGGTGTTACAGCACAACCTTCTTCACCACCAAATCACTCTCATCCCCTTCCAAACTCTCCTCCATACGAATTGCATTTTTGATAGCTTCAACCTTGGAAGAAGGTTTCTCATATCTCACCTTGCTTCTTATTTGTGGTCTAAACCCTCCCAAAAGATTCTTGGTGACCATCGCCCCTATGCCAATCATAGTAGTCTCCACATCATCCCCACCGTTCCTCAACACTATGCAAAATTTGGACTCTAACTTTTCTACTCTTTCCTCATAGACTCTCACTTTCTCTCCATCTCCTTGCTTGAGAAAGGTAACCTCACTCATCAATCTCTCATAACTCTCATCAAGAAGAAAGTTCTCAATGAGTGCTAAAGTCAAAGTCTCCCAAGACTCCTCTTCCCCATCTCTCCTCTCTCTCTTTTGGTATTTTGACTCATCCCATGTAAGTGTTGCATCCTCAAAGAAATCTGGTAATAATGAGGCCCACTCATTCTTCCTCCTCTCATTGTTTCCTATGCAAGCTCTCTTGAAGTTTCTCACAAAGGCCTCCACATCTTCTCCATCCTTGCCAAAGAAAACTGGAAGTTTCCTCATCTTAACCCCTCATTATCTTTCTTTTCTCTCAATTTTTTTCTTCTGTTTTTCTTTTCTTTTCTCTCACTCTATAACTAATAGAGTATATACATGGCTAACACCATATGAAAATAATCCACTCTAGGGAACACAAAAGGTTCAGGTTGCTCCAAGATTTCTATAGCAACATCAAATCCTAGTATGCATATTAATCTATTTCTCATGGATAGTTTATCCATAAGTTGAAAGATTATGTCCATCACTAATCTTGAAGACTAGCTGATGGAGGTGGTAGTATTTCTATAACTATACTAAGACTCTCTCCAAGATCCTTCACCAAAGTCTCCAAAAGTGCTTTTACTCCACTACACTCATGTCCTTTTGGAAGTCCTTCCACTCCACAAACCTCACACAACTCCTTGGTCTTAGATCTTCTCCCTCCCAATCTTGGTGAAGAAGGTCCAACATGCAAACCCAAGTCAAGTAAGCCTCTCCTTTCCCTCAATCTCTTGCTCTCAAAGGTCAATGGACATGAACTTGCCTTATGTCCCTTCTCTCCACATAGAAAGCACTTAGACTCACTCTTTCCTCCAAGTGGCGTAGGTATTTGGATCCTCTCAACACTCTCTTAAAATTCTATTGTAAACTATCTTTTCCTCAAATCCACCCCTCAAATCACCTCAAACTCTTTAGGAACCTTGCATAGTCTCAATTTTCACTCTTGATGGCACTCCATGTTCCCAAGATGAATCTAAACAATCAAACATGTTTTTTGTTGCTCTCAAACTCCTCATGCATGAGATCTCAACTCTGCAGAATTTACCCTTCCTCACAGTTTCACTCAAATCTCTCAATTTGTATGTGATAGTCCTCTGAAATTTTTCATATTTGATCACAACTTTAGTGCATTCCTTCCTGCAAAATTTCAGATCTTTTCATTTAGCCATTTTTCCTGGACACCTTTCTATTCCGCACACATATTTCAGATTTGGTCTCAAAGCCACCCCCTTCACTTCAAAAACTCATAACTCCCTGTGCAAGAATGATCTCTCTCTAAATTTTGTGGTAAAAAGTAGGATATAATGCACTTAATCTTCTCTAAAGTTTTTAGGACTTATTCACTGAAAATTGAAGAAATGGCAGACTCTATACAATTTTCCAGAGAGCATGCAGTTGCGGGAGCAGTTGACCCTATCAACTTTCAAAAATTCAAGCCCAGTGCGCATAGTAGCTCTCACAATAATTTGAAGTGTGCTAACTGAAAGATAACCCAAGATACCATGTGTAGAAATTTCAAGTAGAGATCTGAAACTTGAGATTTTGCCCAAAATCACCTTAATCCCCAAAATCTGCAATCCACCTCACACAATCTCTCCAAATCCTCTCATGTGTATAAGATGTACAAAATCACCTCAAAGACATCATAATGAACTACAGGGTATACAAATGAATCTTGGTTCTCTAACATAATTTCAGCCTTCTCTTCTCCTAATGTTCTCTCCAAGTGAACTCTCATAGCCTCCTTCTGTCTAATGTAGAATTGAACGCGGAACATTATTGTAACAATATGGAGTTTAGCGACAAAGTCAATCAGGCTCACGAAGTAGCACATAAGACAAATTAGCCTTGAATATTCCGGAAGTATCTAGGAAGCTTCTTGGGAAGCTTCCCTATTAGCTTAGCTTGCACCTTAAGTAAGTAGCTTCTAGAAGGAAGCTTCTAGAAGCTTCCAACTAGCTTAGCTTGCACGCCAAGTAGGCGGCTTCTAGAAGGAAGCTTCTTGAGAAGCTTCCTATTAACTTGGCTTGCACTCTAAGAAAGCGGCTTGAGAAGTTTCTTGAGAAGCTTCTCAAGGGCCTTGTATGCTACCTATAAATACCAAAGCCAAAGCTCATGCTAGGCATTCGGAGTTTTCCCTCATTCAAGTGTCCCAATGTGAGTTTCCATTCTCCTATTTCTCTCCTCGATTTCGGTCTTTTACATTGGTATCAGAGCAGGAATGGGATGGATGGAATTTATGGATCACCAAATCCACTTCCGCCAAACCATTGGGACTTTCATGTCCAGATATTACCAAAGCATCATTTCACACAATTCATCACCTCATGCTTTGGGCAGGATTTTCTACATATGATCACCGTGTCAGAGGAACCCTTGATACTTCCAGTTGTAACTTATGGAGAACGGTGGACGTGTTGTATCTATGTGTTAATCAACTAGATAAATTGAGGGTAGTGGAATAGAGTAGTAGCGATGGCGGCAATACCGGATGTTATCCTTGCAATGCAACAACAAATCGAGCATCTTACTTGATTGTTGGATGAACGAGACCAGCAACGACAAGAACATATAGACAAAGCGCCCGTTTGAGATGGAGAAGATTGCATTCGATTCCCAAAACCCAAGGTGTTTGAAGGCAAGAATCTTCCAAGCACAGTGGAGAATTTTGTGTTTGATTGTGAACGTTACTTTGAAGCCACCAATCTTCAAGACGACCGGAAACAAATTCTCTTGGCTTCTAGCCAGTTGGATGGCGTGGCAAAACTTTGGTGGCAATTCCAAGTAGAAAGAGCTGAATGACAAATTGTTACACCAATTTTGACATGGGCAAAATTCAAGGATGCAATACTTGGTCGATTTCAGACTATAAATGCCACCCGAGCTGCACGAGATAAATTAGCAGAGTTAAGGCAGATTGGCTCAGTGAGAAGCTACATCACACAATTTTAGAATATCATCATGCAAATTCCAGATATCCAAGAAGGTGAAGTTCTGGATCAATTTGTGCGAGGATTGAAGTCATGAACCAGATTGGAGGTGACCATGTGAGAGCCATAGAACGTAGAAGAAGCCATGCAATTGGCTGAGCATTTTGATTCCTTAGTTGCAACAACTTGGTCTCGACCTCGACCTACACAAAACCTACCAGTACAGTGCATGGAAGAACCGGTACCAATGGAGATTGATGCTATCTAACAAAGACCACTTGGCGCAGCAGATAGAGAAAGATTATGACAAAATGGAGGTTGCTTTTATTGTCACCAAGTTGGACATCGCATTGCTGAATGTCCACTTAGGAATGGGCGACCTCAACAAGTTGCCCAGATGGAGTTTGTGGAACAGAATGATCAGGGAAACAAAGAATCCCAGTAGGAGATTTCGAGCCGCCTATTAGGAGCTTGATTAGTTCCAATGGGATTGAAGGCTCGACCTATGCAAGTTTGCTTCACTTGCAAGGTACAATATCTAATCGGGGTTGTAGGATTTTGGTTGATTCTGGAAGTTCAAAGAATTGCATATCTATGCAAGTAGCAACGGAATTGGGTATTCCTATCAAGCCAATGATTGGAAGTAGTTTGATGATGGTGGATGGTAGAAAAGGTTCTGCATTCCGCACCTCGCATCCTGTTACCTTCAAGATCGAGAAGGAGTATTTGGAGTGTATGAGGTTTGTAGTGGCACCTCTACACTATGATATCATTCTGGGTCTACCTTGGCTTGAACGTCATAAGGTTCAATTTGATTGGACCCAACGTCAAATTCAAGTACAACACCAAGGTAGGAATTTCCGATTAGGTTGTCTGGCACCTCTGAGTAAGACACCTAAGAATAGTCAGTCCCAAGATGGGAAGTTTGTTGAGAAGGTAGCCATGGAGCAAATCTGGAAGAGAGATGAATCCCAAGATGGGAAGTTTGCCAAAAAAACAACCATAGAGCAAGCTTGGAAGAGAGATGAGTCCCCAGAAGGGAAGTTTGTTAATGAAGTAGCCATAGAGCAAGCTCTGGAGGAAGATAAGTCTATATTCACGGTGTGGATCAAGCCAATTGCACAAGAACAATCTGAGGAGGGCCATGTGCCACATCAAGCAACAGTTGATCGGATAGTTCAGGAGTTTGCAGATGTGTTTCCAGATGATCTGCCAAAGGGATTACCCTCTGATCGAGGAATGCCCCTCAAGATTGAGTTATTGCCAGGGAGTACTCCAGTGAGTCGACCAATCTATCGGCTCTCACCAAAGGAGTTGGAGGAGTTGCGAACAACACTTACAGAGTTGTTGGAGAAGGATTTCATATGACATAGTACCTCTCCATGGGGAGTACCGGTACTATTTGTTCCAAAGAAGGATGGAGGAGTTCGTTTCTGTATTGATTACCATGGGCTCAATAAGCAAACCATGAAGAATGCATATCTCTTGCCTTGGATTGATGACCTACTTGATCAATTAAGTGGAGCACGCTACTTTTCCAAGCTAGATCTCCGTAGCGGCTATTGGCAAATTCCTATTGAAGGAGAGGACGTGCAAAAGACTGCCTTTTGCACACGGTATGGACATTTTGAGTGGAGAGTTCTACCTTTTGGACTCACTAATGCTCCAGCAGTCTTCATGGATCAGATGCATTGGGTGTTGGAGGGACTATTGGATCAGTCCGTGGTAGTGTTCTTAGATGATATCTTAATCTATAGTAGGACACAGGCAGAACACAGGAATCATGTGCGAGAAGTCCTAAGACGACTACGACAGTGGAAATTTTACTACAAGAAGTCAAAGTGTGCTTTTTGGCAGAAGGAGGTTACCTTCTTGGGTCATAAGATCTTATCAGAGGGGATCAAGATGGAAGAAGAGAAGATCAAGGCCATTATTGATTGGCCCACCCCAAAGGATGCTACTAAAGTGTGAGCATTCAATGGATCGGCCAATTTTTACCTACGGTTCATCCATTATTATGCTCACGTGGCTGCACCATTGACTGACCTCTTGGGAAAGAACTCGAGCTTCCAATGGACCACCAAGCATGAAGAAGCATTCCAGAAGTTAAAGCATATGGTGTCTTCAAGACCCATTCTTCAACCATATGATCCTCAACTACCTTGTGTGGTTGATTTTGATGCTTCTAACTTTGCAATTGGAGCTATGTTGCAACAAGAATTTCCAGATGGACTACATCCTATTGCCTTTGTGTCTCGCCGACTAAATATAATTGAAATAAATTACTCTGCTTGAGATCAAGAATAACTTGCAATGGTATATGCCACCAAGGTATGGAGGCATTATCTCTTGGGGAAACAAGTGATCATGCGAACTGATCACAAGCCATTGTTGCAGACCTTACACCTAGAGCACATGAAGATTCGATATCATCGATGGGAAGAGCAACTCCAATTGTTCGACATCAAACTTGAGTACAAACCAGGTTAGTTCCATGTCATCCCTGATGCTCTATCACGACGACCTGATTTGAAGTCTCTTCCTCTCATCGCGGCAGCAATTATGACGGTGTCAATTGATCCCAAGATTCATAACGAGTTTTGGTTAGCTCTACAGCAAGATCCCTTCTTCCAAATGGTACATGGTTGGCTAACAACAGGTGACAAGGAGTACAACACCTTCTCCTTCAAGGAAGGCCTTCTATTCCATGTGGACCGGATCTATGTTCCAGCCAAAGGTGATCTTTAACTTGTGCACCTTCAAGAAGCCCATGATTTATCCATCATTGGTCACATGGGTGTGGACAAGACCTTGGGTACCCTCAAACGTCAATGGTGGTGGCCCAACATGACACGGGATGTTTGAGAATTTGTTCGATCGTGTGAGAGCTACCAACGTAACAAGGCCAGCAACCAGAAGCCGGGTGGACTCCTTCAACCGCTTGCCGTTCCATCAGCTCGTTGGGAGCATGTGAGCTTGGATCTTATCACATCCTTGCCAAAGACAAAACAAGGACACACTGCCATCGTGGTGTTTGTGGATAAGCTTAGTAAGCAAATCCACTTGGCACCCACCTGTGATACTGTGGATGCTCCAACCTTAGCGCAAATCTACTTCGACAATGTCTTTAAGCATCATGGAATACCATGCGTACTCATCTCCGATTGTGATCCTTGCTTTACCGGGAAGTTTTGGCAAGCACTCTTTCAAATACTTGGCACCAAGCTTGCTTTGTCCACGGCCTATCATCCTCAAACTGATGGACAAACCGAATGTGCAAATTGTACATTGGAGAATATGTTGCGTGCCTTTGTCAATGTCCACCATACCAATTGGGATGAATGTCTTGCCACTGCCGAATTTGCCTACAATAATTCCAAACAGGCAAGCACCGGATTCTCTCCTTTCTTTCTCAATTTTGGCCAAGATCCGCTTGTTCCAGATTCTCTTCTTGCTCCCCCTCCATCTCAAATTCCTCATACTTCCACATTCTTGACCACTATATCCCAATCTCTCCAACAAGCCAAGTCTCACCTCCTTGTTGCTCAGAATCGCCAAAAACAATATGCGGACCACCATCATCGAGATCTCACCTTTGAAGTCGGTGATAAAGTCATGCTATCCTCTAGTAACCTCCATCTCCCACTTGATACCCAAGTTTGTAAACTTGCTCCTAATTGGATAGGACCCTTTGATATCACCTAAATTGTCTCTCCTATTGCTTATCGTCTTGCCTTGCCTTATCACATGCGTATCTATCCTGTCTTTCATATTTCCAAGTTGAAACCCTTTGTTCCTAACCCCTCTTCCTTTTCCTCTTGAGTCCAACCTCCCCCTCTTCCTATCCTTATCAATGATCATGAGGAGTACAAAGTTGATCGTATCCTTGCACGTCGCCACATTCAACGAGGCCGTTGCCAACATACATAGTACAAGGTCCTTTGGCAAGGGTATCTCCTTCATGATGCCACCTGGGAACCTCTTTCTCACCTCCGTAATGCACAGACGGCCATCCAGGAATTTGAAGCTTCACTGGCGACGAGGACGTCACCAACTAGCGGTGGGGGAATATGTAACAATATGGAGTTTAGCGACAAAGTCAATCAGGCTCACGAAGTAGCACATAAGACAAATTAGCCTAGAATATTCCGGAAGTATCTAGGAAGCTTCTTGGGAAGCTTCCCTGTTAGCTTAGCTTGCACCTTAAGTAAGTAGCTTCTAGAAGGAAGCTTCTAGAAGCTTCCAACTAGCTTAGCTTGCACGCCAAGTAGGCGGCTTCTAGAAGGAAGCTTCTTGAGAAGCTTCCTAGTTAACTTGGCTTGCACTCTAAGAAAGCGGCTTGAGAAGCTTCTTGAGAAGCTTTTCAAGTGCCTTGTATGCTACCTATAAATACCAAAGCCAAAGCTCATGCTAGGCATTCGGAGTTTTCCCTCATTCAAGTGTCCCAATGTGAGTTTCCATTCTCCTATTTCTCTCCTTGGTTTCGGTCTTTTACAATTATCTTACCTTCTAGAGAGGTTCCGGCAACAAAACCAAAAATGTGAGCCGGCCTGTCTCTCACTCAGGATGAACATCTGATGGCTATTATGGTAGCGCACCATGGACTAAGAAGGCAAGGAATCCCAACTTCATTATACTCCTCCAAGGCTAACATTCCAAGACTCAAGACATTGCTCACTAGAGAACTCAATGAGAGAGATAGTGTTGCAAATGAAAGGATGACAAGTACCTCCTCACTCCTTGTTTATATACTTGTGCAATAGCTATGTACCAAAGTTACTAATTACCATAGTAACTCAAGTTACTAGATTAAAAGTCAAGTAAAGTCAAAAAGTAGAAAGGAATATCCATTCACATGGGCATATTCCACTAGCATGTGATCTTATCTTGACCCAACCACTAAGTCAAGGTTTCCTTCACATGGGCTTTCCTTGGACTATAGAAGAATCCAAAACAAAAAGGCTTGCGGGCCCAAGAGTTCTCAACTCTTTCCTCAAAGCCAAACACCTAGGAATAATACCAAGTCAACACACTAGAATCCAAAATAGTGGTGCTCATCTTTTCCACTTCCTCTAAAGTAAGGTCCCCTCTATCTTAGCTATGACTAACTTTAGCTAATCATGATTAATGTAAAACCATCCTTTATCTATATATAAATAATATGTCTCAAGTACTTGTAATACCAAGCTAAATATCACAATACCACACACATGCACAAATGGGTGTTACAAATCAAACACACAGAATGAAGACCATGGTTGGGGAATCTAACATCCACCAAGCACATTTGCTTGCACTTCAGAATTCTCCACACCCTCACAAAGATAATCATAAGATTGATACTTAGAATTAAGCTCAAGCAATGAGCACTAAGAAACTGACACTTTGCTTTATCTATCTTTAGAAATTGCAAATACTGAACAACATAAGATTGTGAATGCCTCCTTTAATTAGGCAGATCACTTTGATAGTTACTAACAACTGTACCGTTTTACAACAAATTTTCCAACCTGCAGATCCAAAATGACAATGCACCTCTTCATATTTGCCTCTTCAAATCTCCAATTTGTTGCTAATCCGATCCGATGTCAACCTGGACTTTGGCCTCCAAACCCAATGTTCCTTCAAATATTTCTCCTTCTTCGGGTCTACTCAATTCCACTCCTAACTCTTCTATCTCTATGATTTCTTCATTACAAACTACAATTGCATTCCTATCTACTCTATCTACATCAGTATCTTCCAACCCATTCCTCTCTACTGTCTCTGGTAACTCACCCGAAGACACTTGAACTTCTACTTCTCTTACTTTGGACTTCTTGGCTAATTGCACTTCCCTGAAAAGTTTATCCAAATCTGTCCTAACAAGATCTAATCTGAAAGACATTGTCTCCTACTTCTAACATCTTCCTATCTACCCGTTCTTGTAGACGACTCAACTAATTGTTCAACTTTGTGTCCTTTGTCTTTCTCTTCCTCGTCTTGTGTACTAACAACTTCAACTCGTGCAGTTTGGCTTCTTCTAGCTTCCCTTTGATTTTTGTGTTGAGTAGTGCCTTCATCTCACTTACCATTGCACCTACCACATCAGATTCCACCATTGATTTGACTTTCTCCTTCTTTCTTCTCTCCTCCAACTCATTACATACGATACATTTGCACACTTGATACATTTGCAACTTGTCCTCAAACTCAGCCTTCATTGCCTCCCTCTCTTGTCAATTTAATGCAAGTTGTTCTTCCGCCACTCTCAACAACCCTCACAATGGGTCTTCTTCTCTACTACATTCTGATAACTCCCGCTACCAGGCTTGATCTTTCTTGGCTGCCTTCTTCTTCAGACTCTCTAGTTCTTGCTCTATTATTGCCACACTTGCCTTTGAATGTATTAGTTCTACTTTGCATTAGCAATTTCTCCCTTCAGCACTTCCACCAATGCCATCTTCTCTTTTACTTCTTCTTGACTCTTTACTAAATCCTCCCTCATCGCTTATTAGTGCTTACCTTGAAGAATTTCCTCCACCTAAAGTTCTTTAGCTTCCATCTCTACTCGTGTTAACTTACTTCTTAACAACAAGGTCTCCAGAATCCACTTCTCTACGATTGCTAACTCATCTTTCACACTAAGGTTAGCACTCACCATCTTTACTTTCTTATGCTACGGAAACTCCAACAAAGGACTATGAGCCGGCCTGTCTCTCACTCAGGATGAACCTCTGATGGCTATTATGGTAGCGCACCATGGACTAAGAAGGCAAGGAACCCGAACTCCATCATACTACTCCAAGGCTAACACTCCAAGACTCAAGACATTGCTCACTAAAGAATTCAATGAGAAAGAGATAGTTGCAAATGAAAGGATGCTGAGTACCTCCTCACCCCTTGTTTATATACTTGTGAAATAGTTACGTACTCAATTTACTAATTACCGTAGTAACTCAAGTTACTAGACTAAAAGTCAAGTAAAGTCAAAAATTAGAAAGGAATATCCATTCACATGGGCATATTCCCCTAAGCATGTGGTCTTATCTTGACCCAACCACTAAGTCAAGGATTCCTTCACATGGGCTATCCTTGGACTAAAGAAGAATCCAAAACAAAAAGGCTTGCGGGCCCAAGAGTTCTCAACTCTTTCCTCAAAGCCAAACACTTAGGAATAATACCAAGTCAATACACTAAAATCCAAAATAGTGGTGCTCATCTTTTCTACTTCCTCTAAAGTAAAGTCCCCTCTATCTTAGCTATGACTAACTTTAGCTAACCATGACTAATATAGAACCATCCTTTATCTCTATATAAATAATATCTCTTAAGTACTTGTAATACCAAGCTAAATATCACAATACCACACACATGCACAAATGGGTGTTACAGGACACACAACCTTTGACAGGTACTCCACTCTATTGTACTTCTTATCATTGGCCCGGACTTCTCCGCCCTCTATAGGTAACTCTTCTATTGGCATCTTCCCCAAAGTTGCAATCTTCATATCTTCAACGTCTCCTCATCTAGGGCTATCCTCCTCTTTGGTGGTGACTTTATTGGACCCAACGTCAGTTGCATACACACTTCTCTCCTCCTTGGCAGCTCTTGGACATACCAAGACTCCTTCTTTCCTTCTCAAGTCCTGTAGACACCTCTAGACTTGGCTTCTTTGCATCCACACTCCTTCTTCATGTTTGCTGAACCTCCGCCTTGCCTTTGCTGCCACTGCTCAACTCTTCACTTTGCAGTGTGAGCTCTTCTTCTCCTCTCGAGGCTTCTCCCTTTGACTTGGTTTCTCCTTTTGACTCCTCTTCCTCCTCCTCCTCCAAAGTCAATTTCTTTGCTTTCAACAACACTGCCTTTGGGTTAGGCTTTTGCGGCTATACTACCGCAAGGTGACCTTTGGGTTTGTTTCTCTTTCTTGGCCTGGGGATATCAACTGCTAAAATTCTCTCCTTTCCACTTGTCTTGTAATACTCATCCCCTTCTCGCACCAGCTCCATGTAATATTGTTCATCCGCATCCGCCTCCTTGCATAAATCCAGATAAAAGTGTGATCACATCTAGTTTCTCTCCTCCAAAGTCAATAAGTTTAGCCCAAAGTAGAAATGAGCTGCAAAGGGCACAAAATAATATGGTTGCATGTCCACCCTCCAACCTGTAATCATCTACCGCACTCACTGATGTAGACACTTTGCCAATCCACTATTGCTTTTGCAAACATTTGGTGAAAGAACACCGCTTGTTGCATCATGACATAGGTGGTTTGCTCTGGCTTGGACATTGCCATCATCATGCTCACAATCCCTCTCCGCTCGGGGTCTCTATAGCTATCCACCTTATAACCATTCTTGGTGCAAGGTCGATTGAAAGAATTTCTCACCTCGGCAATCTCTTCTGAGGCATCACACTTCTGATAGAAGGTGGTACCTCCTACCTCTCCTGCTTCTCCCCCCAAGACTAATCTCCAATCAAACTCAGTCCATCAAGCCGGATTCACTCTCTTCCCTTTGTGCTTTGGCCCATCCTTGTAATCACTCGTGGTGATTTTTGTCATGAAACCTGGAAAACTAAATTCCAGTTTCAAGCCAAGAATGTGATACAAAGTCTTACTAGGACATTAATCCTTGCCACTACATCTAATGTACACATTGCAAGACCTCTCACTGCACTTTGCTTACTCACTTTTAGGGCCATCGTGTGTTTCTTTACTCTCCTCTTGTGAAAGATTGTACCTGAGATTCTAACCCACTCTTCTTCTTGCAAACTTACAATTGCATTCCTTTGGGTCGGCTCTGAATAGGGACAAGGTAGCATTTGACATTGTGATGCTTCCTCACGGTACTCTCAATTT
Source organism: Lunularia cruciata (assembly GCA_948567375.1). NCBI lineage: Eukaryota > Viridiplantae > Streptophyta > Marchantiopsida > Lunulariales > Lunulariaceae > Lunularia > Lunularia cruciata. Next base: position 49,413,348 of record OX419756.1, on the reverse strand, counting down.
TATAGTCCTTTGCTGATCGGTCATTCTTCAGTCGCTTCTCCGTGCCACTCACCAATTCTGTGAGGTTGTTTCCTGTTACTGTCAAGAACTTCTTGATACCGAGGTAGTCACTTTCTTCCCGTATACTTTCTTGATTGGCAACCCCGACAAAGTTTGTTACAGGTTCTTTGGATCAGGTTGCGCTACCCAATACAAAGTCCTTGTCTTTGCATTTCTCTCTTGCCATCCTGGGTCTTTTGGACTTGACCCGAGGTCAACTTCAGGTTTAGACCAAACACATGATTCTTCACATTTTCTTCCCCATTTAGCCCTCCTTTGGCTTTACCAACGCATTTCTTCTTCAAATCTTTATTAAAACCATCCAAAACAAAAAATGTGGGTACCACATATTGCTTTACTCTGGATAAATATTGATAGCAAAGAAGAAAAGACCCAAGAAGTATGAAGAGATAGATTGGAAATCACATTACGAGTAAAAAAGATAAGAGAAGAAGAACAAGACGACAAGCAAACTATAGGATTTTGTGCATGAGCGTTTTAACTTGTAACATAACACCCTAGGTTCACTCAGCACTTGTAAGGTTGGAAGTTCTGATGAGATGGTCCACATGTTTTGTCATCATTCGCAATTATGCTGATATCCAAATATCGCAACATTCTCTTCCTTCACCGGAACTCCCATCTTAATTGACAACTCCATATGCTAATCCTCATAGATTTCTAGTAGTCATTCCTTCCGTCTTACCCAAGAGGCCTCTTTTCCTCTAAAAGGATGAGAGAACAAAAACATAGAGAAGGAGAAAAGATAGGTCTACTAATTTTGCTAATCAAAACTAACAATCCAATCTACACTTCCGCGTCTCTTACAAATAAATGGAAATAAATAATGCTAATATCAACAAATTTTTTGATTAAGTAAAAGATTCAATGTACTACCTAAATTATTGCTAGTTAATGGGTTTATTAACATTTTGCTCATATCAAGCAAATTTTTATTAATAATTTCTATATTTTTTGTACGCAAATTTAAATGATTAAATAATAAAATATTTCAAATTATATGATCAAATATACCCTTCAAGCTTCCCAACTATATTGATCTTCACCTTCAAACCCGACCACTGCCAGGTGAGCCTTTCAAGAAAGCAGAATTGTTGGGAGATGGAATGGCCTATTGCATAGGGTTCAGTTGGTGCATGCTATATCAGACCCGACGCAACTTCAGCTACTGGTCAGCCTATCCATCACCACCGTACTGGACTTCTAGTCGTGAAGATACTAAGGGCACCAAATGCAAACAGACTAAGGAAGTGTGCATGTTCAACCAGCGTATTGATTCCCGTTAAATGACTCCTGATCCATGAACATGTGACATAAGTGAGCTTGTTAGGTCGCCCAAGCATTCATTGATCGTTCGTGCTTTTCACAATTGAGAGCCTTGTCACGCTCACCTTTAAAGATAGCGTGTTTTTCAATTAACGATTATGTAATTTTCTAGTTGTGCAACAAACTAAGATTATATAGATGACAGAAGTAAGAGAGGTCACCCATCATTCATGAGACTGACTCATAATTATCTTGATCTCTCTCCAAAATATCTCGTTGCCCACTAGTTTGTGTGAGGGCGTAGGGACTAGTTCATCTTGAAGCATCTAAAATGTTGATATAACCGGGGGGCTTCAATATTAAGATCCGTTAAAAGTTCTATAGATGATGAAGATCTTTAGAGGGTTTCAGGTTTTAAAAATAGCGATTAAATTACTATGGAATATGTTAGGCAAGTTTCTTAACACATAATAACAGGAGTTAAGCAAGAGGCATGAAAAATGTAGGTCGGAGAATCTCCTGTTAATCGCTTAATAAAGTTTTACGGAATTGACGGGTACAGGCAGGTACCCGTCAATTTAGTATTGAAACCCCCAATGTTTCAAATAGTGTATGTTTATTAATTGCGATTATTAAGAAGAAGAAATGTAAGACTCGAACCGTTAACAAACGTACACAAACCACCCCAGATATCAAAGTTTATTTATGGATATGATCGGTCTGTGTGATTTCAAAAAACAAGATCTCGTAAGCACGGCGAGATATCAATAATCCTTGTCACTATTATACACCGTTTTGAAATTTTCTTTCGACTTTATAAATGGACCCACCTATTGACTCTAATAGGTAGAAACTTGTATAGGTATCTAAAATATAATTAGAGTATGTTAAAATCAAGTCTATTGTACCGTAGTTAAGTTTTGTATTAGATGTGATTTGACGTAAAATCACACTCATGAAAATAAATCTAAGAAAAGAAACTTTAGCTTTATGAATTTAAGCAGAATATAAGAAATTTAGACTTGTAGAAATATTTTGTACAAAAGAATTAAAAGATCTCTTTCACTGGCAAAAAGAATTAATTTTCGCCAGAAATAATTGCAATATGTAACTGGCAATAATGAAAAACATTGAATTGTATATGAATGCCAATCATACCGCTACGTAATTTAGTTTGGATAGGTATACCACCGTAACAAAGTGGACCACACGTCCTGGCACATCCCATATACAAAGCTCTGGAATAACTTCGGAAATTGAAAAACTTCAAGACAATATCAATACTTTTACGTTTGTTCATTAAAAATTTTATTTTTTTTGCGGCAAATAAGTGAGAGGAGTGAATTATGGACTCTATCGAAATGATACAAGAAGAAAACCTTATTTTTCCCGTTTAAGTCCAATGATTTGATACGATGTGGCGAACAATAATCTATGAAATCTATAAATGTAGTTATTTTGACACTACCGAAGAAGAACTGGAATCATATAAAGTATACTCTTAAATCATACATACCAATTAAGGAATTATGCTTACGTTCAGTATTCTTCTTTTAGTAGTAAATATCCACTTGAGTGTAAATATTTTAGAGAAAATTTCAACGCTTGATTATGATGAGGATTGGCAATTTATCTCTCATGATCCATGAAATTAGATGGTTTAAATTTACCTGAGGATAATTATTTTGAGTACAGAATAATGAAGTTATCATCCCCAAAATCTAATGTACTTTGCCACGTAAATTGTTCCACAATATATGGCAAGAGTTGTTTCTTTCAATACCTTGAGCTTTCCAAAGAAAATAAAAGAAAATAAATAAGTAAATGAGATGCTTTAATTTCTGTGCTCATGAATGGACGCACTACTTGCTAAATACAAGGCCATTTCATCGACTTAAGCAGATACCATCCCACGTTTTAAGTCGGGTGTAGAACAATCTAAACAAGAAATCTTTTTCTTACTTGGGTTTTGAATCAAATTGCATTGTAAGTTTTGAATCAAATTTTATATCAAATGTATAAAATATTCTAACATCCCTCTATTTTTAAATACATTTTTTAATCACTTTATTATATAATAAGTCTTGTTCTTGAATGCTCAAATGTATAAATGTAAGTTGATAAACTTTTTAATTCAATAGTAAAACAATATTTCAGTAAAATATCTTTATAAATACAGAAATAATAAATTCATAAAATCAAAATAAAATCATTATTTGCATTATGTCTTCTATCATCTATAATAACTATTATATATTATAGTTACATAGTAACATTTATTTATTTAAGATAGATGATAACTTATTACAAGCTAACCAACCTGTTTTGTAATTATATGCTACACTTGACAGGATGGAAATGGATCTTTAACTATATGGAACTGAACACTTGACTTGGTAGAAAAGGAGTTTTAGAATTAGACATTTGATTTTTTTTGAAAATGGATACTTGACCTATTTGAGTTTTAGAAACGGACAGTTGACTTAGTTGAAATGAATAGTTTGGTTGAAAATAAACATTTCAAATGTCTGATTTAAGGTGAGAAAGTCCATTTTTAGTGATTAAATAGATTAAAGTGTATGGCTTTTTTGTACTTTTTTGTACTTAGATATCCCTATGAAATTTGAGAAATTAAATACTCAATTACTCATTAAATGAAGCATACCACTCACAATGGAATAGTTCTAGCGACCACTGATCTTTCATGGGTTTTCCTTTATTTTATTCTATAGTTATTGAAATGTATTATTTTTGCAATACGAATAATAAGGCTCATATAAGAATAGACTTGGTGGGCTACAGCCGTTTTCCTTGTCCTTAGTTTGATTTATTTTGGTGGAATAATTTTGCTTATTTCAACTCTACTCAACTCCCATTACCCTAATATTGTTTTGTCTAGTACGTCTAGTATGAATACGGGGGTTGTATTTTATAATTATTTGAAATATTTTTATTTAAATTTTTAGTAAAACTTTTAAATTTGTTTCAAATCTCTATCAAAGTTTATAACACATACTTTATGACTCATTGAATCTTGGGGTTAGATTTAATCTTATGTCCAAGTAACGATGAACGTTGTATTTACTCGTAAAGCATTATTATCAAAAGGAGGAACATATTGATGAGATTAATGTATTAAAGAAAGATGTCCTTGCTTTTATTATTCTAATTTAGCAGAATCAAAAATCTCTATGTATGATGAAGTCAGTACAGTTTTGACAAGTTGACTTGAGCTGTAGAGTTTGGTAAGAACTGAGCGAATCGTAAGAAGGGTCCAAGGGTATAAGATTGCTTAATTTTTAGTTGCAGATTTCTCATATAGACTCTATTGGGGTTTAGCCCCATGTTACCTTTTTTATCTCTCCCTTGTACGGCTTGATGGGGGTCTTCCCATCCTTCGTTTTTCCTACGCGGTCGCCTTTCTTAATTAGTGGTCAGATATTTACGGTAGATGAGACGCACATTCCTGTCTTTGAATCCTAGCGATCATAGATATCGTTCTTTTTTAACAAAACATGCAAAGTCTCACATGCACGCTCACCGGCACCAGAATCGTTGTACTGCTCCGAAAGTATATATACTGCATGGTCACAGATAGCGACCAGTGTCCTCTTCTCATACTTTGAGTGAAGATTGTAAACGCAGGACTTGGAGAAATCGGGAGTATTGCCAACATGGGGAAGATGAATCAGTCGACCACTGGCTTGTGCATCGTCCTGGTATGTTGTGTGGGCATCGGAGGAATGCTATTGCCCACGGCAACGGCATCCCGCGTGCTCACCGCGGATACCCCATTAGCACCACTACCACCCCAGCACACGTTCACTTTTTTGCACTTCCTCCCCAGCTTTCTTCCATCGAGTCCGCCTCTCTCTGCCCCTCCCCCATCTTCCAGCTCCAAACCTGATTCCGATAAACCTCATCCCTCATTACCTACTCTCCATGTACCTAATATCACACTGCCCAAACCTCATATCTTTTGGCTTCGCAGTCCACCCCCGCCTTCCTCCTCGTCCACTCCTCCCAAAACTACGCCTTCTCCTCTTCCTTCACAAACTGAAGCTCCCACCACTACAGAGTCCCCTCCTCCTGTTTCACAAACTGAAGCTCCCACCACTACAGAGTCCCCTCCCCCTGCTTCACAAACTGAAGCTCCTCCTCCTCACACCACTACAGAGTCCCCTACTCCTGATCAGTCTGCCACAGCTCCCAGTCCTCATGGGGGATGATCATCCGTAACGTATATTGGCTTGTCAAGCAGAGACTTCAAAGACTCTGCTGACAATTTGCAGGGCTCCTAGTCGGGTATCGGGGATGATCATCAGCCGTCTCATATTTGGAGATAAGCGTGATGCGGAGGCCTTGCTGCTTAACTCCTCCGCATATTGGTTGACATTTCTTACAAGAGCTTCTTCGCTCTCGTATTTGACTGCTGTCAAGTTTACAAGAGCTTGGGTTTGTCTGCTATACACCTCTCTATGAATTCTTACTCAAGGCTCATCCTGGAGCTAAATAAGTAAATATACTGGAGATAAATATCTGCAGAAAGCTGCTCGTACAATCCTGGGCTCTTACGTTCCATGCGTAACTGCTCTTTGAAATAAGTTTGCTCAAACGGGTGCCTGAATGCTCCTCGATGTACCGAGAGCCGCTTCGGGTCTGTCACTAAGAAGCGTGGAATCCCGCTTATGTGATGTCTTTCAACTTTGAAATAAAGTTTACTCTGCCCGAATTATCTTTTCTATTCTATTCTGAAAATCCAGATGGGTTGACCTTATGAGACGTTAAAAAATAAAGAAAAGCAACAGTTGCATGAGATCATTCATTGCATTTCTCAATTGTACATGTCACGGTGTCTAGAAAGTAGACCCGTTCCAATTTAAATGGATTGAATATCTTCAATTTAAGGCTCTAGAGACAAAATTCTAGGTGTCAATATAGGTCTTGTATTACTGTATATGGATCAATTTTCAAGTTCAATTTCACTATTTTATATTGTAAGAACAATTTTCGACCAAATATCCCTCCAAAGTAGCTCTAAAGAGCTAATAAGAAACTTACATAAAGCTTTGGAGCTGTGGATCTAGCTGTTTATTACATTTTAAGTTTTACTTGTTTAAACTATTTTAAAATTAGAAAAATGGTTACAAACTCTTGGATATCGTCTATAGAAGTGTTCTTTAAGTATTCGCCAATCCAAATGTAACAAGTTTGGTTCCATGCAAATGCATGGGCTATTGTGTATCATGAAGCTTGCGGAGTTATTAAAACAAGCCCTCTGGAAATATTAATATTTTCTATTCAAAATATAGAATTTTGGAAACTATTATTCAGATCTTTATTACAACCACTGGTATAGATCTATGTTTCATGACTGTATGCGTAATCTAGTCCATGAATCTAGATTTAATTTCATAGGTATTGAACTATATTTAATATTGATCTTGTGACAATTATTATATTTATTATGAATCTCAATTATAAAAGATGGTGCAAAAGGACAAGATAATTACTAAAGCATAACGTTTTGATTTCATTCGCTTAGTTACAAACTCCTTAACTAAAGCCTTATAATTGAAGGGTTTTAAAGGAGATTTCAAATTTTAATACATGAATTTAAGTTTATAAACCGAATTATAATCTGGAATCTCAAAACCTGTGGACTTAAACCTCCACAGCCTGCATATGAATCCTGAAATTTCTTTGCAAGTGTACACAGATGAATTTCTTCATGTAAGCTATGCTACATCCCTGTTCGCATTTCCATTGAGCCGTTGGCTGTAAGTCATAGCAATCTAAGTTGTACTTGCCAATTTAGACAAATACATTATCATACTCATAATACATTGTCTTACAAGATCTTGGAAGGATGCCACTTGATGCATGTTGCCAATGTGCTCCTCACTAAATGCTACCTTCTCCTTGTCAGTTACCTCCTCCCTCCCAAAGGTCAGACCTCATAGATAGCTAGCTTTGTCCCCTACTACCATGTTCCAATCATCATGATCTTATGCCATATCCTTGCTGGTTTTGACTCCTGTTGGTATCTCCATCAATCATCTTGTGCAATATCCATGGATGAATTACTTCCCAATTCTAGCGAAGGAAAGTGAGCTATAGTTTGACTAACATATTGTGCCTTGCTTCCATCTTGCACTAATTAAATTATGGGTTTTGAATTGCCCATCTATTTGACTTTGGTCTTCTTGCCTTCTTTGCCATTCTGAAATTTTTAGTACTAAAACCCTAAAATTTAACATGATCAATTGATAGCTCAGGTGCTTCACAAGCTCAAGTGAATTCTGCAGCAATACTTAAAGCCTCTACCTCCATTCTTCATTTGATTTATACCCTTGCTTTTCTCAATCATTTCTCAATCAATTTGCTGTTTCCACATGCAAATTGCATAAAAGTGTCCTTTTTTCCCTTCCTCAGTGGTTCTCTATGGCACAATAAATGCATGTATTATGAATTATGGAAGTCTTCCCAATGTAATATATATTTTAGTGCCAAGTGTTGATTTGGTCATTTTCACATCTCTATTAGTCTCTACTAATTTAATGCAACTTGTATGAGAAATGTTAGTCCTTCTCTCTAAGACAATTCCTTGGTGGTGGTAGTAAAATTGTTGTACAATCAATTGGAAGTTCACTTTGTATTTTATCCCAACATTTGTGAGTTTCTAACAAAGGTACCTCACCAGAATGCAACATGGATTTGCATATAATTACTCTTCTTACATAATTACAAAGTTCTTATGGACTTCATGTTTTCCTCATGGGAGACAAAAAATTTCATATGAAACTATTAAATAATAACTTAAAATTGCATTTATATAGAAAAATATTTTTTTGGGCATGACATAACTTTCCCTTAAATGTGAATTTTCTTGCAAACACACGCACTAAGGCCTTCTTATTTAATCATCATAGGGTTGCATGGATTGACGCACTTGCCATCCATTTACCCTTGTGGCCAATTGGTTACCTTTGAGGTCTGCTAGTTGCAGAGATCTATTCTCATAAACCTAAGTCACTTGATATGGCCCAATACATCTTAAATGTAATTTGCACATAAAGAACATTTGCCTTTTTTCAAACAACAAAACATAATCTCCTTTGGTTATATTCATGAGTTTCATTGTCTCATCATGACCTCCCTTTCTCCTCTTTTGTATATCTTTAGTATGTTGAAGTGGCTCATCATGTTTCTCTTCTAGAAACATGAGTTGCTGAATTTAGATTTCCATGCTCTCCTCTTTAGATAGTCTTTCTTTGGACAAGATTTGATAGGAAGGAATTGTAAATTTGACAAGAAGGATTGGATATATTCCATAGGTCAAAAAGTAGGTCATTTGTTGTGTAGTTATTTTCTCATAGTTTGATAGGTCCATCAAGCAACGAGTAACTTTTTGTCCCAATCATATACATAGTTAACAATGAATTTATTGAGAAGTTGACATAAGATCATATTGGACTTTTCTATTAACCTATTTGCCTTTGGATTATTGGGTGTTATCTTGCAATGTGTAATTGAAATGCTTTGTAAGGGCTTCTATTACAAAGTTAAAAAGTGAGTCCCCTTATTCTCATTCACAAGGATTTTGTATTCTACTAACATGGATTTTGTATAGCCTTTGTTTGAAGATGTAGTTCTTCCCAAATGTGGAATCTTTTTCCAACATATATGGTTATCAACTTCTTCTCATTGAATTTTGGGTCAGCAAACTTCAGCTTATATTGATACCAATCTATTTGTTAAATGTCCATTGTATAAAAATAGTCTCTTGATAGAATTGGATACCCCAATTTTGGTTACACATCAAAATACAATGTAATCAAGTCAAAAGAGTACCCTCATATTTTTGTCAAAAGTTGGATAGTAATCCTAACAAGTGCCATTGAGATTGATATTTACATTTCAAAATTTAAGACAAGGTTCAAAAGTATGGAATCCCAAGCAATGTGCCATTTCATTTAGTCATTTCATTTACATCAGATCTTGAATCTATTGGGATTGAAGTTATCTTACATCATGCTATCTCAACATCAACTTTGGATTATACAAGATTTTCTTGCTCAATCCACTAGATGGAGAGTAAAATCTTTCTGCATCATCTTTTGTGCATGGTTAACATCTGCAGCAAGCTATTTTTATGGACGTTATTATCCTCCCAAAGTTATATCCTTAGCCTTAGTTTATTATCTTCCCAAAATGGTATTTTGAAGAGAAATATCTGCTCCTAAAAGAATATCCACTGTTAGGAGGATAATAAAATCTAAAACAGGCCTAAATAAAGGCTTGGATATTTCATTCAAAAGAAATATCTGCTTTTGCTGAGGCCAAATCTGCAACAATGTCATGTTGAGGAATGCTCATAGGTTTCTTTTGCTTCTTACTTAACTTCTCTTTTGTCTTTGGATTTAGCTCTCTTGCCTCAAAATTTGATGGCCAGTTCCAAATGTTTTTTATGGTTATCCAATTTAGCTAGAACTTTTGATTCTCAGTTCTTCAATTGTTCTTGAAGTGGTCCCTCAACCTTCTCAAAAATATTGGCAAGAAAGAGGAGAGGGTTGTTCAGTTGTGTTGTTCATCTTTTTGGCACAAACCAAGGCCTTTGCCACCTCTACACCTTGGCTTTTGCTTTCTTTAATATCATTAATTCCTTCTTAGACAAGATCTCCGTTGGCCAAACTTGTTTTGTACTTCAAGAATCCATAGAAAGTATATCTTTGATTGAACTTACTCTTTTTGTATTTTTCTCTTATCTTGTTTGAATGTGATTTGCTTCCATATCAAGCCATCTACCTTTATTAGAAAACCAATCTTCTTCTGTTAATTCTTCCAAAGTTACATAATTTACATTTGTGTCTTTCTTTGTTGGAGTATTTATACAAACATCTCTCACCAAATGTCTTGGAACAAAAGAGTGGGAGTAATTTCCCACCACATGTCTTGACATCTTACAATTCAAACACAAGGGTACATACCCAATCTATTTCCTTGGTTCTAGACAATTTGAGGCCTAATGCCTTGTAGGTCCACAATTATAGCATGCTCTTGGATTTTTATGTTTCTTGGGAGGCTCTACTCTTAGTGGTGGCATATTACTTGCTAATTCCAAATAAATATAATAGGGAATTAGAAATGATTGCACATATCAAGGTATATCCTACATTGCAAAGACCAATTCATCCTCCCCTACATAATAATAATAGTGTTGATTATCCCATGTTGATTTTAATAGCGTCTCATAGTGTCATGTTGTGGTTTGTGTAGCCCATGAGAAAGTAAATTGGTGTGGTTTATATCCGTAAAGATGGAATGGGTCCCATGGTTGAGTTATTGCGATGTGAGCAATCTATGTACATGTATATGATTGGCCACATGGATTATGGTCTTGTCTTTTTTAAGTGCACTTATGTACATAGGTGGTGGAGAGTTGCAAGGGAGGTGTGTTTTAGTTGGAGGAGTCTCAAGTGGGAGGAGGACTTTGAGAGTGAAGATTTGCAGCAAAGCATGGAGGCAATGCGTCAGAGAGAGAGCAATTGAGCAGGAGATGTACCATGCTTCTGATCTGCCACTTTTAAATCCTTTTCTCATCAAGCTTTAGATTCTACACCATGATGGCTTATGAGACTGGATGGTGGCACATTTTGGGGCAGTTTTCACAAAGTCGATGATGGAAAACCCACATCCCATTGTCCTTATAGTGCTTATTACAAGAAATTCAAGGACTTGACAATCTATGTGCTCTTGTAGATGGAGAATGGCTCAATTTTGCTTATGAGATTCAAGGTGGAGTTATGGGGTCCACTTGTCAAAAAGAAGAGGCTAAATGACAAAATTTCATGAGATTGGGTTCCAAGGGGAGAAGCCAGGGATTTTTGGACCATCAAAGGAGTTTGGGGAAGGCATTTGAGGATACAAGACCACAGTTGGAGAGAGGAGATAACAAGGTATAATTTGGAGACTAGAATCAAGTGATTTGAGCCAATTCTTTGGGAGATATGATTGATTGAATCAAGGGGGGTAGAATTCATATCCATAAGCACAAAATAGGTGATTCAAAGAGCTTCAAGAGATAGCTTTATGATCTGTCAGTTTTTTTCAAGAGTTGACAGAGTTCTTGTATTGTTGAGCTCAAATTTTAGGTTTTGATTAATCTTAAATCAAATTTGGCCAATTGAAGTTGGAGCTTTGGGAAGTGAGGAGTTGGAGATGAGATACTAATCAAGTTTGAAGATTTGGTCACTCCTAAAGTTGTGGTCAGAATCACCTTGTAAAAATTTCTAGTATTTTTTGTGGCTAGGGTTTGCAATTATATGCAAAGGTTTTGTATGAATTCTTTAAATAGACAATTCAGGGTCTTGGATCAAGCATACTTGGGTCTGTATAGCTCACAAGTTAGCCCAACTCACAAATTGATCCATATCTAGAGTTTGGAGTTGGATTAGGGTACTAAACTATAAAAAGGTTTAGACAAGGGCACAATAGCTATTTTGAAATGTTTGGTTGACTTTGAGTGTATGGAGAGTGAGAGCTGATGCAACAAACTTCACTAAAAATATTGTCATAAGTTTGATAAAGCATTTCTATTTTTTATCATGATTGAGTGTCAATTTTCCTATTTTTATGTCTATGGTTGAGGATTTTAGGTTGCTAGAGTTATTTTGAGGATTAAGTGCACCTTTGACCCAAAAATTTGGAGAAAGCTACCCAAAACTAGGAGCAAACCCTAAATTAGGGATTTCAAAATTAGGATGAAAACTATAGAAAATTAGCCAAGCTTTAGTGCTATCAAGGGAGCTTTAGTGATCAAATTGTGGCTTTATTTATATCATTGGAAAGCTTACCTTACAAGCTTTCCATTGAATCCTAGAACACTATGATAAAAGTCACATAGAGAAAGTTTTGCTCATCTGGGTTACATACAATTTTCCTCAATAAAAAAACATAAGATTACCCCACTTGGAGTACAAGTTGGTTGAAGGCTGAAGTACATATTGGAGTACAAGTTGAAATTAGCTTGATGATAGAGCAAGAGGGCTCTAAAGCTCAATTCCAACAAAAAGCATAGAGGTTTGTTGCTAAATTCTTGTGATTGGATCCTCTTTGTGCTTGCATGCTTGTTTGTATGCCCAATTGATTTGGATTGGTGTGCGGGAATTGCACTTAGGTTATTTTCTTCTAGGAGTGATGTATATTTTTCCTTGGTAATGCTGGAAGTGATGACTAGTATACCAAGAGTGTATGTTACGATGATATGTTAGGTTGCTTGTTATTACCCTATGTAAAAGACCAAGACCAAGGAGAGAAATAGGAGAATGGAAATTCACATTGGGACACTTGAATGTGAGAAAACTCCAAATGCCTAGCATGAGCTTTGGCTATGGTATTTATAGGTAACATACAAGGCCCTTGAGAAGCTTCTCAAGAAGCTTCCTTCTAGAAGCCGCTTACTTGGCGTGCAAGCTAAACTAGTTTGAAGCTTCTAGAAGCTACCTGCTTGAAGTGCAAGTTAAGTTAATTGAGAAGCTTCTCAAGAAGCTTTCTAGATGCTTCTAGAATATTTTGGGGTAATTTGGCTTATTCTCTACTTTGTTAGCCTTACTAACTACGTCGCTAAACTCCATAGTGTTACATATTCCCCCATCGCTAGTTGGTGATGTCATTGTTGCCATTGAAGCTTCAAATTCCTAGATGGCCTTTTATGCATTCTAGAGGTGAGAAAGAGGTTCCCATGTGGCATCATGAAGGGAATACCCTTTCCAAAGGACCTTGTACTCCGTATGTTGTCAGCATCCTTGTTAAATGTGGCGACATGCAAGGATACAATCAACTTTCTACTCCTCATGATCATTGATAGGGAAAAGAGGAGGAGGAGGTTGGTCACAAGAGGAAAGGAAGATGGATAGGAACAAAGGGTTTTAACTTGGAAATGTGGAAGACAGGGTGGATGCACATTTGACAAGGTAAGGCAAGTCGATAAGCAACAAGAGAGATGATTTGGGTGACATCAAAGGGTCCTATCCAATTAGGGGCAAGTTTACAAACTTGGGTTTAATGTGGGAGGCGTAGGTAACTAGAGGATAGCATGACTTTATCACCAACTTTAAAGGTGAGATCATGATGATGGTGGTCTGCATATTGTTTTTGACGATTATGAGCAACAAGGAGATGAGATTTGGCTTGTTGGAGAGATTGGGATATGGTGGTCAAGAAGGTTGAAGTATGAGGGAATTGAGATAGAAGAGGAGCAAGAAGAGAATTTGGAACAAGCAGATCTTGGCCAAATTGAGAAAGAAAGGAGAAAATCCGGTGCTTGCTTGTTTGGAATTATTGTAGGCAAATTCTGCAGCTGCAAGACATTCATCCCAATTGGTATGGTGGACATTGACAAAGGCATGCAACATATCCTCCAAGGTATGAGTTGCATGTTTGGTTTGTCCATCAGTTTGAGGTTGATAGGCCATGGACAAAGCAAGCCAAAACTTGCCCAGGTGATAATGTTTCCCCAAGAGATAATGCCTCCATACCTTGGTGGCATATACCATTGCAAGTTGTTCTTGATCTTGAGCAAAGTAATTTCTTCCGATCATATTTAGTTGGTGAGACACAAAGGTAATGGGATGTAGTCCATTTGGGAATTCTTGTTGCAACATGACTCCAATTGCAAAGTTAGAAGCATCAAAATCAACCACACAAGGTGATGAGTATCATATGGTTGATGAATGAGCCTTGAAGACACATGCTTCTTTGTGCTTGGTGGTCCATTGGAAGCTCGAGTTCTTCTCTAAGAGATTAGTCAATGGTGCAGCCACATGAGCATAATAATGGATGAACCGTTGGTAAAAATTGGCCAATACATTAAATGCCTATACTTCTATAACATCCTTTGGAGTAGGCCAATTAGTAATGGCCTTGATTTTCTCCTCTTCCATCTTGATCCCCTCTAATGAGATCTTATGACCCAAGAAGGTAACTTCCTTCTGCCAAAAGGCACATTTTGACTTCTTACAATAAAATTTCCATTGTCATAGTCGTCTTAGGACTTCTTGCACATAATTCACATGTTATGCCTCTATCTTACTATAGATTAAGATATCATCCAAGAACACCACCATGTACCGATCCAATAGTCCATCCAACACTCAATGCATCTAATCCATGAAGAATACTGGAGCATTAGTGAACCTGAAAGGTAGAACTCTCCACTCAAAATACCCATACCTTGTGCAAAAGGTAGTCTTTTGCACATCCTCCCTATCAATGAGGATTTGCCAATAGCCTGTACAAAGATCAAACTTGGAAAAGTATCATGCTCCACTCAATTGATCAAGCAAGTCATTGATCCAAGGCAAGAGATATGCATTCTTCATGGTTTGCTTATTAAACCCATGATAATCAATATAAAAATGAAGTCCTCCATCCTTCTTTGGAACAAATAGTACCGATGCTCCCCAAGAAGAGGTGCTATGTCATATGAAGTCTTTCTCCAACAAATCAATAAGTGTTGTCCACAACTCTTTCCAACTCCTTTGGTGAGAGCCAATAGATTGGTCTACTCACAAGAGTACTCCCTGGTAATAACTCAATCTTGAAGGGCATACCACAATCGGAGGGTAATCCTTTTGGTAGATCATTTGGAAACATGTCCACAAACTCCTAAACTATCTAATCAACCATTGCTTGATGAGGCTCTTGGCCTTCTTCAAATTTTCCTTGTGCAATCAGCTTGATCTACACCAAAATAATAGACTTATCTTCCTCCAAAGCTTGCTCTATGGCTGCTTTATTAACAAAATTCCCATCTAGGGACTCATCTTTCTTCAAAGCTTGCTCCATGGCTACCTTCTCAACAAACTTCCCAACTTAGGACTAACTATTTTTAGGTGTCTTACTCAGAAGTATCAGACAACCTAATAAAAAATTACTACCTTGGTGCTGTACTTGAATTTGTCATTGGGTCCAATCAAATTAAACCTTATGATGTTCAAGCCAAGGTAGTCCTAGAATGACATCATAGTGTAGAGGTACCATTACAAACCTCATACACTCCAAATAATCCTTCCCAATCTTGAAGGTAAGAGGATGCAAGGTACGGAATGCATAATCTTTTCTACCATCCACCATCATCAATCTACTTCCAATTACTGGCTTGATAGGAATACCCAATTCCTTTGCTATTTGCATAGACATGCAATTCTTTGAACTTCCAAAATCAACCAAAATCCTACAACCCCAATTAGATATCTAATCGGGGCTACCTTGCAAGTGAAGCAAACTTTGCATAGGTCGAGCCTTCAATCCCATTGGAACTAACTAAGCTCCTAGTAGTTGTCAAAATCTCCTATTGGGATTCCTTATTTTCTTGATCATTCCGCTCCACAAACTCCATCTGGGCAACTTGTCAAGGTCATTTATTCTTGAGTGGACATTCAACAATGCGATCTCCCAAGTGGTGACAATAAAAATATCCACCATTTTGCCACAATTCTCTCTATCTATAGTGCCAAGAGGTCTCCATTGAATGGCATCAATCTCCATTGGTACCGGCTCCTCCACTCGTGTGTAGTGTATTGGTAGGTTTTGTGGAGGTCAAGGTCAAGATCAAGTTGTTGCAACCAAGGAATCAAAACATTTGGCCAACCGCATGGCTTCCTCCAAGTGTTGTGGCTCTTGCATGGTTACCTCTAATTTGGTTCTTGACTTCAAGCCCTCACAAATTGATCCAGAGCTTCACCTCCCAATATATCAAGAATTTGCATGATGGTGTTTTGGAATTACGTGATGTAACTTCTTACAGAGCCAATCTGTTTCAACTCTGCCAACCAATCCCGTGCAACTCATGTGGCATTTATAGTTTGGAACCAACTAATTATTGCACTCTTGAATTCTACCCCATCAAGATTGGTGTAACAATTTGTTGTTTAGCTCGCTCCACTCAAAATCTCCACTATAGCTTTGATACTCCATCCAATTGGCTAGAAGCCAAGAGAATTTGTTTTTGCTCATCTTGTAGATTGGTAGCTTCAAAATAACATCCATAGTCAAACATAAAATTCTCCACTGTACCCAAGAGATTCTTACCTTCAACTACCTTGGGTTTAGGGAATCAGATTTGATCTTCTCCTTTTCAAATTGGTACTCTCTCTACGTGCTCTTGTCATCAAAGATTTCCTTCATCCAACAATCAAGTAAGGTGCTCAATTTGTTATTGCATAGCAAAGATAACATTGGGTATTGCCGCCATGGTTGCTACTCTATCATGCCACCCCTAATCTATCTAATTTATTAACACATAGAAGTAGCACATCTACCATTCTCCATAAGTTACAACTGGAAGTACCAAGGGTTCCTCAGATATGGTGATTATGTGCAAAAAATCTTGTCCAAAGTATGAGGTGATGAATTGTGTGAAATGATGTTTGAGTAGTACTTAGATACAAAAATCCTAATGGTTTGGTGGAAGTGGATTTGGTGGTCTATAAATTCCATCCATCCCATTCCTGCTCTAATACTAATGTAAAAGACCGAGACCAAGGAGAGAAATAGGAGAATAGAAACTCACATTAGGACACTTGAATGGGGTGTGACAACCCAACAAATATCACTTTTGCGGTAATCAGGTAAGTAAAGTTTGTTCCCGCAAAGATACAATTTAGAATTGGTCAAATATGAAGCAACTCTCACCAATGTGGTTCTTCTTAAGTTCTTTTTTAGTCTTTGGGTAGAAACCACACCCAGAAGAGAGTAACAAGCATGCAATCTTGAAAACTTGTCACAAATATGTAAATTTTGAAAAGATTGATAACCTATTGGAATTGTTAAATTCCATAAAAAATAAGTTACAAAAAGATCCAATTGAACAAAAGTTCTTTTGTAAATTATTCACACCCTCATAATCACAACATAGCAAATTATGTCCAAACAAATCTTGATTGTGATGATTCAGATTCTCCCAAAGACGGCAATTCTTAGCAAAATGACTTCACCTCAAAATTGTGTTCTATCCTTCCACTGAAGGCACAACTTCCTTGATTGAAATTGCTTCACATCAACTAAGTGTTGCACTCACAACTGCAGAATACTACCAACACTACAATTTCTCTCAAATTTGTCAAGGCATTGCTCCGATTGCACTTCACTCAGGATCAAAGAAACAAAATGAAGATAAAGGCTGTGGAATCTAACATCCAACAAACACACTAACTTGCACTTCAGATTTCTCCCAACACTCACAAATACACACACAATGTTGATACTCAAAATCAAGCTCAAACGACGAGCATTGAAATCAACAGTTTGCTTTATCTATCTTCATAAATTTGGAATAAGGAACAACATAACACATCAAATGCCCTCTTTATATAGTAAAGAAATTGTTAGTTACTAACAACTATACCGTTCTACAACAACTCTTCTAACATGCAGATTCAAAATGACAATACACCTCTTCATATCTGCCTCATCAAATCTCAAAACTATTATTACTTTGATCTGATGTCAACCTCAACTTCAACTTTGGCTTTTAAACCCAATGTTCGTTCAAGAATTTCTCCATCTTTGGGTCTATTTAATTCTACTCCTAACTCTTCTATTTCTACAATGTCTTCACTACAAACTACAATTGCACTAGTAGGTAATCTATCTAACTCTTTTCCTCCCGACCCACTCTTCACTAATGCCTTAGATGACACCTCCAAAGACACTTGCACTCCTACTTCTGTTACTTTAGGTCTTCTTACTTCTTGTACTTCACTACAAAGTATGTCTAACTCAATCCTAACAAGATCCAATCTGAGACATATATTGTCTCCCACTTCTAACATCTTCCTATCTACTTGTTCTCGTAGACAAATTAATAAATTGTTCAACTCCGTGTCCTTTGCCTTTCTCTTGTGTGTCTCTTGCACCAACAATTTCAACTCGTGCAATCTGGCTTCTTCCAATTTACCTTCAACCTCTGTGCTTACCATTGCCTTGATTTCATTTACTACCCTGATACATCATAGGCTTCTTTTGTGATCTTGAGCCTCTCCTTCTTCCTTTCTTCCTCCAATTCATTTTGATACATCTGAAGCTCATCTTTAAATTCAGCCTTCATTGCCTCCCTCTCCTTTTGATTCAAGTAATTTTCTCCTCTACCACCTTCACCAATCCGTAGAACTGATCTTCCTCTCTACCACACTTGGCTAACTCCCTCTACCAGGATTGACCTTTCTCAATGGCCTTCTTCTTAAGACTTTCCAACTCCTGCTCCATTACCGCTATACTTGCCTTCAAGTGTATTAACTCTACTTGCACATCAACAATTTCTTCCTTCAACACTGCAACCAATATTGTCATCTCCTTTGCCTCCATGCAACAATTTACTAAATCCTCCCTCATTACTTTAGAGTCCTTACTCCAAAGAATCTCCTCAACCCAAAGCTCTCCGGCTTCCATCTCCACTCTTGTTAGCTTACTTCTTAACAACAAGGTTTCCACACTCCAATTCTTTATTGCTGCCAACTCATTGTGCACATTGAGATTAGCACTTACCATCTCTACTTTCTTTTGCTGTAGGAACACCAACAAGGGCACACAATTTTTGATAGATACTCCACTTTTTCACATTTCTTGTCATCAACTCGGCATTTGTCTTCCTCTTCAGGCAACACTCCTTGCGCCTTACTCTGAAGTCACGATCTTTGTACTATCAAGGTTTATCTTATTTGTGAAGAAGAAGTGTACAAAAGAAGTTGAATTGTGCATGTATGGCACAAGAAGGCAAAGAAAGGTGTTCTCGGGTTATAACCCAAGGTAAAGTGACTTCGTGTCAGAAGGCGAGGTACTTGGAATTGCCTTGTCAACATACAACCCAAAGTTAGGAGACTTTGGCTTGGGAGTGCTCAACCCGAGGTGAGGACAGTGTAACAACTTTCCTTTGGAATGAGACATTCAAGAAGGTACCGCTTACAAAAATGGTGATCATACGCATGAGGGAAAATTGATAGTGACAAGAGCATGCAAGAGGTGTGATTTCTTGGAAAGAAAAACAAAGAAGGCACACCACTATAAAATTTGGGCTAGAGACAAAGCAATGACAAGTAATTTTCCATTGCCATTAAGAAGTCATCATGCGGGAGATCATGGGAAGGGAAGTATAGTCAAAGATGTGCTAGTGTGTCAAGAGGAAGTCAAGAGAGTTAGTCCAAGAATCAGTAGGAAGAATAGCTCCCAACCTAGAGTGGAAGAGAGAAAGATGGGAGGTGGGAAGAACTCTAAATTTTGTAGTGAGAAATCATGTGATTTGGAGGCTAGATGTGATTGCAAGAATCAAGGTCTTGAGCAAGCTTTGGATCACATTCTTGGCATGGAATTGGAACGTTAGCTTTCTAGGTTTCATGACTGAGATCATCAAGAGTAGATGTCTCGATGACCCCAAGGAAGAAGAGAACAAAGGAATCTGGCTTGATGGATAGAGTTGGATTGGAGATTAGTACTCGGAAGAGAGGCATGCGCAGAGCATGGTACCATGTTCTTGGGGAAGGGAGAAGTAGCTGAAGAAACCCAAGAAGTGAGAGATGCCTTCTCCTCAAAGTGCACAAAGAATGGCTACAAAGTGGAGAGCTATAAAGATCCTATGAGGAGTGGTATTGTAAGTGCACTAATGGCAATCTTGAAGCCAAAGAGAACGACCTACGTGATGAAACATCAAGCGGTGTTCTTCTACAAGATGTTTGCAGGAGAGCCAATCAATTGGGCAAAGGGTTTTCATCAACGTGCAAGACAGATGGTGTGGAATTTGCAAGACAAGTCGCCTCCACATTACATTGTGCCATTTGCAGCCCATTTCTATCTGGAGCTAAACTTGCTCAATGCGGCAGAGAGACACAAGATGGTGTCACACTTCCATCCTAATTTAAGGAGAGATGTTGATGCAAATGAGCAGCAATACATCTTGCAGCGATGAGTACTATGCATAGACAGAGCAGAGCGTGCAGGTGAAGGTAAACACTCCAAAGTCAAAGAAGAGGAGTCCACAAGGAGAAGAAGAAGAAGTAGTGGTGGCCAGACCTCGGAAAGCTAGAAAGGTGAACCCAAGGAGAGATTTGGTGGTAATTGCATCATCAAGCAAAGAGTCGGAAGGAGAGGCCAAGTGCAAGGAGGAAGACTAGGAGAAGGAGGAAGAACCTGAGTTCACACTACAGAGTGGGGACACAAGTAGCGACAATGATGATAGAGTGGAGATGCAGTCGGTACCCAAAGTGGAGGAAGTAACAATGGAGAAGATAGAAGGAGGTGACCTGAGAATCCAAGACAAGGTTCCAGAGCAAGAGGAGAAAAGGGTGACTATTCAACGAGGAGTCCATTCCAGAAGGAAGGCAAAATATGAAGCGGGACTGAGTAAGGTAAGAGAAGTGGAGAGTGGAAGTTTGGGGAGCAAAGAATCCATTTCCATAAGGCAATTGAGAAGACAAGTATCAAGAGAAGAAGAGGTGAAGAAGTATACAAGTCCGCAAGTCAAGGTAACCTCGAGTGAAGGAGTGGAGTATTTGTAGGAGATTGTGTGCCCGTTGTTAGTAAAGTTGGAGCACAAGAAGAAGGAGATGCAATCAAAATGTCCGGAGGTGAAAACTGTGTTGCAAGTGTTAGCGAGATTAGAGGAAGAGAACTCAGAATTGAAGAAGAGTGTAATCTGAGGTGAGGAGGAGAGAGAAGTACTACAAGTAGATGTAGTAGTATAGAGTCAAGTGATCAAGAACTTGAAGAAGGAAGTGGGAAGTAGAGAGAGAATAATAGAGCAAAATGACATAGCAAGAGAAAGACAAGTAGCGGATAATGACATCTTGAAACAACAATTTGCTGATTTGTGACTTGAGATTATTCATGCTATGGCAAGGGTAGCAGAGAAGGAGCAAGAGCTTGATAGGATGATGGAGAGTGTGGAGGAGAAGAAGCAACTCTGGCAAAGGGAGTTGACGGTGAGATATAGAGAAGAAGAAAGACTAAGAGAGTTACTCCGTAATCTGGAGGAGAAGATTGTGCAAAAGGAGAAGGAGACAATGAAAGCCAAGTTTGAGGCAAAATTGGCGATTTACAAAGAAGATTGGCTTGCAGATTGAGAACGTGAGAGAAGAATGAGACTTGAGCCATTGAAGGAGATTGTGACAAAGATGAACGCAATGCTGAGTATAGAAGCTAGCGTGAAAATTGAAGAGACAAGATTGCATGAGTTGAAGTTGTTGGTGCAGGAGACAAGGAGGAGAAATGCAAAGGATAAAGATTTGAATGCCTTGCTTATAAGTCTCAAAACTCATGTAGATAGGAAGATATTAGAAGTAGAAGATAATATCACGATTAGATTAGATTTAGTGAAGCTGGAGATAGATAAAATTTGGAAGGATGTGAGAGAAAAACCCAAAGTAGATGACATAAGAGTGTAGATATCTTTGGAGTTACCAATGGAGATGTTAGAGAAGAGTGGGTCGAGAGGTAGAGATTTAGAAGGATTACTTGTGATAGAAATTATAGATCAGGAAGGAGAAGTGTTAGAATTGGTAGAGGAATTAGGAGTTATGAAACCTGAGGATAGAGTAGTAAGTGAAGTTACTTTGGAATTGGAAGCCAAGGAAGAAGTAAACATCGGATTGGAGTAGTAACAATTTTGAGATTTGAAGAGATAGATATGAAGAGGTGGTTTTTCATTTTGGATTTGTAGGTTAAAAAGGTTGTTAGGAAATGGTATAGTAGTTAGAACTGTCATTTGCTTCACTATTTAAAGGTGGCATTGTGGTGCCCACATTTTTAGTTTTTTTCCAAAATAAAGGAGAAGAAGTGTATAGAGAAGTCGGATTGCGCCTGTATGGCCGAAGAAGACAAAGAAAATTGTCTTCGGGGTGAAACCCGAAGTAAAGTGACTTTGGGTCATAAGGCAAAGTACTCTGAAATGCCGTGTCAGCATACAATACAAAGTAAATTGTCTTCGGCTCAGGGGGAGCTCAACTCAAGGCAAAGACAGTCTAACAACCTTTCGTCGGGGCAAGAAATTCAAGAAGGGGCCGTTTCAAAATTGGCGGCTCATACGCGCGAAGGTGGGGTGATAGTGACAGTGACAGGTGCATGCCGGAGGTGTGATTTCTTGGTAGAACTTTGAAGCAACGGAAGACGAAGAAGTGCAACTCTATAAAAATCGAAACTGAAACGATGAAATATCGAGCAATTTTCCTTTGCCGTTGAGGAGTCGTCTTGCAGGTGATCGGGGAAAGGGAAATAGAGTTGGACTCGTGTTAGTGCGTAAGGGAGAAGTTGAGAGAGAGAAATCGAGAGACCGAAAGAAAGCAGAAGAGATGGGAGGAGGGAAGAAGAAATCCAAATTTGCAGTGAGAAATCATGCAATTCGGAGATTAGATATAGTAGCGAGGATCGAAGTCTTGAGCCGACTTTGGATCACTTTTCTGGCATGGAATTGGAATGTAAGTTTTCCAGGATTCATGACAGAAATCAACGAGAGTAAATGTCTCGATGGTCTCGAGGAAGAAGGGAAGAGAGGAAATCCGGCTCGCTGGACAGAGTCGGATTGGAGACTCGTACTCGGGAAGAAGGCAGGCTCGGAGCAAGGAGCCACGTTCTTAGGGAAAGGAGAGATAGCCCAAGAAATGTAGGAGGTGAGAGATGCCTTCTCGTTGAAGAGGACAAAGAATGGGTATAAAGTTGAGAGCTATAAAGACCCAGTGAGGAGAGGAATTGTGAGTGCACTAATGGCCCTCTTGAAGGCGGAGAGAACTACCTATGTGATGAAACACCAAGCGGTGTTCTTTCACAAGTTATTTGCAAGAGAACCGATAAATTGGGCAAGGTGCTTTCAAGGAAGAACAAGGCAGATGGTGTGGAATCTATGGGATAAGTCGCCTCCACACTACATCATACCATTTGCAGCCCATTTTTACCTCGGGTTAAATCTGCTCAATGTGGCGGAGCGTAATCGAATGGTGTCTCATTTCCATCCTGATTTGAGAAGAGAAGTTGACGAGGAGGAGCAACAATACATTCTCCAAATCCGGAGCACAGACGATTACTACGCAAAGACAGGGAAGAACGTGGAGGTCGTTGAAAGTACCCCGACAAAGAAGAGAACTAGGTAAGCAGAAGCCGAAGAAAACAAGAAACCTCGGAAAATGCAGAAAAATAACCCGAGGTGAGGAATAGTGGTGATTGAGTCGGAAGATGAAGACTCAGAAGGCAAAGCCAAGCTCAAGACGGAAGACTCGGACCGTGAGGAGGAACCTGAGCTGACATTGCAAAGTGGAGATACGAGCAGTGATAGTGAGGAAGGAGGAGAGATGACATTGGTACCAGCGGCTGAAGAATACAAAGAAGAAATGCAAGCCGAAGTAGAAACCGAAGACAATGCGGCGCTGGAAGACGAAGTACCAGTGTGCGAGGAGAAGAAGATCGCAGTACAGCAAGGAATTTGCTCAAGACGTAAGGCGAAGTGTGAAGTGGGACCGAGTAGAGTGAAGGAAGGAAGAAGTAGAAGGAAGCTCGGGCAGTGAGGCATCGATTCCGATACGAAGACTCCAGAGAAGAAGGCAAGTATCGGGAGAACATGAGGAAAGAAGAGAGACCACTCCGTGGGAGGACAAAGTTGTCAGTAATGGAGTAGATTACCTGCAGATGGTAGTATGCCCGCTGTTGGTGAAGATGGAGAAGAAGAAGAAGGAGATGCAGTCTACTTGTCCAGAGGTAAAGACTGTGTTGCAGGTCTTATCAAGATTGGAAGAAGAAAACTCGGAGTTGAAGAAGAGTATAACCCGAGGAGAGGAAGAGAGAGAAGTACTGCGAGCAGAAGCAGTCGAGAGGAGTCAGGTAATCAAAGATCTGAAGAGAGAAGTGAGTTATCAAGAAGATCTTGCGAGGAAGAATGACATTGCAAGGGAGAGACAGGTAGCGGAGCATGAAATCTTGAAGCAACAGTTTGCTGATTCAAGAGTCGAACTCATCCATGTTATGGCGAGGGTAGCATCGAAGGATCAAGAGCTCGATCGAGTGATGGAGAGTATGGAGGAGAAGAAGCAACTTTGGCAGCAAGAGTTGGCTGCAAGATATAGAGAAGAAGAGAGATTACGAGACTTACTTCGTAATTAGGAAGAGAAAGTTGCACAAAAGGAGAAAGAGAAGGAAGCGGTGAAGGCCGAATTTGAAGAAGAATTGGCGATGTACAGAGAAGAATGGCTTGCAGATCGGGAACACAAACGCAAGACAAGATTGGAGCCATTGAAGGAAATTGTCCTCAGAGTAAACGTGATGTTGAGTACAGAGGCCAGCGTTCGAATTGAGGAGACGAGATTGCACGAGTTAAAATTGTTGGTGCAGGAAATGAGGCGAAGACAAGCAAAAGATACAGATTTGAATGCCTTGTTGATTAAATTGAGAACTTGTGTAGATAGGAAGATCTTAGAAGTAGAAGACAATATCACGATTAGATTAGACTTAGTGAGAATAGAGTTAGAAAAGCTTCGGCAGGATGTTAAGGCAAAACCTGAAGTAGATAACATCGGGATCCAAATGACTTTGGAGTTGCCCTCAGAGACATTAGAGAAGAGTGGGTCGAAGGATGAGGATTTAGATAGATTACCCACTAGTGCAATTTTAGATCAGGAAAGAGAATTGCTAGATCTGGTAGAAGATGTGGGAGATCTGAAACCCAAGGAAAATGTAGTAGGAAGTAGAATGCTTCGGGTTCAGGGTTGAAAGCCTAGGAAGAAGTAGACATCGGATCGGATAAGTAACCGATTTGAGATTTGAAGGGGCAGATATGAAGAGGTGCATTGTCATTTCGGATCTGTAGGTTAGAATAGTTGTTGTAGAAACGGTATAGTTGTTAGAACTGTTGATTGCTTCACTATTTAAGAGTGGCATTTGCAGGAAATTGTTGGTCAGTGCTCATTATTTCTGAGAATAGATAAAGCAAAGTGCTGTGAAGCAGTGCTCGTCGCTTAAGCTTGATTCCGAGTATCAACTTTGTAATTGTGTTTGTGAGTGTTTGGAGAAATTCAAAGTGCAAGTCAGAGTGCTTGTTGGATGTTGGATTCCATAGCCTTGATCTTCGTTCTATGTGTTTGATCCTAAGTAAAGTGCAATCGAAGCAATGCCTTGACAGATCTGAGAGGAATTGTAGTGTTGGTAGTATTCTGCATTTGTGAGTGCAGGGCAAAGTTGATGTGAAGCAATTTCAATCGAGGAAGTTGTGCCTTCAGTGGAAGGGTGGAACACAATTCTGAGGCGAAGTCATTTTGCAGTGAAGTGCCATTTTTGGGAGAGCCTGAATCATCACAATCAAGATTGTTTGGAAATAATTGATGGAGTTGTGATTAAGGAGTGTGAATTTGTGACAAGACTGCGAGTCAGTGCTTGTTACTCTCTTCTGGGTGTGGTTTCTACCTGAGAGACTAAAGAACTCAAGAAGAACTGAAATTGTTACTTTGCTTTGTATTTGGACATTTCTGACTCGTATCTCTACGGGAACAAACTTTACTTACCCGATTACTGCAAAAGTGATATTTGCCGGGTTGTCACAGGCATTCACAACCATATGTTGTTCAGTGCTCATAATTGCTGAGAATAGATAAAGCAAAGTGCTATGAAGTGGTGCTTGTGGTTTGAGCTTAATTCTGAATATCAATTCTATGCCTATGTTTGTGAGTGTTGGGAGAATTTAGAAGTGCAAGTCAGTGTGTTTATTGGATGTTGGATTTAGGGACCTTGATCTTCATTCTATGTGTTTGATCCTGAGTGAAGTGCAATCGGAGCAATGCCTTGACAGATTTGAGAGGAATTGTAGTGTTGGTAGTATTCTGCATTTGTGAGTGCAACACTAAGTTGATGTAAAGCAATTTTGATTGAGGAAGTTAAGCCTTCAATGGAGGGGTAGAACACAATTCTAAGGCAAAGTTGTTTTGCAGTGAAGTGCCATTTTTAGGAGAGCCTGAATCATCACAATCAAGATTGTTTAGAAAGATTTGATGGAGTTGTGATTAAGTGTGACAAATTGTTGTGACAAGACTGCGAGTCAGTGCTTGTTACTCTCTTCTGGGTGTGGTTTCCACATGAGTGACTAAAGACGCAACCAAGAAGAACTGAAGTTGTTACTTTGCTTTGTATTTGATGAATTTTGAATTGTATCTATACGGGAACAAACTTTACTTACCAGATTACCGCAAAAGTGATATTTGCCGGGTTGTCCCAGTGAGCACATTTGGTTTCTTTCTTCCAAAGTCAGCAAGCTCAGACCAAAATAAAAATGAGTTGCAAAGGGCATGAAATAATGCAATGGCATATCCATTCTCCAACCCAAAATCATCTGCCCCACTTGTTGATGAAGACATTTTGCCCAATCTACTACCTCTCCTGCAAACATTTGGTTAAAGAACACCGCTTGTTGCATCATAACATAGGTGGTTCGCTCCGGCTTGAACATTTCCATCATTTGGCTTACAATCCCTCTCCTCTTGGGGTCTCTATAACTATCTACCTTATCTCCATTATTGGTGTGAGGTTGATTGATTGAGTTTCTCACCTCAACAGTCTCTTTGAAGCATCACACTCCCAATAGAAGATGGTACCTCCTTCTTCTCCTGCTTCTCTCCCCAAGACTATTCTCCAATCCGACTCAGTCCATTGAGCCAGATTTACTCTCTTCCCCTTGTGCTTCAGCCCATCCTTGCAATTGCTCGCTGTGATTTCTACCATGAAACCTAGAAAACTGAAGTTCTAGTTCCAGGCCAGGAACGTGATACAAAGTCTTCCCAAGACTTTGATCCGTGCTATTACTTCTAATCTACAAATTGCAATTCCTCTCACTACACTTTTCTTACTCACTTTTGAAGCCATTGTGTGTTTTTTCACCCTCTTCTTGTGGAGGATCGTTCCCGAGATCCTAACCCACTCGTCTTCTTGTGGGTTTGCAATTTGCATTACTTCGGGTTTGTAACACCCATTTGTGCATGTGTGTAGTATTGTGATATTTTGCTTGGTATTACAAGTACTTGAGAGATATTATTTATATAGAGATAAAGGATGGTTCAACATTAGTCATGATTAGCTAGAGTTAGTCATAGCTAAGATAGAGGGGACCTTACTTTAAAGGAAGTGGAAAAGATGAGCACCACTATTTTGGATTCTAGTGTGTTGACTTGGTATTATTCCTAGGTGTTTGGCTTTGAGGAAAGAGTTGAGAACTCCTGGGCCCGCAAGCCTTTTTAGGATTCTTCTATAGTCCAAGGATAGCCCATGTGAAGGAATCCTTGACTTAGTGGTTAGGTCAAGATAAGATCATATGCTAGAGGAATATGCCCATGTGAATAAATATTCCTTTCTACTTTTTGACTTTACTTGACTTTTAGTCTAGTAACTTGAGTTACTATAGTAATTAGTAACTTTGGTACATAACTATTTCACAAGTATATAACCAAGGGGTGAGGATGTACTCATCATCCTTTCATTTGCAACTATCTCTCTCTCATTGAGTTCTCTATTGAGCAATGTCTTGAGTCTTGGAGTGTTAGCCTTGGAGGAGTATGATGGAGTTGGGGTTCCTTGCCTTCTTAGTCCATGGTGCGCTACCATAATAGCCATTAGAGGTTCATCTTGAGTGAGAGATAGGCCATCTCAGATTTTTGGTTTTGTTGTTTGGACCTCTCTAGAAGGCAATATAATGTTCCATGTACAATTCTATATTAGACAGAAAGAGGCTATGAGAGCTCACTTGGGAGAACTTTAGGGGAGGAGAGTGCTAAACTTATGTTAGAGAATTTGGACCCATTTGTATACCATGTAGTTCATTATGATGTCTTTGAGGTGATTTTGTGATATCTTGAAGATTTAATAAAGGTTACAAAATTTCAAAGGATTGTGACATACCACTTGTGAGATTTGACTGACATTGTGAGGAAGAGTCAATTTTGTAGAGTTTAGATTTCATGCATGAGGAGTGTGAGGCCAACAAAAAGCATGTTTGAGTGTTTAGACTCATCTTGGGAACATAGAGTGTCACTAAGAGTGAAAATTGAGGCTATACAAGGTTCCCCAAGAGTTTGAGGTGATTGTAGGGGTGGATTTCAGAAAAAGAGAGTTTACAATAGAATTTGAAGAGAGTGTTGAGAGGATCTAAAAACCTACAACACTTGGAGGAAAGAGTGAGTCTAAGTGCTTTCTATGTGGAGAGAGGTGACATAAGGCAAGTTTATGTCCATTGACCTTTGAGAGCAAGATATTGAGGGAAAGGAGAGGCTTAGTTGTTGGACCTTCTTCACCAAGATTGGGAGAGAGAAGATCTAAGGGAGTTATGTGAGGTTTGTGGAGTGGAAGGACTTCCAAAAGGACATGAGTATAGTGGATTAAAAGCACTTTTGGAGACTGTGGTGAAGGATCTTGGAGAGTCTTAGTACAACTATAGAAATACTACCACCTTCATCAGCTAGTTCTCAAGATTAGTGATGGAGATAATCTTTCAACTTATGGATAAACTATCCATGAGAGTTCGATTAATATACACTCTAGAATTTGATGTTGGTATAGAAATCTTGGAGCAACCTGAATCATTTGTGTTCTCTAGAGTGGATTATTCTCAAATGGTGTTAGTCATGTATATACTCTATTAGTTATAGAGTGAGAGAAAGAAAAAAAATTGAGAGAAAAGAAGATAGTGAGGGGTTAAGATGGGGAAACTTCCGGTTTTCTTTGGCAAGGATGGAGAAGATGTAGAGGCCTTTGTGAGAGACTTCAAGAGAGCTTTCATAGGAAAAAATGAGAGGAGGAAGAATGAGTGGGCCTCATTATTACCAGATTTCTTTGAGGATGCAATACTTACATGGTATGAGTTAGAATACCAAAAAAGTGAGAGGGGAGATGGAAAGAAGAGTCTTGGGAGATTTTGACTTCAATACTCATTGAGAGCTTTCTTTTAGATGAGTATTATGAGAGATTGATGAGTGAGATTACCTTTCTCAAACAAGGAGATAGAGAGAAAGTGAGAGTCTATGTGGAAAGAGTGGAAAAGTTAAAGTCCAGATTTTACATAGTATTGAGGAAGGGTGGGGATGATGTGGAGACTACAATGATTGGCATAGGGGGCCATGCTCACCAAGAATTTTGTAAGAGGATAAAGACCACAAATAAGAAACAAGGTGAGATATGAGAAACCTTCTTCCAAGGTTGAAGCTATCAAGATTGCAATTTGTAGGAGGAGAGTTTGGAAGGGGATGAGAGTGATTTGGTGGTGAAGGAGGTTGTGCATCCTCCTCAAGGCTACAAGTATGGTGGAACTTCTAATACTTTGGTGGCAAGGGTTGCACCACAAGTAGTAGTTGCTCTAGTTCTTGCACCTCCACCAAAGGATCCACTTCAAATTATCATAGAACAACTTGCAAATCTCAAGATCAATGTGGTACAACTACGGGACAAGAGAGAGGTGGATTAGAATGTGGGGAGAGGGCCTAGGATTAATGGAAGTTATCCATATAGTGAAGGCTAGCCAACCAAAATTTTAATGAGAGAAATTGTTTTGGTTGTGGAGGAAGAGGTCACATCCAAAGGAATTGCCCAAATTCCACTTACTATGGAGGAAGGGGTTATGAGGGAGCCAATAGAGGGAAAGAGAGAGGTAGTGATACCCAAGTGGCTCCTAATCCAAACAAAGGTAAGGAGATAGCATCCATCAATGTGGTTGAGAGCAAGTATGAGAAGGGAGAGTGCTCAAACTCCAAGGGTCTTAATTTGGAGCTTTTGACACAAGAGAAGAAGAGAGCTCATTTTGTAGAGGATGTTCATTCTTCTCAAGAATTTACTCCAAGCAAGGATACTCCTATGTCTAATAGGAGCACTTGCACCTTAAAACCATCAACAACAAAGACTCTAAGGAAGAAGTTGGGGATGGAGGATTTTTTGATTTCAAAGCAACAATGGAACTACACTGTGTTGGAGGATGTTGGTAGTCACAAGGCTAATATCACAGTGGGCCGATTGATTGCTTTGAACCCTCCCTTGAGAAAGGAGCTTAGAGATGGTTTGAGTTCTACAAGGAGCAAGAGGAAGAAGAAGGCAAAAGCTCCAATATCAATGAGGGTGGTAGATGCCAAGCTAGCACCATGGGAGGCTTGTGAATATGCCTCTAAGATTGATGTGAGAGTGAATGGTCACAACATCAAGGATGCACTTGTTGATGGAGGATCAACAATGAATGCCATGTTTGAAATGTTGATGAAGAAGTTGGGTATGATACGCTCAAGACCTTCAACATTTGTGGTGAGCATGGCAAACAAGCAACAAGTTTGACCAGTAGGGGAGATGGATAAGGTGGTAGTTTTAGTTATGTGAGTTCAAAATCTCATGACTTTCCAAGTCTTGAAGGATTCAAGCTATGACTTACTTATTGGGAGGCCATGGTTGAGAGTAGCACGCACAATTGATAGATGGCACAAAGGGTACTTGAGGATTGGGCCATCAAACCATAGAGTCATAGTTCCTGTGACTAACACCACCAACACTTCACATTCAGATACACCATCTTATGATTATTGGGAATCAAATTCTGAAGAAAGAGCTTCAAGTGTGGACACAAGCATGGAGGAGGAAACTTCTATGGAGGAGGATGAATCTGAATCGGATTCAGATGTGTATCCCTTGTGTGCTATGGATTTTGCACCTAAGCCAAAGGTTTTGAAGGACCCAGATAAATCACCATTGACACTTGAGGAGGTAGAAAGAAGGTTAGCTATCCTCAAGTATGGCCTAAATGTTACCAAGTAGGAGAAGTAGAGATTTGAGGAGATTTTTATGACAACCCGGCAAATATCACTTTTGCGGTAATCAGGTAAGTAAAGTTTGTTCCCACAGAGATACTGGTCAGAAATGTCCAAATACAAAGTCAAAAGTCACCATGTAGTTCTTCTTGGTTGTGTCTTTAATCTCTTTGGTAGAAACCACACCCAGAAGAGAGTAACAAGCACTGACTCGTAGTCTTGTCACAAATTAACACTCCTTAATCGGAACTCCATCAAATCTTTCCAAACAATCTTGATTGTGATGGTGCAGATCCGCAATGCACCTTGTCATATCTGCTTCTTCAAATCTCAAATCTGATTCTACTCCAATCTAATGTCAACATTGACTTTGGCTCCCATTCTCAAAGTGACTTCACACATTACTCTATCCTCGGTTTTCATAACTACTAATTCCTCTACCAATTCTAACACTTCTTCACTTTGATCTACAATTCCCATTACAGGTATTCTTTCTAAGTCTCTATCTATTGACCCACTCTTCTCTAACATCTCCACTAGTAACTTCAAAGATATATTTGCACTCCTATGTCATCTACTTCAGGTTTTGCTCTTACATCCTTCCAAAATTTATCTATTTCCAAATTCACTAAGTCTAATCTAATTGTGATATTGTCTTCCACTTCCAATATCTTCCCATCTACACAAGTTTTGAGACGAATAAGTAAGGCGTTCAAATCTTTATCCTTTGTATTTCTCTTCCTCGTCTCTTGCACCAACAACTTCAACTTGTGCATTCTCATCTCTTCAATTTTCATGCTAGCTTTTGTACTCAACATCACATTCATCTTTGTTACTATCTCCATCAATGGCTCCAGTCTCATTCTTCTCTCTTGTTCTTGATCTGCAAGCCAATCTTCTCTATACATTGCCAATTCTGCTTTGAACTCGGATTTCATTGTCTCCTTCTCCTTCTTCTGCACAATCTTCTCCTCCAAATTGCAAAGTAACCCTCTTAATTGTTCCTCCTCCCTATATCTCATTTTCAACTCTCCTTGCCAAAGTTGCTTCTTCTCTTCTACACTCTCCATCACTCTATCAAGCTCTTGCTCCTTCTTTGCTACTCTTGCCATAGCATGGATAAGCTCTAATCTCGAATCAACAAACTATTGTTTCAAGATTTCATATTCCGCTACTTGTCTCTCCCTTGCTATGACATTTTTCTCTATGGTTCTATCTCTTGTGACAACCCAGCAAATATCACTTTTGTGGTAATCAGGTAAGTAAAGTTTGTTCCCGTAGAGATACAAGTCAGAAATGTCTAAATATGAAGTAATTTAGACAATAACAATGTAATTCTTCTTGATTTCTTCTTTAATCTCTCAGGTAGAAACCACACCCAAAAGAGAGTAACAAGCATTGATTCACAATCTTGTCACAAATTAACACTCTATAATCACAACTCCATCAAATTTTTCCAAACAATCTTGATTGTGATGATTCAGGCTCTCCCAAAAATGGCACTTCACTACAAAACAACTTTGCCTCAGAATTGTGTTCCACCCCTCCACTGAAGGCACAACTTCCTCGATTGAAATTGCTTCACATCAACCTTGCACTACACTCACAAATGCAGAATACTACCAACACTACAATTCTTCTCTGATCTGTCAAGGCATTGCTTTGATTGCACTTCACTCAGGATCAAATAAACAAAATGAAGATCAAGGCTACGGAATCCAACATCCAACAAGCACACTAACTTGCACCTCAAATTTCTCCACATACTCACAAACACAAACACAAAGTTGATACTCGGAATCAAGCTTAAGCAACAAGCACTACTTCACAACACTTCACTTTATCTATTCTCATAAATAATGAGCACTGAACAACATTTGACTTCAAATGCCACTCTTAAGTAGTGAAACAATCAAAAGTTCTAACAACTATACCGCTCTACAACATTTCTTCTAACCTGGAGATCCAAAATGACAATGCAACCCTTCATATCTATCTCTTCAAATCTCAAATCAATTTCTACTCTGATCCAATGTCTACTTCTTCCTTGGCTTCCAATTCTGAAGTAACTTTACTCACTACTACTCTGTCCTTGGGTTTCACAACTTATAATTCATCTATCAATTCTACTACTTCTCCACTCTGATCTACAATTCCTATCACAAGGAATCCTTCTAAATCTCTATCTCCCAACCCACTCTTCTCTAAAGTGTCAAATGTCAAATCCAAAGACACCTGCCTTCCTATCTCTCTTACTTTAGGTCTAACTATTATTAATTCTTTTGCTAATTCTACTATGCCATCATCAAGACTTGTAATTGAAAGCATGAATACACCACATACACCTTCAATTTGTAACCCACTTTCTCTTAATCACTCATGTAACTGACTTGAAGATACTTACTGTCTGATCTTGCACTTTGGGTTATTCACTACTACTATTTCTCCTTCAATTCTATCTTATCTTCAATGAGAACTAAAATTGAAGTCATGGGTATCTTAACTATCTTCTTTCCCTACTCTAACTTCCTCTGATCCTTGTGCTCTTCCCAAAGTCACCTTCACTCCACTTTGAGGTCCAACTTCCTTGGGTTGAATCATGTTTGTCTTGAGGTAAAGTCTTTAGACCCGAAGTCATGTAAACCCAAAGTCCAAAGTCACATTGGCCTTAAGACACCAAACTACTTTGTACATCTACTCCCAAATGCTTCAAATGCTTGTCACTTCTTCTACAGACCTCTAAACTTTGCAATTTTGGTGGAAATGGAAAGCCTTGAACAAGATGCTTCCAACGAGATATAGCATGCATGATTTGGACTTTTGATCATTGAGATATGGCCCCCACAAGAATCCTGACCTGCAACTTCCCTTCCTCCTTTGGGTCTGCCCTCCTTCAGCGTTTGATCCGAGTTTTTTCTCCTCTAACACGAAGTAAACTTCTTTGGGTTTGATCCAATCCGAGTCCTTCTTCCTCCAATATGAAGTCGACTTCCTCAAGCTTGATCAAAACACAAGTTTCCCCTCATTTCTTCTCCATTTGGTTTCAATTTGGGTCCAGCAAGGCATTTCTTCTTCAAAACTTGTCCAAAAAGAAAAATGTGGGTACCACATCTCTACTCCACACTTCTCTCTTCAAGTTCTTAATTACTTGATTCTGCACTATTGTATCTACTTGTAGCACTTCCCTTTCCTCCTCACCTTGGATTATACTCTTCTCTAATTCTGATTTCTCTTCTTCCAATCGAGCTAACACCTACAATACAATCTTCACCTCTGGAAACTTCAATTCAATCTCCTTCTTCTTGTGTTCTAACTTTACTAATAACGGGCACACAATCTCCCTTAGATAATCTACTCCTTCACTTGGAGTTACCTTGACTTGCAGACCTATCTCCTTCTTCACCTCTTCCTCATTTGACACTCACCTTCTTAGCCGCAATCACCTTATAGGAATGGATTCTTTGCTCTCCAAACTTCCACTCTTTACTTCTCTTACCTTACTCGGCCCTACTTCATACTTCACCTTACATCTAGAATGGACTCCCCTATGAATTGTAACTCTCTTTTCCTCTTGCTCTAGAACTTCATCTTTAGGTTTTGAAGTATCTTTTTCCTCCATCTCCATCTTGGCTTCCTCCTCTTTGGGCACCAACTGCATCTCTACTCCATCATCTCTGGCACTACTTGTGTCCCCACTTTGAAGCATGAACTTGGGTTCTTCCTCCTTCTCCAAGTCTTCGGACTTGCTCTCAGCTTCCCCTTCCAACTCTTTGTTCAACGACATGATTACCACCAATTCTCTACTCGGGTTCACCTTTCTAGCTTTCAAAGGTCTTGTCTTCTCTACTTCTTCTTCTTCTCCTTGTCAACTCCTCTTCTTTGACTTTGGAGTGCTCACCTTCAACTGCACACTCTACCCCGGCTGATTGTAGTACTTGTTGCTACTCTTGATTTGCAAGATGTACTGCTGCTCCTCCGCATCAACATCTCTTCTCAAGTTGGGGTGGAAATGGGACACCATCTTGTGTCTCTCTACCGCATTGAGCAAGTTCAGCCCCAGATAGAAGTGGGCTGCAAATGGCACAATGTAATTTGGAGGCAACTTGTCTCGCAAATTCCACACCATTTATCTTGTCCTTTGATGAAGACACTTTGCCCAATTAACTGGCTCTCCTACAAACATCTTATGGAAGAACACCGCTTGGTGCTTCATCACATAGGTCATTCTCTCCGGCTTCAAGATCGCCATTAGAGCACTCACAATTCCCCTCTTGAAAGGATCTTTATAGCTCTCTACTTTGTAGCCATTCTTTGTGCATTTTGAAGAGAAGGCATCTCTCACTTCTTGGGTTTCTTCAGCTACTTCTCTCTTCCCCAAGAACGTGGCTTTATGCTCTACCTCTCTTCCAAATACTAATCTCCAATCTAACTCTATCCATTGAGTTGGATTTCCTCTCTTCCCTTCTCCCTTGGGGCCATCGAGACATCTACTCTTGATGATCTCAGTCATGAAGCCTAGAAAGCTACCGTTCCAATTCCATGCCAAGAATATGATCCAAAGCGTGCTCAAGACCTCAATTCTTGTGATCACATCTAGCCTCTGAATCACATGATTTCTCACTACAAATTTAGAGTTCTTCTTCCCACCTCCCATCTTTCTCTCTTCCACTCTGGGTTGGGGGCTATTCTTCCTACTGATTCTTGGACTAACTCTCTCAACTTCCTCTCAATACACCAGCACATCTTTGACTATACTTCCCTTCCCATGATCTCCTGCATGACGACTTCTTAACAGCGATGGAAAATTTCTTGTCATCGCTTTGTCTCTAGCCATTCGTTGGCTACTTCTCCCTTCCCTAAGAATGTGGTGCCATGCTCTGTGCCTGCTTCTCTTCCAAGTATTAATCTCCAATTCGACTTTGTCCATTGAGCCGGATTTCCTCTCTTCCCTTCTTCCTCAGGGCCATCAAGACACTTACTCTCAATGATCTTAGTCATGAAACCAAGAAAACTAACATTCCAGTTCCATGCCAAGAATGTGATCCAAAGCTTGGTCAGGACTTTGATTCTTGCAATCACATCTAACCTCCAAATTGCATGATTTCTCACTGCAAATTTGGAGTTCTTCTTCCCTCCTCCCATCTTTCTCTCTTCCACTCTAGATTGGGGACTATTCTTCCTACTGATTCCTGGATTAACTCTCTCAACTTCCTCTTGACACACCAGCGCATCTTCAACCACACTTCCCTTCCCATGATCTCTTGTAGGACAACTTCTTAATGACAATGGAAATTGCTTGTCATCACTTTGTCTCTAAACGTAATTTTATAGTGGCTTGTCTCCTCCGTCTTTCTTGACTTTGAGTTTCTACTAAGAAATCACACCTCTTGCATGCTCCTATCACTATTAATTGCCCCTCACGCGCATGCCCACCATTTTTGTGAACAATTCCTTCTTGAATGTCTTGCTCCAAAGGAAAGTTGTTACACTGTCCTCGCCTTGAGTTGAGCACCCCCAAGCTGAAGTCTCCTTACTTCGGGTTGCATGCTGAGAGGGCAATTTTGAGTACCTTGCCTTCTGACACAAAGTCACTTTACCTTGGGTTACACCCCAAGGACACTTTTCTTTGCCTTCTTTTGCCATACCGGTGTAATTCAACTTTTTTTGTACACTTCTTCTTCAGAAATAAGAAAAAAAACAAAAATGTGGGTACCACAATTTTTTGCAAGTTCATCCATGTGTTTGCTTTCAATTACAAGGATTTGAAGGAAGTCACCTTGGAGGAGCACAAGATAGAGGTGGAGTCACATGCAAGACCAAACCGCCAAAAGCAACATTGAATTAGTCCACCAATATCTTTGGTTGTGAACAAGGAGATTGATAAGCTCAAGGAGGTTGGATTTATCTTTGAGGTGGAGAATTCAGAATGGGTGTCTCCAATTGTGATTGTGAAGAAAGAAAATGGCAAGCTTTGAGTATGTGTGGATTACAAGAAGCTCAATGCTATTACCAAGAAGGACTACTACCCATTGCCATTCATTGATGAGATCTTGGAGGAGGTTGCAAGTCATGAGAGGTATAGTTTTGGAGATGGTTATAGTGGATATAACCAAATCAAGATTGCACCACAACATCAACAACTTACCACATTCACCACACCTTGGGGAACTTATGCTTTCAAGGTCATACCTTTTGGGCTTTGCAATGCTCCAGCCACATTCTAATGGTTCATGAACAAGGTATTTGAACCTTTCATTGGGAAATTTGTGAGAGACTTCATTGATGAATTTTGTGTCTATAGGAGCAAGGAAGAGCACTTTGAGCTCCTAATCAAGGTATTGCAACACTTGGATGGGACAAATGCATCACTCACCCCAGAGAAGTGTATTTTTGGATGTGAAAAAGGTCTACTTTTGGGGCACATAATCTACAAGGATGGAAAACCAGTTGATCCTAAAAAGGTGAGGAAAATCTCAGACCTTCCATTCCTTTCAAGCTTGACAAAGTTATGCAATTCTTGGGGATAGTTGGGTACTATAGGAGGTTCATCTTCTCATTTTCCAACAAGGCTTATGCATTGACCATCTATATGAAGAAGGGTGTAGATTACATGGTGATTTTAGAAGACAAGGAGGCTCTCAAAGCTTTTGAGTAGCTCAAGCAATCCCTTGTTCTAGCTCCAATTCTTGCTAAACCTGATTTGAGTAAGCCTTTCATCCTCTACACTGATGCTTCTAATGTAGCTATAGGATGCACTCTTAGTCAATTAGACCAAGATGTGCATGATCATCTAATAGCTTATGCTAGTAGACAGATGGTTTCAGCAGAGAAGAACTACTCTGTCATAGAGAGAGAAGGGTTGGCAGTGATCTTTGGTCTCAAGAAGTTTAGACACTACTTGATCAGAGGGAAAGCTACCATTGTCATGGATCACAAGGCCTTGAAGTACATCTTCAACAAGCCTAATTTTGAAGGGAGATTAGCAAGGTAGATGATATTCTTGTTTGAGTATGACTACACCATTGAGGATAGGCCAAGAAAGAAACATGCAAATGTTGATTTGTTATCTAGAGCCTATGATCATGATGGAGATGAGCCAGTGGATGATTCTTTCTTGAATGAGGAGCTCATGACAATCTCAGTCACCCAAGAGGTTCCAATGGAGTAATGTAACACCCATTTGTGCATGTGTGTGGTATTGTGATATTTTTCTTGGTATTACAAGTACTTGAGAGATATTATTTATATAGAGATAAATGATGGTTCTACATTAGTCATGATTAGCTAGAGTTAGTCATATCTAAGATAGAGGGGACCTTACTTTAGACAAAGTGGAGAAGATGAGCACTACTATTTTGGATTCTAGTGTGTTGACTTGGTATATTCCTAGGTGTTTGGCCTCATAAGGAAAGAGTTGAGAACTCTTGGACCCGCAAGCCTTTTTGTTTTGGATTCTTCTATAGTCCAAGGATAGCCCATATGAAGGAATCCTTGACTTAGTGTTGGGTCAAGATAAGATCACATGCTAGTGGAATATGCCCATGTGAATTGATATTCCTTTCTACTTTTTGACTTTACTTGACTTTTAGCCTAATAACTTCAGTTACTCCAATAATTAGTAACTTTGGTGCATAACTATTTTACAAGTATATAAACAAGGGGTGAGGAGGAACTCATCATCCTTTCATTTGCAACTATCTCTCTCTCATTGAGTTCTCTAGTGAGCAATGTCTTGAGTCTTGGAGTGTTAGCCTTGGATGAGTATGATGGAGTTGGGGTTCCTTGCCATTTTAGTCCATGATGCGCTACCATAATAGCCATCAAAGGTTCATCTTGAGTGAGAGATGGGCCGGCTCACATTTTTGTTCCATTGCCAAGACCTCTCTAGAAGGTAAGATAATGTTCCGCATTCAATTCTACATTAGACAGAAGGAGGCTATGAGAGCTCACTTGGAGAGAACATTAGGAGGGGAGAGGGCTGAACTTATGTTAGAAAATCAAGATCTGTTTGTTTACCCTATTTTTCATAATGATGTCTTTGAAGTGATTTTGTACTTCTTGTATACATGAGAGGAATTGGAGAGATTGTGTGAGGTGGATTGTAGATTTTGGGGATTAAGGTGATTTTGGGTAAAATCTCAAGTTTCAGATCTAGACTTGAAATTTCTACACATAATAGCTTGGGTTATTCTTCAGTTATAACACTTGAAATTATTGTGAGAGCTACTATGCGCACATGGCTAGAATTTTTGAAAGTTGATAGGGTAAACTGCTCCCACAACTGCATGCTCTTTGGAAAATTGTACAGACTCTCCCATTTCTCAATTTTCATTGAATTTTCCTGAGATTATCTCAGAAAAATCAGTGCATTGTATCCTACATGCTGCCACAAAAATAAGAGAGAGATCAGTCTTGCGGAGGGAGTTATGAGTTTTTGAAGTGAGGGGGATGGTTTTCAGACCAAATCTGAAATATATATTCTGAATAGAAAGGTGTCTAGGCCAAATGGCTTACTGAAAAGATCTGAAATTTTGCGAGGGACTCCCTGAAGTTGTAATTACGTGTGAAAAAATTCAAAGGACTGTCACATAGTAGTTGAGAGATTCAAGTGAAATTGTGAGGAAGGGTCAATTGTGTAGAGTTGAGATCTCATGCATGAGGAGTTTGAGAGCAAAAAAAAGCATGTTTGAGTGTTTAGATTCATCTTGGAAACATGGACGGTCATCAAGAGTGGAAATTGAGACTATACAAGGTTCCAAAAGGGTTTGAGGTGATTTTAGGGGTGGATTTGAGGAAAAGAGAGTTTACAATAGAATTTGAAGAGAGTGTCGAGAGGATCCAAAAACCTACGCCACTTGGAGGAAAGAGTGAGTCTAAATGCTTTCTATGTGGAGAGAGGGGACATAAGGCAAGTTCACGTCCATTGACCTTTAAGAGCAAGAGATTGAGGGAAAGGAGAAGCTTACTTGACTTGGGTTTGCATGTTAAACCTTCTTCACCAAGATTGGGAGGGAGAAGATCTAAGACCAAGAAGTTGTGTGAGGTTTGTGGAGTAGAAGGACTTCCAAAAGGACATGAGTATAGTGGAGTAAAAGCACTTTTGGAGACTTTGGTGAAGGATCTTGGAGAGAGTCTTAGTACAGCTATAGAAATACTACCACTTTCACTAGCTAGTTCTCAAGATTAGTGATGAAGATAATCTTTCAACTTATGGATAAACTATCCATGAGAGTTAGATTAATATGCACTCTAAGATTTTATGTTGCTATAGAAATCTTGGAGTAACCTGAACCTTTTGTGTTCCCTAGGGTGGATTACTCTCAAATGGTATTATTCATGTACATACTTTATTAGTTATAGAGTGAGAGAAAAGAAAAGAAATTTAGAGAAAAGAAAGATAGTGAGGGGTTAAGATGGGGAAAATTCTGGTTTTCTTTGGCAAGGATAGAGAAGATGTGGAGGCCTTTGTGAAAGACTTCAAGAAAGCTTGCATAGGAAACAATGAGAGGAGGAAGAATGAGTGGGCCTCATTATTACCAGATTTCTTTGAGGATGTAGCACTTACATGGTATGAGTCAGAATACCAAAAGAGAGAAAGGAGAGATAGAAAGAAGAGTCTTGGGAGACTTTGACCTCAGTAGTCATTAAATACTTTCTTCCTGATGAGAGTTATGAGAGATTGATGAGAAGGTTACCTTTCTCAAGCAAGGAGTGGGAGAGAAAGTGAGGGTCTATGTAGAAAGAGTGGACAAGTTAGAGTCCAGATTTCACATAGTGTTGAAAGAGGGTGGAGATGATGTGGAGACTACTATGATTGGCATAGGAGCCATGCTCACCAAGAATTTTGTGAGAGGGTTGAGACCACAAATTAGAAGCAAGGTGAGGTATGAGAAACCTTCTTCCAAGGTTAAAGCTATCAAGATTGCAATTTGTATGGAGGAGAGTTTGGAAGGAGATGAGAGTGATTTGGTGGTGAAGGAGGTTGTGCATCCTCCTCAAGGCTACAAGTATGGTAGAACTTCTGATACTTTGGTAGCAAGGGTTGCACCACAAGTAATAGTTGCTCCAATTCTTGCACCTCCACCAAAGGATCCACTTCAAACCATTATAGAACAACTTGCAGATCTCAAAATCGATGTGGTGCAACTATGGGAGAAGAAACGGTGGATCAAAATGTAGGGAGAGGGCCTAAGAGTTATGGAAACTATCCATATAGAGGAGGCCAACCAGCCAACAATTTCAATGATAGAAATTATTTTGGTTGTGGAGGAAGAGGCCATATCCAAAGGAATTGCCCAAATTCCACTTACCACGGAGGAAGGGATTATGAGGGAGCCAATAGAGGGAGATAGTGAAACCCAAGTGGCTCTTAATCCAAAAAAATGGAAGGAGAAAGCATCTATAGATGTGGTTGAGAGCAAGTTTGAGAAGGGAGAGTGCTCAAACTCCAAGGGTCTTAATTTGGAGCTTTTGGCACAAGAGAAGAAGATAGCTTGTTTTGCAGAGGATGTTCACTCTTCTCAAGGATTTACTCCAAGCAAGGATACTCCTATGTCTATTAGGAGCACTTGCACCTCAACGCCATCAACAACAAAGACTCCAAGGAAGAAGTTGGGGATGGAGGATTTCTTGATTTCAAAGCAACAATGGAACTACAATGTGTTTGGAGGATGTTGGTAGTCATAAGGCTAACATCATAGTGGGCCAATTGATTGCTTTGAACCCTAACTTGAGAAAGGAGCTTAGAGGTGGTTTGAGTTCTACAAGGAGCACAAGAGAGAAGAAGGCAAAACCTCCAGTATCAATAAGGGTGGTGGATGCCAAGCCAACACCATGGGAGGCTTGTGAATATGCCTCCAAAATTGGTGTGAGAGTGAATGGTCACAACAGCAAGGATGCATTGGTTGATGGAGGATCAACAGTGAATGCCATGTCAAAAATGTTGATGAAGAGGTTGGGTATGATACCCTCAAGACCTTCAACATTTGTGATGAGCATGGCAAACAAGCAACAAGTTTGACCAGTAGGGGTGATGGATAAAGCGGTAGTTTCAGTTATGGGAGTTCAAAATCTCATGACTTTCTAAGTCTTGAAGGATTCAAGCTATGACTTACTTCTTAGGAGGCCATGGTTGAGAGCAGCACGCACAACTGATCAATGGCACAAAGGGTACTTGAGGATTGGGCCATCAAACCATAGAGTCACAATTCCTATGACTAACACCACCAACACTTCACATTCAGATACACCATCTTCTGATTATTGAGAATCAGATTCTCAAGAAGGAGCTTCAAGTGTGGACACAAGCATGGAAGAGGAGACTTCCACGGAGGAGGATGAATT
This sequence comes from Lunularia cruciata, assembly GCA_948567375.1. Lineage (NCBI taxonomy): Eukaryota > Viridiplantae > Streptophyta > Marchantiopsida > Lunulariales > Lunulariaceae > Lunularia > Lunularia cruciata. The sequence goes on along the minus strand of OX419756.1, from coordinate 49,370,890 downwards.
TGAATCAGATTTATATGTGTATCCCTTGTGTGCTATGGATTTTGCACCTAAGCCAGAGGTTTTGAAGGACCCAGATAAATCACCATTGACACTTGAGGAGATAGAGAGAAGGTTAGCTACCCTCAAGTATGGCCCAAATGTTACCAAGGAGGAGAAGGTGAGATTTGAGGAGATTTTCTGTAAGTTCATCCATGTGTTTGCTTTTAGTTACAAGGATTTGAAGGAAGTCACCTTGGAGGAGCACAAGATAGAGGAGGAGTCACATGCAAGACCAATCCGCCAAAAGCAACATCGCATTAGCCCACCAATATCTTTGGTTGTGAAGAAGGAGATTGATAAGCTCAAGGAGGTTGGATTTATCTTTGAGTTGGAGAATTCAGAATGGGTGTCTCCAATTGTGATTGTGAAGAAAAAGAATGGCAAGCTTTGAGTATGTGTGGATTACAAGAAGCTCAATGCTGTTACCAAGAAGGACTACTACCCATTGCCATTCATTGATGAGATCTTGGAGGAGGTTGCAGGTCATGAGAGGTATAATTTTGAAGATGGTTATAGTGGATATAACCAAATCAAGATTGCACCAGAGCATCAACAACTCACCACGTTCACCACACCTTGGGGAACTTACGGTTTCAAGGTCATGCCTTTTGGGCTTCGCAATGCTCCAACCACATCCCAATGGTTCATGAACAAGGTATTTGAACCTTTCATTGGGAAATTTGTGAGAGACTTCATTGATGAATTTTGTGTCTATGGGAGCAAGGAAGAGCACTTTGAGCAACTAATCAAGGTCTTGCAACACTTGGATTAGGCAAATGCATCACTTAACCCAGAGAAGTGCATTTTTGGATGTGAAGAAGGTCTACTTTTGGGGCACATAATCTACAAGGATGGAATAGCAGTTGATCCTGAAAAGGTGAGGAAAATCTCAGACCTTCCATTCCTTTCAAGCTTGACAAAGTTATGCCAATTCTTGGGGATGGTTGGGTACTATAGGAGGTTCATCTTCTCATTTTCCAACAAGGCTTATGCATTAACCATCTACATGAGAAAGGTGTAGATTACATGGTGACTTTGGAGGACAAGGAGGCTCTCAAAGCTTTTGAGGAGCTCAAGCAATCCCTTGTTGTAGCTCCAATTCTTGCTAAACCTGATTGGAGTAAGCCTTTCATCCTCTACACTGATGTTTCTAATGTAGCTATAAGATGCACTCTTAGTCAATTAGACCAAGATGGGCATGATCATCCAATAGCTTATGCTAGTAAGCAGATGGTTTTAGCAAAGAAGGACTATGTGACAACCCAGCAAATATCATTTTGTGGTAATTGGGTAAATAAAGTTTATTCCCTTAGAGATACAAGTTAGAATTGGTCAAATACAAAGCAAAGTAACAATTTTTGTTCTTCTTGGTTGCATCTTTAATCTCTCAGGTAGAAACCACACCCAGAAGAGAGTAACAAGCACTGATTTGTAGTCTTGTCACAAATTCACACTTCTTAATCACAACATCATCAATTCTTTCAAAACAATCTTGATTGTGAGGATTTAGGCTCTCCCAAAAACGGCACTTCACTACAAAATGACTTTGCCTCAAAATTGTGTTCTACCCCTCCATTGAAGGCATAACTTCCCCAATCAAAATTGCTTCACATCAACATTGCGCTGCACTCACAAATGCAGAATACTACCAACACTACAATTCCTCTCAGATCTGTCAAGGCATTGCTCCGATTGCACTTCACTCAAGATCAAACACACAGAATGAAGATCAAGGCTGCAAAATCCAACATCCAACAAGCACACTGACTTGCACTTTGAATTTGTTCACACACTCACAAACACAACACAAAGTTGATACTTGGAATCAAGCTCAAGCAACAAGCATTGCTTCACAACACTTTGCTTTATCTTTTCTCAAAAATAATGAGCACTGAACAACATAATATTGTGAATGTCACTCTTAAATAGTGAAGCAAACAATAGTTCTAACAACTATACCGCTCTACAACAACTCTTTTAACCTACAGATCCAAAACAACAATGCACCTCTTCATATTTGCCTCTTCAAATCTTGAAATCGTTACTAATCTAATCCAATGTCTACTTTGTCATTGGCTTTCAAACCCAAACCCGAAGTAACTTCACTCCTTACTACTCTATCCTTGGGTTTCATAACTCCTAACTCTTCTATCAATTCTACTAGTCTTCACTCTGATCTACAATTGAGGTCATGGGTAACCTTTCGACTACTTTATCTTCTCACCCACTCTTCTCTAAAGTGTCAAATGTCAAATCCAAAGACACCTGCACTCCTACTTCTCTTACTTTGGGTCTTTGTACTTCTTTTACCTCACTATGAAGTTTAGCTAACTCCATCGTAATAAGGTCTAGCTTGAGACACACATTGTCCCCCACCTTTAACATCTTCCTATCTACACGATCTTGCAGCTAGATTGAGAGATTATTTAATTTTATATCCTTTGCTTTCCTCTTGTGCATCTCTTGCACTAGCAACTTTAGCTCATGCAACCTCACCTCTTTGAGTTTACATTCCACTTCCGTACTCAGCATGGCCTTAATTTCATTGATGACACCTTCTACTTCACTAGTTTCTTCTAGCACCATAAGCTTCTCCTTCTTCCTCTCTTCTTCCAATTCACTATGATACATCTGAAGCTCATCTTCAAATTCAGCTTTTAATGCTTCCTTCTCCCTCTGATGCACAGAGAGTTGTTCCTCTACTACTTGCATCAACCTTCTCAACCAATCTTCTTCTCTACTATGCTCCGTCAACTCTCATTGCCAGGCCTGATCTTTCTCCGCTGCTCTATTCTTAAGGCTCTTCAACTCTTGCTCCATCAATGCAGCAATTGCCTTGGAGTGTATCAACTCGACACGCACCTCCGCAAGTTCTCCTTTCAATCCTGCAGTCATCGAAGTCATCTCCTTCACTTCCTCATGATTTTTTACTAACTCTTCCCTTGTCACCTCAAAGTGCTTACTCCAAAGAACCTCCTCAACCCGAAGTTCTTTGACCTCCATCTCCACTCTTGTCAACTTACTTTGTAACAAGGTTTGGGCACTCCAGGTCTTTACCACTGCTTATTCATCTGGTACGTCAAGTTTGGCACTTATTATCTTCATCTTCTTTTGCTGCAACATCATCAACAACGTGCATATGACCCTAGACAAATAGTCCACTCCTTTGCACCTTGCGTCATCAGCTCGGACTTTGGGTTCCAACTCTTCTACATTTGGTACCTTACCCCAAAGTCGAGATCTTTGCACCTTCAAAGTTTCCTCTTCAGAACTTTCTCACTCTTTTTGAGTAAGGTTACAGGGCCCCACTGCAAATACACTCAGAGCATTCTTACTCTTGGCAGCTTGGGGTTGTGCCTTGCCTTCCTCTCCCTTCTTCTTCTCACTGCCCTGTTCCATCATGGAAACTTTGGGACTTGGCTTTCCGACCTCTTTCATCGGCTATCGCACTTGTTGAACCTCCACTTTGCCTTTGGTGTCACTACTCAATTCTTTGCTTTGTAACATGAACTCCTCTTCTTTGCCTGACACTCCTTCCTTTGATCCGGTTTCTCATTTTGATTCTTCTTCTTCTTCTTGCATGACTTTCTTTGTCTTCACTATCACCGCCATTGGGTTAAGCTTTGGAACTTTTTGAGGTTGTACTGTCGCAACACGACTTTCAGGCTTGGCCCTCTTTTTCACCCTTGGAAGCTCAATTGCTATGATCTTTTCTCTCCCACTCTCTTTGTACTACCTATCCCCCTCTCGCACTCTCTCCCTATAGTATCGCTCATCTGCATCGGCTTCCTTGCGTAAATCTGGATGAAAGTGCGACCGCATTTGACTTCGCTCTTTTGAAGTCAGCAAGTTCAACCCAAAATAAAAGTGCGTTGCAAATGGCACAAAATAATGTGGTGGCATATCCGTTCTCCATCCTGAAACCATTTGCCCCACTCTCTGATGCAGGCATTTTGCCCAATCTACTGCCTCTCCCGTAAACATTTGGTGAAAGAACACTGCCTGTTACATAGTAACATAGGTGGTTCACTCTAGTTTGAACATGGCCATCATCACGCTTACTATTCCTCTCTGCTCAAGGTCTCTATAACTATCCACCTTATACCTATTCTTAGTGCAGGGTTGATTGAATGACTTCCTTACTTCAGCAGTCTCTTTTGAAGCATCACACTTCCAATAGAAGGTGGTACCTCCTACCTCTCCGGCTTCCCTTCCCAACACTACTCTCCAATCCGCCTCTGTCCATCAAGTAGGATTCCCTCTCTTCCCATGATGTTTCAGCCCATCTTTACAATTGCTTGCTACAATTTCTACCATGAAACCTAGAAAACTAAAGTTCCAATTCCAAGCCAAGAAGGTGATACGAAGTCTCGTCAAGACTTCAATCCGTGCTATTACTTCTAATCTATGAATTGCAAGCCTTCCCACCGCACTCTGCTTGCTCACTTTTGGTGTCATCGTGTGCTTCCTCACTTTTCTCTTGTGGAAGATCATCCCCAAAATCCTAACCCACTCCTCTTCCTGTGGATTTGCAATTTGCATTACTTCGGGTTGACTTTGAATAGGCACCGGGTAGTGACTGGACATTGCTCCTCCTTCTTGTGCAACTTGTAATTTTATAGTCCTGTGCCAATCAGTCACTCTTCAGTCACTCTTCAGTTGCTCTTCCTCTTAAATTTCCGATTTGGTGAAGTTGTTGCCTGTCATTATCAAGAAGTTCTTGATCCCAAGGTCATTACTTTCTTCCCCCATACTTTCTTGATTGCGCCGACTCCAAAGACGTTTGTTACAGGTTCTTTGGATCCACTTTGCTGCCCGATATGAAGTCTGTCTCTCTCTCCATCCTCATCTTTGGGTTCTTCTTCACGTCTTGACCCGAGGTCGACTTCGGGTTTTACTTCACCTCCCCGCTTCTTCTTATTTCTTCCCAGGGCAGCCCTCTTTAGGTTCAAACCCTCTACTTCTGCTTTAAAATGCAAATAAAACAATCAAAAACAAAAAATGTGGGTATCACAAACTACTCTATCACGGAGAGAGAAGGGTTGGTAGTGATTGTGACAACCCAGCAAATATCACTTTTGCGGTAATCAGGTAAGTAAAATTTGTTCCCGTAGAGACACGATCCAGAATTGGTCAAATACAAAGTCAAAAGTCACAATTGCAGTTCTTCTTGATGGCTTCTTTAATCTCTCAGGTAGAAACTACACCTAGAAGAGAGTAACAAGCTCACAATCTTGACAACTTGTCACGAATACACACACATAATCACAACATAGTCAATTCTGTCCAAACAACTCTTGATTGTGATGATTCAGATTCTCCCAAAGACGGCACTTCACTGCAAAGACCGATTTTGCCGCAGAATTGTGTTCCACTCCTCCACTGAAGGCACAACTTCCTCGATCAAAATTGCTTCATGTCAACTTTGTACTGCACTCACCAATGCAAAATACTAACAACACTACAATTCCTCTTAGATCTATCAAGGCATTGCTCCGATGCACTTCACTTAGGATCAAACACATAGAATGAAGATCAAGGCTGCAGATTCCAACATCCACAAACACACTGACTTGCTCTTTGGAATTCTTCACACACTCACAAATACAAACACGAAATTGACAATTGGAATTAAGCTTAAGCGACGAGTACTGAGAAAAGCACTTCGCTTTATCTATCTTCAGAAATTTGAATACTGAATAGCATCGTACTGTGAATGCTCCACTTAAATACTAAAGCAAACGGTAGACTTGCCTTCCTAGGCACCGCTTCCTAACATCTCTTCCTACCTACAAATCCCACATGTCAATCAATCTCTTCATATCTGACTCTTCCTATCTCAAAATTGACTTCTATCCCAATCTGATGACTACCTCATCATCGGCTTCCAAACCCGATGATCTTCTTACTATTTCACCTTCTTCGGGTATGACTTATTCTACCAAATCCTTTACTAATTCTACGACTTCTGCACTAGGAACTATAATTGCACTAAGGAGTGACTTATCTAACTCATTATCTCCTGACCCACTTTTCTCTAATGTGTCAATTAGCAAGTCTGATGACACCTGTACTCCTACTTCTGCAACATCGGGTCTAATTACAATCAATTCCTTTGCTAATTCTACTATATCCTCATCACAAATTATAATTGAAAGCATGGGTACACTATCTATGCCTTCAATTTCTAACCCACTTTCCTCTAATCACTCATGTTATTGACCCGAAGACACTTACAATCTGATCTTGCACTTCGGGTTTATTCACTATTGCTACTTCTCCTTCAATTCTTGTTCCATCTTCAATCGGAACTGAAATTGATGTCATGGGTATCCTAGCTATCTATTCTTTCTCTGTCCTAAATCTCTCTAATGCCTCTGGCAAGATTCCCGAATTCATCTTCATTGTACTCTGAGGTCCAACTATCTCAGATATAGTCGTCTTCGTCTTGAGTCAAAGAAGCTTCTAACTCAAAGTTGTGTAAACCCGAAGTCCAACATCCGAAGATCAAAGTCTGAAGTCTCAAGTCCGAAGTCCGAACATCCAACCCAAAGACATTAAACTACTTTGTACAGTTACTCCTAAAACTTTAAATACTTGTAACTTCTTTTACAGACCTCCAAACTTTGCGATTTTGGTATCAATAGAAAGCCCTGAACGAGACGCTTCCAACGAGATACAGCAAGTTTGATTTGAACTTGTGAAAATTGAGATATAGCCACCGCAAGAATCTCGACCTATAACTTCCATTCCTCCTTCGGGTTTGCCCTTTTTCAATCTTGGCTGAGTCCGTCTTCATTTGACACAAAGTCGACTTCTTTGGGCTTGATCAAAATACAAATTTCCTCTCATTTCTTCTCCATTTGGTTTCAATTTGGTTTTAGCAAGGCACTTCTTCTTCAAAACTCGTCCAAAATGAAAAATGTGGGTACCACAGTGATCTTTGGTCTCAAGAAGTTTAGACACTACTTGATTGGAGGGAAAGCCACCATTGTCACGGATCACAAGGCTTTGAAGTACATCTTCAACAAGCCTAATGTTGAAGAGAGACTAGCAAGGTGGATGATACTCTTGTCTAAGTATGACTACACCATTGAGGATAGGCCAGGAAAGAAACATGCAAATGCTGATTTGTTATCTAGAGCCTATGATCATGATGGAGATGAGCTAGTGGATGATTCCTTCCCGGATGAAGAGTCATGACAATCTCATTCACTCAAGAGGTTCCAATGGAGTACAAGGAGATTGTGGATTTTGTGACAAGAGGTAACTATCCAAAAGGGATGCATGCTAGGGAGAGGAAGGCCCTTGCAGCAAGATCTAGACCTTCCACAATGGTGGAGGATATTCTTTTTCACCAAGGAGCAGATGGTCTACTTCAAAGAGCAATGGATAAGGAAGAGTCTATCCTACTTATAAAGGAGTTTCATGAAGGTTTAGTGTGTGGAGGACACTTTGCAAGAAAGGTGACTGCTTTCAAGATTCTAGATGCAGGTTACCATTGGAGAGGGATTTTCAAGGATTGTCTTGATTATTGCAAAACTTGTCATGTTTGTCAAGCTTTTGCTAGAAAGTCTACTTCCACTTCACCACTTAGATCAATTCCATTGCTAGGACCTTTTGAGAAGTGGGGAATTGATTTTGTAGGTCCTCTCAATAGAACCCCAAGGAACAATTGGTACATTGTAGTAGTTACTAATCACCTTACTAAGTGGGTTGAGGCTAGACCATTGAGGGACAAGAATGAAGATGAAGTTGGTAGATTTCTATATGAATATATTATCATTAGGTTTGGATGGCCTTTGGAGTTGGTTTTTGATAGAGGAGGAGAGTTTATAGGAAGCATTACTACAGCCATGCTACGACATTTCTCTATCACACATAGAGTAACTACATCATATAAGCCAAATTCCAATGGCTTGACAGAGAGAACCAATCAGACCTTGTGCATGATGTTGGCCAAAGATGAAGAAATGGAGGGGGCTAAACATCATTGAGACAAGAGGATTCATGCAGTTTTGTGGGAGTATACGATAACCATGAAGACTTCAACCGGCTATTCTCCATTTCAATTGGTATATGGTATTGAGTCTACCCTACCTATTCACTTTGATCTTCCTACCTTCCAAAGCATTCATAGGAGATTGAAGAAAGCACAAGGAAGTGATGCAGAGAAGTCAAGGAAGGATCAACTCATGGAGTTGGAAGAGGCAAGAGCAGTTGCTATGGTTTGAGTGGAGCAAGCCCAAAGGAAAAAAAAGGAGAGCTATGACAAGAAGCAAGGCAAGAAGAAGGTGGAGCCTTTGAAAGAAGGTGATTGGGTAATGTTGTTTGATTCTATTTGATTCAAGAGAGTGCAAAAGAAGTTTTTGCCTAAGTACTTTGGACCTTTCATAGTGGAGAAGGTGTGGGGCAATTACACCTGTGATCTCAAGGAGTTGGGAGGAAGACACTTTGATAGGATTAACCATGATAAGTTGAAGATGTACCATAGAAGGTAGAGAGACCTTCACTTTGAGGACAAAGTGAAAACCTAGTCTGGGGGTAAATGTAACACCCATTTGTGCATGTATGTGGTATTGTGATATTTTGCTTGGTATTACAAGTATTTAAGAGATATTATTTATATAGAGATAAAGGATGGTTTTACATTAGTCATGATTAGCTAAAGTTAGTTATAGCTAAGATAGAAGGGATCTTACTTTAGAGGAAGTGGAGAAGATAAGCACCACTATTTTGGATTCTAGTGTGTTGACTTGGTATATTCCTAGGTGTTTGGCTTTGAGGAAAGAGTTGAGAACTCTTGGACCCACAAGCCTTTTTGTTTTGGATTCTTCTATAGTCCAAGGATAGCCTATGTGAAGGAATCCTTGACTTAGTGGTTGGGTCAAGATAAGATCACATGCTAGTGGAATATGCCCATGTGAATGGATATTCCTTTATACTTTTTGACTTTACTTGACTTTTAGCCTAGTAACTTGAGTTACTCCAGTAATTAGTAACTTTGGTGCGTAAATATTTCACAAGTATATAAACAAGAGGTGAGGAGGTACTCATCATCCTTTCATTTGCAACTATCTCTCTCTCATTGAGTTCTCTAGTGAGCAATGTCTTGAGTCTTGGAGTGCTAGCCTTAGAGGAGTATGATAGAATTGGGGTTCCTTGCCTTTTGAGTCCATGGTGTGCTACCATTATAGCCATCAAAAGTTCATCTTGAGTGAGAGACAGGCCGGCTCATAGGTTGACTCTTAATAGGAACATGGTAGCGTTTGGAAATTGCGCTACTTCCTCACAAAACTCTTGATTTATAGTCTTGTGTTGATTGGTCATTTTTAGTCGTTTCTCCGCTCCAATCACCAATTTTTGTGGGGTTGTTTCTTGTCACTATCAAGAAGTTCTTGATCCTAAGGTCATTACTTCCTTCTTGTGTACTTTCTTGATTTGCCAACTCCGAAGAAGTTTGTTACAAATTCTTTGGATCAGACTACTTTGCTTGATATGAAGTCTCCTTCTTCGTCTTCCTCTTTTGTCCATCCCGGGTCCTTTGGTCTTGACCCAAGGTTGACTTTGGGTTTGGCTCCAAACACATGCTTCTTCTTATTTCTTCTCATTTAGCTCTCCTTGGGCTTTACTAATATACTTCTTCAAAAATTTCCTTTAAACTATCCAAAACCAAAAAGTATGGATACCACATGTGGGAAAACTCCAAATTCCTAACATGAGCTTCCGCTGTGGTATTTATAGGTAGCATACAAGGCCCTTGAGAAGCTTCTCAAGAAGCTTCCTTAAGCCACTTTCTTAGAGTGCAAGCCAAGTTAACCAAGAAGTTTTTAAAGAAGCTTCCTTGTAGAAGCTGCCTACTTGGCGTGCAGGCTAAGCTAGTTGGAAGGTTCTAGAAGGTTCCTTCTAGAAGCTACCTGCTTGGAGTGCAAGTTAAGTTGATTGAGAAGCTTCCCAAGAGCTTCCTAAATGCTTCTAGAATATTTTGGGCTAATTTGGCTTATTCTTGACTTTGTTACCCTTACTAATTGCGTTGCTAAACTCCATATTGTTACACCCTACCTAATAGCAAGAATACCAAAACCTAGAGTGAAGGGTTCTATTGGTTGGGTTCTATGCACACTCAAATTAGTAGGGGAGATAGGTTTATCTATAACCTCTGATCTATAGGCTCCATAGCTAGGCACCCTATGTGTTCCTAGAGAGAGAAAAGAAAAAATACAACAATGGGCATCCATCTTTAGAGAGCTTAAGGAGGCTAGTGGATCCTTGGCAAGTCTTGTTCTTTTTTTGTGGTCTTTTTATGGCTCTCATGCTTCCCTTTACTACCAACAAGGTTGTTCATAAGAAGGAGTGACCATCTTGGAGTCAATTGTTGGTACATGTTAGGGAGTTAAGAGGTAAATAAGAGTCCTTTAGGAGGACCCTTATTTACCATGGCTCACTTTAGAGCTCTCTTATCTACTACTTTGGCCATGCCAAGTTGTGTATTTCCCTCTTGGTAGATGATACACACATTGTGGGTCCTATAGATCAGATTTGTTAACCCTTTGACCACTTGAATACCAAGCTACATCTAGTAGGCTTGAGAGTCAAGGTGTCAAAGTGCAGGGCATGGTCTCCTTTAGGTATCCCTCCCTACCTTGAGCTTCCAACGGGTGTATCACATCTATAGATGGACTACGTGTTCTTGGAGTGTTAGTAGGATATGAGGATTATATCACATGATTCTTAGAAGTTGCCCTTGTAGAGGATGTTCTCCATGTGGATGACCTTTTGTTATTAGGAGATCCATAGGTGGCATTTTGGTATACTCTCCTATAGTATTGCTTGTTGACCAACTTGCCTCCTCTGTAGAGTTCCCCCTCCTTGTCTTCCTATCATATCTTAGAGCCTTTGAGAGGAAGATTATGGGAGTCTTTGGTAATATTACTGGACCAGGGACATTTGAGTGTGTGATAGGGGATTTGGCATTGTGTAGCTAGCGCTACCAATCTTATGCAGAGGGGTTGGCTTGCTTTCTATAGAGGAGATGGCACTTGTAATATTTTTGGGTAGTTGAGCTCTCTTGACACTCCTACTTTCTTCTTGTTTTTGTGGTTGTTGATAGGCTAGTTTTGGAGACTTATATGACAAAGGTGGAAGAGCAATCCTTTTCTCTCCATATGTTATTGTGGCAAATGAGAAATAGTCTATCCCCATGGGCGCACAAGGACTTTCCATCTTTTGCTTCACTATTGTCAGATTGGACTAGAGGTTTATAGTCTTCTTTGATAGAGCAACAATGTGAGCATATGCTATATTCTCTCTTAGTTGACTCATCCATTCCTTGGGCTACTAGAGCACGTCTTTGCTCTTGCTCCAACAAGGATGTTGGCTCTTGGATCCTAGCTCAACCATGCATTAGGGCATTCCAACTCACACTAGCTGCTTTTTCTACAATGATGGGGTTTTGCCTTAGTTTGGTCCACCCATTTGCATCTTCATTACTCACTTGTGAGTGTGGTTCTATGTTAGATGTAGCAATGGTCCATATGGCATGGTGTCCTTTTGGAGGACAAAAGATAGCTACCCATGATGCTATTAGGCACATAGTGTTTGCTATGGCATGAGAGAGTGGATACTTGGCTTGGAGGGAGCGTTTGTATGCTTTGCAGATGACATGTGTCAAGGCAGACTTATACTTGGTCCAAGATGATCAGGTGATAAAAGCAGATGTTGTGGTTATGGATCCTATGCATGATATAGTTTGGAAGGAGTGATTACCCATCCTCCTGGATGAGTGGCAAGTGCAGCAACAACTTGCAAAGTCTCCAAGTATAGAGGCATGCATCATGAGCACGTCTTTGTTCCTCTAGCCTTGGATTTATATGGAGAAATGGACATGGTGTTTGACATGTTTGTTAGGGAGTGCATGAGAGCTTATCATGCTAGGCACCGAGAGTTACCACTCTCACTCTCATTCTTTGTAGCATATTTTAGACAATGTGTGTCCATTGTCCTCTACAGAGGGCAATGGCTGGTGCAATCTATAAGAGAAATTACACTAGGTGATGATTCTTTGGATTCTCTAATTGTTTGTAGACCATATGACTTGCATAGCTCAGATATCTTAGGTGCTATAGGGCAGATTTCTCATATTGAGTCTATTGGGATTTAGCCCTATTTTACTTATTTTGTCTCACCCTTGTACAACTTGATGGGGTCTTCTTATCCTTTTTTTTCTACACAAATACCCTTTTTGACTATCCCATGCACATGCACAATCCATTTTTTGGATTGAGTATGTGGATTATATGGTTAAACATTTGGTATTGGCCTGACTAGGTAGCTAGTGCACCAAATGTTTGGATGTGAGAACAACAAAAGTTGTGTTGTTCTTTTGCACCAACCATCTATACCTTGATATCTGAAAAATCTCTGATCAGTGCTTCTAATTTAGTATCCAATTTGACTAGCTTACTTCACATCATAGTCAAAGTTTTGTGGACCAACAACTGCACCAAAGCTTTTTAATCATTGAAAAAAACGTTGGCCATTGCTCCAATTCTAGTAACACTCAATTGGGAGCATGTTTTTGTAGACATATTTAACAAAGCCATGGTTTCTGTCCTAGCCCAATATGAGGATGAACAACAAGAATATCTGATCTATTATGCTAGTCAACCACTCAGTTTAGCATAAAAAACTACTCAACAATACAGCGGGAGTGCCTTAGGATGATCTTTGCTGTCCATAATTTTTCCACTACCTTATTGGGAACAATTTATATTCCATGTAGATCATGAAGCCATCAAATCTACTCAAAAAACCATGTGAGCAAGAAGATCGGACTCTTGGAGATTCCAAGAGTTTTCTTTTATGGTAGACTATCATCTTGGCAAATCTCATGACAATGCTAACATTTTAAACTTGTATTCTCAAACAACTTGCAAATTGTTCTTTGGACATGGATCCTATAGACTCCAATCTATTTTACATAGGGAAAAAATGACTACAAAATCATCCTAGATGGTACAAATAAAGCACTATTTATCTACAAAAAGCATGCCTTTTGATCTACCACAGATGAAACATAAGAGTTTCTATATGTTGGTACTTACCTTCACCATCTTGCAAGAAGACCTATACCAGATGGATATGGATATAGTACTCCAAAGTTGTGTTGCATCAGCCTAGAGGAATTCTCTATCATGCTAAAGGCATACCACTTTGAGGAATGAGGTGGGCACTTTTTGGGCAAGCTTACTACATGCAAGGTCTACCTTGCATGCTGTTGGTGGTCATATATCTCTTATGATGCCAACCAATACATCCACATATGTGATGCCTATCAAAGAATTGGTAAACCCTTATCATAGTATCAAATGTACCTCCACCAAGGTATTGGCAACCCAACAATTTTAGAAAATAGGGAATTGACTTTGTGTGACCCATTAATCTCCCAACACACCAAAGAACATCATTTTCACTACTAATTACATCATGAAGTGGGCTGAGATTGAATCTTCTATCAACAACTCCATAGTAGTCACCATGCAATTTTTGTAGAAAAATAATATTACCAACTTTACGGTTCCCTTATCCATTGTAACGGCCAATAATCCCACTTTATCACTGAAAGAGTATATGACTTGACTAATGCATACAGGATTTAGCACCTTCAACCTATCCCATATCACCCACAAGCCAATGGTCCAAAGGAACATGTGAATGGAATTTTTATTCTTATGTTAATGTTAATTATTCTTAAGCAAATAGTAAGTCTAAACTCCCTAGATTGTGATCAAAACTCTTGGGTGCACTTTGGGCTTACCACAGTATAGTAAAACATACTATGAGAGACATCCCATTCTATATTATTTATGAGCAAGAAGCCATCTTGCCAATTGAATTCTTAATTCCATCATTGAGAGTTCTTACGGGTAATTCTATGAGGTTTTCTCAATCTGAAGAGGATAGACAGCTAAAGAAAGGGTGTGCATTTTGTGTTGCATGATTTGAGTAAAAAACATCTCAGTGTACTTTACACACTATATACCACTCAGGCCAAGTGGAAACCTATTTCAATAACAAATCCAAGGAGGTCCTACTTCACAAAAAGGGACTTGGTATCAAAATTTTAATTACAAGGTTAGCTAGTTCCCTAGTGAATTTATTGAAAAATAGTAAGGTCCTTATCAAGTAAAAGAAGTTTTTGACAATGGATCTATCTAGCTGGAAAAACTTGGTGGAGAACCCTTGGTGGAGAACCCTTGGAGTCCAATACCAATGGTGCAAAGTGCAGACCATACAACGTGCACTATAGTCCTGTACGGGACCAATAAGAGGAGATATCATGAGATGTTTCTTCATTAATGAGGAAGATAATATGGGAACATCATGATTGGAACTCCTACTTCCAAGATTTGAAAGACTTCTTGAATGATTATGGGATTGCCTATGGGCTCCTTCCTATTGCAAGATGTTCGTTCTTGGACCTAATTCTAAGAGACAAGTCTAAAAGAAAGCTAAAATAAGGAAATGATAAAAATTATTATAGGAACCATCTATATCCCACAACATTTAACAACCACACTGTTTAAAATCAATGGAAAAATGGTACCACATGCATGTCATTTCAAATCCAATTGCAAGCATGGCGCTACAATCATGATGTTTCCAATTTGAGTGCAAAGCAATACCAAATGCATGATGAATTTTTCCAATTCAAGTGCAAGATGGTGCCACACACATGAAAACTTTAATGCAAATCAAGAAAGTATAACATCCTAAGAAGGTAATCCAACTCCTGGAAAACCCTCACATAAATATTTCTCCACTTTAATTTGCAGATTCAAGATCAAGAGAGAGTGGGTCACTACAAGCTTACACAAAACATAATTTTGTCAATTTGTCAAGAGAGTCCTATTCTAAAGAGCAAGAAGCTAGCAAAGAGTTCACAAATCTATGTGTATTGAAAAGAAAGTTTTTAGCAATTTGTAGGAGCAATCTTGAACACTTTAGATCAAACAAGACAACTATCCATTGTTTTATCCAATTGTGTGTTTTGCAACAACATAGAGAAAAATAAAGTAGACATTGTATTAGCAATGCAAGACCTAAGGAGAATCGACAACAAAATCTTCAAAAAACTTGATTGTTGTAGACTTAGACAAATTCCATGAGAGAGTGGTTGAGAGAATTCAGCAAATCTACCAAGTGATAACTCAAGAAATAGGGAGACAGCGCCATAAAAACTGAAAAAACCAATGTCCTCATATACATGCAATAGGGATACATGTGTAACTTTAGCCATGCAAACCTAGGGATGATGAAGAACATGGAGATGGGAAAGACTTGGAATATGGTGCACACATTCCAAACACTGCTCATAAGTTACTTACAAGGAGCTCACAAGAGTTGTGGAGATGGAAAAGGAAATACAAGTAGAGTCAAAAGTCATCAATATACCAATTCCCATACTTGAATCCTCCTATCTAAATTTTTACCAATAATTGAAGATATGATATAGGAAGTACACTCTCTCAAGAAGAAGTCAATTGACACTCCATTGGAGGGAATTCAAGCTTAGCCCACAACATTTTTAGGAGCTTTTGTTCTTTAAACCTAGTAAGAATTGTTTGGGACAATAAACATGAACATGTTCCAAATGAAAGTGTTCATGTACCCACCACTGTTCTTCACTATTAAGAATTTTCACTAGCTCATTGGTGGTCAAAGAAATGTATCTTACCTAAGCATGTCACTCACAAACACTTTGATTCCAAAGTGTGATACACAAAGAAGCATCTAACTATGCCCCCATATAGCTTACAAAACTACAAGAGTGTTGTGCTATCTTTAAGTCACTCCCAACCAATAAGACAAAAGGAAGGAAGCCTTTTACTATGGTAACCGTACTTATAGCAATTCTGGAACATTTAGCTCCAACCACCTTTCAATCTCACCAAAGAATTGGCACCAACTTTGCAAATGCCAATTTTCAAAAATGGTTACCAAGAGATGACCAAGTGGATTGAGAACCAAACTGTGAGTCCCCATGTGATAGTGCAATTGGTGGCCTACCAAATGGACCAATAGAGAATGGTCAATCCTCTTGAAAGTACAAATGATTGTAATTACATGAGTACAAAAAGCGTAAGTATGGGAACATCTTGATCCCCTAGAGGTAAAGGCTGCCAACAGCAAGATGAAGAAGGCAACCAGCCCAAAAAGAGGTTTATTAATATCACCACCAATGAAGGAAAAAAAAGCTAAGGGTCATAATCAAGATGCTTAATAGTGAGGATGAACAAGCAGAGAACTCTTTACTAGGGACAAGGGCTCATTCCTCAAAAGGGAAGAAAATAACCAAGGCAAAGGGTAAGAGAGGAAATCCGGCTTGATGTACAGAGTTGGATTGGAGGTTAGTACTCAAAAGAGAGGCGGGTGAGGAGCAAGGAGCCACATTCTTAGGGAGAGGAGAAGTAGCTGAAGAAACTCAAGAAATGCAAGATGCCTTTTCTTCAAAATGCACAAAGAATGGTTATGAAGTCAAGAGTTACAAGGACCTTGTGAGGAGAGGCATCATAGGAGCAATGATGGCTATCTTCAAGCCAAAGCAAACCACTTATGTAATGAAACATCAAGCAGTGTTTTTCCATAAGATTTTTGTAGGGGAACCAATCAATTGGGCAAATTGCTTCCATTAGTGCACAAGGCAAATGGTGTGGAATTTGCGGGACAAGTCGCCTCCACACTACATTGTGCCATTTGCAACCCACTTCTATTTGGGATTAAATTTGCTAAATGTAGCAGAACAACACAAGATGGCATTGCACTTCTATCCTGACTTAAGAAGAGATGCTGATGCGGAGGAGCAACAACACATTCTACAAATCAGAAGCAATGATGAGTACTACATGCAGATGGGGCAAAGCGTGCATTTGGTGGTGAATGCTCCGGCATCAAAGAAGAAGAGTTGACCAAAAGAAGAAGAAGTAGTAGCAATGAGACCTTGGAAGACCAAGAAAGTAAACTCGAGGAAGGACCTGGTAGTAATCATGTCGTCGGGAGAAGAATCAGAGGGGGAAGCCGAGTACAAGTCAGAAGAATAGAGAGAGAGGAAGAACTTGAACTCACATTGCAGAGTAGTGAAGCAAGTAGCGAGATTGAAGATGGAGTGGAGATGCAGCCGGTTCCAGAGAAAGAAGAGGGAAAGTTGGAGATGGCAGAACAAGATAACTTAAGACAAGAAGATGAAGTTCCAGAGAAGGAGGAGAAGAGGGTGATCATTCAGAGAGGTGTCCACTCTGGAAGTAAAGCAACATGTGAGGCAAGGCCAAGTAGAAGAAGAGAAATGGAGAGTGGAAGTTTGGGGAGCAAAGAGTCCATCCAAATAAACCGACTGCGACTAAGAAGAAGAGTGTCAGGCAAAGAAGAAGCAAAGAAGGAGAAAAGCCCGCAAGCAAAATTGAATCAGAGCGGAGGAGTGGAGTATTTGTGGGAGATTGTATGCCCCTTGCTAATAAAGTTGGAGGAGAAGAAGAAAGAAATGCAGTTGGAGTGTTTGGAGGTAAAGATTGTGTTGCAAGTGTTGGTGAAGTTAGAAGAAGAAGACTCAGAGTTGAAGAAGATCATAACCCAAGGATAGGAGCAGAAGGAAGTACTACGAGTAGATGCAGTAGTATAGAATCAAGTAATTGAGAATTTAAAGAGAGAAGTGGGAAGTAAGGAGAGAGTAATAAAGTAGAATGTCATAGGGAGAGAAAGGCAGATAGTTGAGTATGAAATCTTGAAATAGTAGTTTGCTGATTCATGATTAGAAATCATCCATGCTATGGCAAGAGTAGCAAAGGAGGAGCAAGAGCTCAATAGCGAGATGCAAAGTGTAGAAGAGAAGAAGCAACTCTGGCAAAGAGAGTTGATAGTGAGATATAGAGAGGAAGAAAGATTGAGGGAGTTACTTAGTAATCTGGAAGAGAAGATTGTTCAAAAAGAGAAGGAGAAGGAGACTATGAAAGCAAATTCAAGGCAGAACTGGCAATGTATAGGGTAGATTGGCAAGCGGATCAAGAACATGAGAGAAGAATGAGGCTTGAGCCACTGAAGGAGATCGTAGTAAAGATGAATGTGATGTTGAGTATATAAGCCAATGTAAGGATTGAAGAAACAAGATTGCACAAGTTAAGGTTGTTGGTGCAAGAGACAAGGAGAAGAAATGCAAAAGATAAAGATTTGAATGCTTTGCTGATTAGTCTCAAAACTCGTGTAGATAGGAAGATATTGGAAGTGGAAGACAATATCACTATGAGATTAGATTTAGTTAAGTTAGAGAAAGATAAACTTCAAAAGGATGTAAGAGCAAGGCCCAAAGTAGACAAGATAGGAGTACAGATAACTTTGGAGTTACCATTGGAGATATAAGAGAAAGATGGATTGCAAGGAGAAGATGTATGTAGGTTACCATGACAAGAATTGCATATCAGAGTGAAGAAAGGTTAGAATTGGTAGAAGAATTAGTAGTTGTAAAACCCGAGGATAGACCAGTATGTGAGGTTACTTCAGAATTGGAAGCCAAGGAAGAAGTAGACATCGGATTGGATTAGTAACAATTCTGAGATATGGAGAGGTAAATATGAAGAGGTGCATTGTCATTTTGGATCTACAAATTGGAAGAGTTGTTA
This sequence comes from Lunularia cruciata, assembly GCA_948567375.1. NCBI lineage: Eukaryota > Viridiplantae > Streptophyta > Marchantiopsida > Lunulariales > Lunulariaceae > Lunularia > Lunularia cruciata. The sequence goes on along the minus strand of OX419756.1, from coordinate 49,352,183 downwards.
GGAAATGGTAAAGTTGTTAGTAACTATCAAGTGCTTTGCCTATTTAAAGGAGGCATTTGCAGTGTTATGTTGTTCAGTATTCATTTTCCTAAGAATAGATCAAGCAACGTGTTGTGAAGTAGTGCTTGTTGCTTGAGCTTAATTCCAAGTATCAACTATGTGTTTGTGTTTGTGAGTGTTTGGAGAATTATGAAGTGCAAGTCAATGTGTTTGTTGGATATTGGATTTTGCAGCCTTGATCTTTACTCTGTGTGTTTGATCCTGAGTGAAGCGCAATTGGAGCAATGCCTTGATAGATCTAAGAGGAATTGTAGTGTTGGAAGTATTTTGTAGTTGTGAGTGCAGCATAGTGTTGATGTGAAGCAATTTCAATCAAGGAAGTTGTGCCTTTAGTGGAGAGGTGGAACACAATTCTAAGGCAAAGTTGTTTTTTAGTGAAATGCCATTTTTGGAAGAGACTGAATCATCACAATCAAGATTGTTTTGAAAGATTTGATGGAGTTTTGATTAAGAGTGACAAATTATTGTAATGAGACTACAAGTCAATGCTTGTTACTCTCTTTTGGGTGTAGTTTCTACCTCAGAGATTGAAGAAGAACCCAAGAAGAACTAAGATTGTTACTATTTGACTTTGTATTTGGACATTTCTGATCAGTATCTCTACGGGAATGAACTTTACTTACCCGATTACTGCAAAAGTGATATTTGCCAAGTTGTCACAGCATGGCATACCAATCAGCCCTAGTTTGTTGGTTGATAGGATGGTAATCTTCACATATCCACCTATTTATGCAATTGCCATGCATATCCTTCTTGGCTGGCATCATTCTAGCTGATGCATACTCTCCATGTGAAATCTTCACTAAACTTGCCTGAAAAAGGTCTCTACTTTGGCCCCAAATCAGTGCTCTCTCCATGTCACTATATTGATAAGGATGTCAAAAAATGGGGTATTTCTAGTTAGCTCAATCCAAATACCAAGTCCCTTTGAAGCACCCAAATCCTTCATATTGAAGGCAAAACAACTCATATAGCTCCTCAAGAACCTCCAAACTCTCTATCTCTCCACTCTTGTAAGTTTGGGTCCAAGATCTAGCTCCAAAGTATCCTCTGTAATTGATGTAGGAGTGGAAGATGTACTTAATAGCTACTACATTGGGCCTTTGCAATAATGTCATGCTCCCAACCATTAGAGGTCCCAACGTCAACGTGAAAAACTCCTTCCAACCTGGCTACAAGCTCCATACGTCCTCTTGCTGCATCCCAAGTAGACCAAGGGTGTAATCCAAGTAGACCACTCTCCCTAGTAGCCACTGGATGTGTCCCAAGAATACCTTGTCTACCTAGTACATCACCCCCAGCATATGCTTGAATTGTCTTGATAGGCACATAGCTCACAAGTGTTCAAGTGGTGATGCCTATCAAGTGCATCCTACGCTACTTTGCCAAGCCAAGGCTCACAATCCAGGTCAAATAGTTCAAGTCCATAGCCTGACCTAACACTTGATGCTTGGATGCCTTTGACACTATTGGAGCAATGATAATACCAGTGCAAAAACCCATAGCCCACTCTCTCTCATTAGTGTTGGGCTCCACCAATTGCTATAACTATGAGTCCCAAACCAATCTAGGACCTCCCTCTCAAAAAGCATGAGAGCTTGGGAGACTCATAAGTGTGGAAAAAGCAAGGGTTGTCTAACTAGGCTCACCACTGCCATAGGTGACCTTTCAGCCACTACCACCATTTGAGATTGGCGCCCAACATCCAAAATCTCATCAACAATAAGGTGGTCAAGTCGTTGAATCCCATCATAAGTACACTAGAGAACCTCTATGGGTAAGAGGTTTATCCACCAAAGATGAAGAGCCCATGATCCCACTCTGGCTGCATCCAACAACATTGCAGGTCCCATCCAAGAATGGACCTAATGTGTACTCGCCACCACTCGGGTGCAAGATTCACCCATTAAAGGGTCGTTCTCCAAAATGTAAGCTAGAGAAATGGACTGATGAACCTAGAGATGTTATGGATACACTAAATAGGGATCTTAAAGACCCAAGCCCTGACCAACATGTGTATGTCTCTAACATGGCTATCCAAAATTCACCAAATGAATGGGACCATATCTCTCCAAATCTTGTGCTCCCAACAAGGAAATGTCTATATGAAGGGTCTTTTGGTAACCCTTGACTGCTGACATCAATAATAACTCAAGATACCAATATGAAAAGTGTGCCACATGATGTAGTGAGAATGGCCAAGCAGTCTCATCTCTCTCCACATACAAGTACCTCTATACTCATATACCTGACTATAGTACCACAGCTAGTCCACTGCTAATCCCACCAAACAACTCCAATAGCCATACTCCCTCTACTAGATATTGCCAAGCAATGAGTGTGGTATCCAGAGGTGTCAAGGTAACTAACTTAAGAGGCTCATCCTCACACTAGTCTCTTGGTGGTACAAAGGCTCCACTCCAAGCCTATTGCACCAACTAATATGCATGCTGCTACAATGCTTCCTTTGCACTCCACAAAGGAACATCCAAGGTGGATGGAAGGATCTCACTTGTACTTGGATCCAAGTGATCTCCTCTGGTACTACATTATCCTTTGCATGGGTATTTCTTTCCAATAAGTCACTAGGCCAAGTAACAAAACCACTAAAAATTGAAATTGATATGGTCCTTGACTATAGTGAGCCAAGACTGCTACTACTAAAGCATACTGATAGGTGACATACCCGTCCCTCACTTGACTGCCAACTTGGTCTATAGGAGGTTGTCTCCTCCCAATAGTCAATATTGAAACCCATGGGATATAACACTACTCCCCCAACTAACACATCATATGACTTAGCTATGGTTGCAATGGCTTGAGCTCTCACCACAGAGCTATCAGTTGGATGACCGAGCTGAATCTAAACAACAAGCTCTCCATATGTGATGTACTATGTAGAACTACCACCTAGAGATATCTGGATCTGAAATGGATACCTCTCCACATTGTTCTTTTGTAACTCCATACCAACAACTACAACCTTCCCCAACATAAGAGGCTATGCACCAAAGTCTAGTAAGACCCTTTTTGGTGTATAGACCTTCCTTGAAGGTCCCACCAAATAGAAAATCTCTCTATGGTTATCTAATAGAATAATCCCAAGTGTAAACTGCACTCGCTCAATGGCCGGTCTACTTGGTAACTCCTCCAATCTAACCACTCTTGCTTGCCATAAACTACTAGTTGTTGAGCGGATCCCATGCTCCTCAACCAAGCTAACTCCAGTATCAACTTCATCTGCTCTAATAGTAGGAACCATATCATCCCTACTATTATAAAGCATGGCAGCCAATTGGAACACTAGGGCTAGGTCAACTCCCAATGTACACATGTCACTAGCTAAGAATAATAGAAGGCGCATAAACAATTGAGCCGCCCCCAACATCATGCTAGACTCAATCTTTGTAGTAGCAGGTGACTGACTAATTGGTTGTCCATCATGCATCCCATTACTACCCACCACACTTGCACTAGGATGTCCAGGAGCCATGGATGTTGTCTATAGTGCCTTAGAGAGTGTAAAAGACTAAGGAAGTTTGACCTATCTACCAACCTCTCCTCTCTATGGGTCCAACTCCATTGATGCTCCTCTGGGCTCCAACATGTTTTGCACTCCTAGTCACTATAGTAGATGCATCCACTTGTGCTACTCCGCACATGAAGTCTAAGACGTCTCTATCACTTGCATATAAGGTGGATGTCTTAACACCCAAATCTGATCTCCTTTGAGCTATGGCCATGGCTACTCGGATTGAGCAATTGGAGCAAAGATTGGCTACCATGGCCATAGCTCAAAGGAGATCAGATTTGGGTGTTAAGACATCTACCTCATATGCGGGTGATAGAGATATCTTAGACTTCATGTGCGGAGTAGCACAGGTGGATGCATCTACTATAGTGACTAGGTCTTGTGAGGCCTAGTCACTGTAGCCACTTTCAAATGAGGCCACTGATCTTTGGTTCCTAAGATCTAAAAATCAAACCTTGTTGCGCACAATCTAGCAAGGTGGGTAGACTTTGCCAAATAATGACCAAAATCTACTCTAAACTAGCTAGCCTCACACCAGTAAGCTGGTTTATTGGCCCTTCTAGGCTATTGTAGCCTCTCATAGCACATAGCCCTATGCCTCAAAGCCTCTAAATTCAAATGAGGCCTTTCTTCTTGCCACTTTGAACCTTCTCTAAATTTAGCAAACCTCTTCCAACTCAAGCCAAAACCTGATGTAAATTCCAGCCAAAATTTGACGTAATATCTAACATAAATCTCTAAAGTTGGTTGACTGCCAAATACTCCGCTAACTCTCTACTTGAGCCAAATTAAAATGACGGGGTTCTCCAAGTCATAAATTCATAGAGATGGGTTCCCAACTCCTTCTTCAATTTAACTTTTTGAGCTCAACTTGCACCAAATTGGTCTTGCTTTCACCTCTTGAGCTCAAAACAACAACTATCACTTGAAAATTGCTTCTCTTTGCTTGAAATTTGGCCAATGCTTCTTCACACTATCTGCCTCACTACTAAATTTGCATTAATTGAATAATCTTTTGCACACTAGGGAAAATCTGAACTCTCATCAAGCTACCAATGATCAAAAAGTCTTGGAGATACCACCAACACTCTTAGTTCCTGCACCCAATTTCTCCTTGACCTCACTTCTCTGATGTAATCAATTTGTTCACACAACTCAAATCACACTAAATCAGATCAATACTTGATCTATCATTCAATAATTTGCCAAAAACTAGGTATTGATTATAATCAAACCACACCCACTCTAGCTAAGAGAATCCAAGTGATGCTTGTTAGCCTTTGTCCACCATAGCCAAGAACTTGAAGGCTTAACATCAAAGAAGTGAGTTCTTTGGAATTGCACTTCAAAAGTATACCCCTTGGTCTCCAACCCTAACAATCCTATTCATAGCACATCTAATGGTGCAAATAGTGCTTAATGATGGTGGGCCCCATCATAAAGTCAATACCCCAAACAAGAAATTTGACCGTCAAAAAGTAGTCTATGAGTAACTACCAGAATAATCCTAACTACCAACACTACTACTCTATAGTCCAAGCAATCTAGGTGCAAATGCTACAAATGGCATGACAAGTGTGGGGAAATTACACCTATGACCTCAAGGAGTTAGGGGGAAGACACTTTGATAGGATTAACCATGATAAGTTGAAGATATATCATACAAGGTAAAGAGACCTTCACTTTGAGGACAAAGTGAAATCTTAGTCTGAGGGTAAATGTAACACCCATTTGTGCATGTATGTGTTACTGTGATATTTAGGTTAGTATTAGAAGTACTTGAGAAAATATTATTTATATAGAGATAAAGGATGGTTCTAGATAAGTCATGGTTAGCTAAATTTAGTCATAACTAAGATAGAGAGGACTTTACTTTAGAGGAAGTGGAAAAGATGAGCATCTCTATTTTGGATTCTAGTGTGTTGACTTGGTATTATTCCAAAGTGTTTGGCTTTGAGGAAAGAGTCAAGAACTCTTTGGTCCACAAGCCTTTTTGTTTTGGATTCTTCTTAAGTCAAAGGATAGCCCATGTGAGGGAATTCTTGACTTAGCGGTTGGGTCAACTTAAGACCATATGCTTAGGAGGATATTCTCATGAGGATGGATATTCCTTTACACTTTTTGACTTTATTTGACTTTTAATTTAGTAACTTGAGTTACTCCAATAATTAGTAACTTTGGTGTGTAACTATTTCACAAGTATATAAACTATAGGTGAGGAGGTACTCATCATTTTTTCATTTGCAACTATCTTTCTCTCATTGAGTTCTCTAGTGAACAATGGTTTGAGTCTTGGAGTGTTAGCCTTGGAAGAGTATGATTGAGTTGGGGTTCTTTGCCTTCTTAGGCCATGGTGTGCTACCATAATAGCCATCAAAGGTTCATCAAAGGTTTAGGACAAGCTAACTCACATGTCACATTGGAGTGGACAAGGCCTTGGATGCAGCCAAACGCCATTACTATTAGCCCAAGATGAGCAACAATGTGATGGAGTATGTTCAAAGCTTCCTAGTCTATCAACAAATAAGGCTTCTAATCAAGCCCTTGTAAGACTCATTCAACCTTTTTCTACTCCTACACAACATTGGAAATAGGTAAGCATGGATTTGGTTTGAAAAATGCCCAAAACCACCTCAAGGTTTGACTCTATCTTAGTCTTTGTTGACCAACTCAGCAAAATGATTCATGTGCATCCTACCACTAAGGACTGATTGCTCCACAATTAGCTCAATTGTATTTAGATGCAACCTTTTCACAACATGGTCTGTCTTGAGTGCTCATCATTGCTAGAGGCACTCAATTCACCAATTTGTTTTGGAGAACACTCTTTGGTTTCTTTAAAACCAAATTGGTCATGTCTATGGCTTACCATCCATAGACTGATGAACAAATAGAGCAGATTAATTGCACTATTGAAGACATACTTTGGTGCTTCACCCTACAAGAGTAGGAATGGTGGGACACCTTACTCCCACTAGTGGAATGTGCATACAATATAATATTCAATGAACGTGTCCACACATGCCACACCATTATTCCTCATGTATGGAGAGTATCCTTTCACACCTTTAAGCTTGATGAAGATCTGCCCGATGGACACCAAGGTGGATGCCATCAACACTTTCCTTTCAGAATCCAACAAGGAGTAGAGAACACCAAACAAAGGTTGTAGATCACTCAAAATTAATAGAAACAATATGTAGATGCACATCAATGGCACATAGAGTTCAATGTTGGGGATCAAGTGTGGTTGTCAACAACCAACCTCACATTAGTTGGCACTGGCAAGCTTAGACCTCATTTTATTGGGCCTTTTCCCATCCTTTGTTAAATTGGCATAATGGCATATCACCTCAAGCTACCGCCACACATGAAGATCCATCCAATATTCTATGTTCCCTTACTATGCAAATATGCACCTCAACCGCTCTACTTCTCTACCATACAAGAAATTTGATCTTGTCCAACCCTCATTGATGACATGGAGGAATATGAAGTCAAACACATTCTCCAGAAATGCATTTGTGGTACTCACATCCATGTGTGGGTCATCTTGTAAGTTGAAGAGGGTACCCACTGTATGAGATAACATAAGAGCCAACAACCAACTTGACAAAGAAGCCAATGTTAGTTAAATCTTTTGAGCAATAGCTTTGCAATGAGGACGTTGTGTCTTAAAAAGGAGGAGGTCTATAATACCAATAGCTAGACATATTATCTAGAGGTGAAAATTGGCTTGGTAACATCTAGAAGGATGTTATGTATGATGAGCTAGGTAGATCAGATGGAGGTGTCACCGAAGAGTACTTCCACCAATATGACAAAAGTCAAAAAAGGCCAAAAAACTTAAGAGCCAATTTTAGAAACCTAAACGGATGAATTAGGCCTTGAAAATGGAAGGTTTCCTCCCCTTACATGTGTGAAGGCTTGCTTGCCTCCCCCACCCTCCCTCCACAATATTTTGTCTCATCAAGAGCTTTCCAATGGTACCTAATCCATGCGATTCTGAGCTTCTTACAAGAAGATTCTTGTTGGTCAAACCTGTTTGACCAACTAGATAGGACAAGGACCAGCATGTCACCCATCCAGGCAACTAATCTAAAGGTGGATCTAGATGACATATCATCAGTCCATGTATCTGATCCAAGGGTGGAGCTTCCTTTGAGAGGATCCTCTTTGCTATATGATAAAGTCAAGGTGCTTCTTTAGAGCAACGAAGTATTGAGTGTGAAGCTTTTTTTTTCTTCTCTTGTGTTTCTCTTAAGGTCTTGTCGTGCATATATACATCGCTACACAACATACATTGCTGTCAACATCATACACTATAGAAGCACAACTCACACATAAGTCATACATAGACTCTAAAGTGCCACAATAATCAGATTGCTTACCACTCAACTCAACTCAACACAGATCAGTACTTGATCTGTCACTCTATAAACTGCCAACAATTGGGCACTGATTACAGTCAAGCCACACCCACTCACACATAGAGAATCCAGGTGACACTCACCGGCTTCTGTCCACCATAGCCAAGAACTTGAAGGCTCAACATCAGAGAAGTGAGCTCTCTAGAGCTCACTTCAAAACTATACCCCTTGGACTCAAGCTAGCTCTGAAACCCTAATGGTCCTGCTGATGGCACACTCAACAGTGCAAACGGTGCAAAGTGACGGTGGGCCCCACTGTGAAGTCAGTACCCCAAACACAAAATCTGACCGTTGGAAAGTAGTCTCAAAGAAACTGCTGAAATAACTCTAACTACTATCACTGGAACTCTAGTGTTTGAGCATCTAGATGCGGCACTACAAATGGCATGACAACTATTATGTGTATATACATCGCTACACAACATACATCACTGTCAATATCATACACTATAGAAGCACAACTCACACATAAGTCATACATAGACTCTAAAGTGCCACAATCGTCCCCCTAGCTGGTGGTTAGGTCCCTCTAACTCCAAATAGCCATCTACTCTAAGTATATATTATACCCTCTAATGAGCAAAGATCAAGAGGCCGGGTGCTATGGAGCCCCATCGTTAGTTGCCTGCCTGCAATCTATACCATATAAGGAATGAACTAGCTATAGGTCAAGTACATCTAGGACATAACCACTGTCCCTGAGGAACCACCATGAGGGGAGGAGTCATACATGCCATATGTCATCCTCTCGAAAAACTATCACACACTAACATAGTAGCAACTCCACCAAAAGAGCCACATAACATACACCTCAAGCCTGCATGTATAAGTGCCAAGCTTGGGTCCATAGTACCATCAATGTTTGGGAGGTGGCATGGCACACAATTGTGCACATGATCCTTCCAAACAACACCATCACGTCCTTCCAACACAAGCACTCCAGATGGCAAAACCTCACGCACTCTCAAGATAGTACAGCCTGTCAAAACATCAAGTGTCATTGGTGTTGTCTGTTGTAAATAGACATAATTGCCTGGATGAAATCGACAGATTGAGGGTCTATAACCTCCTCCTCGAATGGTAGCATAGCGTAAAGTATCTCTATGTTGAGCAATCGCCAAGTTCTCAAAGGCCATCAGCATCACTCTCCAAAAGAACTCTGCACGGTGAGAACATGCGCTCATCCATACATCGGGATCATCCAAGTCCAAAACTATAGTAGCATCTCGACAAATGGCTGTAGGTAAATCTGGATCCCGTCCATAGAGTAGAAAGTACGGAGAGATGGATGCTAAGGAGGCTTGCCAACTAAACCGAGAGCCCATGGCCAACCAAGGTAATTGGAGATCCCAATCTCCCAAGTGGCCTCTCTGCAAACCATACTTTTGCAATCCTCTCTTCAATGTCTGAACCACTCTCTCTGCTAAGCCATCTGCCTCAAGGTGATCTCGGGAGGTAGTATGGTGATCAATCAAAGCCTTGTCACACAAGACCTAAAACTCCCCCAAGAACTCTGTACCCTGATCAGTCAAAACCTCAACTAGTGCACCAAAATGACTAAGAACTCGATCCAGAAATGAGTAAGCTGTAAGCTATCCCTTCACTAGACTTGTTAGGAAGTGCCACCAACTCAATCCACTTGGAGAAGTGCTCCACCATCACCAAAACGTACCGATGATGTCTCATAGTCAGCGGTAAAAGTCCAACAAAGTCCAAAATCTAACGGTAACCCAATCCCATGATAGGTAATGGGTGTAACTGTGGCGTAGGAGCATTGAATGATGCTCTAACTCGGTCACAAACCACACATCTGGCAACAAACTGTTGTACCTCGGTCTGCATACCGCGCCACCAATAATGACTCTAGAGTAAGTTATATGTACGCTTTACTCCAAAATGTCCTAGCTCCTCATGAGCATGACGGACCAACTGTGGTCTCTGTGCTGGAAGTGGTGCTACTTGCACTCCCATACACACAAAAGATGTCTACCCTCCAATCTAAACCACCTGGCTTGCTGAAGAACGCGGTCTCTATCCTTGGCCCCAACTGTGCCACCCACAACACCAGTGCAAAGATAGTCCATCACTAAGACATCATTGTGAATGTCTTGCTAAACTATACCAATATCTTCACTCTTTGGATCTGTGACCTCAATAACTCTTCCTCTATGTGCTGAGAGAGATACCACCAAAGCCTTTGCAAATATACACAGAAAGGCCGATGCATGCCAACTTGGCACCATCTCCTCATCTATCTCACCATGCCAATGTGCTTCGGTCTGATCTTGCTGGCTGGGACATGGGTTTCTACTCAACCATTTGCATCACGGTTCACCACTCCAGGTCTGTGAACAACCATGAAATCATACATCAGAAATGTGCTACTACCCAAACTGCTACCAAGCACCCTCCCTCATATGAACTATACTTCACCTCCACTGAATTGTTAGAGCAACTAGCATAGGCCACCACAAACTCCTTCTCCTCATCATCATGCTGGGTGAGCACCGCTCCAAGCCCCAACATACTCCAATCATAGTCCCCTGATTGGTCTCCTCAAAATAGGAGCAGATGTCAACCTCTCCTTGAGCTCTACAAAAGCTCTCTCCTGCTCATCTCCCCAACACCACTCCTGTGTCAGCTTGGTCAGCTTTGTCAAGGCCTTGGCAATGGCACTAAATCCTCTAACATAGCAGTGATAGAAGTTTGCCAACCCAAGGAATGCTCACACTCTGCTCACATTTGTAGGCCAAGGAATATGTGCAATAACCTCTACCTTGGTCTGCTGAACAGCAAGTCCTCCGGGATAGATAGTGTGACCCAAATACTCAACCTACTTGTGGAAGAACCTACACTTCCCAGGATGCAATTTGAGTCCATGAGATCTCAACCTCTCAAACACCTCCAACAATTGTCTCTCATGCTCCTCCATAGTAGTGTTATAAACCAAAATGTCATCAATATAGCAGCAAGCAAAATCCAATCTAGCTAGGATCCTATCCATGACCCTCTGGAACTCAACAGCGGCGTTCTTTAACCCAAATGGTAAGAACCTCCACTGATATAACACATCCTTGCCGTGAGGATCAATAGCCCAAAAATGTTGTCTTGGACTTATCCTCCTCCCTGATCGGCAACTGATGATATCCCGCTCAAAGATTCAAAGTACTAAAGATCTTTGCATGCCAATTGCATCAAAAATCTCCTTTGGTGTAGGCATGGCATACCGATCGGCCTTGGTTTGTCGGTTGATAGGACGGTAATCTCCACACATCCGCCTATCTATATAGTTGCCATGCATATCCTTCTTGGTTGGCATCACTATCGCTGATGCATACTCTCCATGTGAAATCTCCACCAAACCAACCTCAAAAAGGTCACTACTCCGGCTCTGAATCAATGTCCTCTCTATCTCACTATATCGATAAGGACATCGGAAAATTGGTGTATCGCTATTCAACTCAATCCGTATACCAGGTCCCTTCAGAGCACCCAAATCCTTCATATTGAAGGCAAAACAACTCGTGTGACTCCTCAAGAACCTCCAAACCCTTTGTCTTTCCTCTCCGGTAAGCTTGGGTCCAAGATTTGGCTCCCAAGTATCCTTTGTAACTATAGTAGGAGTGGAAGACGTACTAGCTGCTACACTAGGCCCTTGGGAGCAATAGTGTCATGCTCCCGACCACTAGAGGTCCCAACCTCTGTGTGAAAAACTCCCTCCACTCTGGTTGCAAGCTCCATACGTCTTCTAGCTGCATCCCATGTGGACCAAGGGTGTAATCCAAGTAGCACATGCTCACCTGGATGGACTCCACGTAGACCACTCTCCCTAGTAGCTACTGGATGTGTCCTAAGAATACCATGTCCACTTGGTCCATCGCCCCCAGCATGTGCTTGAATTGTCTCGATAGGCATAGGGCTCACAAGTGTCCGAGTGGTGATGCTGTCGTGCGTATATACATCGCTACACAACATACATTGCTGTCAACATCATACACTATAAAAGCACAACTCACACATAAGTCATACATAGACTCTAAAGTGCCACAATAATCAGATTGCTTAACATTCTCAACTCAACTCAACTCAGATCAGTACTTGATCTGTCACTCTATAAACTGCCAACAATTGGGCACTGATTACAGTCAAGCCACACCCACTCAAGCATAGAGAATCCAGGTGACGCTCGCCGGCCTCTGTCCACCATAGCCAGGAACTCGAAGGCTCAACATCAGAGAAGTGAGCTCTCTGGAGCTCACTTCGAAACTATACCCCCTGGACTTGAGCTAGCCCTGAAACCTTAACGGTCCCGCTGACGGCACACTCGACGGTGCAAAGTGACGGTGGGCCCCACCGTGAAGTTAGTACCCCGAACACGAAATCTAACCGTCGGAAAGTAGTCCCTGAGAAACAGCTAGAATAACTCTAACTACCATCACTGGAACTCCAGTGTCCGAGCATCTAGATGCGGAACTACAAATGGCGTGACAGCTGTCGTGCGTATATACATCGCTACACAACATACATCGCTGTCAACATCATACACTATAAAAGCACAACTCACACATAAGTCATACATAGACTCTAAAGTGCCACAATCGCCCCCCTAGCTGGCGGTTAGGTCCCTCTAACTCCAGATAGCCATCTACTCTAAGTATATGGTATACCCTCTAATGGGCAAAGATCAGGAGGCCGGGTGCTATGGAGCCCCATCGTTAGTCGCCTGTCTGCAATCTATACCATATAAAGAATGAACTAGCTATAGGTCAAGTACATCTAGGACATAACCACTGTCCCTGAGGAACCACCGTGAGGGGAGGAGTCATACATGCCATATGCCATCCTCTCGAACAGCTATCACACACTAACATAGTAGCAGCTCCACCAGAAGAGCCACATAACATACACCTCAAGCCTGCACGTACAAGTGCCAAGCTTGGGTCCATAGTACCATCAATGTTTGGAAGGTGGCATGGCGCACAATTGCGCACATGATCCTTCCAAACAACACCATCACGTCCTTCTAACACAAGGACTCCAGATGGTAAAACCTCGCGCACTCTCAAGATAGTGCGGCCTGTAGAAACATCAAGTGTCGTCGGTGCTGTCTGCTGTAGATATACATAGTCGCCTGGATGAAATCGACGGATCGAGGGTCTATAACCTCCTCCTCGAATGGTAGCATAGCGTAAAGTATCTCTATGCTGAGCAATCGCCAAGTTCTCGAAGGCCATCGGCATCACTCTCTGAAAGATCTCTGCCCGCTGAGAACATGCGCTCATCCATACATCAGGGTCATCCAAGTCCAAAACTACAGTAGCATCTCGACGAATGGCTGCAGGTAAATTTGGATCTCGTCCATAGAGTAGAAAGTATGGAGAGAAGGATGCTAAGGAGGCTTGCCGGCTGAACCGATAGCCCATGGCCAACCAAGGTAACTGGAGATCCCAATCTCCCAAGTGGCCTCTCTGCAAACCATACTTTCGCAATCCTCTCTTCACCGTCTGAACCACTCTCTCTGCTAAGCCATCTGCCTCAGGGTGATCTCGGGATGTAGTACGATGATCAATCAAAGCCTTGTCACACAAGACCTGAAACTCTCCCAAGAACTCTGTACCCTGATCAGTCAAAACCTCAGCTGGTGCACCAAAATGACTAAGAACTCGATCCAGGAACGAGTAAGCTGTCCCTTCACTAGACTTGTCAGGAAGTGCCACCAACTCAATCCACTTGGAGAAGTGCTCCACCATCACCAAAACATACCGATGATGTCTCACAGTCAGCGGTAAAGGTCCGGCAAAGTCCAAACTCCAACGGTAACCCAATCCCATGATAGGTAATGGGTGTAACTATGGCGTAGGAGCATTGAATGATGCTCTAACTCGGTCACAAACCACACATCTGGCAACAAACTGCTGTACCTCGGTCTGCATATCGTGCCACCAATAATGACTCTGGAGTAAGCTATATGTATGCTTTACTCCAAAATGTCCTAGCTCCTCATGAGCATGACGGACCAACTGTGGTCTCTGTGATGGAAGTGGTACTACTCGCACTCTACCATCCTCCCATACACGCAAAAGGTGTCTACCCTCCAATCTGAACCGTCTGGCCCGCTGAAGAACACGGTCTCTCTCCTTGGCCCCAACTGTGCCACCCACAACACCAGTGCGAAGATAGTCCATCACTAAGACATCATCATGAATGTCTCGCTGAACTGTACCAATATCTTCACTCTCTGGATCTGTGACCTCAATAACTCCTCCTGTATGCGCTGAGAGAGATACCACCAAAGTCTCTGCAAATATACACAGAAAGGCCGATGCATGCCAACCTGGCACCATCTCCTCATCTGTCTCACCATGCCAACGTGCTCTAGTCTGATCCTGCTGGCTGGGACATGGGTTTCTACTCAACCCATCTGCATCACGGTTCACCACTCCAGGTCTGTGAACAACCGTGAAATCATACTCCTGTAAAATCAGAGCCCATCGTGCAAGCTTCCCTGAAAGCTTGTTGGACTCCATCAACCACTTCAGCGGCTGATGATCAGTGATGAGAGTGAAGGGGTTACCAAATAGGTAACATCGGAAATGTGCTACTGCCCAAACTGCTGCCAAGCACTCTCCCTCATATGAACTATACTTCGCCTCCGCTGAATTGTTGGAGCAACTAGCATAGGCCACCACAAACTCCTTCTCCTCATCATCATGCTGGGTGAGCACCGCTCCAAGCCCCAACATACTCCAATCAGTGTGAACCTGAAATGGTCGTCCCTTGATCGGTCTCCTCAAAATAGGAGCAGATGTCAACCTCTCCTTGAGCTCTACAAAAGCTCTCTCCTGCTCATCTCCCCAACACCACTCCTGTGTAAGCTTGGTCAGCTTCGTCAAGGCCTTGGCAATGGCACTAAATCCTCTAACATAGCGGCGATAGAAGTTTGCCAACCCAAGGAATGCTCGCACTCTGCTCACATCCGTAGGCCGAGGAATACGTGCAATAGCCTCCACCTTGGTCTGCTGAACACCAAGTCCTCCGGGGTAGATAGTGTGACCCAAATACTCAACCTGCTCATGGAAGAACCTACACTTCCCAGGATGTAATTTGAGTCCATGAGATCTCAACCTCTCAAACACCTCCAACAACTGTCTCTCATGCTCCTCCACAGTAGTGCTATACACCAAAATGTCATCAATATAGCACCGAGCAAAATCCAGTCCAGCTAGGATCCTATCCATGACCCTCTGGAACTCAGCAGGAGCATTCTTCAACCCAAATGGTAAGAATCTCCACTGATATAACACATCCTTGCCGTGAGGATCAATAGCCCAAAATGTTGTCTTGGACTTATCTTCCTCCCTGATCGGCAACTGATGATATCCCGCTCGAAGATCCAAAGTACTGAAGACCTTTGCATGCCCAATCGCATCAAAAATCTCCTCCGGTGTAGGCATGGCATACCGATCAGCCCTGGTCTGTCGGTTGATAGGACGGTAATCTCCACACATCCGCCTATCTGTATAGTTGCCATGCATATCCTTCTTGGCTGGCATCACTGTCGCTGATGCATACTCTCCATGTGAAATCTCCACCAAACCAGCCTCAAAAAGGTCACTACTCCGGCTCTAAATCAATGTCCTCTCCATCTCACTATATCGATAAGGACGTCGGAAAACAGGTGTGTCACTAGTCAGCTCAATCCGTATACCAGGTCCCTTCAGAGCACCCAAATCCTTCATACTGAAGGCAAAACAACTCGTGTGACTCCTCAAGAACCTCCAAACCCTCCGTCTTTCCTCTCCAGTAAGCTTGGGTCCAAGATCTGGCTCCCAAGTATCCTCTGTAACTGTAGTAGGAGTGGAAGACGTACTGACTGGCTGCTATACTGGGCCCTTGGGAGCAATGGTGTCATGCTCCCGACCACTAGAGGTCCCAACCTCTGTGTGAAAAACTCCCTCCACTCTGGCTGCAAGCTCCATACGTCCTCTGGCTGCATCCCATGTGGACCAAGGGTGTAATCCAAGTAGCCCACGCTCACCTGGATGGACTCCAAGTAGACCACTCTCCCTAGTAGCTACTGGATGTGTCCCAAGAATACCATGTCCACTCGGTCCATCGCCCCCAGCATGTGCCTGAATCGTCTCGATAGGCACAGGGCTCACAAGTGTCCGAGTGGTGATGCCTATCAAGCGCATCCTACGCTGCTCTGCCAAACCAAGGCTCACAATCCAAGTCAAACAGTTCAGGTCCATAGCCTGACCTAACACCTGACGCCTGGATGCCTCTGACACTGCTGGAACAGCGGTAATACCGGTGCGAAAACCCATCGCCCGCTCTCTCTCATCAACATTGGGCTCCACCAACTGCTGTAACTGTGAGTCCCAAACAAGTCCAGGTCCTCCCTCTCAAAAAGCATGAGAGCCTGGGAAACTCATGAGTGTGGGAAATGCAGCTCTAGGCTGTCCAACTAGGTTCACCACTGCCATGGGTGACCTATCAGCCACTACCACTGTCTGAGACTGACGCCCAACATCCAAGATATCATCAACAAGAATGTGGTCCAGTCGTTGAATCCCATCATAAGCACGCTGTAGAACCTCTCTGGGTAAGAGGTTTGTCCACCAAAGACGAAGACGATGAGCCCGTGATCCCACTCTGGCTGCATCTAACAATACAGCAGGTCCCATCCATGAATGGACCTGATGTGTACTCACCACCACTCTAGTGCGAGAATCACCCATCAATGGAACGTTCTCCAAAAGGTAAGCTGGAGAAACAGACTGATGAACCTGGAGATGTCGTAGTATCCGTAACATCTCCCAAAACACACCAGAACGAGGATCCTGAAGACCCAAACCGCGGCCCGCACGTGTATGTCCCTGACATGGCCATCCAGAAATCACCAAGTGAACAGGCCCATGTCTCTCTAGGTCATGCGCCCCCAGTAAGGAAATGTCTCCTGGTAAGGCCTTCTGGTAACCTCTGACTGCTGACATCGGTAATAACTCCGGATACCGATAGGCCAAGTGTGCCACATGATGTAGAGAGACTCGCCTAGCAGTCTCATCTCTCTCTACATACAAGTACCTCTGTACTCGGATACCCGCCTGTAATACCGCAGCTAGTCCGGTGCTGATCCCACCAAACAACTCCAATAGGCATATCCCCTCTACTGGATACTGCCAAGCAATGAGTGTGGTATCCAGAGGTGTCAAAGCAATCGCCTCTGGAGGCTCATCCTCACACTCATCCCCTGATGGTACGAAGGCTCCACTCCAAGCCTGCTGCACCAACTGATCTGCATGCTGCTGCAATGCCTCCTCTGAACTCCACAATGGAACATCCAAGGTGGATGGAACAATCCCACTTGTACTCCATAGCCGAGTGATCTCCTCTGGTATTGGAGTATCCTCTGCATGGGCGTTCCCCTCCAACAAGTCACCAGGCCAAGTAACTGCACCGCTGAAAGCCAAAACTGATGCTGCCATGGTCCCGGACTGTAGTGAGCCAAGACTGCCACTATTGAAGCGTACTGGTAGGCGACATACCCGTCCCTCACCAGACTGCCAACCAGGTCTATAAGAGGCTGTCTCCTCCCAATAGTCAATATTGAAACCCATAGGGTATAACACTGCTCCCCCAACTAGCACATCATAGGACTCAGCTATCGTCGCAATAGCCTGAGCTCTCACCACCGAGCTATCAGTCAGATGACCAGGCTGAACCTGGACAACAAGCTCTCCACGTGTGATGTACTGTGTCGAACCACCACCAAGAGATGTCTGGATCTGAAATGGACACCTCTCCACATCGGTCTTCCGTAACTCCAGACCAACAACTGCAGCCTTCCCCAACATAAGAGGCTGCGCACCAGAGTCTAACAAGACTCTCTGTGGTGTATAGACCTTCCCTGAAGGTCCTACCAAACGAAAGATCCCCCTCTGGTTATCCAATAGGACAACACCAGGTGTAAACCGCGCTCTCTCAAAGGCCGGTCTAGCTGGCAACTCCTCCAGTCTAGCCGCTGCTGCCTGCCATAAACCACTGGTCGCTGAACGGATCCCATGCTCCTCAACCAAGTCAGCTCCACTACCAACCACCTCTGCTCTAGTAGTAGGAACTGCACCATCCCTACTCTCACACAACATGACAGCCAACCGGAACACTGGGGCTGGGTCCACTCCCAATGTAAACATGTCACTGGCTGAAAATAAAGGATGCCGCATAATCAGCTGAGCCGCCCCCAACATCATGCTAGACTCAATCTGTGTAGTAGCAGGTGGCTGACTAGCAGGTACTCCATCAAGTACTCCATCACCACCTACCACACCTGCACTGGGACGTCTAGGAACCATGGATGTCGTCTGCAATGCCTCAGATAACGTGAAAGATTGGGGAAGTCTGATCTGTCTCCCAACCTCTCCTCTTTGTGGGTCCAACTCCACTGATGCTCCTCTAGGCTCTGGAGCACGTACTGCACTCCTAGTCACTGCTGCAGATGCATCCACCTGTGCTGCTCCGCACATGAAGTCCAAAGCATCTCTATCACCAGCATATGAGGTGGAAGCCTCAGCACCCGAATCTGATCTCCTATGAGCAATAGCCATACTAGCCAATCTCTGCTCCAACTGCTCAATCCGAGTAGCCATAGCTGTGTCAGAAGTAAGGGTAGGTATTGCACCCCTACTAGGTGTAGATCCTCTACCACCACCTCTACCACCTCGTCCTCCATGAACTGGAGCTCCTCTACTACCTGCCATAGCAGCCCTACCACTCCGTAACTCCGGGTGTAGGTCAAAACACCGGTCACTAGTATGACCAAATCTATGGCAGTGCTCACACTGCCTCTGTGCTGGCTGTGATGCACCAGAGGTATCAGGTCTGCTGCCCTGAGTACACTCTCTCCTATGGTGAGGTCCACCACAAGTCCAACAAGCAACACCACCACTCACTGGCTGCTGCTGCCCCGAAAATGAGGGTAAGGGTCTAACTCCACTAGGCCCTCCACTCGCTCCATAGGATCTGGGCTGTCCACCCTGTCCTCGAAAACCAACTGGGCGTGGTGCACTCTGCTGCACTCTAGAAGAAGTCACAACCGTGGATGAGGTCTCTCTACCAAATCCAGATGTCACCACTCTCTCCTCCACCATGTTGAGCTCAATACGCTCAGCCAAACCAAAGACTACTGCCAAAGTGGGCAAAGTAGCCTGCAACAACGTAGCATCACGAACTCTACGTCGCAACTCCCTGTCCAGTATCCCATACCAAAACTGGACTGCCTGGGCCTCAGTAACTCCCTGAGTGAAACTGATCAGCCGCCTCATGCGAGTGTATGCCTCGCGTAGGCTCTCTCCAGCCTTCCGCTGGAACTCCTGCAAGCTCCTCAGCTTGTCAGTCCGCACTCCCTGGTAGTTCTGCCTCAAACGTAGGAAGAACTCCACCATGGGGTTAAACCCCGGTACCACACCACCTCCTGCAGCGGTACCTCCACTCGTAGTAGCACTATCTCCAGCTAGTGCACCTCCACTAGCTCCACCAACACTACTCGAGCTAGAACTCGTAGGTACAGCCGACCTACTCCTGGCCACCGAACCTAAAGTGATGGAGACATAGTGTGGAGACCAATACTGTCTCCATAACTCAATCTCCTCCAAATGAGCTCTCCTGAACTCATGGTAGTCGTCCATCGGTGGACCCTCCAAGTGCTGAAACAACCCCTTCCATGCCATGAAGGGTGTGAACAAAGTCGGGTTCCGCATCTGCTGCAGATCACACCAACTATCGAACTCCTGGATGAAGTCATCCAACTCAATGGTACCCACTGTACCAGAGTAACGCCTAGGGCCTTTGGAGGCCCCATAAATCTCGTCCATGTCCCACAACAACGGTGCGGACACACCAAGTGCACTCTCAACTGAATCAGCTCCTATGTCGAACTCCAACTCAGAGTCAATCTCCTCCCTCACTGGGACCTGAGATACAGGCTGATACCGAGCACCACTCCGAGTAAACCCACTGCGTACTGCAGGGCTAACTCCTCTGGAATCTCCAAAGAACTCCATCGTGACAAAGTAACCACACCAACAAACCCGAACCACCAACTGCAATAGCAAGTCGCAACCGCAAGTGCCCCACCAAGTGCCAACACCACCGCGTGCCAACACCAACTAAAACACCACCCACTAATGTAACTCTAACCGAGATAACTACACTAGGGGAAGGGCAACCTGTAACCTGCCATCATAACACGCACTCTCACGGTCTGCAGGTCATCACTTCCTGCCTCACCGGAGAGAAACAAAGGTAGTCTGACTGGTCATCACTCCAGCCTCACCACCGAGAGCACACCAGAGCACCAACGCTCAAAAGTCAAGGCACCTCACACAAACGTGGTGCACAAACAGGAAGCAGAGAATGGAGGGGATCCAATCACAAGAAATCTAAACGAAAACCCTCCATCTCATAACACAACACGGGACTGACTCTGCCACCATTTGGCATTTGACATAAGAGTAGTTCGTATCTAAGTCCTAAGCTACCAGGATCACCAAGAATGGGATCAAATTGCCTCTCCTAGCCAAAGCTACATGTGTATAGATAACAGTGGCACAGTCACTATGACAACAAGTGAGGGTGGACCAGTTGGCTAGGGCACCAGTCTAGGAACAAGAGATCTAGGGGTCAAACCCTGTTGCGCACAATCTAGCAAGAAAGGCAGATTTTGCCAACCAATGACCAAGATCTACACTAAACTAGCTAGCCTCACGCCAGCAAGCTGGCTTGCTGGCCCTTCTGGCCCTTCTAGGCCTTCGTAGCCTCTCATAGCCCACAGCCCTATGCCTCGAAGCCTCTAAACACCAAAATTCAGCCAAATGAGGCCTTTCTTGTTGCCACTTCGAACCTCCTCCAAAATTGGCAAAACTTCTCCAAATCTGCGAAAATCTGACGTAAAATCTGACGTAAATCCTAAAGATGGATGTCCGCCAAATCCCCCGCTAACTTTCCACTCGAGCCAAATTGACAAAACGGGTTTTTCCAAATCACAATTTCATGAGAAGAGCTTTCCAACTCCACCTTCAATTTCACTTTCTGAGCCCAACTCGCAGCAAATTGGTCCTGCCTTCACCTCCTGAGCTCAAAATCACAACACTGCTCGAAAATTGCTCCTTCTTTGCTCGAAATTTGGCCAGCGCTTCCGCACACCGTCCGCCTAACTGCCAGATTTGCATCAACTACACGAGCTTCTGCACTCTAGGGAAACACAGAACCTGAATCGAGCTACCACGATCCACCGAGCTTGGAGATACCACCAACACTCAACGTTCCTGCACCCGATTTCCCCCTGACTTCACTTCTCTGATGTAATCAGATTGCTTAACATTCTCAACTCAACTCAACTCAGATCAGTACTTGATCTGTCACTCTATAAACTGCCAACAATTGGGCACTGATTACAGTCAAGCCACACCCACTCAAGCATAGAGAATCCAGGTGACGCTCGCCGGCCTCTGTCCACCATAGCCAGGAACTCGAAGGCTCAACATCAGAGAAGTGAGCTCTCTGGAGCTCACTTTGAAACTATACCCCCTGGACTTGAGCTAGCCCTGAAACCCTAACGGTCCCGCTGACGGCACACTCGACGGTGCAAACGGTGCAAAGTGACGGTGGGCCCCACCGTGAAGTCAGTACCCCGAACACAAAATCTAACCGTCGGAAAGTAGTCCTTGAGAAATAGCTAGAAAAACTCTAACTACCATCACTGGAACTCCAGTGTCCGAGCATCTAGATGCGGAACTACAAATGGCGTGACAATGCCTATCAAGCACATCCTACGCTGCTCTGCCAAGCCAAGGCTCACAATCTAGGTCAAACAGTTTAGGTCCATAGCCTACCCTAACACCTGATGCTTGGATGCCTCTAACACTGTTGGAACAGCGGTAATACCAGTGCAAAAACCCATCACCCTCTCTCTCTCATCAGCATTGGGCTCCACCAACTATTGTAACTGTGAGTCCCAAACAAGTCCAGGTCCTCCCTCTTGAAAAGCATGAGAGCTTGGGAAACTCATGAGTGTGGGAAATGCAGCTCGAGGCTGTCCAACTAGGTTCACCACTGCCATAGGTGACCTATCAGCCACTACCACTGTTTGAGACTAATGCCCAACATCAAAGATATTATCAACAAGGATGTGGTCAAGTCGGTGAATCCCATCATAATCGCTGTAGAACCTCTCTGGGTAAGAGGTTTGTCCACCAAAGACAAAGACAATGAGCCTGTGATCCCACTCTGGCTGCATCTAACAATACAAAAGGTCCCATCCAAGAATGGACCTGATGTGTACTCACCACCACTCTGGTGCAAGAATCACCCATCAAAGGAATGTTCTCCAAAAGGTAAGCCGGAGAAACGGACTGATGAACCTGGAGATATCATAATATCCATAACATCTCCCAAAACACACCAGAACGAGGATCCTGAAGACCCAAACCACAGCCCACACATGTATGTTCCTGATATGGCCATCCTGAAGTCACCAAGTGAATAGGCCCATGTCTCTCTAGGTCATGCGCTCCCAATAAGGAAATGTCTGCTGGTAGGGCCTTTTAGTAACCTCTGATTGCTAACATCGGTAATAACTCTGGATACCGATAGGCCAAGTGTGCTACATGATATAGAGAGACTCGCCTAACAGTCTCATCTCTCTTTACATACAAGTACCTCTGTACTCGGATACCCGTCTGTAATACCATAGCTAGTCATGTATTGATCCCACCAAACAACTCCAATAGGCATATCCTCTCTATTGGATACTGCCAAGCAATGAGTATGGTATCTGGAGGTGTCAAAGAAATCACCTTTGGAAGCTCATCCTCACACTCATCTCTTGATGGTACAAAGGCTCCACTCCAAGCCTACTGCACCAACTGATCTGCATGCTGCTGCAATGCCTCCTCTAAACTCCATAATGGAACATCCAAGGTGGATGGAACAAATCCCACTCGTACCCCAAATCCGAGTGATCTCCTCTGGTACTGGAGTATCCTCTGCATGGGCGTTCCCCTCCAACAAGTCACCAGGCCAAGTAACTACACCACTGAAAGCTAAAACTGATGTTGCCATGGTCCTAGACTATAGTGAGCCAAGACTGCCACTATTGAAGCATATTGGTAGGCGACATACCCGTCCCTCACCAGACTGCCAACCAGGTCTATAAGAAGTTGTCTCCTCTCAATAGTCAATGTTGAAACCCATGGGGTATAACACTGCTCCCCCAACTAGCACATCATATGACTTAGCTATTGTTGCAATAGCTTGAGCTCTCACCACCGAGCTATCAGTTGGATGACCAGGCTGAACCTAGACAACAAGCTCTCCACGTGTGATGTACTGTGTCAAACCACCACCTAGTGATGTCTAGATCTGAAATGGACACCTCTCCACATCCGTCTTCCGTA
The DNA here is from genome assembly GCA_948567375.1 of Lunularia cruciata. Lineage (NCBI taxonomy): Eukaryota > Viridiplantae > Streptophyta > Marchantiopsida > Lunulariales > Lunulariaceae > Lunularia > Lunularia cruciata. Next base: position 49,328,706 of record OX419756.1, on the reverse strand, counting down.
ACTCCAGACCGACAACTACTGCCTTCCCCAACATAAGGGGCTACGCACCAGAGTCTAACAAGACTCTCTGTGGTGTATAGACCTTCCCTGAAGGTCCTACCAAACAGAAAATCCCCCTCTGGTTATCCAATAGGACAACACCAAGTGTAAACCACGCTCTCTCAAAGGCCGGTCTAGCTGGCAACTCCTCCAGTCTAGCCATTGCTGCTTGCCATAAACCACTGGTCGCTAAATAGATCCCATGCTCCTCAACCAAGTCAGCTCCACTACCAACCACCTTTGCTTTGGTAGTAGGAACCGCACCATCCCTACTCTCACACAGCATGGTAGCCAACCAGAACATTGGGGTTGGGTCAACTCCCAATGTAAACATGTCATTGGCCGAAAACAAAGGACGCCGCATAATTAGCTGAGCCATCCCCAACATCATGCTAGACTTAGTCTGTGTTGTAGCAAGTGGCTGACTAGCAGGTAGTCCATCATGTACTCCATCACCACCTACCACACCTACACTGGGACATCTAAGAACCATGGATGTCGTCTATAATGCCTTAGATAGTATGAAAGACTGGGGAAGTCTGACTTGTCTCCCAACCTCTCCTCTATGTGGGTCCAACTCCATTGATGCTCCCTCTAGGATCTAGAGCATGTATTGCACTCCTAGTCACTACTGCAGATGCATCCACCTGTGCTACTCCGCACATGAAGTCCAAAGCATCTCTATCACCTGCTTATGAAGTGGAAGCCTCAGCATCCAAATCTGATCTCCTCTAAGCAATAGCCATACTAGCCAATCTCTGCTCCAACTGCTCAATCTGAGTAGCCATAGCTATGTCAGAAGTAAGGGCAGGTATTGCACCCCTACTAGGTGTAGATCCTCTACCACCACCTTGTCCTCCATGAACTAGAGTACCTCTACTACGTGCTATAGCAGCCCGACCACTCCGTAACTCCGAGTGTAGGTCAAAACACCGGTCACTAGTGTGACCAAATCTGTGGCAATGCTCACACTACCTTTGTGTTGGCTGTGATGCACCCGAGGTATCAGGTCCACTACCTTGAGTACACTCTCTCCAATGGTGAGGTCCACCACAAGTCCAGCAAGCAACACCACCACTCATTGGCTATTGTTGACTCAGAAATGAAGGTAAGGGTCTAACTCCACTAGGCCCTCCACTCGCTCCATAGGATTTGGGATGTCCACCTTGTCCTCGAAAACCTACTACGCGTGGTGCACTCTGCTGCACTCTAGAAGAAGTCACAGCCGTGGATGAGGTCTCCCTACCAAATCCAGATGTCACCACCCTCTCCTCTACCATGTTGAGTTGAATACGCTTAGCCAAACCAAAGACCACTGCCAAAGTAGGCAAAGTAGCATGTAACAGCATAACATCACAAACTCTACGTCGCAACTCCCTATCTAGTATTCCATACCAAAACTGGATTGTCTGGGCCTCAATAACTCCCTGAGTGAACCTGAACTGATAAGCTGCCTCATGCAAGTGTATGCCTCACGTAGGCTCTCTCCAGCCTTCCGTTGGAACACCTGCAAGCTCTTGAGCTTGTCAGTCCGTACTCCTTGGTAGTTCTACCTCAAACACAGGAAGAACTCCACCATGGGGTTAAACCCCGGTACCACACCACCTCTTGCAACAGTACCTCCACTCGTGGTAACATTATCTCCAACTAGTGCACCTCCACTAGCTCCACCAACACTACTTGAGCTAGAACTCGTAGGTATAGCCAATCTACTCCTGGCCATTGAGCCTAAAGTGATAAAGACATAGTTTGGAGACCAATATTGTCTCCATAACTCAATCTCCTCCAAATGAGCTATCTTGAACTCATGGTAGTCGTTCATCAGTGGACCCTCCAAGTGCTGAAACAACCCCTTCCATGCCATGAAAGGTGTGAATAAAGTCAAGTTCCGCATCTACTGCAGATCACAACAACAATTGAACTCTTGGATGAAGTCATCCAACTCAATGGTACCCACTATACTAGAGTAACACCTAGGGCCTTTGGAGGCCCCATAGATCTCGTCCATGTCCCACAACAACGGTGTGGACACACCAAGTGCACTCTCAACTGAATCAGCTCCTGTGTCAAACTCCAACTCAGAGTCAATCTCCTCCCTCACTAGGACCTGAGATACAAGCTGATTTAGAGTACCACTCCGAGTCAACCCACTGCGTACTACAGGGCTAACTCCTCTAGAATCTCCAAAGAACTCCGTTGTGACAAAGTAACCGCAATAGCAAACTCAAACCACCAACTGCAACCGCAAGTCGCAACCGCAAGTACCCCACCAAGTGCCAATATTGACTAAGCACCACCCACTAATGTAACTCTAACCGAGATAACTACACAAGGGGAAAGTGCAACCTGTAACCTGCCATCATAACATGCACTCTCATGGTCTGCAAGTCATCACTTCCTACCTCATCAAAGAGAAACAAAGGTAGTCTGACTGGTCATCACTCCATCCTCACTACCGAGAGCACACCAGAGCACCAACGCTCAAAAGTTAGGGCACCTCACACAAACGTGGTGCATAAACAGGAAGCAAAGAATGGAGGGAGTAGGGGGTCCAATCACAAGAAATCTAAACAAAAACCCTCCATCTCATAACACAACACGGGATTGACTCTGCCACCATTTGGCATTTGACATAAGAGCAGTTTGTATCTAAGTCCTAAGCTATCAGGATCACCAAGAATGGGATCAAATTGCCTCTCCTAGCCAAAGCTACATGTGTATAGATAACAGTGGCATAGTCACTAGGACAACAAGTGAGGGTGGACTAGTTGGCTAGGGCACCAGTCTAGGAACAAGAGATCTAGGGATCAAACCCTATTGCGCACAATCTAGCCGGAAAGGCAGATTTTGCCAACCAATGACCAAGATCTACTCTAAACTAGCTAGCCTCATGCCAGCAAGCTGGCCCTATGCCTCAAAGCCTCTAAACGCTCAAATTCAGCCAAATGAGGCCTTTCTTCTTGCCACTTTGAGCCTCCTCCAAAATTAGCAAAACTTCTCCAAATTTGTGAAAGTCCTCCAAACTAGCAAAACTCCTCCAAATATGGCCAAAATTTGATGTAAATCCCAACCAAAATCTGACGTAAAATCTGACATGAACCCTAAAGTTGGCTATCCACCAAATCCCCCACTAACTTTCCACTTGAGCCAAATTGACAACACGGATTTCTCCAAATCACAAATTCATGAGAATAGCTTCCTAACTCCACCTTCAATTTGACTTTCTGAGCACAACTCGCAGCAAATTGGTCATGCTTTCACCTCTTGAGCTCAAAATCACAACCATTGCTCAAAATTTGCTCCTTCTTTGCTCAAAATTTGGCCAACGCTTCCGCACACCATCTGCCTAACTGCCAAATCTGCATCAATTGAGCTTTTGCACACTAGGGGAACATTGAACTTGAATCAAGCTACCAATGATCCACCGAGCTTTGAGATACCACCAACACTCAAAGTTCTTGCACCCGACTTCCCCCTGACCTGACTTCTCTGATGTAATCGGATTGCTTACCACTCTCAACTCAACTCAACACATATCAGTACTTGATCTGTCACTCTATAAACTGCCAACATATGGGCACTGATTACAGTCAAGCCACACCTACTCACGCATAGAGAATCCAGGTGATGCTTGCCGGCCTCTGTCCACCATAGCTAGGAACTCGAAGGCTCAACATCAGAGAAGTGAGCTCTCTGGAGCTCACTTAAAAACTATACCCCTTGGACTTGAGCTAGCTCTAAAACCCTAACGGTCCCGCTGACGGCACACTCGACGGTGCAAATGGTGCAAATGGTGCAAAGTGATGGTGGGCCCCACCGTGAAGTCAATACCCCAAACACAAAATCTGACCGTCGGAAAGTAGTCTCTGAGAAACTACTAAAATAACTCTAACTACTATCACTAGAACTCCAATGTCCGAGCATCTAGATGTGGCACTACAAATGGCATGACAGCCTCCTATCCTTGGAAGATTACAATCATTTGCACTTGATTTTATAATCAAATTTCTTGGTCATTCTTTAGTTGTTTGGTGGTTGAGAAGTAGGTAGGCATTCATCCTCCACACATGAAAAACCCTTGGTAGATAAAAATTCATCTTTCATGCACATGTCATGTCCTAGGTGAGTTTTATTTCTCCACACATGAAAAACATTCCTCAAGTAGTCACTCTCACATATGCAAAACCTTTGCAGAATGTGAATTGTTTTCTTGCATGCCAATTGTCATTGATTGCAATTCTTTGTCTAGATACTAGCACATTCAAACTTGTGTATGGTCAGTCAAGTATAAAGACCTTTAGGTACAAGGGTACTTGGACCTATGATCTTCACTTCTAACTTTCCTTTGGCCATATCCTACTTGGCACTTTTTCTACAAAAGGCTTTTTAGCTTTGCACTTGTTCCATTTGGATTTGTTCCTATTGTGGCACTATTACAAATGACATCCTCAATAAGGGAGTTTCCTTCCTAACCAATACATTATTTGGCCATATATTAAAAAATAAGAATGATTTGATAAAAGGTGTGAAGTTTACAAAAATGTGGATACCACAAGCATCCAGAATGTGTGTGACAAAATTGGCAACACACCAAGAATATGTAAGCTATATATAGATATGATACACTTCTTTGGAAGCTAGAGGTGACAAGAAGTAACTTAAGTGGATCATGCCTTATACTTTGATACCTTGATTGTCAAACTTACAAGATGCTTGATAGTCAAGCGACCAAAAGCTTGCCCAATTTAGTTTACAAGACCTAAAATGTGTGTATTATCTACTTAAAGAGGAGATAAAAAGACCTAGCATGGCCAAAGTAGTAAATAAAAGAGCTAAAAAATAAGACATTGCAGATAGAAGTACTCTTAAGAGATATCTTTATCATATTATAGTAATTGATTGAAGAACATTGACTTGCTCTTGTGAGAAGTAAAGTTAGGGATAGAGGAAAGAAGGAGAAAAATCAAAGGATCACACAAAATAAATAGGAATTGCCAAGGATCACCTAGCTTTTGTAAGCTATCTAAAGATAGATGTAGATGAGATACTATTAAAAGTATTCTAAACATCTATCCATATGATAACCAAATTGGGATGTGTATTTGAGTACTCTATTTCCAAGAGATAAAACCTCATTACCTCTTGATTAGTAGCTCTAAATAAAGATGGACTAAGATGTTATTAGTTGTGAGAACAATGTTGAAGAATAATGATATGGCTAACAAGATGCAATAAGACCTCTCCAATAGCAATTGGTGTAATTTTTTTTCCTTCTCCATTAGTTAGTCAAGTACTAACACTTAGTACTTGACTAACTAACATAGGAATCTTTCTTATTATTGCTACAACCACCTCAAACAATTATATAAGAATGTTAGAGGGATCATCTACTTAGGAGCAAACTCTAAAATGCTTGTAAAATATCCTTGATAAGCTCTAGGAAGAGAGCATTTGTTATTCATAATGCATGGCAAACTTATTCATAATGTATGGAAAACTTACTCCTCTAGCAAAGAATGTAATAAGTGCAAGAAAAAAATATTCTCATCGATAAGACTAGCCATAGAAAAAGGATGAAGTGCTTATGCTCTTGTACTATACTCTTTAATTTGACCTAAGTTCTTACACCATTGTAATAAAGTAGACTTTGCAATATCTTGTAATTAAAATTATCTCCTAAAATATATAATTCAAATAGACTCTTCTTATAAGGTAGGTTAATCCTTAACTTGGAATCTAAAAATTCTAGTAAAAACCTCTCTTTCTACATATTCCCATCTAATATAGCAACAATACCAATGTGGGAGTAGAAAAAATGAGAACCATGTCAAAGAATCATATGAGAATTGATCTAATGGTAAACAAAAACATTCTATCTAGTCTTGTCATGAAGTGCACAAAGAGGCCTATGGAATAAGTGTGGATATATTTTACTGGTCTCAAATAGCTCTAGAATATAGCACACTTGAGATGCTAACTACTCTAATGACTTGATTAGTATGCTCCATACAATCAATACATAGATTCACATAGTATATGGAATCCTAAATATCAAAGATGTTGATGTGATTCTCCACCTTACATTTGCATCCCAAGTGGTCCAATCACAATCACCCAACTAAAAATTTGTATGATGTTTGTAATCTTGGATGTAAACAATATCTATATAATCATCCATCATAGATAGTTATCCCAAGTGGTCCAATCATAATTCTCTCATTTCACTCTAACATGGATTTTCTCATCTACTTTCCACATGGGGCTTTACTCTTTGCTAGGTGAAGAATGTATAACAAACAAGGTTTTATATTCATGTGCCGCTCTGGACTCTATGAGGAAGTGAAATCTAACTAATATATAAGTAACAATAATAACATTGGATACTTAGTCTTCTGTTCATACTTGCTAAACCATAAACCGTTTGCATTGCACCTCACATGAATAAATACTAACTCTCATAAAACCATAAACCTCTAAACTTGTATTTCCTTCCTATTTAGTTTCAAATCAAGTTCCAATAGATCTAAAGGTGAAAATACCAAAAATAAAAATAAAATTCACTCATACATAACATAATCATTTAAAACACTAAAATGTCTAAATATATTCATCTCTTTTATCTATATTTCATTACTAAATATTATTGTTGACCAATGGAAGAAACAAATTTCAACAACAAAAATCACTTACTTACTAGTAATCTATGAACCAAAGTACACTTAGAAATTAGATATTCTTTGCAAGTCTTTGACCCACTCTCTCCTCCTCCGTAGCCACCTACTTCCCTAGTCGCTATGACCAGATCGCTATGTCTAGAAGATATAGAAATGCAAAAGGCGATCGCCTAGAATAACAAGAAGATGAATCTCCCCATCAATCAAGTGGTACAAGCATAAAACATAAGAAGAAGTAAAATAGAGCTAACTCCCAATAGGATTTGATAGACGGTACACAAATGAAAAAGGGAGAAACAAGAATAAAGGAATCTGATTCTAATGTTGGGATAAAGATCTGTGGTGCATTTGGGAGAGATCGGACAAAATATGGACCTTCATTCTTGCCAACTTTCGGCAATTTGCAATTCGGAGCGAGAATTACTAAGATGGGAAAGTGAAAGGCGACCGCGTAGGAAAAACGAAGGATGGGAAGACCCCATCAAGCCGTACAAGGGAGAGACAAAAAAGGTATCAAGCTGTACAAGGGAAAGGAAAAAAAGGTAACATGGGGCTAAGCCCCAATAGAGTCTGTATGAGAAATCTGCCTTACTGCACCTAAGATATCCGAGCTATACAAGTGGTACGGTCTACACACAAATGAAATATTTGATGAAACATCCCTTAATGTGATTGCTGTCCTATGGATTACACCATCCACTGTCTCCCGTAGAGCAATGGAGACACACTATCTAGAATATAGTACAAAGTATGAGAAAGCAGGTATAGGGAAGTTGACCGACAGGTTCCATTTAAGAGTCCAGGTAGCTCCGTACGAAGAAGGTGTACAGGACAACGTCGTCTACATACGTTGACAGACGGGGCGGGAGCGAGCAAGATGTCACTAAGGGCAGCGCCAAGTTCTCCCCCAGTCTTCCGAGTAGGACTGGTGATAGTTGCGTCTGGAAGAAGAAGAAGAAGAATGCAAGCTTTTCTCTGCGGTCGAAGAAAGGCAGCAGGACTGACTGAGACCCCCACGATGAGCTCCGATGCTAATCATGACGGTGCGGAGGCTTCGGGCCAAGGACAACCTGAGGCGAGTGCCCCTGAAGGTTCGGAAGAAATAAGAGTTCAAAGAATTCGAAATAGTGCACTCTACTTCGAAGTTCCCAAGAGTAAGGTAAGGTCGACTTCACTACGTGAAATTATGAATTCTGAACTATGAACTTGATCGATTCTTGTTTAGCAGGTATCAATACATGATAGGCGGGTCTGCTGAATTGGACAGAGGATTAAAACCTCAGCTTTGAAATGCTGACTTTGAGTTGTTTCATCGTTGTTTTGGGCTCTTTTCTGCTGCCGCTGCGTTGGAAGTAGGAATACCGACCTGTTCATTTTTTGTTTCCAATTTGAAGAGAATGGGCTTGAAATTAAGAAAGTGATAGTATCTCTACTCCTTAGAGAGAAACGATCATAATTTGCGGTTTGATTTTTTCTTCGGTGGACTAACTGCAGTCAGTGGGGCCTGTATACCTTATTATTTATACCGGGTACCTATATGTGATTCTGATTGAGTTGATGTCCATCAAGGAATTTGGAGAGGAGAAATGTCGGTTGAACGACTATGAAGGTTTTTACCTTCCTATGTAATCTCATCAGGGGCAGCTATAATCAGTACTGTGAGGCAGACAAATTTGAATCAGGTACCCAGATAGTCGGTTGTTGTTCCAGCAAAGGTGCTTTCAGACCGACCTGAGTATTCTACTACTTGGAAAATTGTCGTGGTTGGATTATTCTTGACCGCTAGCATCAGTGATATATCTTCTTCTCTGCTTCCCGCGCTCACTCAGGTTACATATCTTCCTACTTCCCACTCCAGTCGGCAGTCTCGATGGTCTGAGCTGTTGGCATCGCGTTCGCGACATGAACAACACTTCACTTGACTCTTTTTGACTGCTAACACCTCCAGATGAATTAATCAACAAATAAATAAGCCTCCCTCCAGACGGGCATCCATGTCAGTTTAGCGACAGTCTGCTTTCCTGCAGGGATCGGAGAAACTGTGAAAGCTTGTTTTCTTCTCAGGTAGGAACTTGGCATCAAATTTACTGTGATGGAAATTACCATTAACACGGCGCAGATGGTACTGATCAGCCATAACGATATAGAGTCCAAGTCATCAACCACATATCCATGTCTTGGCATCTGATTGCACTCCAGCGTGTTTTCTATTCTACTCACTTCTGTATGGTATGTAGGTTCCTCTTGTTTACTCGCCCAAATACAACATTGGTTTCATGGGTCTTGAAAAACTGTAAGTATACAGTGCTCATGCATTCTCGTGATTAGATCTGTTCTTGTTTTTGTTCACCTCACCTCTGGTATATGTCCTGTCAGTTGTCATGTTTTACCCGTGTCTGACTTCTTGCTTTCTTTATATCTTTCTGATTTCTCAGAAGAAGCGACTGACTTTCAAAGTATTAGGCGTTGTTTAACCAAAAGTTGTTGGGACCAGAACTGCATGATCACCACTGTAATTACCTTGTCGTTTGCATCAAAAGTATAAAGAACCAGAGATTATTCACCTCTAAACGTCTGCTGCTGTATCTTTTTAGTCATCCGTTTGATTCTGGAAAGTGGGGGAACATATGGAATATTCTGGTCCAAGAGAAGAAAATTGCCGCCGAGAGATTCATTGAACCTGCGGAGGCGACCTCTGACGACCTACGTGTGGTATACATACAGCCTTCGCTCACAAAGCTCCAAATGTGCGTTTATAGAGTTGTTGCCAAGAATAACTACGTTTCGTTAGCTTTGTGCTGGTGTGCATCTCTCTTTTCCAAAAATTGCGCTTAGAGGCGTTTGAGTGGTTGATGAAATTGAACCTCCTTTAATGCAGGTACATGAACAGCCGTATCTGACCAGTTTAGAGAGAAGCAGAACTGTGGCACGGATTATCGAGGTGTGCCTCTGTCCTGTTTAGCTCTTAACAATCGTATTCTGCACTGAAAGTCATACATATTTATCACAATCTGGTACTTGTCTATCCGTTTTCCTACGCTAAGGGGTAATGCCATGCAGGTGGCACCCGTAGCCATGTTGCCAAACTTCATCGTCCAGCGTCAGGTGCTCCAACCTTTTCGAAAGCAGGTCAAAACCGGTTCTACAATGCCTCAATTTGGACTTGATGAATGTGGAACTCATCATGAAATATAGACACCTGATGAGTTTATTCAATTTGTGTAATAGTATTCAGCTTCAGTCATATGTGCTTGAGTCTAGTATCGAGAGTAATATCGGTATAACAGCAAGTGGAACATGGCAAGTGCAAGATTTTAGGTTGAACAAGGACAGGAAGGTTGTACATAGATTCTTCAGCAACCTCTTCGCGATCTGTCTGCTGTCTCAGCAGAAGACTCAATTGAATCTATCACAACTGTTCTTTCTGCAGGTAGGAGGAACAGTTCTCGCGGGCAAACTTGCAAAGGAGAGGGGCTGGGCAATCAATCTCGGCGGAGGTTTCCACCATTGTTCTGCAGAGAGGGGTGGAGGATTCTGTGTCTATGCGGACATAACACTGTGCATCCAGTTTGCATTCAGCCAACCTGGTATTTCCAGGTGCTTAAGTTGAATGCTTCTGAACCTACATCCATGTATACATCCTTCAGTGCTTTGGAATCTACGTGATGTCTGTTTTGTTTCACTTTCTTCTGTCCTTGTCCAGTGCAAAATATGCGTTAAGATGCATTGAGCCAGACATATAGAATGACTTTCAAGGAAACAGGAACTGCGAATTGTGCGCCAGAAACCAGAAACTATTGCGCGCCAACCATGAACCGAAGAAACAACCTGGCTTGGTCAGAGGGCGGATGATAAGAACTTGCATGCACGGGTTTCGGAACACCCTTTCCAATCTGAAACTGGACAAACCCATAATACAGTTTGTTTGTCGCCTCCGGAGTTGATTAGTAGTCATGAAAATGTCATGTTTCTGCCATTCTGTAGTGGGTGAATGAATATTGGAACTTACTTCATTTTCGGTGCCTTAGGATATGTTTGGTACGGAATCACTTTGTACTATGGTAATTGAGTTAAACCTGTGGCTTTCGATCAGAGCAATGATCATAGACTTGGACGCGCATCAGGGCAACGGTCATGAGCGGGACTTTTTTGGGGACGGTATGAGATTCTGCACTGCACATTTCCACATACTTTTGATGTAACATACAGCGTTGTCTCTCGGGGCGCTGAAGTCGAGACGCTGAATGCTTGTAACTATTTGTTCTTCAGCAGTGCAAGTTGGCCGCGTTGTTCCACCCGAACCTAAGAAATTTATACGTTCTTATCGCCTTTATGCAGACAGAGTATACATTCTTGACATGTACAACAGCCAAATTTATCCTTTCGTAAGAATTTCTTTGCCCCTCACTTCGTCGCTGCCTGGGGAAATTTCACTTTTACGATTGCAGGGCGTAGTAAGTTTACCAAGCGCTGGAGTTAGAGTAAATAAAGATGCCATTTTTCCTGCCAACGACTCCGTCGCTGCCTGTGGGAGTTAAACTACATGGTGGCAGGAAGTAGTAAGTCTCAAATGCAAAGGAGTTAGAGGAAGCTGTTTTCTCATGACGGGTTAATTTTGCAGGATGTCGAAGCGAAAAAGAAGATCAATCAGATGGTGGAGCTCAAGGTGAGCGAGTAATCTAGGAAGCTGCTAAAAATGCTCAAGAAGATTACTTTTCGTTTTGGATCTTCGTGAAAAAACAATGATTTCTCGTAACTTCAAGTATCTTTCATACTGATATCATGATTGAAGACATTACCGATGAAGCGACTGATATTTATTTATATTTGGTGTATTATGTTGGATTTTTACTTCCCTGTATTATTCGCAAGGAGATACGTTGATTGCAAGGTAATGTCGCTGACATGTTCTGCTTTGCACTGTTTACTGTGTATGACACTTCAGACTGGAACAACTACAGACGAGTACCTTGAACTACTGGATGCAGAGCTGAAAGTATGGTCATCGAGGAAAACCCTGTAGGAGCTTGTTTGCAGTGATGTATTAAGTATATAAATTTGATTGTCTGCTTAACGTTTTGTCTTGGTACTATTTGATGTCGAAGACTGAAAATCATTTAGTGAGCTGGTGGTCGACCGCAATTAAGCTGTGTGTCAAATAAGCTGAGGTTCGTTGTTTGGTTTCATAATCACCCGTTTGTTATTCCGTACTGGTTGTTGCAGAAAGCCAAAGATGCTTTTGTACCAGATTTGATAATCTACAATGCTGGGACCGACATTCTTAAGGATGATCCACTCGGAAGGCTTTGTGTGGGTGCTCTAACTTATCACGCAATTTGTTCATATTCCTTTCGAACTCGCGTTTTGACACACAAATAGTCTCCCTTAGTTAGAGTGGAAACCTCTGAACTTTATATGGTCAGTTCACTCTCCACTCCTTTACCCCCCTTATCTACCAGTCATCGCAACTTTCACCCTGTTCAAGGAAGATGGAATCAATATTTATGCTCCTACACGTAACGCCAACGGAAACCTCTGAAGCTGGAAGTACGTGATGGTCAAATGCTTTTTGCAATTCAATACTGCTTACCACTTCGTTCTCCTGACATCAATTCTCAACCTTTGTGCAGGTGACAGCGGAGGGAGTAACGACTCGAGACGAAAAAGTATTCACCTTCGCCCGTGGAGCATGGAACAAACCCGTACCTATAGTGATGGTCACGTCAGGTTAGTCCTCGCAACCCCCTTAAGGGGCAGTATACATTTCCACATTTCCACGTCTCTGGCATGTGCGATCTATCTTTACTTTTAAGTATCAGTGATCCAGAGACGACGCAATAGAACTGAATCCTGTTTCGACCTTTTTTTGTGTACAGGTGGATATATGATGAAAAGTGCACGGGTTATAGCTGACTCTATCGCCAATCTGTTAGAAAAAAACATCATTTCAATCGATTAGTTGGGTCAGGTCACGAGTAACGAGTAACGATTAATGTAGTTGGCTGTACAGATTGGATTGGCGAACAGTAGATCAGTACCAAAACTGGCAGGGATGTCATCTGCAGTTAGAAACTGACAGTTACATTATTGGTCTAGTAATTGTAGTATATGGATTCCATATTGCGGCAGTTCTCAATATCATTTTCCTTGGTGGAAGTACCGTCACCCACAAGTGGTTACTTTGTAAATCAGTTGTACTCGGGAAGTCCAGGGGCGTTTGACCATTGGTTCTTGAGCTTTAAATGTTTTCTACAAAAAAGTTTGAATGACTGCACCAGTTTCTTCTGTGAGCAATTCCACGACGTTTCTGCATGATTTCTGATGTAGGAGGTTGCATACGCAGGTCTTACCCGATATGCCAACTTGGCAGTAAAACTTATGGCCACATAACGGGGATGTTAACTCACTTGCATCCTAATTTCTCGCAGTGATCCCAGTTTGATCTCGCATTGTCAGTTGTTTGGTGTCATGCTTTCCGCAATCAAGTACACATCCTCGACTTGCTGACGATGCGAACAAGCACTGGATCCTGTGAGGAATGAATCTCTCAACCCGATTGAAGATAAGCTTCTATTAGCCTTGAAAGTTCGCTCATCCTGTTCCATGAGTCCTGGAGTTACCCGAGACTCGGATTCGTGAGAAATTGCTAAGAGCATTCGTTCTCTGTCCGGTTGGGAACAGAGTAAAATCGCACAAGTATAATCATCATGAAGCGGAACCGCAGTCACAAGTCTTCTGCACATTTGAACAGCGTATGTATCATCTGAGAAACTCATATGGGTACACAGTTATCCATCTAGAGAAATCGTATCGATGTGTCAACCAGGTCCGAAGAGCTGAGAATCCACAGCCATTTCGTAACGAAAGATTTACTGGATGCAGGTGGTCAATGCTGTTGCTTTTCAGGATCATTTCGTGAGAAATTTCTCAACACGGACAGAGCAACCTATCATTCAGGTATTCTCTCGTGCATATCGCCATCGATTAAAGTGACTTAAGGCAGAAATCGAGAACCCTACTGATTGGCATCCATCTCACAACGGTGATAGACATGGGAAGGCCTTGGCTTTGGAATATGTAGTCGCCCCCCTCGACGGAGATCGTCGATTTCATTAGGTGGGCATTGACATTTACCCCTTTGCTCAGTGTTCTTCAACATCTCTGCCAATTTGAGGGTTGATTGAGGGGGGCACCGGCCATCTGTCTCTGCATTTGCCAAGAATGTGAATCCTATCACTGCAGCCCAGCACTATGGATTGGTCGAGGGACCCAAAGCAAAGTTGTCGTCCCTGGAATGGATGAATGTGAAGGACTTGTCAAGACAGCGCCTGGACAGCTTGAACCCTTGTCCAATTTGCAAAGAAAAATTTCAAATCAAGGAGAAGGTATTACACGTAAAGCTGAAAATGGCATACTCCGTCAGAATTCCGGGCGGGAATGCAACCTACTTGCCTGAAATCACTTGCAGGTGATCCAAGCCTTGATTACACTACGAACGCAAAGACAAAAAATAATTCGCAAATGTCTTTTTGTGCAGGTCATCCTCAGCTGCTCTCACCTCTTCCACAGAGTAAGGATCGACAACAAATCGTTTCCATTCTGCACTGGCACTGTAAACAATCGTCTGACAAACATAATGGAACTCCTCTCGTGGAGATGGAAGTAAGATTCCAGTTACGAATTTTGAGAGGAATCCAGTGGACGGCAGGCTTGTATGGTCAGCTTCGAGAAATACTCACAGCAACAGCCATGTTGTCCGGTCTGCCGATCTACCCACTACGAGAAGCTAGTCCTGAAGGACTCCTCAGCAAAATTCAAGCATCATTGTGCCACAAGGTATGCTATTTTGCTAAATGTAGAAACCAAAACTCTTATCTTCTGGTAGGTGCAATTACCGCAAGTGTTTGAACCTTAACCTGCTGTGTACAGAATACAAGCCGCACTCAAAGGCTACCTAACGAGAAGAACATATAGGCCCCAGTTTCGCTGTCCTAAGGACCCTCAAAAGCGCAGAGCTTGGTTTGCTTCGAAGGTTAGCCAGCAACAATTTTCTTTTCTTGTCCATCTCCTTTGATCAATCCGGAAGAAGTTTTCCACTGACCCCCTCTCTCCGATCTGGATTATAGTTGGAGTGTGCGGTCAAGCCTATACTGTGTCAAATGGAAGTAGATGAAAGGGAGGTCGATGCTTTGTGTAGAGAAGTCGACAGCACAATTGCAAATTCCAAGAAGGTGTTTGAGGCAGCCGATGGTCGAGGACACAAGTACGAAAGAACTCCTTCCTCAACATCTTCTTCTCACTCTGCCGGTATCGACTGGCGCCTTGTGGTTGACAAGGTAAACTGCCAAGAGCTCGGTAACACACCTCCAACTCCAGTCAATCTCATAAGTACTTGGTGACTATCTCTGAATTTTCATCATTACATTCAAGAAATTCTACTCTTGAAGATACTCTTTCTAATGAAGTGTCCATGCTATTCGACACAATGCTGTATCTCTTGGTCACTGGAGTTTAGTCCATCACGGTCATGACATCGACATCTGCTGCAGGCATTGGAACGAGGTGAGTCAGAGTGTCCTATCTGCATCGGTAAGCTACTTAGGAGAGGAAGAGAACGTAAGGGCTTGGCATGGTTGAGCTGCAGTCACATGTTCCATATTGAATGCATATCGACTTTTGAGATGTTCAATGACAATTTGAATGATACCACTGTGAGAGTGAAGCTACATCTGTGCCCAGTTTGTCGATCCCAATACCAGCGTTTGGACATGTAAACTAGAGTAGACGGGAAGGACTTTGCTAAATGTGACGACTCGAACAGGAAGAGTGCCTTACCCGTCCTCAAGAAATGGGTAGGTGTTCAATTGACAAACATAGGAGCGAGAGTAAAGAGCTTAGAAGAGAATGTAGCCAGAATTTAACCATGAGGTTTCCTTCATGGGCTATTACCTAACCCCTTATAGCAAACTTCTTAGTACCGTACTAGATCGTGTATATTCGCGGTGCACAACAGAGAGCTATCACATATGGGAAATGGGAGCAGAAGCCGTTAGAAGAATGGGAGATCCAGAACCCACTAAGTGATATGAAGTGCAGATGAAATATACGCATGAATGTTTGCAAATTGAAATGAATAGCAACTCGGGAAATGGGAATTAAGCGAAAGTAACAATACGAAGGTAAGTCGAAGTAAAGACATAATTGAAACATCTCATGAGTTAACACCTGCAGAGAACTAGTATATATCGTGCGACCACAAGCATGAGTAGTATCTGCAGAGAACTAGTATACATCATGTAACCACAAGCAAGAGGCGTCCGAATAAGCATCTGAAACAGAGAGCCATCACCTATTTGAAAGAACTTAGGTTCTTACACTACTGAACAGAGACCAGTGTGACTTTCGTTGGGAGGACGGGCGAAGATGCGTGAAGAACTACACGTAGACGGATAGCTTGGAAAAGATTTCTGTGAAAGTGCCGAAGAGTTCGTTTTACCTTGAGATCTAAACATGGGTTAAAGCCACAGCGATTCAGCACTTCCAAGGTTTGCATGATACTCGTATGAAAACGCCGAAAGTTAGAACAAGAAAGGAGGTGCAATGCACATTTCAACAGATTTGGGCTATATAGACATGACGTAGAAATGTCAAATGAGAAATTGTACTGAGAACATTTTCAGCCAGTTCACAGTTTCCTCGTATAGGGCATATGGAAAAGAGATGGATTGTTTATCTCCCACAAATGTGATCTTCTGTTTCAGAAGAAATTTAAGTGTGCAGTAGTACACATCAAGAAGAATAAATGACATATCCCTGGTTCAGCGTGAAATGATCTATACTAATGCTCCATATTTTATCAAAGTATTGGTTTGGATGCCTGCCAAAGCTGGAATTGCGTTACTGACAGAACAACGTGGTAAACAGACACTCCCGTCAAGAAAAAAACCAGTACATGTACCAGAAAACTTGAGCAAAACCGCCTGCACTCACCTGTAAACATGAATAAAACCATGGAAGTTGAGACAGACTCAGGGACTTCTTTTATTGAGAGAATTTACACAAATGATCCCTTCATTCCTGAAGTATCACATATATACGCAACATAATGCTCCACTTCTAAGTTTCTACAACGCATATTTTGTTGTAACAGGTGTAGCTTCCGTAAACTTTCTCGTCACTCTGCCAACCTGCTACGAACAGGCCGAAGGTTACAATCCTCCCAGCCACCTGTGGCACCCAAGACATCACAACTTCAAGCCCTTGTGACTTTGGCCCTTAAGTCACCCGCAACTGTACTTCTAGATTACAATAAAGCCATCGGACTTCTCGACTCGAATGACCAATTTGACTTACTGCAAACAATGTGCAGGAGTCGATCGAAGGGCTAGCACAGGAGACAAGAAATATGACATTTTCCTAGCATTACGCGAACTCGAAATCCTTAGGTTCTGGAGGATTTGTTCTTCATGCTTGTGACGAAGGCAATAAGCAATATAACAAACGGAAGCTATGCATAAGAAACAGAAACTGCTTTCCTCCTTTCCTTCACAACAGAACTTTCTGCTAGTACACAGCTAATTATTTTCACCATCGTTTTCGTCTAGTTCATATCCATCACTCTTATCGCGGTGTCTACAACATCATTGAGTCTGATTCCGAGAATCCGATTGATCCATGATACTCGTGGGTTTGTTACGTGACCAGCTTAGTTTGGTCTCATGTTCTACAATTTTTTAAATCAGTTAGTCTAACAAGCTCAGAGTGTTTGCTCGTCCGATTCTTCCGGAATTTTCTTTCTGACAGTAATGCTCCACAGCCGATCCAATTACTGTGAAGCTAGTTGCGGGAACTGATCCATGGCTTTCGAAGTTTACGAAAAATATATTAGCTTGGTAATGAGGCCAATGATCGAGATTAGATGCCAGTAGGGTAGAATCAAGTGAATGACTGGAGTTGACTGAGTAGAAGTAGGCGGGTATGTGCTAGTATGTTGGTGAGATCCACTGTTAATATCCGTTTGTAGGAGTGACCTTAGTTGCAATAACCACTGCATCTAAATAAGCCCTGGACATAGAACGTAATGAAATGCCCTGGACATATATGATCCAGCTCACCTGGTACAGCGACATTGTTCCGACGGACAAGCTGTCAGTTCTTATGTAATGTGTAATTCCCGTCCGCTCCCACACGTGATGAGGCCACGTGTGTGAGCGGAGATAACGAACAGATAAAAAATATATGGACAGATAAAGAAGTGTGGACGACAAAAGGATCCTAGGAAGCCCTTAAATGCAGAAACAAACCAGGGCAAGCCTTCATCCACGAATTGAAATGAAAGTATGAGGTTCCAGAAGATATACTTCAATTCATGAAGTTGTTCTAGTTACACGTAACAATTTATTTACATGCAGTACAGTCCTGGCATTCAGTGATGACAGGCCCCTGTTCTAGGAGTAGTTAGACTGAAAGGGCTGGGAGGGGGCAGAATTCTGTCTGTCGGAACATGGTAAGTAGCCTGATGCTTCTGCAACGTAAGCTCAGATAATGAAAGATACTGACAGATCTCTAGAGAAGGCAAAGGACATACTTCTTGATCGTTAATGTGGAAACCAAATTCACACGACGAACAGCGCCAGGATTACTAGGGAAGTCTTGACACGAGGAACTCCAAGGCTCCGTCTGACTTTCAGTATTCTATACGTGTGAATGGCACCGTCCCGTTATGCCATACGGTGCCTCAGGTTTGCAAGTGTTACATGCTTGTAATCATGGTCGGTTGGGATACTTTGCTGCAAGGATATCCTTGGATGTTTATTGAGCTTTCTGTGTACGTCAAGCAATCTTGGTGCCCATGTCTGAGTATCATCCAGTTGGCTGGTTCGCACAGTGGCCAGAAGGTAAACTTCGTGCATACGAGGAGCAGAGGTCGCTCAGTTCATCATACCTCGTGTCGGTCTATGCAATCTACAGTACCTGACTCTGAGGAATATGACATTCAATTCTGACATGCAAAGTTGACAACGGTACGAGATCAGTTTCCGAGCAAGTGCTATCTGTACTGTTGGTCAATGTGGAAAGTATGAGAATCTTCCGCTACAGAATGACTACGCACAAGATGACTAGCGAGTTATATTTTGACGCGTACAGTGGCTTCCATTATGTGCGATGTGAGGTGCAGGCAGACAATGGCGGATATTATACTGGGGCTCATGCTCCTCTCCACGGATCTCGTCGCGCTAGAGAAAGACATCAGGTCACCTATCAACTCCCCAACTAACGGAGGACTATCTGTCTGAGGCTTATTAACCATATTGGATCAGATTGAAGACACCGAATTGAACGACCCTTCTTCATAACCGCTGAGGAGCCAGAATGAGACAGTATGCTAGTACAAGAGTTCAGGAAACTGTATGTTTCTCACAACGTTCTCATCCACAATCACGGAAGAACGCAAAGCAAGAGAGTCCAAAGCTGGTGAAAGGCAATTATGTAAGCTATAACAACGTAAACACGTCGAAGTACACTACATGGAAAGACAGCTAGTCCTAAGACGAATAACTCCTGTAAATAACTCCTCAGACGAGTGAGAATTCGTCTCAGAAGTTATTTCTTCTGTGCATTACTTGCAAGAACTCCGAAAACAATGGTAAGTGAGCCAAGCACACTTTGGCTCTTGATTGAAATCCTTTCTTCCCTGTTGTACAGACCTTGGCGTCAACTTTGAACGCTGTCGAAGGCTTATCCCCGTCAGAAACGAGAGTTGGATTTCTATCGCTCACCTTTCGTAGCCAATTGAACCCTAGAAAGTCTCTCACATTCAAGCGTTTTCCACATCTATCAAACTGAACAGACAAGAGGAACGTAAAGTACCTGAACGAGGACCGAATCACGGGCTTGACATCCCCTTACAAAACGCTATCGCCATTTCCGAAGTGACAAACAGCGAGATCTGTGTCTATGACTTGTGCTTCTGCTCCTCCTCCTTCTTGACTCGCTCCCCATGTGCCAAATAGTAAGCGGTCCATATCACACCGGGAAGAACAACGTACTCTGCGAAGCCCGAAAGTCGAGCCAAAATTGGTTGTGCCATTGCGTAAATCTCTTACAATCCTCGATCGATCGATTGCTCTGTTCAAATACTTTCCTCTTCGAAGACCAGATTGCCAATCTGAAGTTGTTGAACGAAGCACCGGCTCTGCTCTCCTTATTTTCCCAATAGCCACTGAGCGAGTTCTTTCCAAATTCCCCGTCCATTCTCCAGTCCGCCACAAGTCGCGCTGGAGGAGCCAATCAGTAGCTGTGGCACGTCGCGTCGCTCCAGGAGTTTGCGGGTCATTAATCGTCTAATTGATCATAATTAGGTGCTCAATAATACCCAGATTCAAAGAATTCTTTGAATCTGGGTATTATTGAGCACCTAATTATGATCAATTAGACGATTAATGATGTTATGCTGTGATTAATATCAACAACCTTAAGTATCGATAATGGGATGAGAATTAAAACAGAGTCTTAAAGACGGCATGATTTCCCTTAATAAATAAAGTTTTGATATTCATTGTATCTAAAGCTCTCTCTCCACCACTAGTATATTTTATTCAACGTGTATTGTCAAGTAGGTCGATAACAATAAAAACTTCTTTTCACTTGTCGAGTTTCGAAAATCTATTGCAAGGATATGTTGGACGGGAAAAGCTAGACATAACCATTGAGGAAAATACTTGTAAGTTGTTGGACTAGATTAAGCCGATTAATGAAAATGTAGCGGCTATAGTTATCAAGCTATTGTTGTATACCGACAGTCACCCACCTTCTATTCTTTTGCGTCGACTGTAGAGAGTTAATAACCTATGTAATTGAGTAGATAAATAAATAAATAAATATTCGTATGCTATTTACGGTTGAGTAATATCTAGAAATTTAGTACAAAACCAGAGCAAAAGACACCACCAAGCCAAAAGATCCAAAGGCACTGAAATCTTGTTTTCTGGACATTATATTTGCGTTTGATTACTCAAATCCATCTGCTTCCTCAATTGAACAAATCTCCGTGATAAACGAAAGAATTCTTTATTACACATAGAGATTTTGCAATTATTATTACTTTTCTCTTTTAGCTGCATATGAGAGATCTATCTACCGATAAATCTCACTACGAAGAATTTTTATCTCATACTCGCAAGAAAGAAGCTGCATAAAACATTATTTTGCTCTTTTCCTTTTTTGTATCTTTTACAGTACATAACTTAATATGATTAAGTGGAGGAATAAAAACAACTCGTCCAATGTGTTCAGTTGCAACTATCACACATTTCAATATGGTTGCATTCATCATAATCCCTAGATACACCGAAGGTAATTATGGAAGAGACGACATTATGAGGAGAGATAATTGTCATCAAGGTAAGGTACACAAAACTATGTGATAAGGCATGCATGGCTAACTTAAGCCGAATAATCGACCTAAGGAACAATAATCTTCTTACAACCGTACTTATAAAACACCTATGTTTGAACTTAAGCTGAATACATACTCTGAACCGAAATGAAATGAAATGAAATGACCTGCAATAATTTCACTAGAGAAGAAGGCTACCGCGTTCAATTTTACTAGAAGCTCTTTTTTACTTTTTTATCCTCAGATACAGGAGATTGACTTTCAAGTTTGGTCGAGCTAAGCTAAGGTTCTTTCTTCCAAACTGTCACAAAGTCTGTCTAGAGACTATTATAGACTGCATGCATGGTACATAAAGAAATAAACCATCCATCATGAAGTGAGATTATCTCATCATGAAGATGCACTGCAGTTGAAGGAATTACAAAGTTGAAGATTTCACAGTTATGGAAATCATCAAACTTGTTCTCGATCCATGAAATCTGGCCCGTCCAAATTTTCCACATGAAAAAGCTGCCCTATTTCTTTCTAGATTGGTGCCACTTTTTCTTTCCAGGTTGGTGCAAAGTGGCACCATTGAAGGGAAAGTCAATAGGTTATTGCGTTGAGGAATATTCCTTCCTTGGCTTATTTGGTTGGAATTTCTTTTTCTTGACTTTTTCACACTAAGAATTCTCAAAGATTTTTTGACAGTCTGTTTTTTTTATTCATTTCGGTCTTTCTAGTTAAACTTTCTGGGTATGTTTGGTCCAAGATGATAAGGTGATAGTAGCAGATATTGTGATTAAGGACCCTACACATGATGCAATTTTGGAGGGAGTGATTCTTCGTCTTTTGGATGTGCGGTGAACGGAGCAGCAATCCACAAAATCTCCAAGTATAGAGTACATGGCGAGGTCATCTCTATGTTCCTCTAGCATTGGAGTTATATGGAGTGATGCACAAAAAGTTTGACCCACTTTTCAAGGAGTAAACGAGAGCTTATCATATTAGTCGTAAGGGGTATCACTCTCATACTTCATTGCTTATTTTAGATAGCGTGTGTCCATTGCTCTACATAGAGCATTAGTTGGTGCAATCCATTGGAGAGCAACCACATTAGGTGATGCATCTCCGGTAATTTGTAGACCTTGTGACTTTTATAACTCCAATATGTTAGGTGTGGTAGGGAAAATTTCTCATATTGATACTCTTGGAGCTTAGCCCCATTTTAGCTCTTTTGTCTCACTCTTGTGCGACTTGATGGGGTCTTCCCATCCTTTGTGTTTTCTATACATTCGCCTTTTCTAGATAAACTTTGAGTAGATAAACTTCACTTTATCTCAATCCTTATAGCAAGCAAAGTCTCATTTTCTCATTGTGATCTCACCTTTCAATTAGGTGATAAGGTCATGTTTTCTTCCAATAACCCTCTTTGCCCACTTGATACTCAAGTTCATAAACTTACTCTTAATTGGATAGGTTGATTGATATTACTCAAATCATTTTTCCTATTGCTTATCAACTTGCCTTGCCTAGTCATATGCAGGTCCATCCTATCTTCAATGTTTCAAATTTAAAACCCGTTGTTTCTAATCCATCTTCCTTTTCCACTTGTGTCCAACTCCCTCCTCCTCCTCCCATCCTTGTCAATGATCATAAGGACTACAAAGTTCATCATATACTTGCATGTTGCAACATCCAACATGGTTGTCAGTGATACAAAGAATATAAGGTCCTTTGGAAAGGATATCTTCTTCACAATGCCACATGAGAACCACTTTCTCATCCCCACAATGCACAAATGCCATCTAGGAGTTCAAAGATTCCATGGTGATGAGACCATCACCAACTAGTGGCAGAGGAATTTGTAATAATATGGAGTTAGTGGGCAAGTTAGTAGAAGCTAATGAGTTAGTAGTCTAAACTAAATATAGCAAAAGGAAGTAGAACTAACTTAAGATTAATCTAAAAGCAATGAGGAAGCTTGTTGGTAGAATATTATAGAAGCACCGAGGAAGCTTCTTGGTGAGAAGCTTCTAGGAACTTTCTAAAGGTAAAATAACTTGTATACCAAGTTGATGGTTAGCTTAACTTATACACCAAGTAAACAACTAGCTTAGCTTCCACTCCAAGTAAAAGTGACTCCTAGAAAGAACTTTCCTTTGAAAGCTTATTGGAGTCTTGAGTAGGTAAACTATATGTAATTTGCCATTGTTTTTGACACAAACCTTTGAATACATCACCGTATCAACAAAACAAACTTTGATTAAGCTAATTTTTGGTTGTTTATTCATGCATAGATGCATAGGTGTATAGAATTTCCTAAGTAAAATAGAGATCGAATCTATCTGTTCCATCCTCATAGAGAAATGTAGGCATTGAACTCAAACTCTTTGAAGAAACTGATGTAATTCTACTCTTTTTTTCATTTGTAGAAAAGATCTTTGATGGTACAACATGAGCAGTAAAAATGAAATGAAGCATCTCGTGGATCATATGACTTCTAGCTTTTAATTTCAAAGTAGTGCAATCCACTGAATATCTCCTGGTCAAGAGTAGAAAATAGTCTCACGAACTTCAAGGAGTATTCAGAAACCTTCTGTTACCAGATCTCCAGAATATAGACTAGAGCTTGAAGTATCGACGCAATTGCACGATCTAACAATGTTTTTTCGTTATTATTTACTTTGTTAATCATTAATCGATTACAAAGTAACTATGTACGTTAATGATCATCTAGAACTCGTATATTTCGTATCTAGAACTAAGGGTATAACAAGTATCTACATACCTAGCTCCGACTTTCCCAGCTTCTCATATTTTTTGTAACTTTTAAAGTAGAGATATTCTCTGCCGAGTCTCTCACAATTATCAGGGTTGATAGCCTTACCCTGAGAATTGAAGACATCTATCTAGTTTAGGAAAAACGGAATGCAGAAATATAGAGAAAATGTACTAATGACATTTGCGAGAGACTCCCAATATGTTCTGGACGAACCAGAAATTTGGTTGACTAAATTTAATACATAAGAGCTATAATTTTCAACGAAGGTAGACAGCCAATAATATAGTGTCAGAAAAATCATTAAAAGACGTAGGATCTTGATATGAATGGACCAAGAATTAGCGGAAACTAAAATTCATCCTCCAATGAAAAGAAAAGTAGACATACAATGACGATGTGGTAAGGTCTATTTATGGATTAACTCAAAGAGTGTTGCCATGGCCATTGTCAAAGCATTAGACTCAAAACACATGTAGATGGGTTTGCTGTTTGTGGGTGGGAACATATTAAGGTATTTAGAAGATTGATATCACTGGAGGCTCAGAAACATCATAACCTGAGCTAAGGAAGTTGAGATCTCCAAGCAAGAAACTGTCTTAGATTTGGCAGATCTTACCAAGAGTTTGATTCCCAACTGCAAACATTGGAAAATGGGATTTGGTGCAAGTGATCGATTGGCCTGAGCAGGATGGGGTTGATAGTGCAGCACATTCCGAATCGGACTTGTTTGCTCATGGAAGTTCAGTGTGCTCATGTTAGATGATCTTGTCATCCAACCCGGATATTTGTAGACTGGAATTTTCATTCGCCATCTTCGTGCGATTGTTTCCAGTGAAGACAGAAGGTCAACCGCTGCTGCTGTTGTTAATACCAAGAAGCGATTAGTGGTAAACGACAGTATAGTAAGAAGAGTATAGTAAGAAGCCACCCGTAGCTATGAACAATACAAGTAGATCAGTCCGGATCATCCCGTTTAGGTTGTCGGTACCCATCTTTACTCGAAACAACAGTATATTGATTCACACCTTCCATCGAAAAGTACCAGTCAAATACAATCCAGGGTTGGGTCTCTTTGTTTAGTTTTGTACAGTATGTGGTTCAAACTAGGGCTGTCGAAAAGTTTCTGCCGTAGCGAGGGTTCGATTTAGAGTCTAGCCAAGACTCCAAGCAATTGAGTCCAATCGATCAGTGGTCTGTTTGACTGGTACATGGAGCCATTAAACTCAAGTGACTTCTATACCCATCAAGATGATGGAGAAAATTTGACTCTGAGCTCTAGGAGTCCACAAAGAAAAGCTGCTACAATCGAAGTACTAGTCTGTCTGACTTACTGTTGAAGTTTTTCAGTGACTCTCTCTAGATTTCTTGTAGAATCAAATTTCCAACAATGCGGAATAATTCCAGTAGCTTCTCAATCTCATGTTGTAATGAGTTTGATCGGTGTTCTCGCATAAGTGTATTTTGGGTAAGACAGTTGATGCCAAGGTTTTGTGGACCTATAGATGAATGCATCTATGTGAATCCTGGAGAGAATCCAGATTTGGAGACCTCATCGAGAATCAACCGAAGTAAGTGAGAGAGCACTGATGTCTTTCTAGACTTGAAGATGAATGAGAGTGAGATAGTTGTCAATGACAAGAATGAAGAAGAGACGGAATAGCACGTGAGTAGTACCGAAGGTGAAGGTGAAGGTGAAGGTGAGTTTTTGAAAATGATTTCCACCTGTTCAGGATCTAAATTTCACGATGAGAAATGAATTTAAGAACCACGTGCATACAGAACTGGAAGTCTCCGCAGTTTGACCTCCACGCAGGGTAGATATCGGAGATCCATTAGATTTGAGACTACTCCTAACTGACATTTCAGATTAAAGAGAGTAGTTGAAGAAAGCGATCTTCAGGCGTTTTACTCAGGTTTTAAGTGGTTTCTGCCAGTTCTCTCGAAGATGATTCGTGCCCCGGAAATTAAGGCATCTAGAGGAGCTGAAGGAGTCGTTCGATCTCTGAGCGAGTCCTCTTTCCATCATCAGAACTAAAATGTTGTGGAGCTCATTCCCTATCGCTCTGCCATACAACTATAACTCCTGCATGAGGTTTCCTACATTTCTTCTCTCCGAGCTTACGCTTTTTATTTTGAGACGTTCTTAAAGCAGTGCATTTGGACGGACAATCTCGACTATGCACAGCATCAGGATTCAGAAGCACCTTACCGCTGGAAACAGTGGACGAAATTAGACGAGCCAGATCTCGCTGACTAAAGAAATGGACTTTGGGAAGTCCAAGCTATCTCCCACAGACAGGTCTCGAATCTAGAACTGGGTGAAGACATTTTGCTTAGTACTTCATGATTTGGGTTTGTTGAGGAGGAGATAGGATCTCAGGAATCAAATTGGCACCATTCGCTGCGGAAGGACCAGAACGTGATCATATAGTCCTCTCCTTGAGGACGATGAAATCGACATTAGACAGCAGTGATGGGAAGCTTCTGGTGTTACAATACGAACGAGCTCTTCTGAGAGCAAGAAATCAGTTACAGCTGGGAAATTAGAAGGTTCATTGTGCCCTTTGGTGCAGATACGAAATGGAAGTATGAAGGCAGTTGCAACAACTGTCTAGCAGTTATGAACCTCTTCTTGACCGCATAATTCTTGGAGTTTGAAAAACTTGCGCTATCTCCACAATGTCGCATCCTGGCTAAAGCTGATGTTGTGAATCTCCTGATGATTGGGAGACAGACTGACTGACTGGGCAATGTTTCTTGGGGTGCGTGGCCTTCAACTGCTTGTGCATCCTGCGGAGGTAATCACTTGATATCACACTTGGAGGTTATATATATGTTGTCGAGACATTCAACTGGGCATACTCTTGATGGTAGAAGGAGGAGGGAGGGGGAAGAGCTTGAAAGTCTTGACAGTCGCAGCAACCCCCTGTGAAATCACATCATTGAAGATTGAACACATGAAATCTATTCTCTACAATCTGCCGTTCAGGTACAGCAGGAGGACGAAGATATGGATGTGCGCGAGGTGTAAAATTTACAGGTCGTTGATAGCTCGAGGGATATTGGAGAAGAAGTATAGGAGAACGAGGAAGTCTTGTGCAAACGCTTGCTTTCTGAGTCTGTGCTGTCTGATTCCTGGGTCCTGCATCACGAGCAAAAGCTTCATAATCTCGAGATTTAAGCAGAGCTCCAGGACCAATATCTTCTCCCCAAGAAATCTTAGCAGAAAATGCAATGGTGTTTTGAGGTGTCGACATGCGCAGACCTCTCTTGCATGTATGGCCTGACTGTCATTCCTATGGGGTGACTCTAGGGGTTGACTCAAACTCTCAGTTTTATCCTGCAGTTCAACACAAGCCTCTTCTGTCTCATTTCAAGCTTCTTGAACTCTTAAGCGCAAACCTTTCTCTTCCATACCCCTTTCAGGATCACATTCCGGAGTTCCTGGCTGACTAGTGAGAAAAGCACATACTCGAATAAACTCGACAATTTTGCTTCAACGAGAGATTTTATAGGTCCAACCGTTTATGGTACCGCTGAAGCCCATGGATCGCGTCTGGAGATTGGCAGCCACTTCAAGTCAGGCATAACGAGCTTAACAAGAATCCTCGTTGCCCGCCTTCAAGAACCATTGCAGCAATCTCGCGCGGTTCTTGGGGACGGTCATTGAGTAGTCTTGTTGGGTTCCTCCCAGCAGCTTTCACGACAACAGGGAACACGATGGAGATTCGGAAGAGCAGCGAACGAATGGAGGAGAAGTACAGCACAAGAACAAGCTCACGGTAAGATAATAAAATAAAGTAGGAGGCTCGTTCGAGCATATCTTTTGAAATTCACTGGAAGAAGGCAGATAGACAAGACAGACCATGGGAGTTCCCATGGACAGGTGAGATGCCAGAGTATTTATTTTTCACGTTTCAATTACCTCTTCAGTAGCTTGCTGGTCATCAATTGTGCACCCAAGTTGCTGATCTGTACCCACCATATTTGTCCAACCGAAGTTCTGGGAAGTATCTGATCTCGTAGGAAAATTTTCAAACGAGTTTGAAACCTATAATTGATCATGGGTTGGAATACAATGGAGGGGTCATGAGAAACCAAGACTTCTGGCCTGGAGTAGATCTTACTCTCACTCATGACTCTTTTAACCGATCTAAAGCTCTTTCTTAGTGATTCTTACAGGCTGCAGGCTTTCCATGAAGAAAACTTCGAATTGTCGCTGGCAAGAAGTGCTGAAAAATGAAATTTCCAGAGACATTTGAATGCTGAACCTGCCGAGATAACATGCCTGCTCACAACTTGTTTCAAGTTTTGCTGGGAATGAAATCACCGTTCTTGGAGCGACAAAGCCCAACGTTTCTCTTACTTCCATCTCAAGTGCATTTGTACTGCCTTGGACAGCTTACTCTGTATAAAGCTGTAAATCCAGTATCCTCCTTCCTTGTGCAGAGGGGAAGAAATTAGGAGAAAAGAGACAACAGAACAGAGAACGTTAACTTCAAACAGATACTATTTTAGGCGCATGGCCAATCAGCTTTTACCCATAGAAATGAGTTTCACGTATTCAACATGCTCATCTACTAGAGAAGACATAGATCATGGAGTGGTCTATCGTTCAGAGGTATGGATACGTCATACATTCGTTCGCCCTGTTTAGCCAGAATTGTCTGGATAAACACCTGCCAACCAACCACACAAAAGAATCCCGAAGGCCTCTACTAAAGAAACTAGCAAGCAGCCTCAGCTACGTGCTTTCCCCAACTGAAGACTCCTGGGGCCTTTTGAGGAAGTTTTCCTGCAATATCCTCGTACGATCTGTTAGACCCTGCCAGATTCGAAACAGCAGAATGGTTGTGGACTGCCTAAATGCTGCTTCTCAGCATCGCAGGATCTGCAGCAACCTTCATTTCGCCCGTCTTACGAGAAAAGAAGCTTCATCGGTCTTGATAGGAAATTCAAGCAATAACAACCATAGGCGTGATAAAACTACAAATCTTGTAGCAGTGGGTTGCTACAAGATTTGTAGTTTTATCACGCCGAAACATCGCGCCTTCATCGGTGCTGCTTTGTAATCAAGATTCAGAAGCCTCACTCGTTGGACCATCGCAAGCAGTCAATTTAAGCCAAGATAACACCTGACTGCAAATCAAAGAGCGGCTATTCAAAAGTCCAAGAGCGGCTACTAAACCGAACACATTATCTTTAAGCCGAGAGGAACGGAGGACTCTTTCGAGAAAAGCATCAACAATACAACACAACATGATTCAGTTACACATCATCTTTACTCCGACATGCACGAGAAACTTCTTCAACAGCGAACGTGTGTTTCTCCTAGCTTGAGCAAGAACGCAACAGCTTGTTCTCCAGAATCTTGGAGTAGCTTACTCGATGATCATGTGCGTGGCTTCTTTAAGAACAAAAGAAGCTAATCCTCCTTTCGAATCAGTTACCTCCCACATCATTGTGCAAATGAAAAATTATCCCACTCCAGATGATGCTGTGTGTTGCTTCTTAGCACTCGACAACTGCTAATCTCTGAAGCAACAATACACGTCATCCTTATGCAAAAATGAGAAAGTAGCCCACTCCAGACGGTGCTATGGGTTGCTTCTTATCGCTCAATAGCGGTTGAGGATCTCTCTGAAGCAAGAACACACATCATCTTTATGCAGAAATGGAAAAATAGCTCACTCCGGATGGTGCTGTGTGTTCCTTCTTGGTGCTCAACAGCGGAAGACGATCTTTCTGAAGCAACAACACACATCATCTTTATGCAGAAATGAACCAGTAACCAACTCCAGGTGGTGCGGTCTGTTGCTTCTTAGTGCTCAACAACTGCTTCTGCTATCTCTGAAGCAACAACACACATCATCTTTATGCAGAAATGAAAAAGTAGCTCACTCCAGATGGTGCTGTGTGTTCCTTCTTGGTGCTCAACAGCGGATGACGATCTCTCTGAAGCAACAACACACATCATCTTTATGCAGAAAAGGAACAGTAGCTCACCTCAGATGGTGCTGTGTGTTGCTTCTCAGTCCTGAACAGAAGCTAGTGAAATCTTCGAAGCAACAACACACATCATCTTTATTCGGACAAGCAAAGGTAGCTCTCTCGCCAGGATGTTGTGTGTTGCTTCTTGATCGTCAGCAGAGGCTGATTGTCCCCCTGACGCAACAACACACATCATCTTTACATCACGTGGGAAGAGCAGCAATAAAACGGTCCAATCCGATGTGTGCTTGACATCAACCATGTCAGCCGCATCCTTCATCATCGTCTCAAGCGGGAAACGCAGCTCACTCGGAAATCAATAGCGTGTGTTCCTCTAATAACCTAGGGGAGTATTCACTTGATTGAGTCGAGTATACTTTTCCCTCGTCTTGTCACTGCTGCGGAAATCGTTCCCCCCCTGCTCTCTGGCGAAACTGAGAGCTTGGAGGTGTCAAATGCACCGCCCGGTGATGAATCTTCTTATTAAAAAACAACACCCATCATCTTTACTTGCGTCCTTCTGAGCTCATCGGGCCCTGCTGGGAGCTCGGAGAGACTTTTGAATCTCGGATGGCAAGATGTAGACATGACAGCAATTGCTTCTGTACGTTGACAGATGTGATAATAAAACCACTCCTCATCTAAGACTTGGCGTTTTAACTTGGCATCCATTCAATCTCGTTTGACTTGCCAGAAACATAAGCAAGAATCATTTTGAATGCTGGCCTGCGGGCCTTCTGTTACGCTACACTAGCTATTTAAGTTTTTCCAAGTGTAACTGACTTCTGTAGAGTGCTGTTCTTCGGGATCGTTTGCAAGACTGCAGCTTGACAGCGAGAAAATTGACACATGCCTTTTCCAGGGTCGATGACAGTAGATTGGAAGCAACACACAATGCAGCAAACTAACTCTCATCTTTGATGATTCCCAGTCAGACACCATGCGCTTATGACATCCCGCGAGACTTCCAGAAGTTAATAGCACCAAGTAGACATCAAGTATTGTGCTGATGACTTTTGACATGATGGTTGTGTACAAATTCCACGACAACCAACAATATCAACAATTCGTATATGCCTCTTTCCGATCGGGCGCAATTGGATTGGATTGTATGAAGTCTGTTGTGTCGTGGTAAAGAAATCCTGGTAATTAAGTGTACTCTAACCTCAGCTACTAAGATGGTCCAAGATAATCCTAATGATGCATAAACTTGAAAGTTGGGTTGCATAATCTTTACATATTCGGCAGTTTTGATCGGAATCCCACTGCGAACTGGCTTGCACAGCTTAAATATTGAGCAAGTGAATATCACCTCCCTGATCCGAACCTCCCTTGTTATTTCTCGTGGGATTGTATACATAACAGAGATCACCCTCATTAATTCGAGCCTTCACTTAGAGGGTAATCGACATTTACTAGCAGAAGTATTATTGTTTCCTACACTTGAGTGAACTGAACTGAGCTTGACTTGACTGAGACAAGTCATAATCCGAGTTGCCATATAACGAAAACATTTCTTGCCACCAGCTCTTCTTCCGAAGGTGCTTCATACCCATATCTTGGCAGAGCTTGTCCGATTGCCAAATTTGAAGAGGAGCAACACAAGGTCGGTTGAAAAAGGGAGTGACAGTCTTGAAATGTTGCAGCCATTCCCACCTGTCCGTCTCCATGTCTGCTACTGGCGGCAGGGTAAACTTCTTACGGAGCAAACGTGCCAACCATGCAGCCCCCAGCTCTGATGAATGCACACTGGATAAACCTTCAAAGAAGCCAATGAACCCCATGTTCGGAATCTGAGGATGGATGATCCCTCTGCACATGTGATTTACAAGTTTAGGCAACAGTTAAGAAGCACGATAAAAAGACTAAGAAATGGCTGGAAAATTTTATCAAAGCTCTGTACTGCAACACTCAACACGAGATACTTTTAAAGGCTTTTGAGTACCTAATGCAGGAACACTAACAAGCGACCTTCCAATAGAGTCACAATCAACGAAGAGTTGTCCATGACCGGAGATCCCTTAGAAAGAACAGTTAGTACCTGTAGAGCGTAAGCACATTTTCTGGTTCAAAAAGAACGTCTCTGTACATTTTTGGTAGCATTGACTTCAACTTTGCTTCTCCGTTATACCCGGTGCACAGAATGACTGCGTCTGCTTCAATGCTCGTCCCGTCAGCGAGACGAAGGCCCTTGGAGTAGAAACTTAAGTATGGGCTCTTCTTGGTCAATATACGGCCAGCTTCTAAGTGTCTGAATAGCGGAATAGGTACTTGTGGGAGCACGCAGGATGTTAAGTCGTCAACCAGAGAGTGCTCTGGTATCAACCCGAAACGTGACAGAGGAAGAGTAAGTCTAAGATAGAACTCAATCATTCTCCACAATCCCAATCTCTGCACATCATTCATTGTGCCAGAAATCGTTACTTAAAGGCCGATAGTCCTGTGAGACAGAAAAGCAGCATCTCTGATCAACACAAGACGTCGCAAAGAGATTCATGAAATTTCTTTCAATGTGACGGAGAGACGGTGTAGCTTACCAGAGGATTAAAGAAGCTCTGCAGGAGACGTCGTGCTAAACCTTGGCCCGGTTTAGGAGTGAAAAAGCCGGAGAGTCGAGTGCTCCAAAAAAAGGCAAATGGAATGACACCAAAAGCTTGTCTATGCCGAGGGTACATCCAATGAGTTCGCCGGAAGACCATCGTACAAGGAGGGCTATCCATCCCTGTAGAATTTTGGTAATTAAAACCTCACATAAGAGCGGAAAAACTCTTCGTACAATACGTTATAAAATTCTGAAGTGAGACTGCTCTTTCAGGAGATTCGCAATCTTGCATAGAGGGCTACAAGTAGTCGAGGGATCGCTCTCTGACTCGTCTGCTGGCCTTTGATCGATGTGATCTATATTGTAAGGTCTCGCTCGATTTCTTCCACTCAGCATCACTTTCCCCGAGTCAAAAACTAGTTGAATGCGAACCAACACGTGATACATTGTACTGTTATTCATCGGTAGGCAAGACATTAGAATTGGACATGACGTCGGTGCTTATGAACTACATTATACAGGTTCAATCACTTCTAAAGTGCTACTTTAAAAGCAAACTCAAAGCAGCCATATTTGGAGTAAATGACGACCATGAATGAAGCAACTTACAAGCTAAAGATCGCTGGTACAGTACTTTCTTTCCTCATCACTAAATTGAGACTTTACATCGACAGGTAAGCTCGGTGCTCCTATACGCAACCTTAGAATTCAGAAGGGAGGTTTCAGGGCAACTGTCGGGTACCCTACCTTGATTTGCCTCTGCAATTTCGACAGCAATGTCAAGAGATGTTTTCTGAAATCCGACGACAATAACTTTCTTCCCAGCTACAAAGTCATGAGCCCCTTGCGAGTCAAGAGCAGAGTACTCCAATGCATGCAGTACCTGCCCCTCAAAGACATCTGGTCCTTGAGAAAGAGGAAATGAGGGCACTCTTGGAACGTCCCCGAAGCGACCGCAACACATGACAAGGTAGTCGAATTCATGGCACTGCACAATTCTCTTCAAAGTACCATTAGTGACTGCATTCCCGAGCCCAATTATGTTTTTCCCATCCTTTTCTTCCAATCCGAGCCTGGGAAAAAGTGAAGAAAGTAAGAAAAGCTTGTATAAGCACCACGAGTCAGACCCAGAACACCTGAACAGAGCAGTACAAATTTCGTCTCAAAATACCAAAGACTGAGTTGTGGGACGTTTTCACCTCGTCGACATAGTCAGCAAATCCGTCTGAGGCAGAAAAGCTTCTGCGCACACAAATCTCCCAAACGAAATCATCATCTACACTTTCTTCACCTTCTTCCTCCTCCTGGCGTCTACCAGCATTCCAACTGCTGATACCCCGCACGTCACAAACATCCACAACTGCCTTCAAACCCTCCACTTCGGTCTGCTTTCTTCCAGTCCATTCTCCCCGTTCAAACCCAGAGTTTTTCGCAACTCTCACGACTGACAGCAGCTTCGAGTCAAACTGAATATTTTCGTAAAGCCCAAATTTATTTGCATATCCCTCGAGATACTCCACCACATCATGGTGCGACGGGAACTGAGGGACGTGGTCGGGCCAAGGAAAGTCGGTGAACTGGTAGGACTGTTTCGGAGTTTGAAGTCTGGTTGAAGAATAACTCGATCTCCAAACTCCACCTAATCCATTTTTCATCTCAAACACCGTTGGGTTCAGCCCTTGCTCCAACATGTGCTTGCAAGTGGTCAGCCCACTCACTCCTGCGCCTATTATTGCAACTCTCAAACCATCCTTGCTGTGGAGATCCGCAACATTTCCCACCTGTGCACTCCAGCTCATGGTTGATTCAACGGAGGGAGCCATGGCAGCAAACCTCCACAACCTCTGAGAAAGTTTTAGCCTTGAAACTCTAGTGTCTGAAGTCAGGGTAAATTTATCAGCTCCCTTTGAGCAAATCCATGGGAGTCCTCTTCTAAAAGTCCACAGAAGGTGTCTTCAAGCATCAACCAACATATCAAAATGAACAATTCTCTTCAATGTAGCCTCAATGGGATTCAAGTTGCATGGAAATGTGCGGAGCGAGTTTCTGTTCTCAAATTTGAATGAATTCTACCCTGGACAGCTTCCCTGCAATGGCACCAGATGACACTGCTGAATTAAACTTTCCCCAGAAAGTGCAGTAAGATTTTTGGGCTGCTTACTGTTCAGAAAGGCTCACTGCATCAATTGAAGGCTTCAAATGGACGTCCCTATCCCAGTGCGAGCAGAAAAATTCACGGAGAACGCACTGCACCCAATCCGAGGCCAGCCCATCCGGGGAGTATGTGTTTCCCGGAGCCCCGCCCCATGTATAGCCGCCACCAAGTGCTTCTGAAACAGCCATATGTAGCCCAATCTCCCTTGGATTCTGGAGAGAAAGGCCACAAAAAGACGAGGATAAAGGGATCTTGCTTCATGACCCTTGCAGATTCTGTCCTGCAAAACTGAATAATTGCCAAAAGGCTTGCAGAAATTGCGGGGATAATATCTCAAATGAGATCTTTTGCAGCTTCCAGCTTGACGTGGTGACCAGCAATGGTGAGATGGCTCTGGCCGGTGGATGAATGAAGGCTGGAGATACTGTGCAGAACAAGACCTGGTTCAGTGAGTTTGGAAATCTACCTCTCTTGACTCTTTCACGGGCTATGATTCTGGTCCCACTTGGATTGCATTAAATAAACCAATCTAGAGTTCCAACTGAATGCTGTGCCTGGAATCATATACATATGGATTTCTCCAAGAAAACATTTGATTCTATACCATTTCTCGATTTGTGCGTGTCATCCAAAACTCTCTAGCATGTCCTCTTGAGCTTGGATCTGAGTTTGTGACAATAGAACACCTACACAAAGTATCCTGAATGATTGACTGGTACATGAAGGAATCCACACATTGCACAGAGACACATTATGCGGAATCCATTTTGTACCACCATAACAAATCTTTTCGAGGCATGTAAGTGACGTCAACCACTCAGAAGAAGATCTAGTGAGTCACAATAATAACAAGAATTTCTCAGTTTGATTTGAGAAGAATAATAAAAAGATATCGCAATTCCACCTTTTCGAAAGTTGTAAATGCGCACATATCATCAGCGTTTTGGACCACAGACATTCGAGTTAACTCGCAGGCCTTCGATGTAGGGTCACGTTTCTTTTTCTCCATAAGCCTCCTTCCTGACGGAAAAAGGGATCTCCTATGGTGTAACGTTTTGGATTTCGCATGGTGTTCTGTTGTAGACTCCTTATGCAGCGGCACATTCCTTATGGATGTCTACGGATTGAAGTCACTCTTCAGTGGCAAACTCTGGGAAGGGAAGAAACGATAGGAGGTTTCAGAAATACTTGTACGTAGCTCTCTATATTTTCATATAGATTATTATGATGCGGTCACTAAATCAGTATGGGGTGCTGGCCGGAAGAAAAAATGATCCCACTACCGAGTTCCGGCCGGGTTCCTTATTAATAGCACACTCCATTGGAAGTGGTTTGTAGAAAATAAGTGATATAGAGTTTCCCGTTGCCACACCATGACGCATAATTACATATTAGGGTTAATAAAGTGCATCGTTTTGGTTAGGGTGAATGTGCTCGTCACCGAAAGGAGCCATCCACGAGAACACAAATGACAAAGAAAATTGACGGTGGAGTTGGGAGATTTATGCACGAGTTTGCAAAGTTAATGAGGACGACGAGAATAAGAAAATTGACAGCAGAGTGTGAAGATTTCAGTGCAGGTTGTGTGAACGTTGGAAGGGAAGAGTGAATTAGTTTGAAACTCAATCCAAAACCCACAATCTCATTATTTTATGTAAAAAATTTCTTGTTCTAGTATTAGTTACTAAATGAAATTCTTATCTTGTTCTCTTGTGCAATGTGTAGAGAATAGAGATTGAAGTGAGAAGTGTACAGCATGCCGAGAAGGTATTATCTTTGGTGATTCAAGAATCAAGTTGAGGAGCCGAGAGGGAGTACACGTATAGAACTGACTAGAAATATTAGAAATGTATACAATGGATTATTCAATTAGATTTGGAGATCTTACAACAAAGATTGAAAGATGAAGACAAAGAAGTAGAAGGAGATTTAGATATGCTAGAGTTATTGATTAATGGGTGGGAGTATGCACATACTCATCGATACCTGGAACCTGAGTCACTTATCCTTGCAATCAAGAATTTGTAATAAAGTATTTTAGAAATCTCAATGTGAAGACCTTTTGTTAGTTTACTAGAATGGATGTTGATATTGATACCTGGAACCTGAGTCACTTATCCTTGCAATCAAGAATTTGTAATAAAGTATTTTAGAAATCTCAATGTGAAGACCTTTTGTTAGTTTACTAGAATGGATGTTGATTCTTTTTCAACATTAGTAGATTTAATTAAAACACACACTATTTTTGAGAAAAGCTACATAAGGGAGCAAACACCCATGTGGATCCAAGTAGCTCTAGCTCTGAATGGATTTGGGCATCACGGTAATGGAGCTTGTGTTGCAGGGGGGTTAAATATTTGGAGCATTAGTGCATGTTCAACAATTGCCTTTACAAACAAAGTTATGACTGCCATATTAAATTTGACAAGGAGTCAAGTTGCATAGCCTAAGCATGAGGAGAGGAGGAGGATATCCACAGTTTTTTTGCAGAAAAGGTCCACCAATTGTGTTTTTTTGGTAGATGTAATGTTGTTTCCTCTTGCCGCTTGACCCACCGTGGATAGAGGAATCTATTTCAGCCAAAGGGGTTCATACTCCATAAATTGCCAAGTGATTTATGATGATAAAAGGAGAATTTGACATTTTATTGGAGGTAAGTTATGTATTTTTTCCTATATTTTGTTTTGTTCTTCATTCAATGCATTGGTGCTCCTCTTTGTACATTTGCAAGATTTTATCAAAGGTATGATTTGATTTGTTTATTTATAGAATGCTAGGGTCATGTCACAACATGACTTGTTTGAAAAAATCATCATTTTGGAATGATTTAAACCAAAGAGGGTGATGTAACAATTTTGAGGCAAAAGAATACCTTCTAAGTGATTCTTATTATGTACCCATGCATCACCTAATCTCAGCTTTCAAGCATGCCCGATCAAAGGACAAGCAAGGTTTCAACAAATATTTAGCAAAGGCAAGGATGATAAATGAGCATTGCATAGGAGTATTGAAAGCTAGATTGCATTCTCTTCTTGAGCTAAGAATGCAACTTAAAGACAACAATAGAAAAGCATGTGTTAAAGTGGGTTTTAGTGTGTATTATTTTTCATAAATTTCCATTCAATAGGTCAAACATTTGGTTAGAAGACAATGGCAGATTTACAAAGGAATTCAAATAGATTCAAACATATCTTTTCATGGAACTTGGTGGAGAAGAAAGTAGGTCAAGGGTGATGCAACAATGCCTTGCTTCATCACCTTGATGATACACTCGAATGAGTTTCTCTATAATAAACTGTTCATAATTTAATTCTTCATATCTTGTAATAATTCTTGTATTTTATCCTATTATCATATTCATATCCCTCAACAAACACCAAGTTTACAAAAATGTATGTTGCTCCCTCAACCATGATGGAATCTTATGTCAAATTGCAAGAAGGCACTTGGGGATGCCGTGTGTACATTTATAGGCATGGGTGTTGCACAATTTACACTCAAAGTTGTTGGATGGTACCAAGTGTTGCTCAATTTACTCAAAGTCGTTGGATGGCGCCGTGTGTCCTCCCATTTACACTTGAAGTCATTAGATGGTCCTTGGTCTTTCCCACTATGAAGTAGAAGTCAAAGGATGGTGTGGGTCAATGTTTTAAGACGTCCAATTTTAATATTGGTTTGTAAGGGTGCCATCAACGATACTTGCTCGTAGACATTGGTGTGCACTAGGAGTTGCCCACTAGCATGTTTAAATTTAGCAAGCGCTCATTGACGCTCGTTGGTACCATTTTTTGGTGCTTGGGGCCGCTCTTTTCCTAAAGTAATGGTCAGGGGTGCCGGTTGGATACATGGCGTGCCGCATGTTGCCATCGGTTGGCACTCATGATTCTAATTTTTGCTCCTAAAATTTGGGTTCTTTCCACTCAAATAAAAATTTAGTTAGCATGCATATAGATATAATTTTTGTCATGTGTGGGCTATATAAACCCTCCTCTTACACATATGTTTCACATTTCTAGAATTGAGCCATTTTGGAGAGTCATTAGGCAAGAACTATTTGCACTTGAGCTTTGTGGGTGTTTGATAGAGGAGGGTATAGTTCACAATTTTTTAGCATTTTGGAGTTTCAAAGGGTGTACCCATTTGATTTTGAGTGTTGTTTGAGTTTTTAGTAAGGAAAAGGAGTTTGAGTGGGGAGTTCGAGAGAGTATTTTTTTTTAAGACAAGATTGGACCAAAATTCAAATCTTTACGAGAGAGAGGATTCAAAATTGGGAAGGAGAGGAGAGAGTTTGGGAGTAGTTTTTGACCACAAGTTCCTACACTTACATATCCATGGCAAAAATATGGGGCTATGAGAAGATTCTTGACGGTCCAAACATGAGATATACTCAAGAAGGAGGTTGGTTCATTGGATTTCATATCATTCAACAGCTAGTGAACTTCATCAAATGGTGTTGGCTGGATAAATTTGAACTGCTATAGTTGGAATCAATGAGGTCAATCTTGATGTGATTGACCTCAAACTTACCCTTGGCCTTCAATACCCATGTCCAGAGGTATTATTTAGGCCTTCTTAAGCTTTTTTCTCCATTTCACTCTAGTTATTTTCACCATTCTATATTTCTCCCCCTTTAAGGTGTCACAATTATCAATACCTATAGGTATCAACCGGGGCTTCTTGTATCTATCTCGCAATGAGAAACTATACCGCAACAAGTGGTAGCTAGCACCAACAAGCGACTTTGTCTCTTTCCATAGTGATAATATAGATTGTTAATCAAGTTTCTTAAACTCATCTTTATTAGAAACATACTTAGGTTATATTGTGGTATGTTATTCACTATCATTAGAGTATAGTGAATTTGGAGTAGGATCTATGTAACAATATGGAGTTTAACAATGAAGTTAGTTAGGGCTAATGAAATAGCAAATAGGCCAAATTAGCCTAGAATATTCTAGAAGTATCTAGGAAACTTCTTGCAAAGCTTCTTGGCTAACTTAGCTTGCACCCCAAGTAGGTAGCTTCTAGAAGCTTCCAACTAGCTTAGCTTGTACACCAAATAAGCAACTTCTAGAAGGAAGCTTCTTGAGAAGCTTCCCGATTAACTTGGCTTGCACTTCAAGAAAGAGGCTCAAGGAAGCTTCTTGAGAAGCTTCTCAAGAGCCTTGTATTCTCCCTATGAATACCAAAACCAAAGCTCATGCTAGACATTTGGAATTTCTCACACTCAAGGATCCCAATGTGATTATCCATTCTTTTATTTCTCTTCTTGGTCTCAATCTTTTACATTGGTATTAGAGCAGGAATGGGATGGATGGAATTTATGGATCACCAAATTCATTTCCACCAAACCATTGGGAA
The DNA here is from genome assembly GCA_948567375.1 of Lunularia cruciata. Classification (NCBI taxonomy): domain Eukaryota; kingdom Viridiplantae; phylum Streptophyta; class Marchantiopsida; order Lunulariales; family Lunulariaceae; genus Lunularia; species Lunularia cruciata. The sequence goes on along the minus strand of OX419756.1, from coordinate 49,288,782 downwards.
TATTATGTCCAAGTACTACCCAAGCATTGTTTCACATAGTTCATCACCTCACGCTTTGGGCAAGATTTTTTGAATACAATCATCTTGTTTGAGGAACTCTTGGTATTTTCAATTGTAACTTATGAAGAATGATGGACATGTTGCATCTATGTGTTAATAAATTAGATAGATTGTGTGTGGTGTGATAGAGTAGTAACTATGGTTGCAATGCCCGAGGCTATCATTGCTATGCAACAACAAATCAAGCACCTTACTTGATTGTTGGATGAACGAGATCATTGGTGACAAGAGCACGGAGAGAGAGTACCCGTTTGAGAAGGAAAAGATCAAATCCAATTTCTGAAACCCAAGGTATTCAAAGGCAAGAGTCTCCGAGGTATAGTGGAGAATTTTTTGTTTGACTATAAATGTTATTTCAAATCTTTGAGCTACCAATCTTTAAGATGAACAGAAATAAATTCATTTGGCTTTCAGCCAATTGGATGGAGTAGCAAAGCTATGGTGGTAATTTTGAGTGGAGCAAGCTGAATGGCAAATTTTTGCACCATTCTTGACATGGATAGTCAAAAGTGCAATAATTAATCAATTTCAAGCTATAAATGTTACACAAGATAGGTCGGCAGAGTTGAAGTATATTGGCTTTGTAAGAAGTTACATCACATAATTTTAGAACATCATCATGCAAATTCCAAATACTAGATCAATTTATGAAGTGCTTAAAGTCACACACCAAATTAGAGATAACTATGTGAGTGCCACAACACTTGGAGGAAGCCATGCAATTGGCCAAATGCTTTGATTCCTTGGTTGCAACAACTTTGTCTTGACCTCCACCTCCACAGAACCTACCAATACACTACACACAGGAAGAGGAGCCGACACCAATGGAGATTGATATCATTCAATGGAGACCACTTGGTACTACATATAAAGAAAAATTGTGACAAAATTGTGGTTGTTTCCATTGTCACTAAATTGGATATTGCATCACTAAATGTCCGATCAAGGATGTGCAACCTCGACAAGTTGCCCAGATGAAGTTTGTGGAGTAGAATGATCATGGAAACAAGGAATCCCAATATGAGATTTTGGGCTTCCTATTGAGAACTTGATTAGTTCCTATGGGATTGAAGGCTTGATCTATGCAAATTTGCTTCACTTGCAAGGTATGATATTTGATCATGGTTGTAGAACTTTGGTTGATTCTAGAAGTTCAAAAAATTATTTATCCATGCAATTAACAAAGGAATTATGTATTCTTATCAAGCTCGTAATTGGAAGTAGATTGATGATTGCAGATGGTAGAAAAGGTTTTTCATTTTTTACCTTGCATCTTGTGACCTTCAAGATTGGGAAAGAATATTTAGGGTGTATGAGGTTTGTAGTGGCACCTCTATAGTATGTCTTCCAGGTCTGTGGGCCGGCCTGTCTCTCACGCAAGATGAACCTCTGATGGCTATTATGGTAGTGCACCATGGACTAAGAAGGAAAGGAACCCCAACTCCATCATACTCATCCAAGGCTAACACTCCAAGACTCAAGACATTGCTCACTAGAGAACTCAATGAGAGAGAGATAGTTGCAAATGAAAGGATGATGAGTACTTCCTCACCCCTAGTTTCTATACTTGTGAAATAGTTATGCACCAAAGTTATTAATTATTGGAATAACTCAAGTTACTAGGCTAAAAGTCAAGTAAAGTCAAAAAGTATAAAAGAATATCCATCCACATGGGCATATTCCACTAAGCATGTGATTTCATCTTGACCCAACCACTAAGTCAAGGATTCCTTCACATGGGCTATCCTTGGACTATAGAAGAATCCAAAACAAAAAGGCTTGCGGGCCCAAGAGTTCTCAACTCTTTCCTCAAAGCCAAACACCTAGGAATAATACCAACTCAACACACTAGAATCCAAAATAGTGCTGCACATCTTTTCTTATTCCTCTAAAGTAAGGTCCTCTCTATCTTAGCTATGAATAACTTTAGCTAATCATGACTAATGTAGAACCATCCTTTATCTCTATATAAATAATATCTCTCAAGTACTAGTAATACCAAACTAAATATCACAATACTACATACATGCACAAATGGGTATTATAAGGCACAAATCAAGGAGCAACACCTTTGGGGGAGATGAGAATTGATAGCCTTCCTCCTTTGCACCTTCATGGACCTCCTCCACGCCAACCATGCTTGAATTGGGATTTAAATCTCCCAAACTTACGATAGTAGGTGGAGTAATGTTTGCTTGGTTCCCAAACAGAGCTTCCTTTCTAGCAAAATGCAAGCATATTCCATTCAATTTATATTCTCTAGTTCTTTACACTTTGCCATATTCCTTCTTTAGGAGACCTTCTCCCATAAATTTTTTATTAAGCTCCCAAGTTTCTTTGTTTTGTTTCATGTACCCCAACCATTTCTTGTAAAGCCGGTCACCTATCATAGAAGTAGGAAATCTTGCCCCTCTTGGATCAAAAATGTTGCCTTGGAATAAAAAGCAGTCAATTTCTAAATGTGCTTTTTGAAATTCCCACCATGAATTTATGTAAATGATCAAAGTCCTCCAAGTAATCCATGATTTGGCCATAATGGTGTGTCACCATGCAAAACTATTCATCCTCTTTGATTTTTCCAAGCACTAAAGAAGCCATCTTCAACAATTCTCCAAATTTCCCTTATGGTTCTTCAAGTTGTAAATCCAAAGCTGAGTCTATAGGTCTGGGATTTGCATCCAAAAGTGAGCCTCTTGCATTGTAACAAGGTACTTGATCTCTTGTTGCTAAATTTTAGTTGCCCTTTTGGAGTAAAATTCCTTGACTCCCAATCAATTTCTTGGTTGCCATAGGGCAATGTAGATAATTTTCCATAACTCGCACTATCCCTTGTCGCACTTATCTATAGAAATGAACCACCACACCAATGCAAAACTACTAAACTGCCATTTAGTGGACTGGCAAAGAGAGCATTTGCACTCAGGAGGAATTTGAGTTGAGAATTTGAATAGTTGAGAATTTGAATAGCTGAGAGTGAATATTTTGAATCCGCCAAAAATTTCAGAAATTCTGTTCCAAGACCAACTCACACAACCACATGGCCATCCTCTCAAGAAACCACATCCCTTCTTTTGACAATCATTTATTTCAACATGGCATTCCTAAACCTCCATAACCTAGTGCTTGATTCTTATAAATGAACGCAACTTGGAGAAAATACCCCGTAACTAAATTTCCATAGCATTCATTAATTACCATCTCATCTCACTACAAAGTTCACTAAAAATAGTTACAATATTTTTTCTTTATCTCGTACACCTCCATCAAATCTATTTCTGAAACCCCCTAATGTACCTATATCAAGTGCTCCAAAAACTAAGATATCAAGGCAAACCGGAAGGATGGATCATGTGAACATATGCCGGCAACCATTTGTGTATGGCAAATGCAAATCAAAGTTTGCTCAAAATTGAAACCTCAATTGACCACATGCAAACTTACTTAACCAGACTGCGGTGGCATAGGTTTTTTCCATAAGGGATTAGATCCCCACACCCAAGACATTCTCCTCATGACATAAGTTATTCCGTCAAGACACCGGTTCTTCCATTCCATCAAAGGAAATTGGTGATAGTGTAGGCTAACAAGAAGGATATGAAGGGAAGATATACAAGGATAAAACACATGAGGTAACATGAGGCTAAATAGTAAGGGCCAATAGTTTTGGTATGAGAAATCTATACTCCTGCAGACAAGATATCTGAGCTATGCATATTCAAATTGTCATCTAAATTGTAAAATTACTTTTTCCTATCTGAAAGTGAAGGGACATTGTGTGAAGAAGAAACTTGATCCTACCTACATCAAATACTTACAAAGTAACCTCGAATTTATTTGGTCTTATTAACACATTTTTTCTGTCAGAAAGAGAAGTAACGTTGGAGAATTCCTTGCAAGCTAACCTTGAACTTCTTTGGATACAACTTTCAAGGAGGAGGAATTAGAATAAATATCCCTCTATTATTCTTGACAAATCATTGTGACAAACAACTAGAAGTGCTATTTACATTGTGAATTTCATATCTATTGAATTTATCTATCATGTTAATTGACTCTATCTAAATTATATTAATAGCAATTGAATCCATCAACAATCTTGCAATGGATAACTTATTCAATGAGGTTTGGATAAACAAGTTTGTTGTGTTTTATTTATCTTCAATAGTTATAGTAGTGGTGGTTACTCATAGCCAGCCCAATAACTAGTAAAATTGATAAGAACATGTGATTCTCTTGAGGATATTGGTTGGAAATGACTAGAAATGAAGTTAAAGTGTCACTAGCCATAGTTTGTTTATTATTTCTTATTTAACCTCTTGTGCAAGACCACTCCCATGAGAGAGTAGTGTCACACACTACAGTGGACTGCAGAAAAAGAAAATTTGATGCTCATAATTTCCAAGCTACTCTTGAAGGTGATGGTTTCACTTTACCCCAAAGATTAGGACTACAAGGGCATGTACTACCCTTCCCAAAAGGCACGGCCCCAAAAGAGTCTTCTTGTTGGCTGAATGCCATTGCTTTGTGATTCTGTAGTATTGGTAATGCTAAAATCCAAATGGATTCCTCTTTGCATTACTTTGCTTCTTTGGAATCCTCAAGAATCAAACATGCTAATCAAATGAAAATCAACCATTAAATACTTAAGCACTTATGTACCTACTGCATAATTCCTCACCTCTATTCATACATATACTTCCCTCCAAAATTCAAGACAAAGTGATAGCAAACTACAGAAAACTGAACTTTTTTTTATACACAAAGTTGCATGGAAAAGTGAACCTAAAGATTATAGAGCCAAAGATACAATTCTTTTTTTTGCCTCAATGCCCCTCAAGGGATTCCTTGGTAATCTTCTGCCTAATCTTACATCACCTACTTAGGATTTTCATATCATCTTATTCTAATTTCTTTAAATTAATTAAGCTTTTGATATGTGTTAAGGAAGGTGTCAAGTCTTCCCTTAAGTTAAGTTGAATTACACTACTCCAAAGTGGTACTTGGCCAAAGGATTTTGTATGCAACCAAGTCATTCCTTCAACAAACTATATAAAAGAACAAAGGCATCCTTCTTAAAGTTTGGGTGCAAGGTCTAAGTCCTTCTTTCTAAACATTATACACAAGGGCCAAAGGTATTTTTTCTACTCCTAAACTAAGATAGTTAAGTGACTTTAGGGGAGTGTCTTTGGCTAAGGACTACTAACTTTGCATCTAAGTATACATAACCATTCCTTGGTCCACTTGAAGTATTTGGTTTTTTGTATCAAGTGTCATAGATTTATGTGAACTTCCTATTTGAATGCTCTTTAAGTCAAACTGCCAACCAGTCCATGCGCTCCTCATCATATGTCTTCCCTTCTAACCATTGAACTTGTAACTTCAACTTGTGTATCTTTACCTTCAAGGCCTTCCTTTTGACTTCTTCCTTCATCATGGCTATGAATTGATCACACAACTCCTCCAATTGTTAGATGGCCTTTGCCTTCTCTTACTGTAGGTGTTGGTTTAAGATGCACACCTCCTTCTTGAATTCCTCAAACGTTTGGGAGCAATTAAATTTTTTATCAGACTTCTCCTTCTTGAGGTCTTCCTCCATCTGCTCCACCTTCAAGGCAACTTCCCTTTGGTATTGGCCTTTTGTAGATCAAGAGTGATAATTCTGCAATTTGGAGCAAATGCTTATTACCTCTTGATCCTTGCTCTTGTAGTTGGTCTGGTACTTCAATTGAATCTCCTTCTTCTCTATTCACAATTTTCCCAACTCTAGCTTCACTTACCTCAATTCTTTCTCATGCTCCTATTGGATCACAACAAATGAGGCATTTCATCTTTGTTCGTCATAAAGATCTTGGTGTCAATGCATTGACCTTCTCACCTTCTTAGAGGAAGAACTAGCCAAGGTTTGGAACTTTTAGAAATAAGAGGCTTATTATTTCTAAAGGTTCCAAAACTTGGCTACTTCTTCCTCTATCATTGCTTTGGTGGACTTCTTTGTCTAAAACTTGTGCATTTGTCTCATTAGTGTTGTATAATTGGTTATGTCCAAGTATTCCTCTTGGTATTGGGGAAGAAGTAGCTCCATAAATTGTAACACTACTCCCAATAAATAGATGGAAAAGTGTGCTCCTTTTCCTTTGCACACTAGAGTTCCTTGAGGTGCTTTTGCTCCTTCTTCTACTATTTTGAATAAAGGTGTGCATTTGGCTTTGGACTGATCAAGAACTTTGGTCTCAATATTAACTGGTATTTGTGTGGATTCTTTGGTCTGCAATTTTATCTCCACATGGGTCTCCTTTTGGTTTAGGATTGGGAGGTCCTCTGGAACAATATGGAGTTTAGCGACAAAGTTAGTAGGCTAACAAAGTAGCAAATAAAACAAATTAGCGTAGAATATTCTAGAAGTATCTACGAAGCTTCTTGGCTAGCTTAGCTTGCACCTCAAGTAAGTAGCTTTTAGAAGAAAGCTTGTAGAAACTTCCAACTAGCTTAGCTTGCACACCAAGTAGGCGGCTTCTAAAAGGAAGCTTCTTGAGAAGCTTCTCAAGGGTCTTGTATGCTACCTATAAATACCAAAGCCAAAGCTCATGCTAGGCATTCAGAGTTTTCCCTCATTCCAATGTCCCAATGTGAGCTTCCATTCTCATATTTCTCTCCTTGGTCTTGGTCTTATACATTGGTATTAGAGCAGGAATGGGATGGATGAAATTTATGGACCACCAAATCTACTTCCGCCAAACCATTGGGATTTTCATGTCCAGATATTACCCAAGTATCATTTCACACAATTCATCACCTTGCACTTTAAGCAAGATTTTCTGCATATGATCATCTTGTATGAGGAACCCTTGATACTTCTTGCTGTAACTTATGGAGAATGGTGGACATGTTGCATTTATATGTTAATCAATTAGACAAATTGGGAGTAGTGGGATAGAGTAGTAGCTATGGTGGCAATATCGAACGTTATCCTTGCAATGCAACAACAAATTGAGCACCTTACTCAATTGTTGGATGAACAAGACCAATAATGACGAGAACATATAGAGAGAGCGCCAATGTGAGATAGAGAAGATCGCATTCTATTTCCAAAACCCAAGGTGTTTGAAGGCAAGAATCTTCCGAGCATAGTGGAGAATTTTGTGTTTGACTACAAATGCTACTTTGAAGCCATCAATCTTCAAGATGAACAAAAATAGATTATTTTGGCTTCTAGCCAATTGGGTTGTGTGGCAAAACTTTGGTGGTGATTCTGAGTGGAGCAAGATGAATGACAGATTGTTGCATCAATTTTGACATGGGCAGAATTCAAGGATGCAATACTTGGTTAATTTCAAACTATAAATGCCACACGAGTTGCACAAGATAAATTGGCGGAGTTGAAGCAGATTGGCTCAGTAAGGAGCTACATCACACAATTTTAGAATAGCATCATGCAAATTCTAGATAGACAAGAAGGTGAAGTTCTAGATTGATTTGTGCGGGGATTGAAGTCATGAACCGAATTGGAGGCGACCATGCAGGAACCACAAAACATAGAAGAAGCCATGCAATTGGTTGAGAGCTTTGATTCCTTGGTTGCGACAACTTGGTCTTGACCTTGACCAACACAAAACTTACCAATACACTACACACGGGTGGAAGAACCAGCACCAATGGAGATTGATGCTATCCAACGGAGACCACTTGGTACAATGGATAGATAAGATTGTGACAAAATGGTGGTTGTTTTTATTGTCACCAAGTTGGACATTGCATTGTTGAGTGTCCACTTATGAATGGGTGATCTTGATAAGTTGCCTAGATGGAGTTTGTGGAATAGAATGATCAAGGAAACAAGGAATCCTAGTAGGATATTTTGAGTAACCTATTGGGAGCTTGATAAGTTCCAATGGGATTGAAGGCTCAACTTATGCAAGTTTGCTTCACTTGCAAGGTATGATATCTAATCGGGGTTGTAGGATTTTGGTTGATTCTGGAAGTTCAAAGAATTACATGTTTATGCAAGTAGCAAAGGAATTGGGTATTCCTATCAAACAAGTGATTGGAAGTAGATTGATGATGGCAGATAGTAAAAAGGGATCTACATGCCATACCTCACATCCTGTTACTTTTAAGATTGGGAAGGAGTATTTGGAGTGTATGAAGTTTGTAGTGGCACCTCTACACTATGATGTCATTCTAGGACTACCTTGGCTTGAAAGTCATAACGTTCAATTTGATTGGACCCAACGACAAATTCAAGTACAACACCAAGGTAAGAATTTCCGGTAAGGTTGTCTGGCACCTCTGAGTAAGAATAATCAGTCCCAAGATGGGAAGTTTTTTGAGAAGGTAGCCATAGAGCATGCCTTGAAGAGAGAGGAGCCCCAAGATGGAAAATTTTCCAAGAAGGCAACCATGGAGCAAGCTTTGAAAAGAAATGAGTCCCTAGATGGGAAATTTGTTAGTGAAGCAGCCATAGAGAAAGCTTTGGAGGAAGATAAGTCTGTTTTTGTGGTGTGGATCAAGCCGATTGCACAAGGAAAATCTGAGGAGAGCCAAGAGCCTCATCAAGCAATGGTTAATCAAATAGTTCAAGAGTTTGTGGATGTGTTTTCGGATGATTTGCCAAAGGGATTACCCTTTGATTGTGGTATGCACTTCAAGATAGACTTATTGCCAAGGAGTACTCCGGTGAGTAGACCAATCTATCGGCTCTCACCAAAGGAGTTGGAGGAGTAGTGAACAACACTTACGTAGTTTTTGGAGAAGGACTTCATACGATATAGTACTTCTCCTTGGAGAGCACCGGTACTATTCGTTCCAAAGAAGGATGGAGGACTTTGTTTCTATATTGATTATCGTGGGCTCAATAAGCAAACAATAAAGAATGCATATCCCTTGCCTCGGTTTGATGACTTGCATGATCAATTGAGTGGAGCACAATAATTTTCCAAGCTGGATCTTTGCAGCGGCTATTAAAAAATCCCCATTGATAGGGAGGTGTGCAAAAGACGGTCTTTTGCACAAGGTATGGGCATTTTGAGTAGAGAGTTCTACCTTTTAGGCTCACTAATGTTTTAGTAGTCTTCATGGATCAGATGCATTGGGTGTTAGATGGACTATTGGATTTGTACGTGGTGGTGTTCTTGGATAATATCTTAATCTATAGCAAGATAGAGAGAGAACACATGAATCACGTGCAAGAAGTTCTAAGACAACTATGACAATAGAAATTTTATTACAAGAAGTCAAAGTGTGCCTTTTGGCAAAAGAAAGTTACCTTCTTGGGGCACAATATCTCATCAGAGGGGATCAAGATGGAAGAAGAGCAAATCAAGGCCATTACTGATTGGCTTACTCCAAAGGATGCTATAGAAGTATGGGCATTTAATGGATTGGCTAGTTTTTACCGACGGTTCATCCATTATTATGCTCATGTGGCTGCACCATTGATTGACCTCTTGGGGAAGGACTTGAACTTCCAATGGACCACCAAGCACAAAGAAGCATTCCAGAAGTTGAAACATATGGTGTCTTCAAGGCCTATTCTTCAATTGTATGATCCTCATCTACCCTATGTGGTTGATTGTGATGCTTCTAACTTTGCAATTGGAGCCGTGTTGCAACACAAATTCCCAGATGGACTACATCCCATTGCCTTTGTGTCTCGCCAACTCAATACGGCTGAAAAAAACTACTCTGTTGGAGATTGAGAACAACTTGCAATGGTATATGCTATGAAGGTATGGAGGCATTACCTCTTGGGGAAACAAATGATCATGTAAACTGAAAAAAACCATTGTTGCAGACCTTACACTTGGAATACATGAAAAGTCAACATCATCAATGGGAGGAACAACTCCAATTTTTTGACATCAAACTTGAGTACAAACCAGGTCGGTTCCACATCATCCTTGATGTTTTATCACAATGACTTGATTTGAAGTCTCTTCCTCTTATCACAGTAGCAATTACAACGGTGACAATTGACTCCAAGGTCCAAAATGAGTTTCAGTCAGCTCTACAACAAGATCCTTTCTTCCAAATGGTATATGGTCGTCTTATAACATGCAACAAGGAGTACAACACCTTCTCCATCAAGGAGAGCCTTTTATTCCATGAGGACCGGATCTATGTTCCAGCCAAAGGTGATCTTTGACTTGTGTGCCTTCAAGAAGTCCATGATTTACTCATAGCTGATCACATGGGTATGGAAAAGACCTTAGGTACCCTCTAACGCCAATGGTGGTAGCCCAACATGACACGAGATGTTCAAGAATTTGTCTGATTGTGTGAGAGCTGCCAACGCAACAAGGTTAGCAACCAGAAGCCGAGTGGACTCCTTCAACCACTTGCCATTCCATCTGCTTGATGGGACCATATGAGCTTGGATCTCATCACATCCTTGCCCAAGACAAAGCAAGGACACACAGCAATTGTGGTGTTTGTGGATAAGCTTAGTATGCAAATCCACTTAGCACCAACCTGTGATACCATGGATGCTCCAACCTTAGCACAAATCTACTTTGACAATGTCTTCAAGCATCATGGGATGCCACATGTACTCATCTCCGACCGTGATCCTTGATTTATGGGGAAGTTTTGGCAAGCACTCTTCTAGATACTTGGCACCAAGCTTGCTTTGTCCATGGCCTATCATCCTCAAACTGATGGACAAACCAAATGTGCAAATCATACATTGGAAGATATGATGTATGCCTTTGTCAATGTCCACCATACCAATTGGTATGAATATCTTGCAGTTGTAGAATTGGCTTACAACAATTCCAAACAGACAAGCATCAAATTTTCTCCTTTCTTTCTCAATTTTGGCCAAGATCCGCTTGTTCCAAATTCTCTTCTTTCTCCCCCTCCATCTCAGGTTCCTCATACTTCAACATTCTTGACCACTATATCCCAATCTTTCCAACAAACCAAATCTCATCTCCTTGTTGCTCAGAATTGTCAAAAGCAATATGCAGACTACCATTGTTGTGATCTCACCTTTGAAGTTGGTGATAAAGTCATGTTATCCTAAGTAAACTCCCTCTTCACCTTGATACCCAAGTTTGTAAAATTGCCCCTAGTCAGTTGGATTGAACCCTTTGATGTCACCCAAATTGTCTCTCATGTTGCTTATCAACTTGCCTTGCCTTGTCATATGTGTATCCATCTTGCCTTTCATGTTTCCAAGTTGAAACCCTTTGTTCCTAACCCCTCTTCCTTTTCCTCTTGAGTCCAACCTCCCCCTCTTCATGTCCCTATCAATGATCATGAGGAGTATGAAGTTGATCGTATCCTTGCACGTCGCCATATTCAACAAGGCCATCAACAACATATGGAGTATAAGGTCCTTTGGAAAGGGTATCCTCTTCATGACGCCACATGGGAACCTCTTTCTCTCCTCCAAAATGCATAGACGGTCATCCATAAGTTCAAAGCTTCATTGGCAACAAGGACGTCACCAACTAGCGGTGGAGGAACATGTAACAATATAGAGTTTAGAGACAAAGTTAATAGGGCTAATGAAGTAGCAAATAAAACAAATTAGCCTAGAATATTCCAGAAGTATCTAGGAAGCTTCTTGGGAAGCTTCCCGGCTAGCTTAGCTTGCACCTCAAGTAAGTAGCTTCTAGAAGAAAGCTTCTAGAAACTTCCAACTAGCTTAGCTTGCATGCCAAGTAGGTGGTTTCTAGAAGGAAGCTTCTTGAGAAGCTTCTCAAAGGCCTTGTATGCTACCTATAAATACCAAAGCCGAAACTCATGCTAGGCATTTGGAGTTTTCCCTCATTCCAATGTCCCAATGTGAGCTTCCATTCTCCTATTTCTCTCCTTGGTCTTGGTCTTTTACATCTTCCAAGATGATGGTAAGTTTCTCCTTCATCTTTGGGGCTATTTATGTGTTCTTTCCCTAGCTCCAGGTTTGAGGTTGATTGTACATCTTGATACAAGTCTCCTCCTTTTTTTGAGTTTCTTCCAATTCTTGGAGGGTAAAAAATCCCTCCATCTTCTTCTTCTTCTTCTTCTTCTTCTTTCTCTACTCCAACTTCTTCTTCCAAGGAGACATCTATTACTTGGGTTGTCTTTTGTGCTAGCTTGGATGAGATTCTGGTCTTGGTTGAAGGAGCTCCCTTCTTCTTGGTCTTTGATGCAAGACCTTCTCCTCCTTCTTCTACTAGCACAAACTTCCCTATCTTTGAAAACTTTGCATCAACGTCTTGGTAATCTTTTGTCATAGTCCTTCTCTCAATTTGGATATTGAAGTACCTATTTGGTTGGAAATGGATAGGGAACAACTTCCTCTCCTCCTTTCTTAGCAAGGTCAAACCCTTTGTAGAAATGGGTTGCAAAGGGTGATAGGTAAATCACTCCACCATCTTCTTCAAAGCTTTGGTGAAGCGTCCTTGCTTGAAAATAGAAAATGTTTACCTAGTTCATTGTTTATCCTTTGTACATGTAGTGGAAGAAGACCTCCTAGCTATTTTTTTGGTAAGTTGTGCATTTATGCTTGAACAACTTCATAATGGCCTCCACAATTGTTCTTTAGGCTGGATCCTTATAACTCCCTAATCTCAACCATTGTTCTTATTTTGTTTCTTTGCAAAGTTGGCCTTGATGTTTGTGTATTTTGAGTCAATGGTCATTTCTTGGGTTCACTTCCATCAACATTGAGTACCATCCTCTAATTATCTTGGGTCCAATTGTGAGGATTCCCTCTCATACTCCCTATGGTTCTCTCCTTCTTGCCCTTCATCTAGGGATCATGCTTAAGTCTTCAACTCTCAATTCTAAATTAAGAAATCCAAATTTTTGCTTTAGAGTACCTCACTTCTAAATTGCATTGCACACTTATTGATAGTAGGATTTTTTAGTATGGCTTTGGGAACCTTCCTAATGGGTTTTTAGATGAATACCATCTTGACTCTTGGAGGAAGTCTTAGAAACTAAGCCAAATGTAAGTAGGCTAGGACTTAGGAACTTTTAAAAATATTGGAAGACTTAGACAATTTTTTATTGAGCTTGAAGCTAATTGAAAATTCAACTCTTAAAAACTGGAATGGGATGGTGCTCACTTAGTTGTGTAAGCAAAGTCCTTGGTCATTCTTCAATCATTTGGAGGTGGATGGTGGTTGAGCGGTCCTTATCATGGATTTTGGATGAAGAACCTCTCCACATATGCAAATTATTCCCTCAATCTGAACCTTTCACCTACCTAAGTCCTTTTCCACATGCAAATTTTCCTTGAGTATAGTTCTTTAACCAAGTGGAACTGCATTCAAATATCTATATGAACTTTGTGTGTAGCTGAATTTGGGTAAAAGGTACTCTATGCCAAGGGCCTTCATGGTACTCAACTTCTAGCCAAAGTTCTTTGTAGCCTAAGTTATTTGGGTTCAAGTTTAGTGCACCCCTTGAGGTCATGTCTTTCCAAGTGACTCGCCTTTGCCCTATTGTCTTCCACACTTCATCCTAATCTGACTCCTTTTCTAAACATAATTCCTCTAAGAAGATTTTTCCCTTGAAACAAGAAAGAGCCCTATTCATTCTTCATGAATAAGAGCACAATTAATTTTAAAATGCAAAAATCTAAAAATGTGTGCACTTGTAATACCATTAGCTAGATATTATCTAGAGGTGGAAATTGGCTTGGTAATTTTTTAAAGGATGTTATATATGATTTTCTAAGTAGATTAGATAAAGGTGTCACCAAGAGAGTACTTCAACTAATAGTGCAAAGGTCAAAAATACCCTAAAAACTCCATGGCCAATATTGGAAGCCTAAACAAATAAATAAGGCTTCAAAAATTAAAATATTCCCTCCTCCTCTCAATTAAGAGGCATAACCTTCTCCCCATTTGTTTGCCTTGTTGAGAGCTTTCCAATTGTACCTCACCCATGTTGTTCTAAGCTTCCTACATTAATATTCCCTAAAGATTCCCTCAATTCAAATTTGTTTGACCAACCAGATAGGACAAGGATCAACATGTCACTCATCCATGCAACTTATCTAAGGATGGAGCTTGTTGACATGTCACCAATCCATTTTTTTTATCCAAGGGTGGAGTTTCCTTTAAGGGGATCTTCTTTGCTATATATAAAGACAAGGTGCTCCTTTGGGGCATTTGAGTATTGAGCGCTGAAGCTTTGTGTTTCTTCTCTTGTGTTTCTCTAGGGATTTCTCTTGTCCTCAATACATTGTAGCACCATAGTAGTTCAAAATTAAGTTGCAATGGTCTAGAGTACATATTAAAAGAAGAATGCTTTCCAAATAAATTGCATTGAAAATGGAAGATGCACTATTTGGAGCTCAACCCACCACACTCTATAATACAATGCAAGTTAGGCATAAATAAGGTTCTTGCCAGTAAATATTAAGTGGTTAGTGCAAGGTGGTTGTTGAATCAAACTTATTACAAACTTCCTTAGATTACACATTTTGATCAGATCATCATATAGTCATCATAATAGCAAAATATTTTATGCATGTAAAGTAGCATATTGAGCAAGTTGCAAATCACTAGTTTCAAAAAGATCTTATTCATTGAAAAGATGAATGAATTTCCAAGTTGCAAGTGTGTTGGTATAACTTATGAATGTGCTCTTCATAATGACTAATTTTGTGAAAAGAATTAAAATTTCACACTAATTAAAAGCTTCTCATTTCATCACATTAGACTTGTGAATCTAATTTGATAAGCTAATATTTGAGGTGCATGAGTATACCAAAGCTACAATAAAGTGTATGTTTTGAAAGGTATGTGGATATATAAAAGTTAAGCAATTTGGCTTTTCCTACAACTTTTATAAAGATGGAAAATCATCCATTAAGAAATTTTTGTACTTTAATTATATCATCTATATGACTATGTCATATTAAGAGGTTTTTATACTCCAAATATATTATCTATAGTACTATGTTATGTTCAAAAGGTATTGAACATATGAGTCATTAGTTTGATAAATGACCATTGATCTCATTACAATTATATGTGTAATAAATAGTTAGAGATTTTGAAAAAAAAATTATGAGTTGTGGAAGAATATATAATTTTTTGAGATATCCAAAAAAATTGATATCTTTTTCTTGCCATGTATAAATTGATTAGGAAGTTTTAGCACAAAGATAAAGCTAATGTCACAGAATGAAAGTTTGTCATTATATGACTAGAATATATGGGAAACAATCCTAGTAGAGAATGAGGATTCAAGCTCAATGATACAAGCTAGGAATAATTTTACATTCTCCAAGTATTGAGTAGCATAGAGTCATGTATGGCTCTTTAAGATTTATCATGGATTTTAAGGATTAATTAGAATATCAATATGCAACAGAAAATAAAAAATATCTAGGGATAAATCAAATGAGATATTTTCTTTACCAGTCAAATTGGTAATTAATTTTAAGTATATGTAGAGAATTGAAGGATGATAGAAGGAAACATAAGGATGAATTTGAAGGATCAAGATATACTTGATTACTTATTTCCTCTTGCAATAGGATATGAATGTAAGGATGATATGATATCAATTATTACACTATTATTAAAATATAGTATATATTGAGTACTTCATCTTAGATACTAATCTATTGCTTCATTATAACAAAAGACATCAAGAATAGTATGTTGCATTGTATTCTTAGAGAGAAATAAATATAATCTGCAAGTAAATAACATTGAATACAAATAAAGGTGAATATGAAGATTTTGGCTGAATGAAATTACCAAAAGCAACTCAAAGTCATGTCAAGAGCTTATATTGAATAAGAAATTCAAAAGAAGGGTTTTAGATAAAGACAAAGGACAATATTTGTGTTTATGATTATATAAATTGCTATATATTAAGGTATACATGATATTGCATGTGGTTTTATATTTAATCATTTATTTTGTTTATAAAGATATCATTGGATTTGAGCAAGCTTAATAATGTTTCTTTGTGTACTTGTACTTCTATTAACCCTTGTAAAGAAAGAATTATATATAATACCCAACTAAATCAATTATAAAAATAGATAAATCCAAAATAGTCAATTATTTTAGATGAAAGTTAATACATGAGAAATTCATTGTAGAGCTAAAACTATTATTTCGAATTTTTGTGATTCCATTGAATAGATCTTAGCTTTTGAATGAAATGTATATTAATCTTTAATATTAGCTGGTAAGTTCTTTGGTTTTTGAGAAGATTTATTATTGATGGTAGGAATTATCAAAATCTAGGTAGTGCAATCCAGTTTTTGTAAGAGGTATTATTTTTCTATAGATGAATAATCATTCATTAAAAGAGATAATGTTGGCATTTGGACAATCTTGATAAAGCTAATTCAAGAAACTCCACGAATAAAAAGAGATGCCCATGGGAAGTGCAATAATCCATCTAATATACTTTAGCTTTGGAGCGATATTTTGTCTTTCATGTATAAAATATGCATTTGATATAGATTGAAATTAATATCTTTTATAAGCTAATAAGCATCAAGCATTTATGATAATTGAATTGGTTTTATGGAGTTGATTATCATACTAAGAAACTCAATGCAACGACACAAATCAATTCCAAATTGATAAGTTAGGAAGCAAACCAACTCCAACTTTTAAAGAAAGAAGGTAGATTGGCTTATAAGGTCTTGTCAATCAAGCAACTAAAGATCAAAATGCAACCAAAGAGGATGTATTAATTGCTAGGCGGGTTGTGAGAGTTTTCCCTCAAAGGGTAAAGGCTTTATAGTACACTTTGGTCTATCAAGTAAAGACACACTCCAAGTATCAAGTAGCTAAAGCTCAAAGGTTGCCAAAGAAGATATATGGATTGCTATGAGCATTGAGAAAGATTAATTTCTAAGAAGTTTCAAGCTTTGAAAGTATTCTCAGATTTGATTTTCAACTAATAAGAACAGGTAAGGTGGATATAACTTAACTCAAATATATACATGGATCTTTATCGGGATCACCTAAAGAGGGACTTTAATTATTTTTTCTCCATGCATAAAGAAACATGAGAGGCATTTAAGGCAAAGGAAAAAAGTGAAAGGAAAGCATATTCTATGTATAACCATGCATTATAGGAAAAGGAAAGAATTATTTGGTGATAAAGTAACAAAAACAAGCAAAGAAAATTAGGAGGTTTAATATATCCAATGTGAAGAAACACACAAATAACAACCACGCAAAGATAAGGATGGCATATTGATTCTAGGCTCAAGTAAATTCTATAGTTCTCTCATTTGGTTTTTGGTTTCATCAATTTTTTTCGGAAATTTTTTTCATTTTTCACTTCTTTTCAAAAAGCAAACACCAAAAAAAGTACCAAGTACAAAATTCCCATCAAGTTTTTAGTTTCTAGTAGGAGGTTTGATGTTTAAGGCTCTCTTCTAGGGGAGCATGATTTGTACAGCTCTTTCATCTTGGGCATTTTGGTACAAGCTAAAGTGTCAGCCAAAGTTCTTCCCATTTGAAGAACATACATGTAAGTTAGATTACATTGAATTTGGCTTACATGTAAGTAAGAAGATACATGTAAGCCAAATTTTTTTTCAATTTTGATCTAGATGGTATGTCTAGAGCCTCCTACTTAGCACATACTTACCTATATATATATATATACGACACGTGTCAGTGCAGACTTATACTTGGTCCGAGATGATCAGGTGTGATATATAGCGGATGTTGTGGTTATGGACCCTACGCGAGATACAGTTTCGGAGGGAGTGATTACCCATCCCCCTGGATGGGCGGCGAGTGCAGCAGCAGGTCGCAAGGTCTCCAAGTATAGGGGCATGCAGCGAGGTCACCTCTTTGTTCCTCTAGCCTTGGAGTTATATGGAGCGATGGACCGGGCATTTGACACATTTGTCAGGGAGTGCACGAGCGCTTATCATGTGAGGCGTCAGGGGGTACCACTCTCACTCTCATACTTTGTAGCATATTTTAGACAGCGTGTGTCTATTGCTCTACAGAGTGCAGTGGCTGGTGCAATCCATAGGAGAGCAATCACATTAGGTGATGTTTCTTCGGATGCTCCAGTTGTGTGTAGACCGTACGACTTGCATAGCTCGGATATCTTAGGTGCGGTAGGGCAGATTTCTTATATAGACTCTATTGGGGCTTAGCCCCATGTTACCTTTTTTGTCTCTCCCTTGTACGGCTTGATGGGGTCTCCCCATCCTTCGTTCATTCTTCCTTCGCGGTCGCCTTTCTACTTCTCTAGATGCAGAAGTGATTCTCGAGATTGCACCCACATGTGAGTTTCTTCTTTCTGAAGAGAAGTTCCTTCACGAAGGAGTAGCAAAGTCCATTGGTTGTCTAAGTTGTGAGCTATAAACTTCACAATGCAGATTTCGTATGTGAAAAATATCTGTCATTTCTCGTGAATAACAGCTGACAGACGATGTGCAAAGGGAGTCGACGAGAAATAACGTCTATCTTCTGACCTGAGTACCAGTTGTTGCTGGAGTGCATTCTCGTAAGCAACACCTATCTTCTGACGTGAGTAACGGATGTTGCTGGAGTGCAGTAGTGACTATCTGAGCTACATTACCGCCCATGTGCATGGAGGTTTTGACTACGTTTTCTGGTTCAATCCACTCTAGACTTTGAGTGATTACTTCTTTACCGAGTGTTTACAAATGACTGATACCCGGCCTTCAGTAGAACCTCGAGCGAACACATGTCTATACTGTACTGGACCACACTGAAGTAGAACCCCGAACGAACTCGGGGTTCGTGTGGGGTTTGCTCGAGCAAACACATTTCTATACTGTACTGGAATCAGTAAAAAATAATTTTCCTCACTGGAAACAGAATTGCTGATTTTCGCAAAACAGTAAGCGAAGAAAAGGGATTCTTACTGAAAGTACCAAAGGGATTTTCAACGGTTCCTATCAAGCCATGCAAAACGTGTAAAGTCATGTATATACTTTTAAAGTAAACGCAAGGCCTTAGAAGCTTGGGCGAAGATATTTTGGACCCATCCCAAGTCCATGGCCGCCCGTTGACTTTAATTCTAAATGGACTTTAATTCCAAACTTACCGAGGGATTGTCTGAGGAAAAGGGACCAGGACCCAATAGTAAGTGGGGGGGGCCATGGAAGTCCAATGAGAAGGGCTCTGCAATCCAAGAAGAATGAAGCTCCCCGATCAGGAAAACGCGACCGCATCGCGTGTGAAAACAAGAAGGACGCCGAAGACCCATCAAAGAAGAGACAAGGGGGTAAAATGGGGTTAACCCGATCTAATTTCATGTTCTGTAAGGAGCATAGATAGATGAAGGAATCCGGCAACCGGGTAAGGAGATAGAAGTACTGTACCTGCAATCCTCGAGATTGCCAAACGAAATTGGCATGTGCAGAGACTCTGGTTTTCATGTAAACCTAAACGCTCGAGTTGCAAAAACATGCCGAAGGTGTCGGGTAATGCATGAGTTCAAGGGTATTGGTACGTCTAACTTTGCCGGATTTAAAAGCATGTCGAGTGAGGGGAACAGAGGCCACCTCCCCGTCTTACACAGGATTAAGTTTTGCAGCATTGAGAAATATTAGAAAAGGAAATCCAGGAAATCAAGATATAGAAGGCGGATAGATTCTCTCTATCCCTGGCTATTATCTAGATAACCGACGCTTTATCCTGAAATCAATCTTGCAACAATGACAAATTTCAACTGTATCCGGTAAAGAATGAACACAAAATTTCCAAACTTTCTTCATACAAGAACTAATTGTGGTAGATTGTCTAAGGAGTATGGCGAATCATACTGTAATTCAATTATGATTGTCAAAGGACTCCTTTGATCCTCGAAAATTGTTTGAGATGGAGCATACAATCTCATGGGTTCGTTTTCTGCTTAAAGTTGTTTGGCAAACTGCAGAAGTTGCATGCCAGAATGAGATGAGTAAGCACTAACCTGTGCAATAGGCGCCCAAAGGTACACGACAGTTTTGTCTCGAATCCAAAATTACAAAAACATTTCTTAAGAAAGAAATATCAAGTTCGCAATTCCCGAGCTTCGCTTACTGAATGAAATTTCTAGCATTCACCAAACGTCCGTATCTCAACGATTAGGGGACATTTTCCCTCCAAATCCACCTACTCACCCCAAGCATCGCAAAATATCTGTGGGATCTCTACGGAAACCCAAAGCTATTTCTGCAACCCCTTATTGTGGAGGTAAAGAGCTCTAATATCCACATTACTAGAATCCGAGAGTAGGAAGGTCGCGAGATCACCAAATGAAATGCAAGACCAGAGGAATTTATGCGTTTCCAAATCAATAACAACGAGACTGTCCAAATGGAGCGGAGACCAAATGGAACGAACCCAACAGATTCATAAGCTCATTATACTATTATATTAAGAAATAGTTTCTCTAGAATTATTGCATCTTTTCAATTTGAGATATACCCATAGAAATCAATTTACTGCACGGAAAATTTTAGAATCAGGAAAAGGCGACCGCGTAGGAAAAATGAAGGATGGGAGGACCCCATCAAGCCGTACAAGGGAGAGACAAAGAATTTTAGAATTTTAGAATTTTAGAATTGAACGAAAAGAATCAATTTATAACAAGAACGTTGAACTCCATAGAGCCGCACTTTCTCTCGATGTAAATTCCAATCTTTTGACGATTACAGTTCCAATAGACATCCTGAATAAATTCCTGAATAAATAAATGATCCACGAAAGAAACTATGGAACTCTAAACATTGGGGAAAATTTGACTTCGTCCGAAGCGCGCAAAGATGCTACATACTTGAAATTACCATACTCAAATGTTCGAGATCCTTGCAAATGCTATGTGGCACTTTTCACGAGACTCAAATGTCACACGGCACGTCTTCGACACTTTTCCCTCAACCCGCGTAATCTTTATTATATTAACATCATTATCTCTGATCTTAACTCGCACTTTATCACATGGTGTATTAAATTTGAAATGCCCTCGAAAAACAGTCTCCCCATCCGAAAAGGTTCCTTACGGAAGAGTTAATTCCAAGGCCCTTTGCTCTACGATTACCTGTTGAAATCTTTACGAAAATGACCCTCTTCTCTTCCGTCTTCCGTAGTGATTCTTTATTTTCCATATTTGAAAACCCCCATTGTGGCCTTTTCACTTGCCGGGTCTACATTATTGACTCCCGAGAGAATTATGGAGTTGCTTCGCAGGTGCCTGACTGCTGCTTTCCACTAGTTACTACGTAATTTTGATGTTTATGAGCACTGGGCTGCACGATCGCGTCGACCACCCAGATCTTGACATTGAAGATAGGGAATGAGCTATGTCTGTCGTTTCTCGACAGGGATGAGTTTTGTTAGTCCACAGTGGTAGCTGCTCCTTGCTCGAGGGGACTGAAGCTTTCACTTTCGTCACTGCGCATGCTTCAGACTCTGGGTGTGGTTTGCAAAATTCGACGGAAAACTTTTACCACCTTTGAGTTCAAAATTTCCACTAAGGATTGTGCAAAGGGATATCAACGGGGATTCTGGCTTTACATGCCAGGCATAACTTTCAAAAGTGTCTTCCCATCCTTCTTGTTATCCTACGAGGTCGTTTATCTTTCAAAAGTAGATGTTCTTCAGAGAGCCAATTTGAGATTAACAGAGACCCGGACTAAAAGTCGAGGGTGAGCGAAAGGACGCAGGCTCTGCTTGGATTCAGAGAGCTCCACAGCAGGAGCTCTCTGGTGTTGGTGTAAGCAGTGAACTTCAGCTTCGAGGAACGGAATAGAACAAATAAGACACATTTTTTAAGGTTGTGTTGACTGGACTTCACCAATAAAACCAACAAGCAGACTTGGGGGAGGGGGATCATTTGCCACCTTAGCAACATCCTCCCACTTACCAATCAATGATACAACTTTGAGTTAGCAGCCCAACTGTCCAGAAACACGGCAAAGACATGTGGAAGACAGTTACAACCCAACCTGGATGACTACTGTTCTGGTCATTATGGTCGAAAGCAGTGAGCGTATTTCTTGGGTCAACTGAACAATGAAACTTTCAGGCAGAGCTCCTGTTACAGAAAAGCGTTCTATGTTATCTGAGGAATGAATACCAACATGAAATTTCTACAAAATGTTTGAACTACTCGAAGCAAATGAGAAAAAGTGTTTCGCTTCTACCTTGAGAGACTCTATCGGATGCTTGCACATAGTCTAGTTGAGATCATTACGGTGTTAAGAGGAGAAAACCAAACTGATCGATGTGCATATCCACTACTGCAGACTGTAAAGTCCGTCAGCCTCTCAAGGTGGCGAACAGATTTCAAATCATATTTCTTAGCAGATGTACAGAAACAGAGTAACACTCTTAAGCACAAGTCCGTGAGTAGTTGATCCTCCATGCAAGAGATTTTGAATCGACAGTGCTCTCTATCATCGTGACATACATCGCTAGAGGACACGAAGCAACACTGCTGAAGGAAAATTAGACCCTGCACGCTGCAAAACAAGTTCCTCAGAAACAGCTCCAGTAACGTGTTGGTTATCAGATGAAATTCCAGATTGATCGCAGAGACCATCGGACTCATTCTAAAAACGTGTTTTCAGCAGTCTAAATCTCAAAGATAACGCCAAACTGAGAAGCTTGTTGGGAGAAAAGGCTCGAGTACGAACAAGAAAACTTTCCGTCAAGTTTCCACCTCAAAGTCCACAAAACCCACAAACCGGGATACAGACCTCTCATACCCAGTGAGAGAAATGGAAGGCAAAGGTATAGCTGCATTAGATATGTACAGACCTGAACATGGGAAGGCAGCACAGGACGACACTGACGAGCTTTGATCTCTCCCTTCTCAAGCGAAATCGCTAACCTCATCCTCCAACATGCACCTTCACAGACTAACTCCCGTCTCTCCTCGTGTTGTGCTTCTACATTGTATGTTAACAGTCCTCCTTGCCCTACATAATTTAAGGATCTATGCATTCATACTGCCGGTGACACTTATGTCTTCTTGAGTATTTATTCATCCCGAGTCTTTTAGGTATCCTGGCTACAACTGCTCTGCCCTCAGCGAACAATCTGCAGCTGTAGGTCCAAGATTGGGCCATTTCATCTGATGTGTGCAAATCTTTCGCATGCAGGTGGAATAATTATGACGTCATACCCTTCTATGAATACAGAGAGGAGAAATCATTTAGGAAAATTGTCTCCGAATGTGGTCTTACATTTGAGCTTGATCCATGTCCAAGTAGACTTTATCGACTCTTTCAGTTTATATTCATACTCGTAACGACTATATTTCCAGACTCTCTTCGAACGTGCTTGGTCCTTGCCACGATCCATGCCCACCTTTGCTCAAAAATCCGCTGATTGTGGAGATGGTATCGGGAATTGCTGCTGATAACAATACATAGCAACCGTAAAATGGTGTTTAACGGGTTGAAGTGTGAATTAAGGAAGGATCTGACAGCAATTCCACAATCTGCACTGTGCACTCTTATGAAAGGCATGAAGAAGATCATGACTCCATTACAAGGAACAGAGCAACCTGCTGTAACCGTGAGCATATGTGAAACAACGTTCTTTCCTCGCTAATCAAAAAATTTACGATCCTTTACCAAGTGATCCTCTCAACAGCACCCAAAGCAAATCCTATAAAGAATTAATACGACAGCTTGCATTGGATAATTTGTCCAAAACCTTCCGGCAACTCTGCATGTCAGTGCATAGAATTTTAATATGATCAAGACTCGTGAAGATGACAAATTAGAGCTTCGCAGTCCTGATCTGACAGCAGCAGCAGTGTTGGTAACTTACCACTTATCTCAAAATCTATGCCGAAAGCTGCAGTCTAGTTGCCCTCCGCATCTGTTCAACCAAAAACAACACAATATCTTGTTACCAATCGATATTCCTCACACGGCCCAGGAGACAGGAAGATCCACATTCCTTTGGCATCGCTCCATGCATGCTTTATATCCAAAATCTAAAGATCTGTAGTCCAATGTCCAATGGATATCACTCTGATGAGTCTCCGGGGTCAGAAGCTTACTTATACCCCACAATTGCCCTGCATACATTATATCCCCAATCTTCAGACTGTGGGTATGCAGGGTAAGCAACATCTAATTAATCTCCAGTGTCAATGCTATCTGCAGCAAACCACAAGTTTCTCACCCTTCACGACATAATGACCTCTAGCGCTATAATCCTTCACTCGTGTATCATCATGATCGCTCGAAGGTCACAAAAGGTTTGTTCGATGAGCGCTCAAAGCATCACAGCCAATTTTCTCCCCTGCCTGAATACGGGACCTTACAATAACTCAGATCTCGGTGCCGTAGATCCCTCTCAGATCAAACCAACAAATCAGTAAATCAGTAAATCTCTCAAACTCAGTGGTGCATCCATTCATCCAATCGTCCTGCCTTCTCGATCGGGTGTTACCCACCTGTTTGTTGCTCAGAAGCAGTTTGCAGTAGAAGGCCCTCGAGTCATATCTCTCCTATCAAGAAGCCGTTGACCCTTTGATGTAGGATACGATTTCCTCCCCCTCGACTTACGGAGCTCTGAGGAGCTTCCTTCCTTCTTCCTTCCTCCAAAATTGGATGGTTCCTGTCTACATTCGCTGCCCAAACGTCTCAATTTCTAACACTGCAAAGCACCGACCTTCTCTTGACCGATCAGGAGGATCACTCTTTTCATTCTCAAGACCACAACAATTCCTCAAACGGAAGTAATGAAAATGGATAATAATCTACCATCCACCCACAACTGCCTGGCACCTTCACGTCCATTATTTCCCCCCAATCTAGTTCTGTTTTGTTTCCTTTCCTGTGGAGTTGGTTTGGCACAGAGAGAGAGAGAACTCTTCGGCTGAAAGTGCTGCGCTTTGCTCTGCTGTGGGGTCTACCCTTAGCTAATCCATGATATGGGTCGGTCCTTCTTCCCTCCCCTCTCCTCACTCTCGCCCCCAACGTGTTCATGTGGTCTTCATCCCTGGTCCAGCTCAGCACTTGATTCTCTCTCTCTCTCCCTGAAGTCCACCTCCGGTTGATGAGAGAACTTCTTCTCCTCATGCACTGTCCTAAATTCTACGATTGTAGCTTTTCCCTGATGTGTGTGATCATCAGCCCTATTGTGCTAAATTACATCATGCGTTCAGGAAAGAAACAAAATCCGTCCTCGAGGGGTCTTCACTGCGGGCCCACAATCACGTACCACTGCATATGGCCAATAGTAAGGACGAAGGGCGTGCTAGAATGTGAGTCATATGGTTTGGTGGTGACCAAATTGGAAGCACAGGTGGTGATGATGATGGCATGGTCTTGAATGACCCGACTGGAAGAAGACGAAATGGATTGTTTGTTGGTCTGTTCTGACTCTCCCGAGCAGTCAAGTCCGAAAGTCTAAAACACTTCAGCCAGGACAACAAGGGGTGAACATTTGTGGATTCCAATCTTTACTTACAGAGAGCATTCAATATCGTTTAGATGGATGGAAAATGTGATTGGAGCAAAGAAGTATTTTGTAGGAGCACATGCCAGAACCAGGGGTAAATGCTGTTTCTGCTCAAACACGAGAGATTCTGAGAAGCTAGAAGATAAGACAGAAGTCAAGTCACATGCATGATAATGGTCAATCGACCATTTTGATATTGTGCCGTGGAACCACATGAGCAGCAGATTTTTCATGTCTGGTCCGTTTCCAAGATCCTGAAGGGTGTTTCTTCTTGCAAAGATCAAATCTTCCTTGCATTGTTCTTCTTACGCCTCTAAACTGGGTGTTTCCTCTTTAGCTCACACAGCTTATTGCCATGATAGAATTCAAGAATGCACCTGGTTGAAACAAGCTATTCCTGGATATCTCCTTCATTGCCAAGGTTATAATCTTTGTAAACTTTGCAAACTTTGAGAGCTGACCTGTACCAATCGATTGGACTGGTACCTCCATAGCTATGCTGTTAATTTGTACGTTAGTTTCCACAGGCAAGTCTTTCAGGACCTTTCAGGAATGTATTTTCCGTTAAGAATATGGACAACAAAATTCCCACATTATTCACATGTGCTCAAAATTCCACCATCAGGGTAATCCAGTCTCTAAACCATCGGGTGGCCAAACTCCCATACTATAATTTTCAAAATGCCGTGAATTTGTCCATCAGTCTAGAATGAGTTAGCATATCCTTGTACCGGACACTCCAAAGCATAAGGAGCCACGAAGCCTATTGGCAGAATGAGCCTTCTGAAGGTTTGGTGTGTCTCCTGATCAAAAGTAGCTTACAGTATAGTACAGTTTCAGTAGCGCAGGTGTGATCATCAAAGCGTTAGTAGTGTCAGAGAGATGGAAGTCAAGCAAATGTTCTGCAATACATCGATTCGTGAGGACAGGAAGGCTTTTAGAGAATTGAAGTCAAGTCATGCAGCTAGTGTTCTTGCGATGTAGCAAATCCGGGGCCAGACATGGAAGAAACATGTCACCAGCGGCCACACTTCACGCTAACTTGAATAACAAAAGAATTAGAGGAATAGATTCAATCATTCCCTAAAACACGAGGACAGGTGATGATTGTGACCAAATATATAACAAACACCGCCTGCAACTGCAAACAGGAAAGTTGTTTGGTAACGTACTTTTGCCGCATGAAGACAGAAGTCCGGCCAGTGATATAACACTATATCAAATTCCTAGACTAGATATTTGTAGCAGACAGCACACGCGAAATGAGTCAAGCTGAGCTCAGATTCAGGTGTAGTAGGATTTGGATGCCATACTGCCTGCGCTCGACTCGAGAGTGCCGTTCCTTGGTTTCCACGTTGAGATCTTTCTGTCCTTGTCAAGCTTTGTTGTACCCGAGATGAAGAAACCAGCAAATTCCCCGTACGGTACAGGTAACGAAGGAAGGAGACAAAGCCTTCCATTAGAGGGGAGGGTTTCAGTGCAGTATGGTTTTATTGATAACTATAAAAGATTCCAAACCAGCTTTAGTTAGTATAATGTACAAATATATTTACTGGTATTAGAAGCTATGCAGTAAGTTATGTATATTAATGAGGATTCTTAATTAGGAATTTTAGTCAGTTTAAATTTTAAGTAAGAGTATTTATGGTTTATGACTTTTCCTTTTAGTATTTTCATTTTGGTTTGCATATCTTGGTTTTTATTCTCTTATACATTTTAAATTTGCTTGTATGTGGTTTCTATTAATTAATTTGAAGTTTCCAATTCTTATGTAGTTTGAAGTGCCATGTATTGACACTGGACTGGCGCATTGAAAGATGGAGATTTGGTTAGAGTTTTTATTATTGGGGAAAGTTTGGAAGGTAAATTATGTTGCAGATGTCTTCCCATGAAGAAAGAATTTAAGATCCTGAATTCTGATGTAATCCAATGATAACTAGAGTAGAAGGATTGGATATAGATGATAAGGAGAAATTGAAAGACTTTGAAGAAATTTCATACTAACATCCACTCAACATTAAATAATTTGAAATGTCATGTATTGATATTAGACTCCAACTTTTGTAAGGTATACATCAAATATCGAAATTTCTAATGAAGAGAAGTCTAAAGATCATGAATCTTTATGATTTGGTGCTAACTAGAGTAGAAATTGGAGTAGGGATAACAAGGATAATAATGAGAGATTTGATAATCATTGCAGAGTGATTCTAAAATCCTTTGGAAGGATCGAATGATAAAACTTGTTGATGAAAATTATTTGCCTTCCTTAGATATCAATAGTACTTGTATTAAAACAGAGGTATATTTACTTTTCTTGTTTAGTTTACTCTATAAATCTTCTTGCACATGGTTGATTGTAAGTTGCAAATAAGCCAAAAGGAGCTAAAACTGATAAGTAGACGGATATCTTAGGAAATCAAGTCTTTAAGCTCAATGTTGATTTTTATTTTTATTGGTGTTTTGATCAATATTATTAACAACAAGAAACATCAAGTACGTAAATTCTTTACTCTTTACTCTGTGCATCATAAAATTGTGTGCATTGTACCAACTTTGGACGTTCAAAAGCATTACAAACAAGAGGTTTTGAGTGTAATTGTTTGGTAATATTTGTTTCTCCCTTTATACTCTACTATTAAGAGATATCCTTACCATCAAGTAAACATATAGTGAAGGAGCTAGATTTTTTCTTAAGAAATTTATCTACATATTTTCTATTGTATCAAGGAAATTCCTTATCAACTAAGAGTATTCCAACAAATACAAGAACAAAATCTACTATAAAGAAGCATCAACATAAATTCATCATAATAATTTCTATGAAAAATATTGAAATTAAATCATTATATGACATGAAATTATAAATGAAAACAGAAATAAAATATTTATTCAAGAAAAATCTATTTAGATATTCAAAAAATATCCTCATCTGAGGTTATTTTTATATGGTGTATATGGAGTTTCACATCTATCTAAAAATTTTGGATAATATTCTTAATTTCTTGTACAAGAGAAATGATTATTCAATGCTTTTATTTGAGTTTAGAATCATCAAAAGGAATTCTTGATTAGCTTTTTATCTTTTGGATTGCAATTTATATGCCTTGATTTTTAACTTCTTCATCCTTGCCACTTTCTTAATTTTAATTTTTACTAATTACAATTAACTTTGACTTACCTGGATTTTCTCATTAATTTCATACCACCCACAATATCATTCCTTAAACTTTTACATTTTTTGGGTTTCATCTTTTACTAATTCTTTTACGCTTCTCTTTGATTTCCATGAATTTCCTCTTGATTTCATATGGCTCACAATATCATTCTAAAAATTTATAATCATAGTAATATTTTAGAAAAAAAAATTAGACAAAGAAATGTGCTGGCCTATAGTTAGGATTTTCTAGAACTATCTCCAACACCTATATCTATATGATTTTAAATTTATCTTCCTCTATGTCTAATTAAATTTGACTTTTTTAAGAGAAAAGAGTACAGGGATACTTCTATATTCATGAGCTCTAGGCTTTATAACCTTGATAAAATGAGAATGGAGTGCAATCTATAGTTGCCATTGAAATAGATATAATAAAGAACAAATGTCATTATTAGCAAGAGAAGAACTAAGAAAAAACCTGGAATAAGATTTCTAGTAAAGGAGAGAAATTATTTTTTTTAATTCATGTAAAATCATTCAAAGTTGCATATGTTTTTAGATTAAGTATGAGATTAAGTTTAGAGACAGTTCATGCAACAAGTAGCCAATGTTGATGCCTCCCTATTGCCTTATCAAAAGAACTAATCATTTTACTTCTCTTAATAATCCTAACTTAATTCAACTCATAAATCTACCATAGAAACTTATGAATAATAATTAGTTATCCAAAAAGATTTTAAGAGCCGAATAATTATTCTTTTCTAAGTGTATAAATACCCAAAATAAAATGGATGAATCTGACCTCCACCATAATCATTGAATGAAACCAGTTTTCCAAACCCTTATTACATCCCTTATTACATCGCAGGTGTTAAGCATTGATAAAACGGACACCAAGAGGTGTAGTTGTCGTAATCGACAGACAAATCAAGGAAAGGTACAGCACATAGTCTTTCTTTAGAAACTTTTACGAGTTAGAGTGATTCAAGCTATTATCAAATACAATACAAAACCATCTTGATTTGTTGATTTTAGTATTACCTTGAGCATCATCACCACCGATCAAAGGACTTAAGTGAATACCAAGTAGGAGAAGACTTCTATGATAGCTCAATAAGAATATGACGCTCAATGTCCTTTTGAGTCTCAAAGGTCAAAGGTCAAATATACGGACATTCAGAAATGCGTATGATAAACAATACCATTCTGTGCTTGAAAGGTGAGCCTTTGCATGTCCAGAAGATACCTATTAACTTGGTAAGATATAGCATGTTATCATAGATTAGTCTTTCTGTACAGAGCATGAGTTCTAGTCCAATGTGCCGACATATTGTCCACTTTTGCAATCTTTCCATATGAAGATTCAACACCCACGTGCTAGAAAGTGCGTTGTAAGAGTGTCGTAATTAATGAGGAGGTCTCATTCACTAAACTAGGGGTGAGATATTCTTGTTTAGTATTATCAGCTTTGTTGAATTGTAATATGAAGTCTTTCCCCTTGTATATTTTGATATATTTTTTCATATTTTGATATCATTTTTTTAATTCAATGAAGGCATATATTTTGCATTGTACACTCCCTGTAATCAATGGAAAATAATGAATAATCATAGGAATCATAGAAAGTAACTTTGCAGCTAATGGAATAAGCAACTCACAGGCGAAAACGATTCTTGATATGCATCTTTCTTCTACTATGCTTAATTTGCAAATAGAAGAAATTGACATTCAATTAATTTTTTCTTTCGATACGAAAGAATAAGCAGAAGGTATTGCATCGATTTAAGAATCATATTATTATTTTTTATTCCCTACTATTCTGAATAATATAACATCATAAACATATTCATCTTCATAATATGTGTAATAATTTTGGAAACACTGATTGTTAAAATGATTAAAGCAATCAAAACATCAAGAAATCTATAAAAATAAGGAAATTGAGAGGACATTAAGATTATAGAATATGCACCTATTTTCAACATATGATAGAAACTATGCGTGCCCATTCAAGAGTGTAGTATTTCAGCTAATTTTACATGCATCACAAGAGACTAGTGTAGGTTCTCTAGTCTATTGCTACTCAGCTTTTAAACAACAACATAAGAATGATATTTAGATGACTAATACCACCAACGATAGTGGTGGATGGTTGATGATCCTAGAACTAGAGATGTATCGGACTCATGTGCTTTATCAAGAGAATGAAATGTATTCACTACTGGCACTTTCGCAGTTAGTGCATAACGAAATTTAGTCTCTTCATCCACATGACGCACGTGGTTCTTAACTATGTCACACGAATCAATGCTATATGAGGTTACTGTATCTCCCCTAATAATAGATGGGTTCTTATTTCTCCTGCTTTGATCTGAGTCACTTCTTCAAAGATACACATCTTACTTTCTATTGTGTGTGAATGTTTAGGGTTATGTAGCTGCGGGGGACAGTGTGGAGACGGGAGAGGAGAGGGAGAGACACGAGCACACATATCTATAATTTCTGAATACTCTCTAGCATATAGCACTCAAGTGAATAGTAGATTCTCCTTTTTTTTCAATTTTTGTTCCATTGAAACCTAGATTGAAGACTACGATGAATTGAGTAGAAAGTTATGAATATTTTTAGCTTTTTTAGGGTTTAGAGTGATGTTACACATTGAGAGTGATGGGTCGGGAATTTTCATTTCTAATCTTTTGGTTTTCATGATTAACTTCCATAGGAATTTAGTTTAAAAATTTAGAGATTGAAATTGAAAGTTATGAGAGTTTATAATTTTTAAGGTTTAGAGAGATTGTTTTCTTATGTGAGTTGGGATGTGAGAGGTTGTGGTTTTGTAGATATAGGGGGATATGGAAAGAAACATCAATGTGTTACTATCATCATTCTTGTGCTAGCCATGGCTACACCTTCCCATGTGGCGTCGCCTAGAACGGCTCGAGATACACTATACCCGGTGTGTCACCGACGCTTTACCTGGCAAGGGGTAAAGACCCTTGTGGGAAGGATGCACAAGGACTATGATTGGACCACTTGGGATGCCCATGTGAGATGAGAGACCACATCAATAGTAGTGACACTCAAGATTACGCATGCTTCTTCTATCCCTTTCTTGATCGTTCCAGGAATACCGATCGAGTCGTGGGAGTGGTTAGCTCCTTAGGTGGTTATTTGAGACTAGTTTTCCATGTCTATTCCATAGGCTACCCCGCACACTCCATGATGAGGCTAGATAGGCTTTTTGCCTACCACTTGATTGTTTGGCACGTGATCCCTTGGACGAGTTAGCATGGTTCCTATTCCTCTTACTTCCTCGATGGTGTCTTCTTTATGCTAGAGGGAGATGTGCAGGGCATAGAGAGGTGGCTGCTAGATTTTGTCAATTCCGAGCAAGGGATTGGGCGGCCCGTCAGGAGGAGTCTATTAGGGCTACAAGATTTAGGAGACAAGCATCACCATAGGATACCATAGAGTCCACTCGATTACGATGGTGTAGGACACTAGGTCAGGCAAGAGAGTTTAGTAGAGCAACACGAGCGCTATACACTTTGTCTATGGCGAGTCCTACTAATGAGACTATCTCTTCCCTATGCTCACTACATCCTATAGCAATAGAGGGACTACCACTAGAGGTCTTAGATTATAGCTTGAGAAGCCTTATGTCTTGATAGGTTGCTATTTGCACAAGCATTGTGCACTGCCTCTCACTTTTCCTCAAGAGGCTTTTTAGGGATGGTTTATGAGCACCTTAGAGATTGCTTCCAGGTAGATGAACCTTCTAGTGGTTTTACCAAGTTATTTCAGGTTGCTACAACAATAGCAAGAGAAGACATTCCTATGTTTGTTAGTTGGGTGTTAAGTGCTAATCTACTTCTTGTGATGGAGAAGGACATAGGGGGCATTAGACCGCTTGCTATTGGAGAGATCTTTTTGCGTTTGATCAGTCTTACCATTGTCCTTTAGTATCATTTTCACTTTTGATAGCACCTCAGTCCACATCAATTTGGAGTAGCTACACTTGGAGGATATGATGTTATATCTCTAGGCATTAGGACACTCTTAGATATCCATCCGGAGTGGGTCATCCTACATGTGGATGTTGAGAACGTTTTAATAACGACTCATGGGCATCCATCTTTAGAGAGCTTAGGGAGGCTGGTGGATCTTTGGCGAGTCTCATTCCTTTCATGTTGTCTTTTTATGGCTCTCTTGCTTTCCTTTACTACTAGCACGGTGGTTCACAAGAGGGAGTCACCGTCTTGGAATCAACTATTGGTACACGTCAGGGAGATCCTTTTGGGGGACCCTTATTTGTCATGGCTCACTTCAAAGCTCTCCTATCTACTACTTTGGCCATGCCAGGTTGTGTATTTCCCTCCGTGGAAAATGATACACACATCGTAGGCCTTGTAGATCAAATTAGGCAAGCCTTTGACTACTTGACTACCGAGCTATATCTAGTAGGCTTGAGAGTCAAGGTTTCAAAGTGCATGGCATGGTCCCCTTTAGGTATCCCTCCCCACCTTGAATTTCCAGAGGGGTGTATCACATCCATAGATGGACTTCATGTTCTTGGAGTGCTGGTAGGATCGGAGGATTTTGTCACACGCTTCTTAGATGCTGCCCTTGTAGAGGATGTTCTCCATGTGGATGACCTTCCATTACTAGGAGATCCGTAGGTGACATTTGGTATATTCTCCTCTAATATTGCTTGTCTAATATTCTACCTCATTCTATGTATAGTTCCTCCACTCACCGTCCTTCCTATCATGTCTAAGAGCATTTGATAGGAGGATTATGGGAGTCTTTTGTGAAAGTATTGGACCATGGATATTTGAGTGTGTGATAGGGGATTTGGCACGGAGATAGACGGCTCTACCAATCTCATGTGGTGGGGTTAGCTTGCTATTTATGAAGGAGATGGCACCTATAGCATTTTGGGGTAGTTGGGTTCTCTCGGCACCCCTACTTTCCTCTCATTTTGTGGTTGCTGATAGGCCAGTTTTGGTGACTTATGTGATAGAGGTTGAGGGAGGATCCTTTTCTATCCAAATGTTATTGCGGCAGACAAGAGATAGTCTATCCTCACGGGCATGAGAGGATTTTCATCTTTTGCTTCACTATTGTTAGACTGGACTAGAGGTTTACAGTTTTCCTTGATGGAGTGATAGTATGAGCATACATTACATTCTCTCTTAGTCAACTTGTGCATTCCTCATGCTACTAGAGCACGTCTTCACTCTTGCTCTGGCAAGGATGCAGGCTCTTGGATCCTAGTTTGACCGTGCATTAGGGCATTCCGACTCGCACTAGCTACTTTTTCTACAACGATGAGGTTTTGCCTAGGTTTGGTCCACCCATCTGCATCTTCATTATTCACTTGTGAGTGTGGTTCTATACTAGATGCAACAACGGTCTACATGACATGGTGTCCTTTTGGAGGACAGAGGATAGCTACCCCTAATGCTATTAGTGTTTGTTATGGCACGAGAGAGTGGATACTTGGCTTGGAGTGAGCATTTGTATGCTTTGTAGACACACATGTCAAGGCAGACTTATACTTAGTCCTAGACAATCAGGTGAAAGAAGCGGATGTCATGGTTACGGACCCTATGCGAGATATAGTTCCAGAGGGAGTGATTACCCATCCTCCTAGATGGGCAACGAGTGCAAGAGCAGGTCGTAAGGTCTCCAAGTATAGAGGCATGCAACGAGGTCACCTCTTTGTTCCTCTAGCCTTGGAGTTATATGGAGCGATGGACACGGTATTTGACACATTTGTCAAGGAGTGTGTGAGAGCGTATCATGTTAGGCGCCAGGGGTACCACTCTCACTCTCATATTTTGTAGTATATTTTAGACAGCATGTGTCCATTGCTCTATAGAAGACCATGGCTGGTGCAATCCAGAAGAGAGCAATCACATTAGGTCATGTTTCTTCGGATATTCCAATTGTGTATGGACCCTACGACTTGCATAACTTGGATATCTATCTTAGGTGCGGCAGTCAGATTTCTCATATAGACTCTAGGGGGCTTAGCCCATTTTACCTTTTTTTGTCTCTCCTTTGTACGGCTTGATGGGGTCTTCCCATTGTTCATTTTCTCTCCGCAATAGCCTCATATTTCATTTTTCTTTCTATTTCTTTACATAAATATGAACCAATGTTGTACATCCTATGGCCACCCTGTATACCTTAGAGATCTTTGTCTGTATGCCCTACGATTTGTATAGTTCACATGTCTTAATTGTTTGTTGGGTAGAGGCTTAGCCCCATTTTACTCTCTTTGTCTTTACGGCTTAATGGGGTCTTCCCCGTCCTTCTAGTCTTCACAAGCGGTCGCTTTTCGCTTAGGGATCTTCGGGGGAAGCAGTTTCAACCTTTCTACTAGTAGGTGATTTATAGGACGGCCATGCTGACCCGTACCAACACCAAACACTTACTGCACAACAACACAATCGCCTCGACTCACAGTAGCTTACTGAGCAGCGAGAGGTATCACCTTTGCCAGGGATCAGTTGAAGCGCCTTCATCTTAAGGAAACATGTCAGGGACGGACTCTGCTAAAGCAGACTTTCTAGTGGAAAAGAAGGCAGTGTTTTCTCTTTTCTATTCAAGTTTTTACTGCTCTTTCGCTTGAGCAAGTTCCTATTGCATTTAGTGGGTAAGAACACGGATTATACCACTGAAGGAAAGAATCGCGGGTTAGAATTTAAGCGGGGTTTTCAGACATCTACACTCTCTATCGTGGTAATAATCATTCAATTTCGCAATTTGTGACGCAATTCATGCAGACGTTTAAGAATCTTGTGCAATAAATTGATAAATCTGAGGCGTACAATGCAGGAGTTCCAGTTCATAATTATTTTCCTCTTTTCAACGACATTCCTTCTACGGCTACAATCAAATCTGCTAGTAAGTCTGTGTTCCTCTTGCATTTTGATCCCATTTTGTTTACGATTCTTGCTAGTTTGCAAAAGCTCTCCCAAGGTCCTGCTGGATTGATGCACTCATCCACTATAGAGATACCTGCAATACAGTGCGTTTGGTGTATTGGGCAGTAGTAGTGAATGGGATGAAGTCATCTTCAACTGGGGAAACGATCCTCTCTGCAGCAAATCTATGTGGAGACGGGGATACTAAAACCTATCCAAAACTTGGATAACCGATCCATGACTCCTTGGAGCTAAACACCGAGAGGAAAACATTGCTTTCCGAGTCGGAAGTGAATCCGTTGTCAGACTGTTGTGCACATCAATTAGTACGTAACACTAGCAACTCAGTTTCTTGACCCGTACGCATCATGGAGAAGGAAAACGCCCTATGCTTGGGGCACCCATTGGTAAGCAAGTACGTTCCTTTACCCAAGGAAATGACCACGTTTCTAGGCGTAGAAGAGCAGAGCTAGTACGCATGGAGAAGGCCAGGGGAATGTTGGTATTTTTCCTTGCCACGATTTACTCAGGAAATACTAGTCCGGCTTTACTTGATGCGAGCATCAAGCAATAAACTTCGTCAGTCTACTTTGGCAATTACAAGATTTGAACATTACTTGAGGACCTTGCCACATATCCGCTGTCCTTGCCACATTTCACATTACTGTTGCAGCCCAGCTATACACATAAAACTAGCTTTCGAAGTCTGCCGGACAATGGTTTGACGGGCAACATCAACACTGGTACGGAGGTGGACGCTGCTGTTTATGGGAACAAATTTACGCAACATCAAATGCGGCAATAGCAGATTCCAGGCGCTTAGAGAGCGGCGGAGAGGATATAGGTGTATGAGAGCAGAAGCCTTTCGGGGAACCAGTGATCCAGAACTCATGAAATGCAAATGATGGGTAACCAAGATGTATTTTTATGCACAATGCTAGAACAGTGATAAATCTATAAAGTAGAATGCATCGAATGTGACCTGAAACACGGACGTAATTGTAACAAATTGAGAAAAAAAATATCTAAAAGCCCAGTAAACAACTTGAAATCTGTAACAGCTATGCAAACGAATGCGAGAAATGTAAAATGTTACGTAATTGACTACCAGTAAGCAGTGCGTGAACGATGAAAATTGAAACGCATGAAAACGCATGCTGAAAATTGAAACGCATGCTGCTGAACACAGTAGACACGGGAGGTCGGACCATGAATCAGGCAAAGAGCGAAGGAGAAACAATAGGAAAGGGAATTAGCCGGGGAATGGAGGAGTGGAACAATGCGAGACCCCTCAATGGTGTTGCTGCAGAGACATATCGAAGTGTAACAGGGTAACGTGGCGAGGCGAAAGAGGACAGGATATAAAGTAAATCACAACAAGCGCTATGGACGCGTGAGTCCTGAGACACTAAACAGCAAAAGGAAGCAGAAGGCGGCCACCACTGTACAGGATTTATTCCATGATCATATCGTCACTTTCCATTGAAGTCATCGTGTACTGAATGCCCTTGCAAGCTGTCACACAAACCAATACTCATCTAGGAATAGCACCAGATATCTAATGAGTCCCCCCACCCGTCCATGTGTTGAAAGAAGTTCCAGGCGATGAAGACCCTCGTGACGTTCCTTAAGTTTCTTCGATACTATAGTAAATAATCCCGTCAGCTATCCTCTAGAACCGGAAAGGCAGACCTCCACCGACTTGGCACCGTCCCTCCGTTTGCTGGACATACCTCTCCAATTGTCGGACATACCTCTGCAGTAACGTCACTAAGGACGGCTACTCTCATCCCAACGATTCACAACAGAGACCAGTTTATTCAGTGTCATAAACCTCCTCTTCAGATCCTGCATTTGCTTATTCAAACCATTCTCTACGTTTGCAATTATGACATTCATGCAGTGTTCACCGTTCCGAACCTGTAAAGGATACAGTGAAGCCCCAATGTACGGTCCACAAATCAAAGCAAAATGCAGCACAACTGTCTACCCTGGGATTCTCTTAATCTCGCGTTCCTCTTTTTTAAGGTAAAACAAGTTTTCCCCTTGGGTCTCAACAGATAAAAGGAAAGCATTTGCATTCAAGTTGCTGTCGAAACTCGCACATTGGAAACTTTGGAGAGTCATGATTAA
Source organism: Lunularia cruciata (assembly GCA_948567375.1). NCBI lineage: Eukaryota > Viridiplantae > Streptophyta > Marchantiopsida > Lunulariales > Lunulariaceae > Lunularia > Lunularia cruciata. The sequence continues at coordinate 49,251,115 of OX419756.1, read as the reverse complement.
AACGATTTAGAAAGTCCTCAAAGACATTGAGGGGCAATCAGTACACTCGCAGTTGGGAATCATGTTGGGAATGCCAGTTGAAACTTGCCAATACCAGAACTCTTCTCAAGGAAAGAACATCAATCATCTTTGGAAACATCATCAGGGATTATACAGCAGATGATCTCAAGACTAAAAATCATCATTTGCAATAATAATGACTGTCAAATAACCATAAAGCCCATTCAGGACTTCACTTCTGTGCAAGCTGCTGGCACATCTAACGACAATATAATTGGGGGACTGCTGCAAAACCTTCACTAGGACCAGAACTATTGGTCAAACAGACTGGTCAAACAGATGCTACAATATCATCCACATGTTCATTCGAGCTCAATAACATCTTCGACCCAGAAAAGCGAGGATTTACCATCAGATCATTAACTTTTCAGTTCTAGGCTTGCAGGAAAACTTGAACCCATGATATAATAGCTAAACTTCATCAGGGCTGAGTATTGTGTGTGAACTAAAACTTCACAGGCACAACTCAAATATTGAAACCTAAAGACCTACCTTTATTGTCAAATAAACAATAACAATGGCTTTGACTCATTCATGATACATATCAAACATGGCATTATACCGCTTCACCTTCCGGCTTCCTATTATGGCAGGGGACCACAAGAGTGTGCCACAGACTGGGGGAGAGGAGGGGGCTGGTGGGATGCTCGTAGTGTAGCACAAGAAGATGTCCACAACATCTTTGGCCCACAAATTTGGATCTTGAGAAGACCCAACGCTCTACTGGCAATCAGCAGATCGCGGAAACACGTCACAGTATTACATTAATTGATATTTCATCACTCTAATTCTCAGTTGAGAGGAAAATATTGGGATTGGCTGCTTATTTTTATCAAAGGGTTTCAAGTGTAGGGGGAAGTGTATTACCGGGAAATGTTCTTTGGATGAACTCTTGGAAGCGTTTGGCATAAAGCCGAGGCTCCACTGCAGATATGGATGACGCATCAAATTGCAGAGATTTATAGGCATGTTCAATCCGCTTTGAAATATCATATTCTTGCAAGATATCAATGACGCCGAAATACAGCACCACATCATAACTTTCGCCAAAAATCTCCTTCTCTAGAGCAGCGTTTGTGTCGTCTTCTTGTCTTAGAGGTATTCGATCTGCTCTAGCAGGCATGTTCACCCCCAATTGTATCCGTAACCTATACAATAGTCAACAACACAAAGAGTAAGTCGTGCCGTTCCTATTACTAGATTGAAGTAAGTCGCAAACATCATATTTGCTTAGTCCACTTTAACAATACAACTAGTCAGAGTATCAAAATAACACTACAAATAAGAAATAAACCAGTTAGTTCAGGGGAGTGTTTTTATCAATGTAACGCCTAATACTGCAAACATTACTCTGATCTTACACGCTGTCGTAAGTCGAATCAAGTGGAATAAAAAAAATTGAGAATAATAGGAACGTAGGACATGGAGTTCACAGTTCGGCCCCGTTCACAGTTACCACCATCACTCAAATTCGATTATACTGATCCAGGAACCTCTTTTGAACAATCTCGATGTGTTATGAGTGACTATAGAAGACTGACATTCGCCACTGACTAAGCACCCACTAAAACGGAAGTACACGTAAACTTCCTGGGAAGAGAAAGATTTAGACGGACTAAGTACACACCTTGCTGTGCCTGGTAGAACGAGATCAACTTCCCCGTCTCCGCCGGTTATCCCATTTCCAGATGCCCTTAAGGGACTACCCCGTACGTGCGGGCCAGGGACAGCAATAGTTTCTCCTTGCCCACGGGGAACCAATACCAAACCCCTGTTAGAGCTCCACTCCTCCTCTGATGGCCAAGTGACTGCAAGTTGAAGCCGTCAACATCAATCAGTGTTGGTAATAAAAAGTCTGCATGTTTCAAGCAGAAAATGCAGACACCTGTGGTTTCAGGAAGTTGACCTCCCACGTAGCAACCATGTCATATTTATGAGTGCCACATCTTGAGGTTCGTATTTGGATCAACCTACTTCATGTCTCAAAATTTAAGAATAATTCCAGTATATAGAGAAATGGAGTAAAGGGCCCGTTAAAGTAACCAAGTAACCGGGTACCGTACTCACGTCTGAACCGGACGTGACTCCGACATTTCAAATAGTAAAGTAAACTCCGCATTGCACACCAGTACTTACATAATCTAAACACAACTACACTAGGAAAGCTGGAAAAGGTACCATCATCAGGTCCAGCCACCACACACTCTGGAGGAGGAAGAGCCTCAGGAGTTGGGGAAGGCAGCGGCGAAATCGCTGGTGGATACTGTGGTGCTCTAAAGTGAAGGCCCAGCAACAAACTGTAGTCCATTATCCGCTGACTTTCCAAAAACTTGCAATCAACCTCTACTTGCCTGCAACGAGAAAAAATCGATGAGTTTAATATCTATGGACTGCAGTTACAAGGCTTCGCACGATATATTTGTATGATGGAATACAGAACCCGTCGTAAACAGCCAAGTTCCATACCCACGTCTGACCGGACTGACTCTGACTCCGACGCATTGAGGTAACCTGGTAAAGATCGTCATAAGTGTCAAACTACATAGAGACGTAAGCGTGCGTAAATCTGCATGGCAAAGTAATGCATGATGCATCGGTACATGTAATGTATTGCGGGTCCGAGCAAGTGTAACCTTGAGAGAGAAATATGACGTGAGGACAAAATGAAGGTGTTATGATAACAACATGAAGATGTTAGTGCATAGGACGTTAACTGTCCGAGTCTCAAATACTGTGAGACACCCCGGGGCGTATGAGGCGAGTGTATGAGGACTAAGATTAACCCCAGTATGCTCTATGTCAGCATGAGTCCGTCAGAACAAAAAACAATTAGGAAGAAACAGCCTTTCATACGATATATGTACCAGCAGGTAACGGAATCTGTATTTAATTGAACCTGGTATGACATCCTATGGAGGGTTGCATGATCTTTCGATAAAACCACATCGTGTCTCAAGAAATAATCGAGAAGGAACAAGTTCAGTAATGATTCAGAAGAAATCGGGACGTGTCCCCATGTACAAGTTTATAGTAGATAACTAGGTTATCAAATTTAACAGGTTGACAAAACAGTTAGTAAGCAAAGTATAGAAAGTGCCATTACCAAAGGAGAAAACGATGGAAGAAGGATAACTGTGATAGGACAAGCTGTAAAAACACGGAAATTAATGGTCACCTGAAAATGCACAGAAAGAAGGTTGACGACCATTAGTTCAAGAAACTTTAACAAGCCAAATTAGCCTGATGATAATCTTCATCAAGGCTTCCCAACTGATTCATCTGCTTCGACCGCTGAGGTGCACTAGAAGTTAATTGCACCCCTACCGCCCTAAATTTGTCACTTGTCGAAGTGCGATGGGCAAACTCAGTCATTTTCTTAGCGAATTCACAGCAAGACATATCCACCCCAAATCACCTTGAGATATAGGGCTTCCGTCAAGTTGGAACTATGCTTTTAGGCCCAGAGGCTTGACAGGTGGCGGTGAGATTCTAGACCAAGTTTCTTTTTTAAAAAGAGTCAGTTCTTTATCTTTGCCAGAGTTCTCTTTTGTCGCATAAAACATAGATTTTGTTAAGAGCGGTGGTTTGACCTGAAGCTAGAGAAGTGCTTTGATAAGTAGAGGGTCTCAAGGGTGGAAGTGGGCATCAGAGAAAAACTGGGAGCCAGTAGGGACTTAAGAAAAAACCTCAAGCGCAGGGGGATTTAGCCATTTTGAATATAAGGTTAATCCTCGTAACATTTATTCTGTCGTGTATTTTCCTTACGCAGTTAGGTTTTTATTTATTAATATCTAAGGAAACATTAGTCCGAACTAGCTCAGTTACTAAAGGTAGAAACAAATGGCTTTGTTACATCAGTGTGTTATACAGATGTAGGACGCGTTACCCCTTTGGTTATACCACAACACAACAACAATGTCCCGAAAAATGACAAAATTCATGAAAGTACTGCCCATTCTGACTGAGATCAGGATGGAACCGACACCTTCAGCCGAACTGTTAAAAGTCCCAAATCAGGTCACGTGAAATAGAAAACCGAGAGACGTAAACATCCACCACTCAACATCCACCCTTCCTTAACGTGATAAATCCACAGATGAATTCAATTGCAGGTTGAAAAACTATGTCTAAATCTCTAGCGGCTACAATTTCTACTACTAGCCTGCTTGACTAAACATTAAGCAGGTGAAGTCGGACGTGTCATATGATTACGACTTTATTCAAGAGCGAAAAAAAACTTTGTGAAAATGTTTCGTAACTTGTCATACGTTAGGTGATTCATCAAAAGGCTCAAGCCCTCCAAAGCACTAGGGTAGCCTAGTGTATACTACGTGGTGAGGTATCTCATGTTTGGTAATACTCCATCGCAGGTCCAGTCGTGCAGATGAAAGGAATGTGAACGCATGAGCATATATTTTCTAACCAAGAATTCAAGGTCTTAAATATCTTCATGATAATTATTAGAGTAGTCAGGTTCGGACCCACCAAGAAATGAAACGGGGCTCCAGCTTAAAGGTATACAACGGATGAACCTCAACCCTCAAATTGGTATAATGGAATACAGAACCCGTTGTAAACAACCAGTTCCACACCCACGTCTGACCGGACTGACTCTGAGTCCCGACACATTGAGGTAACCTAGTAAAGATCATCATAAATATCAATAACATAGAGGGATAAGCGTGCGTAAATCTGCATGCTAAGGTTGGCATGATGTTTACATGCATCGGTACATGAACCTCAACCCTCATATGAATAAGCTCATAAAGCTCTGTCTATCAAAAGCAGCTTTTTGTGTAGCATAACGTACTTAAGGCAGACAAGGGCGATCACCACTTAACCCACTTAGGAGATCAATATTCTTCCATGCAGAATGTTCTGTCGACTCTAGCTCCATCCGTAAAGGAGATGGAGCTTCGAGCCAGGCAGGTGGCATGACCTGACAGGTTTTGATATACCCGCCTTCCAAACTGTTCATTTCATAACGATATGATCCGGTCACTCTATATCCCAGGAACATAGATTCAAAAACCTGAAGGGAAAAATATAAGAAACTCCTTTGTAAAACTCATCTTCGTCGAAAGAAAAGATAAAAAATTTGTCGAAGAGTGGTACCGCGACCCTGTCTTCTATGCACTATCAGCCCTCTACTTGTAGAGTGGGCTTATCTATCTAATCATAGAGAGACATTGGTCTAGTTGGAGGAGTTTAGTATAAAACATTGTCTGCATGGAATTCATGCATGCAGTGATTTATTTAGATGGGGGAAAATATTCATGAGCATAAGAACTAGTTTCAAGCAAACGGGCACATGGTGAGAATAATTGAAGGTATAGCTTTAGAGTTGAATGGTCCCCAGGTGATATCAATTGAGTATAGAAACCTCTCTTTATGCTATGTTTGAGATGCCCACCCGGTGGAGATGTTCTTATAGACAAGATTCAGAACGATTTACACCAAAGTTGTGCCCCACAGTCAAACAACATAAACCTGTTAATGGGAATGCATCTTGATTTGGTTTCAAACCGGACTAAGCATGAACTTGTCAATTGGAGAAAGGGCCTGAGGTTATCTAAAAGATGCAGATCCCATAGCTGAAGATTCTCATCTAGTTGCGACTGAGACAGATTGTTACATGCGTTGTGACGTAATTTTATGAAGTTTGGAAAGAAGAGCAGCACATGATTGACTTGAGAACAATCAAGAATAGAAAGAAACAAAAGAGGAGCATGTCCAATTATTAACAAGATATGCTATTAAAGATGTGACAACAAATAGAAGCTTACTTGAAAAGAGCTTCTCTCCATGAAGGATCAAGACGGAAAACGAAGTCCAAATCTAGATCTTTCAGCGTTGTGTTCTCATCGATTTCAACTTTGTCAGCTGATCGACCCTGGGAAGAGCCTTTCAAATCAAACCGCCTATGAATTCGCAATTCTGTGCAAAACATATTACCCATCACAATGAAGCGTACCTGAAAATCACCACCACAGGGTTTAGTACATGAACTCTTAGGAGAGGAACTCACTGACAAATATGTACAAATAGAGACTATAACTTTCAGTAGCAATATATATGGAAACGTGCAAGAGGGGAGAACCGCTTTGACCACTGACCGAGGGTAAGGCATCGCTGCGGGACTGCGCACCTGGGGACCGCCGCGACGCCTGACCAACATTGAAGCCCAGCAACTGGATGAATGAACTTTACTTATAGTGAATCTGGTGCAATCCCACCTAAAGCAACTCTACGAAGAGAACTCCGCTCAAGACCAAAGGCGCCTTGACTTTTGGAAGTCCACTTCCAGAATGAAAAGTGTAGAGTGTCAAACTATGAGATTACCCACAGAGGACAACTCTTATGCTGCATAACGTAGGCAGCATGCTGGCTTCGCCCTTCGACTCTTCCACGGAGACTTTTGACCAGAAGCCTATATTCTAGTGGAAGTGAGGACAACGGTGGATAACGCATTGAGAACGTCAAGATACTTAAGACAGAACACAAAAGCCGTATGAACTGGAGATTACCACTACTCGGTGTCTCTAGTCCAAGAAGGTACTATAGGAATAAAAGAGGTTGTGCAACGCACCTTCTGCCCACCGTAAGGCTTGACGCGATGAAGCCCAAAGAACTTTGTAATCAGCGTGTTCTCATAATTTCTCACATGTTCATGGTAAGCTGGAAGCATGGCCAGAAGCACCTGCAGCCCGTTCGCAGGTACATTGTGCACGCATCAGACCATGCACCAACTTTGCAACTATAAGCGTCGTTTACAGGAGACTATAAATTAGTCACTACTGACAAGAAATTAGAATACTCAATCTATGATTTTACTATTGGCAATCGGGTAAATTGTCTCGTTCATAGTGGGACCCTTTCGAAAACTTGATGAACCAAGAACTCAAACTCAAAGCCAAAGCAAGAAACAACACCGTCTATCGGAAAATTCAACGCTCAGTAAGAACTGAAATTCCATAACAACTTCTTGTTGAGATTGACCGACCTTTACTTCTGCTTTTCGCATAGTCTTGATGTAAAAGCGATCATCATGTGACAGATAAAATACACTGCCACTCTTTCCCGGTGAGGAAAGCTCCCGCAATGCATCATTTCCGCAAATTGATAGCATATAATCTGCTGCATCAATCTTGAACAACTCCCGAAGTTGCCTGGCATACAGAACAAATGACTTCTGAAAATCCAGATTCTGTAGATACTTGTCGAGTTAACTTTCACTACAATGGTCGGAGGTAGGAAGTGTACTGGCAGAATTCTCAGTAGCATGTGTAAATAAGTAATGGGAGCAGAAGCCGTTCGGAGCTTGTGTATACGCTGCAGAACGGTATAGCGTTAACCACTGTGTTGATGAACTGCTTAGGCATCAAATGAACGGGAGTAAAGACAAACCTGAACACCATGGGGCAATAATCTTTCCACTTGAAATCACATGATTGGTGAGGAGGTGTTAAAGATGTCCCGCATTTTGGGAACTTCACCCGAATGCTTGCACGAGGTCCAAAATCAGCTGGACCAATGTCATGCTTCGGCTCGGGTGTTATCTTCCCCACTGTATACCTGCTCAAAAATTCATCACACAAATATAAAAGCTCTAAATCTTGCTTAAATTGGCTGTACAGAGATCCAATTCCGAGTTGAGGAGTAATACATGATGCTTGTTCCTGTGATGTGGGAGAAATACCTGATTCCAAGTTGCAAGTTGAGCATAAGGTCGTAGCTTCTGTGCCCTTTGTAAATGGTTTCCCCAGGTCTTTTGACCTCCTTAGTTGCACGGCGTTGACGCCTCCTAACATGTCTAGGGAGTGGGCCCCCAACTTCCTTAACCAGCTCACTCATGAGCACCCCTTGCACATATTCTCTTTCTACAACAGCAAGTTCTCTTTGAACGGGAACCACACTCTCTAATGAATGCCGCCCAGTATCCGGCCTCTCATCTCCTTCTAAGATCGGCTCGCCAGACCAGGCAGCATTACCTGGTTCCAAGCCCAAGACGCGCTCAAGAGCACCCTCCAGACTCCACCGTCTTTCCAAGGATGGATTCCTCCGTATGACAGGCTCTACATGCTTAGTGATGTCTGTGAACTGTATTCTTTCAGATGAAGATGACCGACTAGCCCTGCGTGAAGTAGCATATTGTTCATTGTCTGAAAAGGATGAACGTCTTATCCGGACCATCTTTCGACTTGAAAACTGTTCTTCCAAAGCAGCTCCAATTTCCTCCCTGCTAGCTTGTTGAAGACCATTCCTGACCGGATCTGGGCGTCGACTGCCTGCAGGGTAGAATACTCCTTTCCCATCCTTCAAACCCCTACTCCACGTACCGATATAGCAACCTCCATCACCCCATGTATACGTCCCATGGCCATGCTCTAACCCGTCGAGCCATTGACCGTCAAAGATATCTCCACTGGCCCAGGTCAACACACCTCTGCCGGACATTGTTCCATTCCTCCACTCTCCGATATATTCGTTGCCATTTCTCCACAAGTACCGCCCAGGTCCTTCCTGCACACCTTGCTTCCACGAGCCTTCATAAACATCCCCATTTGCATACCTCTTACGTCCAAGGCCATGTTTCACATTCATACTCCAATTGCCTTTGTAAGTTGTGCCATCGATTCCTGTGTACGTCCCAACACCATGCATGTAACCACCTTGGAAATCTCCTTCATAAGTTGCCCCTGATGGCCATGAGATCTTTCCTCTACCCGTTTTCTTGCCCCTTCCCCATTCCCCTTCATACATGCACCCGTCAGACCACAAATACTTTCCTGTACCCTCTGGAAGGCTGCCTTGCCAGGATCCCACATAGAAATCCCCGTTCGGCAGCACTTTCTCGCCGGTAAAATGCATAACGGAGACCCCATCGTCAGTCGGCCCCTTGAAGTCTTCACCATCCCCACCATGATTCAACCTGTCACTGACAATGGGCGCCACTTCAGCCTGGGGTCCAGGATCAAGCAATCGATGGGATGAGGTACGAGGCAGCTCTTCCTCGTCGTCAACATGGGCCACAGGGCCAGACATGCAGAAAACCCCCGTTGGAGCCGTCTTTTCGGGAGCCACTGCACGCTTTCTTGTTTTCCACTGTAAATCGTCTATCAATGTGCGTATCGCATGTGCCGTATGTTGCAAGAGGACATCGCCTCCTTGGACCCTGTGTTTGGCTTTTAACTTCGCCACTGTGAACAATCACAGGACCCAAGGCAAAGACAGATGCATGGATGTGTATGACCTAACCTCACAAATGTTTGCAAAAAGTCTCACAGGAGTTCTGCAAGCAGAACTATGTAGAGCACCTCCCCCTCTGTCAAGCCTCACAATTGCAGAGAAAGAATTGCGATGCAAAAACAATGATGGCAGATCAATATAGACTAATCTGCCAAAATCTACCTACTTTGAATGCTAACACGCCAGCAAAGCGAAAACAATCCACTTGATGCTGACTTCTTCCTACGTCCCCACGCCAATAGAGCTGCCTGTAAGGTAACTATCTATAATCCCTAACATGCTGATGTCTTCCGGACATTTCGCCCAGAAGTCACCTCGTTTAATATCCATCACCTATTCTTGAATGGGTTCCTCTTTGCTTAGCACTTAAACTTTATAGATTTCCAGACTCCTTGAGACCCCATATCCAACGTCCACTATAAGAGAGTTTCGAAACGCCTGCTGTCCACATTGTAGTGAGTGTCTGCTCCACGGCATGCCCGTCCACTTTAGCATCCGTAGTGAAATTTTCACCAGCTTGATGTGCCTTTCTAGTGACACTTTGACTTTAAACACAACTCCACAACTTCGGTATACTACAAGATAGCTTCCACCCTTTCCATTCAGCGAGCCACCAACTCCCAGAAGTAAAATCCAAATCCCCTGGACCAGCTTGTGTCTCTCGTTCAATCTCTGTCTACTATCCTGCTGACACTAAACCAGTGTCAGGAATAACTCCTGGCCCCAACCTCCATCACCAAGACGTCTGCTTCTTCTATCTTCGGAACTTTTATTGCTCTCAACCCTTACCAGCAAACTCTGTGGATCACCAGTTAAAGACAGCACAACATAGATCCCTCCAGATAATCTCTAACGGTGAGATCACCTGTCACCGTCCCCGGTCTACTCAATGATGAAAGGTTGTCTGCAGTACACAACTATATTCGACATGAGCTCGTAAGAAGGGCACGCTCCCCTGATTCTGCAATCGTGACAAGACAGATTGACGATCAAGAAATGACGTATGCAAACTCTATGCCTGAAGTGACCCGATACTGAATCTGTTCATCTAAGAAGCTAAAGAAAAATGATACTCCGTGTAAAGCTAGCTAGCACGAACTCCACGAAGTTTTGCCATGCTTCAAAGGGCCTGGATTCAGGCATTTCCTCGGATGAGAACACGACCTATCTCCCGTGCGAACAGTAACAATCTTAGTAAATGAAGATGCAATCCAGTGTGAAAAGCAGAGGCAAGATTGATACTCTAAAGAATCTACTGATGATGCTCTGAATAAAGGCGAAGTAGCAGATGTGGAACAGGTGAACTTTATTTGCTGACAGACACGAAACGGTCCTTCATACGAGGGATCTAGAGATGCAACCAACCGTGCATGTGAACCTAGCTACAGTGGACACCTCAACTTTGGATCAACTTCCATTAAGTGACTGAGGATTCAGATGCCACTATGATGGAAATAAGGACTAAATTACATTGGCAAACGAGCTCGAGTGTAGCAATGCTAGTTTATTACTGGACACTCAACTCTGACCCTGAAGGATCGTAGGAATCCTGAGAGAAACTCGATAAGTTATGGAAAGCAGACCACAACGACGAGCGAAGTGGAGAAGGCCCGATTAATTTATAACATACGCAGGTGCTCGGAGACAGAGCAGACACAGTTGCCCTTGAGTGTATCAACTCAAATTGAGACGATACAAAACAACCATCCCATCAGCTTTGTGAATTTCTCAATAATGGGGAGGATTCGAATCCAGAATAACATGGCCATATCAAGTATTCCGCACGAAAGCTAAAAAGCATCCCCTAGCACCATTGAGAAATTCTGAAAAGATGGGAATGATGGAGGAACAAACTAAGTCTCAATGAAGCACAAAATATAAGCTTCCTGACTAATCTTTCAAATTATCGTCGGTAGCACAACATGTGGCAATCGACAATCCTGACAGAGACGAAACGAATCATTCTCAAGTTCATTCACAAGGGGTTGTGACATGTTTGAACCCTCTAAGACCAGAATGAACTAACTGCTTGTTGAGCAAACTTAGACCAGCAGTGCCTATATTAAGCTTCGCTGGAATCCGAAGGTAGTACTAGTCCAGCGAATGTAAAATAAGCGCCAAGAGGGGAAGACGTGATCCATGTACCACTTAACGCAAAGGTGAATATAATTTCTCTGAAGGCGAAAGAGAAAAGGAGCTATGAAGAACCAATCCCAAGTTCTCACTTTACGTCCAGAAAGGACCAATGTGAGCCATGAAATAATCAGAATAAGAAAGATATGACCCGGGAGGAAGATCAAAACAGTGCAGATCCACGATGAGCTGATGAGAGAATACCACCGAAGAGGGCATAGCCACGGGACCGCTACAAACTTTATGTAAAGTATCAGCACCGTAATCAAGAGGACCAGTACTCAGTGAGATACAATTGACAAAAAAGGACATTGATCTACAGAAGTATAACTCTGTGTCCACATGTAACGCGCATCCAGGCGTGTAAAAGGCGTTTGGCTGGTAACAAAGTTATCGTCGCACTACTGTCCGAACAGCTCCAAAGGCAGCTAAACCAGAGGTACAAGGAGGTCTGCAGAACCAAAACTTCAGCAACGGCGCATAGTTCAGTGAAGTGCAATGTTCTCAAACCTGAGAATCGAGGTAGAGCCAGTGCACCACAATTTACACAGACCTGACGCCTCACATGCTGTGCCATCCCTGGCTCATTAATGTAGAGTCGATGTTGACCATGAACAAAGGTCTAAGTGCTTACCTAACGAATTGACCCCAGCAGGCGTAGAAGCAAGCCAGTAGTTCACATCCGATATTCCTTCAATGGCATTCCGCGTTTCACAACCTCTCATCTTCCACAACATCTGTAATCCCGACCCCAACATCCCATCATCTCAACCAACAACCACTCCTATCCCTGATATTTTTCTCTCCGTGAGAATCAAAAGCCCTACCTTTCCTCACTATCCTCGATCCAGCACTCCAATTTTCTTCTCACTTCCTCCCTCCACCCGCAGATTCGAAAACCCTCTCGTTCTCCTTATGTCCTCCTCTTCTCTTCTCTTCTCTTCTTCTCATCCTCCTCTTTAGTCCTTCTCGTTGTCTCCGAGACGCTCCTCTCTCTCTCTCTCCCAACTCGCCAACCGATCGAGCCAACTACTATCTCTCTCTCTCCCCGTCCGTCTCTCGCCCTCTTTCTCTCTCTCGTTGGTCTACCACGCTTCCCCTACCCTGCCAGGCCCGCCCCTCCCCCTCAAAAGCAAGAGAAACGATAACCAAGGCACGGCACACCCTGCCAGCGATCACTCAATACTCACCCCTCTCCGTTCCCTGCCAGCCAGCAACAAGCCAGCCTGCCCTGCCCTGCTCTACGAACTCACAAGCCCTCCTCTCCGTCCCGACCTTCAATTTTCGGCAACCTACTTTATTTCCCGGGAACAAAACCCCCGACACAAAACTCAATATCACCTAGGATATCTGGAATTTTCGTGAATGACACCCAGGTATTTACCGGCAGAGCTTTAATAGAGGTTGGTATCTTTCAATACCAACCGGTCGGAGCGCCAATCGATCCAAGGGGTGTCGGTCCGGTCCGGTCCTTTCACGCCTACGATCGCTCTCCCACTCCTAAAAGTTTGTTGTTGCAGCAGCAGCAACAACAAACTCTCCTCCCCGCTCTCGAGTCTCGACACACGAGCAGTAGAAGCAGGCATCAACTCATACTTGGCTGATCGCAGATCCATTCAGACGGTAAACGAACTTTCTGTCCATTAGTACCTTAATTAGGGCTCCACTGCCTTTACTTAGTGGACTGATTTCAACAGTAGTAGAGAGAGAGTGGGGCCTGTTCAAGTCAAGCCAATGAGTTCGGGACCGTTCAAAAGGAAAAGAAAGATTAATTGGAAAGAAATGGGAAAAGGAAGATATTTGCGGCTCGTTCTAGTAAGTTTTCGGGACCCAAGGTTCGTGATCCATACGTCCCTGTCGGTCCCTATGAGTTTCTTGCTTGCTTTCCAAGGCCGGCAATCTGTCCTTACACCGGCTCTAACACTGACACTTAACCCCCGGCCTAACGAACTCTGCATTTGTCTTTTATGATTACGTTATCTTTAACCCTCTCTTTGGTGGACGCCTATCCCTGATGTGATAAACATCCGGCCGCCGGTGGGTGTTCGGTCACCGTACGCTTCTTCCCCGGTATCTCCAACCCCCGTATCACACAAGGCCTATGTCAGGTTAGGTCAACAACGACAATTGCCGGTTCTCCTTCTACAGAATTTGATACGCAGATCCCTTCTTCGTTCTCCCAAGATTCCGTCTAAGTTCGCCTTGGTCCGTTTTGAATGTACTGGATCTAATACGTGTCTCTTCATCCCGCACTGTTAGAAGGAAGCTTATATAAGACATAGACAAGGTCTGGTTGCATAGATTTCAGCATTGCCACAAAATCAAAACCTGTATTCTGTACATTTACTCTGGAATCAAGCTCTTCCATTAGTTTTTTAATTACGTTGATATGTGTTCTTGGAGAATGCGCATTGGAAGAGTGTCTTTTCTTCACTAGATTGAAAACATCGTACCAAGATCTCAAATTCTACCGGTGAAACTATAACGGCATCGTTTGCAACGTCTTTGAGTTGTCACCAACTTTTATTCAGACATTGAACCAAACATGTTAAGTATGTCTACTGTAGTCACTCGTTTGATGGTCCTCCTTGACTGTGGCAATAGTTTAAGGGAGTACTTCCCCCTTCAAGTGAAGGAGTGAATACCGATTCAGACCAGCTAAATTTCTTTAACATATGATAATGTGACTTAACCACTGTTGAGGTTTTCTACTTTGAATCAAAAGACCATAGACCCTTTCTTAGGATAGGAGACTACCTTAATGGTCCTCCTTGACTTGTGGCAAGAGTTTAAGGGAATAGTTCCCACTTAATCTGAGGGGATAAATACCTACGACCAGCTAAATTTCTTTTAACATATGATATTGTGACTTCACCACTATTGAGGTTTTCTACTTTCAATCAGAAGACCATAGACAAAGGATTGGAAACTATCTTAAATGTTGTTCGCAGAGTTAAAGATGAGTTAACTGCCCATGACCACTTACGAGTCAAAGCAATTGAGGCGTTCCCTCACCAGTCCCTCCGCGGCATTATGAGTGTATCTACTCTTTTTTCCTTTTATTTTATCTAGTATTTAAAAGAATTTTGATTCGAGCTGGAAGTTGAAAGTGAAGTATGAAACAGCTTATGAAACAGCATAAAAGTCTATGATTCTAGCCTTTCGCCAGCTTATTGTTATCTATGTCGAGCCACCTGACATATAACTTTTTGTGAAATGCATACGGCAGGAGTTCATTTGTGTGGAGTTGAGTATTATTATTTTCACCTATTTTACAAATATCTTAACTGCAGCAAACTCCTCTTACGAAGGGGCCTTTAAATGCATTCTCAAAGTTATTACCGTGGGTTAGGGTTTTATTTAGGTATATGGCTGAGTTATAAAGTGTCACTAAACCATGAAGAGATTTGTGTAGTACGTCTGTTGTACATTGTTCCACTCTTAGACCACAACGACCATATATAATTTGATCTATAATAATCTAATTATTTTAAACAAAATAACCTTCTCATGAGCAACGTCCATACTTCAGTTCTCCAGAAACTACTCCGGGGCATCGATTTAAGGCATTGAGGATGGACTACGACGCTCAGCTGCTGTTTTCTCCCTTCTAAAAACAATATGACAAAGAAGAAGAAAGATCTAACAACAACAATATATAGACATATGTAAACAACAATATATAAACAATATATAAACAACAATATAGCAAAGAAGAAGAAAAATCTGATGAGTTTTGAAATCATACCTTGGGTTGAGCTCCTATACAAAAGAAAGCGGTCCCATAATAATTCATGAAGAAAGACAACTAGTTCCCCTTTTTTTCATTTGTAAGAGCTTGCTGATATGCTACATGGCCACAGGACTATACACCATCCTGTTGTCTAGATTTTACGATGAAGCTGCGTTAAGAATGTACATGACCAAGAAAAAGACTAACACGGGTAGTTGTAACTTTGAGCTCTTGAAATAAACTTTTAGTAAAGACTACTCATATGTAAAGATCTCTAGGCAACCTAGACGAGAGAATGGCCTCATTCCTTTTAGGTCTCTTGTTTTATGTTTTCTTCTTTC
Source organism: Lunularia cruciata (assembly GCA_948567375.1). Classification (NCBI taxonomy): domain Eukaryota; kingdom Viridiplantae; phylum Streptophyta; class Marchantiopsida; order Lunulariales; family Lunulariaceae; genus Lunularia; species Lunularia cruciata. The sequence continues at coordinate 49,235,599 of OX419756.1, read as the reverse complement.
AAATTTGTCACACGACCCTGAATTTTCGTGCACTCTTTCTATTTGGATTTGTGGCTCTCCGTTTACCATTATATGGCATAGTTCCTGGCTGGAGCTTGTCTGATTTGATCATTAAATTTGGGTTTGTCCCCGGGACAGTCTTCTTGTTTTGACTTTGAACATACTACCCTATGCTTTGAACCTAGTTTACGGAAACAGGAATAAGCACTAATGTAGCTATGCGAAAAATGGTTTTATTTATGCATCACTATCCGAAGGACTGATTTCATAAAGTTATTTGTTGCTGTATATTTTTAATAATTATTGAACTTTTTGAGATCCTCTTTGGAAGGATTAAATTTTATTTTTTATTTATGGGTATAAAGAGGAAACTCAATAGAGGAATGGACAAAGAGATCATAAAATTTTATAGATCATCCACACAAATTTATCGTGGAATAGCTATGAGGTTCAGTAAAACATAATCGAAACTCCTATTATACACCTCATGCAATCTACCTTTTCTAAGCTAATCACCCGCTGATAAGAGATGTGAATAGAGTTTGGTGCTTCATCAATTCATTATATGAATGCTAATCAAACAAATATTTATTTTTTCTAGTGTTTGTTTGTTTTCATTGTTCATAGTACAGAAGTTATACTAGTCCAAGAAACTAACTTTCTATGTTTGAATGGTCCTTGTTCATGGTGACATCTTATATATGATATTATAATCTTTGGATTAGTGAACGGATGTATGCTCATACTAATGTTAGTATCTTTGCCTACTGTTTTTCTCAACATAGAATGCTTCATCATTAGCGCATATGTGTTTGATAGATTCAGTATTCTCTCTTCTAGAAGAAAGTATACTTCAATTCAAGCTTCCTCTATGCTTCTCTTTCGATTGGTAACCTTTTGGCTCATTATTAAGAGGTTGACTAGAACTCTTTATCTACACATATATAAAATTATCAGCTTTGCTTACTTCTAGGGCCACCAAACCAGCTTTGGTCCCTCTTATGACACTCAAGGTATAATAATACAACAATTATATGGCAACAAACATTTGAATTAGCTAAACTTTATCATGTAGATCATTTTAAACTTTTAGATTATTCTCAAGAAAAGATATTTGGATGTTCTATTGAAAATTAATAGAAGGTATTGCACAGATTTCCTATAGATATTAAAGTATATTAAAATACTCAAGAACCATTTTTTAGACTCAGGTTTTAAGATATTTGATATATAAAAAATTTTAAACACCTGAGCCCTTTAAGGAATCTGTGGATTGAGTAGCTTCACCAGGAAGTTAACATGGCAAGGAAAATAATTAATGTCTCTAAAGTGTACTCATCTCAATACAAGTAACTAATCTGAGGGCATCTAGTGCACTAAAATTATCCTATATTCAGGTTCTTAGTCCCTTTTTCTTTTCTCTCTTTAATTGTGTTCTTGGATTTTTTTCTTCTACATTAGTACAGGAAAGGAATTTAATAGAATGAATTTATGCCTATTTGGGACTATATGGCCATGCAAAGAACTGATAATTCTTACATCCTTTACAAAGCTTAAGTATCATTTTATGGTGTATCATTTTGGTCAGATTTTCTTCAATAGTGTCCTTTTAAAAAAAGAAATTTTGGTACTTCAAGTTATCACTTATAGTCAAAGGTTAATATGTGTTATCTTAGTTCTGATTTTAATCTTTAAGGACTCTCAATCTGGATAAAAAAAAATTAGCAAAGAGATGCCAAAAGCAACAGCAGATAGCACCAATTACTAACTATGTGATTCACGTAGTACTCTACCAAATTTACAACCTCATTTGATTGTCAAAAGCTTATCTTTAATCACAACCAATGTAAAGTATTGCATTTGGAAAACGAGAAAAAGTTATCATTTTCATAAGTCAAAACCATTGAATTGTAATTTCTTAATCTGAAGACAGACTCCAGAGTGATAGAATTTGTTTGAATACTGTGAGCAATGTGTAATATGTGTAGTACAAACAAAAAGATTCCAATTACCATAGTTTGATCCTATTTGTTACTACTAAACTCAAAAGCATGATAATATATTGGTGGAGATAGTAAAGTAGAGACAATACAATATGATATGGTGACACCAACCTTTTCTTAATCAAGAGTTCAAGCAAACCTTAGTACAAAGAGTCCAAGTCGTTAAAATAACAAGAAGAACATGTAATTATCTTGAGGAGTTAAATAGATAAGCTTGCTTAAAAGTTATATAATCTGATTCCACAATACTCTTATTCAAAATCTAAATATTTTTGAACAAACAGCAATAGATCACTTTATATGGAAGTTGAAACCTTGTACATGAGAGATAATGATAAGAGTACCTAAAAACGTGCATAAACCATGTATATAGCCAAAAGATTTAAGAAACAAAGAAAGTACACCAACTTTGGCACTTAGCTTTAATTGCATATTATGGCCAAAGACTCAATAGCACTTCTTAGCTTGATATTGGCAACATGGCATATGGTTGTATTGGTTCACAATTAAAATTTCAATTGAAAATCATAATATTCTTTTGTATTCTTGCACAATTATTAGAAGATGTAATTGAAAACTACATGGAACTACATTGAATTCATTATAAAAGAAACTGATGAAACAATAGTTGAAATAGTTGATCAAATTTACTATTTCTAAAATGTTATGCATTTCATGATGAAATTTTAATTTTTTTGCTAAAAATTTTGGAAGATATTGAACTAGCCTTGAAATGAAAAAGTTAGTCGATTCTAAAATATCAAATCAAAATGCTGGATTATATCCCAGATAATCCAATGAAATTCCTATAGTTTAAGACATCTAGGATTATAAATGAAACCTAGGAAGTAAAGCTCAAGTATTATACATTTCACCCAAAATATAATATATGAGTACAAGCAATTCCCTTGAAAATATATTTGTAACAAAGAATATTATTTGTTACAAACATATTTCCCCTAAATTCTAAATTTTTTATTGAGCTTTTTGAAAGTTCAGGAGTAAACCAATCAAACTAAAACAACTAATTTTTGAACTTCTTTGAAACCTCAACCAAAAGTTTGAGGTGAATTCCATTGAAATCAATGTGAACTACAAGAAGAATAATCTGATATTTCATATGTATTTTGAAGCACATTTAACTTTCATTGCATATATTTATTTTTTATGATAAAAAATAACTAACTTAACTAAGTAACTTGTCTATAAAAAAACGTATTTTGTATTTTTATGTGTATTATAAAAATATACATACAAATTGTGATATGTCCTTCCAATATCATTGCTTATGACTACTTCAATTAAGCAAGTATTAGATCCTCTCACTTCTTTTGGTTATTGTTGAGACACTTTAGTTTATAATAGGTATTCACTCTATTGTCCTTGAATATTCTTAACACATCTATCTTTTTGTCTATTTTATCTTCTTCCTTACAAAAAACCAAAGCTCATGATCAAAAGTACTATGCTAATAATAACTACCATTATGACTTAGTGAGAATGTTGCTATCTAGTCTTTATTAACTCCAAAGTAGATTGATATCTTCTTTATTCTTAAATTTATCTCTCTAGTCACTTATGATCTTGATTTCCCTTATAACATTTTCACATCCTATCTTTTACTTGTGTAGCTTGAAACATTTCATTTAAAATACATCTTAATTTCAGGATAAAATTCAACTTTCCTCACCTATATTCAATTTAGTTGAGATGCTTATTAAGTATCATTATGAGTACCAAGTTAAAAAAGCCTTGTCAAATAAGTAGTTAATTATTACTATCACATTATTATTATTACATATATGACTATTTGCTCTTTGTACTTGAAAGAGAAAAATGATACAAAAATCTACATAGCAATGCTCATCATAGTTAAGTAGAATGTTTTACATTTGGGTTTGTTAGAACTTCTAGTATTTAAAAAAGTAACATGATATTTTTGTTGAAGAATGTTAAGAAGAATACTTAATTTCCCAAAGATTAAGAAATCTAATAAAATACTTGAAAATGTTTATATTTACTTAGGACATAGGCTATCAAGGAACATTCATGAGCATTCAACAGCTCTACTAAGAAGTTAACTTGGTTAAAAAATCAAGAGGTAACTTCCATAGGCAGAAAGTGTACATATTTCAAGTATAGCTACCCAAGTCCTTTGCTAGATTTAAAATTGAGTGTTCATTGCATTCAATTTTTGATCCATATCTTCTTTTCTATCCTTATTATTTGTCTTTTTTTATTCTTGTCTTTTATAAATGCTTTATTTTTTCAATTTGTGCACAATCTTGTATCTTGTATCTTCCTTATTTGTCATTTTGGGTTCTTGGGTTCTTCATACTTGATATTCTGCTTTATAGAAAGATTCTACTCACAAATTACATACTTTTTTCAATTGTGTTTGGGAAGGAGGTTCAGTTCAATCATTTGATGCTATTGAAAATAAGATTCCATACCATTTCACTATCTTGATTATCCCAAGTCTAAATTAAACAGTAGCTAGACCTAAAAGGACAATTTTCCTCAAGGGTGAGAGTAGATATTGTGAGTTTCAAAATAAGATGACACATATCATTTGATGTGGTGATAGTGAATTGCTTTGGAGAGATTTCTAGCACATATTGTCATACAAGTTGGAAGTAATGATCATTATTATCTCCAAGAAGAAGGAAAATCATTGGGCTTGATGGCAAGAAGAAGGAAAATCATTGGGCTTGATGGCAAAAAGAAGCACTATGTGCCATTATAGGTTTTAGATATCTTTTTATTTTTAGCACTTCATACTTTAGAGGTAATATTTATTACTTAGTATTTTGATGATCTCCTTTGAGTGTGAGATCCAAATTCCTTGCAAAAATATAAAGCTTAAACAATTTCACAAAGTATTCTCTCATCATAATTTAGAGACAAATTTAAATCACCTTCAAAATTTTCTTCAACTTTTGGTTTTACATTGACATTTAGCACTATTAGTTGTACTCAAAACTAGGATTTTCACATCCTTCTTACTGAATATACTCTTAATAAATATTTATAACACATCTATACCTACATTTAGTAGCTTTGCTGCATTTGGTTTTATGAATTTAGGTTTTTTGTGTTTTACTACTTTTTCTCTTTTATTCTTTGCATTTTGTTTTTGCTTCATGAGAGTTTCCTAGCTCTTGGAGTCTTCTTCATGCAATCATTAGCTTAGCTATAACCATTTTTGTAGAAGAAATCAATAATATAATAACTTGGAGTTAGGATGGCTAGATAATGAAGCTTACTTGGTTTTTTAGGCTATATTGTTGGCTTGATGTAACAAAGTTAGTACTTTATTTTCCATCCAGCTTCATAACATCAATATATAACTAGAAAGGTATTGTAGGTATTGAGAGTCCATGAGTTGGATTGCTTGCTAAATTGGTAAAAAGGGTACTTTTACAGCTTGGTAGTTTAGAGAAAACCATAATGATTATTGAACAAGACTAGCAATAAATTATAAAAAATTTAAGAATGCTATATATAATATCATGTTATAGAAGCATATATATAGAATTTGAATAGTAAAACATGAAGTATTAATTATTCCATGAATTTTTGCTTTTACTTTATTTGATATCTATGAAAAACGAGTTAAATATTTAACATTATAAAAATTGAAATATTACCTTTATATATAATAAGATATATGGTGAAACATATGTTTCTATTAAATATTATGTAGTGAATCTCTTAATACATGAAAGCTCAAAGTGAGATATTTTTCTTCATTCCATTGATTAAAGAGAAGATATTTACTTCAAAGTGGAAGTTTTATTTGTAATAATTTCAAGCTTGGTTCAAAAACCACATTTTTTTCTAGCATGTTTGATATATGAATTAAAAAAGTACGCAATGGGCTTATTGAACAAGTTTTATACCCCAAACAAAAAAGACAAAGGAATAAGAGACAAAAAAATTCAAAAGGGGATAACAAGCACAAGGTCCAACAAAAAAGAGCTCAAGATTGATGTAGAACTAAGGTTCTATCCAAAAAAGTGGAACAAAACCAAATAATCTACTACTAAGCTGTCTAATAGAGGTCCTCCAATGGTACCTCTGGTTAATGAGAGGAGTGTCTTAGATGTGATAGGTACTACTATTGCTATTGTTTGTTAATGAAAGCCCAATGCTTTCATAAAGCATTGGGCTTTCACATGAGAGCAGTTTAAAGTGACATGGACTCTTTATCCAAAATATGAAGTGAACATGGTTGATTAGACAACCCACGACTTCTCTACACTGTTGCTTCTTAAAAAATATTGTCAAATTGGTGACAAAGATGCCCAAAAATCTCTATAGCCAAAGGTACAAATATATTACAAGGTAGTTATGGTACATAATTGTACTCTTTCCTTAGTCCTTTTCCCTAGTGCATAATGATCATTGCTACTTTTGTGTGAATATTGGCCAATGCCAATAAGCTTTCTCATGGGGGGTTCACAACCACCATGTCAAACAAGGTAGGTCTCCAATCCTTGAATGTGACCATATTGCTCGCATACCTTAGGGATGTGGTTTGAGCAGATCCAATCATCACTCAACTTGTACAAGGGACCACATAGATTGTAGGATTTGTATCACTATATCTCGGATGGTGTCATAAATTTTAGTGGACTCCCCACCTATGGCACATTGTAAAAATTATATACTATATGTGTCATGTGGAGATCCACAAGCACACTAGTCCAATGCCACAAGAAGTGCTAGATGGGGTTAATCCATGGTAAACTCCTTGGGCAAAAAGTGAAACCTGAATCAAAGAGGAAGCATGGATCCAAGGTCAATAGCTCCATAGCTCTTTGCTCCAAAATAGAGAATCCTACCGGCCAATAGGAAGATACTTGTAAGGGTGTGAGTGTTCAGAAGTTCACTAAGATCCTGATTCTTACTAGTTTGTAAGATCCACTTGATTCTTACTAGTTTGTAGTGGTATAATGATATATATCATGTTTGTAGAGGGCAAGGTCATTATACATGTTGAACACTCTATGTGAAGAACTGTAGTTGTAAGAGGAACACAAGGATTATGCACCAAAACAGTACATAAATAATGTAACGGGATCAATCTTGGTGTAAAGTATCAGATTTCAAGGTTATTAGTGATTAAATTCTTATTATCCTTACCCAACCATGGACTTGAGTTCGTACGTTGTTTCAAGTAGGAGCAGCTTGAAACACCATATGTTGTGTCAAGTGTATGTCATTACATTGAGCTTATCACATGATATTTCTTTCTCTACCGATTTATCATGATATCATGGAAAATAACATGTTTATCTCATAAAAGAAGTTGATGCTAATCACCACCAGATCCAATCTGTAAACATGGGCTTTCTTCTGTCGCATTCTTTTCCCTCATTTGCTTGTAACAGTGGTCACTCTCGCCGTCTTGACTGTAATCATCCTTAAAATCTCAATATGGTCTAGTTAAAGCGTTTTGCCTCTTCTAGGCATCGAGAGCGAGCGGAAAGGTATGGTCAGTACTGATTCTGGTTTCAAAAAGATGTAAATTGTCAGTTCTCGGTGGGTGGAGAGTGGCTTCAATGACAAATTTCTTGAGTTTTACGAGTAAGCAGTCTTCTATATATAGCCGTTATGTACTTCACATTTTGTCCTCTTGACGATGGACATTGTTCTATATGGATGTCATTACTTCAAATTTGCTCAAAGGACTTCACTCTATTGCTCATTTCGTAGTGGTAATGAGTGCATAATCCGTTTTCCATCATATATATCTACGCGGTCGTCTTTTCTCTAGTCTCATCATATATTGGAAACATAGATACCATGTGGTATACATTGTCCTCCTGCGATCCACTATTTCCTCTCCTTCTGTATGTGGTACATACAGTGCGTGGGAAATGTGACAAACGTGGTAGGCACCAGAACCAGGTTGACTAGATCAGGTTAACTCATGTAAGTCGAGTTTGATGAGAGATTGACCGACACGCGGGTGTTAGACCACCTACACACGTAGGCGTTGGGCTTCGGTCATAACCTACATACTGACTGCAGAGTACTTTCGGCTGTATAAAAATCAGAACCACGTGTCACCTTTCCACAGGAGCAGTGTCTTACAAGCATCCGGTTCTAAAGCCCTCCTGTTGGTGGATGTTAAAAGGAGTCGTGATTTTCGTGACGAACTCGTCGTCCCTGTCACCCTACCCGATCATGACGTTAGCGAGGCGAACGAACCACGCACTCCTGTTTGCCGCGACTGGACGGATGGAGGCGCCTCCAAGATATAAAGGCCCAGGTACAGTATTTACTTGATCGGACCCCTCCTTGGTCATTGCAACTTTGTCCATACCCATTGGGGTTTCTACTGTACCTGGCGTTCCAGCGAGCAAGAAGGTAAACTTCAGGAACGTAGGTGTTACTTGTTAAAACACATCTCAAGGACCCCGAGACGCCTTACCGTCGTTCCATAGCACCGGTAAATATGTTCGAAATGCATGCCTTTTCACGGGGTATTTCAGTACTGGTAATTTGTCACCAGGTCCGTTTTGAGTAAAATTTGATGGTAAAGGTATTGGAAGTTGGCGAGGCGCTTTCCCTTGCACTTCAGCCTGCGACGGCGCCAAAATTTGTGCTTATCGCATCCTAAAAGCGGTTGTGCTTTATTCTCTATGCTACCTAAACTTTCCTAAAATGCTATGCGTCATACATTCTCGATACGAGCATCGTTGTCTCATGTAGACACCAAGCTGCTCTAGTACCGAACTAAGAAGTCCCTTTGTAGATTTCTCGAGCTGTCTTCAATGGAGAATACACATACCGTACCCAATTATAAGAGTTAAGTCTCGATGAGAGAGTGGAGAGTGCACTTTTACCGGCAATTTACAGTTCCCGTATGACGTCGAAGACTTGAAGGCATTGCATTTAAGTTTTCGAGATGGTCGGTGGGCACTACAGCGCCACCATAGTACATCCAAAATTATGTCCCACCTTTACTTCAGTGGTACCACTGAGATAAACCCGGGGGATTTCACCTCATGTCATGTCATCATATCTCTGTGGTTGGGAACACGAAGGTGTAAACCAAACGGTTTGAGTTCTCAACTTAAAAAGGAAATGGCGACCGCGTCGGATAACAAGAAAGTATTTGGATGATTATCTGTCTCATCGCTTTATCTCTCTTTGGAAAGTTCTGATAAAATTAAATCAATCGTATGTTCCGCTTTGTGGACTATTGAGTCGAGTGAAAAGTTGATTCCATTAAGGAGATGTCATTTGACTTCATTGAAGAAATTTCCATCCTCATTCGTGGAGATGCTGAGAACACTTTGTGCACTACAGAAAACAAAACCACTTTTTATAGTCAATATGGCCATCGATTTTTCAACTAAAAAACCTACTTGTTACCATAAATCGAGTTAACCATACCCAAAATTGTCACTTGGATTATACCATGCCTCAGAGTTGGCAATGAGACTTAACCACAGCGAAATTGTTGGAAATAATGTGGATTACCCAGCTTCGTTGTTAATTAATCGTATCCGGAGCAGTGTTGTAGGAGCTTTCCGAACCACAGCCGAGACAACTGGATCTGGAGTCCAAGGCAAAATGTTTCATCTTCTTCTCCTTCTGTTGTTGAATCGTGAAAAGCGGCGTCGATCCTTCTTGTCGCTGGTCTGGAACATGCTCGAAATTTTTCATTAACATCGAACTTTTGCCTTCGTCGTCCGCTGCTCCATGTTATTTATTTTGTTTCCTTCTTCGTCATTGACCAGTTTGGGTCCAAAACATGTAAGTCATAGCTGGCTCGCAAAGCAGCTCGATGCGTCTTCGATGCAGCAGAAGCGCGTGCCCTCGAACTTGAAAAAAGATGACATGAAATCCTCCTAATCATACAAGGAAAAATTCAAACTGATGGAACTGGAACTCAGAATGCATATTCTAAGATTGCTAAGCAAGGAAAGAAAAACGAAGAAGAAAGACCATTAAAGTTCGAAACAAGAGTGTCTACCCACTCTTGTTCGTTGTAGAAATGTATTGCGTAAGTTGGACAGGGGACATTCAATACCAAAATTGAAGAAAAGGATGCCCCAAGTCAGGCCATCGGATATGGTAAGCCAACTTGGGGTATGTTGTAGTCTTAATTGCCAAGCTCAGGGTATGGTCAAGTCGATGTCTGGCAACAAGCAGTTTGAATGCTTTCGAAAATCAATGACAAATTCATCATCGCTGCACGAAGTGGTTTTGTTTACAGCGGTACACCAAGTGTTCTCAACATCTCAACATGTGAGGAAGGAAATTGTTGAAGCTACCATCCTCAATGAAGTCAAACCTTAATAGTCTATCCAACCCATCACAGTGTATTAAAGTGTACTGATATATATATATATATATATATATATATATATATATATATATATATATATATATATATATATATATATATATATATATATATATATATAATTTTATAATTTTATTTAATATTTTCTTAAAGAGGAGCAGAGTAATGACTAATATGCTCTACTCTCTCATTGAATAGACGATTGGTCCTTTTGCGAATGAAAAAACAGTTTTCTCCTGCATGAATATTCTAAGAGATTGATTCTCACGCATTTTACTCTGTCTTTGTCATTCCCTGAAGAGCAAAGAACTTTCTTTTACTATGTATCTCTACAAGGTCTCTTAAATTCTTCATTAAAGTTGAAAGTGCATGTATTTGCAAGGAGGATTCCTCAAAAGTATAGATGAAGCAAAGATGAGCAATTTAGCAGGCCTTGACTTTCCTTCCTTTTCGATATACAACTGTGATGTTATAGCCTCACATCTGCAACAAAGCAAGCAAATTGAATGCAAGTGTAACGTTCTTCTAAAGCTCTTGTAGCTGGAGTTCCAACTAGAAGAAATGTTCGATAGAGGTGGCCACTGGAGAAAATTGAGACTATACAAGAAAGCTATCATCTATCCTGGATTTTAACATAATTCAGAAATTCAGATAAAGGACCGCACCGGTAGGCAATCATCACAGGACGCGGAAGTGGTTATTTGCGTTTGTTGAATTATTCTCTGACTTAAAGAGATCTGAACTTGGTGTACCTTACTTTGAGAAATGTCATGTGCTAAGCTCTAAAGAAAGTCGCATGATTATAAATGGTAACTCCAAGAAGCTTGACCTCCTCAGCATTAGTGCATTTATAGTATTACAAGGTCAGACTTCAGTCCACCAGACGCACGAACATAAGTAAAGTCAAGGCATTTAGCGTGTATTCCTTCCACATTCTTGTTTCATATCTCTCGAGCCATTTCTACAAGCGCAGCATGTTATGAAGTCAACACGTGGATTGATTTCACATCAACATGGAGAAATTACAGATATCCATGTCAATAAACGTTTTCCTAATAAACTTAGAAACCAGACTCAAGGAGGTTTTGCATCTTTATTACTCTTGAAGCGATTTTGATTCTTGTAACTGATTCTCATCACAAAATCGTACTAAACTCCTAGAGGTATACACACAAACTACTGGCTGATGCACACACACACAAGGCTGATGGCATGGTATGGTGTAGTAACTATTGCTGAATGAGAATTCTCAAGTTAGTGATTACGTAGAAATTTCACCAAATCTTCTGACCGCAATCGAATGCAAAGAAAACGGTTGTTGCCTATTATACCACACCGTACATGGAAATTCAGACTGGAATTTCAGTTGGGAATTTGCAATACGTGTCACTGCCATACCAATGTGTGTCTCTCATGATTGATTTCGTTTCCTGTAGAGGTCGTCCGTTTCTTAATTCATTGGGGCTTTAGCCCCATGTTACCTTTTTTTCCACTCCCTTGTACGGCTTGATGGGGTCTTCGTTTTTCCTACGCGGTCGCCTTCTTCACTTTCTTAACTCTCGATGCTTGTTCCCAAAGCTTCCCTTTTGGGTTATCGTGAGCTTCAGAACTTCTATTCCATGCACCACCTTATGAAAGCATGCCAAATAATTCCACATGGAAATCATAATCACATAAAGATAGATAGATCTCAGATTATAGAATACACACATTTTTATGCACACCACGACAACATCCCTTTTTCTGAAGTTCACATGGTGCATATGTGTAGAGTCATTCCATATCATGAGGAAGAAGATGATGAGTTAAAAGAGATCATCTACCCTGTAGCATATTGTGGTTTTGCTCAGCGCTGCCTTGATCCTACTATAACGATACAATATACGAGGAGTCCACTTATTTCAGCTACAACGCAGCAATGACAGCAAACGATCAAACCGGTCAATGGCCGTTGGATCACATCGATCGGCCTGCCCCGCATCTGGTGGAGTTTGGGCGAGTTTAACCCACCCTTGAACGTGGTTCCTCCGACCAACCAGGTGCAAGGTTGTAAATATTATAGTGTAGTAGCACAGTGATGGGCAGACGGTCGGACGGCCGGCCTAAACTCACTCATCACTATCTAGAATATAGAGAGATAGATCCTACGCGGTCGACTTTGATTTTACTCGGTATAATCAATCGTCGCTTGCAACATGTCTGCCTCGATGGGGTAGGATCGGGAGATGATGTAGGATCGGGAGAGGGGACGACCGGGGAGGAGAGTGAGGAGTGATCCGGGAGTAGAGTAGAGTGAAGTAAGTGAAGAGTGATCCCCATCCACCACACTGAGCCATGGAACTAACAAAGCAACCATTTAGACGTGGAATCACGGAATTTAAAATGTGGCAAGACGAGGGAATTGTTAATTCTGAAAATTGTCACTAAATATGTTATATATTCTAATGAGGGAATTGTTAATTTTGAAAATTTTCACTAAATATGTTATATATTTTAATGTACGTGTGATTACACTTGGTGTAGGTAGGTTTAATTTGAAATTCTGGAGAAGTAGTCTTCTTCTACCATGTGGCACATACTTTAGTTAGCCCTAATTACACCCAACTTGTTAATACTATTAGTCAAAAGTCTGCATTGATTTTGGCCCATAAAATTGAATCTCCCACACAAATATAAGGAAAGCAAAAATAGCATATAAGGTGGTTGTGTACATGTAAATTATTTTACATTCCTTTTCTTGGCACTTTCTATAGGTATTGTGATAAAATTTTAAGGGTATCCCTAAATTACTTATAAAAATACTAAATTTTTTATTATTGAAATGCACTAATGTATATTAGATTATAGGTCTTATGTGATAGGTGCTAAGTTTCTTCATTTTTCAATTGCATTTTATTGAGATTCAAATTGTAGGATATGGAGAATTTTATATGAATATATAAAATATTTATATTTTATAAGTTATTTATTGAAAATTTTAGTAATAAAATGATATGTTGAGAAGGTTATTTAATCCCTTGGTTATAGATTAGTTTTATGGGAATTTAGTTTGAAAAATATAAAGATATGTAGTTTGAAATATACAATATGAATATTTATAGTTTTTATGTTTTGAATTTTAGCATTTCTAATTTTAAGTGTGATGTGAATGGGTTATGTTTTTTATTGGTAACAAGAGATATAGGATATAGCATCCTTTATTCCTATTTTTACTCTTTTGCTAGTTATGGCTTCACCAAAGTGGAGTTGATTGGAGTGGTATGAAATTCACCATGCATAATGTATCATAGACATTTTACCTTGTAAAGAGTAGACTCACAAGAGAAAGATGCATAATCAAATCACTTGGGATGTCCATGTGAGATGTGTAACTTTTTTGACATTCAAGATAATATATGCTTCATTGATCTCTTTCATGACCATTCCAAGTATATAAATCGGATCATGTGAAATGTTAGCATCCCAAGCAAGCTATACTCTAGAGCTATTTGAGACTAGTCTTCCATATTTATGCTTATTCTATGGGCTTCCTTGAGCACTCTATATGAAGCTAGATAAGGTTTTTGCACACCATTCAATCAATTTTCAGCTGATTGCGTGGATAAGTTAGTATGGTTCTTTTTTCTTGTACTCCCATGATGAGTGTCTTTATTACTCTAGAGTGGACTTGTGAGGCAAAGAGAGGTGATTGCTAGATTTTATAAATTTTAGACTAGAAGGAAATTTCCTTCTTACACCCTCTAATGATATATACTTTGCTAAGAGAAGTAATATCATTAGAGGTTTTTGAGTATCAACCTCAAGTGCTTTTATAACTTCATAGGATTTTTTTCCTCCTCCAGGATGCAACATATCCATCACTCCTCATAAGTTACAATTAGAAGTATCAATGGTCCATTGAACAATGTGATGTTATTTGAAAGTTCTACCCAATACATGAAATGATGAATTATGTAAAATAATGCTTTGGTAGTACATTGTAATACAAGTACCTAGACATATTATTTGAAGGTGAAAATTGGCTTGGTAACATCTAGAAGAATGTTGTGTATAATGGGCTAGGAAGATCATAAATTGGTGTCACCAAAAGAGTACTTCTACTAATAAGGCAGAAGTTAAAGGTAGCCTAAAAACTTTAAAGCTAATTTTGGAGACCTAAATGAATGAATTAGGTCTTGAAAATGGAATTGTTCCACTCTTCACAAAAAATCCTTGCCTTCTCCTCCTTATGATTTGTCTCGTCAAGAGCTTTCCAATGATACTTCAACCACATGATTCTAAGCTTCCTACAAGAAGATTCACTAAAGATTCCCATTTGACCAACAGATAGGACAAGGATTGACATGTCACCCATCCAAACCACTAATCCAAGGATAGAGCTTGTTGACATGTCACCAATCCATGTATTTGATCCAAGGGTGGAGCTTCACTTGAGGGGATCCTCTTTGCTATATAATAAAGAGAAGGTGCTCCTTTGGAGCATCAGAGTATTGAGTGTGAAACTTGTGTTTTCTCTCTTGGAGAGTTCTCTTGTTCTCAGAGTATTACAATGGTATCAGAGCGGGTGTTGTAATCCAAGAGAGTGGATCACCCTTCTTGGAAGAACACAAGTTATTGAAACTAAGTAACTTGAGAGGAGAAGACATAGTGCAATTGTTAGACTTGGGAAGTGTTTTAGAGAGTGGATGGGATGGAGGTACTGGGAGGACAATTTCCTAAACCTAGCTTTTCATTATAGAATCCATTCCACATCAAGATTATGTACATCCAACGTGAGCAAATGAAAACATTTCTTGTTTATCACTTTGGAGTAGAATTCATGGATAGAGTGATGAATTCACCAAACCCGGTGATTCTACCTATGGTGGTATATGACAAAGAGTGGGATTTGACAATCTAAATTTTATTATGATATTATGGATATGAATGTATCAAATTGTCACCCTTTCAACATGCAAGTAGAAATCCGTTATGTAGTCAAACTAAAAGTGATGTCTAGGGATTTTGTAATCTGCAATTTTGGTGAGGAATATTATCAATGAGTGATAGCCTTTGAGGTCCCAATGGAAGTCCCCTAGTTCATGCTCCCTCCCGAATGATCATTCTAACCCTCTATTGAAGTAAGAAGTAGCAATTGAACATTGGTTGTGTGTAGGAATCATGGATCCGTAGCTGTAGGAGTTGATGCAAGGAATGTAGGGGATGTTGAACGAGTTTCAAGAAATCAAGATGACCATGGAGGAATTGCAAAATCAAATACATACTATCAAGAATGATCACGTAATGCAAGAAGGAAAGTAGTCTCAACAACCAACCCAATGATCAACATACCTATAGAGTTATGCATGCTGATGACACCAATTCTAATCAACAACCAAGCAATATTGTTATTATAAATGAAAAAAATGTGCAATGTGAGCCTTACAAGGGACAATGTTCCATGGGAGTAGTGGAAAATTGGATTTCAAGAGTGAATCAATACCTTTGATTGTTCACAACAGAGATTAGTGATCATTCTGTAGGTGTCTTTGCATGTGGATACTTGATTGATAAAGCACTCACATGGTATGATGCTTGGGAGAAATCATTACTGGTAGAAGGAAGAGAGTTCACTTGGACAACCATGCAAAAAGAGTTGCTCAAGAATATCCAATTTGTGGATTCTGTGCAAATGGCTCAAACCAAACTATGGGGGTTGAAGCAAAAGAATAGCATACAAGAGTACATGGAGGCATTTTTGGATCTACAGGTTGCAATAATTAATATGAGTCTAGCTAAAGCTCTTGATAATTTCAAGAGAGGATTAAACAAGCGGATTCACCAAGAGGTAATGGTGGACAATCCTTGTACTGTTTTTGAAGCCATTACCTATGCTGAAAGAATAGTAGGCGCTTGGAGGAGGTGAAGCAATAACACCAATGCAAAACTATCGGGTAGAGACACACCATTTTGGTGCACTAGTTCCTATGGAATTGGGCAACATTTGGTTCCAAGATCAAGGAGCAAGACCTCTCCAATGAGAATAGAGACGTGTTGAAGAAAGGAGAGAAGGAGTCCCACAAGGAAAAGGGCCTTGAGCAGAACAATTGTGGCTAAATTGGGCATATACCTATCAATTGTCATGCTTGTCATCTTAGAGGCCCTTGGCTTCCATACAAGCAACCTTTGAACCACATGGAGAGAAAAAAGAGGATATGAAACTACATCAAAAAATGAAGATCACCAATAAATGTACCGCACAATCTTATTGGCTTGGTAAAGAAGAGTAAAAGTAGTGAAAGGAAGAGGACAAGTGTGCAAAGATGGAGGAAGATAAATGCACAATTAATTGTTGTAAAAGGAGTGCTAGAAGACAATCTGGTGAAAGTGTCGATAGAACTTGGGGCAATAAAGAATTGTTTGTCTTGCTCTATTGCAATAAGGTTGGGGATGGAACTAGAGAAGGATAAGAAGGACAAAGTAGAGTTACCTAATGGTCAGGTAATGAGGAATGAGTCATTACCTAGAAAGGTAATACTCTCTATAGGAGGGTATCAAGAAGCAAATGGGTGGCAAGTGATATAACTAGCTTGTTATGATGTAATCTTTGGTATAGCATGGATGGAGCACTACAACCCCATAGTGGATTGGAGAAAGAAAGTAGTGAAAACTAGTCAATGGAAGATTTTTAGGGTTAAAGGAAGATCACAAAGGCAAGAGCTGCCTCTGTATGTCATAAGGACCACATCTATTGGAAAGCCAAATAGATGTTTCATGGGTTTAATAAGAGAAGTCCATAGTACCCAATATAGTGGACAAATTCTTGAGAAATTGAAAGATGTGGTCAATGAGTTCCAAGATGTCTTTCACATGAATTACACACAAGTTTACCACTTAAAAGAAGAATAGATCATAACATTGAGATACTTCTTAGAAAAACACCTCCTTGTAAGGCCCTATATCGACTATCACCTCACGAGTTGGAAGAGTGAAAGGCTCAAATTGAGGATATGTTGCAGAAGGGGTTTATCCAACTCAATATATCACCATATGGGGCTCATGTATTGTTTTGAAGAAGAAATACAAACCAATGCACATATAAAATCAATTTGAGAATTGGTTTGGTGACATCTGGAAGGATGTTACACATGCTTAGAAAGAGGTATCACCAAAAGGGGACTTCTACAAATAGAGTAAGAACCAAAATATACCTAAAATCTTTAAAGGCAATTTTGGAGGCCTAACGGATGAATTAAGCCTCAAAAATGTGTAGATCTCTCTCTCCCAATCAAGAAAAGGTTGGCCTTCCCTCTCCTTGGTTTTTCTTGTTGAGAGCTTTCCAATAGTACCTCACCCACGTGATTATGAGATTCTTACAAGAAGATTCCCTAAAAAATTCCCTTTGGTCAAAGCTTGTTTGACCAACCAGATAGGACCAGGACTAACATGCCATCCATCCAAGTAAGTAATCCAATGGTGGAGCTTGCTGACATGTCACCTATGTGTGGACCTAATCCTATGGTGTAGCTTCCTTGGAGGAGATCCTCTTTGTCTATATAATAAAGAGAAGGTGCTCCTTTGGAGCATCAAGGGTTTGAGTGTAAAATTGTGTGTTTCTCATGGTGTGTTTCTCTTCAGGTCTCATATCCTTGGAGGATAACATTAGGGCATAGAGTAAGTGTATAACGTATCCAAGTGTTAACAAATAAAATAGAAGTCAAAACTAGAGTGATCCAAAAGATCAGACTCAAGAGTTCCTTGGGATTGACAAGATTTTATCATCAATTTTTCAAGGACTTCTCCAAGATTGCACAAACTCTAATAGCACTATTGGGCAAGGAAAATAAGTAGATATGGGGAAACGCATAAGAATTGGCCTTTTAGGAGTTGAAAGATGCATTACTACATGCACCAATCTTGAAATGGTATGATCCAAAACATCCAATGAAGATGGCTACAAATGCATCAGGTGTAGCAATAGGAGCAGTCCTACAATAAGAATGGTAGGATGGATGGCATCCAATTGCATATTTCTCTTGTAAGTTGGTACCGTCAGATGCAACTAGCACACCATCAAACAAGAAGAGATGGCTATTGTCCTTGCAACCAATCATTAGAAGTACTATTTGGGTGAGAAGGCATTTGTGGTAGAGACGGACCAAAAACCTCTAGTCTACCTTGAGACACAACAAGATCTTTCTTGTCAATAGATTTGATGGGCAAAGTGGAGACACAATTCAACATGACAATCAGATATGTGGAAGGCAATAAACAACTTGCAAATGCATTCACTTGAATGCCAATGGCAAACAATTTGGTGGTAGAAGTCAAGATGAACCTTGAATTCTGGCCTAGGATTCTTGCTACTACAAAAATTTACCCACAGATTGTAGGTGGTAAATCATCCAAAGGCATCATTAGCACCTAAGGACTCACCTTCCATGATGGAAAGTTATAGATCCTAGATGACACGGATCTAAGAACCACCATCCTAGCGGAATGTCATGATTATGCTATTGTAGGTCATGTTGGAGTGGATAAGACCTTAGATGCAGTCAAATGTTATTACTATTGGCCCAAAATGGAATATGTTTGGAGCTGCCTACTTTGTCAACAAAACAAGGCTTCTAATCAAGCTCCCATAAGACTCTTCCAACCTCTTCTCACTCCTACACAACATTGGGATTAGTTAAGCATGGATCTGGTTTGTGAATTGCTCAAGACCACTATTGGGTTTGACTCCATTGTACTCTTTGTTGACCAACTCAGCAAAATGTTTCATGTGGGTCCTACCACCAAGGATGAGACTGCCTTGCAACTCTATCCATAAACCAATGGACAAACAAACAGGGCAAATTTCACTATTGAGGACATGCTTTGGAGCTTTACTTTGGATGAGCAAGAGAGTTGAGACACCTTATTCCCATTGGTGGAATTTGCTTACAACAATTCAATCAATACCTTCACACAAGTCACACCATTCTTCCTCATGTATGGAAAGAATCCTTTCACACCTTCAAGCTTGATGAAGTTCCGTCTGATGGCTACCAAGGTTGATGTTGTCAACAATTTTATTTCTAGAATCCAACAAGGTGTGGAGAATGCCAAGCACATGTTGCAGATTGCACAAAATTGGTAGAAGTAGTATGTAGATGCACATTGCCAACACATGGAGTTCAATGTGGGAGATCAAGTCTGTCTATCAACCATCAACCTCAAGTAAGTTGGTCCTCATAAGATTAGACCTTTCCCCATCCTTTGTTGCATCGGCACCGTGGCCTATCACCTCAAGCTACCGCCACACATGAGGATCCACTTGGTGTTTCATGTTTCCTTATTGTGCCAATATGCTCCTTGGCCACTCCAGTTCTCTTCCATCCAAGAAAGTTGACCCTATCCAACATGTGTTGATGAGGCAAAGGAGTATGAGATCAAACACATTCTCCAAAAATGCATCCGTGGTACACACCATCCGCGTGTAGAATATCTAGTCCATTGGAAAGTGTACCCACTATATGAGACAACATGAGAGCCAACAAGAAAACTTGACCAACGCACCAGTGTTAGTTCAATCTTTTGAGCAATAACTTCACAAGGATACTGCGTCTTACAAGGGGGAGGTATGTAATACAAGTAGCTAGACATATTATATAGAGGTGAAAATTGGCTTGGTAACATCTAAAAGGATGTTGTGTACAATGGAATAGGAAGATTAGACAAAGGTGTCACCAAAAGAGTACTTCTACTAATAGGGTAGAAGTCAAAAATAGCTTGAAAACTTTAGAGCTAATTTTGGTGGCCTAAACGGATAAATTAGACCTAAAAATTGCAAAGAACATTTTCTCTTTAGGAGAAAAGCTTTCCTTCTCCTCCTTATGATTCATCTCATCAATAGATTTCCAGAAATACCTCAACCATGTGATTTTGAGCTTCCATAAGAATATTCCCTAAATATTCCCTAAGGTCAAACCCATTTGACCAACTAGATAGACAAGAATTGACATGTCATCCATCCAAAAAATTATTCCAAGGATGGAGTTCATTGATATGTCACTAATCCATGTATTTGATCCAAGGGTGGAGCTTCCTTTAAGTGGATCCTCTTTGCTATATAATAAAGAGAAGGTGCTCCTTCTGGGCATCGGAGTATTGAGTGTGAAACTTGTGTTTTCTCTCTTGTATCTCTCTTGGAGAGTTCTCTTGTCCTTGGAGTATTACACACATGGATATGGAAATCCTAATAGTTTAGGGGAAATGGATTTGGTTGCCATAGGTTCCATCCATCTTAATTCATGGTCTTATACCAATGTAAAAGACTGAGGAGAGACAAAAAGAGAATGGAAGATTAGAGTGGAAGATCACATCGGAATACTCAAATGAGTGCAACTCCAAATAACTAGCATGAGCTTGGATAGTGAAGCAATACAAAGCTCTCAATCAACTTCCTTCTAAAAACCATCTACTTGGAATGCAAGCTAAGCTTCCAAGGAAAATTCCTTCTAGAACTTGCCTACTTAGTGTACAACTTAAGATAACTATTAACTTGGTGTATACAAGTGTATACATTACCTAGTTGTAATGTTTTGAGGATAGCAAGGAAACAAATATGCACAAACACAAGTTTCACACTCAAACTCTAATGCCCCAAAGGAGCACCTTCTCTTTATTATATAGACCAAGAGGATCTCCTCCAAGGAAGCTCCACTATAGGATTAGGTATATAGATAGGTGACATGTAAGCAAGCTCTACCCTTGGATTACTTACTTGGATGGGTGACATGTTGGTCCTGGTCCTATCTGGTTGGTCAAACAAGCTTTGACTAGAGGGAATTTTTTAGAGAATCTTCCTATAGGAATCTCAAAATCACATGAGTGAGGTACCGTTGGAAAGCTCTTGATGAGAAAAACCAGGGAGAGAGAAAGCCAGCCTTTCTGTTATTAGGGAAGTGGGCAAAATGTGCACATTTTCAAGGCCTAATTTGTGACAACTTGGCAAATATCACTTTTGCAGTAATCGGGTAAGTAAAGTTTGTTCACGCAAAGATACGATTCAGAATTGGTCAAATACAAAGTCAAATAGTAACTTGTAGTTCTTCTTGATTTCTTCTTTAATCTCTCAGGTAAAAACTACACCCAGAAGAGAGTAACAAGCTCACAATCTTGACAACTTGTCACGAATACACACACACATAATCACAACATAGCAAATTCTGTCCAAACAATTCTTGATTGCGATGATTCAGATTCTCCCGAATACAACACTTCACTACAAAGAACAATTTTGCCTCTAGAATTGTGTTCCACCCCTCCACTGAAGGCACAACTTCCTCAATCAAAATTGCTTCACATCAACTTTGTGCTGCACTCACAAATGCAGAATACTACCAACACTACAATTCTTCTCAGATCTGTCAAGGCATTGCTCTGATGCACTTCACTTAGGATCAAACACAAAGAATGAAGATCAAGGCTACAGAATCCAACATCCACAAACACACTGACTTGCACTTCGGAATTCTCCACACACTCACAAACACAAACACAGAATTGACAATCGGAATTAAGCTCAAACGACAAGCATTGGAAATAACACTTCGCTTTATCTATCTTCAGAAATATGAATACTGAACAACATAATACTGTGAATACTCCCCTTAAATACTAAAGCAAATGGTAGTTCTTCCTAGTTATGCACCGCTTCCTAACATCTTTTCCTACCTGTAGATCCAAATTGACAATCCATCTCTTCATATATACCTTTTCCAATCTCAAAATTGATACTTACACCAATCCGATGTCTACCTCATCATAGGCTTTCAAACCCAATGATCTTCCTACTACTTCTACTTCTTCGGATATACCTACAACTACTAATTCCTTCACTACTTCTACTACTTCTACACTAGGAACTACAATTGCACTAAGGAGTGACTTATCTAACTCTTTATCTCATGACCCACTCTTCTCTAATGTCTCTAATAATAAGTCCAATAACACTTGAATTCCTACTTCTGCAACATCAGGTCTAATTACAATCAATTCCTTTGCTAATTCTACTATATTCTCATCACAAATTATAATTGAAAGCATGGGTACACTATCTACGCCTTCAATTTGTAATTCACTTTCCACTAATCACTCATGTTACTGACCCAAAGACACTTATAGTCTGATCTGGCACTTCGGGTTTATTCATTACTGCTATTTCTCTTTTAATTTTATCATATCTTCAATCAGAACTTAAATTGAAATCATGGGTATCTTAACTATCTATTCTTCCTCTATCCTAACTCTCTCTAATGCCTCTGGCAAGATTCCCAAAGTCACTTTCATTGCACTTTGAGGTTTGACTATCTCAGATCTAGTCATCTTTGTCTTGAGGCAAAGAAGCTTCTAACCAGAAATTGTGTAAACCAGAAGTCTGAAGTTTGAAGTCCGAAGACCGAAGTCCAAAGACGCCAACCTAAAGACACTAAACTACTTTGTACATTTACTTCTAAAACTTCAAATACTTGTAACTTCTTTTACAGACCTCCAAACTTTGCGATTTTGGTGGCAACGGAAAGCTCTAAACAAGACGCTTCCAACGAGATATAACACGCTTAATATGGACTTGTTGGCACTGAGATATAGCTCCCACAAAGATCTTGACAAGTAACTTCCATTCCTCCTTCGGGTCTGCCCTCTTTCAATCCTGGCTGAGTACGTCTTCATCTGATACAAAGTTGGCTTCCTCGGGCTTGATCAAAATACAAATTTCCTTTCATTTCTTCTCCATTTGGTTTCAATTTGGTTTCAACAAGGCACTTCTTCTTCAAAACTTGTCCAAAATGAAAAATGTGTGTATCACATAATTCATCCATTTAGGCCTCCAAAATTGCTTTCAAAGATTTTACGTATATTTTGGTTCTTTTTCTATTAGTAGAAGCCCCTTTTTGATGATAACTCTTTCTGATCTATTTAGTCCATCATGTGTAATATTTTTTCCAGATGTTACCAAACCAATTCTCACCTTTATATCATATGTTTAGCTATTGGTTCTAAGGTTTTAAAGTCTATTTTGGTTTTTTCTCTATTAGTAGAAGTATTCTTTTGGTGATACTTTTATCTGATTTATTTTTTCCATCATGTATAACATTATTCTAGATGTTACCAAATTTAATTTCACATCTTGATCATATGGCTAGCTCTTGGTATTACAAACCTCTCTCCTTTTAAGATGCAATATCCTTGTTATGCAGTTGTTACTCAAACGCTTGCACCAATATTGGTGCATGTGTCAAATTGGCAACGGGCTCCCCGGTTGCCTCATAGAGGAGGTAACCTTTCCATTGTATAGGATATTCGACCCGTGGATGGCAAGTACCATGGATGTGTTTTTGGAGGATACGCTCCACTTCATATTCCTCCTTGCCATCAATGAGTGTCACACAAGGTCAAATGTCTTGTGTGGAATGATATTGGTGCAATTGGGGAACATATTTGCGTAGTAGGGAAACATGGAACACTAGATTTATCTTCATATGTGGTGGTAGCTTGAGGTAATAGGCCACAGCGCCGACTAGACAAAGAATAGAAAAAGACCCATTAAAATGAGGTGTAAGCTTATAAGGGCCAACTAATGTGAGGTTGGTTGTAGACAACCACACTTGATTTCTAACATTGGACTCTATGTGCCTTTGATATGCATTGGCATACAATTCAGTTGATTTTGTGCAATCTACAATTTGTGCTTGATGCTCTCTGCACCTTGTTGGATTCTAAAAACACATGTGTTGATTGCATTGACCTTGGTAGCCATTGGACAGATCTTCATCAAGCTAGAAGGTATGAATGGATGCTCACCATACATGAGGAAGAATGGAGTGACATGGAGGGATGCATTCACCAAATTGTTGTAAGCAAATTCTACCAATGGGAGTAGGGCGTCCCACCTTTCTTGCTCTTCTAAGGTAAAACCGCACAACATGTCTTCAATAGTGCAATTAGCCTACTTTGTTTGTCCATCTGTTTGTGGGTGGTAAGCTATGGAGATGGCCAACTTGGTTTTGAAGAGACCAAAGAGTGATTGCCAAAATAAACTATTGAATTGAGTGCCTCTATTGGTGATGAGTACTCAAGACAAGGCATGGTGAGAGAAGACTGCATCTAAGTATAATTGAGCTAGTTGTGGAGTGGTTACATCCTTGGTGTTAAGGCGTTCATGAATCATTTTGTTGAGCTGGTCCACAAAGACCACTATGGAGTCAAACCGTGAGGTGGTCTTGGGTAATTCACAGATGAGATCCATACTCACCTGTTCTCAATGTTGTGTAGAAGTGGGGAGAGGTTGAAGAAGCCCTGCAAGAGCTTGATTAGAAGCTTTGTTCTATTGATAGAGTAGTCACATAGTCCATCATGTTGTTGCTCATCTTGGGCAAATAGTAATGGCACTGGATTGCATCCAAGATCTTGTCCACTCCTATATGACTTGCAATGGCCAAATCATGACATTCCGCTACAATGGTGGTGCATAATTTTGGGATATTTGGGATCCATAATTTACCATCACAAAAGGTGAGTCCTTGGGTAGTGGTGATGCCTTTGGATGATTGCGCTCCTAAAATTTGTGGATCAGCTTTTGTAGTAGCTAGAATCTTTGGCCAGAATTTAGGGTTATTCTTAACCTCTACCACCAAATTTTTTGCATTGGCATGTGGGTGAATGCATTTGTAAGTTGCTTCTTACCTTCCATGTATGTGATTGTCATGTTGAAGCATTGTCACCACTTTGCCCACCAAATTTAGTGCCAAGATAGATCTTTTTGGGTCTCGAGGTAGACTAGAGGTTTGTGGTCTGTCTTTACTACAAATGCCTTCTTGCCCAAATAGTGCTTCTAATGCTTGGTTGCAAGGACAATGACCACCTCTTCTTGTTTTTTGATGTGATAGTTGCACTCTACTAATAACAAATTTTGAGAGAAATATGCAATTGGATGCCATCCATCATGTCATTCTTGTTGTAGGACTGCTCCTATTACTATGCTTGATGCATTTATAGCAACCTTGATTGGACATTTTGGGTCATACCACTTCTAGATTGGTGCATGTAGCAAGGTGGCTTTCAATTCTTGTATGGCTCCCCATGTCTACTTCTTTCCCTTGCCAAGTAGTGCCGTTAAAGGTTGTGCAACCTTGGAGAAGTCCTTGACAAATTGACAATACAATCCCGTCAACCCCAAGAAGCTCTTGAGTTGAGTCTGATCTTTTGAAAGCAATCCATTTTTGAATGAAATCTATTTTACCTATCAATTCTTGAATACCCTCTACACTTACTCTATGCCCCAAGTAGTCTACTTTAGACTTGCCAAACTTGCACTGTGAGATTTTGGCATACAATTGATTCTATCTTAGAATCTAGAGGGCTTCTCGTAGATGTTCTTTGTGTTCTGTCATCATGTTATTGTATACTTAGATTTCATCCAGAAAGATGATACAAAAATTAACCATATATGGGAAAAATATGCCATTCATTAGACTTCTGAAAGTGGTAGGTGCATTTGGTGAGGCCAAAAGGTATCACAAGATACTCAAAGTGGCCATACTTGGTTCAAAAGGCATTTTTGTACACATCATCCTCTACATTTTAGATTTGATTGTAATCGCTCCGCAAGTCCAATTTGGTGAAGTGTCTTGCTCCATTGAGTTGATCAAATAGGTCATCCATGCAAGGTAAGGGGTATTTATTCTTCATTGTTTGTTGATTGAGATCCCAATAGTCAATGCACATGTGCATTATACTGTCTTTCTTCTTCACAAACAAGACAGGAGCTCCATATGGTGATATGCTGGGTTGGATGAACCCTTTCTATAGCATATCCTCAATTTGAGTCTTACACTCCTCCAACTCATGAGGTGATAGGTGATATGGGGCCTTATAAGGATGTATATTCCCCAGGAGTGTCTCAATTTTATGATCTACTCTCCTTTTTGGTGGTAATCCTGAGGGTAGATCATCAAGAAAGACATCTTGAAACTCAATTACCACATGTTTCAATTTCTCAAGAATTTTTCCATCAAGTTGTGCACTCTGGACTTCTCTTATTAGACCTATGAAACATCTATTGGTCTTATAAATAGCTATTGTCCCTATGACATAGAGAGGCAATTCTTGCTTGTATGATTTTTCTTTAACCCCAATGATCAACCAATGGTAGGTTCTCACTACTTTCTTCCTCCAATCTACCATAGGGTTGTAATGCTCCATCCATAACATGCCTAAGATTGCATCATAACAAGCTAATTGTATCACTTGCCACTCAATTGCTTCTTGATATTCTCCTACAAAGAGTGTTACTCATTTAGGTAATGATTCAATCCTCTCTATTTGCCTATTAAGTAACTCTACTTCTTTGCTCTCATCTCTCTCTAGATCTATCACTAATCTTATTGCAATAGAGCGAGACAAGAAATTCTTTATTGCTCATGGATCTATCAATATTCTCACTTGATTGCTTTCTAAGACTCCATTCATGACAATCAATTGTGAGGTTGCCTTTTGGGACCCTTGTGCGCTTGTCTTCTTCCTTCCCTTGTTTTTGTGCTTCCTTATTGAGCTAGTAAGGCCGTGAGGTACATTGAATAGCAATATTCATTTTCCAAAGTGCTTCCACATCCTCCTCTTTAGTGCATCTCTCTAAAAAATTCAAAGATTACCTATAAGAAGGCCGAGGGCCTCTAGGGAGATGAGCATGAAAGTTGGTAAATATGTGCCCAATATGGCCACAATTATAACAACAACATTCTTGTCCTCAAGCTCCTTCTCCTCGTGGGACTCTATCTCTCCGTTCTTCTACCCATCCACCCTCTCCTTGAAGCGGTTGTGCTCCTTGGCTCAAAACCAAAGGTTGCTCAGTTCCATTGGTATCAGTCTACCCATGTGTGGCATTTCTGCCCGATAATGTTGAGATGGAACTACTCCTTCACCTCCACCCAATACCCCTGCTATTCTTTGCACACAAGCAATGGCTTCAAATATTGTCCAAGGATTTTGTACCATGACTTCTTGGCCAATCCGCTCCTTCAACCCTCATTTGAAATTATCAAGAGCCTCTGCTGGACTCATGTCAGTTATTTTGACTTGTAGATCCAAAAATGCCTCCACAAACTCTTGTACATTGTTCTTCTGTTTCAATCCACATAGTTGGATCTGGGCCATCTGCACGGAATACACTGACTAGAAATTCTTTAGCAATCCTTCTTGCATTGCTGTCCATGTGACCTCTCTTCTCTCTGCCAACATGGATCATTCCCAAGCATCATACCATATGAGTGTTTTATTGGTGAAGTACCCACATGTAAACATGCATGCAACATGCTCGATGATATTTGTTGAGAACAATTTGAAATATCAATTCATTCTCAAGATCCAGTTCTCCACTACTCCCATCATATGCTGCCCCTTGTAAGGCTCAATGTGACAGGTCTTCTTCATCTAGAGTAGCAATGTGGCTTCATTGTTGATGAGTTCATAGGCACAGGTGCCTCTCCAAGTACTTCAATCGCAAGTATTGGGTTTTGGGATGGCTCTTCTTCTTGCATTGCTTGATCATTCCTAAGGGTCTGCATTTGACTTTGTAATGCCTCCATGGTCATCTTAATCTCTCAAAATTTGTTCAGAATTCCTTACATTCCTTGCCCTAGCTCATGCAATCATGGATCCATGGTTCCTACAACACTCAATTGCTACTATCTACTTCAATAAAGAGTTAATATGATCACTCTGGAGGGTGTGCAAATTGTTGAGACTACCCTTGGGACCTCAAAAGCTATCACTCATTGATAATATTCCTCACCAAAATTTTTGATCACAAAATCTCCAAATATCACTTTTGGTCTCACTACATAATGAATTTGTACTTGAGTGTTGAAAGGGAGAGGATTTAGGATATTCAAATCCATCATAACAAAATGTAGATTGTTAAATCCCACTCTCTATCATAAACCCACTATAGGTAGAATCACCGGGTTTGGTGGATTCATCACTATGTCCATGAATTCTGCTCCAAAATGGTAAACAAGGTATACTCTCACTTGCTCTTGCTGAATGTATGTGACCTTGATGTGAAACAGATTCAAAAATAAAAAACAAGGTGCAAGAAATTGTCCTCCAAGAGGTTCCATCCCATCCTCTTTCTAAAACACTCCTATCATATCAATTTCTATGCGGGTTTCACTCCAAAAATACTCCGTCTCATTAGCCCATGTTCTTCCAAGAGAGGTGATCCACTCTTTTGGATTGAAACACATGCTTTAATACCAATATAATGTTGCGAGGATAGCAAGGAAACAAAAATGCACAAACATAAGTTTCACACTCAACCTCTGATGCCCCAAAGGAGAACCTTCTCTTTATTATATAGACCAAGAGGATCTCCTCCAAGGAAGCT
Source organism: Lunularia cruciata (assembly GCA_948567375.1). NCBI lineage: Eukaryota > Viridiplantae > Streptophyta > Marchantiopsida > Lunulariales > Lunulariaceae > Lunularia > Lunularia cruciata. The sequence continues at coordinate 49,206,864 of OX419756.1, read as the reverse complement.
CCACCATAGGATTAGGCACATAGATAGGTGACATGTCAGCAAGCTCCACCCTTGGATTACTTACTTGGATGGGTGACATGTCAGTCCTGGTCCTATCTGGTTGGTCAAACAAGCTTTGACTGGAGGGAATTTTTTAGGGAATTTTTATATAGGAATCTCAAAATCACATGGGTGAGGTACCGTTGGAAAGCTCTTGATAAGAAAAACCAGGGAGAGAGAAGGCCAAACTTTTTTTTATTAGGAGGAGGGGAAAAATGTGCACATTTTCAAGGCCTAATTCATCCCTTTAGGCTTCCAAAATTGCCTTCAAAGATTTTAGGTATATTTTGGTTCTTGCTCTATTAGTAGAAGTCTCCATTTGGTTATATCTTTTTTTGCTCTATTTATTCCATCATGTGTAACATCCTTCTAGATGTTACCAAACTAATTCTCACCTTTAAATCATATGTTAAGCTATTGGTTCTAAGGTCTTGAAGTCTATTTTGGTATTTGCACATTAGTAGAAGTATTCTTTTGGTGATACTTCTATCTGATTTATTTTTTCCATAATATTTAACATCATTCCAGATATTACCAAACTAAATTTCACAACTAGATTATATGGCTAGCTCTTGGTATTACACTAGTCCTTGAAAGGTACCTTGAAGTCTCCCACCAAGAAGTTTTTTATTTGCTTCTAAAATATTCAACTAAAATGCCTCTAAAACATTAAAAAAATTCCTAGTTATATTTGGCTTATTTTACTTACTCATTATTCTTTACTAACTCATCTACTTACTTCATATTATTCAAGTGATAAGATAAGTCTAGTAAGTAGAGTTCATACTCCAAATATTTCTCATAACTACTCAATAAATGTCTAACACCAATACTCAAAATTAAGCAAAGCAACAAAATTTTTCTCTTTCACTTTATTTTATCCTTGATTAATCAAATGCGTGTTCCTCTTAAATACTTGATAAAGCAAGTTCACAAAGATTGCACTTGCTTGTATCTACATTGTATATTTGATATTTAATTACCTTGTCTTATCATGCCTTGCTAATTTGTACATTGCTTATTGCTATCCATGTGTCTTGAGAAGGTGTCAATTCTTCTCCAAAAACACTCTCTACTTTGTTGTCTTTGGACCTCTTCATACTTCAAAGATCACAACTATGAAGGGTCTTTGGCATAGAATACTGTTCTAAATAGCTTCCTTTGCCTCTAATTGTTTTGAGTAGAAGTTCTACTCTCTCCGTGAAGTCTATTATATCTAAGACTAAAGTATCACAAGATTCATTGAATTTCCCATTACAATGCTCCTTAAGATCTATTTCTAATTTTTCTAGACATCTATGTTCTATTGTCTTCTCACTTAAGCTCTTAATTTCCAAATTCATCTGATGCATCTTTGTATTTTTTATTCTTCCTCTACAATTTTGACGAGTTTGTCTTAAAGATCTTTGAATGACTTCTTCTTTGTTGTATCTTTTGCTTCTTTCTTTAGACTTTGCATTGAATAGATGTGATATTCACTTGGTGATTATCTCTTCTAGGGCAGGTTGATTTGATGCTCATACTACTCTCTCTTTTGAGCTCTTCCTATGAGGCCTTTAGCCAAAGAGCAACCTCATTCTTGTATTCTTCCATTAACTTTGAAACCCTTGGGAATTTCAAAAATTCAAATGCTTATTAATTTACTAAAAACCTCCAAATATTGCATGTTTTGTGCTAGTGGAAAGCCATTAAAAGGATGATTCTATTCTTTTTGAAAGTTCACTTCATTTGGACATGTAACCAAGAAGATACTAGCCCCAAAGTGCACATAGAGAAAAGTTCCTTTGAGTGAAGACTCTTTGAAGTAGGAACCTTAAAGGAAGACTCTTTGGAGTAGGATGCAGACTCTTCATACTCTTCTTCTTTAGACTCTTTGCACTTTCTTGTTGAGTCTTTGTACCTTTAATTCTTTATACCTACTCATATATGAAGATAGAACCAAAGAATTCCAAAATAGAGGAATTTTACTCAAAACATGAAAGTATTTCTCCTTAACTACATGAAAAGAAAGAAAAGATTAATAAAAATGCAAAAAATTGCAACAATATGGGCACTAAAATCTACCATCTTTAAAGGAGACAATAGTTATAAAACTTTTGCATAGTTATGCACTCTCAAAACCTTTGATTTCTTTGAAATTTGTAGTTATTGATAGGTTAATCTTGGAAACATAAAAGATAGAGGTGAATAGATGATCCTTTTCTTTCCAAGTTCTTATGTGGCAAAGAGCAATTTTACTCCTTAAGCGCAAGATGATCTTCTATCTTTTGTCTTTCAAATGGACTAGTGATTTGAGGTCTTCCTTGAAAGAAAGATAATTTTAATGTGCTCCTTTTTCAACTTGGTTCCTATATTGCTTGCAGTATCAAGGCTCATCTTTGCTTTGGCTCTAGCAAGGGTGCAAGCTAATGGATCTTTGCTTGACCTTGCATATGCATTTCAACTTACATCATCTGTAAACTTTCAAAAAAAAATGAGGTTTTGCTTAGGTTTAATCCACCCAAATGTATATTATGTACTCCTTTATGAATATAGCGATACCTTAGATGCAATTCATGTCCATATGACTTGCTTTAATTTTAGAGGATAGAGGATAACTTTAGACCCATGACATTAGAGTTTTCAATGTCATAAGTATGGCAAATATAATAATTCACTTGGAAAGATTGCTAATTTGGTTGTAGACAACACAAGTTAAGGCCAAGTTATATATGGTCAAAGATGATTAAGTAATATAAGTGGATGTTGTTGCTACATATCCCACACAAGATAGAGTTTTGAAGGAGTTGATTACCTATCTTCCTAATTTTGCAACAAACAAAGCAACAATAACCAAGGTCTCCAAGTATAGGAGTATATAGCAAAACCACCTTTGTTCTCTCTAGCCTTAGATTTATATAGAGCTATGGATATGGATTTTGATTTACTTATCAATGATTGCAGAAATTGCTTACTATATTAGATAATGAGATAATACTATTGCTTTTCTATTTTGTAGTACTTATTCAATAGCGTGTGTCCGTTGCTCTAGCTCTAGAGAGAGCATAAGCTACTCAATCATACAAGGTTATGATTATTTGGATGTTCTAGTGGTCTATAGACCATTTAATTTACATAATTTTTACATTATAGATTGAGCATATTCTCATTCTTATATATAACAACTTTGTGTGGTTCAAATTCTTCATATTGTGGTTAGAATTGGTTGGTCTCATAAAGACACAAGTTAGATATGACTAAAAATGAGAACAAGTGTCATTCTGATGATAATCTATTGTTTCATATTTAACCTCCTGGGTAGATTCATTCCTAAAAGAGTGTAATGTCACCACTCTTGGTGCACTATAGAAAGACAAACAACCACAACTCTCATTAATTATAGATATAATCTAAAGGATTCATGAAAGTGATGGTTCATTTGTAACAAAGGTTACTTTGCCACTTTAAATTCCTTGTTGCCCAATCAAATTTCTAATTTTTATTTGTCAAGACATTCATAAGTATTACAATCCACAATCACCTCATGAAGTTTGCATTTTTTGAGATTGGAAATATTAAGATATTTTATGTAGAGTGTCAAAGAATGCATGAACTAAGAAGGAACTATGAGCCTGCCTATCTCTCACTCAGGATGAACCTCTGATGGCTATTATGCTAGTGCATCATGGACTAAGAAGGCAAGGAACCTCCTCCATGGCTAACACTCCAAGACTCAAACCATTGCTCACTAGAGAACTCAATGAGAGAGATAATTGCAAATGAAAGGATGATGAATACCTTTTCACCCCTAGTTTACATACTTGTCAAATAGTTACATGCCAAAGTTACTAATTATTGTAGTAACTCAGGTTACTAAGCTAAAAGTCAAACAAAGTCAAAAAGCTAAAGGAATATCCATACTCATGGGAATATTCTCCTAAGCATATGGTTATCTTGACCCAACCACTAAGTCAAGGATTCCTTTGTATGGGCTCTCCTTGGACTATAGAAGATTCCAAAACAAAAAGGCTTGTGGGTCCAAAAGTTCTCAACTTTTTCTTGAAAGCCAAACACCAAGAAATAATACCAAGTCAACACACTAGAATCCAAAATAGTGGTGATTATCTTTTCATATTCCTCTAAAGTAAGGTTCCTTTTATCTTAGCTATGACTATCTTTAGCTAATCATGACTAATGTAAAACCATCCTTTATCTTTAAATTATATCTCTCAAGTACCTATAATACCAAACTAAATATCACAATAGCACGTACATGCACAAATGAGTGTTACAAAACAAGGTTTTCCAAGTGTTTTTCAAAGTGATTGGAATACTATGATCACAACATAGTATTCCACCTTTCCCAAAAGGCACAATATCACATGAGTTTTGAATACATATGATGTTGAATCTTACAAGGTATTGTTACTTTATGATACTTCATATGTTTGGTCAGCCTATCTCTATATTGTTCTTGACTTCTATAAAGTTCCCAAAGTTACACATTCTAGTTCCACATGAATGATTCATCTAACTCAAGTGGCTTATGCTCATTGTAATACTCCAAGGACAAGAGAACTCTCCAGTAGAGAAAACACAAGTTTCACACTCAATCCTTTGATGCCCTAAAGGAGCACCTTCTCTTTATTATACAGCCAAAGAGGATCTCCTCCAAGGAAGCTCCACCATAGGATTAGGTACATGGATAGGTGACCTGTCAGCAAGCTCCACCCTTAGATTACTTGCTTGGATGGGTGACATGTTGGTCTTGGTTCCATCTGGTTGGTCAAATAGACTTTTGATTGGGGGAATCTTTTAGGGAATATTCATATAAGAATCTTAGAATCAGAAGGGTGAGGTACCATTGGAAAGCTCTTGGCAAAAATACCAGAGAGGAGGGGAAGAATATCATTTCCTCTATTGAGAGGAGGAAAATCTGCACATTTTTGAGGCCTAATTCATCCGTTTAGGCCTCCAAAATTGCCTCTAAAGTTCAAGCCTACTTTGGCTTTTGCCCTAGTAGTAGAAGTGCTCTTTTGGTGATACCTCTATCTGATATAATTTCTCCATCATATGTAACATTCTTTTAGATGTCAACACTCCAAGTTTCACCACTAGATCATATGCCTAGCTATTGATTCTAAAATTTCCAAGCATGTTTCAATTTTTGGCCTATTAGTAGAAGTATTCTTTTGGTGATACCTCTGCCTGATCTACTTAGTCCATCATGTATACCATCCTTCCAAATGTTACCAAACTAGATTTCATCTCTAGATCATCTGTCTAGCTATTGGTATTACATTCATACATCAAGATTCATCACTTCGACTCAATTAAGCATGTAATTACTCATACAAAGTGCAGACTAATATACATACACCAACTTAAGAGTCTTGATGGTATAAAATTTGATTATTGCAAAAAGATAATGCATGGAATAGATGTGATGAACATTGGACCTAAGACCTTATATGTTTCTTACTTTGTCATAAAGAAATCCAATGGTTACAATGTTTTGGAAATTTCCTACTTACATCTAGAGTGCTCAATGCTAATCATATCTTATCTACTTATCATATCCTAGCCTAATTTTAAGTAGGTGTGACCCATGTAGTATGGCTCCCCTAGCCTCTTAAGCTATTGTTTACAACTAGCATGTCAAGTGTCACGTCGAGCACAAGCTTCTAGTATTGTTCTTAATTATGTATGGAGTATATACAAATACAAACCATCTTGGACTAAAACTACAAAAACTACCATATCCTATCCATAAGATGATACTTAGTCTTTTGGAATTATTTTTTGAGTCATCATGGTCGTTACTCATTGTTTATGCAAATTGGTGGCTATTATGATGAACTACTCGCTCCTTTGCATGCCTAAATGAGTTTTATGAGCTCCTTTCAATAACCATCAACTATTTGTACAAAGCTAGTCTGTGTCTCTTTGAACTTGGAGTTGGTATGGCCATGTAGTTTGACAAACAATGCCTTGAGTTGGTCATATGTATAGGCCTCTCTAGTGCATCAATAAGTGTTTGTAAGTCTTTCAACTTTGTATGTTGGGGGTTCTCATTAGCAATGCATTCCAATTCAAAAATTGAGTGACTATATGCTTGGTCATGACAAGGAGCCCCATTTTTTATTCTACAAGTTGGTTCTTTTACTCTAGAGTTTGTTTAATAGCTCATTGCGTATCTTCATTTGTTTTTTGAATTTCTCTAATTAGCATTTAGACTCATATTGAGGTCTAAGGTGCAAAGATCAGTTTTCTTTTCCAAATTGTTATATCATGTTTGGGCAGTTGGTGTCTTTGTTTTGGCCCACTCTAACTCAGCTCATAGAGTCCTCAGGATTTTGTCTCTAGCCCATAGTTTGTCTTTATGCTACTCTTATTGTTGAAGCCTTTGCCGTAATGGTCATCAACTTTCACCTTTAACAATAGAATCAGTAAATTGTACTATTCTTGTCGAGTAGCTTGTCCCTCTAGAAATTTTCCAAACTTGTGTTCTTCTCGTTAATTTGCTCCTTGGCCTATAATACTTTTTTGTGCATGTATAATCTTTAGGGATATTAAGTTTAGTATTACAAGTAGTGGAGAAATATTATCTATATGAAGCTAAGCTAAGCTTCTACAATAGTCATTATTAGCTAGATTTAGTCATAGTTAAAAAAAAGGTGACCCTATTTTAGAGAAAGTGAGAAGAGTGAGCACCACTATTTTTTCTTCTAATATATTGACTTGGTATTATTCCTAGTTTTTGATTTTGAGGAAAGAGTTGAGAACTGTTGGGCCCACAAGCCTTGTTGGTGCAGATTTTCTATAGTCCAAGGATAGCACATGTGAAGGAATCTTTGACTTAGTTGGTACATGAGGATAAAACCACCTATTCACAAGATTATTTCCATGTGTTTGAGTATTCCTTTGGACTTTTAGCCTAGTAACTAGAGTTACTTTGGTAAATAGTAACTTTAATGTGTAACATTTTCATAAATATATAAGCTAGAGGTGAGGAGGTAATCATCATCCTTTCATTTGCAATTATCACTCTCTCATTGAGTTCTCTAGTGAGCAATGCTTGAGTCTTGGAGGAGAGTGATGGATTCCTTGCCTTCTTATTCCACAATAACCAGGTTCATCCTAAGTGAGAGAGATAGGATGGCTCACAACCTTGATCAATTTGTTTCATAGAAGTGCCTTCTCCTTGGTAATTTTTTGTGGTAGCTTGTGTAGAGGTTAAATTAGTATTGTTGGGTTGTTGATCGTGGGGTTGAGTTCCTTGTAGAATGGCAAGAACTCCTTCAAGGCTTCCATTGTGTTTGTAACAATCATCATAGTGTAGATTTCCATGAGCCATGAGAGCAATTTATTTCTAGATTTTATGGATTTTAGGAATGACACTCATGATTTGCCACCCTTGAATCCCTTTGTCATCAAAATTTAGATTTACACCATGATCACATTTGAGCTTGGATGGTTGAACATTTTGGGCCTATGTTTATGGTGTTGATGATGGAAACCCCACATCCTATTTTATTTCTTGTGCTTACTTATAGACATGTTTGCGACTTGATCATTTATGTCTCTTGTAGAAGGAGGAATATTTAATTTTTTCCAAGGGCTTCAAGGTAGAGTTGTGGGTCCATGTGTCAAGAAAGAGAGTATTAAGTGATAAAATAGCAAGAATTTAGTCCCAATTGGAGAAATTGCAAGATTTTCAATGTTTTGAGAAAGTTAAGGGAGAGCATGTGAGGAGAGAAGATCACAATTGGAGAGAAGAGCTGACAAACTATGGTTTGAAGATAAGAAACAAGGGATTTGAGTGAATTATGGGAGCAATATGATAAAGTGAAGCAAGGGGGAGTATAACTTATACCTAGGGGCACAAAGTGGAAGATAGTGAAAGTTACAATACATCGTTTCATGATCTATTAATGGGATTGGGGATAAGATATAGTGCTAGTGGTTTTGAGGTCAAGAAATTTCACTTTTGAGTTACTTTTAAATATAATCTGATCAAAGGAAGTTGGAGTATTGGAAATCAAGGTGTTGGGAAGGAGATTATGACCAAGTTTGGGAGTTTGGTCACTTTTCAAGCTCTAGTTTGAATCAAGCTATAAAAATTTGTAGCATTATTGGTGGTTAGATATTATATTTATGTACAAATTTTTCATGTGAATTATTCAAATAAAGAATTTAGGGTCTTGGATCAAATATATTTGGGTAGAACTCAAAAGTTTGCTCAACTTGGGAATTGATCTTTATCTTGGGATTGGAGCTGAATTTAAATGCAAAATATCAAATATATTTATATAGAGGTATAATCAGCCACCCCTAGGTTGACTTTGGGTTTATAGAGTGTGAGAGCGGATGCAACAAATTCTATTGGAAATACTATCATAACCTCCATGGAGTATTTCTACCTCCAATCACAATTAAATATCAATTCTTCCATTAGTTACTATGATTGATATTTTAGGTTGTTGGAATTTTTGTGAAGATTATCTATGCCTTTGAGCTAGAAATCTGGTGAAGGTTGCTAAGAAGCGAGAGCAAACACTCAAATTGGGGATTTCAAAATTAAGGTTGAAACTACAAAAATTTGGCCTAGTTTAAAATCTTGTGAAGTGCATTGTAGTGGTTAGATTAAGATTTCTTTATATCATTGGAAAGCTTATGTCATATGCTTTCATATTAAGTCTTAGAAAACCCAAATTAAAACTATAGATATGAAGTTATTTCTGTTTGAGTCTTGTTAATATGTATGTATCAAAAAGTGTAGAATTTCTCTACTTAGAGTACAAATTAGATGTAAAAATTAGAGCACATATTGGATGCAAATGAAAATTAACTTGTAGGCAGAGCAAGGAGGTTGTAAAGCATATTTACACCAAAAGCATAGAGAGTTATTGGTAAATTTCTTGTGTTTGCATCCTCTCCATGCTTGCATGCTTGATTGTACACCCAATTGGCTTTGATTAGTGTGCAAGCATTGCACTTCGGTTCTTTCCTTCTAGGCATGTTGTGTATTTCTCCTTGGTAAGGCTAGAATTGATAACCAACATATCAAGTGTAACAATATGGAGTTTATGTAATACCAAGAGCTAGCCATATGATCTAGATGTGAAATTTGGTTTGGTAACATCTAGAATGATGTTATACATGATGGTCAAAATAGATAAGATAGAAGTATCACCAAAAGAGTACTTTTACTAATAGGGCAGAAACCAAAATAGACTTGAGAACCTTAGAACCAATAGCTAGACATATGATTTAAAGGTGAGAATTGGTTTGGTAACATCTAGGAGGATGTTATACATGATGGACTAAACAGATCAGAAAGAGGTATCACCAAAAGGGGACTTCTACTAATAGAGTAGGAACCAAAATATGCTTGAAATCTTTGAAGTCAATTTTGGAGGCCTAAACGGATGAATTAGGCCTTGAAAATGTGTAGATCTCATCAAGAGCTTTCCAACGGTACCTTACTCACGTGATTCTGAGATTCCTATAGGAAGATTCCCTAAAAGATTCCCTCTGGTCAAAGCTTGTTTGACCAACTAGATAGGACCTAGACCAAACATGTCACCCATCCAAGTAAGTAATCCAAGGTTGGAGCTTGCTGACATGTCACCTATTTGTGTCCCTAATCCTATGGTGGAGCTTCCTTGGCGGAGATCCTCTTTGTCTATATAATAAAGAGAAGGTGCTCCCTTGGGGCATCGATTGTTTGAGTGTGCAATTTGTGTTTTCTCTCTTCTCTTGTCCTGGGAGTATTACAATGGTATCAGAGCGAGTGTTTTAGTCCAAGAGAGTGGATCACCCCTCTTGGAATAGCACAAAGTACTGAAACTGAGTAATTTGAGGTGGAGAACATAGAGTAGTTGCTAGACTTAGGAAGGACTTTAGAGAGCGGATGAGATGGATGCGCCAGGAGGTCAATTTCATGCACCTAGCTTTCCATTCTCAAACCCATTCCACATCAAGGTTATGTATATCCAGCGTGAGCAGATGAGAGTATCGCTAGTTTATCACTTTGGTGCGGAATTCATGGACAGAGTGATGAACTCACCAAACCCGGTGATTCTACTTGTGGTGATATATGACAGAGTGGGATTTGACAATCTACATTCTATTATGATAAAATGGATATGAATGTCCCAAATCTTCTCCCTTTCAACACTCAAGTAGAAATCCGTTATGTAGTGAGGCCAAAAGTAATGTTTAGAGATTTTGTGGTTAGGAATTTTGGTGAGGAGTATTATCAATGAGTGATAGCTTCTGAGGTCCCAATGGTAGTTCCGATAGTTCGTGCGCCTTCCAGAGTGATTATATTGACTCTATATTGAAGTAGACATTAGCAATTGAGTGTTGCAGGAACCATGGATCCGCAATTGCAAGAGTTGGTGCAAGGAATGCAAGGGATGTTGAATGAATTTCAAGAGATTAAGATGACCATGGAGACATTACAAAGTCAAGTGCAGATCCTCAAGAACGATCAAGCCATGCAAGAAGAAGAGCCGTCTCAAAACCCAATACTTGCAATAGAAGTACTTGGAGAGGCATCCTTGCCTACGAACCCTATCAACGATGAAGCCACATTGCTACTCCGGATGAAGAAGACCTGCAACATTGAGCCTTACAAGGGGCAACGTTCAATGGGAGTAGTGGAAAACTGGATCTTGAGAATGAATTGATATTTCCGATTGTTCTTCACAGAGATCACAGAGCATGCTGCAGGCGTGTTTGCATGTAGGTACTTGCCCGATAAAGCCCTCACATGGTATGATGCTTGGGAACGATCCATGCTAGCAGAGAGAAGGGAGGTCACATGGATAGCAATGCAAGAAGGATTACAGAAGAATTTCCAATCGGTGGATTTTGTGCAAATGGCTCAAACCCGACTATGGGGATTGAGACAGAAGAATAACATACAAGAGTATGTGGAGGCATTTCTAGATCTACAAGTTGCAATTACCGACATGAGTCCAGCAGAGGCTCTCGACAATTTCAAACAAGGGTTGAAAGAGCGGATTCGCCAAGAAGTCATGGTGTAAAATCCTTGCATGGTATTTGAAGCCATTGCTTGTGCGTAGAGAATAACAAGACCATTAGGTGGAGGTGAAGGAGTAGCTCCACCTCAACATTATCGGGCAGAAAAACCACACATGGGTAGACCAGTACCGATGGAATTGGGCAACCTTTGATTCTGGGATCGAGGAGCACGACCGCTTCAAGGGAAGCGGGGACGGGTAGAAGAACAAAGAGATGGAGTCCCACGAAGAGAAAGGACTCGAGAAGAACAACGCCGTTGTTACAATTGAGGCCATATTGGGCACACATCTACCAACTGTCGCACTCATTTCCCTAGAGGTCTTAGCTATCATTCAGGCGATCTTTGAACAACATGGAGCAGCACATTGAAGAGGAGGAGGTGGAAATCACTTTGGAAAACAAAGATTGCTAGTAAATGTACCTCGCAGCCTTATTGGCTCAATAAAGAAGCAGAGAAGTGAGGGAAGGAAGAAGAATAATGCACAAAGATCCTGAAAGGCAACCTCACAATTGATTGTCGTGAATGGAATCCTAGAAGGTAATCAAGTGAGAGTATTAATAGATATGGGAGCAACAGAGAATTTCTTGTCTCACTATGTTGCAATAAGATTGGGAATGGACCTAGCGAGAGATGGAAGTGAAGAAGTAGAGTTACCAAATGGGCAAACAGAGAGGATTGAATCATTACCTAGACGGGTAATCCTCTCTGTAGGAGAATATCAAGAAGCAATTGAGTGGCGAGTGATACAATTAGCTCGTTATGATGCAATTTTAGGCATACCATGGATGGAGCAATACAACCCTATGGTGGATTGGAGGAAGAAAGTAGTGACAACCCACCGATGGTCAATCATTGGGGTTAAAGAAAAATCACACAGGCAGAAACTGCCTCTATATGTCATAGGGACGACAACTGTCTATAAGACCAATAGATGTTTTATGGGTCTAAAAAGAGAAGTCCAGAGTGCACAACTCGATGGAAAAATTCCTGAGAAATTGAAGGATGTGGTGGATGAGTTTCAAGATGTCTTTCCGGATGATCTACCCTTAGGATTACCACCAAAAAGGCAAGTAGATCACAAAATTGAGACACTTCTGGGGAAGATGCCTCCTTGTAAGGCCCCATATCGCCTATCACCTCATGAGTTGGAGGAGTGTAAGACTCAAATTGAGGAGATGCTGCAGAAAGGGTTCATCCAACCTAGCGTATCACCATATGGGGCCCCTGTCTTGTTTGTGAAGAAGAAGGATGGTACAATGCACATGTGCATTGACTATCGGGGTCTCAATCAGCAAATAGTGAAGAACAAATACCCCTTACCTCGCATAGATGACCTGTTTGACCATGGAGCAAGATACTTCACCAAACTAGACTTGCGGAGCGGTTACAATCAAATCCAAATTGTAGAGGAGGATGTGTACAAAATTGCCTTTTGAACCAGGTATGGCCACTTTGAGTATCTTGTGATGCCTTTTGGCCTCACCAATGCACCTGCCACTTTCATGAGTCTAATGAATGACATATGTTGTTCATACTTGGATAAGTCTGTTATCGTCTTCTCAGATGATATCTTAGTATATAGTAGCACGATGACAAAACACAAACAACATCTACGAGAGGTCTTCCAGATTCTAAGACAGAATCAGTTGTACGCCAAAATCTCAAAGTGTGAGTTTGGCAAGTGTGAAGTAGACTACTTGGGGCATAGAGTAAGTGCAGAGGGCATTCAAGTATTGACAGATAAAATAAAGGTCATTCAAAAATGGAGTGCACTAAAATATCAGACTCAACTTAAGAGCTTCTTTGGGTTGACAAGATTCTATCGTAGATTTGTCAAGGACTTTTCCAAGGTTGCACAGCCTTTAACGGCACTACTTGGCAAGGAGAAGAAGTGGACATGAGGAACTGCACAAGAGTTGGCCTTTCAAGAATTGAAGGCCGCCTTGCTACATGCACCAATCTTGAAGTGGTATGACCCAAAATGTCCAATCAAGTTGGCTACAGATGCATCAAGCGTAGCAATAGGAGCAGTCATACAACAAGAGTGGCATGACGGATGGCATCCAATTGCATATTTCTCTCAAAAGTTGTTACCGGCAAAATGCAACTACCACACCATAGAACGAGAAGAGCTAGCCATCGTTCTAGCAACCAAGCATTGGAAGCACTACCTGGGCAAGAAGGCATTTTTAGTAGAGACAGACCACAAATCTCTAGTCTACCTCGAGACACAGAAGGATCTATCTCATCACCAAATTTGGTGGGCAGAGTGGCAACAACGCTTCAACATGAAAATCACCTATGTGGAAGGTAAGAAGCAACTGGCAGATGCATTCACCCGCATGCCAATGGCCAACAACTTGGTGGCAGAGGTTAAGATTAACCCTAAATTCTGGTTGCCAAAAACTGATCCATAGATTGTAGAAGCACAATCATCCAAAGGTGTCACCAACACCCAAGGACTCACCTTTTGGGATGGCAGATTATGGATCCCAAATGTCCCAAAATTACGCACCACCATTCTAGCAGAATGTCATGATTCGGCCATTGCAGCTCATGTCGGAGTGGACAAGACCTTGGATGCAGTCAAGCGCCATTACTATTGGCCCAAGATGAGCAACGACGTGATGGACTATGTGCATAGCTGCCTACTTTTTCAATAGAACAAAGCTTCTAATCAAGCTCTTGCAAGGCTCCTTCAACCGCTCCCCACTCCTACCCAACGTTGGGAACAAGTGAGTATGGATCTTGTTTGTGAATTACCCGAGACCACCTCAGGGTTTGACTCCATTGTGGTCTTTGTGGACCGGCTCAGCAAAATGATTCATGTATGCCCCACCACCAAGGAGTTGACCGCTCCACAACTAGCTCAATTATACTTAGATGCAGTTTTTGCTCACCATGGCTTGTCTAGAGTACTCGTCACCGATAGAGGCACCCAATTCACCAGTTTGTTTTGGCAAACACTCTCTGGTTTCTTTTAAACCAAGTTGGCCATGTCCACCACTTACCACCCACAAATAGATGGCCAAACAGAGCGGGCTAATCGCACGATTGAAGATATGTTATGCGCCTTCACCTTAGAAGAGCAAGAGAGGTGGGACACCCTACTCCAATTGGTAGAATTTTCTTACAACAATTCAGTGAATGCATCCACCCAGGTCACTCTGTTCTTCCTCATGTATGGTGAGCATCCCTTCACACCTTCTAGCTTGATGAAGATCTGTCCAATGGCTACCAAGGTCGATGCAGTCAACACATTTGTTTCTAGAATCCAACAAGGTGTGGAGAGCGCCAAGCACAGATTATAGATTGTGCAAAATCGACAGAAGCAGTATGCTGATACACACCGTTGGCACATGGATTTCAATGTTGGGGATCAAGTGTGTCTATCGACAACCAACCTCACATTAGTTGGATCTCGTAAGCTCAGACCTTATTTTATTGGGCCTTTCTTGATTCTTTGTCGCATCGGCCCTGTGGCCTACCACCTTGAGCTACCACCAGACATGAAGATCCATCCAGTGTTCCATGTCTCCATACTATGTAGATATGCTCCCGATCAGGCCAGAGTTATTCCACACCAGACATTCGACCTTGTCCGACACTCATTGATGGCATAGAGGAATATGAGGTGGAGCGGATTCTCCAAAAATGCATCCGTGGTACTCGCCACCCACGGGTGGACTATCTAGTACAATGGAAATGTTACCCTCTCTATGAAGCAACTTGGGAGCCCGCTGCCAATTTGGCACATGCACCGGTGTTGGTGCAAGCATTTGAGCAACAGTTGCACAATGAGGACGTTGCGTCTTAAAAGGAGGGAGGTCTGTAATACCAAGAGCTAGCCATATGATCTAAATGTGAAATTTGGTTTGGTAACATCTAGAATGACGTTATACATGATGGTCAAAATAGATAAGATAGAAGTATCACCAAAAGAGTATTTCTACTAATAGGGCAGAAACCAAAATAGACTTGAGAACCTTAGAACCAATAGCTAAACATATGATTTAAAGGTGAGAATTGGTTTGGTAACATCTGGGAGGATGTTACACATGATGGACTAAACAAATCAGAAAGAGGTATCACCAAAAGGAGACTTTTACTAATAGAGTAGGAGCCAAAATATGCCTAGAATCTTTGAAGGCAATTTCGGAGGCCTAAACGGCTGAATTAGGCCTCAAAAATGTGCAGACTCCTCTCCAATGGGAAAAAGGCTAGCCTTCCCTCCCCCTTACGTTGTCTCATTGAGAGCTTTCCAATGGTACCTCTCTCACGTGATTCTGAGATTCTTACAAGAAGATTCCCTAAAAGATTCCCTCTGGTCAAAGCTTGTTTGACCAACCAGATAGGACCTAGACTAGACATGTCACCCATCCAAGTAAGTAATCCAAGGGTGGAGCTTGCTGACATGTGACCTATCTATGTCTCTAATCCTATGGTAGAGCTTCCTTGGCGGAGATCCTCTTTGTCTATATAATAAAGAGAAGGTGCTCTCTTGGGGCATCGAATGTTTGAGTGTGCAATCTGTGTTTTCTCTCTTCTCTTGTCCTCGGAGTATTATAGTTTAGCAACAAAGTAAGTAGGGCTAATAAAGTAGCAAATAAGACAAATTAGACAAGAATATTTTGGAAGTATCTAGGAAGCTTCTTGGGAAGCTTCTCGGCTAGCTTAGCTTGCACCTCAAGTAAGTAGCTTCTAGAAGCTTCCAACTAGCTTGGCTTGCAGCTAAGTAGGCGGCTTCTAGAAAGAAGCTTCTTGAGAAGCGTCTTGGTTAACTTATCTTGCACTCTAAGGAAGCTTCTTGAGAAGCTTCTCAAATGCCTTGTATGCTACCTATAAATACCAAAGCCAAAGCTCATGCTAGGCATTCAGAGTTTTCCCACATTCAAGTATCTCAATGTGAGTTTCCATTCTCATATTTCTCTCCTCGGTCTTGACCTTTTACATTGGTATCAGAGCCAGAATGGGATGGATGGAATTTATAGACCACCAAATCCACTTCTACCAAACCATTGGGATTTTCATGTCCAGATATTACCCAAGCATCATTTCACACAATTCATCACCTCGCGCTTTGGGCAAGATTTTCTACGTATGATCACCTTGTCTAAGGAACCATTGATACTTCCGATTGTAACTTATGGAGAATGGTGGACGTGTTGAATCTATGTGTTAATCAATTAGATAAATTGGGAGTAGTGGGATAGAGTAGTAGCTATGGTGGCAATACCAGATGTTATCCTTGCGATGTAGCAACAAATTGAGCACCTTACTTGATTGTGGATGAATGTGACTAGTAATGATGAGAACATACAGAGAGAGTACCAATTTGAGATGGAGAAGATCGCATTTGATTTTCAAAATCTAAGGTGTTTGAAGGCAAGAATCTTCCGGGGACAATGGAGAATTTTGTGTTTGACTACAAATGTTACTTTGAAGCCACCAATCTTCAAGATGAACAAAAATAGATTCTCTTGGCTTCTGGCTAATTGGATGATGTGGCAAAACTTTGGTGGCAAATCCGAGTGGAGCAAGCAAAACGATAAATTGTTGTACCAATTTTGACATGGGCCAAAGTCACGGATGCAATATTGGGTCAATTTCAAACTATAAATGCCACCCAAGCCGCACAAGATAAATTGGCGGAGTTGAAGCAGATTGGCTCAATAAGGAGCTACATCACACAATTTCAGAACATCATCATGCAAATTCTAGATATACAAGAAGGTGAAGTTTTGGATCGATTTGTGCGGGGATTGAAGTCACAAACCAAATTGGAGGTGACTATGCAGGAACCATAAAATGTAGAAGAAGCTATGCAATTGGCTGAGCGCTTTGATTCCTTGGTGGTAACAACTTGGTCTTGACCTCAAACCTACACAAAGCCTACCAATACACTACGCACGGGTGGATGAATTGGCACCAATGGAGATTGATGCTATCTAACGGAGACCACTTGGTAGAGAGAATAGAAAAAGATTGCAACAAAATAGAGATTGTTTTTATTGTTGCCAAGTTGGACATCGCATTGCTGAATGTACACTCAAGAATGTGCAACCTCAACAAGTTGCCCAGATGGAGTTTGTGGAACAAAATGATCAAGGAAACAAGGAGATTTTGAATCACCTATTGGGAGCTTAATTAGTTCTAATGGGATTGAAGGCTTGACCTATGTAAGTTTACTTCACTTGCAAGGTATGATATCTAATCGGGGTTGTAGGATTTTGATTGATTCTGGAAGTTAAGAGAATTGTATGTCTATGCAAGTAATAAAAGAATTGGGTATTCCTATCAAGCCAATGATTGGAAGTAGATTCAGGATGGCGGATGGTAGAAAGGGTTTTGCATTCTATACCTCTCATCTTGTTACTTTTAAGATTAGGAAGGAGTATTTGGAGTGTATGAGGTTTGTAATGGCACCTCTACACTATGATGTCATTCTAGGACTACCTTGGCTTGAATGTCATAATGTTCAATTTGATTGGACCCAACGACAAATTCAAGTACAACACCAAGGTACAAATTTTTGATTAGGTTGTTTGGCACCTCTGAGTAAGACACCTAAGAATAGTCAGTCCCAAGATGGGAAGTTTTTTGAGAAGGTAGCCATAGAGCATACCTTGAAGAGAGAGGAGCCCCAAGACGGGAAGTTTTCCAGGAAGGCAACCATTAAGCAAGCTTTGAAGAGAAATGAGTCATTATATGGGAAGTTTGTTAGTGAAGCAGCCATAGAGCAAACTTTGGAGGAAGATAAGTCTATTTTTGCAATGTGGATCAAGCCGATTGCACAAGGAGAATCTGAGGTGAGTCTCGAGCCTCATCAAGCAATGGTTGATTAGAAAGTTCAAGAGTTTATGGACATGTTTATGGATGATTTGCCAAAGGGATTACCCTCCGATTGTGGTATGTCTTCAAGATTGAGTTATTGCCAGGGAGTACTTCAATGGGTAGACCAATCTATCGGCACTCACCAAAGGAGTTGGAGGAGTTGCAAACAATACTTACAAAGTTGTAAGAAAAAGACTTCATACAACATAATACCTCTCCTTGGGGAACACCGGTACTATTCATTCCAAATAAGGATAGAGGACTTTGTTTATGTACTGATTATTGTGGGCTCAATAAGCAAACAATGAAGAATGCATAGTCCTTGTCTCAGATTGATGACTTGCTTGATCAACTAAGTGTAGCACAATACTTTTCCAAGTTAGATCTTTGCAGCGGCTATCAGCAAATCCCCATTGATAGGAAGGATGTGCAAAAGACAACCTTTTGCACAAGGTATGGGCATTTCAAGCAGTTTGATTTGTTAGCCATACTAACTTCGTTGCTAAACTCCATATTGTTATCGGTTAGAACATGGGTTTCTACCCAACCCATATACATCATGGTTCACCACTCTAGGTCTATGAATAACCATGAAATCATACTCTTGTAAAATTAGAGCTCATCATGCAAGCTTCCCTAAAGCGTATTGGACTCCATCAACCACGTCAACGGTTGCTGATCAATGATGAGAGTAAAAGGGTTGCCAAATAGGTAATATTGGAAATGTGCTACTGCCTATACTATTGCTAAGCAATCTTTCTCATATAAGCTATACTTTGCCTTCATTGAATTGTTGGAGTGACTAGCATAGGCCACCACAAACTCTTTCTCCTCATCATCATGTTAGGTGAGCATTGGGCTGTAACACCCATTTGTGCATGTGTGTGGTATTGTGATATTTAGCTTGGTATTACAAGTACTTAAGAGATATTATTTATATAGAGATAAAGGATGGTTCTATATTAGTCATGGTTAGCTAAAGTTAGTCATAGCTAAGATAGATGGGACCTTACTTTAGTGGAAGTAGAAAAGATGAGCACCACTATTTTGGATTTTAGTGTGTTGACTTGGTATTATTCCTAGGTGTTTGGCTTTGAGGAAAGAGTTGAGAACTCTTGGGCCCGCAAGCCTTTTTGTTTTGGATTCTTCTTTAGTCCAAGGATAGCCCATGTGAAGGAATCCTTGACTTAGTGGTTGGGTCAAGATAAGACCACATGCTTAGGGGAATATGCCCATGTGAATGGATATTCCTTTCTACTTTTTGACTTGACTTGACTTTTAGTCTAGTAACTTGAGTTACTCCGGTAATTAGTAACTTTGGTACGTAACTATTTCACAAGTATATAAACAAGGGGTGAGGAGGTACTCATCATCCTTTCATTTGCAACTATCTCTCTCTCATTGAGTTCTCTAGTGAGCAATGTCTTGAGTCTTGGAGTGTTAGCCTTGGAGGAGTATGATGGAGTTGGGGTTCCTTGCCTTCTTAGTCCATGGTGCGCTACCATAATAGCCATCAGAGGTTCAACCTGAGTGAGAGACAGGCCGGCTCACATTTTTGGTTCCGTTGCCGGGACCTCTCTAGAAGGCAAGATAATGTTCCGCGTCCAATTCTACATTAGGCAGAAGGAGGCTATGAGAGCCCACTTGGAGAGAACATTAGGAGAGGAGAGGGCTGAACTTATGTTAGAGAACCAAGATCCATTTGTATACCCTGTAGTTCATTATGATGTCTTTGAGGTGATTTTGTACATCTTGTACACATGAGAGGAATTGGAGAGATTGTGTGAGGTGGATTGCAGATTTTGGGGATTAAGGTGATTTTGGGCAAAATCTCAAGTTTGAGATCTGGACTTGAGATTTCTACACATGATAGCTTGGGTTATCTTTCAGTTAGCATAGTTGAAATTATTGTGAGAGCTTCTATGCACACGGGGCTAGAATTTTTGAAAGTTGATAGGGTAAAGTGCTCCCGCGACTGCATGCTCTCTGGAAAATTGTACAGAGTCTGCCATTTCTTCAATTTTCAGTGAATTGTCCTGAAAATTTCCAAGAAAATTTAGTGCATTGTATCCTACCTGCTGCCACAAAAATTAGAGAAAGATCGTTCTTGCGCAGGGAGAAATGTGTTTTTGAAGTGAGGGGGGTGGTTTTGAGACCAAATCTAAAATATGGGTGATGAATAGAAATGTGTCTAGGCCAAATGGCTCAATGAAAAGATTTGAAATTTTGCAGGGAGGGACGCCCTGAAATTGTTATCAAGTGTGCAAAATTTCAGAGGACTATGACATATTGGTTGGGAGATTTGAGTGACATTGTGAGGAAAGGTCAATTCTGCAGAGTGGAGATCTCATGCATGAGAAGTTTGAGATCAACAAAAAGCATGTTTGAGTGTTTAGATTCATCTTGGGAACATGGAGGGTCAAATGTGGAAATTGAGATTATGCAAGGTTCCCCAAGGGTTTGAGGTGATTGTAGGGGTTGATTTGAGGAAAAGAGAGTTTACAATAGAATTTGAAGAGAGTATTGAAAGGATCCAAAAACCTACACCACTTGGAGGAAAGAGTGAGTCTAAGTGCTTTCTATGTGGAGAGAAGGGACATAAGGCAAGTTCATGTCCATTGACCTTTGAGAGTAAGAGATTGAGGGAAAGGAGAGGCTTACTTGACTTGGGTTTGCATGTTGGGCCTTCTTCACCAAGATTAGGAGGGAGAAGATCTAAGACCAAGGAGTTATGTGAGGTTTGTGGAGTGGAAGGACTTCCAAAAGGACATGAGTGTAGTGGAGTAAAAGCACGTTTGGAGACTTTGGTGAAGGATCTTGGAGAGAGTCTTAGTACAGCTACAGAAATACTACCACCTTCATCAACTAGTTCTCAAGATTAGTGATGGAGATAATCTTTCAACTCATGGATAAACTATCCATGAGAGTTAGATTAATATGCACTCTAGGATTTGATGTTGCTATAAAAATCTTGGAGCAACATGAACCTTTTGTGTTCCCTAGAGTGGATTATTCTCAGATGGTGTTATTCATGTATATACTCTATTAGTAATAGAGTGAGAGAAAAGAAAAGAGAAAAAAAATTGAGAGAAAAGAAAAATAGTGAGGGGTTAAGATGGGAAAACTTCCGGTTTTCTTTGGCAAGGATGGAGAAGATGTGGAGGCCTTTGTGAGAGACTTCAAGAGAGCTTGCATAGGAAACAATGAGAGGAGGAAGAATGAGTGGGTCTCATTATTACCGGATTTCTTTGAGGATGCAACACTTACATGGTATGAGTCAGAATACCAAAAGAGAGAGAGGAGAGATGGGGAAGAGGAGTCTTGGGAGACTTTGACTTCAGCACTCATTGAGAACTTTCTTCCTGATGAGAGTTATGAGAGATTGATGAGTGAGGTTACATTTCTCAAGTAAGGAGATGGAGAGAAAGTGAGAGTCTATGTGGAAAGAGTGGAAAAGTTGGAGTCCAAATTTTGCATAGTGTTGAGGAAGGGTGGAGATGATGTGGAGACTACAATGATTGGCATAAGGGCCATGCTCACCAAGAATTTTGTGGAAGGGTTGAGACCACAAATTAGAAGCAAGGTGAGATATGAGAAACCTTCTTCCAAGGTTGAAGCTATCAAGATCACAATTCATATGGAGGAGAGTTTGGAAGGAGATGAGAGTGATTTGGTGGTGAAGGAGGTTGTGCATCCTCCTCAAGGCTACACGTATGGTGGAACTTCTGATACTTTGGTGACAAGGGTTGCACCACAAGTAGTAGTTGCTCCAGTTCTTGCACCTCCACCAAAAGATCCACTCCAAACCATCACAGAACAACTTGCGGATCTCAAGATCAATGTGGTGCAACTATGGGAGAAGAGAGAGGTGGATCAGAATGTAGGGAGAGGGCCTAGGAGTTATGGAAACTATCCATATAGAGGAGGCCAACCAGCCAACAATTTCAATGATAGAAATTGTTTTGGTTGTGGAGGAAGAGGCCATATCCAAAGGAATTGCCCAAATTCCACTTACCATGGAGGAATGGGTTATGAGGGAGCCAATAGAGGGAAAGAGGGAGGTAGTGAAACCCAAGTGGCTCCTAATCCCAACAAAGGTAAGGGGATAGCATCCATAGATGTGGTTGAGAGCAAGTATGAGAAGGGAGAGTGCTCAAACTCCAAGGGTCTTAATTTGGAGCTTTTGGCACAAGAGAAGAAGAGAGCTCGTTTTGCAGAGGATGTTCACTCTTCTCAAGGATTTACTTCAAGCAAGGATACTCCTATGTCTACTAGGAGCACTCGCACCTCAACACCATCAATAACAAAGACTCCAAGGAA
The DNA here is from genome assembly GCA_948567375.1 of Lunularia cruciata. NCBI lineage: Eukaryota > Viridiplantae > Streptophyta > Marchantiopsida > Lunulariales > Lunulariaceae > Lunularia > Lunularia cruciata. The sequence goes on along the minus strand of OX419756.1, from coordinate 49,184,636 downwards.
GAAGTTGGGGATGGAGGACTTCTTGATCTCAAAGCAACAATGGAACTACAATGTGTTGGAGCATGTTGGTAGTCACAAGGCTAACATCACAGTGGGCCAATTAATTGCTTTGAACCCTACCTTGAGAAAGGAGCTTAGAGGTGGTTTGAGTTCTACAAGGAGCAAGAAGAAGAAGAAGGCAAAAGTTCCAGTATCAATGGGGGTGGTGAATGCCAAGCCAGCACCATGGGAGGCTTGTGAATATGCCTCCAAGATTGATGTGAGAGTGAATGGTCACAACATCAAGGATGCATTGGTTGATGGAGGATCAACAGTGAATGCCATGTCAGAAAGGTTGATGAAGAAGTTGGGTATGATACCCTCAAGAGCTTCAACATTTGTGGTGAGCATGGCAAACAAGAAACACGTTCGACCAGTAGGGGTGATGGATAAGGTGGTAGTTTCAGTTATGGGAGTTCAAAATCTCATGACTTTCCAAGTCTTGAAGGATTCAAGCTATGACTTACTTCTTGGGAGGCCATGGTTGAGAGCAGCACGCACAATTGATCGATGGCACAAAGGGTACTTGAGGATTGGGCCATCAAACCATAGAGTCACAGTTCTTGTGACTAACACCACCAACACTTCACATTCAGATACACCATCTTCTGATTAATGTGAATCAGATTCTGAAGAAGGAGCTTCAGGTGTGGACACAAGCATGGAAGAGGAGACTTCCACGGAGGAGGATGAATCTGAATCTGATTCAGATGTGTATCCTTTGTGTGGTATGGATTTTGCATCTAAGCCAAAGGTTTTGAAGGACCCAGATAAATCACCATTGACACTTGAGGAGGTAGAGAGAAGGTTATCTACCCTCAAGTATGGCCCAAATGTTACCAAGGAGGAGAAGGTGAGATTTGAGGAGATTTTCTGCAAGTTCATCCATGTGTTTGCTTTTAGTTACAAGGATTTGAAGGAAGTCACCTTGGAGGAGCACAAGATAGAGGTGGAGTCACATGCAAGACCAATCCGCCAAAAGCAACGTCGCATTAGCCCACCAATATCTTTGGTTGTGAAGGAGGAGATTGATAAGCTCAAGGAGGCTGGATTTATCTTTGAGGTGGAGAATTCAGAATGGGTGTCTCCAATTGTCATTGTGAAGAAAAAGAATGGCAAGCTTTGGGTATGTGTGGATTACAAGAAGCTCAATGCTGTTACCAAGAAGGACTACTACCCATTGCCATTCATTGATGAGATCTTGGAGGAGGTTGCAGGTCATGAGAGGTACAGTTTTGGAGATGGTTATAGTGGATATAACCAAATCAAGATTGCACCAGAGCATCAACAACTCACCACATTCACCACACCTTGGGGAACTTACGCTTTCAAGGTCATGCCTTTTGGGCTTTGCAATGCTCCAGCCACATTCCAACTTTTCATGAACAAGGTATTTGAACCTTTCATTGGGAAATTTGTGAGAGATTTCATTGATGACTTTTGTGTCTATGGGAGCAAGGAGGAGCACTTTGAGCACCTAATCAAAGTCTTGCAACGCTTGGATGAGGCAAATGCATCACTCAACCCAAAGAAGTGCATTTTTGGATGTGAAGAAGGTCTACTTTTGGGGCACATCATCTCCAAGGATGGAATAGTAGTTGATCCTGAGAAGGTGAGGAAAATCTCAGACCTTCCAGTCCCTTCAAGCTTGACAAAGTTACGCCAATTCTTGGGGATGGTTGAGTACTATAGGAGGTTCATCTTCTCATTTTCCAACAAGGCTTATGCATTGACCATCTACATGAAGAAGGGTGTAGATTACATGGTGATTTTGGAAGACAAGGAGGCTCTCAAAGCTTTTGAGGAGCTCAAGCAATCCCTTGTTGTAGCTCCAATTCTTGCTAAACCTGATTGGAGTAAACCTTTCATCCTCTACACTGATGCTTCTAATGTAGCTATAGGATGCACTCTTAGTCAATTAGACCAAGATGGGCATGATCATCCAATAGCTTATGCTAGTAGACAAATGGTTTCAGCAGAGAAGAACTACTCTATCACAGAGAGAGAAGGGTTGGCAGTGATCTTTGGTCTCAAGAAGTTTAGACACTACTTGATTGGAGGGAAAGCCACCATTGTCACGGATCACAAGGCTTTGAAGTACATCTTCAACAAGCCTAATGTTGAAGGGAGACTAGCAAGGTGGATGATACTCTTGTCTGAGTATGACTACACCATTGAAGATAGGCCAGGAAAGAAACATGCAAATGCTGATTTATTATCTAGAGCCTATGATCATGATGGAGATGAGCCAGTGGATGATTCCTTCCCGGATGAGGAGCTCATGACAATCTCAGTCACTCAAGAGGTTCCAATGGAGTACAAGGAGATTGTGGATTTTGTGACAAGAGGTGACTATCCAGAAGGAATGCATGCTAGGGAGAGGAAGGCCCTTGCAGCAAGATCTAGACCTTACACAATGGTGGAGGATATTCTTTTTCACCAAGGAGCAGATGGTCTACTTCGAAGAGCAGTGGGTAAGGAAGAGTCTACCCTACTCATAAAGGAGTTTCATGAAGGTTTAGTATGTGGAGGACACTTTGTAGGAAAGGTGATTGCTTTCAAGATTCTAGATGCACGTTACCATTGGAGAGGGATTTTCAAGGATTGTCTTGATTATTGCAAAACTTGTCATGTTTGTCAAGCTTTTGCTAGAAAGTCTACATCCACTCCACCACTTAGATCAATTCCATTACTAGGACCTTTTGAGAAGTGGGGAATTGATTTTGTAGGTCCTCTCAATAGAACCCCAAGGAACAATTGGTACATTGTGGTAGTTACTAATAACCTTACCAAGTGGGTTGAGGCTAGACCATTGAGGGACAAGAATGAAGATGAAGTGGGTAGATTTCTTTATGAACGCATTATCACTAGGTTTGGATGCCCTTTGGAGTTGGTTTCTGATAGAGGAGGAGAGTTTACGGGAAGCATTACTACAGCCATGCTATGACATTTCTCTATCACACATAGAGTAACTACATCCTATAAGCCAAATTCCAATGGCTTGGCAGAGAGAACCAATCAGACCTTGTGCATGATGTTGGCCAAAGATGCAGAAATGGAGGGGGCTAAACATCATTGGGACAAGAGGATTCATGCAGTTTTATGGGAGTATAGGACAACCATGAAAACTTCCATCAGATATTATCCATTTCAATTGGTGTATGGTATTGAGTCTACCTTACCTATTCACTTTGATCTTCCTACCTTCCAAAGCATTCATAAGAGATTGAAGAAAGCACAAGGAGGTGATGCAGAGAAGTCAAGGAAGGATCAACTCATGGAGTTGGAAGAGGCAAGAGCAGTTGCTATGGTTCGAGTGGAGCAAGCCCAAAGGAAACAAAAGGAGAGCTATGACAAGAGGCAAGGCAAGAAGAAGGTGGAGACTTTCAAAGAAGGTGATTGGGTAATGTTGTTTGATTCTATTCGATTCAAGAGAGTGCAAAAGAAGTTTTTGCCTAAGTACTTTGGACCTTTCATAGTGGAGAAGGTATGGGGAAATTACACCTATGATCTCAAGGAGTTGGGAGGAAGACACTTTGAAAGGATTAACCATGATAAGTTGAAGATGTACCATAGAAGGTAGAGAGACCTTCACTTTGAGGACAAAGTGAAAACTTAGTCCGGGGGTAAATGTAACACCCATTTGTGCATGTGTGTGGTATTGTGATATTTAGCTTGGTATTACAAGTACTTAAGAGATATTATTTATATAGAGATAAAGGATGGTTCTATATTAGTCATGGTTAGCTAAAGTTAGTCATAGCTAAGATAGATGGGACCTTACTTTAGTGGAAGTAGAAAAGATGAGCACCACTATTTTGGATTTTAGTGTGTTGACTTGGTATTATTCCTAGGTGTTTGGCTTTGAGGAAAGAGTTGAGAACTCTTGGGCCCGCAAGCCTTTTTGTTTTGGATTCTTCTTTAGTCCAAGGATAGCCCATGTGAAGGAATCCTTGACTTAGTGGTTGGGTCAAGATAAGACCACATGCTTAGGGGAATATGCCCATGTGAATGGATATTCCTTTCTACTTTTTGACTTGACTTGACTTTTAGTCTAGTAACTTGAGTTACTCCGGTAATTAGTAACTTTGGTACGTAACTATTTCACAAGTATATAAACAAGGGGTGAGGAGGTACTCATCATCCTTTCATTTGCAACTATCTCTCTCTCATTGAGTTCTCTAGTGAGCAATGTCTTGAGTCTTGGAGTGTTAGCCTTGGAGGAGTATGATGGAGTTGGGGTTCCTTGCCTTCTTAGTCCATGGTGCGCTACCATAATAGCCATCAGAGGTTCAACCTGAGTGAGAGGCATGCCGGCTCACAGTGCCAAGCTCCAACATACTCCAATCAGTGTGAACTTGAAATGGTTGTCTTCTAACCGGTCTCCTCAAAATAGGAGCAAATGTCAACCTCTCCTTGAGCTATACAAAAGCTCTCTCTTGCTCATCTCCCCAACATCAATCCTATGTTAGCTTGGTCAACTTCATCAAAGCCTTGGCAATGGCACTAAAACCTCTAACATAACGGTGATAGAGGTTTGCCAACCCAAGGAATGCTAGCACTTTGCTCACATCCTTAGGCCGAGGAATACATGCAATATCCTCCACCTTGGTCTGTTGAACACTAAGTCCTCTAGGATAGATGTGGGACCCAAATACTCAACCTGCTCATAGAAGAATCTACACTTCCCAGGATGTAATTTGAGTCCATGAGATCTCAACCTCTCAAATACCTCTAACAACTATCTCTCATGCTCTTTCACAATAGTGTTATAGACCAAAATATCATCAATATTGCACGGAGAAAAATCTAACCCAGCTAGGATCCAATGTTGTGGGGATTGTTTGGTCTTGAGAATGTGCCGAGCACGCAGCTGCTTGTGCTTAGACTGCTCTATTGTCAATGACTCAAAAGCTTGTGGTCTGATTCTGTCTCTACTCTTGCTTGGATGATAGTCTCCTTCTTGGTGGAGCAACTTGGTTGCGATTGCTCCTGATTGTAGGCTTTTTTCAATGGTTCTTTGTGTTGAGTTTTCTTGGGATAATGTTGATCCTCAAGTTTCACTAGCTGTTCAAGTACTATTCAGGTTCTATTAATATTTGGTTTGTATTGTATGGGGTTGGTGGATCTTGTTTAATAGGTCACAAGTTATTTGATTTGATTCAGATCAGTGTGACCAAGTCAATGATAGAATCTGTCTGCATAAACTGGATTGGGATCAAAGAATGGAGTTCCCTTCCCTTGACTCTCATCACAAAATAAAATGGGCTCATTTTCTCACAAAGCGCCACATAGTGTTCACCACAATATAAAACTTCACAATTTATAAATCCACTTGGGGTGTCAAACAACTCCAGACCATACGATGACCACACCTGAAGTTCTCCAACTATTTGAGCAAGAAAAGAAATAAATCAAACTAAAACATGTTTTAATCCCTATTCCTTACAACACTTCATCTCTCTGTTCTGCCACAACTCCCTTTGAGTTTTATTTGCAACCTTGTCATAGTTCTCCTTCCTATCTTATCACAGGTCAAAGGCAAAGCTCTTCTCTCAAAGCACTTCTTCTCTTCTTTATCTTGTCACAGTCAAAGGCCAAACTCCTTCTCAAAGCACCTCTTCCCCTTCTTTGTCTTATCTCAGCCCAAAGCAACTTTCTTGAAGCACTTCTTTCTCTTCTTTGTGCTGCCATAGTCAAAACAAAACTCTCTCTCAAAATTCTTTGCCTCTTCTTTGTCTTATCATAATCAAGGCAATACACTCTCACAATTTTTTTTACCTCTTCTCTATCCTATCATAGTCAAGGCAAAACTCTCTCTCAAAGAATTTTTGTCTCTTCTCTATCTTGTCACAGTCAAAACCAAACTCTTTCTTTCTACCTCTTCTCTCTCTCTCTATCCAGTCTAGACCTAAACTCTGTTCAGTCTAGATCAAACCAACTTCAAAAATTTCCTCTCTTCTCTTACCTCTATTTCTGTCTAAACCAGACCACTTCAAATTTTTTTGCCTTCTCTCTCTCTGTCAAGAGCAGACCTTCTCCTTGGGGGTTCCCCTGTCCAAACCTCACTTTGAGATTTCTTCCTGCTTATCACCTCTTGCACAAAACCTCCTCTCTCCTTCCTGTCCTATTCCAATTTAAAGACAAACTCTTCCTCTCAAAGCCTTCTCTCTCCTCACTATTCCTCTGTCTAGGTAGCCAACCTAATCTCTTTTGAAAATCTCTCTCTCTCTCTCAGCCAACACTATCTACTTTGAAAATCTCTCTCTGTCCTGGCAGTCTCCAAATCCAAACGTTATTTCTCTCAAAGCCATCTCCTCTATCCATGCGAGGCCCCTACATTTCTTCTTCAAAAAATCCTCTCTCTCTTTCTCTCTCTGCTTTTCCACTTCCTTTCTTGTCACAAAACCCACAAATCTTTCTCCTTTGGGATTTTTTTGTCCTCACTTCAGTCTTGTGAGCTGGCCTGTCTCTCACTCAGGATGAACCTTTGATGGCTATTATGGTAGCACACCATGGAATAAGAAGGCAAGGAACCCCTCTATCTTAGCTATGACTAACTCTAGCTTATCATGACTAATGTAGAACAATCCTTTATCTCTATGTAAATAATATATCTAAAGTACTTGTAATACCAAGCTAAATATCACAATACCACACATATGCACAAATGGGTGTTACATTTACCCCTGGACTAAGTTTCCACTTTGTCCTCAAAGTGAAGGTCTCTCTACTTTCTATGATATATCTTCAACTTATCATGGTTAATCCTATCAAAATTTCTTCCTCCCAACTCCTTGAGATCATAGGTGTAATTGCCCCACACCTTCTCCACTATGAAAGGTCCAAAGTACTTAGGCAAAAACTTCTTTTGCACTCTCTTGAATTGAATAAAATCAAACAACATTACCCAATCACCTTCTTTGAAAGACTCCACCTTCTTCTTGCCTTGCCTCTTGTCATAGTTCTCCTTTTGTTTCCTTTGGGCTTGCTCCACTCAAACCATAGCAACTGATCTTGCCTCTTCCAACTCCATGAGTTGTTCCTTCCTTGACTTCTCTGCATCACCTCCTTGTGTTTTCTTCAATCTCTTATGAATGCTTTGGAAGGTAGGAAGATCAAAGTGGATAGGTAAGGTAGACTCAATACCATGTACCAATTGAAATGGAGAATATCTGATGGAAGTCTTCATCGTTGTCCTATACTCCCACAAAACTACATGAATCCTCTTGTCCCAATGATGTTTAGCCCCCTCCATTTTTACATCTTTGGCCAACATCATGCACAAGGTCTGATTGGTTCTCTCTGCCAAGCCATTGGAATTTGGCTTATAGGATGTAGTTACTCTATGTATAATAGAGAAATGTTATAGCATGGCTGTAGTAATGCTTCCTATATTCTACTCCTCTATCAAAAACCAACTCCAAAGTGCATCCAAACCTAGTGATAATGCATTCATAAAGAAATCTACCAACTTCATGTTCATTCTTGTCCCTCAATGGTCTAGCCTCAACCCACTTGGTAAGGAAATCAGTAACTTCCATAACGTATTGATTGTTCCTTAGGGTTCTATTGAGAGGACCTACAACATCAATTCCCCACTTCTCAAAAGGTCCTAGCAATAGAATTGATCTAAGTGGTGGAGTGGATGTAGACTTTCTAGCAAAAGCTTGACAAACATGACAAGTTTTGCAATAATCAAGACAATCCTTGAAAATTCCTCTCCAATGGTTACCTGCTTCTAGAACCTTGAAAGTTGTCACCTTTCCAGCAAAGTGTATTCCATAAACTAAACCTTCATGAAACTCCTTTATGAGTAGGATAGACTCTTCCTTACCCACTGCTCTTTGAAGTAGACCAACTGCTCCTTGGTGAAAAAGAATATCCTTCACCATTGTGTAAGGTCTAGATCTTACTGCAAGGGCCTTCCTCTCCCTAGCATGCATCCCTTCTAGATAGCTACCTTTTGTCACAAAATCTGTGAGACCAAAGATCACTGCCAACCCTTCTCTCTCTGTGATAGAGTAGTTCTTCTTTGCTGAAACCATCTGCCTACTAACATAAGCTATTGGATGATCATGCCCATCTTGGTCTAATTGACTAAGAGTGCATCCTATAGCTACATTAGAAGCATCATTATAGATGATGAAAGGCTTACTTCAATAAGGTTTAGCAAGAATTGGAGCTACAACAAAAGATTGCTTGAGCTCCTCAAAAGCTTTGAGAGCCTTCTTGTCTTCTAAAATCACCATGTAATCTACACCGTTCTTCATATAGATGGTCAATGGATAAGCCTTGTTGGAAAATGAGAAGATGAACCTCCTATAGTACCCAACCATCCCCAAGAATTGGCATAACTTTGTCAAGCTTGAAGGGAATGGAAGGACTGAGATTTTCCTCACCTTCTCAAGATTAACTACTATTCCATCCTTGGAGATGATGTGCCCCAAAAGTAGACCTTCTTCACATCCAAAAATGCACTTCTCTAGGTTGAGCGATGCATTTGCCTCATCCAAGCATTGCAAGACCTTGATTAGGTGCTCAAAGTGCTCCTCCTTGCTCCCATAGACACAAAAGTCCTCAATGAAGTCTCTCACAAATTTCCCAATGAAAGGTTCAAATACCTTGTTCATAAACCGTTGGAATGTGGCTGGAGCATTGCAAAGCCCAAAAGGCATGACCTTGAAAGTGTAAGTTCCCCAAGGTGTGGTGAACGTGGTGAGTTGTTGATGCTCTAATGCAATCTTGATTTGGTTATATCCACTATAACCATCTCCAAAAATGTACCTCTCATGACCTGCAACCTCCTCCAAGATCTCATCAATGAATGGTAATGGGTGGTAGTCTTTCTTGGTAACAACATTGAGCTTCTTGTAATCCACACATACTCAAAGCTTGCCATTCTTTTTCTTCACAATCACAATTGGAGACACCCATTCTGAATTCCCCACCTCAAAGATAAATCTAGCTTCCTTGAGCTTATCAATCTCCTCCTTCACAACCAAAGATATTGGTAGGCTAATGCAATGTTACTTTTGGTGGATTGGTCTTGCATGTGACTCTACCTCTATCTTGTGCTCTTCCAAGGTGACTTCCTTCAAATCCTTGTAATTGAAAGCAAACACATGGATGAACTTGCAGAAAATCTCCTCAAATCTCACCTTCTCTTCCTAACATTTGGGCCATACTTGAGGGTAGCTAACCTTCTCTCTACCTCCTCAAGTGTCAATGGTGATTTATCTGGGTCCTTCAAAACCTCTGGCTTAGGTGAAAAATCCATAGCACATGAGGAATACACATCTGATGCAATTTAGATTCATCCTCCTCTGTGGAAGTGTCCACACCTAAAGCTCCTTCTTCAGAATTTCCAATAATCAAAAGATGGTATATCTAAATGTGAAGTGTTGGTGGTGTTAGTAACAAGAAATGTGACTCTATGGTTTGATGGCCAAATCCTCAAGTACCCTTTGTGACATCTATCATTTGTGTGTGCTGCTCTCAACCATAGCCTCCCAAGAAGTAAGTCATAGCTTGAATCCTTCAAGACTTGGAAAGTCATGAGATTTTGAACTTCCATAATTGAAACTATCACCTTATCCATCACTCCTATTGGTCAAACTTGTTGCTTGTTTGCTATGCTCACCACAAATGTTGAAGGTCTTGAGGGTATCATACCCAACTTCTTCATCAACCATTTTGACATGGCTTTCATTGCTTATCCTCCTTCAACAAGTGCATCCTTGATGTTGTGATCATTCACTCTCACATCAATCTTGGAGGTATATTCACAAGCCTCCCATGGTACGAGCTTGGCATCCACCACCCCCATTGATACTAGAGCTTTTGCCTTCTTCTTCTTCTTGCTCCTTGTAGAACTCAAACCACCTCTAAGCTCCTTTCTCAAGGTAGGGTTCAAAGCATCAATTGGCCCACTGTGACTTGTGACTTGTGACTACCAACATCCTCCAACACATTGTAGTTCCATTGTTGCTTTGAAATCAAGAAATCCTCCATCCCAACTTCTTCCTTGGAGTCTTTGTTGTTGATGGTGTTGAGGTGCAAGTGCTCCTAATAGCTATAGAAGTATCCTTCCTTGGAGTAAATCCTTGAGAAGAGTGAATATCCTATGCAAAATGAGCTCTCTTCTTCTCTTGTGCCAAAAGCTCCAAATTAAGACCCTTGGAGTTTGAGCACTCTCCCTTCTCATACTTGCTCTCAACCACATCTATGGATGCTATCTCCTTATCTTTATTTGGATAAGGAGCCACTTGGGTTTCATTACCTCCCTCTTTCCCTCTATTGGCTCCCTCATAACCCCTTCCTCCATGGTAAGTGGAATTTGGGTAATTCTTTTGGATGTGACCTCTTCCTCCACAACCAAAACAATTTCTCTCATTGAAATTGTTGGTTGGATGGCCTCCTCTATATGAATAACATCCATATCTCCTAGACCCTCTTCCCACATTTTGATCCACCTTTTTCTTCTCCCATAGTTGCACCACATTGATCTTGAGATTTGCAAGTTGTTCTGTGATGGTTTGAAGTGTATCCTTTGGTGGAGGTGCAGGAATTGGAGCAACTACTACTTGTGGTGCAACCATTGCCACCAAAAGTTCCACCATACTTGTAACCTTGAGGAGGATGCACAACCTCCTTCACCACCAAATCACTCTCATCCCCTTCCAAACTCTCCTCCATATGAATTGTAATCTTGAAAGCTTCAACATTGGAAGAAGGTTTCTCATATCTCACCTTGCTTCTAATTTGTGGTCTCAATCCTCCCACAAAATTCTTGGTGAGAATGGCCCCTATGCCAATCATTGTAGTCTCGTCATCATCCTCACCCTTCCTCAACACTATGCAAAATCTAGACTCTAACTTTTCCACTCTTTCCACATAGACTCTCATTTTCTCCATCTCCTTGTTTGACAAAGGTAATCTCAATCATCAATCTCTCATAACTCTCATCTGGAAGAAAGTTCTCAATGAGTGTGGAAGTCAAACTCTACCAAGACTCTTCTTGCCCATCTCTCCTCTATCTCTTTTGGTATTCTGACTCATACCATGTAAGTGCTGCATCCTCAAAGAAATCTGGTAATAATGAGACCCACTCATTCTTCCTCCTTTCATTGTTTCCTATGCAAGCTCTCTTGAAGTCTCTCACAAAAGCATCCACATCTTCTCCATCCTTGCCAAAGAAAACTAGAAGTTTCCCCATCTTAACCCCTCACTATCTTTCTTTTCTCTCAATTTTTTTTTCTTTCTCTCACTTTATAACTAATAGAGTATATACATGAATAACACCATTTGAGAATAATCCACCCTAGGGAACACAAAAGATTCAGGTTACTCCAACATTCCTATAGAAACATCAAATTGTAGAGTGCATATTAATCAAACTCTCATGGATAATTTATCCATAAGTTGAAAGATGATCTCCATCACTAATCTTGAGAACTAGCTGATGAAGGTGGAAGTCTTTTTGTAACTGTACTAAGACTCTCTCCAAGATCCTTCACCAAAGTCTCCAAAAGTGCTTTTACTCTACTACACTCATGTCCTCTTGGAAGTACTTCCTCTCCATAAACCTTACACAACTCCTTGGTCTTAGATCTTCTCCCTCTCAATCTTGGTGAAGAAGGTCCAACATGCAAACCCAAATCAAGTAATCCTCTCCTTTCCCTCAATCTCTTTCTCTCAAAGGTCAATGGACATGAACTTGCCTTATGTCCCTTCTATCCACATTGAAAGCACTTAGACTCACTCTTTCCTCCAAGTGGTGTAGGTTTTTGGATCCTCTCAACACTCTCTTCAAATTCTATTCTAAACTCTCTTCTCCTCAAATCCACCCCTAAAATCACCTCAAACCCTTAGGGAACCTTGCAAAGCCTCAATTTCTACTCTTTGTGACCCTCCATGTTCCCAAGATGAGTCTAAACACTCAAACATGCTTTTTGTTGCACTCACACTCCTCATGCATGAAATCTAAACTCTGCAAAATTGACCCTTCCTCACAATGTTAGTCAAATCTCACAATTAGTATGTCACAATCCTCTGAAATTTTTCACACTTGATCACAACTCTAGGACATCACTTCCTGCAAAATTTAAGATCTCTTCTCAAACCACTTGGCCTAGGCACTTTTCTATTTAGCACACATATTTCCGATTTGGTCTAAAAACCACCCCCTAACTTTAAGAGCTTATAACTCTCTGCTCAAGAATGATCTATGTCTAATGTTTGTATCAACCGGTAGGATACAATGAACTGAAGTTTCTTGGAAGGTTTCACTACAATCTACTGAAAATTGAAGAAATGGCAGACTCTATACAATTTTCCAAAGAGCGTGCAGTTGCGGGAGCAGTTTGCCCTATCAACTTCCAAAAATTCTAGCCCAGTGCCAATAGCAGATCTCATAATAATTTCAAGTGTTCTAACTGAAGAATAACCCAAGCTATTATGTGTAAAAATTTCAAGTCCAGATCTCAAACTTGAGATTTGCCCAAAATCACCTTAATCCCCAAAATTTACAATCCACCTCACACAATCTCTCCAAATCCTCTCAAGTGTACAAGATGTAAAAAATCACCTCAAACACATCATAATGAACTATAGTGTATAAAAATTGGTCCAAATTCTCTAACATAATTCATGCCTCTCCTCTCCTAAAATTCTCTCCAAGTGAGCTCTCATAGCCTCTTTTTGTCTTATATAGAATTGTACACGGAACATTATCTTGCATTCTAGAGAGGTCCCGGCAACGGAACCAAAAATGTGAGCTAGCCTGTCTCTCACTTAGGATGAACCTCTGATGGCTATTATGGTAACACACCATGGACTAAGAAGCCAAGGAACCCCTCTATCTTAACTATGACTAACTCTAGCTAATCATGACTAATGTAGAACCATCATTTATCTCTATATAAATAATATCTCTCAAGTACTTGTAATACCAAGCTAAATATCACAATACCAGACACATGCACAAATGGGTGTTATAGTCCCGGCCAAAGAACTACTCTGGGATTTCACCTATCCTCCTTCAGTCCTCGGCAACCCTCTCTACTTTTTGGTTTCACTTCTGATGCTCTCTTGTTTCTCCCTCTATGCCTTTGAAGATTTCTTGCTTGCCTCATTTCTCTCTCTCTTCCTTCCTTTTGATTCCTTCTGATTTTCTATCTTCAATCCTCCCTCCCCTGATTTCTTTTTGATCCCTCTCAAGAAGAAAAACCTCTTCTTGTCTTTGATCCTCTTTCTCCTGATTTCTTTTCGATTCCTCACAAAAACCCCTTCTTGTCTTTGATCCTCACTCTTCTGATTGCTTTTCGATTCCTCACCAAACCCCCTTCTTGTCTTTGATCCTCACTGTCCTGATTTCTTTTTGATTCCTCCTTTGTTTCATGCACTCTTTTCTCTCTTCCTCTTGATGCCTCAAAACCCTCTCCTTTCCTTCCTTTTGATTCCTCTGCAACTTCCTTTTGTTTTTTGTCTTGCACTCCTTTGTTTCTTGTCCTCTTTTCTCTCTTGATTTCTTCCGATGCCCTTCTCTCTTGCACCATTTCTAGATTCTCCTTCATTTTCTCTTGTTCCTCCCTTCTCTCATTTCAATTGTTCTCTCCCTGTATTTCTTGAACTCGCTCTAAAACAAAACCCTTCCTCTTCTCTTCCCTTTGTTCCCCTTCTGTCCTTCAATGGCCCTTTTTTGTCAAAGAAGTCCCCTTCTAGAAAATTCTCTCTTCCCTCTTCTGTCCAAAAAGAACCTCCAAGAGTTCAGATGACTCCTTTTCTTGTCTTGTCCCAACGGCTGATATTGAACAAAGGCTTCCTTCCTCTGGCTGCAAAGCCTTCCTCTTCCTTTTTTTTTCTTTCCCTTCTCTTTCTCCTTCCAAAAAGTCTTCTCTCTGCACGACACCTTTTTGGGATCTCCTCCAACTTCAGCTGACTCTTCCTTGTCCTATCCTAGCTGCTGATATCAAATGAAGGCCTCCCTCCAATGGCTGGCAAATCTTGTCTTTTCTTTCTCCTTCAAATTCTCTCCTCTTCTCTATACAGGCTCAAGGCTATTTCTACTCCGAGTGTTTTCTCCCTCTATGTATGTCCAAGCCAACCTTCTTCTCAAAAATCCCTTTGAGAAATTTTCCCCTTGCTGCCACCAGTAATATAAAAAATACTCCCAAGCTTATAGTAGCACAAAATTCTTCCAAGTTCTTTGTAGCATAAAAAAAACTCACACCAAATGGCACTAATGCATCATGTAGACTATTTTCCATACAATATCAGTCCATGACCCTCTAGAACTCAATATGAGCATTTTTTACCCAAATAGTAAGAACTTCCATTGATATAATACATCCTTACCATGAGGATCAATAGCCCAAAATGGTACCTTGGACTTGTCTTCTCCTTGATCAACAATTGATGATATCCTACTTGCTGATCCAAATTAATAAAGACCTTTGCATGCCCAATTGCATCAAAGATCTCCTACGGTGTAGGCATGGCATACCAATCAGCCTTAGTCTACCGCTTGATAGGATAGTAATCTCTACACATCCGCCTATCTATGTAGTTGCCATGCATCCCTTCTTGGCTGGCATCACTATAGTTGATGCACACTCTCCATGTGAAATCTCCTCCAAACAAGCCTCAAAAAGGTCTCTCCTTTGTCTCTAAATCAATGTTCTCTCCATGTCACTATACTGATAAAGGCGTCAAAAAATTGGTGTATTGCTAGTCAACTTAATTTGAATACCAAGTCCTTTTAGAGCACCCAAATCCTTCATACTAAAAGCAAAACAACTCATGTAACTCCTCAAGAATCTCCAAACTTTGTCTTTTCCCTCTTGTAAGCTTGGGTCCAAGATCTAGCTCCCAAGTTTCCTCTATAACTATCATAGGAGTGGTAGACATATTGATTGGTTGCTACATCGGGCCCTTGGGAGCAATAGTGTCATGCTCCCAACTACTAGAGGTCCCAACCTTAGTGTGAAAAACTCCCTTTGATCTTGATGCAAGCTCCATACGTCCTTTTGTTGCGTCTTAAGTAGACCAAGGGTGTAATCCAAGGAGACCATGCTCACATGGATGGACTCCAAGTAGACCACTCTCCCTAATAGCCTTTAGCTATGTTCAAAGAATACCTTGTCCACTTGGTCCATTGCCCCTAGCATGTGCCTAAATAGTCTTGATAGGCACAAGGCTCACCTGTGTCCAAGTGGTGATGCATATTAAGTGCATCTTATGCTGCTTTGCTAAGTCAAGGCTCACAATCTAGGTCAAACAATTTAGGTCAATAGCCTGACCTAATACATAATGCCTAGATGCCTTTGACACTACTAGGATAGCATTAATATTGGTGTAAAAACCCATCACTTTCTCTCTCTCATCCGCATTGGACTCCATCAATTGCTGTAACTATGAGTCCAAAACAAGTCCAGGACCTCCTCCTCAAAAATCATGGGAGCTTAAGAAACTCATAAGTGTAGGAAAAGTGGCTCTCGGCCCTCCAACTAGGTTCACCATTGTCATAGATGACCTATCAGCCACTACCACCTCTGAGATTGACTCCCAACATCCAAGATGTCATAAAAAATGATGTGGTCTAGTTGTTGAATCCCATTGTAAATGCATTGTAAAACCCCTTTGGGTAAAAGGTTCATCCACCAAAGACAAAGATGATGAATCTATAATCCCACTCTGGTTGCATCTAATAATACGGCAAGTCCCATCCAAGAATGGACTTGATGTGTACTCATCACCACACGGGTGCAAGAATTACCCATTAAAGGGACATTCTCCAAAATGTAAGGTAGAAAAATAGATTGATGAACTAGGAGATGTCATAATATATCTAATATCTCCCGAAACACACCAGAATAGAGATCTTGAAGACCCAAACCTTGATCAGCATGTGTATGTCCCTAACATGGCCATCCAAAAATCACCAAATGAATGGGACCATGTCTCTCCAAGTCTTGTGCCCCCAACAAGGAATGTATGCTGGTAGGGTCTTTTGGTAACCTCTTATTGCTGACATTGGTAATAACTCAGGATACCAATAGGTCAAGTGTGCCACATGATGTAGAGAGACTTGCCTAGCAGTCTCATCTCTCTCTACATACAATTACCTTTGTACTTGCGTACTTGTCTGCAATACTGTAGCTAGTCTAATACTTATCCCACCAAACAACTCCAATAGACATACTCCCTCTATTGGATACTGCCAATCAATAAGTATGGTATCTAGAGGTGTCAAGGTAATTGACTTTGGAGGCTCATCTTCACACTGGTCTCTTGGTGGTACAAAGGCTTCACTCCAAGCTTGCTGCACCAATTGATCCGCATGTTGCTGCAATGCCTCCTCTAAAATCCACAAAGGAACATCCAAGGTGCATGGAATGATCCCAATCGTACTCCAAATTTGAGTGATCTCCTTTAGTAATGGAGTATCTTCTACATGGGTATTCCTCTCCAATAAGTCACGAGGCCAAGTAACAAAACCAATGAAAGCTGAAATTGAAGCCACCATGGTCTCTAACTATAGTGAGCCAAGACTACCACTACTAAAACATATTGGTAAGCAACATACTTGTCACTCTCTTGATTGCCAACCTGGTCTATAGGAGGCTATCTCCTCCCAATAATCAATACTAAAACCCGTGGGGTATAACATTGCTCCCCCAACTAACACGTCATATGACTCAACTACTCTCACAATGGCTTGAGCTCTCATCACAGAGCCATCAATTGGATGATTGGGCTGTATCTGAAAAACAAGCTCTCCACTTGTGATGTATTGTGTAGAACCACCCCTAGAGATGTTTGGATCTGAAATGGATACCTCTCCACATCGGTCTTTTGTAACTCTAGATTGAAAATTGCACCCTTCTCCAACATAAAGGGCTATGCACCTGAGTCTAGTAACACCCTCTATGGTGTAAAGACCTTCCTTGAAGGTCGCACTAAACAAAAAAATCCCCCTCTGGTTATCCAATAGGACAACTTCAAGTGTAAATTGTGCTCGCTCAAAGACCGGTCTAGTTGGTAACTCCTCCAATCTAGTCATTGCTACCTGCCATAAACCATTGGTTGTTGGGCGGATCTCATGCTACTCAACCTAAGTCAACTACAACATCCCTATTGTCACAAAGTATGGCAGCCAACCAAAAGACTAGGGTTGGATCAACTCCCAATGTAAACATATCATTGGTTGAGAGTAATGGAAAGTGCATAATCAAATGAGTCACTCCCAACATTGTGCTACACTCAATTTTTGTAGTAACAAGTGGATGACTAGTAGGTAGTCCATCATACATCACATCACCACCTACTACACATGCATTAGGACATCTAGGAGCCATGGATGTTGTCTATAGTGCCTTAGAGAGTGTACAAGACTGGGGAAGTCTGACCTGTTTACTAGCCTCTCCTCTTTGTAGGTCCAACTCCATTGATGCTCCTTTAGGTTTTGGAGCATGTACTACACTCCTAGCCACTATAACAGAGATATCTACTTGTGTTTCTCTGCACATGAAATCCAAGACATCTCTATCACCAACATATGAAGTGGAAGTCTTAGCACCTTAATCTGATCTCCTCTAAGCTATGGCCATGCTAGCCAATCTTTGCTCCAACTGCTCAATCCGAGTAACCATGGCCGTATCAAAAGGAAGGGCAGGTATTACATCCCTGCTAGGTGTGGATCCTCTACTACCACCTTGTCTTCCATGACATGGAGCTCTTCTACCACTTGCTATAGTAGCTCTACCACTCCGTAACTCCGGGTGTAGGTCAAAGCGTTGATCATTAGTATGACCAAATCTGTGGCAATGCTCACACTATCTTTGCGTTGGCTATGATGCACTGGGGGTATCAGGCCTGCTGCCCTAAATGCACTCTCTCCTATGATGAGCTCCACCACAAGTCCAACAAACAACACCACCACTCACTGGCTGCTATTGACCCAAAAATGAAGGTAAGGGTCCAATTACCATAGGTCCTCCACTCACTCCATAAGATCTAGGTAGTCCACCCTGTCCTCAGAAACCAACATGGCATGGTGCACTCTATTGCACTCTAGAAGAAGTAACAGTTGTGGATGAGGTCTCCCTACCAAATCCAGATGTCACTACTCCCTCCTCCATCATGTTGAACTCAATACGCTCAGCCAAACCAAAGACCATTGCCAAAGTAGGCAAAGTAGCATGTAATAACATAACATCATAGACTCTACATCATAACTCCTTGTCCAGTATCCCATACCAAAATTAGACTACTTGGGTCTTAGTAACTCCTTGAGTAAAACTGATCAGTTGTCTCATGCAAGTGGATGCCTCGTGTAGGATCTCTCCAACCGTTCATTGGAACTATTGCAAGCTCCTCAACTTGTCTGTCCACACTCCATGTTAGTTGTGCCTCAAACATTGGAAGAACTCCACCATGGTGGTTAAACCCCAGTACTAAACCACCTCCTATAGGAGTACCTCCACTCGTAGTAGCACCATCTCCAAGAGATCCACCAATGTTACTAGAGCTAGAACTCGTGAGTATAGCTGATCTACCTCTAGAAACCAAGCTTGGAGTGATGGAGATATAGTTTGGAGACCAATACTATCTCCAAAGCTCATTCTCCTCCAAGTAAGCTCTCTTGAACTCATGGTAGTCATCCATTGGTGGATCCTCCAAGTGCTAAAATAACTCCTTCCATGCCATGAAGGTGTGAACAAAGTTGGGTTCTGTATCTACTATAGATCACACCAACTATTGAACTCATGGATTGAGTCAACTAATTGAATGGTACCTACCATATCAAAGTAATGCTTAGGGCCTTAGGAGGCCCCATAAATCTTTTCCATGTCCCACAATAATGGTGCGGATACACCAAGTGCATTCTTAATTGAATCAACTCTTGTGTCAAACTCCAACTCAAAGTTAATCTCCTCATTCATTGGGACCTAAGATATAGGCTTATATTGAGTGCCATTCCAAGTAAATCCATTGTGTATTGTAGCATTATCTCCTCCAAAATCCCCAAAGAACTCCATTGTGACAAAGTAACCAAAAACTACAACCCGTAATTGAGACCATTGCAAGTACCCCACTAAGTGCCAATGTACCAACCAAACATCACCCACTATTGTAGCTCTAACTATGATAACTACACTAAGAGAAAGGACAACAGGTAACTTGCCATCACAACATGCACTCTCATGGTCTATAGGTCATCACTTCCTACCTCACTAGAGAGAAACATAGGTAGTCTAATTGGTCATCACTCTAGCCTCACTATTGAGAGCACACCAGAGCACCGATGCTCTAAAGTCATGGCACCTCACACAAACATGGTGCACAAATAGGAAGAAAAAAATGGAGTCCAATCACAAGAAATCTAAACAAAAACACTCCATCTCATAAATCAACTAGATTGACTCAAGCACCATTTGGCATTTGTCATAATACTAGTTATCTACTTCTTATGCTACTAGGATCACTAAGAATAGAATCAAATTGTCTCTCCTAGCCAAAGCTACAAGTGTATAGATAACAATATAATAGTCACTAGGACAACAAGTGAGGGTGGACCACTTGGTTGTTGTTGACAGACAACCAAGTGGCCTTCTTCAAGTACTTATACTAAGGGGAACTAGCAAATTGAGCAAACATGTTCTACTTCTAGGCAAGGAGCATGTGTAAGGAGTTTGAGGAAGATGGTGAAGCAATGTACCTAGTCCTCTTTGCCACAAAATTCAACATGAGATAAATTTATTGACAAAGGAAGAGTGCAAGAAGTTTCCAAGACACTTCCATCTAATGGGCGTACTTTACCTAACAACCAAAAGGGAAATTGATTATCAAGAACTACCAGGATGTAGATCCGGAGTACAATAAGACTAGGAGATTGTGCCAATGAACAAAGAAAGGATATGTTGTGACATTCAAGACCAAGAAGAATCTCTATTTAAGGATGCACAATCTGCATCTCAAGAGGAAGAGCAAGGTGTCAAACACAAAGACCAAGGCAAAGAAGAAAAAGAATAACCAGAAGACACTCCTCTACCCCAACAAAGAAGAAAAAGAATAACCAAAAGACACTCCTCTACCCCAACAAAGAAGAAGAGGTATCCAAAGGAGAGAAGGAGGTGGCCAAAGTGGGACTAGGAAAAAAATCTTTGGAATGTAGAACAACATAAAGCTAAAGAACAAGAAGAAGAAGTGGGAGAAAGAGTAGCTATGGAAGGCAAAGTCTCTCCAAGTGTAGTGTAGGCCAAAGTAAAGGGAGAGATGGCCCAAGAATCCAAAGAACTAGTCAAGGAAAGCACCAATTTTGTAATACACTTGGTAAAATAAACCTTGCAAATAATGGAACTCATTCCACTTTAGTACT
The DNA here is from genome assembly GCA_948567375.1 of Lunularia cruciata. Lineage (NCBI taxonomy): Eukaryota > Viridiplantae > Streptophyta > Marchantiopsida > Lunulariales > Lunulariaceae > Lunularia > Lunularia cruciata. The sequence goes on along the minus strand of OX419756.1, from coordinate 49,164,214 downwards.
AGGAAGTCTACTCTCATGTGGTAAATTACACCACAATGATCCCAAGGCTACGTGAGGTAAACTATACCAAGGAAGCAAAGGAAAAAAATGAAAGGAAGAGTTGGAGAAGAGTAGGAACTTGTACAAGGAGGAGGCAAGGAAGATGAATGCCCTTGTGCAAGAATACCATGAAGTGAAGAGGCAAAACTTGCAATAGATTGCAACTAGTGCAAAGAAGACATTTGGAATATACAACTAGATGTGTGAGCACTAATAACAACAACAAGCACACAAAAAAAAGTTGAGGGCTAGGGATGAAGAAGTAAGGAGTATTTGGGAAGAATTAGAGACTTAAAAAAATCCAAGTGGTTACTTTGGAAGTACAATACACTTTGTCCAAATACCAAAAGGAGACGACTACTCAACTAGAGAATTTAGCCAAAGAATTAAAGAATTAAAGAAGGAGAAGGGAGGAGCTGATTGACCTTGAATGATGGAGGAGATGGAGAAAGAAGTGAAGGTATTGCACAACCATATGGAGGAAGAGAAGGAAAAGATTCTCAAGTAGTATGTAGAGGTATGAGATCAATTTGTGGCAATATTGGAAGAATTAGCTCAAGGAAGGATAAGAAAGACAAAGTTGCATGAGCTGAAATCTATAGGTCTAGAAGCTAGAGGAAGGGACATAAAAAATAAGACAAGATGGATAGGCTAGTAGTTAGACTTAGAGTAATACACAAATAGAAAATTTACTAAGATATGAGATACCTATTTGTTAGAAATAGCAAGAAAATTGAAGCTCCTCATTAGGATTTGTAAAGGCAAAGGTAGTTCTTTGTAGTAGTTCCTTGGGTCAAAGAAATTTTACTAAAGAAGTTCTTAGTAGTTGTAGGATCTGTGGAGGAGGAAGTAGTCCAAAGGCCTTTGCAGTGGTAAACATTCATAGGCGTAACCTCTGAAGTAGTAAGCTTGAAGAACAAAAACTTGTAAGTTTTTGTTGGGGAAGTACTGATACCTTCATTGACATGTATAAGGTGTCTTATCAATTTATAAGCAAAGAGGATACAACAAAGATAAGATTACCAATGTGCATTGAAGATGAGCAAAGAAGATCTTTGGCTTTCCTCAACCATGAGGTTTATTTGGCTTAGAGTAGGAAGAAACTATTTAAGGTTTCAACCCTCATGTAGATATTTTTTTAATTCTTTGATTGAAAATAAAGTGAAAGTGCCAAGATCACTTTGTCGTTTTTGCTTAAATTCCAATTGTTGATTATATGCATTTGGTGAGTAGTGGTGATGAAATTTGTAGTAGGAACCAGTATGCTTAAGTGGGAGTGATATTCATACTTGTCATTGAAGGAGCAAAGTAATTCATTGATGGATCAGAGATAAACTATAGTGTTGAGAGTACCATGGAATCAAAAAGCAAAGTCCTACTATGAATGCAAAGTGCCTTTGGAGTTGTAATTTTTGGGAGGTGTAGTACACAAACTTTGGAGTTGAATGCCTTTGTAGTGAATCAGCCCTTGGAGTTGATTGGACCATCACCTTCATGAAATAGTTGGAACTTATCCTTATTGAAAGTGATTATTAGTTTTCCATTTTCCATAATGTGCAATGCTTGGTGACACTACTCTCTTCTAAGAGTAGTTCATGCACAAGAAGTTAATAAGTAAAAATAAATGAAATACCAAGAGTGACATTTCTCTTCAAATCTAGCCAATTCATACACTTATCCTAAAGGGAACAACTTGTTTCTTAGAATTGTACTATTTTTGGTCAAAATTGGGTTATACAACTATGTTTATCCTTTAATATCAGTCATTTTTAAAGTTGCTCAACAAAGCATAACTAATACTCCCAAAATAACAAACTAATAATAGTAATAATAAATTCTAGTACCATTTAGGATTTAGGAGATCATATGTATGGATAATATACATGGAACACAAACAATAAGTTAAAAGCATGAAAAGACTAAGGATAGAGTTTGCTTGTATAGTAACTCAAATCATGTTTTGTTGATTATGCTAGATCTTGGTAAATCTACAATTACCTTCAATGGCTTGCAATGGACTACTAGGATAGATAAGTTTGTGGATGGCATCTTATACAATGATATATAAACAATGATATATGTTTATTTGGAAGATCATCTTAGATTTCCATAAGAGGATATTTAATCCTTTGCTCCATTTCTTTGTAGATCTCAAGTCCTTGATAGATGATTAATTTAGTCTTACTGAACTATTCTTGGTCTAAGAAAAAGTCCATAATTAGCTCCTCTTTGCTACTTATGCTTCCTCTCCATATTAAAATAATCGATAGCTAACCTCAAGAATTAAATGTTTGCTGTACATTAATTTTCTCAATTTAGAAACAACACTAAACCTTCATATATCTAATTTTTCTTTCTAGACTAATATCTTGCATATATATGCATCATAAGTTATTTTAAAATAAGAATTTGAATTGAATTGAGGAAAAGCTTTGCAAGGTAGCTAGGCTGTAGTCATGAACACAAGATTATGTTTATAATGGATTTTGTAATTACCTCTTTATAATCATAAAGGGTGTCTCTCGACCAACTCCCTTTTTATAAAAATAAATAAATAATAAGTGGCTTTATTAAGAATAGTGGATAGGACCAAAATTTAATTAACAAGCATATCTTTAGACTTCAACAAGATCCCTTGGTTAGCTTACCTGTTATGGATTTCAAGGAGCTCATTTCATAGCTCAAGGGAAGAGTGGATTATCTCTTTAATTTTGCAAGACTACCAAATTCTAGGGTAACTTAAAGAATCAACTTAAATTTCTATATACTTCAAGTACTTTTATGTGTACTTTACAATGATTTGGATATTCTACTTCCAACCGCGTAACCTAAAACAGCTCCAAGTAAGTAGTACTAGTTTTTCCTCTAATTATGGTGAAGATCCTAGTTTATGATAACTTGTTCACTCATTCCTCTAATGTTAGTAGTTCTTCCACTTTATTTTTTGCAAGTGGCCAAAGCTCATCGTCTTTTAGCTCATAATCATTGAAAGTTGTATGTCTTCATACCACATTGTGATTTATCTCTATCTATCTTATTTCCTTAGGAGAAGCTAAAGATTACTTACTTATAGCACAAAGTGCAAAGAACCATATATTAGTATGCATCATCATGCTTTGTATTTTTAGATAGAGAAAAAAACTCACAAGAGCTAAAGAATATTATACTCTTTAGTGACAACCTTCCATTACCTCTTGATTATCAGGTTTATATAAGCCATCTCTAAATTGGATCATTGATTTCTTTATTTTCAAAATTTGATTCATATTGTTTATAAATTTGATTTCTATCATAATCTTTTGATTTAGTTTTTAATTTGTATTAAAATGTTTAAAACTTGTTATTTACAACCTAGCTTCTTTGCTTGACCAAACTAAATACGCTCTACTTTTAATCATCTTGACAAGTATGAGTTAGTAAGATAATTGTAGTACATGGGACTAATTACACCAACACATGGAGTACAAAGTCTCCTTCATTTTCTTCATAATCCTCAAAAGGCAAAGGTTTAGAATTCTATTTTGAGCATTATACAAATACAAAGCCTAAGCTTATGACAAAAGGGTAACCAAATAGCAAAAAATATGTAGAAAAGTACATAAATTATATGTTAATCACCATAGTCACTCAGTTGTATCATGTAAGGCACTAAAACTTTGACCTAAACTTTAAAGATATATGTATATTTCTTTGTCAAATGAGTCTTTCTAGTTTAGAGATAGAACCATCATCATGCAAACTTCCAAGAAGTTGCAAAGTGAAGAAACTTCAAAGTTAGAAAGAGAAAAACTTGTTAAAAGCAAGAGAGTGGAGAAAATAAATAGTCAGAAGTGTAAATAAGGGAATTATCAACATTTGTCTCATATATTAAAAAATATGCGAAGGAAACTCTCACCGTTTTGACTCATGAACAAGTGGAAGTTGAGTGTATATTATATATGGATTGTTGTGCTTTGCAGTATTCAAAATCTTGAGCTGAACTTGGGTATTACTATTTCAGAGTTCAACATTCTATATATTTTGAAATTTAAGACATAAATAGATTGGATTTGAAAGTTTTTTATATATGGATTACCGTGCTTTGTGATAATTCTGTATATTGAGTTGAACTTAGGTACATATATATCTCATAGTCTGTCACTTTAAATTTTAAAACAGGAGTAGAGACTAATAGAATCAAATGTGCGTACAAAATTAGTAAGCCATAATATATAATGAAATTATACATGAAGAAATATATAACTCATTTTAGAAAAATTCATGAATTTTTATGCTTGAACTAATCTAAACGAATATGAAAATGATCTAACCTCATAAAAGAGAAATTAAAATTGAAAACTAGTATATATATATTTTTTTCAAACGTTCCGTTTGAATGTTACCCCTTATCACGACGTCCCTCTCTCGTTTATACTGCTGTATGTCTATATCAGTGCTGTGTGTCTTGAATTTGGGTTAGATACTAACAACGTTATAGTCCGTAGACATTTCCGTTGGTGCGGAAGAACGTAGCTAGATTCTGTCACCATAATCAATCAGCCGCCATTCAGGGGACTTGACTTCGGAAGGCGCAAAGGCTGCGACGAAACGAATTGATCGACGACAGTACAGTAACTTATCTGTTGGAACCTGCAAACGGCGATGGAACAAGATCGATGAGAATGCGGACACGGATCTTGTGGGACCGCGAAAATGAGACGGCAAAGCGGACGAGACGAGGAGATATTTTGCGGGTATCAGGATATACAGAGGAGTTCTATTCTATAGATGCCGGTTTTGATTGAGAAAGCGGGAGCGGAGTCTCTGTACTCGGCTGGAACGGTTTGATCGACTCTCTCGAGTTTTAGTGTCCTGGCACAATCTCAGTGGGTTTCACAATGTTTGTGAAAAGGAACTTACGCGTTTAAATTTGCCGAAAGTGAGAGGAACGTGATTCCCTAAGTTGGTCGGTGGAATGATGATCGCAGTTCCAGTGAGGGGCCATGACCTCGCAGTTCGTTTCGATGCTTTGAAGAATGGGACCCTTTTGGCTACGTTTTTAGGGGCAAGCTAGAATTCCGGAAAACTGCATGGAATCTCATGTACAAAGAAATGAGAGCCCGGTGGGGCTGTCATGTGAGCCGTTCTTTTATATGGTTGGAGTAAAACTGATGAAAGTGCTCGCAATGCCGTATCAGAGGATTTTTTCCCTGTCGTTCTGCGTGCATGCGGTTCCAGCAGTTCAAGATAAGATGTACACGCCGTTTCTACGAAGCAATAAGCACACCGGCTACTAGTCGGGAATGATATGGATTATCGAGAGTATGATTCCATGCTTACTGTACTCTACTTCGTTGAACTGATCAACGTCACCAGGTTTACTGGCTGTTCTGCCTTGACAGCTAGATCTTCGTGTGGTGAATCTTGTAGTCTGGAGCGACGGCCCTACTTCAGGATCATGCCAGCTCGGACAAATCTTTGATCCGAAGAGCAGTGAAAGAATCCAAAGTGCTGTTGTGCAACTAAGATTCCCGTCCCTGAACACAATTCGGCCAGTAATGGTGCGATTAAGTCACAGTATATGAAGGGAAAAGAGTAATTAGTATAGGGGCTCATAACGAAGCCTCTATACTAGTGTGCTAATTCTTCTACAGCAACTAAAACCAGGGAGTGATGTTCCACCGTTCAACATTCGAGCTCTTAATACTTGCTTCTGTTGAACAAGACGAGATGGTGACAGGTGCCATCGGAGAGAAGTGGAAGCTACATGAGTAAATGAACAGAAGGAAGAGAGGAGAGGACAGAAGATCACGGCAATATTCACTCTCTCCGCAGCAGAGATCGACGTTGGGCTGTGACCTTGTCGAGAGACGACTGATCCAAAATATTTTGCCGCATCCCCTGAGTGAGGTACAGATTTCATAAGACGACTGAGCACAACACTTTCCAAATTCTACAGGACAAAGAGCTCTGGAGATTAATTTATAGCTCCAGAGAATTACAACTTTGAAAGGATTGGTGTACGTCGTACAGCAAAAGTACATCATGGACCTTTCAAGACTCGATCTTTCAATTTGCAAGAAGTTTGCCCGATAATCCAGTCAACATCCCCAATGTGAATAGATCTTTGTTGCTTGATGACCAGCGCAAGTTTGGAACTGAAGGCACTGACTGGCTAAATTGACCCAGGACCGAGATTAAGTACGGCTTCTGTTACGACAACTTCCATATTTCTATCATCTCTTCTACTAACATCAGGCTCGTAGCTGCAAGATTTGCTGACCTTGACCTCAAAAACTAGAGAATTTAGATTCCAATTCGGAATTTCTTCCTGGGAAGAAGTATCACGGTCCATGATATCATGCAGACCTGACAAAATCCATTCAGGCCAAATTAGCAGCCAAACAGAAGAACATAATGGAAGTCTAGGGTGCAGATTATATACAGATAAGATAAGATCTATTCGGAAAACATTGAACCTTAACCAACTTGAGAATTGAGAGGAGCTAAGAGGGACTGATATGAACTGGCGATTAACAGATAGGCCACGCGCATAAAATTCCAGAGATATCAGTCATGTTTGAAGGTGAAGGTGTGTTGAGAGAAAGAGCGAATATCTCTAAGAATTGCATCTCTAACTTCAAAAGCGTTCTCCCCAATAAGCAGAGACGAGGCAAACGAAAAGTTTGTTGTGAACGCAGTTTCTACGTTCAGTTCGTCTGAATCTTTTCAGGAGCAGAAGAAGCACACAGACTCTTGGAATTGCTACAATGTCAAGCTTTCGTGCGTTCATGACTCTAGTGTTCTACATAGAATAGTAATACAAGGTGAAATGGACACCTAAACGTCTACCTAACTAATTTCGCTAAACTTTAGGCTCCGCTATCAAATTCCCATCAGCTCTTTCGCTCCCTCCAGGATAACAAGGTCGGCGCACACCCTGGTGACTATATAGTTACTTGCTATGACGAGAAAATCGTAAGGACAAGTCGAAACCTGGACGCTTCCAAGAAAGGAGCATATATTTCAGCTTCTTTCTTTTGCTGAATTACTCTATCCCTGTCACCAGATACGGGTTTGCATGTATTCTCATAGAGAAGAAACAACTAATCTAGAGGAGTAACAGAGATATGTATAAACGTACTCAACAGAGAAAACTTACTTGCTCAATGGTGACCCCTCGGAAAGAAAGAGAGATTCTAGGGTCTGGTCCATCACTTGCACCTTTCAGTTCCTTCCCAATCAAAGATAAATGACAATTGTTATTTCTGGAACTATGAAGATCGAACTAGGAAATTCGAAGACAATATCGGACAATATGTCAGGAAGATATCTTCATACACACCGGATCTGCAAACCCTTGATAGAGAACGTGATACATTTGTATTCATAGGTATTCTTTATGAGCAAGGTTGAAAATCGGAAGGAACGAGGACTGCGGTTCCAGTATGCGGCTTACCGCACTGCCTAGTTTTTCTTTTTTCCACGGACTAAAGGTGAACATGAAGAGTAGAATAGAACTTTAAGTTGTCAGGGTAAGTCCGGAATGGACAGAAGGACTGAAAGGGGTGGCAAAAGAACATGATGAGAAGAATTGCTGTGATTGATTCATATTTATCGACGAGTGGACTTGGACAAGAGGTTCCACGGGCAGGTTATCGCAGTTACACACTTCGATCATGAAACCATCAGGATCATGGAAAAATAGTTGATCTACGGAGATACCACCCTCCTGCACCTGACGTCTGAGGTATTTGATCCCGTTCTCTTGAAGCTTTTGCTCCACAACGCTTATGTCCTCCGCACACTGAAATGAGAGATGATCTGCCCTGGGATCAATATCCTTGTGACAGGATTGTTTACCTCCAGGATTTGAAGCCTGGAGTAGGTGGATGCCAATACCGTAATTGGAAAGCCATACACCGTTGAAATCAAACGATCCAGGTCGCTTGATTTCCACAAATCCCAGTACACTCCCATAGAATTCTGCGGCTTCTTGCAAATTCGTGCAATTCCGGGAAATATGATTCACGCGGGACAGAGGTAGCACCACCGTTGGTTTACGGAACTTTGTTGAGAGATCAGTCATCGCCGCCATTGTTCCACAGGGTACGACTAAACATGTAGCACCTTCGCCAGGCGTTAAGGCATAAAACTTTCGATCAATATCTTCCAATGGCAAGAGACAAGAAGTTATCCGAATATATATTGAGCTAGCTCCTAGTGAATGATGGGAGTGAGCGTTCAATCTGAGTCCTGTTGTGCAGTACGGGATGGGATGGAGGGAGATAAGTACGATGAGTCAGCAGTAATTACATCTCAGACTCTCCATGTGACACTAGTGCGCATGGTTGGATCCAGACAGTTAAGTGTAGTGTGTTGCTTGCGCTTGCTGTTTCTAAGATTCTGCATTACAACAGGCAATTCCGATGCTCCGGGCTACACCTACTCCGCGGTTTATATAAACTAGTTTACGGGTGCCAGGCTATCCGCACAAAATATTGCACCTCTGTGACTCCGACTCTTCCCAATTTAGATGTAAGCCTGAGCAAGCGAACCGATGTTACAGTACTCCCAAGGTGCCCCTGCAACGAAGTCTAGAGGCTCGCGCCTTCCGCTAACTTGGCCATCTCACTTGTTACACTACTTGCCGTCAACTCTGTGTATGATGGAACACATTTCTTCAAATTGGTTTTGAGGCAAAGCTTTTACTGCCTGGTCTTTGGGGATTAGATTTTCAACGTGTAATCCAATTCCGGGAAATTTCTTACGAGACTTACCGCAGTGAAGTTGAACACCGCAAGCGTAGAGTAGAGAGTGAACGGCAATCACGTATGCTGGCCATTGTCAAGGGCGAACACCTCTCGAAAGTTCCTTATCGGATTTTGTTAATCAGAATTAGGATTTAGACAGCTACTTGATAGTAGTATAGTAGTCACATTGGATGAGGTATGGGCCCGGAACATGAAGTGCAGTGCTAATTTTGAGGCAAAGCGTTTACTGCCTGGTCTTTGGGGATTAGTTTCCCAACGTGCAATCCAATTCCGTGAAGTTTCTTACGAGACTTACCGGAGTGAAGTTCAACACGGCAAGCGTAGGGTAGAGAGTGAACGGCAATCAAGTATGCTGGCCATTGTCAAGGGCGAACACCTCTCGAAAGTTCCTTGTCGGATCTTGTTAATCGGGAATTAGGATTTAGACAGCTACTTGATGTAAACAGTATAGAAGTCACATTGGGTGAGGTATGCACCCGGAACATGAAGTGCAGTGCTAATTCATATCTTAATTGAAAGATGCTCCAATACAATTCCAGACGCCTGAGCTGAGACTTGTTCCGTCAAATTCTCTGTTCATGTAAGCTGCTTCAAGGTTAAAATCATAACTCATTTCAGAGCGCTTCGTCCACCATTTTATTTCTAAATGAAGATGTGAGCACAGTCACGAGTCAGCTTCAATAAATATTGTCTTAAAATTACGGAAATAGTACCTTCCGTGAGTCTCCTGGGGCATGAGCATAACTTATGACTTTGATGCACCTCTGATTCTAACATAATAGGCAACCACATCATCCGTAAAAATTGCTTCGCTTGTTGGAATGCCTTGGAAGTCGTAAGGCCAAATCTCCCATTTAGAGATGTAAACCGGGGAGCAATAATTTGAATCCAAGAATCCGGATCAATACAACTCGGGGCTCGCGCGAGCTGCTCATAGATTACTGTTGAGACTCAGTGATGCAGAAAATCCCACTCTCAAAGGGCAGCTGTTCTATTCAATATTCTCACAGCAACTGAATTATGCCTTCCTCTCTTTGAGTTTCTCCCATTTCGGACGAGATGCCCCCGGCCATTGTACCTTGCAGTCCACTTGCTTCTCCTTCATTTCCTAGGAAGTATTTGTTGCTTTCTTACATTGAAAGCAACAACGACTTCTTCTTTTTACCACGACTTCCTAACTACACGCCACAACAACTCCCGTGCATGAACTAATATTACCATTCCACTAAGCGTTCAAGGTCAGCTTGAGTTGAGAAAGTTGACTAAGCCGATATGCGGCTGCTGTGCAGTGCAAGTGAACTGCCACGTCCCTAGAACTTTCTCTATTCAAGTTTCTTTTGGCGCAATGCTCCCCCCTTAAAGTTAGGCACATTGTAACTAGATACGAGACTTTTCTCCATATCTCGTTATCATTTTTATGAAATACTTTTTTTCTCTGAATGCAATAAAGAAAGGGCTATTCAACTCAACAGGATATGGGCTCACGGCTGAATTCCACAGCTTAATAATTGTAGATCATAAGCATGCATGCAGTCTTAGACCTGCACACAAGTATGACCATATCAATTTCCTTGAAACAATACTCACCATAGCTTAACAAGCTTTGGTATCTCTACCATGAAGGAACATGTTGAACCACTTACTGGTGTAGACAACCATTTGGAACTTACCCTTCACGCCCAAGGCCTATGGAATGTCACAAAAGAAAGGCTTCAATGAGACTTCAAACCGACAGTTTCAACATTGTACTACTTGCTACTGAGTTAGCAGAACTGCAAGCTACTTGGGACAAGGAGGATGGCAAGGCACAAGCACAGATCGGATTGACAACGTCTCCAATGGTAGCCCTTGATTTGATACACTGCAAGACCGCCAAACAAATGTGGGACAAACTTATAAACCGGTTCAAACAAAAGACAACACTCAATAAAATTGTCTTTCTATGCACATTCATCTATCTCAAACTTTGCAGCGGAGAGACACTCTCAACACTCATTGCTCGCTTGCATAAACTCTCCAATGGATTGACCATTGTTGGAATTTACATTGATGAGGATGCTCAAGCTATAACTCTATTGGGAGCACTACCAACATCATAATACCTACCACTTGTCATCACTCTCACAGCCGCTGCAGGGACTGGCAAGCTCAAGGTATCTGATATTGAGGCAGCGCTCCACATTGAAGAAATTTGTGCTAGCAAGATAGAGAACAAGGACACATTAGGAAAGAAGCAAGAACCAATCTTTGTAGCAACAACTTATCTACTAGGAAGAAACAAGATAGACGTTACTTGCAAGTGTTGTGGCAAAAGAGAGCATCAAGAGACTATATGTTACAGCAAGTTAGGTTTCCTCATGGACACCCACACCATACTCAAGAAACCAATTTACCTCAGAGAAATACCTCACGTGGACTTGTCCAAAACCACGCTCATCCAACGACAATCAACTGCACACCAAGCCAAGCACCACCCAATGCTGCTACAACAGCCAAATCTAGTTGGATAACATATCGGTTGTCATCTTTTGTCTAAAACCGCAAGTGGCTACTCTTGGGGTATGTCTACAACATCAAAAATAGGGCTTAGCGGATTAACCCTTGACTCGGTGCAACCTGTCACGTCACTAATGATGGTACTGCTCTTCACGATTGCAATACTCTGAATATATCTATAAACCAATTATTCTTGGAGATGGTTGCACTACCAATGCTATAAGTACAGGTACAATTTGAGTCCACACAATGGTTGGTAAGACACTTGCTTTTAAGCATTGCTTTCTTTGTCCCAACCTAAGAATGACAATATTATCTATCTGCGTGCTTAGTGCTACTAGTGCATGGGTTTTCTTTGAAGGAAGCAAAGCAACTATACACAAAGATGGATATACTCTAGTACTTGCAAATGTAGTCAATTGCCCATATAAGCTTGATGGCTTGATCCTATATCCATCTGAAATCATTGTTGCAACCATCACAAAAAATGCCAAACCATGGCACCAACATATAGGGCACCTTGGAGTCTCAAATATGGGCAAACTATGGAACTTTACTACTGGTCTACCGTATAGCAATCTACCTTATGGGATCTATAAACCCTATGCTTTGGCTAAATCCCACCATGCACTGGCACTTGCCACCCATGGTATTTCACATTCTGCCACAATGAAACTTAAATGAGTTGATGTAGATTTGATTGGACCTATATGTACTACATTACTCCAAAGCAATATCTATTTTATAGTCATTGTGGGCAAATTCACATGAATAGTTGATGTTGCATCTCTCAAGCACAAATCACATATATTATCTGCACCAAAATCTTACCATAACAAGATGGAGATGCCTTCAAGTTGTTGATTGAAAAAATTATGCATTGATGGAGGAGGCAAATCTATCAACTATGCAATGGAAAAATGGTTAAGTGAGTCCATGATTACCAAGGAGATGCCACTTCCTCAATTGCTTGAGCTCAATGGAGTTGCAAAATGAGCTATTAGCACCATTCTTGAAACGGCAAGAGCTATGATGAAAACTACAAACAAATAAGACGTCTACTCAAAAGTGCCATTTTGATAGCAACATACATAAAAAATCAAAGGCCTAACTCCTACTTCCATTTTTGTACACTATGGGTGGCTTGAAGTGGTCTTAAACAAGATTAGGAACACCTTCGCACATGGGGATGCCGGGCTTTCATACTTAGCAACTTGCATAACTTAGGAAAATTTGACTTATGTGCAATCTATAATCTTCCAAGGATAGGAGAACTTAAGAGAGACACAAGAGAAAACACAAAGCTTTACACTCAATCTCTAATGCCCAAAAGGAGCACTTTGACTATATTATATAGTAAAGGGAACTCCCCCAAAATGGTAGGCCGTGGACATGGCCAATTTAGTTTTGAAGAAACCAAAAAGTGTTCTTCAAAATAAATTGGTGAATTGAATGCCTCTACCAATGATGAGCACTTGAAATAGGCCATGGTGAGAAAATATAACATCTAAGTACAATTGAGCTTATTTTGGACCAATCACATCGTTGGTAATAGGATGCACATGAATCATTTTGCTAAGTTGGTCAACAAATACTACAATGGAGTCAAACCCTGAGGCGGTCTTGGGCAATTTGCAAACCAGATCCATGCTTACTTATTCCCAACATTGTGTAGGTCTAAGAAGGAGTTGAAGCAATCCTATGGAAGCTTGGTGATAAGCTTTATTTTTTTGATAGAGTAGGCAGCTTTGAATGTACTCCATCACATTGTTGCTCATCTTGGGCTAGTAGTAATGGTGTTTGGTTGCATCCAAGGTCTTGCACACTCTAATATGACATGCAATGGTGGAATCATGACATTCTGCTAAGATGGGGGTTCTTATGTCCATGTCATCCGGGATCCATAATCTATCATCATGAAAAGTGAGTCCTTGGGTAATGGTGACGCCGTTGGATGATTGAGCTCCTACAATTTGTGGGTTAGTTTTTGTAGAAGCAAATATCCTTGGCCAAAATTCAAGGTTCATCTTGACCTCTACCACCAAATTGTTTGCCATAGGCATTTGGGTGAATGCATTTGCAAGTTGCTTCTTGACTTCCACATATGTGATTGTCATGTTGAACCTTTTTCTCCACTCTGCCCATCAAATCTATTAACAAGATAGATCTTTTTGTGTCTCGAGGTAGACTAGAGGTTTGTGGTTTGTCTCCACTACAAATTCCTTCTTGCCAAGATAGTGCTTCCAATGCTTGGTTGTAAAGACAATGGTCAACTCTTCTCATTTGGTGGTGTGATAGTTGTATCTTGCAAATAATAATTTCCAAGAGAAATATGCAACTAGGTGCCATCCATCATGCTTGTAACAATATGGAGTTTAGCAATGAAGTTAGTAGGGCTAACAAAGTAGCAAATAAGACAAATTAGCCTAGAATATTCTAGAAGTATCTAAGAAGCTTCTCGGTTAGCTTAGCTTGCACCTCAAGTAAGTAGCTTCTAGAAGCTTCCAACTAGCTTAGCTTGCATGCCAAGTAGATAGCTTCTAGAAGGAAGCTTCTTGAGAAGCTTTCTAGTTAAGTTGGCTTGCTTTCTAAGAAAGCGGCTCAAGGAATCTTCTTGCAAAGCTTCTCAATGGTCTTGTATGCTACCTATAAATACCAAAGCCAAAGCTCATGCTAGGATTTGGAGTTTTCTTTCATTCAAGTGTTCCAATGTGAACTTCCATTCTCTTATTTCTCTCATCGGTCTTGGTCTTTTACATTGGTATCAAAGTAAGAATGGGATGGATGAAATTTATGGACCACCAAATCCACTTCCACCAAATCATTGGGATTTTCATGTCCAGATATTATCCAAGTATTGTTTGATACAATTTGATCACCTCACGCTTTGGGTAAGATTTTCTGCATATGATCACTTTGTCTAAGGAACCCTTGATACTTTCAATTGTAATTTATGGAGAATGGTAGACGTGCTGCATCTATGTGTTAATCAATTAGTTAATTATGAGTAGTAGGATAATGTAAAAGTCCAAGACTGAAGAGAGAAATAGGAGAATAGAAGCACACATAGGTACACTTGAACGAGAGAAAACTCCGAATTCTAGCATGAACTTTGGCTTTGGTATTTAGGTAGCATACAAGGCCATTGAGAAGCTTCTCAAGAAGATTCCTTGAGCCACTTTCTTAGAGTGCAAGCCAAGTTAACTATGAAGCTTCTCAAGAAGCTCCCTTTTAGAAACCACCTACTTGGCATGCAAGCTAAGCTAGTAGGAAGCTTCTAGAAGCTACTTACTTGAGGTGCAAGCTAAACTAGCGGAGAAGCTTCCCAAGAAGCTTCCTAAATACTTTTGGAATATTCTAGGCTAATTTGTCTTATTTGCTACTTTGTTAGCTCTACTAACTTTGTCGCTAAACTTCATATTGTTACATATTCTCCCATTGCTAGTTGGTGACGTCCTCGTCGCCAGTGAAGCTTCAAACTCCTAAATGGCCATTTGTGCATTTTGGAGGTGAGAAAGAGGTTCCCATGTGACATCATGAAGAGGATACCCTTTCCAAAGGACCTTGTACTCCGTATGTTGTCGATGGCCTTGTTGAATATGGCAACGTGCAAGGATACGATCAACTTTGTACTCCTCATGATCATTGATAGGGACAAGAGGAAGAGGAAGTTGGATTTGAGAGGAAAATGAAGAGTGGTTAGGAACAAAGGGTTTCAACTTGGAAATATGAAAGACAAGATGGATACGCATGTGACAAGGCAAGGCAAGGAAAGGCAAGGCAAGGCAAGGCAAGTTGATAAGCAATAGGAGAGACAATTTGGGTGACATCAAGGGGTCTTATCCAATTAGGGGCAAGTTTATAAACTTGGGTATCAAGTGGGAGAGGGAGGTTACTAGAGGATAACATGACTTTATCACCGACTTCAAAGCCGAGATCACAATGATGGTGGTAAGCATATTGTTTTTGACAAATTTTGAGCAACAAGGAGGTGAGATTTGGCTTGTTAGAGAGATTGTGATATAGTGGTCAAGAATGTTGAAGTATGAGGAACCTAAGATGGAGGAAGGGAAAGAAGAGAATCTGGGAGAAGCGGATCTTGGCCAAAATTGAGAAAGAAAGGAGAAAATCTGGTGCTTGCCTATTTGGAATTGTTGTAGGCAAATTTTGCAGTTGCAAGACATTATCCCAATTGGTATGGTGGCCATTGACAAAGGCACACAACATTTCCTCCAATGAACAATTTGCACGTTTGGTTTGTCCATCAATTAGAGGATGATAGGCCATGGAAAAAGCAAGCTTGGTACCGAGTATCTAGAAGAGTTCTTGCCAAAACTTCTTGATAAATCAAAGATTCTAGTCAAGATGAGTACACATGGCATCCCATGATGCTTGAAGACATTGTCAAAGTAGATTTGTGCTAAGGTTGGAGCATCCACGGTATCAAACGTTGGTGCCAAGTGGATTTGCTTACTAAGCTTATCCACCAACACCACAATTGTTGTGTGTCCTTGCTTTGTCTTGGGCAAGGATTGATGAGATCCAAGCTCACATGCTCCCATCAAGCGGATAGAATGGCGAGTGGTTGAAGGAGTCCACTCGGCTTTTGGTTGTTGGCCTTGTTACATTGGTAGCTCTCACACAATCAAACAAATTCTCAAACATCTTGCGTCATGTTGGGCCATCACCATCAGCGTTAGAGGGTACTCAAGGTCTTATCCACACCCATGTGACCAGCTATGGGTAAATCATGGGCTTCTTGAAGGCACACAAGTCAAAGATCACTTTTGGCAGGAACATAGATCCGGTCCTCATAGAATAGAAGGCACTCCTTGATGGAGAAGGTGTTATACTCCTTGTCACATATTGTAAGGCAACCATGTACCATTTGGAAGAAGGAATCTTATTGTAGAGCTGACTGAAACTCATTTTGGACCTTGGAGTCAATTGACACCGTTGTAATTGCCGTTGTGATGAGAGGAAGAGATTTCAAATCAGGTTGTTGTGATAAAGCATTAGGGATGATGTGGAGACAACCTGGTTTGTACTCAAGTTTGATGTCAAACAATTGGAGTTGTTCCTCCCATTGATGATGTCAACTCTTCATGTGTTCTAAGTGTAAGGTTTGCAACAATGGTTTGTGATCAGTTTGCATGATCATTTGTTTCCCCAAGAGGTAATTCCTCCATACCTTAATGGCATATACCATTGCAAGTTGTTTTTGATCTTGAATAGAGTAGTTTCTTTTAACTGTATTGAGTCAGCGAGACACAAAGGCAATGGGATCTAGTCCATCTGGGAATTCTTGTTGCAACACGGCTCCAATTGCAAAGTAAGAAGCATCAAAATCAACCACACAGGGTAGTTGAGGATCATGCAGTTAACAAATAGGTCTTGAAGACACCATATGTTTTGACTTTTGGAATGCTTTTTTGTACTTGGTGGTCCATTGGAAGCTTGAGTCCTTCTCCAAGAGGTCAATCAATGGTGCAGCCACATGAGCATAATAATGGATGAACCGCTGGTAAAAAGTGGCCAACCCATTAAATGCATGTACTTTTGTAGCATTCTTTGGAGTATGCCAATCAGTATTGGCCTTGATTTTCACCTCTTCCATCTTGATCCGCTCTGATGAGATCTTGTGACCCAAGAAGGTAACTTCTTTTTGCCAAAAGGCACACTTTGACTTCTTATAGTAAAATTTCCATTGTCATAATTATCTTGGGACTTCTTGCATGTGATTCACGTGTTTTGTCTCTATCTTGCTATAGATTAAGATATCATCCAAGAACACCACCATGTACCAATCCAATAGTCCATCCAACGCTTGATGCATCTGATCCATGAAGACTATTGGAGCATTAGTGAGCCCAAAAGGTAGAACTCTCCACTCAAAATGCCCATACCTTGTGCGAAAGACAATCTTTTGCACATCCTCCCTATCAATGGGGATTTGCCAATAGCCGTTGCAAAGATCTAGCTTGGAAAAGTATCATGCTCCACTCAATTGATCAAGCAAGTCATCAATCCAAGCAAGGGATATGCATTCTTCATTGTTTGCTTATTGAGCCCACGATAATCAATACCAAAATGAAGTCTTCCATCCTTCTTTGGAAGAAATAATACCAATGCTCCCCAAGGAGAGGTACTATGTTGTATGAAGTCCTTCTCCAACAACTCCGTAAGTGTTGTTTGCAACTCCTCCAACTCCTTTGGTGAGAGTTGATAGATTGATACTCACTGGAGTACTCCATGGCAATAACTCAATCTTGAAGGGCATACCACGATCGGAGTGTAATCCCTTTGGTAGATCATCTCAAAACACGTCTGCAAACTCCTGAACTTTCTGATCAACCATTGCTTGATGAGGCTCTTTGCCCTCCTCTGATTGTCCTTGTGCAATCGGCTTGATCCACATCGCAAAAACAGACCTATCTTCCTCCAAAGCTTGCTCTATGGCTGCTTCACTAACAAACTTCCCATCTAAGGACTCACTTCTCTTCAAAGCTTGCTCCATGGTTGCCTTCCGGGCAAACCTCTCATCATGGGGCTCCTCTTCCTTTAAGGTTTGCTTTATGGCTACCTTCCTAAAAACTCGCCCTCTTGGGACTAACTATTCTTAGGTGTCTTACTCAAAGCTGCCAAACAACTTAATTGGAAATTCCTACCTTGGTGTTGTACTTGAATTTGTTGTCGAATCCAATCAAATTGAAACTTATGACATTCAAGCCAAGGTAGTCCTAAAATCATATGACAACCCAGCAAATATCACTTTTGCGGTAATCGGGCAAGTAAAGTTTGTTCCCGTAGAGATACGAGTCAAAAATGTCCAAATACAAAGCAAAGTAACAATTTAGTTCTTCTTGGTTGCGTCTTTAATCTCTCAGGTAGAAACCACACCCAGAAGAGAGTAACAAGCACTGACTCGTAGTCTTGTCACAAATTAACACTCCTTAATCACAACTCCATCAAATCTTTCCAAACAATCTTGATTGTGATGATTTAGGCTCTCCCGAAAATAGCACTTCACTGCGAAACGACTTCGCCTCAAAATTGTGTTCCACCCCTCCACTGAAGGCACAACTTCCTTGATCAAAATTGCTTCACATCAACTTTGCACTACACTCACAAATGCAGAATACTACCAACACTACAATTCCTCTCAGATCTGTCAAGGCATTGCTCCGATTGCACTTCACTCAAGATCAAACACACAGAATGAAGATCAAGGCTGTGGAATCCAACATCCAACAAACACATTGACTTGCATTTTGAATTTCTCCAAACACTCACAAACATAGACACAAAGTTGATACTCAAAATCAAGCTGAAGCGACGAGCACTGCTTCACAGCACTTTGCTTTATCTATTCTCAGAAATAATGAGCACTGAACAACAATTTCCTGTGAATGCCACTCTTAAATAGTGAACAAATTGACAGTTCTAACAACTATACCGTTCTACAACAACTATTCTAACCTGCAGATCCAAAATGACAATGCATCTCTTCATATTTGCCTCTTCAAATCTCAAATCGGTTACTAATCCGATCGGATGTCTACTTCGTCCTCGGCTTTCAAACCCGAACCCGAAGTAACTTTACTTCCTAATATTCTGTCCTCGGGTTTCACATCTTCTTTTTCTTCTACCAGATCCAGCAATTCTCTTTCCTGATTTGAAATTCCACTAGTGGGTAATCTATCTAACTCCTTATCTCCCGACCCACTCTTCTCTAATGTCTCCATCGGTAATTCCGAAGACATTTGGACTCCTATATTATCTACTTTGGGTTTTGCTTCAACATCTTTCCAAAGTTTTTCTAGCTCTATTTTCACTAAGTCTAATCTAATTGAAATGTTATCTTCTACCTCTAATATCTTCCTATCTACACGAGTTCTCAATTTGATCAACAAGGCGTTCATCTTGGTGTCTTTTGCCTGTCTTCGCCTCGTCTCATGCACCAACAACTTCAACTTGTGCAGTCTCGCTTCTTCAAGTCGAACGCTGGCTTCTGTACTCAACGTGGCATTCATTTGGAGGACAATTTCCTTTATTGGCTCCAATCCTGTCTTCCTTTCTCGTTCTCGATCTGCAAGCCAGTCCTCTCTGTACATCGCCAATTCTTCCTCAAATTTGGCTTTCACCGTCTCTTTCTCCTTCTCCTTCTCCTTTTGAACTACCTTCTCCTCCTGATTACGAAGTAATTCTCATAATCGGTCTTCTTCTTTGTATTGCGCCCCAACTCTCGTTGCCAGAGTTGCTTCTTCTCTTCCATACTCTCCATCACTCTATCGAGCTCTTGATCCTTCGCTGCTACTCTCGCCATAGCATGGATAACTTCTACTCTTGAATCAGCAAATTGCTGCTTCAAGATCTCGTATTCAGCTACTTGTCTCTCCCTTGCTATGTCACTTTTCTTCACAAGCTCCTCTCGATAGCTCACTTCCCTCTTCAGGTCTTCAATTACCTGACTTCTCTCTACGGCCTCCGCTCGCAATACTTCCCTTTCCTCCTCACCTCGGGTTACATTCTTCTTCAACTCCGAGTTCTCTTCTTCTAATCTCGCCAATACCTGCAATACAGTCTTTACCTCTGGACAAGTCGACTGCATCTCCTTCTTCTTGTGCTCCAACTTCACCAACAATGGGCACACGATCTCTCGCAAGTAATCCACTCCATCACTGGCAACTACTTCCTCCCGCGGAGTGGTCTCTCTTCTCACTTCGTGTTCTCCCGATACTCGCCTTCTTCTCTGTAGTCTTTGTATCGGAATTGACGCCTCACTTCCCGAGCTTTCTCCGACCTCTTCCTTCACTTTACTCGGCCCCGCATCACACTTTGCCTTACGTCTCAAGCAAACTCCTTGATGTATTGCGATCTTCCTTTCCTCGGGCACAGTTATTTTGTCTTCCAACTGCGTGTTGTCTTTGGCTTCCAACTCAGCTTGCACTTCTTCTTTGTATTTTTCAACCGCTGGTGCCGATGTCATCTCTCCACCTTCATCACTCTTGCTGCTCGTACCTCCACTCTGCAATGTTAGTTCAAGCTCCTCCTCGTGTTCCGAGTCTTTAGTTTTGAGCTTGGCATCTCCTTGTGAGTCTTCATCCTTCAACTCAATCACCACCATACTTTGCCTCGGGTTACTTCTCTGCATCTTTTGAGGTTTCTTGCTTTCTTTGGCTTCACCTTGCCGACGTCTCTTCTTCGGCGGGGTACTCATTGCAACCTCTACATTCTTCCCTATTTTTGCGTAGTAGTCGTTGGTGCTCTTGATCTGCAAGATGTACTATTGCTCCTCGACATTGACCTCCTTTCTAACATCCGGATGGAAATGCGACACCTTCCGAGTCCGCTCCGCCAAGTTTAGCAAGTTGATCCCAAGGTAGAAGTGTGCTGCAAACGGCACAATGTAGTGTGGAGGCAACTTATCCCGCAAATTCCACACCATCTGCCTTGTTCTCTCGTGAAAACACCTCGCCCAATTGATTGGTTCTCCTGCAAACAACTTATGGAAGAACACCGCTTGGTGTTTCATCACATAAGTGGTTCTCTCTGGCTTCAAGATAGCCATCAAAGCACTCACAATCCCTCTCTTCACAGGGTCTTTGTAGCTCTCAACCTTGTACCCATTCTTTGTCCGTTTTGACGAGAAGGCATCTCTCACCTCTTGAGTTTCCTGGGCTATCTCTCCCTTTCCCAAGAATGTGGCTCACCGCTCCTAGCCTGCTTCCTTCCCGAGTACAAGTCTCCAATCTGACTCTGTCCAGCGAGCCGGATT
This sequence comes from Lunularia cruciata, assembly GCA_948567375.1. Classification (NCBI taxonomy): domain Eukaryota; kingdom Viridiplantae; phylum Streptophyta; class Marchantiopsida; order Lunulariales; family Lunulariaceae; genus Lunularia; species Lunularia cruciata. Next base: position 49,143,148 of record OX419756.1, on the reverse strand, counting down.
TCCTCTCTTCCCTTCTTCCTTGGGTCCATCAAGACACTTACTCTCGATGATTTCTATCATGAATCCTAGAAAACTTACATTCCAGTTCCATGCCCGAAAGGTGATCCGAAGCCGGCTCAAGACTTCGATCCTTGCTATCACATCTAACCTCCAAATCGCATGATTTCTCACTACAAATTCGGAGTTCTTCTTCCCTCCTCCTATCTCTTCTACCTTCTCACTTTCTCTCAATTTCACTCTCACGACTTTGCCCTTGCGCACTAACACGTACCAACTCTATTTCCCTTTCCCTGATCACCTGCAAGACGACTTCTCAACGGCAAAGGAAAATTACTCGACATTTTGTTGTTGCAGTTTTGATTTTTATAGAGTTGCACTTCTTTGTCTTTTGTCGCTTTGAGTTTCTACCAAGAAATCACACCTCTGGCATGCACCTGTCACTCTATCAATCAACCTTTGTGCGTATGGGCCGCCAGTTTTAAAACGGCCCCTTCTTGAATTTCTCGCCCCGACGAAAGGTTGTTAGATTGTCTTTGCCTTGGGTCAAGCTCCCCCCAATACAAAGACAATTTACTTTGGGTTGTATGTTGACAGGGCATTTCCGAGTACTTCGCCTTATGACCCGAAGTCACTTTACTTCGGGGTTCATCCCGAAGACTCTTTTCTTCGCCTTCTTTGGCCATACAAGCGCAATCCGACTTCTCTATTCACTTCTTCTCCTTTATTTTGAGAAAAACAAAAAATGTGGGCACCACAAATGACATCATAGTATAGAGGTGCCACTACAAACCTCATACACTCCACATACTCCTTCCCAATCTGAAAGGTAACAGGATGCAAGGTACCGAATGCAGAACCTTTTCTAACATTTGTCACCATCAATCTACTTCCAATCACCGGCTTGATAGGAATACCCAATTCCTTTGCTACTTGCATAGACATGCAATTCTCTAAACTTCCAATATCAACCAAAATCCTACAACCCCGATTAGATATTGTACCTTGCAAGTGAAGCAAACTTGTATAGGTCAAGCCTTCAATTCAATTGGGACTAATCAAGGTCCCAGTAGGCGGCTCAAAATCTCCTATTGGGATTCCTCATTTCCTTGATCATTCTGTTCCACAAACTCCATTTGGGCAACTTGTCAAGGTCCCATATTCTTAAGTGGACATTCAACAATGCAATGTTCAACTTGGCGACAATAAAAACAACCTCTATTTTGTCGAAATTTTTCTCTATCCATTGTACCAAGTGGTCTCCGTTGGATAGCATCAATCTCCATTAGTGCTAGTTCCTCCACCCGTGCATAGTGTATTGGTAGGCTTTGTGTAGGTTGAGGTCAAGACTACGTTGTCACAACCAAGGAATCAAACTTCACCTTCTTGTATATCTAGAATTTGCATGATGATGTTTTGAAATTGTGTGATGTAGCTCCTTATAGAGCCAACTGCTTCAACTTCACCAATTTATCTCATGCAACTCGGGTGATATTTATAGTTTGAAATTGACCAAGTATTGCATCCTTGAATTCTACTCATGTCAAAATTGGTGCAACAATCTATTGTTCAGCTCGCTCTACTCGGAATCGCCACCAAAGTTTTGCAACACCATCCAATTGGCTAGAAGCCAAGAGAATCTATTGCCGTTCATTGTGAAGATTGGTGGCTTCAAAGTAATGTTTGTAATCAAACACAAAATTCTCCATTGTGCTTGAAAGATTCTTACCTTCAAACACCTTGGGCTTTGGAAATCAGATGCGATCTTCTCCATCTCAAATTGGTGCTTTCTCTATATGTTCTTGTTGTTGCTAGTCTTGCTCATCCAACAATCAAATACTCTGCTAGATTTGTTGTTGCATTGCAAGGATAACGTATGGTATTGCCACCATAGCTACTCCTTTATTTATAACAATATGGATTTTAGCTACAAAGTTAGTAGGGCTAACAAAGTAGCAAATAAGACAAATTAGCCTAGAATATTCCAAAAGTATTTGGGAAGCTTCTTGGGAAGCTTTGTGGCTAGCTTAGCTTACACCTCAAGTAAGTAGCTTCTAGAAGGAAGCTTCTAAAAGCTTCTAACTAGCTTACCTTGCACGCCAAGTAGGCGGCTTCTAGAAGAAAGATTCTTGAGAAGCTTCCTAGTTAACTTTGCTTGCACTCTAAGAAAACGGCTCAAGGAATATTCTTGAGAAGCTTCTCAATGGTCTTGTATGCTACCTATAAATACCAAAGCCAAAGCTCATGCTAGGATTTGGAATTTCCCCTAATTCAAGTGTCCCAATGTGAACTTCTATTCTCCTATTTCTCTCCTTGATCTTGGACTTTACATTGGTATCAGAGCAAGAATGGGATAAATGGAATTTATGGACCACCAAATCCACTTCCGCCAAACCATTGGGATTCTTTTGTCCAGATATTACCCAAGCATCGTTTCACACAATTCATTACCTCCCGCTTTGGATATGATTTTTTGCATATGATCACCTTGTCTAAGGAACCCTTGATACTTCCTGTTGTAACTTATCAAGAACGGTGGACGTGTTGCATCTATGTGTTAATCAATTAGATAAACTGGGAGTAGTGTGATAGAGTAGTAGTCATGGCGGCAATACCGGACATTATCCTTGCAATGCAGCAAAAAATTGAGCACCTTACTCAATTGTTGGATGACCAAGACCAATAACAACAAGAACACATAAAGAGAGCACTAGTTTAAGACACAGAGGATTGCATACGATTTCCAAAACCCAAGGTGTTTGAAGGCAAGAATCTTCCAAGCACAGTGAAGAATTTTATGTTTGATTGCAAATGTTACTTTGAAGCCACCTATCTCCAAGATGAATGGAAACATATTTTCTTGGCTTCTAGCCAATTGGATGGTGTAGCAAAACTTTGGTGGTGATTTCAAGTGGAGCAAACTGAACAACAGATTGTTGCACCAATTTTGACATGGGCAGAATTCAAGGATGCAATACTTGGCCAATTTCAGACTATAAATGTCAAATGAGCCACATGAGATAAATTGGCCGAGTTGAAACAGATTGGCTTTGTAAGTGGCTACATCACACAATTTCAAAACATCATCATGCAAATTCTACATATAGAAGAAGATGAAGTTCAAGATCAATTTGTGCGGGGATTTAAGTCACAAATCAAATTGGAGGTGACCATGCAAGAACCACAAAATGTGGAAGAATCCGTGCAATTGGCTAAGCGCTTTGATTACTTGGTTGCAACAACTAAGGAATCAAAGCGCTCATGCAATTGGCTGAGCATTTTGATTCCTTTGTAAGTCGTGGTCTCAACCTACACAAAGCCTACTAGTACACTATGCACGGTGGAGGAACCGGCACCGATGGAGATTGATGATATCCAACGGAGACCACTTGGTACATTGGATAGAGAAAGATTCAACAAAATAGAGTTTGTTTTTATTGTTGCCAAGTTTGATATCACATTGCTCAATGTCCACTTAGGAATAGGCGACCTCAACAAGTTGCCTTAATGAAGTTTATGGAATAAAATATTCAAGGAAATGAGGAATCCTAGTAAGAGGTTTTGAGCCGCCTATTGGGAGCTTTATTAGTTCCAATAGGATTTGAAGGCTCAACCTATATAAATTTGCTTCACTTGCGAGGTATGGTATCTAATTGGGGTTGTAGGATTTTTTTTGATATTGGAAGTTTAGAGAATTGCATGTTTATGCAAGTAGCAAAGGAATTTAATATTCTTATCAGGCCAATGATTAGAGGTAGATTGATGATGGCGGATGGTAGAAAAGGTTATGTATTCCGTACCTCGCATCCTATTACCTTTAAGATTGGGAAGGAGTATGTGGAGTGTATGAGATTTGTAGTGGTACCTCTACACTATGATGTCATTTTACGATTACCTTGGCTTGAACCTCATAAGGTTCAATTTGATTAGACTCAACAACAAATTCAAGTACAACACCAAGGTAGGAATTTCCAATTAAGTTGTTTGGCACCTTTGAGTAAATACTATTTGTTCCAAAGAAGGATGGAAGACTTTGTTTCTATATTGATTATCATGGGCTCAATAAGAAAATAATGAAGAATGCATATCCCCTGCCTTGGATTGATGACTTGCTTGATCAATTGAGTGGAGCATGATACTTTTCCAAGTTGGATCTTTGTAGCAGCTATTGGCAAATCCCCATTGATAGGGCACATGTGCAAAAGACTACCTTTTGCACAAGGTATGGGCATTTTGAGTGGAGAGTTCGACCTTTTGGGCTCACTAATGCTCCAATAGTCTTCATGGATCAGTTGCATCAGGTATTGGATGGACTATTGGATTGGTACGTGGTGGTGTTCTTGGATGATATCTTGAGGAAGAACTTGAGCTTCCAATAGACCACCAAGCACAAAGAAGCATTCTAGAAGTTGAAACATATGGTGTCTTCAAGACACATCCTTCAACCATATGATCCTCAACTACCCTGTATGATTGATTTTGATGCTTCTAACTTTGCAATTGGAGCCATGTTGCAAAAGGAATTCCCAAATGAACTACATCCCATTGCCTTTGTGTCTCACTGACTAAACATAGTTGAAAGAAATTACTCTACTTGAGATTGAGAACAACTTGCAATGGTATATGCCACCAAGGTATGGGGGCATTATCTATTGGGGAAACAAGTGATCATGTGAATTGATCACAAACCATTGTTGCAAACCTTACACTTGGAACATATGAAGAGTCGGACATCATTAATGGGAGGAACAACTCCAATTGTTTGACATCAAACTTGAGTACAAACCAGGTTGGTTCAATGTCATCCTTGATGCTCTATCATGATGACTTGATTTGAAGTCTCTTCCTCTCATCTCGGCAACAATAACAATGGTGTCAATTGACTCCAAGGTCCAAAACAAGTTTTGGTCAGCTATGCAACAAGATCCCTTCTTCTATATGGTACATGGTTGTCTTACAACATGCAACAAGGAGTATAACACCTTCTCCTTCAAGGAAAGCCTTCTATTCCATGAGGACTGGATCTATGTTCCAGCCAAAGGTTATCTCCAACTTGTATGCCTTCAAAAAGCCCATGATTTACCAATAGTTGGGTACATGGGTGTGGAAAAGACCTTGGGTACCCTCCAACGCCAATGGTGGTGGCCCAACATGACACAAGATGTTCAAGAGTTTTTTTGATTGTGTGAGAGCTGCCAACGTAATAAGGCCAGCGACCAAAAGCCAAGTGGACTCCTTCAACCACTCCCCATTCCATCCACTCAATGAGAACACATGAGCTTGGATCTCATCACATCTTTGCCCCAGACACAACAAAGACACAAAAAAATCGTAGTGTTTTTGGATAAACTCAATAAGCAAATCCACTTGGCACCAACCTTTGATACCGTGAATGCTCCAACCTTAGTGTAGATCTACTTTGACAATGTCTTCAAGCATCATAGGATGCCATGTGTACTCATCTCCGACCGTGATCCTAGATTCATTGGGAAGTTTTGGCAAACACCCTTTGAAATACTCAACATCAAGCTTGTTTTGTCCACGGCCTATCATCCTCAAACTGATGGACAAACCAAACATGCAAATCATACATTGGAGGATATGTTGCGTGCCTTTGTCAATGTCTACCATACCAATTGGGATGAATGTCTTGTAGCTGCAAAATTTACCTACAATAATTCCAAATAGGCAAGCATTGGATTTTCTCCCTTCTTTCTCAATTTTGGCCAAGATCTGCTTGTTCCAAATTCCCTTCTTACTCTTCCTCCATCTAAGGTCCCTCATAATTCAACCTTCTTGACCATATCCTAATCTCTCCAACAAGCAAAATCTCACCTCCTTGTTGCTCATAATTGTTAGAAACAATATGCGGACCACCATCGTCGTGATCTCACCTTTGAAGGTGATGATAAATTCATGCTACCCTCTAGTAACCTACCCCTCCCACTTGATACTCAAGTTCATAAACTCACTCCTAATTGGATAAGACACTTTGGGGTCACCCAAATCATCTTTCTTGTTGCTTATCGACTTGCCTTACCTTGTCATATGCGCATCCACCTTGTCTTTCACATTTCCAAGTTGGAACCCTTTGTTCCTAACCCATCTTCTTTTTCTTCTTGTGTCCGACCTCCTCCTCCCATCCCTATCAATGATCATGAGGAATACAAAGTTGATTGTATCATTGCACATTGCCACATTCAATGAGGACGCCGACAACATATGGAGTACAAGGTCCTTTGGAAAGAGTATCCACTTCATGATGCCACATCAAAACCTCTTTCTCACCTCCAGAATGCATAGATGGCCATCCAAGAGTTCAAAGCTTCCACAACAACAAGGACGTCATCAATTAGCGGTGGGGGAATATGTAACAATATGGAGTTTAGCAACGAAGTTAGTAGGCTAACAAAGTAGGAAATAAGACAAATTAGCCTAGAATATTCCAAAAGTATCTAGGAAGCTTCTTGGGAAGCTTCATGGCTAGCTTAACTTGCACCTCAAGTAAATAGCTTCTAGAAGGTTCCAATTAGCTTAGCTTGCATGCCAAGTAAGCAACTTCTAGAAAGAAGATTCTTGAGAAGATTCCCAATTAATTTGGCTTGCACTCCAAGAAAGCGGCTCAAGGAAGCTTCTTGAGAAGCTTCTCAAGAGCCTTGTATAATGCTTATAAATATAGGAGCCGAAGCTCATGCTAAGCATTTGGAGTTTTCTCTCATTCAAGTGTTCCAATATAAGCTTCTATTCTCCTATTTCTCTCCTCAGGTCTTGGTCTTTTACAATGCCTTTCTTGTTGTAGGATGGCTCCTATTGCTACGCTTAATGATTTGTGGCCAACTTGATTGGATGTTTTGGGTTATACAATTTCAAGATTGGTGCATGTAGTAATATGTCTTTCAATTCTTAAAAGGAAAATTCTTGTGTGATTCTCCATATCTACTTCTTCTTCTTGCCAAGTAGTGCAGTTGGAGAATGTGTAACCTTTGAGGAGTCCTTGATAAATTGATGATAGAACCCTATTAATCCCAAGAAACTCTTGAGTTGAGTCTGATCTTCTAAAGCACTCCATTTTTTTATGACCTTTATTTTATTTGCTATCACTTGGATACCTTTTTCACTTGCTCTATGCCCCAAGTATATCTACTTCAGACTTGCCAAAATTGCACTTTGACATTTTGGCATAGAATTGATTTTGTCATAGAATTTGGAGGACTTCTAGCAAATGTTGCTTGTGGTTCATCATTGTCTTATTGTAGACAAGGATGTCATCTAGGAAAATGATAAATTTTTTATCCAAGTATGGACAAAATATATCATTCATCAAAATCATGAAAGTGGCTGGTGCATTGGTGATGCCAAGCAACATCACCAGGTACTCAAAGTGACCATGCCTTGTTCAAAAGGCAGTTTTATGAATGTCTTCCTCCGCAATCTGGATCTGGTTGTAACCGCTTTGCAAATCAAGTTTGGTAAAAAATTTTGCCCCATTGAGTTGATCAAGCATATCCTCCATGTGGGGGAAAGGGTATTAGTTCTTCATCATTTGTTAATTTAGTCCCCGATAGTCAATGCACATCCATATTGTACCATAAGCCCCATATGGTGATATGCTTGGCTAGATAAACTCTTTGTACAATATATCCTTGATTTGAGCCTTACACTCCTCCAACTCATGGGGTGTTAGACAATATGGAGCCCTACAAGGAGGTGTCTTCCCAGGAATTATCTCGATGATTTTGTTGTCTACTCTCCTTTTTGGTGGTAATCTTGAGGATAGATCATCCAAGGAGACATCTTGAAACTCATTGACCAAATCTTTCAATTTCATAGGAGCTTGTCCATCAAGTTGTGAACTCTAGGCTTCTCTTATTAGACCCATGAAACATCCATTTGTCTAACAAATAGCTATTGTCCCTATGACATAGACAAGTATTTCTTGCTTGTGTGCTCTTTCTTTAACCCCAATGATCTTCCATTGGCAAGTTCTCACTACTTTCTTCCTCCAATTGACCATAGGGTTGTAGTGCTATATCCACAACATACTTAAGATTGCATCATAAAGAGCTAATTGTATTACTTGCCACTCAATTGCTTCCTTATACCCTCCTACATAGAGTGCTACCTTTCTAGGTAACGACTCAATCTTCTCTATCTAACTACTAGGTAATTCTACTTCTTCATTCTCATCCTTCTCTAGATCCATCCTCAACCTTACTGCAATAAAGCAAAACAAGAAATCCTCTATTGCTCCAAGGTCTATTAATACTCTCACCTGATTGCATTCTAGGATTCTGTCTACAACAATCAGTTGTGAGTTTGTGTTCCTCAATCTATGCGCCCTTGTTCTCTTCATTTTCTTACTTTTCCACTTCTCCATTGAGCTAGTAAGGACAAGGTGCATTTATTGGCATTCTTTATTTTCTAATGTGTTTTCCACATCCTTCTCTTCCATTCATCTCTCCATGTTGTTCAAAGATCACCTATGTGGACGTCGAGTGCTTCTTAGAAAATGAGTATGACAATTGATGGTTAGGAGCCCAACTCAACCGCAATTGTAAAATGAAATTATTTTGCTTGAGTCCCTTCCCCTTGTGGGACCCCATCTCCTCTTTTCTTTGACCCGTCTTAGTTCTCCTTGAGTGGTTGTGCTCCTCATTCTCAAAACCAAATGTTGCCCAATTCCATAGGAATTGGTCCAACAAAGTGCTATGTTTCAGTCCAATAATGTGGAGTCAAAAATACCCCCTTCACCTCCTCAAGTGCTCCTACTATTCTTTGAATGCAAGCTATAGCTTCAAAAACCATGCGAGCATTTTGTACCATTACTTCTTGGTGAATTTGCTCTTTTAACCCTTGTTTGAAGTTGTCCAAAGCTTCTACTTGACTCATGTTGGTTATTGCAACCTATAGAGAAAGGAATACCTCCATGTACTCTTGTACAATATTCTTCTACTTCAATCACCGAAGTCAAGTTCAGACAATTGCACAAAATCCATGGATTGGAAATTCTTTAGTAGTCCTTTGTGCATGGCTGTCCAAGTGACTTCATTTCCTTTTGCCAACATTGATCACTCCCAAGTATCATACTATGTGAAGGCCTTATTTGTCAAGTACCCACATGCAAATATGCTGGTAGAATGATTGGTGATTTCAATTATGAACAAGCAAAAGTATCAATTCATTGTTGAAATCCAATTCTTCACTACTCCCATGGATCATTGTCCCGTGTAAGGCTCAATATTTCATGTCTTCTTCATCCACAGTAACAATAAGGTTGCATTATTGGCCGAGGCTAGTGTTCTTTGCATGAGTGACTCTCTAGGTACTTCAACCACTAGTATTGGATTTTGAGATGATTCCACTTCTTGCATTGCCTGATCATTCTTGAAGGTGTGTACTTGACTTTGCAATGCCTCTATGGTCATCATGATCTCCCAAAACTCATTCAACATCCCTTGCATTCCTTGTATCAAATCTTGCAACTACAAATCCATGATTCCTACACACAACAACTCAATTGCTACTTCCTACTTTAATAGAGGTTAAGATGGTCACTTGAGAGGGGGGATAGACTATTGAGACTTCATAGGCTATCACTCATTGATAACATTCCTCACCAAAATTGTGGACTATGAAATCCATGAATATTACTTTTGGTCTAGTCACGTAACGGATTTCTACTTGAGTGTTGAAAGGGAGAGGATTTGGCACATTCAGATCCATCATAATAAAATGTAGATCGTCAAATCCCATTCTTTGTTGTAGATCACCACAAGAAAAAATCATTGGGTTTGGTGAATTCATCATTATCTCAATGAACTTTGCTCCAAAATAGAAAATGAGATATACTCTTACTTGCTCATGTTAGATGGACATAATCAAAGGGATTCACAAACAAAAAGCAAAGTGCAAAATATTATCCTCACAGAGCCTCCATCTCATGTTCTCTCTAATACACTCCTAATTTATTGATGGTACTACGGTTTCTATAATACCAATAGCTAGATATATTAACTAGAGGTGAAAATTGGCTTGGTAACATCTAGAAGGATGTTATGTATAATAGGCTAGGTAGATAAGATAGAGGTATCACCAAAAGAGTACTTCTACTAATAAGGCAAGAACCAAAAATAACCTAAATTGTCAATACCAAAAACTAGACATATCATCTAGAGATGAAAATTGGCTTGGTAGCATGTGGGAGGATATCATGATGGAAGGATACATGATAGGCTCCATAGATCAAACATTAGTGTCACCAAAAGGGGACTTCTACTAATAGGGCAAGAGTTGAAAAAAGTCTCAAAACTTTAGAGCCAATTTTAGAGACCTAAACGGATGAATTAGATCTTGAAAATGTGCAAATGCCTCCAACAAAGAGAAGGCTAGCCTTTCCTCCCCCAGGTTGTCTCATCTAGATATTTCCAATGGTACCTCACCCATGCAAGTTGAGGATTCCTACAAGAAGATTCACTAAAGATTCCCTCTAGTCAAAGAGGGTTTGACCAGCTAGATAGGATCAGAATTGATATGTCACCCATGCATACAAGTAATATAAGGCTAGAGATTGCTAACATGTCACCAATCCATATATCTGATCCAAGTGTAGAGCTTCCTTTGGAGAAGTCTACTTTGCTATATAATACAATCAAGGTGCTCCTTTGAGGACATTGGAGATTGAGTATAAAATGATGTGTTTCTTCTTCTTTGTTTCTCTTGAGGTGTCCCATCCTTGGAAGATTACAATGGTATCAGAGCAAGTATTTCAATCCAAGAGAGCGGATTACCCCTCTTGGAAGAAACATGGGCTACTAAAATTAAGTATTTTTTGAGGAGAGACACCGTAGTGCAATCTATAGATTAGGAGTGTGCTTGAGAGGATGGGATGGAGGCTCTAGGAGGAGAGTATCCACTTTCTGTTCTTGAATCCGTTCCACATCAAGATTATGTACATTAAGTGTGAGCAAGTGAGAGTGTATCTTGTTTTTCATTTTGGAGCAAAGTTCATGGATATAGTGATAAATTCACCAAACCTAATGATTTTATTGTGATGGTTTTGCATATACCAAATCTTCTCCCTTTCAACACTCAAGAAGAAATCTCAACTTAGTTGTTGCAAGAATTGATGCAAGGAATGCAAGGAATGTTGAACTAGTTTTAGGAGATCAAGATGACCATGGAGGCATTTCAAGTCAAGTAGTACCTTCAGTAATGATCAAGTAATGCAAAAAGGAGAGTCATCCCAAACCCTAGTACTAGTGATTGAACCACATGGAGAGTCACTCTTGCCAAGGACACCGACTCCGACTGACAATGAGGCCACATTGTAACTATGGATGAAGAAGACCTGCAACATCAAGACTTACAAGGAATAACGTTCCATGAGAGTCATGGAGAACTGGATTTCAAGAATGAACAATACTTTTGATTGTTCACAATTGAAATCATGGATCATTCTACCAGTGTGTTTGCATGTGGGTACTTGACCAATAAAGCACTCACATGGTATGATGCTTGGGAACAATCAATGTTGGCAGAAGGAAGAGAGGTCACTTAGATGGCCATACAAGAAAGGTTGTTGAAGAACTTCCAATTAGTGGATTTGATGCAAATGGCCCAAACCCGACCATGGGAGTTGAAGTAGAAGAATAAGGTACAAGAATACATGGAGGCATTCCTTGATTTATAGGTCCATAATAACCGACATGAGTTTAGCAAAAGCTTAAGACAATTTCAAATGAGGGTTGAAAGACCAAATCTGCCAAGAAGTAATGGTACAAAACCCTCGTATGGTTTTTGAAGCCATTGCTTGTGCTCAAAGAATAGTAGGATTACTAGGAAGAGGTGAAGGGGTCATCCCAACTCAACAACTCATCAAGCTAAAACATAACACTTTGGTGCACCAATTCCTATGGAATTGTACAACATCCGATTTAGAGAATGAGGAGCATGACCATCCCAAGAAGAACGGAGATGGGTTGAAGAAAGGAGAGATGGGGTCCTACAAAGGGAAGGGACTCAAATAGAATAATATCATTGTTACAATTATAGCCAAGTTGGGTACCTCGCCATTAATTGTCATTCTCATTTTTCTAAAAAAATGAGTATTGTCCTTGACCTCCATATAAGCAATCTTTGAAAACATGGAGAGAAGAATTAAAGAAGAGGATGCAAAAATCACCATGGAAATAAAGATCACCAATAAATGTACCTCATAGCCTTACTGGCTCATTGGAAAAGAAAAATAGTGGGGGAAAGAAGAAGACAAGTGCAAAGAGACTAAGAAAGATAAGCTCCTAATTGATTGTTGTAAAGGGAGTTGTAGAAGGCAATTAGATGAGAGTATTGATAAGACTTGGAGAAAAAAAGAATTTCTTGTCTTGCTCTATTGCAATAAGGTTGGGGATGGATCTAGAGAAGGATGAGAATGAGGAAGAAGAATTACCTAATAGGTAGACAAAAAGGATTGAATCATTACCTAGAAAGGTAGCACTCTATGTATGAGAGTATAGGGAAGCAATTGAGTGGCAAGTAATACAATTAGCTCGTTATGATGCAATCTTAAGTATGTCATGGATAGAGCACTACAACACCATGGTCAATCGGAGGAAGAAATTAGTGAGAACTTGCCAATGAAAGATCATTGGGGGTTAAAGAAAGAGCACACAAGAAAGAATTACTTGTCTATGTCATAGGGACAATAGCTATTTGTAAGAAAAATAAATGTTTCATGGGTCTAATAAGAGAAGCCTAGAGTTCACAACTTGATGAACAAGTTCCTAAGAAAGTGAGAGATGTGATCAATGAGTTTCAAGATGTTTTCTCAGATGACCTACCCTTAGGATTACCACCAAAAAGGAGAGTTGATCATAAAATTGAGATAATTCTTGGGAAGACACCTCCTTGTAAGCCCTCATATCATCTATCACCTCATGAGTTGGAGGAGTATAAGGCTCAAATCAAGGATATGCTACAAAAAGGGTTTATCTAACCCAACATATCATCATATGGGGCTCTTGTCTTGTTTGTGAAGAAAAAGGATGGTACAATGCGCATGTGAATTTATTATTGGGGCCTATATCAACAAATAGTGAAGAATAAATACCCCTTACTCCACATGGATGACCTATTTGATCAACTGAATGGGGCAAAGCACTTCACCAAACTTGATCTACGGAGCAATTATAACCAAATCCGGATTGCGGAAGAAGACATCCACAAGATTACCTTTCAAACAAGGTATGGTCACTTTGAGTACCTGATGATGCCATTTGGCCTCACCAATGCACTAGCACTTTCATGAGTTTGATGAATGACATACTTTTTCCATACTTAGATAAATCTATTATTGTTTTCCTAGATGACATCCTTGTCTATAGTAGCACAAGAATAGAACACAAACAACATCTGAGAGGTTCTCTAGATTCTATGATAATATCAATTGTACGCTAAAATCTCAAAGTGTGAGTTTGGCAAGTCTAAAATAGACTACTTGGGGCATAGAGTAAGTGCAAAAGGTATCAAAGTATTAACAAATAAAATAAGTATCATTTAAAAATGGAGTGCTTTAGAAGATCAAACTCAATTCAAGAGTTTCTTGGGATTGACAAGGTTCTATCGGCAATTTGTCAAAGACTTCTCCAAGGTGGTACAACCTCTAATGACACTACTTGGAAAGGGGAAGAAGTGGATGTGTGGAAGTTCACAAGAATTGGCCTTTCAAGAATTAAAATATACATTACTACATGCACCAATCTTGAAATGGTATGACCCAAAACATCCAATCAAGTTGGTTATAAATGCATCAGGTGTAGCAATAAGAGTAGTCCTACAACAACAGTGGCATGACAGATGGCACACAATTGCATATTTCTCTCAAAATTTATTATTAGTGGAATTCTTTTATCACACCACCAAATGAGAGGAGTTGGCCATTATCTTGGCAACCAAGCATTGGAAGCACTATCTTGGCAAGAAATCATTTGTAGTGGAGACAATCACTAACCTCTAGTCTACCTAGAGACTCTAAAAGATCTATCATATTGACAGATTTGGAGGGCGGAGTGGAGACAAAGGTTCAATATGATGATCACACATGTGGAAGGCAAGAAGCAACTTGTAGATTCATTTACCCAAATGCCTATGGTAAAAAATTTGGTGGTAGAAGTCAAGATGAACCCTAAATTTTGGCCAAGAATTCTTGTTGTTATTAAAAACTAACCCACAAATTGTAGGAACTCAATCATCCAAGGTGTCACTAGTACTTAAGGATTTGCTTTTTGTGATGGTAGGTTATGGATCCCAGAGAACATGGCCATAAGAACCACCATCCTAACAAAATGTCATGATTCCGCCACTGTAGGTCGCGTAGGAGTGGACAAGACCTTTGATATAGCCAAACACCATTACTATAAGCCCAAGATGAGCAATGATGTGATGGAGTATATTTGAAGCAACATATTATGTCAACAAAATTAAAGCTTCTAATCAAGCTCTTGTAGGACTCCTTCAACTCCTTCCTACTCCTACACAACGTTGGGAATAGGTAAGCATGGATCTAGTTTGCAAATTGCCCAAGACCACCTTAGGGTTTGACTCAATCATTGTCTTTGTTGACCATTTTAGTAAAATGATTCATGTGCGTCCTACCACCAAGGACATGAATACTCTACAATTAGCTCAATTGTACTTAGATGCAGTCTTTTCTCACCATGGCTTGTCTTGAGTGCTCATCACTAATAGAGGTCATCAATTCACAAGTTTGTTTTGGAGAACACTCTTTTGTTTCTTCAAAACCAAATTGGCCATGTCTATGGCTTACTAGCTACAAACAAATGGACAAACAAAGCAGGTCAATTGCACTATTGAAGACATACTCCGGTGCTTCACCTTTAAATGAGCAATAAATGTGAGACACCTTATTCTTAGTGGTGGAATTGCATACAACAATTTAATGAATGCATCTACACAAGCCACATTGTTCTTCCTCATGTATGGGGACCATCCTTTCACACTTTTAAGCTTGATGAGGATCCACATGGTGGATACCTGTTGTCAACACTTTTGTTTCTAAAATCCAACAAGGAATGGAGAATGCCAAAAACATGTTGCAGATTGCCCAAAATCAATAGAAGTAGTATGTAGATGCACATCATCAGCACATGGAGTTCAATGTTGGGGATCAAGTCTAGTTGTCAACAACCAACCTCACATTAGTTGGCCCTTGTAAGCTCAGATCTCATTTTATTGGGCCTTTTCCCATCCTTTGTTGCATTGGCGCAATGACCTATCACCTCAAGCTACCACCACATATGAAGATCCACCCAATATTTCATGTTTCCTTACTATGCCAATATGCTCTCCAACCACTCCGCTTCTCTTCCATACAAGAAAGTTGACCTTGTCCAATTCTCATTGATGAGACAGAAGAATATGAGGTCAAACTCATTCTCCAAAAGCGCATCCATGGTACTCGCCATCCACATTTGGAATATCTGGAACATTGGAATGAGTACCCATTGTATGAGGTAACGTAGGAACCAATAGCCAATGTGACCAATGCATTAGTGTTAGTGAAATCTTTTGAGCAATAACTTCACAACAAGGATGTTGTCTTAAAAAGGGGAGGTTTGTAATACCAATAGCTAGACATATTAGCTAGAGGTGAAAATTGGCTTGGTAACATCTAGAAGGATGTTATGTATGATAGGCTAGGTAGATTAGAAATAGGTGTCACCAAAAGAGTACTTCTACTAATAGGCAACCAAAAATAGCCTAAATTTGTAATACCAAAAGCTAGACATATAATCTAGAGGTGAAAATTGGCTTGGTAACATCTAGAAGGATGTTACACATGATAGGCTAGGTAGATCAGATAGAAGTGTCACCAAAATAGGACTTCTATTAATAGGACAAGAGTCAAAAATAGCTTGGAACTTTAGAGCCAATTTTGGAGGCCTAAACAAATGAATTAGACCTCAAAATGTGCAAATTCCTCTTGAATGACATACATGTTGGTGTGTCCTCCTCCTTGGTTTGTCTCATCAAGAGCTTTTCAACAATACCTCACTCATGCAATTTGGAGATTCCTACAAGAAGATTCTCTAAAGATTCCCTCTAGTTAAAGAGGGTTTGACCAACTAGATAGGATCAAAATAGACATGTCAACCATGCATGCATGCAACTAATCTAAGGGTAGAGATTGTTGACATGTCACCAATCCATGTATTTGATCCAAGGGTGGAGCTTGCTTAGGGGAAGTCCCTTTTGCTATATAGTACACTCAAGGTGCTCTTTTAGGGACATCAAAGATTAAGTGCAAAATTGTGTGTTTCTTCTTCTACATTTCTCTTAAGGTCTCATATCCTTGAAAGATTACAATTTCTCTCCTCAAAATCACTCAATCTCGGTAGCTCATGTTTCTCCAAGAGAAGTGATCCACTCTCTTGGATTGAAATACCTGCTTTGATACAATTTTAATCTTTTGAGGATAAGAGACCTTAAGAGAAACACTAGAGAAAACACAAAGCTCTACATTCAATCTATGATGCCCCAAAGGAGCACCTTGACTTTATTATACAACAAAGTAGATTTCCTCAAAGGAAGCTCCATCCTTGGATTAGATACATGGAGTGGTGATATGTTAGCAAGCTGTAACCTTAGATTAGTCATATACATGGGTGACTTGTAGGTTTTGATCCTATCTGGTTGGTCAAACTATCTTTGATCAATGGGAATTTTTAGAGAATCTTCTTATAGAAATCTCCAAATCGTATGAGTGAGGTACCATTGGAAAGCTCTCGATGAGATAAACCTAGGGAAGGGTAAGGCCAACCTCTCCCTTGTTTGGAGAGCGGGGAATCTACTCATTTTTAGGCCTAATTAATCCTTTTAGGCCTCCAAAATTGGCTCTAAAACTTCCATGCTATTTTGACTCTTGTACTATTAGTAAAAGTCCTCATTTGGCAATACCTCTATCTGATCTACCTAGCCCATCATACATAACATCCTTCTAGATGTTACCAAGACAATTTTCACCTCTAGATAATATATCTAGCTTTTGGTATTATAAATTCAAGTTGTTTTCAGCTCTTGACTTGATGGTAGAAGTACTTTTTTGGTGACACTTCTATCTGATCTACCTAGCCCATCATACATAATCTCCTTCCAAATGTTACCAAGCCAATTTTCACCTCTAGATAACATGTCTAATTATTAGTATTACACAATCAAAGGAATCTTTAATGGCTATGGAACAAGCGGCTACATTTTCTACATTCAAGATACACAAAAGTGGATATGCTAACATCATGCATGCTTCATAGAGCACACCACACAACAACCTATGACAATTGAAGTTGACATTAGTCCTAGTGATAGCTATGATTTCTTTGATGATAATATAGACAAATCAAATCTGATTAACAATGATATACTTGACCTTCCTCTAGTAGAAGCATAGACTATCACACCACAAAATTCAGTGCCACCCGTCAACGCTTTGCACAAATTGAGTATGCTACCACTACAACATCTAACAACAACAAGAAGAAATTTCACAATCAATTGATGACATTGAAGGCACATTATCATACTCCACTAAACTAACATCCTATGCTGCAACACTCAAAAGTTTTCATGCAACACGATGGAGTGAAGCCATGCAAGCTGAATACAATGCACTTATTCAAATGCAATGTTTCACATAAATGCCAAGGTCTTACCTTCCTCTACAAATGTCACCTGCTCCAAATGCACATGCACATGGAGTTACCAAAGCTCATGTGGTAGCACAATGCTACACTCAAATTATTTGCATCAACTATTAGAACACATTTGCACCGGTTGCTTCTATGGCCACTATGTGCATCTTACTCAGAATGGCTGCAACACATGGTCTCTTTGTTGAGCAGCTAGATGTCATCACAACTTACATTAATGGAAATCTTGAAGATGATGCATACTTGGCACCATTACATCAAAGTCATCATCACCAAAGGACTTATCTTGCTAATTCCAATTCCCGTTGAGAACAACCTGGCAGATTCTCTCACTAAAGTGCTCCTTGGGCCTCAAATATCTACACTTCTTGCACATATTGGTCTAAACCCCCTTCGTTAGACCTCAAACTCTCTAAACCTCTCTTTCTCCTTCTTCCTAAGCTCTCACATTCCCATGTTCTTCCAATATTCCTCCACAGCTTCCAATACGCAACTCCTGCATTTTCCCTTGTCCAACACTACCTTTGATCCCGACCCCGACACCCACGAAGCCTTCACGGTCAGAGGGGGGTGTTGCCACATGGCAGTTCACTTGCATTGCTCAGCATGCAGCAGCAGCTTAGTCACGACCCCTCATTCAATTTTCTCTTGATACAGTGCTCCTCCCTTAAAGCTATGCACATTGTAACTAGATATCAGACTTTTCTCCTGTTTGCGTTCTCTTTCTCCTGTAATACGTTTCTGTATGTAAAGAAAGGGCTATTCAGCTCTGCAAAGTATATAATTACTTTTAACTAACTTTCACTAAGGTCGTACGTGAAAGGTCTTGGATTTGATTTGATAATACAAAGAAATGAAACAAAGTATTTATACACAGAAATGGAACGAAGTACCGCAAGGTATAATGAGACGCCCGTCAGCATCCACTTACAAATCTGATCGGTTATCCGAACTTGATAAGAGTATCTATAGTTTTCATTCAAGGTTAATATCAAGGTTGCAGGTTAATGTGTGAGATCAGGGTACTGTCACTATTTCATCATAGAAGTTGTCTGCTCGGTTTTCACAGCTTCTTCAACTCAATCCTCGAAGCTACAGTCGCTTAGATCAAACCAACTAACCGAGACAGAAACTGGTACACGAGACTCATCCGCTATCCAATCCAAAACGACTGAGATAACGATAGAAGTATAAAGAGTAGATCAAGCGTGATAAAGAAAGTCAATTTGGGTGGCATGCGGATCAAGTTGGACAAACTCGAGGAAATTGCACGCACAAAGTCAAATGTACAAGTTCAATAAGCTAGAGGATTGGTAGTATCTGCATAACACTTCAAAGATTATGTTCCCCGGGGTTGGGGGACAATCGATGATTATGATGTTAGGATTCCTCTAGAAGGGGGTAAAGTATGCTGCTAGCCTGTTTGATTGGTTCATTTCAGTAGGACAGTTGCGCGAAATGCTCACCATGACCTAATTATTTGGCAAACCTTACCAAGTGCAGGACTTTCCTCATTACTCCTCGTCGAGATATCCATTGCAAGTTCTGACATCCAGTTTCACTTCATTGTAAGCGGCGGTTCTCAATGTCACCACACGTTGTAGGAACTAAGGTCCACTTATTTATTAGTTTGATGTAATTCTTATCGGTTTAACGAGCACCAGACTGTGAGTCGAGCATTTCATCGCCTCTACGGACATGTGCACATTGTAAGTGAAAACTGACGTGTTAAGTATCGTTCCTCATGGATCAATTTTTATCCGGAATCGGCTCTTGAGTTTCTCCCTCGAGTTTGACAACTACAAGGCTCAACTCCAAACTTCTGGGAATCAAAACATCTTATAAGCATTGATTTAGTTAGTGAGAGGATATGCAGTCGTGTAGAAGGCGAACGTGGAACGCGAAATTGCTTGTCTGGCGGTATACGAAAGCGGAATGTTCGCGGCCAAACCAGTTTCCACGAGGAGTGAAGTTGATCAACTGCCTAGGGAAATCCGTTACCAAAGCAGCGTAAGTTACGGTGACCGTAAATGTGGTGCAGGGGTACATACCGCAAAGTAAACTACTGTACGGTAGAGATTAGGGATGGGAAATGACCAGCTCGTTACAAGGACACTGGGGAGTGTCGTCGGTTGGCCCGAAGGCTCTCGTGGGAAGGGCAGGCGGACTACGGTGTGGGGAGGGTTCAAAGTGCAAGCACGAACATACGAAGAAGAGAATACTGTTAGAAAAAGCAGGAGAGCGAGGCGGAGATCACTTTCTTCGTAGCTGTGCGGAGGCGATTTGCTGCCACGGCGGGGAGGAGCCCTGGAAGTGAGAAGGAGTGTGACGTGATTGTTCATGATTTTTGAGCACTTCGTTTTGACTTATTGTCAAATCGAGTGTATCGTTGAAGGTTGATGGCTAGCTTGGTGTGAGCGTGAAGTGATATGAAACCTTTTTATGCGCAGTGTGGTCAATCTATTCGACTGGTAACTGATTGAAGTCTGTTACAAGGATTTGGTGAGGAGATGTGCTGTTTAAAGCTGCGTGTAAAGTGTTCACAGGTACGGTCATGGTACAGTTGTGCTCATTTGCGAGTCCGCATCCTCGCCTTCGGCTGACGAGCAAGATGTGCTCCTCTTGCTTCCGCAAACCTATCAAACAATAAATTGGAACGTTGAATGGTCTCCACTCGTCACAGGATAGCTATGAAGTCTGAAAGTTTTGGCAGGAGTCATACATCAGATCATACAGCTCTGCACGTTGCAGTGAGCAAGAACGAAGTACAATTCCATTCGATGGGAACTAAGTGAGACGTTGGAGGGTAAGGACACACCAGGGTTTACGCCGGAAAATTCGGAAGAAATTTACTCAGTTGGGAAGGAAGGGAATGGAGCAGTATGAAGGGCCCTTGTTTCCGGTTCACCTTTCTTAAGAGCGACGATAAGAACACGATGACGACCGCAGGGGCCACTTCAAATGTTCGACAAACTTCTCCATACCGTACCTTTCTCACGCCCTTAACCTATTCTCTTGAGGTGTACCCGCCTTTCAGTCTTCATGAATGAACCTCTGCACCTTCCTCTGGTCTACCAATTATGTTTACCACCGTGCTCTGTTACAAAGTCCCACTCGCAGCCATCATGATATTTAGGAATTCCGTGAAATTCGTAGAGGATGATCGCGGTGGCTTGAGTAAGTACCGCACTTGCAGGTTTACAGGCTAACGACTAAAGTAAGATCCTTACGAGCATCAATACCTTCATCTAAAAATATAACATTTCTACCAATTTTGACGGGTATTAGCATCTTGAGCGTGACCTTAGTGTCTACGTGTATACGGCCAAGCTCCTCATCCACGTCACTGCTCACAACGCCGGTTTATGTGATGTGTTTGGCGGATGCCATGACGGATTGCGAGCCAGGATAGCCAAAAGGACCAGAGCGCCATAATATCTTCCAGTTTTGGTTGGGTCTTTGTCATGCATCCTCTAGAAGTGTTGCTAACGGCTGCGAGGACACATCTCGGAGAGCACAGCACTGAGTGAGGTTGGATGAGTTTGAATTGACTGACCGTCTGTGCACGAGGTAGGCTATAGTTCCTGGTAAGATACGTTTTGCGTGTGAAACTGTTTGACTATTGATTCTGGTAGATATTCTCAGAAGATGTTCCAGTTTGGTCGTGGTCTTTGTCATATGGAATTCCATCATCAGTATAGGCGCCTGAGTTATTGCTAATGAGACATTTTTAATTTCCAAACCAAGAAGTGGTGAGTGTTTGCATAAACCAGGCTTCGGGCTCAAATAGACATGCAGACTAACTCGTAGAGCCTTTTCCATTTTTCGACCTGAGGATAAGATTTTCAACTTCCTCTTAAGGGGATGGCGAGTCCTCTTAAGGACCGCGCAACCACCCACTACAAAGGGGGAAAATGTAATGACAGGGCATCGGAGATAAACTGACCAATGAGCAAAGATCATTCTAATCTGAAACATGCACCCACTTATTTTGTACGAGAAAATCTTCTGCTCGTAGTTTCAGATTAAAGTGATGTTATGTTATTCCCTAGTTCATCTCCGATGAAACTACACCTGCTTTGAAGCGTCTGTGTACTCTCATTTCGTTAATTCTAGGGTCGCTGGTCTGTCTGTGTCACTCATTGGTCTCGTTTGTTCTTAGATGTAAAAAGCACTGAGATATTGTGAAGCTAAACTTACAAGTAACACTGGCCAGGCAGTGAATGGTAAAGTGTGAGATCTGCACCAAAAGCCAACTGCCTATACTTGCCTAGAGGATTCCTGCTAATTTTGTTGAGAGGTAGCGGGACAACGTTGTTGACAGCGGGAATCGCCAACACCAGATCCACACGATCATGCGGTGTGCATCTAGCCCGTATTGCACGTTACGAGCTTGAATAGGTCTTTTCCCTGTTCACGCTGCAATCGTAGTCTTATCCAAGCAGAATGTGTGAGTGAACGAGCGAGATCTGCAGTCTAAGTAGGCGAGGATCCAACATAGACCGCAACAAATGCGTTTCTATTATCAAGT
Organism: Lunularia cruciata; assembly: GCA_948567375.1. Classification (NCBI taxonomy): domain Eukaryota; kingdom Viridiplantae; phylum Streptophyta; class Marchantiopsida; order Lunulariales; family Lunulariaceae; genus Lunularia; species Lunularia cruciata. Next base: position 49,120,900 of record OX419756.1, on the reverse strand, counting down.
CTCTTACTATTAGGGAACCTCTTCGGCTGAATTCGCGGATTAGACAGAATGACGTGGGCGTCGAGCTGGCCTGATAGGGGAGACATTCACCTGCTGCACGGCTAGATAGCAAATTATCATTTGAATGGATCTTTCTGTGTCTTTTGCGTTTATTTGTAAGAAACGTGAGAAACGTAAACTCAGTCTTCACTTGCCAGACGAAAAGCAGGTGAGTGCTGATTCTGTAGCTTATAACTACTGTAAAGAACCCTTTACATGCTGTGAAGTGGACTGCAACCCATCCTTGTGCTCCCGTTTCCTATTATAAGTATGAGGCCCAATAATGGAGAACCAAAGGGTCAAATCCCCCTGACGTATCCAAGGGGAAGTGGACGATGATTGTGTTTGGTAGCTTGACCTTAAACATGCACACCAAGCGCCAACCCCACAAGATCCACAGTCATATGATGGTGAATAGTGGTAGGCATCCTTCCGACATTACTCTCAGATGGATGTATGTAGCTAACGTCAAGTGCTTCAGATCGTCATTTGGTTGGTAGGTGGCGGATAGCACTTCAAATTAAGGAGGAAGTAGAAGAGCTTACTAGCCATCACCACAGCCTCGTAGGTCGTTGGCTACATTGGGATTGGATATGCTATGCGGGTTACAGGGAAGTACCGTTGGGTCAAGAATCTTTCCTTACCATGCTGCTGAAATTCACCTCAATTACTCTTCCAGGCTCACTACCCCAAGCTTCGCCGTTTCAGGTTACTACCGGTTCCTATGAATACGACTAGCTTAGTGGCTTCAACGCACAGTTAAACTTGCACAAGTACGTTGAAAAGTTGAAGTTCTTAACTTGATTGTGGAGTTTTCACTGCGGCATTGAGTGCCATCGGCCACATAGATATACATACCAAAGGCTTCCACTCAATATAGAAGAAGCTGGTCTCGCAGGTTGTGCACACTTATGCATGCAATTGTCGATGAGCTCGATGCCAGTAACCTTGTAGCGATTTAAAACAACGACACGTAAAACCATTGAAAGAAAGAAGAAATGCCAAGGCGGAAGGTCACACAAATCTTTCAGCCTTTAGGACCATGTAGAGGGACCTTGATCGTCTATATTTTACGAGAAAGGTAATTACTCCCCAAGGAAGAACCACAGGATTTCGCTGGTTTTGATTATTCACTTCACGTCCATCGATCTTACCTTCTATCTGTAGAGACTATCAAATGGGCATACTGGGTGGTGTTGGGCTTCCGAACTCTTTTGTGTCCACCCCTGTAGAGGATGAGCCTGCAAGCCTGAACGGTAGAAAAGCTCAAACCACTTGCATTTATCTTCATTCGACAGCAGAATAACATGTTTCTGTGACCAAGCAAAAAGTTCGTCGATTTTCGGTTTGGACGGCTTAATCGCTTTTGTACAGTGCCATTAAAGAAACATTCTCGACGAAGCTAAATACGATAATCAGGCATCATTCAGCGTCTTCTATACCTACAATTTTATAGATTAGGAACTAGATGTAACCGTTCAATGGGATGCGACGCTTCAGGTTGTTTGCGAGTCAATCTATCTACTATCCCACTTCACTTGAACCGGAACTCTAGTCTCTTTTAAAGCTGAGTCATTGGCTTTCCTCAGTTTTGCTGTCTATAACTGGACATATTTCGGAGCAGTCAATAACACGAAGAAGTCGACGTGCTCTCCTTCAAATACCAAAGCTATCCTGAGAATCAAGAGTTGAGGAAATTGTAAACCAGAGTCTAGCTCCTCTATTATGATACATGAGCTGCAATATCGCAAACCGAATTCTCTGTAACATATCGTCGTGATCAAGAACGGTAGTCATAGTTACATAACTAATATCCAACTTGCTATACGCAAATATTCTCTCCAGTCTAGTGTAACCCATTTGGCTTGTTCGACTACAGGAGGTGGCTAACGTCCGAACTAAAGAAGTATGGGTGTGATGATGCAGGTACATCTAGGGCTGAAGAGGCTTCCACAGCAAAGGCGGATGTAAGTATATAGACAATTGCCACAAGCCTTCGCTCGAACTGTTTGGTGCCCCCGCATCCTATCTTTTTCTTCTCAAAATCCAGAATCAAGTCACTTGTATAACGCGGCTTACCAAGACAGTCCCGTCACAGGGATAATACAAAGACCAAGTACACCATTAAGGATACTGTAACGAACCTCCACACAGTCTTGGTCTGTCGTCTTTTAATGAAAATTCAGATGAAGGTGTATCAGAATGAATTGCGCCTGAAGCTTGTGCAGTCGACAGAGGAAGGGTTTTAAATCTTTGCTCCAATCGACGAGTTCTTGTATGGTGGCTTCTACATGCATCATCAGCAGCCAGTACAAACAGACTTGAGAATAAGCTACGCTGACTATCTGTCAAATTTAATAGGTCGTGATTCCGGTCGCATAATCAAGTTGGAGGACTATCTGAATAAATTAATCACAGATCTTGCATGAAGAATGCCTCGGCTTGTCCATGTAAGGAGAAATAGATCATGAAAAGATTGACAGTTGCGATCATGACAAGATTCCAGGCACTCGCTTCCACTAGTAATGTCTGCACGCTCTCGCTCTCCTTCATATAGCTCCAGAGATGACCCCGTGATTGCACACTGCGTTCCGGAAATTCACCTACATATATCGTCTGAGATGACTTGCTAGATGTCTGAAGAGAAGATTGATTCCTGGAAACGCAGTAGCCTGGAGCATGACCTTTCCGCCACTAAATTTGAGAAGTTTCCGCCACCTCCTTTTGAGAAGTCAATCTCATTAGGAAGTAAGCGCTAAAGTATAGTGTCCTCAGAATATAGTCCTCACCTTCCCTAGTCCAGAGTTTTAGGTAACTTTCGCGAATCTCAAGCTGATTACCACGCCATAAATTATAGCAGATATCTCTCATTTCCTTAATGCAAAGTTTCAGGTTCTTGAATCAACCTGGTCCAAAACCTGAAGAGTTTTTCATTTCATTACTATTCCTCTTCATCCCTTCTGTAATCTTCGGCAAACTCAGGATTGAACAATTAACGGAACTAATCCATGGTTTGTATTGCTGCCAGCAATCGAAGAATCACGTCAAAACCTCTAGTGAAGTGGAAAACGTACTAGCGAGATCACTGCGGAATGAAAACGATTTGCTGCGTTTTCAGCTCAACGACATTATCTCTCGAGAAAAGAATCAGGTGTGATAAAAACCGCAACTTAAGAATCTGTCTGCCTAGCACAAACGTGAAATGCTCTATTGGCTTGCAATATCCTCCCTCGACTTCGTTATGAGTTGGAAGTTGGAGCAAATGAAACTTAATAGGAGATCCGACCACATAATGTGATTGCATCTTACTAACTGCCAAACAACTATGGTTGCAGCGTATAGAATTGCAAAGGCTCAGATCACACCGCGATGTGGAAGTCTCTCAACTTGTGAGTGCTGCGACGACGCAGCTGAAGTCCGAGGTTGATCAATTGAAGGGCTTGCTGCAATCCACATCAGCACAGCTTCTGCAAGCTCTTTCTGACAAAGAAAAACTGGTCACCGATAGGGACCAATCATTTCGAGCGCTCCAAGACCTTAAACATGGAGCCGCAGCCAGTGAAAGTTCGATGCGCAGTCGCTTGCAGGATCTGGAACAGACTGTTAGCAAAAGTTTTGCGATGGCTTCCGCCTTAGCTGATTCCGTTGATGCCTTTCAGCGGCATGTCCTTCCTACTTTCAACCCGTCCGCCTCTGACTTGAACGAGAATTCCAAGGAGCCCGCTGTCTTAGGAGTACCTAAAACCTTGACCGAAGAGGTATTGTACTCACGTATTTCATTCTCATAAGACCAAAAAACCGTCTCCGTCATCGGAATAAGTCATTAGTGCAGCTCATAGTACAAAACTCAGATCAAGTGGTCAACTGTATGACGGAAGAATTGCCATACGCGGCCCAACCAGTCTGACTTGTCTACTCTGTCTTTGGAGCCAAGCAGTTACTGAGGCTGGAGGGCGGGCTGACTCTTCTAAGAGTTCTTGTGGACGCCAAAAATGACACCCTTGTTTTGATTCGGGGAAAGGTCTGATCCTCTGCTTATACCGTTTAACTCTCGTTCTGTACTGGAACAAGCAAATCTCTCCGTTTTCTTGAAACATAGAACCAAAGTTGATTTTCTGCCAGCGCAAGGACATGTAGGCACACTACCCAAGATCAAAGTTTTTTCATCCAGCCAGGATATATTGGAGTCTCTACTGCGTTCTTGTCTTAATAAACTAGTGCGATGGTTCGGACGGTCATGACTCCGAAATAGAATAGACATTACTATCGTTCAAATCAGGCACAAGGCGAGAAGATAAAAATTCATTTCTAATCCGTTCTCTCACAATGTGAATTCTGATGAAGGTTACACTTGCCCTGGGTGCCTTGAATAATTTATGTTGCAGTTGAAGCAAGAGAACGAGGAGCTCAGAGCAGAACTCCAGGTAGCGCGAGAAAGAGACTCAAAGCATACCCTTGCAGAGCAACAACAGCCCCCTCCAATAAATGCGGATGATGTGGCATTTGAGAAGACCATGCTCCGGCAAGAGTTGCATTCGTTGCAGGTGCATCTTAAAACTAGTTAATGAAACGTCCTGATCACGTGCAAATCCACCCTCCTTGGTGAGTGAAGGGGCCTTCGGTTCATATAAGACTGCCACTCATAGCAGCCACTTACTTGTGTACAATAGTTCACAAAATGCATCTCGCGTTTGGGAACAAGAACACGTTCAAATCCTTTGTTTAAACATGAAATTTCCGACGTCAGATTGTTTACTGCAGTCTTGGATGAATGCAGAATCTCTTCAATGCGGAAGTGAAGCAGTTGAAGGCCAAGTTGAAGATGTATGAACTGGAGGATCAAGCTGGCCATGGGCGTTTTGAAGAGGTTCAAAAGGAACTACTCAACCTACAGGACAAGCTTGTGGTTCTCGAGGGATCTAGAGCTGTCTTGGAGTCACGTCTGAAGGAAGAAACGTCTGCACGCTCTCAACTTGTTTCTCAATTGTTTACTTTGAGAAAAGTATGTTGGATTCTTGCTTTGCATGAACCTTCGATTTATTGCTATCATAAGATGATGTTCACTCTACTGTGTGATTCTTTGAATATTAAGCATCCTTTCATAAGAATCTCACTGTATCTTACGAAGTTTTTGAAGATATTGCTGAATATGTTTGAAGAGAAGAGTCTATGAAAAATATACGGGGAACACATTTTCCAAGAAACGATCATCTGAAGCCTGTATATTATTAAAATTCGGTGCAGGAGAATGAGAAGTCTAAATCTGAGCTGGAGACTTTGAAGCTGAACCAAAAGGTAATCGATTAAAACTGGCCGATACCTCATTTCTAGATTCTATACTCGGGCCCTGCTCTTATAATGAATGAGCTGAATTTTTTATCTGCAGTTTCTTGTGAGACAACCTCGGAGTGGACGAATTCCAGTTGAGAAGATGGATTTGATGAACACCATGAACCAGCTGTTGATGGAAATGAACAAGCTGAAAGGTGATAAGGTTGCTCTTGAAGAGGAGTTAAAAGTGCAGAAAAGGTCGCAGGTTCGGGAGTACGTGAAGAGAACTGTGACTGCTCGAGATGTGACGATGGCCGCCAGTAACAAGGTTCGATGTCCTACCTGAAACTTCAAAGCGGAGTCTTGGACTTGTGTTTACTCTTTCTATCTTACCTTTTGGAGAAAAGTCCTATCCATATATCGCATACTTCCAGCCATTATCAGCGACTGAATAGTATGTCTAGAGAATTTATGAAAGCCCTCGTAAGAGCAGGCTACTCTGATCGACCATCCAGCAGCAGTTTCTGTACCATAACTTGGTAGGTATTTAGCTGCACTTTCTTAAAAGCTTGTTTGTGCTGTAAAATGAGTAACTCTCACGATAGGAATGTCCTTCTTAGAGATTTGGAGTCCTCGGTTTGATAATACAAAACTAATAAACTCCAGTTGCAAACTTATTTAGTGTTTTCCCTATTAAAATGTCATAGATCAAATTTGCAACTGATACACAACGCTGTGGAAGCATCACGTTCACGCAGTTTCTGCTATAAATGGATGCATCCAACCTCATTTTCTCGATTAACAATTTTGACGCGATCTTTAGATGGACCTCTCAAGATAAGCACGGAAAGGTCATAAAACCTCCTCCAAGAATCCACTGTTAAAACTTTCATAGCAGTGAATTGCTTTTGAATCGTGCCTTGGTTGAAATACTCAGGTAGGCGATTTGGAATTGGCATCCAAGCTAGCAACCGCTCGTTTACAGCAGCAGGTTGTGCAAGGGGGATCAAGACATTCTTCAACCACGTCGGGGACACCATTTTCTTTAACAGATTGTAACAAAGACATCTCTAATGGCATGGCCATGATTAGCATGATTTGAGGTCAAGGAGGAAAACAAAACATCCTGGTCAAGAAGCTACGCGGCTGGCACCCTGTCAGCCAGGATCAACAAAGTTTGATCTCTGAGAGAAGGCAAGCAGGCTGGTCCAGATAGCCAAGCACTAGTGGCATGGTCATGATCAACATAGTTTGATCTCTAAGAGAATTTTAAGCAAGCAGGGTGGTCCCAGGAATATGTATAATCGGCATGGCGTAACCATGAAGTACAAGGTTTTGATCTGCAGGATACAGAAAGAAGGCTGCTCCAAATATTATTAAGCCTTCTTGAGATATCAAGTCGACAATATTGCAATCAATTGCGCTATGTAGGAACCACATGTCAGGATTAGGAACACGATATTCTTTCACATAGGTACTCTTGCTTGTGGTTGTAAGAGGTATTTCCCAGATGTAGCTATTCATTACAAAGAGGCAGTATCTGAGCTCCTAATACGTTCTGGATGCTTGAAACAACGTAAACTGTACTGTTAGTTTGTGCTTCACGCTTGTGCCCCGGCCCCTTCAGCCAAATGCTTATTTCATACTAAATAGTCTGTTCCGAACCGAAAGGGAAACTGGATGATACGTGCTCTTCAATAATAACTGTTGTTTCTGTTCAATATTCTGGTAACTTTGATTGTATGTCGTTCAGCCATTTTGAGATGGCTGAACTTCGTAGAGTGTGGTATGATCCCTTTCGTCAAACGAGCAAGAATTCAGAAGGCCAAACGATAACAAAGAAGGAGGATTTTGAGGTGATCCCTTGTACAGCAGAGGTAATCTTCTAATCGTGATTTAGCTGTTTAACATATCTTTCGTTCATTAAGCGCTGAGACGTCCTTGCAAAGACAATGGCATGCGCAATGAAGTCGCAACCGTATAAGTGAGCGTGCTCTTGCTTTTCGTGCTGCTAAGTGGTTTCAGCTTCCAAAGTGGACAGTTTGTGATATATTTCCGGGAAAACTTCAACGGCGATATCTCCCTACGAACTTTTGAGGACATCTACTTTCCTTTGTGCTATAGATTCCCTGTTTGTCAATATATGGTAACATGTTTATTAAATGAAGGCTTGTTGTATGTTTAGATCGAACGATGCTGCCGGCCGATTGAACTGACAGAGACTATTTGACTCTTGTAGGCAGAGAACACAGGACAGCTGAGGTCTCCTTGGAGATTTCAGTCGTGTGAAGTTCTTGTGAGACTTCCGCTGGGATTTCACTCAACCAGCAAAACTGTTCTACAGCGATTTCACCCACGGTGACCTTCATGACGGTTCAAAAGATGCTACGATGCAGACAATCCCTTGTTGGAACAGTCCAGCAAACGATAAGTCGACAATGGAGTTTCCAGTCTTTCCTTTTCTCGGGAAACACGCATTTTGTCATCAGCTCCCACATTTTCACCAGGTGCCAACCAGCAATCGGTTGAAAAGCGCTAGCTGGTGGAGCACTGCTATTTTGATTGTCTATACTACTATACTACATGTTCTGACTATGATTAGTAGAGGCGGATCACAGAGCCTCCAAGTGATGAGTCTTTTCTCAAACACGAATGCTTCAACCAAGCTAATATCCAACACGAGGACTTCTTTTAATCTTTGATACGCAGGACGAGGCGAGTGAATCAAGGAGCGACCTGAGCAAAACCCCACTCTAATAATCGTCATAGTAGAAGTTAAGGTCAGCATCTCTTCGATACTGTGAAGATGAACACTGATAGTCGATTGAGATTCCTAGAGATTCTATGAAATAAAGTGCACACGGTGACTCGTGCTATCGGTCAAACTTCAAGCATGCAGGTATCCTCAAAGTGTCGATTGGATAACTAGAAGGGACGAATTCTTTTATTTTCGTGATGCAGTTTCAGATGCTGCAGGAGGATATACTGTACATGGTTGCAGTATCAACAAAAATGAAGAAGGATCTGAAGCTTACTGCACCAGTGGGATAGAATGGGAGGAGGGTTTAGTACGGAGCCCCCAAATCGAGAAGAGTAAACTCGGATGATGTGGTGATCATCGTTCAGATAATATACACGCCGTAATTGTGAGGTTTGAAAAGAACTTTGACATACGATCTTACTTTATCTGGGTTCTGTGAAGGCGTGCATATTTAAATCTGCAGAGATTTTGAAAATGTCAGCTGTATCGATAGCGCTTCTGGAAACTTCAAGGTTGGCTGCAGGAGGAGATGCAGGTGCTTCTAGATCTCCAACATGGACTCTGCTGCCTCTTTTGCGAGCCTGGTGAAGAGACCAGAGCGTCAACCCGATCAAAACCGCCAAAACTCCAGCACCACCGAGACAGAGTGCGCGCATAACTAGCTTGCGAAGTGAATTACTAGTAGAAAACTGGAAATTTCTAGCAGGTCCGCTGGTGTTGAAGCTCCAGGCGTGCACGACATGCTCTGCTGATAAATCTCCAGTCGCAGCTGCAAAGCCAACGTACATGGTATCTTCCATAACAGAAGTGAGGTCGAATGGGAGTGATATAAGTGGGCGTCCTGGTTTACTGCCAACCAAGGGGCTGATGCTTACTTCGATATTATGCGTCTTGCTGTCATAATCTATCCATGCCTGCAGCTGGTAACCAGTAAGCGATACATGCTTGAAGTGATCATCCTTATCCCAGAATCCTGCGGGTGAGGTCCTTTCGGAGATCATGTTGTTCACATCTATACCAACATGATTGCCATCAGGATCCTGAAGGTTTGGATTTTGCCATGTATCGAATTCCACAGCGAACGTATGGGCTACAATGCCTAGGTTTCTAGCATCCAGGACTCCCAAGTAGCCTCCTCCACTACCTACAGTGCTGCTGTTTGGGCCCATCACAAAAGCTAAGCCATCGCCGATTTGGAGCTGGTGAGGATTGAGAATTTCGAAGATGAAGGTGGTCGAGAAAGAGGTCGGTGCCTCGGTCCCTGGATGCCTGCCTCGGATGGGACGATGATACAACACTTTCCCAATTCCATGGGAGAGTGGGACAATTAAAGTTCCTGAGTTTGTTTCATCAATGGGAATCTGTTTTGAAGTCAGATAAACCTTCTCATCGAATTCAAATGAATCTCTTAAAAAGGTCAAAGAGGATCCGTTGAAACTCTGGAGGTAAAAGTCTCTTACGGTATCAGCTGCTTCCGAGAACACTATATCATGATGCGAGCACAACGCTATGATGAACATAAAGGTAGCTGCTGAAGTGATGTTATCGATGCTGATCTTCGGCCATGACGACCATCTACGAGAATCTCTACAGCTATCACTTTGTTTCCTCAAGGTCATAGCGGATCGTCACTGAATTTCGCTTCTTATCGCTTACGAAGAAGGCACTCACGATCTCCCGCTCCTTCTGGTTGAACTCGACATTTTTGCCTGAATGAAGCAGCAAACTGTGGGAACAACTCCCGATTAGCGAGCTTTTCTACATCCACTTAACTGCGCTTCGCTAGCATTTGTCTCCCATGCAACCCGATATGGTCGTCCTTCTTGATCTCCTCCCTGTATGCGTCTCTCTTCCTCCGACTAGGAGATACAGCTCGGTGCTCTCTCTCCCTCTCAAAGACAGAAACATGCAACGAGTTCTGATGTCTTGATGAAGCTGGCTGAGTTGGTCTATTAGTGCAAAGTTATCTGCACCAGAGCTCGGCAACAGCAGCAATTTTGGAGCTATGGGGGAAGAGTTGGAGCTCAGTCCATATGCGGACATGGTGAGTGAGGGAGGTGGGAGCATATACTAGTCGGCAGAAGCATGGGAAGTGGGGGTGAGCTGTTCGAACTTGAGGCCAAGCATGCACAGGCAGACCAAAAGCATCTAGCGGGTCCCTAAGACCACGCGACCTGACGTCCTCGCCATCTCACTCACTTTAGGCACCATCATTTGCACTTTTCCAGCTTCTTCTTTACATTTACTTTGTACGTCTTGAATCCGTCTTACTCTCTAATATAGGGATTCCTGCGTCAAACTTCTTGTTTGATCATTGATGCTTACATGTGCCAAGTACAACACGCGTGGTCCATAGCTCGACCTGCAGCTCAGTTGCACAAGGACCACTACCTCGTTTCAGTTGCTCGCTCACTGACCCCCCAACATGGACAGCACATGGATCTCTCTCATTTGCTGTTTCCAAATTAGACAAGATCTATGATATTTCCGATGTTTAACTTTCCTCGTGCGAGCTCAGTGTACTCACGAAGTTAAATTGAAGACACATTTTCAGTTTCAAAAGCTGCTGCTTTCTGTTCTTGTGCGACGAAGAAGCAGAAGCTCGTTCTTTCTCCGGTTCCTACTATCAGGTCTAGGAACAGAACTTCTGACCAGTCAACATATATAGTGTCTGTCAAGAAACAGAATCGCAAATCGAGAAGTGTACATCTTCATCTGTGTATGTACCAGATCGCAACCTCAGATTGCAATTCACACTAACTGTGGGGGAGAAGTGAGCTCTCTACCGCAAGGCTTCTTATTGGCTCAACACTCGCCACTCCAATGGCGAGCTTGAATATCACTTGGAGTATTCTTTATGCGTGTAGCAGTGCCCTGCCACGGGCTTGCTACTATGGATGCACATATGCGCAGCAGCTAACTGCTTTTTCTTTGGAATTCGAGATGGAAGTACCATGGCGGCATGGGCAAGCTACTGTTTCTGTTCCCCGTTACCCGCTCTGTCTCCTACTGTACTGCTCGGTTGCAGCACAAAACATTCCATCTGCTCTTTGTCTCTAGGACGGGTCCAACGGCTTCCTCACTTCACCTGCTGCATGTGCACTTTCAGGAACCCCATATTAGTTTCATCGAGTCTCTTGGGGGTAATTCTCCAGGTTTATTTTGTGTGGGCTCCATGCCATGAACGAGAGAGTGCTGAGCGAGAGAGAAGGGTCGGCCCCACTCTCTCTCCTCTGTGGTGACTTGTCAGAGCTACAGGTGATGGCTTTGGCTATTGAGAATAATCATATGAGCAAGAGCTTCGGGGTATGGAAGCTCCTCTCCTCTCCTGTCGTGAGTCTGAGCCAAGTCTCCCTTTCCTTTCCCTGGTTTGATAGGAACTAGCTCACATACCAGAGCTTCCTCTAAGTCGAGAACAATCACTGATGTCACCACCATGGTTCACGAATCACGGTTTTCCGATTTCTTAGTTCGCAGGACTTCTTCTTGTCGTTCAACGCATCCTTACTACGACCTCATGTCTGAAAAGTTGAGAGGACTAAACCAATCGGCCCCACTAGGACATGCAAACCAAATGTGATTGCTACAAACTACAATGTGCAGACGCGAACTTCTTATATGTATGTACTTTGATATTGGCATGCTCCTGACGTGGACTCAGTTAGGAGTATCAAAGTGATCCTCCACCATGGAACGAGAGTAGTAATATTGATTGTCCCACATTAGAAAACCTTATGAGGACCCAAGAGCTAGATGCACACCATCATTTGCAGCTGGCAAGTCTTATTCCACCAATATACGTGAAGCCCACAGGCTAAGTGGACATCCATCACCGCCATTTACAATGAGTTATGTGGTGCACATGCGCAGCATCTGCAGCAGGTCCTACAGAATGAGCTTTATAGACTACGAAGTACAAACTGAATCAGTCCTTTGCGAAATTTCACCATTCGACATCGACCAACGATGAGTGAAACAAAAAGGGTATGTCCCCACGGCCACTCTAACTCAAAGGTCAAGGGCCTAAATTGGAACCAACCCCACTGAATTTAGCCCTGCCCCAGGTAGTATACCATAGCAGCAGTCCTGACTAACTCGGCTAACCCGGCTCAAGAACTGCGTAGACCTCAAACATATTTGCCTGAGCCATAAGAAGCTCATCAAAAGCATCATCATCACCATGTGCTTTCAAACTCAAGGTGGGGTGCGAAGGAGAAATATTAGACCACTGTAACTCCCCAATTGAAGTAAACTAGTTCATCCTCTGTTCAGCTTTGAGCAGCTTTACCAGATATCTCTATCTCCCTTTATATATCTGACACTGTCCAAAGGAAGTTGCCGTCTTAAGCGTGAGTCTCAGCGATGGACGTTGGGATGAATCTTCGTCTAAAATTGAGTGACCTAGGCAGTTAAGGGGTTGACGTTGTTCTTAGTAACAATTATGGCTTCTTCTGTCGTCATCCCATGGCCTTGGTCATGACTGAAATACCTCAAAAAGGTGTTCACTCACAAGAATTGATGATAATGATGATGAGGCATGACTCGGCTCTTACAGACGGAGATTGGGTGGGGGAGAAGGAACTGCTAAGTTGCTGCTTATGCATGCACAGTGGGAGGGTCCTTCGCTTAAGTCTCGTGAGTAAAACAACTGGTATTGTGACACCAACGAAAAGTGGGAGGAGGGCATCTTTGTTTGAAAGTCGAGTGTGGCCTACCAGGAAGAGCTTGCTTGATTATTATTGCCTGCTGCAGAACGGGTATCTACTGCAACCGAGCCTGGCCTGCCTCGAGGAGCTATCGGATACAATTCCCGAATCCTGGAAAAGTTTCGTACGTCTTTGTCAAAGACTTTGAATCTTGACCGATGTGAAGACGTGATCTTTAGGTTCCAGTGCCCAGCCTTGACTTTTTTAATCTTTCTTTGAGCTTACCGGATTCTCTGACCACTACCGTGATACTAGCGCAATGTTCCGCTCTCCTCCTAAACACTCTATGCTACAGTGTTCTTGTACAGAGATCACCCCAGGGTGTCAAGCTTTGCCAGTTGCTATGGACAGTGACACTGACTTCTACGCTTCACCGACAACTTCCCCTTAACTTTTGTGGAGTCTGCAGACCAGTAATTACGACGTGGAAACGAGTGTAACTGTCCAAGCAAACACACCATAAACTGACGAGAGGCAGTCACATACATTAGCTCGAATCTGTATGACTACAGATACGGCACTAAGAATTAGGAATTGAGACCAACTGTCATGCACGCGGACTGGAGGTTAGAACTCAGATTTTGGTACATTCCTACCATTTCGAAGGTGGAACCCAACAAAGGAATAGGTTCTTCAATGAACTTGACTAACATTATCAGTGAACCCAGTATTTTGATTAATTATTAGTACATGTGCCATGTTTATTCAACGCAACATCTGACGATCTCGAGAAAACGGACAGGTTGAAGGAAAAAAGTACCCGATGGATGTGACGATTTTTGTCCACTTTGCCTTGAGGGACTTGAAGTCTAAAGATGGGTACAATGTACTCCCTCCCCATTTCAAGGTTTGGGGATGTTAACGGCACAGATAACAAATTTTTCACCTCCTATCTCCAATTTCGAGATCTGAGCTATCAGGTAGAGGAGTGCTTCTGTCGAGCAGCAATATCTCATGTCTATCGGTAGAGTACTTGAATGTGGTAATCCTCCACTACAACTGATCAGTTCGTGCCGTTGTTTAGTGTTTAGAAGAGAATGCCTACGAACTTGAAGTTTGTACGTTTCTACCTACAGTACCTGGGGTATTAAAAGTTGGAGGTTTTAACTCAAGTGTAACAACAACCACTTCGGTGCTTTGTTAAACTCGTCTCATCAGTACATTACCCCACCTTTTTTTTTTCGCTCTTTCCTCTCTATCGAGAAGCTAGTTTTTGCAGTGCAGTACAAAACAATCATTTGTTGGGTTCCACATCGTGGAAGTATGGTTGGTGTTTCGTAAAAGCTTCAGAGGTGCATGTCCTGGTGGTGGTTGGGAGAGAGAGCAGAATAATGTACGTTGTAGCACGATCCATCATAATCTTGGACATGAGGCTCCCGGAAGAAAGAATCCACTTCATCTAGAACTGCCGTGGTTCAGTGTTCTCAAAAGGACATGGATTAAGGTTTTTGTCGGCCTGGACTCTTGCATGAGTCATGTCGGTGGCCCCTATTCTCTCTGTCTCTCACAGTTGGAGGGAAGATCTTGAGGATCTCACTCCAGAAATGAACCACAGAAGACTGGAACGCACGCTCCAGGACATACATATCAGCCAGTAGCTTCATAGCCTCTCGTCTTCCAGAACGGCATTGCTTGCCCCATCCATAGAGTATTACAGACAGCACCTTTTGGTGAGGTGAGTTCCAAATCGGGGGGAGTTGAAGGACAGCTTAGTCCTCTCGGAAACTCACAGGAGTACAGTAGTGGGCATAGAAAGGCAGGGAGAGATGTGGGAGTACCGTAGCAGCTAGAAAGCATGCGGACTCTGTGCTCTTTGGATAGGTTTTCCGTCCATAGCTAGTACAGTACTAGGCACTGAACAGTAGTCGATAATGATCTGTTGGTTGATGTGCATTAAAGGGATGTCTGTCAAGCCCTTTTATTTCCTGACCATCCACTGACACAACGACTAGGGGAATAGAGATGCGGATTGTCTTGCATCCTCTGACCTCCAAAGCCATGTTTCCATACCGTAGTGCGCTTGCAGACTCGCTTACCTTCGCTTATCATCTCTCTGGCACTAGCTCGCACACCGTGCAACAAGCATGCTCAGTGTAGTAGGCATGTGGAGACCGGTCCATCTCTAAGTGGCCCAGGCCAACTGTAACTCCCAAAAGTCGAGAAGTACCCAATTCAGAAAGTAACGAAGAGAGCTACATAGATCTTGCTGAATTCATTACATCTATATAACTACGATGATTGATAACCCTTTACGCCCTTGATGCACCGGAGAGAATCATCCATCATACCTCTCCACAATTTATATGGCATCATGACCACGCTGGAAATCGTCAAGGACTACCTATATACATGTGAGCTTTTCTGGCCTGGGCATCATCATGCAGTTCGAGAAAACAGATCCTGCTGCTCCTCTTCTTTCCCTCCTAGTGCGCAAACGTTACTGCTCGAAGGTGATGATTTGGGCTTGGAAGGGATTCCAATGTCTTCCTTGTGGAATCTCCTCCCACCAACTTTATACCAACTTTGCTAAATTAGGGTAACGACTTCTGCCGAACTTATGAACTTCTCAAAGCGTCGAGGACTTCTTGTAGTGTGGCTGCAAACGTCTAGATTCGTATTCCAGAAACGTGAAGCTAGGTCTTCAATGCCGTGGCGACCTCTGTTTAACTCGTGTCCATTTTGCTTCACCCTATGCCATCTACAGTTCTTATGGTTACTTCGAACCTTTGCAGTAGGGCTATCGTAATCTGAAAAGTTGATGTATCTGCCCTCTATTTAACCTCATGTATATGGTATCTTCAGCCGTTGCCCTGTACATTCCTTATAGTTATTTAAGGCCTTGCATCGTAATTTTGAATAGGTGATTTCTCTGCCATCTATAACACCTTCTGGTGGTCAGCAGAACCAGTTGGAAAGATTGGATCTCGTCTTGAGTGACTAACTCTACAAATAGCGTATATTTTGATTTTGAACTCTCTCTGCCACTCACTGCAAGTGTTCTTGCAGTGATGAGATCTTTCAAGGTCGATCTATCTGAGCAGGATCTCGATTTCAGTGTACGATGCCAAGCACCATGTACGATTCCTCTCTCTGGCTTCTGGCTTTAGTCACTGACCTCAAGCGATTGTTACACTTCAACATCGACTTGGTTGTTACCATGTTCATCTCTGGAATCTTCTAATCTCGGTATGTTATCACAAGGTTGATTTTCTTTTACCTGGCAATGAGTTGTTGTAACAGAGTCGGTGATGAGAAGAGGTGTAGAACCATAGAAAGTTGCCAGCTTATACCTCCTGGCTTGCACAGGACACAACAATGAGGGAGTGAGACAGGAAGGAACACCGGTCACTCGAACCTTCACTACCAATGGAACGCGAGGTCCAATATCCCAGAAAAACTAGAATATCGCAACAATCTCTCTCTCTCTCTCTCTCTCTCTCTCTCTCTCTCTCTCTCTCTCTCTCTCTCTCTCTCTCTCTCTCTCTCTGTGGTGAGGAGGGAGGAGGGAACATCGATCACTCGGACCTTCAGTACCAATGGAACTCGAGGCCAAATATCCCAGAAAATCTAGCATATCACAACAATCTCTCCTCTCTCTCTCGCTCTCACTCCAGGGTTGAAGTTGAGGAGTGAAATCACCTCAAATTATGAGGCGCTCTCCTTCGAGGCCGTGAGACTCCTCTCTCTTTCTCTCTCATTCTTTGAGGCCGAGAGATGCAGGTCGTGCTCTCAACTCAGGGCCATAACACCTTCTTCTGTTGGTTCTACTCCATGAGCTCGTCGGTAAAACCCAGACAAACTCCAGAAAGACCACAGGATTAGCATGTTATCGGACAGCTTGAGGGTGAGAACCCAAAAACTCAGCTTTGCTAGCACGAGCGGAGTTCTCGGTGGGGTAATCCCAACGGAAAGACGCTGAAGGAATTGCCCACACTCGACCCACCTTGGACTTTATGTGCTACAGCAAGATTTGTCAACGCCTTTCACTTCTGGCTGGTCATAAATTTCGAAGGTCACAGTATGCAAAGGTACGGGGCCCTGTGGGAAGAAAACGAAGATTAGGCATTGGCAAACCTTGCTGCAGCACATGGAAACAGGAGAAAGGTTCCTGTTATAACTGCATTCCTCCTCTCACATGCGCTGCAAGTGCCCAAGTATTGCTTGTGAAGCTCGCCGCAGCCCTTGCTTCCATGTAGATGATAAAACCTTTCTACTCGGTTTCTGTCAATCTAAGGCAGCAGTTCCAAATACTACCATCTTCTTTCAAAAACCGGACCCACATACTTTCATAGATGTCCAAGGACTCATGTCTGTTCTGCGCAATGATGCTAGACTCATGTACTTTATAGCAGGTCAATCCAATTTGCACCAGCGGTATGCTGAACCAACTTCCGGTCGAGAATCAAAACTGTACCATTTCATTTCATAAGGACTTCGTTAGGGAGCGACATAAGCCGGTACTCCGAAGGTCCGCAATGTAAGTGTCTGCGAGATTACAATCTCTGCAGACAAATACACACCTCATAGGACACGGCCATGAAATAGATGCATTTAGTAAAAAGTTCAACCTTCCTCATCCGTCATAACTCAACACTGATACTGAAGCTTTATGTCACTATTAAGAATGAATTGTAAGTGGAGGCCTTGATATCAACGGACGTCCAATACTTAACCTCTTCCAAGAATTCTTCAGACACGAGTCCTCTTTCCAACCCCCTCCATACTTCATCTTCTCTGAGTTTCATAAGCAAGAATGAACTTCGGTAGAGGACTTCAGAATTCCTCGAAAGGCAACAGCCGTGGCTAACTAGATGTTGGAAATGATAGTTGCATTGAGGAAACAGTTCTAAGAAGTGGAAGGACTATCTGAAGCTGAGTATCAGATATTGAGAAGATGATGAAGTCGAATGTATGATTCTGCGCTCGACCATGATCGAGAGTGCATGTCTGTGTTGGTCGTGCTCTCCATCCAAGTAACTTGAACTTTTATTATAGGAGCTCCATTTACAGCGTTGAGGTGCCCAGCAAATGGAAGTTACAAGTCTCGTACTCTGCATCAGACCCACGACAATTCAGCAGCAACCTGGTTTACAAGTGTCTTCACAGCCTGCACAAAGTCGAGAGTGCCCTGTGATCAGATACACCTCCTAGTCTCCTCTGTGGACTGTAATGTGTTGCTTTTAAAGTTTAAAATTCGATAGGAATTTCCACTTAGGTCGAGTTTGAGGGTGCAAAACAAGACAATCCAGTCTGTAACATTGCTTGGAAGAGCAGGCGATTTCCAGTCAGTGAAGAGATGATTGGAGTTAGAAAGACATTCTTTTAAAGTTTAACTTCCGTCCGACCTCAAAGCAGCATGAAGTGGGGAAGATACGATTTATTTCTCAAACGAGTCTGTTATCGTGAGGAGCAAATCTTTGAGCGATTCCAGATGAAGATAAGAAAGAAAGATCTTTCTCGAAGACCCCAACCTGCTTTGCAAATTGCATCCATCCAGTAACCTGTACTTTCCTGTTGTGGATTCCCTTAATCCTGGCTATATGGAATGGAAGCTCTCGACCAGTTCGAATTCTGTCGCGACTTCAAACAATTAGGGATAGATATTAACATACTTTTGTGCTGAAGTTTCTCCTACACATTTAGAGTCATTGTCACGATCTCAGGATTCCAGGCAACTTGTCCGGGTTCTTGTTTAGGGTCTAGATATCCACTGCCATGTCGATAGATTCAAAGGTTTCACATGTTCGCACATAGAGAAGTGGCCAAGAGAATCATTTTCTCATTTCCTCCATAAAGCGAGGGGAAGTTGCTGTTTCTTTCTCGGAGCTGAATCTAACCGTTCTAGACCCTTCAGAGCATTCACTTTCCACAACGTCCAATTAGGGTTCAGTTACCGGTCCTTCAAAACAGCTAGTGAAAGGAATTCGCACTACCTTACCAGCAAGCAATAGAAACAGGTGAAAACCTCAAATCACACACATTGCACGATGAAATAGCAAGAGAGCCCATTGAGCTGAGGTGATTTCGACTTCTCAGCGAAGTTTTTGGTCGGATTTGACATCCGCCCGAATACTCCGATTGAAACTATCCTGTGTGCCTATTCTTGCAGAACATAAGTGATTAAGAAACGTAATCACTCTGCTTAGTTAGACTTTGACTTCACTTTCACTTTGTCTAATACGGAGGATGTGCGGCGAGTGGAGAGGGCAGCACATAAAGTTTCCCAAGCAAAGGGTTATGTAACAAGTACGTACACCTTTCCTTTTTTAATTATCTAACGATATAGTCTCCCAAGCAAAGCAAAGGGGTATGTAACAAGTTCACCTTCCTTTCTTTTTTTAATTATCTAGCGACAATGGATATGGCATTTGGTAGCGACGTCACTTTTTTATTTATCGAGCGATATGATGGATTTGGCATTTGATCTATTTATCCGAGCCAGTCTCCCCCGGGATGTGAAGTGAAGGACTCCCTATATGACTGCGGGATCGCTTATTGGTTTTTCCATGTTGTGGGATATCCCTTCCCGGGCCTACATCATATTTAAAATAACACTATATTTATGACGGTCTACATTCAATGAAAACAACATGGGCTGTCATATCATATCATATTAGACGTCAGATGTATTACTTTTATTTTTCTATTTCGTAGCATATTTTAGATAGCGGAAGTCAATTCGCTCTACAGTCTAGTCTACATAAGGGGTTTCAGATATGCTATTTCGGCATTTGTTAATATATTTAACCCGTAATAGTCTATGGGAGGTCCCATAGACTATTACGGGTAAGGCGGAGGGATACCTGAATTGAGTGGGAGGTACTCCCGTATCCCTCTAAAGGTTAACGGGTCATGACATGGAGAGCTCGGCAAATTTTACGGGTAACTGGACGTCCCATAGACCGGAAGAACCGAAAGAGCTGACCAAAATTTGCATAAGATAGAAAGCTAATCCAAACCCTAAATTCTTGCATGCATGTTTCTAAATATTCCGTTTTTCATCTCACGAGAGATGAGCTTATCCCATAAATTGTAAATCTTATACCCCCTATAGTTTCATTTTTCTATTTCGTAGTGTATTTTAGATAAGAGGTGTTCATAGCACTATAATCTGTAGAGATGTAAATTGCATATCTGAAACTCCCTTTAGTTTCATTTTTCTATTTTGTAGTGTATTGTAGTAACGGAGGATGCCCATAGCACTATAACGTATAGAGTATTGGTGATGCAATCCATAGTTAAACAATTACACTAGGCGATACTTGATACCTGATGGTCATTGCTCTAGCTAATGTAATCCATAGGAAAAGAATTACATACTAGATTATGTTTGATAATGTGAGAACGGGTGTCCGGGTCGCTCTAGGAATTATATTAAATTATGATACAATTAAGGATGGAATAATCAGAATGTAATTGAGGTTAAGAGATTCGACCTTGGCGCTCTTACTGGCGAAGGCAAGAGAAAGAAAGAAAGGATGGGATGAATAAAGTGGAACATGATTGCATGAATGATTGATTTTAAAGCTTACCTGATATAGTATATCCAAAAGGAAGCAAACATGGACTACAAGCACACAAAAGAGTGATAAATCCAATGATAAATCCAAACTTGAGATTAATGCAAAAGGGTAAAAAAACTGCGGGGAAACAAAGGCAAGTCCTTAGAGGACAGAAAAGACAAAGTAACCTACTCCTAAATTGCATGATATAGGTATGTACGGTAGATGAAGAGGGAGCGTCCTACATGTATTAGGAACCCTATTGTTGCTACATGTTGGTGAAGTCCTAGTGCTTGTGAATAATGCAGGGTGACAGATACCCGTTATCAAAAGTAAGAGGTGAGCATGGCGGGAGAGAGTGCTAGTGCTTCTCTCTTCCGTAGAGAAGCATATGCTATCTCACACAGGAGGCCATCAAAGTGATGATGGAGATGGCAAAAAATCTTTACTGCCAATGGGTCAAAGGTATTGGAGGCATGTTAGGATGCAGAATTATCCTCCTTCCTCTGCCAACTATGATCATCATAGCTCCCACTTGCATGCTTGCTCGGGTCAAGTACTCTAGTCATAATTGGTTCAAGACCATCAAATCCAACAAGGTGCATCTACCATCTCTGAATGATAATATGTCATTACTCACCCTCCAAGGAGGAGGTCTTGGTACATCCAACCATCGCTCAATCTAAACTTGGGAATGAGTAAATCATAAGATCTGAGCCACTATGTCTCAAATGGTAGCATATACTCCAGTAGGCTCTCTCCCTATTTCACAACATAAAATGTGGATGCCATATGGATCATAAGTAGAACTGCAAGCTCTCTTACTTGGAAGCCTTAAAAGTGTTGGATGTGGTAAGCTTGGTTGCAACTAGAGCACCATGGTAAACTCCTCTAAAGTGATCCAAAATCCTCAATCAATGGCAATGCATAGAGCCAAGCTCCAACTCCAACTCCATTCCTCCACAAGAGAGGATCTTAGCTCTATTAGAAACAATTGCATTTGTGAGGATGCTAGTAAGGGTGTGAGTGTGCATACGTTCACTAAGATCCGCCTAAATCTTCCTAGAATCTTAGGAGACAAATTCAACATATTGGCGGAGTGTTGTACTGTGAGCTGGCCTGTCTCTCACTCAAGATAAACCTCTGATGGCTATTATGGTAGCGCACCATGGACTAAGAAGGCAAAGAACCCCAACTCCATCATACTCCTCCAAGGATAACACTCCAATACTCAAGACATTGCTCACTAGATAACTCAATGAGAGAGAGATAGTTGCAAATGAAAGGATGATGAGTACCTCCTCACCCATTCTTTATATACTTGTGAAATAATTACGCACTAAAGTTATTAATTATTGAGTAACTCAAGTTACTAGGCTAAAAGTCAAGTAAAGTCAAAAAGTATAAAAGAATATACATCCACATGGGCATATTCCACTAAGCGTGTGATCTTATCTGGACCTAACAACTAAGTCAAAGATTCCTCTACATGGGCTATCCTTGGACTATTGAAAAAATCCAAAACAAAAAGGCTTGCGGGCTCAAGAGTTCTCAACTCATTCCTCAAAGCCAAACACCTAGGAATAATACCAAGTCAACACACTAGAATCCAAAATAGTGGTGTTCATCTTTTCCACTTCCTCTAAAGTAAGGTCCCCTCTATCTCAGCTATGACTAACTTTAGTTAATCATGTCTAATGTAGAACAATCTTTATCTCTATATAAATAATATCTCTCAAGTACTTGTAATACCAAGCTAAATATCACAATATCACACACATGCACAAATGGGTGTTATAATACATGCAAGACTTGGCACTATGTCATAGTTTAGCCAAAGATATATTTGGAATGCACATGTCCCAAAGTCTATTATTGTGATAGGTGCCAATAGGAAAGGATGGCCCTTGTGTATGAAGCTATCAACCGATTGGAGAGTTACCAATGCCCATGCACCTAGATATATGGCCAATGCAATGGCCTCATGCAATATGCGTCCATAGCCTCCCATGGTTATGGGAAGAGCTATATGTAATCTACACCACTCATCAAATAATTGTGAGAACATGCATGGCACTAATACAGTGGAGAAGGTACATTGTATAGTGATATCAAAGACAAGTAGATGTAGTAGTAGTACCTCTATTGTAAAAGACCAAGCCCGAGGAGAGAAATAAGAGAATGGAAACTCACATTGGGACACTTGAATGAAGGAAAACTCTGAATGCCTAGCATGAGCTTTGGCTTTGGTATTTATAGATAGCATACAAAGCCCTTGAGAAGCTTCTCAAGAAGTTTCCTCAAGCCGCTTTCTTAGAGTGCAAGCCAAGTTAACTAGGAAGCTTCTCAAGAAGCTTCCTTCTAGAAGCCGCCTACTTGGCGTGCAAGCTAAGCTAGTTAGAAGCTTCTTTTTAGAAGCTACCTGCTTGGGGCGCAAGTTAACTAGTTGAGAAGCTTCCTAAGAAGCTTCCTAGATCCTTCTAGAATCCTTCTAGGCTAATTTGGCTTATTTTCTACTTTGTTAGTCTTACTAACTATATTGCTAAACTCCATATTGTTACATATTCCCCACCGCTAGTTGGTGATGTCCTTGTCACCATTGAAGCTTCAAACTCTTGGATGGCCGTTTGTGCATTTTGGAGGTGAGAAAGAGGTTCCTATGTGGCATCATGAAGGGGATACCCTTTCCAAAGGACCTTGTACTCTGTATGTTGTCGGCGTCCGCATTGGATATGGCAACATGCAAGGATGCGATCAACTTTGTACTCCTCATGATCATTGATAGGGATAGGGGGAGGAGGAGGTTGGACGCAAGAGGAAAAAGAAGAGGGGTTAGGAACAAAAGGTTTCAACTTGGAAACATGAAAGAAAGATGGATGTGCATATGACAAGGCAAGACATGTCGATAAGCAACAAGAGAGACAATTTGGGTGGCATCAAAAGGTCCTATCCAATTTGGTGCACAAATTTGGTTTACGAACTTGGGTATCAAGTGAGAGGGGTAGATTACTAGAGGATAGCATAACTTTATCACCGACTTCAAAGGTGAGATCACAATAATGGTGGTCCGCATATTGTTTTTGACCATTCTGAGCAACAAGAAGGTGAGATTTGGCTTGTTGGAGAGATTTGGATATGGTGGTCAAGAAGATTGAAGTATGAGGGACCTGAGACGGGGGAGGAGCAAGAAGAGAATCTAGGACAAGTGGATCTTGGCCAAAATTGAGAAAGAAAGGAGAGAATCTGGTGCTTACCTGTTTAGAATTGTTATATGCAAACTCTATAACTGCAAGACATTCATCCCAATTGGTATGGCAAATGTTGACAAAGGCTCAAAGCATATCTTCCAAGGTGCGATTTGCACGTTTGGTTTGTCTATCAGTTTGAAGATGATAGACTGTGGACAAAGCAAGTTTGGTGCCAAGTATCTCGAAGAAGGCTTGCCAAAACTTTCCGATGAAGCAAGGATCACGGTCAGAGATAAGTACACATGACATCCCATGATGTTTGAATACATTATCAAAGTAGAGTTGCACCAAGGTTGGAGCATCCATAGTATCAACCGTTGGTGCCAAATGGATTTGCTTACTAAGCTTATCTACAAACACCACAATTGTTGTGTGACCTTGTTGTGTCTTGGGCAAGGAGGTGATGAGATCTAAGCTCACATGTTCCCAACAAGATAGTTGGAATGGGAAGTGGCTGAAGGAGTCCACTTGGCTTCTGGTTACTTGCCTTGTTGCGTTGAAAACTCTCACAAGATTGGACAAACTCCTAAACATTGAGCCATGTTGGGCCACCACCATTGGCATTGGAGGGTACCCAAGGTCTTGTCCACCCCATGTGACCAGCTATTGGTAGATCATGGGCTTCTTGAAGGCGCACAAGTTGGAGATCACCTTTGGCTGGAACATAGATCTGGTCTGCATAGAATAGAAAGCTTTCCTTGAAGGAGAAAGTGTTGTACTCCTTGTCGCTTGCTGTTAGACAACCATGTACAATTTGGAAGAAGGGATCTTGTTGTAGAGCTGACCAAAACTCGTTATGGACCTTGGGGTCAATTGATACGTAGCAATTGCCGCCATGATGAGAGGAAGAGACTTCAAATCAGGTCATCGTGATAGAGCATCAAGGATGACATGGAACCAACTTGGTTTGTACTCAAGTTTGATGTCAAACAATTGGAGTTGCTCTTCCCATCAATGATGTCAACTCTTCATGTGTTCCAGGTGTAAGGTCTGCAACAATGGCTTGTGATCAGTTTGCATGATCATTTGTTTCCCCAAGAGATAATACCTCCATACCTTGGTGGCATATACCTTTGCAAGGTGTTCTTGATCTCGAGTAGAGTAATTTCTTTCAACTGTACTTAGTCGGCGAGACACAAAGACAATGGGATGTAGTCCATCTGGGAATTCTTGTTGCAACACAGCTCCAATTGCAAAGTTAGAAGCATCAACATCAGCCACACAAGATAGTTGAGGATCATATGGTTGAAGAATGGGTCTTGAAGACACCATATGCTTTAACTTCTAGAATGTTTCTTTATGCTTGGTGGTCCATTGGAAGCTTGAGTTCTTTTCCAAGAGGTCAATCAATGATGCAACCACATGAGCATAATAGTGGTTGAACCGTCGGTAAAAATTGGCCAATCCATTGAATGCTTGTACTTCTATAGCATCCTTCCAAGTAGGCCAATCAGTAATGGCCTTCATTTTCTCTTCTTCCATCTTGATCTCCTCCGATGAGATCTTATGACCCAAGAAGGTAACCTTCTTCTGCCAAAAGGCACACTTTGACTTCTTGCAGTAAAATTTCCATTGTTGTAGTTGTCTTAGGACTTCTCGCATATGATTCATGTGTTTTGTCTTTGTCTTACTATAGATTAAGATATCATCCAAGAACACCACCACGGACCAATCTAATAGTCCATCCAACACCCGATGCATCTGATGCATGAAGACCATTGGAGCATTGGTGAGTTTGAAAGGTAGAACTCTCATTTGAAATGCCCATACCTTGTGCAAAAGGCAATCTTTTGCACATCCTCTCTATCAATATGAATTTACCAATAGCCGTTGCAAAGATCCAACTTGGAAAAGTAACATGCTCCACTTACTTGATCAAGCAAGTCATTGATCCGAGGCAAGAGATATGCATTCTTCACGGTTTGCTTATTGAGCCCATGGTAATCAATACAAAAATGAAGTCCTCCATATTTCTTTGGAACAAATAGTACCGGTGCTCCCCAAGAAGAGGTACCATGTTGTATGAAGTCCTTCTCCAACAACTCTGCAAGTATTGTTTGCAACTCTTCCAACTCCTTTGGTGAGAGCCAATAGATCGGTTGACTCATTGGAGTACTTCCTAGCAATAACTTGATCTTGAAGGGCATACCTCAATTGGAGGGTAATCCTTTGGCAGATCATCCGGAAACACATCCACAAACTCCTGAACTATCCGATCAACCATTGCTTGATGAGGTTGGCCCTCCTTAGATTTTTCTTGTGCAATCGGTTTGATCCACACCGTAGATATAAACTTATCTTCCTCCAAAGCTTGCTCTATGGCTGCTTTACTAACCAACTTCCCTTCCATGGACTCATCTCTCTTCCAAGCTTGCTCCATGGTTGCCTTTTTGGTAAACTTCCCATCTTGGGACTCATCTGCCTTCAAGGTTTACTCTATGGCTACCTTCTTGACAAACTTCCTATCTTGGGAATGACTATTCTTAGATGTCTTACTCAGAGGTGCCAGACAACCTAATCGGAAATTCCTACCTTGATGTTGTACTTGAATTTGTCATTGGGTCCAACATAATTGAACCTTATGACGTTCAAGCCAAAGTAGACCCAGAATGATATCATAGTGTAGAGGTGCCACTACAAACCTCATACACTCCAGATACTCTTTCCCAATCTTGAAGGTAACAGCATGTGAGATGTGAAATGCAGAACTCTTTCTACTATCCGCCATCATCAAACTACTTCCAATCACTAGCTTGATAGGAATACCCAATTCCTTTGCTACTTGCATAGACATGTAATTCTCTAAACTTCTAGAATCAACCAAAATCCTACAAACCCAATTAGATATTGTACCATGCAAGTGAAGCAAACTTGCATAGGTTGAGCCTTCAATCCCATTGGAACTAATCAAGCTCCCAATAGGCGGCTCAAATTCTACTATTGGGATTCCTCATTTTCCTAATCATTTTGTTCTATAAAATCCATCTGGGCAACTTGTTGAGGTCACTCATTCCTAAGTGGGCATTCAGCAATGCGATGTCCAACTTGGCAACAATAAAAACAACCTCCATTTTGTCGCAATCTTTCTCTATCTATTGTACCAAGTGGTCTCCATTGGATAACATCAATTTGCATTGGTGTCGGTTCTTCCACCCGGGCATAGTGTACTGGTAGGCCTTGTGTAGGTTGAGGTCAAGACCAAGTCATTGCAACCAAGGAATCAAAGCGCTCAGCCAATTGCATGGTATCTTCTACATTTTGTGGTTCCCGCATGGTCACCTTTAATTTGGTTCGTGACGTCAATCCCCGCACAAATCAATCTAGAACTTCACCTTCTTATATATCTGGAATTTGCATGATGATGTTCTAAAATTGTGTGATGTAGCTCCTTACTGAGCCAACTTGCTTCAACTCCGCCAATTTATCTTGTGCGGCTTGGGTGGCATTTATAGTTTGAAACCAACACAATATTGTATCCTTGAATTCTACCCATGTCAAAATTGGTGCAACAATCTGTCGTTCAACTCGCTCCACTCAGAATCGCCACCAAAGTTTTGCCACACCATCTGATTGGCTAGAGGCCAAGAGAATTTATTTTTGTTCATCTTGAAGATTGGTGGTTTCAAAGTAACGTTTGCAGTCAAACACAAAATGCTCCATTGTGCTTGGAAGATTCTTG
This sequence comes from Lunularia cruciata, assembly GCA_948567375.1. Classification (NCBI taxonomy): domain Eukaryota; kingdom Viridiplantae; phylum Streptophyta; class Marchantiopsida; order Lunulariales; family Lunulariaceae; genus Lunularia; species Lunularia cruciata. The sequence continues at coordinate 49,093,694 of OX419756.1, read as the reverse complement.
CCTTCAGACACCTTGGGTTTTGGAAATCAAATGTAATCTTCTCCATCTCAGATTGGCGCTCTCTCTATATGTTCTCGTTATTGCTAATCTCGTTCATCTAGCAATCAAGTAAGGTGCTCGATTTGTTGCTACATTGCAAGGATAACGTCCGGTATTGCCGCCATAGCTACTACTCTATCCCACTACTCCCAATTTATCTAATTGATTAGCACATAGATATAGCACATCCACCGTTCTCCATAAGTTACAACCGAAAGTATCAAGGGTTCTTTAGACCCAATAATCATATGTAGAAAATCCTACCCAAAGCACGAGATGATGAATTGTGTGAAATGATGCTTGGGTAATATTTGGACATAAAAATCCCAATGGTTTGGCTGAAGTGGATATGGTGGTCCATAAATTCCATCCATCCCATTCTTGCTCTAATACCAATGTAAAAGACCAAGCCCGAAGAGAGAAATAGGAGAATGGAAACTCACATTAGGACACTTGAATGAGGGAAAACTCCATATGCCTAGCATGAGCTTTGGCTTTGGTATTTATAGGTAGCATACAGAGCCCTTGAGAAGCTTCTCAAGAAGCTTCCTCAAGCCTTTCTTAGAGTGCAAGCCAAGTTAACTAGGAAGCTTCTCAAGAAGCTTCCTTCTAGAAGTCGTCTACTTGGTGTGCAAGCTAAGCTAGTTAGAAGCTTCTAGAAGCTACCTACTTGGGACACAAGTTAACTAGTTGGGAAGCTTCCCAAGAAGCTTCCTAGATGCTTCAAGAATATTCCAAACTAATTTGGCTTATTCTCTACTTTGCTAGCCTTACTAACTACATAGCTAAACTCCATATTGTTACATCTATGGGAGAGAATGTACGTGCCAAATATAAAACTTTGGGAACATAACATCTCATGAGGATGGAGTAAGCCACATGGATGTTTCCCAAGTAGAGGAGGAGATGCATGTGAGTTATCACCAACACCAATGTGTGGGATATAAATGAACTGCAAAAATCATCATCATCCACTAGAGAGCATAATACCCTCAAACTCCCCATTGGAAACTAGAATCATGGTGGGAAGTTAGAGAGGTGAGTGATTTACAAGGACTCAAAACATTGTGTTTATGAGTCTAGACTCATAAACCCAAGGCTGTGGATTGAGTGTGAAAGTTGATATTGCTCAAACTACATCCTCCAAAGGGCCCACAATATGGGTATCATTTGAGAAGGATAGAAAGAGATATGAGGGAAAAACACTCACAACCTCCCATAGAGCAATGTAATGGGCTATAGTAAATAAATGGCCCCCCTCCCCAAAGGATCTCTTTGAAGCGTACCCGCATTGGATGCTAGTTGTGTAAACTCTCTTGTGGTAGTAGTATGGTGGTTATACAACATGGGTCTCTCAATGCCATAAATATATGCACAAAAGAGATCAAGAAGAGGATATGATCCCTTGCTAAATAAAGAGCATAAAACATGTTGGACAAGAAATGGTGTTGAAGGTATTTTAGACATCCACTTAGACCACCACCTAATTTGGATGGATATCCAAGGAAGCTTGAATGCCTATAATCACCATCTTGTAACCACTTGGAGTAGCAATCGAATACTAGTGTGGAGACAAGTAGGAAGAAAAAGAGTGACAAAACTATAAAAAAAATGCAACAAACTAGCAAAGAAAAACATCCCCAATGGCTATTTGAACATACACCTAGGGTCTCCTTTGCTAGAGCAGGAGACAAGATGCACCAAACAAATGTGCAATGCTTAGGGAACTAGACCCAAAGCAATGCATTGGCAAAAAGCAAGGAGAAGAGAGGATTCAAAATTGGGTATGTTGGGAGAAAGACAATACCGTAAATACTCAAAGGCTACTCATGAAGGCCCCTACCAAAAGACATGGAGCATGGAGTAAAGAATATGCAAAGAAGGTCTCCGTAAGCTATAGCTCTTCATCTAGGTGGTAGTCATGGAGAAAAGAAGGATAGTCATATGTGGATGGTAGATGGAGTGTCTCTAAAGCCGCTAAAGTATCACTAGTAAAGGGTGTTGGTTTATGGGTGATAAAGCCTAAACTACTCAATGATACTTGGTTATCTTACCTAGCATCAAGGAAAGACAAAAGTAGTGATGTTGTGAGAGCGGTGCATGGGATTGTGAGGACTTTGTGATTTGTCTAGCTACTGCTTGGGCTCTGATGATGTACTCCTCTTGTAAAGCTGGCCAATCCACTTGTAGAAATTGATGAATCTTGGATGCAGTCTCCCGATGTCTTGATGCATCCTCATGGGAAGGAAGATGTAATTCCATTGGGAAGAAGATGGCTAATAGAGTCCAGGTAGTGACATCCCTTTGTTCGTCATCTGCTAAGAAAGCTTTGTAATAGTAGGGAGTGTGTAGAGCCCACAAGGTTTTGTAAGGGCATGGGAATCCAAGTATACATGTGAGGCCCCAATAAGCCTTTCCAATTCATGATGATAATCACAAGTTATCACTCTAATATTGGTCTGTCCATATAGAAAGAAACTGTTCAGAAAAATTGGTAATTGTGATAAATATTAAATTATATGGTTTTGACTGAAAATAAGTTAATATCCGCACCAATATAAGGACTTTTCAGTTCAAATTTTTCTTTTTGTGTTCCACTCTTAAACATATACAAACAATTTGAGAGATACTATGGAAAGTGAAATCCTATTGTTAATTGGATCAATGTAGGATATAAATATATTCCTACTATTATTCTCATTTCCGTCATATTTACACTTCTTTTATCATTTAGGTTTTCATCAATTTCATAAAATTTAACCAAATTTATACATAATGTAAATTTCAAAGAATCTTGGTGTATAGTGAGGAGTTCAAGATCATGTAAAGTTGAGTAGGTACCTCTAGGGAACTCATAAAGAGACATAAGTTCATTCTTTAAAGTTTCTAATATCAAGATTTGAATTTCTATAAAACTTAAACACTAAGGTATTCTCAACAATAATTTTGGAAAAAAAATCTAATAAGTGAAATATTCCCAAATATTCTATTGCATCTTTTTATTCTTGCATGTAATGTCAATCTTTTGATCCTAGAAAGTTCTTTCATATTTGTGTTATAACAAGATAAGTATCATGAAACATAAATAAAATGTATGATGATAAAATTTGATTTATATATGTATTTTATTCTAGATTAGTAAAAAAAATGTAAACTTAAGCACCAAGGTTTCTTCATTCAAAATTTTTATATTTGGTTTTCTTGAAAATTTTGACTAAAAATAAATTCACAATAATTTTTTTTTCGATTTGGAATTTGATTTTATAAAGTCTAAAAGCAGGCAAAGCCTTCAATTCTCAATTAAGCCAGTCATAAACTCGGACTCCCGCCCTGCGGAGGACGACCTTAAACTTTAACCTTTAATCTCATAATGATTCAACCGTTTTGACGTTTTGATCCAATTGAAAGGAAAATTCTTCAAATTCCAAAACCATATTTCTAGCTTTTCGGATCATTTTCTTAAACTTTTAACAATATTCTTCTTTACACTTGACTGCATCAATTTCATGGTTCCTCGTTATCTTGTAGTCTACCTGTGTGACAATACGTTTAGTTAATATACGCTTATAAATCCGAGTAAAAACTTGAACTTTCATAAAGATACAAACTAGTATGGAAATCCGAGGTCAAATTGTAAACGTCTTGTATTGTATTGTAATTGTAAACGGCTATAGAGTATACAGAAAAACATAAATACAACCCGTATACACCTATGATAATACAGACAGTACACAGTTTAACACCTCATTCGTCTACAATCTACGAGAATGATGAATACAGTCCTCCAATTTTGAGTATAAAATCATGACATCCTGTTATTGTTGATCCTCTCCACTGTTAAATCATTGTCATTCAGTACTTCGAGGTGCAGACGAATCTTTGATACTTTCAACGTGTCGATGTCAGCTATCCCTAGACCTGACTTGAGACTCAGGAATCTTCCTGGAACCTCCTGACGAACATCGCATGAGTCGCAGCCTTCGCGGCGACGGTTTGACGCTGGTCTATCATAAGTGCTGTACTTATTTGGAAATCATGAAAATGCGTGATGTTGTTGTTTAAGCAGCATCTAATCCAGGGCCATGCTGCCCGCGATGATGACGATTATGTTTCAAGCAACTTGAACCTTTCCTAGGATGTTTCCCCGGGTGGTGGTATCGGCGGGAGTTTCGAGACAGACTTCAACCCCGATTAAATTAGTGTTAATGCTATCTACTTTAGAGATTACTGTAGTATTGGAAAGCCTAACAGACTGTAGCTTATATCGTGAACACGTTTTGAAATGGATCTTCAATCTCGGTTATTCCGTTTGTCTTTTCCTCGTACGGTTTGATCTGATCGGGGTCTTCCCGTCCTCCTTGTCTTTTCACACGCGATCGCGTTCTCTTCTCTTGTTATCTATCAAGAAACAGAGAAGGATTGGGACCATATCATGGGATGATCTTATATTTGAATTGGCTTTATCAATATCCTCGCAGATATATTGCTTTCTGACAATCCCCTACCCAGCTGTTTTGCTCAAGTGGATGTGGAAAGGGTGTAAGGCGACCGCGTAGGATAACAAGAAAGATGGGAAGACCCCCTCAAGCCATACTCGGATGAGACATAAGAGTTGTAGAAAGTGACATGTTGCAAGTCTTTTGCCTGCGGATTTTGGCTGCTCATCTAAGATGATATCCAAGTTGCCTTTGATGTGCTATTTCACATCAAAAAAGATTTCCTGCAATAGACCTGTGATCTGAATAACAAAAATCCAGTACAAATAGATAGCTGTAAATCTTTACTGAGATAACGAAGAAGTTCGCGGTTAGAACGAGGCCCTCACTCCAATTAGAGCACCGTATTTTCCTAAGAACTTGTTGCTTTTGTTTCCATCATTTGTCTAGTTGTTGTACTATTCGTTCTTCTTTTGTGTTCTGTTCCCACGTGCTTCGTTGCTCACACAATGGATGAGAGTAACTAGGAACCAGGACAAACGCTGTGGGAGAAGGAAGGAAAGAAAAGAAGGTCGGTAGGTACCGTTCAGTGCACCGAACTACCGAGACCATAAGTGCGAGTGACAATGGTTGCGCCGGTTCAGGGAACCGCCGAGGATAATTCATTTCAACAACTAAGCACGTTTCTGGCAGGGCCCGAAACTGAATTAAGCTTTGCATTAGTGGTATAGTACCCTGTCCATATTCGTTTGTCAGTTGAGGAAATCCGATTCTGGCGCGTTTCTCGAGACACTCACCTGTTTATTGGCAGGTGACAACCTTGACTTGACTAAGCCTGCTCCCTCCTTAGGTGACCTTCGATGTTAGCGCTGCTTGCAATGACATGCGTACTGATGCAGTATGTCATGGACGCCGGCTTGTGGAAGAAGTACTACTACTAGACTACAAGACGTCACTCACCACGTGCTGTAGGAAATTTCACTAGTGCGGTCTCCTTAAACTCTCAGCTTCTCATACTACAATGGGGAAAGGGCGTCCGCGGAGAAAATTCGAAGGAGGGGAGGGTCATCAAGCCGTACAAAGGTGAGGCAAAATAGGTAACATGAAACTAAACCCCAAAGGAGTCGATATGAAAAATCTACCTTACAGGACGAGCTATGCAAATTTTGTGATATGCAAATTTGACGTTACTATGCAAATTGCACAGTCTAAAATAAATTGGAACATCCAAAGAAATATCAACTAGTGTAATTACTTTCCTATGGATTGTATCAACCATTGCATTTGGCATAACAATAGACACCTCGTATCTATAATATATTACAAAGTATGAGAGTGAGAGTGGCACCCCTTGGCATCTAACATGTTCAGTTTTCATGCACTCCTTACAAATGTTGTGAACACCGTGTCCATCACTCCAAATAACTCCAAGGCTAGAGGAACAAAGAGGTGACTTTGTTGCATACCCCTATAATTGGAAACCTTGTGAGCTGTTACTGCACTAGCCTCCCATCTAGGGGGATGGGTAATCACTCCCTCCAAAACTATATCATGCATAGAGTCCCATACCACAACATTTGCTATTGTCACCTTATCACCTTGGACCAACTATAAGTTTACCTTGACACATGTCATTTGCAAAGCATACAAATGCTCCTTTCAAGCCAAATGTCCACTCTCTCGTACCATAGCAAACATTATGTCCCTAAGAGTATCATGGGTAGTTATCTTTTGTCCTCCAAAAGGACACCATTTTATATGGACCGTAGTTGCATCTAGTGGAACCACACTCATAAGTGAGTAATGAAGATGCAGATGGGTGGACCAAACCTAGGCAAAACCTCATTGATGTAGAGAAAGTAGTTGGTGCAAGTCGGAATGCCCTAATGCACGGTGAAGCTAAGATCCAAGAGCATGCACCTTGCAAGAGCAAGAGCAAAGATGTGCTCTAGTAGCTTGAGGAATGGACAAGTCAACTAAGAGAGAATGTAGTGTATGTTGCCACTGTTGCTCCATCAAGGAAGCCTATAAACCTCCAGTCCAATCTGACAATAGTGAAGCAAAAGATAGAAAGGTCCTTGCGTGCCCATGGTAAACTATCTCTTGTTTGCCGTAATAACATCTAGAGAGAAATGGATCCCTCTTCCACCTTTATCACATAAGTCTCTAAAATCGGCCAATCAACAACCACAAAATGAGAGGAAAGCAAGAGTGATTTAACTATCCAAAAATATTATAGGTGCCAGCTCCTCCATAAATAGCAAGCCAACCTCTCCACACGAGATAGGTAAAGATATCTGTCTACTTGCCAAATCCCCTATCACACACTTAAAAGTCCTTGGTCCAATAATATTACCAAAGACTTCCATAATCCTCCTATCAAAGGCTCTCAAACATGAAAGGAAGGTCAAGGAGAGGAGAATTATGCGGAGGAGGTAAGTTGGTCAACTTCCTAGTAAAGGAATGCCATCCACATGGAGAATATCCTCTACAAGGGCAGCGTCTAAGAAGCGTGTGACAAGATGTTTAGATCCTATTGGCACTCCAAGAATATGTAATCCATTTGTAGATGTGATACACCCCTTTGGAAATTCAAGGTGGAGAGGGATACCTAAAGGGGACCATGCCTTGCACTTTGACACCTTAATTCTCAAGCCTAGTAGATGTAGCTTGGTAATCAAGTGGTCAAAAGCCTACCTAATCTGATCTATAGGGCCCATGATGTGTGTATCATCTGCCAAGGAGGGAAGTATACAACCTGGCATGGCCAAAGTAGTAGATAAGAGAGCTCTAAAGTCAGCCATGGCAAATAAGGGTTCTCATAAAGGATCTCACTAACGTGTAGCAACAATGGACTTCAAGATGATGACTCCTTCTTATGAACAACTATGTTGGTAGTAAAGGGAAGCAAGAGAGCCATACAAATCTATACAAAAGGAATAAGGCTAGCCAAGGATCCACCAACCTCCCTAAGCTCTCTAATGATGGATGCTTGTGAGATGTTATTAACAATGTTCTCAACATCCACCTATAGGATGACCCACTTTGGATGGATATCTAGGGGTGCCCTAATGCCTAAAGATATAGCCTCACATCCTCCAAGTGTGGCTACTCCAAATTGATGTGGACTGAGGTGTTGTCAAAAGTGTGAATGATGTGGAAAGACAAGGTACGGATGACCAAACACAAAAAAGATCTCTCCAATAGTAATTGGTCTAATTCTCCTCATGTCCTTCTCCATCTCAAGAAGTTGACTAGCACCTAACATCCCTCTAACAGACATAAGAATGTCTCCTTTCTCTATTGTTGTAGCCACCTTAAACAACTTGGTACAATCACTAGAAGGATCATCTGCTTGAAAGCATCATTAAGATGCTCATATACCATCCCCAAAAAGCCTTTTGAGGAAAGACGAGGAGCAATGCACAATGCTTGTGCAAAAAGTGACCTATCAAGACATCAAGGTTGCTTAGGTTGATAATCTAAGACCTCTAGTTGTAATCCCTCTCCTACCATAGGATGTAGTGAGCATAGAGAAAAGATAGTTGCATTAGTAGGACAAAGCCATATACAAAGGATGTAGCGCTTGTGCTGCTCTACTAAACTCTCCCGCCTAACCCAATTTCCTACATTGTCGTAATTGAGTGAACTCTATAGCATCTTGTGGCAAAACCTATCTCCTAAAACATGCAACCCTAACAAACTCCTCTTGTAGAGCAGCCTAATCCTCCACTATCAATGAAATCTAGCAATCACCTCTCTATGCTTTCATGTCCTCCTCTAGCATAATAAAGACACCATCAAGGAAGTAAGAGGAATAGGAACCCTGCTAACTTGTTCAGGGGATCATGTGCCAAATGATCAAGTGGTAGGCAAAAAGCCTATCTAGACTCATCATGGAGTGTATGGGGTAGCCTATGGAATAGATATGGACATGGAAAACTAGTCTCAGATTAACCCCAAAATGCAACGTGCTTGAGAAGTTACCACTCCCATGACTTGATTGGAATCTCTACAATGGTCAACAAAGGAATAGAGGAAGCGTGCAAACTCCCAAGTGTCACTATTGTTGATGTGGTCGCTTGCCTTATGTTAGTATCCCAAGTGGTCTAATCATAGTCCTTATACATTCTTCCCACATGGGTCTTTACCCTTTGCAAGGTAAAGTGTTGGTAACACATTGGACATGGTGTATTCCGAGCCACTTTAAGCGGGCCCACATTGAAAAGTGTAGCCATTGCTAACACAAGAATAATGATAATAACATATGCTCCTCTCCATCTCTTCCCCTACTTGAAAAATCACAACCCCTCACATCCCAACTCACATGAGTAAATATTATCTCTCCAAACCCACAAAACTATAAACTCTCCCAATTTTCAATTTCCATTTCTAAAATTTTCAAACTAAGTTCTCATGGATCTTTAGCATGAATACCAAGAGATTAAAATTGATAATTCTCAACCCATCAATGTGTAATAGTCACTCTATAAACTCTAAAAAATCTAAAAATATCCATAAGTTTTTACTCAATTCTCCATAATCTTCAATCTAGGTACCAATGGAACTGAAATTGACAAATGAATAGAATCAACTATTCACTCAAGTGCTATATGCTAGAGAGCCCTCACAAAATGTATATCTTTCCTGTCACATCTCTTTTTCTCCTCTCCCAGCTCGCTGTCTTTTACATGAGATTATGGTCCGTAGGAGCTCCTTCAGTTTCATTAAGCAATGCTCTATGCATACCTATTCCATAGAGTAAAATTTATAAAATTTGGCATGGACATCCATAGAACACAAAACATAATGATATGGTACTTACAGAGATGGTTGACCCTGCAAGCATATCATAAATTTGTTGTTGTGTCCATATGACAAATCTAGGGTAAAAGAAATGTTTAAAAGAATATAGATCTCTATAAAAGAAATGTTTTTTGGAGATTCAAGGGTATAGATAATTTACTAGTTTTTAGGTTTTGGTTAGGATTTTTGGTCTTTGTAGTTCTACGGGACATACTATAATCCATTAAAGTTTAAAGGTTTATAAATTTGGTATTAGTGCCCTTGGAATAGAAGATAAAATAGTGATTTTAGTTAGCATTTTCTCATTATATTTAGAAATTTGTAAACAAATTTTCTGATTTCTAAGGGGATTAAATCAAATTTTCTCTGCAGCGTGATAAGGGTATGGGAATTGTATGCGCTTCAATAGGGGGTTTCAAAAATAGTTTTATAAAGTTCCATATATTTTCATATAGATTATTATGAAGCATTGAATAAAATAGTATGGGATGCAGGCGGGAGAAAGAAAGATTCCTACTATAAAGTTCTGGCCAAGTTCCTTATTATTAGCAAACTCCATAAGAGGTGGTTTGTAGAAAATAACTGATATGGAGTTTTCAGTTGTCACACCTTAATACATTAATTACATATAAGGGTCAATGAAGTGTCTAGTTTAGGGTGAATATGGTCTGTGCCGGTTGCCACCCGGTGTAATGTGCTAATTTATGATTAAATGAGATTTTGTTGTTGCTGCTCATTGTTCCTTGTTATTGCTTGTCTTTGCCCATAGCCGCTTGATGGTGCCTTTGGCCGTTGGTAGTTACTTGTTGCCATTGCTAACAGCCTGATAATATGTTAGTAATGTGTTAATTTAGGATTAAATGGGATTTGCTTGTTGTTACTTCTTGCTACTCTTTGCTACTCATAACCACCCGTAGCTGCTCGTAGCTACTCGATAGTGCTCCAAGCTCGAGGCTTGTTGGCGCTTATAGCGGCTCATTGCCACTAGTAGTCGCTTGTTGCCGCTAGTAGTTGCTTGTTGACATTGGTAGCTGCTTGATATCTATTGATTTTGCATCCAAATATGAGCATTGCAATCAGGATTTTGCTAAATTTTTGTTGCCTTTTGGAGTAAAATTCCTTGACCTCCAATTAATTTCTTGGTTGTTGCAAGACAATGAAAATCATTTTCCATAAATCATGCTATCTTCCTTGCCACACTTATCTATGGAAATGAACCACCACACCAATGAAAAATTACAAAAGCCACCGGTTTAGTTTTTTGACATGAGCATTTGCATTTACAAATGGTGAATTTGAATTTGAATAGTTGAGAGCGGCACTTTAGATCTGCCAAAAATTTCATAAATCCCACTCTAAGAATCATCTACCAAAAAATGTGGTAACTCTCTCAAGAAACCACATCATCTCTTTTGATAATAATTTATTTCACTATGGCAATCCTAAACATCCTTTTGATAATAATTTATTTCACTATGGCAATCCTAAACATCCGTACTATAGTGCCTGATTTTTATAAATAAATGCAAATTGCATGTGATATACCATATAAAAATTTATGAAGTATTCATTTATTTGTCACGCCATTTGTAGTATCGTATCTAGATTGCTCGGACATTGGAATTATAGTGATAGTGGTTAGAGGTATTTTAGCAGTTACTCATAGACTACTTTTTGACAGTCAAATTTTGTGTTTGGGGTACTGTAACACCCATTTGTGCATATGTGGAGTATTGTGATATTTAACTTGGTGTAAAAAATACTTAAGAGATATTATTTATATAGAGATAAAGGATGGTTCTACATTAGTCATGATTAGCTAAAGTTAGTCATAGCTAAGATAAGACTTTAGAGGAAGTGGAAAAGATGAGCACCATTATTCTGGATTCTAGTGTGTTGAACTAAGTATCATTCCTATGTGTTTGGCTTTGAAGAAAGAGTTGAGAACTCTTAGGCCCGAAACCCTTTTTGGTTTGGATTCTTCTATAGTTCAAGGATAGCGCATGTGAAGGAATCCTTGACTTAGTGGTTTGGTCAGGATAAAACCACATGCTTAGGAGAATATTCTCATGAGTATGGATATTCCTTTAGCTTTTTGACTTTATTTGACTTTTAACCTAATAACTTGAGTTACTCCAATATTTAATAACTTTGGTGTGTAATTGTTTCACAAGTATATAAACAAGGGGTGAGGAAGTGCTCATTATCCTTTCATTTGCAACTATCTCTCTCATTGAATTCTCTAGTGAATAATGTCTTGAGTCTTGGAGTGTTAGCCTTAGAGGAGTATGATCGAGTTGGGGTTCTTTGCCTTCTTAGTCCATGGTGCACTACCATAATAGCCATTAGAGGTTCATCTTGAGTGAGAGACATGTCGGCTCACAGAGCAAGACTAAACCAACATGATGATGAGGAAAAGGAGTTTGTGTGGCCTATGCTAGTTGCTTCACCAATTCAGCGGAGGCAAAGTATAGTCATATGAAGGAGAGTGCATGGTAACGGTTTTGGCAGTAACACATTTTTGATGTTGCCTATTTTGTAACCCCTTTACTCTCATCATTGATCATCAGTCACTTAAGTGGTTGAAGGAATTGGACAAGCTTTCAAGGAAGCTTGCATGATCGGCTCTGATTTTACAAGAGTATGATTTCACAGTTATTCATAGACCTAGAGTGGTGAACATTGATGGAGATGGGTTGAATAGCAATCCATATCTCAGCCCGCAAGTCAGACCGTAGCATGTTGGCATGGTGAGACAGATGAGGAGATGGTGCGAAGTTGGCATGCATTTGCCTTTCTCTATATAGGATATGAGGCTTTGGTGGTATCTCTCTCAATGTATACAAGAGGAGTTATTGAGGTCATAGATCCAAAGAGTGAAGATATTGGTACAATTCAGCTAGACATTCATGATGATGTCTTAATGGTGGACTATCTTTGCATTGGTGTTATGGGTGGCCCAGTTGGGGCCAAGGAGAGAGACTGTGTTCTTCAATGGGCCAAGCGGTTCAAATTGGAGAGCAGACACCTTTTGCGTGTATGGGAGGATGGTAAAGTGAGAGTAGTACCTCTTCCATCTCAGAGACTACAATTGGTCTGTCATGCTCATGAGGAATCAAGACATTTTGGAGTAAAGCATACATATAGTTTACTACAGAGTCATTATTGGTGGCATGGTATGCAGATTGATGTACAGCAGTTTGTTGTGAGATGTGTGGTTTGTGATTGAGTAAGAGCATCATTCAATGCTCCTACGCCACGATCGCACCCATTACCTATCATGAGCTTGGATTACCACTAGAGTTTGGACTTTCCTAGACCTTTATTATTTATTGTGAGACATCATCGGTATGTTTTGGTGATGGTGGAGCACTTCCCCAAGTGATTGAGTTAGTGGCACTTCTTGACAAGTTCATGAAGGGACAGCTTACTCGTTCCTTGATCAAGTTCTTAGTCATTTTGGTGCACCAGTTGAGGTTTTGGCTGATTAGGGTATAGAATTCTTAGAGGAGTTTCAGGTCTTGTATGATAAGGCTTTGATTGATCATTGTATTACCTCCCAAGATCACCCTGAGGTAGATGGCTTAGCAGAGAGTGTGGTTCAGATGGTAAGAGAGGATTGCAAAAGTATGGTTTGTAGAGAAGCCACTTGGGAGATTGGGATCTCCAGTTACCTTGGTTGGACAGGGGCTATTGGTTCACCCGGCAAGCCTCCTTAGCATCCTTCTCTCCTTACTTTCTACTCTATGGATGAGATCCAGATTTACCTACAGCCATTTGTTGAGATGTTATTGTAATGTTGGACTTGGATGATCTAGATGTATGGATGAGCGCATGTTCTCAACGGGCAGAGATCTTTTGGAGAGTGATGTCGATGGCCTTTGAGAACTTGATGATTGCTCAACATAAGGATACCTTACGTTATGCTACCATTTGAGGAGGAGATTATAGACCCTTAATCCGTTGATTTCATCTAAGTGACTATGTATATTTGTAGTAAATAGCCCCAACAACACTTGATGCTTCTACATGCCGCACTATCTTGAGAGTGCGTGAGGTTTTGCCATCTTGAGTCCTTGTGTTAGAAGGATGTGATGTTGTTGTTTGGAAGGATCATGTGCACAATTGTACGCAATGCCACCTCCCAAACATTGATGGTACTATGGACCCAAGCTTGCCACTTGTATGGGTAGGCTTGAAGTGTATGTTATGTGGCTCTTCTAGTGGAGCTACTATTATGTAAGTGTGTGATAGCTATTCAAGAGGATGTAATATGGTATGTATGACTCCTCTCCCTCATGGTGGTTCCTCAAGGACAATGGTTATGTCCTTGATGTACTTGATCTATAGCTAGTTCATCCTTTATATGGTATAGATTGCAAATAGGTGACAAACGATGAGGCTTGATAGCACCCGGCCTCTTGATCTTTTTCCCACCATAGGGTATACTATATACTTGGAGTAGATGGCTATTTGGAGTTAGAGGGACCTAACCACCAACTAGGGGGCAATTGTGCTTTTTAGAATTTATGTATGACTTATGTGTGAGTTGTGCTTCTATAGTGTATGATATTGACAGCAATGTATGTTGTGTAGCAATGTATATATGTACAAAAATTATCTGTAATACTCCAAGGACAAGAGAAGAGAGAGAAATATAAACTATACACTCAACATTTGGTGCCCCAAAGGAGCACCTTCCTTTATTATATAGACAAAGAGGATCTCTTCCAAAGGAGCTCCAGCATAGGATTAGGCACACAAATAGGTGACATGTCAGCAAGCTCCACCTTTGGATTACTTACTTGTATGGGTGACATGTTGGTCTAGGTCCTATCTGGTTAGTCAAACAAGCTTTGACCAGAGGGAATCTTTTAGGGAATCTTCTTGTAGGAGTCTCAGAATCACATGAGGAAGGTACCATTGGAAAGCTCTCAATGAGACAAACCAGGGGGAGGGAATTCCAACCTTTCCTCTATTGGGAGGGGGGGTTATGCATATTTTTGAGGCCTAATTCATCCGTTTAGGCCTTTGAAATTGCCTTCAAAGATTTCAGGCATATTTTGGTTCCTACTCTATTAGTAGAATTCCCCTTTTGGTGATATCTCTTTCTGATCTGTTTATTCCATCATGTGTAACATCCTTCCAGATGTTACCAAACCAATTCTCACCTTTAAATCATATGTCTAGCTATTGGTTGTAAGGTTCTCAAGTCTATTTGGTTTTTGCTCTATTAGTAGAAGTACTCTTTTGGTGATACTTCTATCTGATCTATTTTGACCATCATGTATAACATCATTCTAGATGTTACCAAATCAAATTTCACATCTAGATCATATGGCTAGCTCTTGGTATTACATTATCACACCATTTGTAGTATTGCATCTAGATTGCTTGGACACTGGAGTTGCACTGATAGTGGTTAGAGGTATTTTAGTAGTTACTCATAGACTACTTTTCAACAATAAGCTTTTTTGTTTGAGGTATTTACTTCATGGTAAGGCCCACCATTGCTTTGCACCATTCACACTATTTGGGTGTGCCATCAACAAGACCGTTAGGATTTGAGACCTAACTTGAGTCCAAGGGGTATACTCTTGAAGTGCACCTCTAGAGAGCTCACTTCTTTGATGTTGAGCCTTTGCGTTCCTAGTAAGAGTGGACAAAAAGCCGGCAAGCATCACCTGGAGTCTCTTAGCTAGAGTGGGTGTGGCTTGACTGTAATCAAGGTCCAATTGTTGGCAAATTATTGAGTGATAGATCAAGTATTGATCTAATTGAGTGTGATTTGAGTTGTGTAACCAAATTGATAATTGTGGCACTTTAGAGTTTATGTATGATTTATGTGTGAGTTGTGGTTCTATAGTGTATGATGTTGACAGCAATGTATGTTGTGTAGCAATGTATATAAGCATGACATATTAATGTCTCATCTCCTTATAGAGCTCACTAAAAATAGTTACAAAGTTTGTTATTTATCCATACACATCCGTCAAAACTATTTCTAAAACCTCCTTACATTATGGATTTCTATGGAAATACTAAAAATGTTATGGGGCATCTAGGTTGACATCCCAGTCACAACGTACAAATCTGATTGGAAGAAAAAGTATATTTTTCAATTTTTTTTCTATTGTCAATTATCCGGTTCTGTTCATGGGGTTCAATTTTCCATATCAGTAAAATCAATTTTAGTCACACGTTTATACAAAAATCACCTCCGTGCAGTATATGGTCCCATGTGCAGTTTAGTGTTCATTGTGGGTCTGACTTGCTGATGAAAAATAACAAGTTGAGAATATCATGGTCCTAAAAGAGGCAGAATTGGAAGCATTGCAAAGAAAAGTTACCAAGCACATCTAGATAATACTTGTGATATACTTTGATTCCTATGCCCATGGAAACAATACTAGAAACAAAGGAAGTAAAATCAGAAGGAAAACACTTTGATTACTATGTCAATGAAAACAATTATAGATACAAAGGAGGTAAAATCAGAAGGAGAATAAAGAGAATTGCAGTAAGGGAATGCAAGAGAAGAAGAGAGATCATGTGTGAGAGGTAATTTAAAAGATAAGTGCAAGTAACAAGTATGTCCACTGCAAGAAATAAGAATGTTTGTATTGTACTGACCACAAAAGAAGAAGTACACAATGGTGTACTAAGTAAGATATAATGGCATTGTGTGATAAGTATGCTCTATTTCAGATTTTTAGAAATATTGGTTAGAAAATATTGTTAGGATAAGACACTTTGGTTGAGGTAACCTAAGCAGCTGACTCAGCTTAAAAACCCACTCCAAAATCAAACAAGATCAAATATCTCACTTCCCTAAGCAATCTTGAATGCAATCAAAGTTGCAGGATTTGAGCCACAACCAAGGGATGGAACCTCCTCCAAGAAGAGCTACCAACTTTGACACTGATAAGTATCCACACCAAAATCGGCACACAAAGAAATGATTCTGCAAAAAAGATCATGTGTTATTTTGTCTACCATTTCAAGAACAGTAGAAACAAAAACTGGAACACAAAATGAGGATTTTTTTCTTCCAATTAGATTTTTCTAGTGTTGTAAGGAGTGTCATTTTTTCTTCCAATCAGATTTGTACAATATGGTGGGGTGTCAACCCAGCTTCCCCTAATTTTATGGGTAACATGATGTGAGTATGGGAACTTTACAAGAACATGATCAAAGCCATACCAAAATTTATGAGTGTTGAAAAATATGAATTTTTAACTTATTTTTTTGGCATTGGTGTTATAAGCAATCGGGAGAATTTAACCAATAAATTTTTTGCCAAATTTTTATCCCTTTAAAGTTTTTTCACTCATCAGGAGTTTTGCATCATTATTCACTTTTAGACAATTTCTATTAATTGGTATTTGCAATAATTTTATGCACATTGATCGGCATCATTATTTTACCCATGAAATCCATCAAAATGCTAACTAAAACCTCCTAATAATTGAATATTACATGTAAAATATTTTATGATTGATAATATAGATGAGGCATTGTTTTAATTATAATTTATGGGTGGATCATATGTGCATCTTTACTTTGTGGAGAGCATCATGTTGACGCATATGCCATGTGGTTAGATTTTCAAATTTGAATATCAATATTTGGATTCTAACAAAAGGTTATGGACCAAATTGTTATTTTATGTTTGCCTATTGCCTTTCTTACTTGTTTTATTTCTTCAATTCTTTCTCCTCCAATTTCTACTCTACCAGATTTTGTGAGTTTTTGAGTATGATGTAATCCTTAACTCTAGTGGCGAGAAAGGTTTAAATGGGAGGCAAAGTGAGAGCAAATTTTCAATAGGAAATAAGGTGAAAATTGGAAGATGATAGATTTGAGATGTTCTTTGATTCCTAAGCACATATTTAGATTATCTAAATGAATTTGAACATTTCAATAAACTTCATGGTTGTACTTGCAAGAATCCTTTTCACAAGAGTATTCATTTAGTTACACGATAACATATCTCACAAGGTATGTGAAGGAATATTTTGAATCAATAATAAGTGAGAAATTATACAAAAAATAGGACAGATATATGAAGTCGTACCAATATACTAGAAAATGGAATAAAAAAATGGACAAAGAAAGGTCTAATTGAGAAGGAGTTAAAGCAAAGATAAACAACCATGGTGGAAAAATTAAATCATTTGTATCATCATATGATAGGATGTTATATTTGGTATGGAGAAAACATCTATTTACCAATGCTTCCATGAAGAGTATATTTGTGAATCTATTGGCCAAGTTGAATAAAGTGTAAGTGAAAAAATTAAAACAAGATCAAGATTGATTCAATCATTGGACCAAGATGAAGAAAGTGAGTGATATCTAGAATTCCAATCAAGGACAAAGATGATATTGGAGATTATATCCCTTTATATCAAGAACCACATAGTTATATCCTTTAACAAGACTTTCTTCCATGCTTGTGATTGTAGAAAAAGTAGAAGAGAATACATCTCTTGGACTAGAAAAAGAGACTCTTCTGCCTTCTTAATTGCCAAGTGATGAGAAATATTCACAAGAATGTGACATAAAAGAGAAAGAGGAGAAAGATTGACAAGCAAAAAACTGATGAGAAATATTCTCAAGAATTTGACATATAAGAGAAAGAAAGAAAAGAAAGATTTAAAAGTAGACAAAGGAGAAGTAGAAGGAGAATTGTTGAAATAGAAATTGACACAAGAAGAAGAGATAAATAGAAAATCCTGACCAAAGAGGAATTCATGAGAAGGAGATGATCTATGAGAAGTGGATGTAGAATCACAAAAAAGAAGGAAGGTTGATAATGATGTTCAAAAATTGTACTTTTAGTTGCTTTCTCAAATTTGGTCAAGAATTCATGAGAAGGAAACAATGCATTAGATGAAAATGGCGAATTGCAAAAAAGGATCAAGGTTGGTAAAGGGTGTTCAAAAATAGTACCTTGAGTTTCTTTCTCACAATCTGCATCTACAATTGTAACTTTCTTGAAAGACCTTGTTAGCCATTGTAAATTCAAGATTGAGTCCATAGAAGTTGGAGAAAGATATAAATTAGCAAAAATTGAAGCACAACAACTTGTTAAGATGGAGAAAATTGGAGTGAAAGTGATAGCAAAAAAGATGTTGAGATCTAATAAAATGAGTTGCAAATGCAAGAAGCTTATACTCAATGAGAAAATGGCAAAATTAGGTTCAATTTGATGACTCTAGAATCAACAAAGGTAAGAAAATATCTTGAAAAGATTATAAAAAAAAGTATAATTGTGTAACGCTCCTAAATAGATGCACATCTGAATGATAGTCATAGAGGTGATCAAAAATTTCCAATACCAAAATATTAACTAATTCCATTGGAAATGATAGGGAGAATTGTTTCCTCATGGATATGAGTGCTTTCTCAAATGTGGTGTTCTATGTTTGATTATTTTTGATATTTTTGATTTACTTAATTTTAGTTGACAAGTGTTTGAATGGTGAAAGTAGTCAAGAATAACACTTTCTTGACTATTTTTAACATTAGTTAGGTTGGTATGTGCCTTTATGCACTAGACTATATATTGGGAGTGCATTGGATGTGTGTTGGGTAAGTTATCATCTAGATAAATAATGGAAAGATAGAGTTGGTATACAGTCTTAGATCCATGTGGGATGAGGGTTTCTTACCCAAGGAAGTATATGATAGCCAACGCTTGATGTGCTTGTTTGTAAAGGAGGATTTATATATGGACTTATGGAGAGGTTATTCTACTTTTTATTAGTGTTCTCTATCACTTGAGATCTCTTCGTAGTTGATAGTGCAATAGATTTATATTGTACACTTATTGTACTTATATTATATATTGTAGATATATATTGTATGAATCATCCTTATGGTGCTATTTACCCTCCTAGATTTACTTCTTTTGAGATAAAAGTAGGTACATTACACACTTTATCATGGAAAAATTTTCTCACTTCCACATATAGATTTAGAACTGACACACACTTTGCCATTGAGTTCTATATGGAAGAATGGACTTCCTGTCATCTTATAGATTATATTAAAGATACATATGAGATTTTAGGTCATTTTTTTAAAGATCCATCTTTGAATTCCTTGGAGTAGGAATATATGTGGTGTTTTAGTCCATTGTTGGTTAGGTTTTTATTTCCACACCTTGATATGACACTAGAATGCCTTGGCTATAAAGATGACCTAGATATGGAAACTACATATGGATTGATTATCACTCTTTACTAGTATATTTTATTGATTTTTTGAATTTTATTTATTTATTCTTGATTCACATATATTCATTCTAGTGATTCACAAGGATACAAAATGTGAAATTTGTGATGAGGAAAAGTGTAATGAGACACACAACATGAAACAAACTCTCTAATTCTAGGCCAAGCTACATAATGTAAAGTACTTATGCCTTGGTAAGATATCCATCCAAACTAATGTGTCAACTCAAACCATTAAGTGCAAAGCAAACTACTTTACCACATAATGTCTACTACACATCCCATGTCCAAAACTTAGGTCTTTAGGTACACCTCCCACATATAAAAGAGATGAGGAATGAACTACTTGGATAAGGCCATCCTTTGCCTCAAATCAACATGCATAGAAACCTCATCTCTCATACTAATCATATTCTCCTCAAGCCATTCTATATCTCATATCCATATTTTTAAAAGGGGATGGAGATAAGAGACCATGTGAAATTTTAGATCTCTTGTGTACCATATCCATCTCAAATTTCATCACTCTATGCTCTCCCTAAGTCCAACCAAAAAGTTTTTTTGCATCAATGTGCATCTCTCTACTAATAATTTTTCTTCCATGAGTGTGCATCTCTAGATTGGTAGTTCACATCACATCAGTGTGCATCTTAATATGAGTTTTATTCACCCCATGAGTATGCATCTCTACACCAGTAGTTTGTATCCCATGTGTGTTCATCCATATTCCTATTTGTATCCCAATGTGTAATGTAGAATATGTGTAATGTGGGAACTTTGGGATGTAGCCTTGTGTAGAGAAATGCAAGACTCCTTTAACAAAGTTCTAGTAATACTCAGCTCCCTTGCATAAAAGTCTTCAATCCTCCATTACTCAACCAAATTCTCTCTCTCCAACACAACAATATCTAACTTATCTTATTCCTCTACTCTAGTCCTTTATGTGGTCCTAAACAGTTCATCCTTCTTGGCTATACTACTTTCTCTCTCAAAAGGAAGATCTTCTTTCTCTTAATTAAATTTGCATCCCTCTTCTCCTCCCTCTCTCTCTCTCTCACACACACACACACTCTAAAGTCCAAAAGGTGGCTTCTCATCACAACTTTACTTCACAATGGATATAGCAAAATGAGGATAGAAGCTTTTCATCAAACCAAAGATCCAAAAGTCATTGAATGCAAATGCTATGCACAATATGTAATAAAATCAAGATAATAAACATCTGGTCAATTCAAAGCATAAGTAAATGTAAATTGGAAGCTATGTAACGGAAACACCTATATCCTAGTTGCATGCATCAAATAAACAAAAATAGTACACCTGCATATAAAGAGAAAAAAACATCATTGAATGAAAGCCAAAGAAAGTGTGACTTGGAAACAATCTAATAGCAACACCCATATTTGAGATCCATGCATTGAAGACATGGAGATAGAACACCTATTAAAAGTAGAGGAATAAATCAACAAGAAGAAATGGCAACTTAACAAGAAAAACTAAAAAAGATTGAGATAAAAAAGAGTCCCAAGTCAAGTAGGAGTCTAGAAATCACAATTCAAGGAAGTTTTGAGAGCTAGAAAAAAATTTGTGGAAGATGTATAAGTCAGAGCACCAAAAGTATGAAATTGCTCAAAGAACAACGGAAGACTTGCGAGCATTGGAGGACTGGATATATTGTATTGTGGCAACCACTATAGACACTTGAGCTTGAGAAACTAAACAAGTCAAGGAAGCAAAAGATGGCTATATTTAACCTCCATGAAAGCACATGCAACTTCATGAGTGCCTCACGCAATGCCAAAGTAGCTGAGCAAGTGTTAGTACTCTTCATATCAAGTTTTGCTTGAAAACACATGAATACCAAGGCAAACTTGGTTGCTTCTAGCAATATCACTAAAAATAAAAAGCATACACTATAAGGAAATAGATTGGAACTAATGGAGCTTAATTCCACCAAAAGAGCAGAAATAGGAATGAGCATCACATAGCCAAAAAAAATTTAATCAGCAAGCATACAAAGAAAACAAAATTGAAATAAGGATAATGTGAGGGATTCAAGCCATATCTTGAAAATGCCTGAAAAGAAAACATTGATAAGTATTGCATGCAAGAACAACCTAGCAAATTTTACTTATGATGCAAAATGAAGAAAAAGGTAGTGGAACTATACAAGAAAGATCAATGAAGAACCGGTGAGGAGTGAGTCAAAAATCACAAGAATGAGCAAAGTTAGTTGAGTGTCAAATGGAAGATATATGAGTAAGGAGTAAGGCAAAAGGAACATGCACCAAAGGTAGAATGACCAAGGGAATAAAAAACCTTCACAAAGGATAATGCAAGCTTATCCATTGGATATTGGTAGTTATGGTGTCCATATTTCTTCAAAACTTGCAAAAAAGTCTTTCTTTTTGTAAATCTAAGTGAATGGCATCTCATGTTTATGGGAAAAACCTAGCATTTGGGCATTCTTTGGACATATCTTTGTATAGGTAGAGCTACAAAGAACTGAGCTACAATAACTCTAAGGTATGGAATGACCCAAGTATGAAGAATGGCCATAACCAAGGGAGGAGCAAAGGAGAAAGTTGTGGACATTTAAGAAGAAGATATCCTTGGAGGAGGTTAGCACAAAGGAGAAGGAAGGATGACTATAGCAATATGGAGTTTAGCGACGTAGTTAGTAAGGCTAATGAAGTAGAGAATAAGCTAAATTAGCCCAAAATATTCTAGAAGCATCTAGGAAGCTTCTTGACTAGCTTAACTTGCATCCCAAGCAAGTACCTTCTAGAAGCTTCTAATTAGCTTAGCTTGCACGCCAAATAGGTGGCTTCTAGAAGGAAGCTTCCTGGTTAACTTGGCTTGCACTCTAAGATAGAGGCTCAAAGAAGCTTCTTGGGAAGCTTCTCAAGGGCCTTATATGCTACCTATAAATACCAAAGCCAAAGTTCATGCTAAGCATTTGGAGTTTTCCCACATTCAAGTGTTCCAATGTCATTTTCCATTCTCCTAATTTTCTCCTTGGTCTCGGTCTTTTACATTGGTATCAAAGTAGGAAATAGGATGGATGGAATTTATGGACCACCAAATCCACTTCCACTAACCCATTGGGATTTTTGTGTCCAAGTACTACCCAAGCATCATTTCACACAAATTCATCACCTCACACTTTGGACAAGATTTTTTGCATATGATCACCATATCTGAGGAACTCTTGGTGCTTCCGTTATAACTTATGGAGAATGGTGGACGTGTTGCTTCTATGTGTTAATAAATAAGATAGATTAGGGGTGGCATGATAGAGTAGAAACCATAGTGGCAATGCCAAATGTTATCCTTGCTATGTAGCAATAGATTGAGCACTTTACTCAATTGTTGGATGAATGAGATCTTTGATGACAAGAGCACGTAGAGAGAGTATAAGTTTGAGAAGGAGAAGATTGAATCCGATTCCCTAAACCCAAGGTATTTGAAGGCAAGAATCTCTTGGGTGCAATGGGGAATTTTTTGTTTGATTGTGAATGTTATTTTGAAGCTACCAATCTACAAGATGAGCAAAAATAGATTCTATTGGCTTCTAGCCAATTGGATGGAGTAGCAAAGCTATGATAGAGATTCCGAGTGGAGTGAGATGAATGACAATTGTTGCACCAATCTTGACATGGGCAGAATTCAAGAGTGCAATAATTTGTCAGTTCCAAGCTATAAATGCCACACAAGCTACACATGATAGATTGGTAGAGTTGAAACAGATTGGCTCTTTAAGAAGTTACATCACACAATTCCAGAACACCATCATGCAAATTCCATATATATTGGAAGGTGAAGCTCTAGATCGATTTGTGAGAGGCATGAAGTCAAGAACCAAATTAGAGGTAACCATGCAAGAGCCACAACACTTAGAGGAAGCAATGCGGTTGGCCAAATGTTTTGATTCTTTGGTTGCAACAAGCTGGTCTCGACCTTGACCTCCACAGAACCTACTGATACATAACACTTGGGTGGAGGAGCTAGCACCAATGGAGATTGATTCCATTCAATGGAGACCACTTGGCATTGTAGATAGAGAGAAACTACAACAAAATGGTAGTTATTTTTATTGTCACCAATTAGGACATCGCATTGCTGAATATCCACTCAAGAATGTGCAACCTTGATAAGTTGCCCAGATGGAGTTTATGGAGCGGAATGATCAAGGGAAAAAAGGAATCCTAGTAGGAGATTTTGAGCCGCCTATTACGAGCTTGATTAGTTTCAATGGGATTGAAGGCTCAACCTATGCAAGTTTGCTTCACTTGCAAAGTACGATATCTAATTGGGGTTGTAGGATTTTGGTTGATTCTAGAAGTTTAGAGAATTGCATGTCTATGCAAGTAGCAAAGGAATTGGGTATTTCTATCAAGCCAGTAATTGGAAGAAGATTGATGATGGCGGATGGTGGAAAGGGTTTTGCATTTCGTACCTTGCATCTTGTTACCTTCAATATTGGGAATGAGTATTTGGAGTGTATGAGGTTTGTAGTGGCACCTCTACAATACAATGGCATTCTAGGACTACCTTGGCTTGAACGTCATAAAGTTCAATTTGATTGGACTTCTTGACAAAATTAAGTACAACATAAAGGTAGGAATTTCCAATAAGGTTGTTTGGCACATCTCAGTAAGACATCTAAAAATAGTCAGTCCTCAGATGGAAATTTTGTCAAGAAGGTAGCCATAGAGCAAGCTTTGGAGGAAGATAAGTCTATTTTTGCGGTATAGATCAAGCCAATTGCACAAGGACAATCTGAGGAGGGCCAAGAGCCTCATCAAGCAATGGTTGATCAAGTAGTTCAAGAGTTTGCAAACATGTTTCCGGATGATCTGCCAAAGGGATTACCCTCTGATCGTGGTACGCCCTTCAAGATTGAGTTATTACCAGAGAGTACTCTAGTGAGTAGACCAATCTAATGGCTCTCACCAAACGAGTTGGAGGAGTTGCAGACAATACTTATAGAGTTGTTAGACAAAGATTTCATATGACATATCACCTCTCCTTGGAGAGCACTGGTACTATTTGTTCCAAAGAAGGATTGAGAACTTTGTTTCTATATTGATTATTGTGGGCTCAATAGTGAAGAATGCATGTCCCTTATCTTGGATTGATGACTTGCTTGATCAATTGAGTGGAATGCAATACTTTCCAAGTATTGCATTCCACTCAATTGTTGGATCTTTGTAGCGGCTATTGGCAAATCCACATTGATAAGGAGGATGTGCAAAAGATTGCCTTTTGCACAAGGTATGGGCATTTCAAGTAGAGAGTTCTACCTTTCAAGCTCATTAATGCTCCAACAGTCTTCATAGATCAAATGCATAGGGTGTTGGATGGCCTATTGGATTGGTACGTGATGGTGTTCTTGGATGATATCTTAATCTATAGCAAGACAAAGGCCAACCAAGTGAATCATGTGCGAGAAGTCCTAAGATGACTACAACAATGGAAATTTTACAATAAGGAGTCAGAGTGTGCCTTTTGGTAGAAAGAAGTTACCTTCTTGGGTCACAAGATCTCATCAGAGGGAATCAAGATGGAAGAGGAGAAAATCAAGGCCATTATTGATTGGCCTACTCCTAAGGATGCTACAAAAGTACAAGCATTTAATGGATTGACCAATTTTTACCGCTGGTTCATCCATTATTATGCTCATGTGGCTGCACCATTGACTCACCTCTTGGAGAAGAACTTGCGCTACATCCAATAAGCCAAATTCCAATGGCTTGGCAGAGAGAACCAATCAGACCTTGTGCATGATGTTGGCCAAAGATGCAGAAATGGAGGAGGCTAAACATCATTGGGACAAGAGGATTCATGCAGTTTTGTGGGAGTATAGGACAACCATGAAGACTTCCACCGGATATTCTCCATTTTAATTAGTACATGGTATTGCGTCTACCTTACCTATTCACTTTGATCTTCCTACCTTCCAAAGCATTCATAGGAGATTGAAGAAAGCACAAGGAGGTGATGCAGAGAAGTCAAGGATGGATCAACTCATGGAGTTGGAAGAGGCAAGAGCAGTTTTTATGGTTCGAGTGGAGCAAGCCCAAAGGAAACAAAAGGAGAGCTATGAAAAGAGGCAAGGCAAGAAGAAGGTGGAGCCTTTCAAAGAAGGTGATTGGGTAATGCTATTTGATTCCATTCGATTCAAGAGAGTGCAAAAGAAGTTTTTCTCTAAGTACTTTGGACCTTTCATAGTGGAGAAGGTGTGGAGCAATTACACCTATGATCTCAAGGAGTTGGGAGGAAGAAACTTTGATAGGATTAACCATGATAAGTTGAAGATGTACCATAGAAGGTAGAGAGACCTTCACTTTGAGGACAAAGTGAAAACTTAGTCCGGGGGTAAATGTAACACCCATTTGTGCATGTGTGTGGTATTGTGATATTTAGCTTGGTATTACAAGTACTTAAGAGATATTATTTATATATAGATAAAGGATGGTTCTATATTAGTCATGGTTAGCTAAATTTAGTCCTAGCTAAGATAGAAGAGACCTTACTTTAGAGGAAGTAGAAAAGATGAGCACCACTATTTTGGATTTTAGTGTGTTGACTTGGTATTATTCCTAGGTGTTTGGCTTTGAGAAAAGAGTTGAGAACTCTTGGGCCTGCAAGCCTTTTTGTTTTGGATTCTTCTTTAGTCCAAGGATAGCCCATGTGAAGGAATCCTTGACTTAATGGTTGGGTCAAGATAAGACCACATGCTTGGGGGAATATGCCCATGTGAATGGATATTCCTTTCTACTTTTTGACTTTACTTGACTTTTAGTCTAGTAACTTGAGTTATTGTGGTAATTAGTAACTTTGGTACGTGACTATTTCACAAGTATATAAACAAGGGGTGAGGAGGTACTCATCATCCTTTCATTTGCAACTATCTCTCTCTCATTGAGTTCTCTAGTGAGAAATGTCTTGAGTCTTGGAGTGTTAACCTTGGAGAAGTATGATGGAGTTGGGGTTCCTTGCCTTCTTAGTCCATGGTGTGCTACCATAATAGCCATGAAAGGTTCATCTTGAGTGAGAGACAGGCCGGCTCACAAGACATGACCTTGGGTACCCTCCAATGCTGATGGTGGTAGCCCAACATGACACGAGATGTTCAAGAGTTTGTCCAATTGTGTGAGAGCTGCCAACGTAACAAGGACAGCAACCAGAAGCCGAGTGGACTCCTTCAACCACTCCACATTCCATCCACTTGATGGGAACACGTGAGCTTGGATCTCATCACATCCTTGCCCAAGACAAAGCAAGGACACACAACAATTGTGGTTTTTGTGGATAAGCTTAGTAAGCAAATCCACTCGGCACCAACCTTTGATATTGTGGATGCTCCAACCTCAGTGAAAATCTACTTTGCCAATGTATTCAAGCATCATGGGATGCCACATGTACTCATCTTCAAACGTGATCTTTAATTCACCGAGAAGTTTTGGCAAGTACTCTTCTAGATACTTGGCACCAAGCTTGCTTTGTTCACAACCTATCATCCACAAACTGATAGACAAACCATACATGCAAATCATACCTTGGAAGATATGTTGTGTGCCTTCATCAATGTCTATCATATCAATTAGGACAAATGTCTTGCAGCTGTAGAATTTGCCTACAATAATTCCAAACAAGCAAGCACCAGATTTTCTCTTTTCTTTCTCAAATTTGGCCAAGATCTGCTTGTTCCAGATTTTCTTCTTGCTCCTCCTCCATCTTAGGTCCCTCATTCTTCAACCTTCTTGACCACCATATCTAAATCTCTCCAACAAGCCAAATCTCATCTCCTTGTTGCTCAAAATTGTCAGAAACAATATGCAGACCACCATCATCTTGATCTCACCTTTGAAGTCTGTGATAAATTCATGATATCCTTTAGTAACCTATCCCTCCCACTTGATACTAAAGTTCATAAACTTGCCCCAAATTGGATAGGACCCTTTGATATCACCCAAATCATCTCTCTTATTGCTTATCTACTTGCCTTACCTTGTCATATGCGTATCCTCCTTGTCTTTCATATTTCTAAGTTAAAACCCTTTGTTCCTAACCCATCTTAGTTTTCCTCTTGTGTCAAACCTCCTCCTCCTCCCATCCCTATCAATGATCATGAGGAGTACAAAGTTGATCATGTCCTTGCACATCATCACATTCAACAAAGACACCGACAACATACAGAGTACAAGGTCCTTTGGAAAGGTTATCCCCTTCATGATGCCACATGGGAACCTCTTTCTCACCTCCAGATTGCATAGATGGCCATCCAAGATTTTGAAGCTTCAATGGTGACAAGGACGTCACCAACTAGCGGTGGGGGAATATGTAACAATATGGAGTTTAGTGACTTAGTTAGTAGGGCCAACAAAGCAAATAATAAGCCAAATTAACCTAGAATATTCTAGAAGCATCTAGGAAGTTTCTTAGGAAGCTTCCCGACTAGCTTAACTTGCATTCCAAGCAAGTAGCTTCTAGAAGCTTCCAACTAGCTTAGCTTGCACACCAAGTAGATGGCTTCTAGAAGGAAGCTTCTTGAGAAGCTTCTCAAGGGCCTTTTATGCTACCTATAAATACCAAAACCAAAGCTCATGCTAGGCATTCTGAGTTTTCACACATTCAAGTGTCCCAATGTGATTTTTCATTCTCTTATTTCTCTCCTCGGTCTTGGTCTTTTATAGTAACTAAGGAGCACACCACAAGCAATTGATGGCATCATTCATAATTAATTCTTTTAGCTCATTATTGAGATACTTACATTGATATAAGGAGGCTTGGCCTCAAGTTTTAGTTTACACCTTGTTAGTAAAGAGGTTGCAAGCAATTAAGTTTTCAACAAAGGAAAAGAACAATCACAAGCAAGGAAAGGTAAAAAAGTATAAGAACCTATACAAGAAGTGTAAGAGAGGAAACACCTTGCTACAAAAGTTGCAAAGGGAAACCTTTGTTGGAGGGTGCGAAGAAATTGCAAGAGGAGGAAGTCCAAAGATTGTAAGAAGAGATAACCACTCTTTGGATAGTGACATGTGGTAATACAATGTTGACCAAGAAGTGATATGATGATAAGTAGCATGTAATTCACTCTAAGATACGGGTTATACATGACTAAGAATGAGAAAAAATTTCACTTGTTTAGTATTTTTTCCAATTTAACCTATAGGGCAAGAACTACTCCTAGAAGAGTGTAGTATCACCCTCTATGGCAAACTATGAAAAAGGAAAAATTAAAGATCACATTTATTACATGTATATTCCAACTTACTCTTAAAGCTAATGGTTCTCTTCACTTGAAAGACCTTGACTATGAGGTTGTGTATTACACTTCCCTTTGAAGGCAAAACTACAAAGTTGTCTTTGTGTCCATTGAATACCTTTGCCTTTTTATTTTGTGGTACTCTTAATGCTCCAAATCCAGATTGAATCTTCATGCATAAGTTCACTTCCTTTGGATCCCTAAGGAATTAAACACCTTGATCAAGTGCAAATACACCTCTTTGTACTCTTAAACTTGTAATCTTATTGTGAAATTCCTTACCACTACTTTAAATAGACATTCAACAACAATGGATAGAATGAATGGAAAGATGGAATTAGAATGGAAAGATACAATTTGCAAAGAAAGTCAGGTTCTATTTATTGAATTTGAAAAATATTTAATTGAACTTGAATGCTTTTGGGCCTAAGCCTTAAGTAAATTTTTGCTTTGCCCCAAAGGGATGAAGAACCTAACTAGATTACTTGAAAATCATGTATTAGTACCTATATCACACACTTGATATCCTAATCCTATCTTATCTTGATCTCATGTAGGTTGATTAGGCTCCTTACATGTGTTAGTGAAGGTTCCAAGTCTTCCCCAAAGTTAATTTGAATTTACATTCTTTGGACCTATAATTCCAAAGACCTATACAACTCCAAATGAACTCCTCTTGAAGTTTTTACAACTATGAATGCTATTCATTAACCTTATACTCAAAGTCTTCTACAACTATAAAGGACTACTTTTAGTGAAGTGCCTTGGGACTAAATTTCATATTGTGAAAAAATTTCTTTGCCTTTGAAATGCCTAAAAGTTTTTTGGTTTGCTCTTATATCCTATTACCTCTAGAAATAAGGTGTCACAAATTTCTATGAACTTGTGATCTGAGTGCTCCTTTAGCAAAATTGATAAGAGATCCATCTTCTCTTCTTTGTAGGTTTTGCCTTCCAATCTTTGCACTGCAACTTAAGTTCATGTATCTTTGCCTTCAGTGCCATTAGCTGTCCTTCTTCTTCTTCTATTCTTGTGACAATGCCCCTTTTCACTATTGGATCAACTTGTACTTCTTCTCTTCCAACTATTGGGTCGTATGTCTTCAATTCCTCTTGCACTGCCTCTTGCATTTGGACTTGACTTGACTCCTTTTCCTCTTCTCCTTTTTCAACTCATTGGTTAGATACTCTAGTTGGATGACCACCTCCTTGCAATACTCTGCCATTTGCAAATCCAAGGTCAATAATCTTGACCTTGGAGTTCTTCAATTCACTTTGAGAACTTATTGATTCTTCATACTTGGTTTGGAGTTGATCTTTGTACTTGAGTTGCCTTTGTTTCTATTCCAACTTGAGTGCAATCAACTTCCCTTTAAGTCTCCTTGCCTTTTCTTCATTTTCAATTTTTCTCACTACAAGTGAGGTATTTTACCATGTGATTTTGTGGTTCTCTTGCATCAATGCATGCATTTTCTATGCTTCTTCTTTGTAAAGGTTCTTGACCTTAGCCACTTCCTCCTTGGTGCAGTCCTCCTTTGCCTTTTGGGTATAGGTCTCCTTTTGGATGCTCCCACCAATGTATTATTTCCCACAATCTTTGGACACTCCTCCTAGTATTGGGGAAGTAGGAGTTCAATGAGTTGTAATGTAGCTCCCACAAAATGAGTCACAAAGTGTACCCATCCTTCACTAGCACTAAACCAATCCTTCTCCAACTTTGGTTTGCACTTTTGGTAAGAGGTCTTTTGGCTTCACACTCCACTACAACTTTGGCTTCATCTACAACTTCAACTACTTCTTTGGCTTTGTATTGAATTTTATGCCAAAGTTCTTCTTCTTGAATGTACTCAAAATGCTCCTATTCTTCTTGTTGTGCACCATTTCTTGATTTGGATTGGGAGGTTCTTTAGAATAAGGCACAACTTCCTCTTTCACCTCCACTTCTCCTTAGTTCTCTACCTCTTCCTTGTGCTCTACTTGCTAGTCCAAATTTGGAGTTGATTATGTATCTTCATATTATTCTTCCTCCTTTGCTTCAAAAGAAAATCCTTGGAAGGTAAATGATTCATATGCCCCTTCATAATCCTCTTCTTCTTTAGTATTTAGTACAATTCAATCACCTGTGTACTCAATTGCAACCTCTTTCTTGGCATCTATGGTTTCTAAGAAGTGCCTCTCTTCCTCTTGGTGACCTTTGGAGTTGTGTTCTCTTCCCACATTGGTACAAAATTATTGGATTTTTCATACTAGGCATTCACAACTCAATACTGATTGATAAGTGATCATCCTTTGGTTGTGATTCAAAGTAGTCTATAGGTGAAGGTGGCTTGGGAACTTCTTGCTCTCTTCTTTGGTAAGAATATTCATTGTACCATCCTTCTTCTTCACAAACAAGACAAGAGTCCCATATGGTGATATGTTGTGTTGGATAAAACTTTTCTATAGCATCTTCTTGATATGAGCCTTACATTCTTCCAGCTCATGAGGTGATAGCCAAATGGGGCCTTACAAAGAGATGTCTTTGTAGGAATTATGTTGATTTTATGATCTATTTTCCTTTTGTGGTAATTTTGAGGCTAAATTATTTGAGAATGCATCTTGAAACTTATTGACCATATCTTTTAAATCCTCAAGAATTTTTCCATCAAGTTGTGCAGTCTAGACTTCTCTTATTATACCCATGAAACACTTATTTGTCTTACCAATAGTTGTTTTCCTTCTGATATAGAGAGGCAATTCTTTCCTTTATGATATTTCTTTAACCCCAATGATATTCAATTGGCTAGTTCTCACTACTTTCTTTCTCCAATTGACCGGAGCGTTGTAGTGCTCCATCCACATCATGCCTAAGATCATATTGCAATGAGCTAATTGTATCACTTGCCATACAATTTCTTTTTGATACCTCTTATAGAGAGTGAAACCTTTCTAGATAACAATTCAGTCCTCTTTTTTGACCATTAGGTAACTCTACTTCTTCATTCTCATCCTTCTCTAGCTCCATCCTTGACCTTATTGCAATAGAGCAAGATAATAAATTCTCTATTGTTCCAAGGTCTATCAATAATCTCACCTAATTGTCTTTTAAGACTCCATTTATGGCATTCAATTGTGTGTTTGTCTTCCTCAACCTTTGCACAATTGTCTTTTTCCTCTCTGTGCTTTATTTCTTCTCCATTGAGCCAATAAGGCAATGATTTATATTTATTGGTAATCTTGTTTTCCATTGTGATTTTAGTATCCTCTTGTTCAATTTTTCTCTCCATGTTGTTCAAAGGTTGCCTTTATGGAAACCAAGGGGGTCTAGGAAGACAAGCACAACAATCGATGGTTGTATGCTCAACTCGGCCACAATTATAACAACAATGTTGGTCTATTTTAGCCCCTTCTCCTCATGGGACTCCATCTGTCCTTTCTTTGATCCATCCATATTCATATAGCAGTCATGCTCCTCAATCTTAGAATCAAATGTTGCCCACTTCCATAGGAATTGGTCCACCAAAGTGCAGAGTTTCAGCTTGATAGTCAGTTGCACTATGTTTTCTCCCCTTGGAATTACTCAATCTCAGTACCTCGTGTTCCTCCAAGAGGGGTGATCTACTCTCATGTATTAAAACACTTTCTATGATACCATTGTAATGTTTCAAGGACAAGAAAACCCCCAAGAGAAACACAAGAGAAGAAACACAAAGCTTCAGCCTTCAATATTCCTATGTCCCAAAAGGACACCTTGTCTTTATTATATAGAAAAGACTATCTCTTCAAAGAAGCTCCACCCATGGATCAGATACATGGATTGGCACCTTGTGGGCAAGCTCCACCCTTAGATTAGTTGTATGGATGGGTGACATGTTGGTCCTTGTCTTATTTGGTTGGTCAAAATTTTGTTCAAGGAGAATCTTTAGAGAATATTCCTATAAGAAGCTCATAACAGCATGGGTAAGGTAATGGTGGAAAGCTCTCAATGAGACAAAAAAGGGGAAGAAGGCACCTTTTTTCTTGAAGGAGGTGATCAAACAATTTTTTAGGCCTAATTCATCCATTTAGGCCTCCAAAATTGGCTCTAAAGTTTTTGAAGTATTTTTGGCCTCCGCCCCATTAGTGGAAGTTATTTTGGTGGTGATACCCCTATCTGATCTACTTGGACCATCATATATACCATCCTTCTAGATATTACTTAGCCAATTTCCACCTCTAGATAATATGCCTAGCTAATGTTATTACTACTATGCCTGAGAGATTCTTGCCTTCAAATCCCTTGGGCTTTGGAAATCAGATTTGGTTTTCCTTTTCTTGAAATGGTTATCTCTCTTCATGCTCTTGTTGTTGTTAGTTTCTTTCTTCCAAAAATCAAGTAAGGTGCTTGATTTCTTGCTACATAGCAATCATAACTTTGGGCATTGCTGCCATGGCTACTACTTTATCAAACTCTTTCTACAATTGTCTAAGTAAACACATCAATGCAATATGTCCAATGTTCTCCATAAGTGAAAATTGGAAGTATCAAAGGTTCATCGAACAAGGTGATTGCATTTAGAAATTATACCCAAAGCGTGAGATGATGAACTACATGAAATGATATTTAGGTAGTACATGGATACAAAAATGTTAATGGTTTAGGAAAATTGGTTTTGGTTGTCCATAAATTCCATCTATCCCATTCTTACTTTGATACCAATGGAAAAGACCAAGAAGAGAAATAGAAAATTGGAAGATCACATTGGAATTCTTGAATGAGAGAAACCTTGAATGCCTAGCATAGGCTTGGGCTTTGGCATTTATAAAGAACATACAAAGTTCTTGAGAAGCTTCTTAGGAAGCTTCCTAAGAGCTATTTTCTTAGAATGCAAGCTAAGCTAACCTTATCAATGCTTATCAAGAAGCCTCCTTCTATAATTTATCTACTTCGCATGCAAGCTAAACTAATCAAGAAACTTCTCAAGAAGTTTCCTTCTAGAAGTCATTTGCTTGGCATGCAACCTAAGCTAGCCAAGAAGCTTCCCAATAAGCTTCCTCCTAGAAGTCACCATTCGGCAAGGACATTACTTGATACTTAGAAGGTACCAAGTAGCTTCCGAGATGCTTCTAGAATATTCTTATAATTCTTGGCCAATTTGGACTATTTGCTATTTCATTAATCTCAACTAACTTGTCTATAAACTCCATATGAATATGTTGCCAATAGCAACTTTTGAGAGAAATATGCAATTAGGTACAATACATCATTCCATTCTTCTTGTAGGACTACTCCTATTGCAATGCTTGATGCATCTATAGCCAACTTGATTGGATGTCTTTGGTAATACTATTTCAAGATTGGTACATGTAGTAAAGCATCTTTCAATTCCTATGTGGTTTCCTACATCCACTTCTTCTATGTGCCAAGTAGTGTTGTTAGAGGTTGTGCAACCTTAGAGAAGTCCTTGACAAATCAACAATAGAACCTTGTCAATCCCAAGAAACTCTTGAGTTGATCTTTTAGAACACCCTATTTTTTTGATGATCTCTATTTTATTTGTTAACACTTGGATACCTTCTGCACTTAGTGAACATACCTTGTTTGAAAGGCAGTTTTGTGTTTGTCTTTCTTTGTGATCTTGATTTGGTTATAATCTCTCCATAGATCAAGTTTGGTGAAGTATTTTGCCCCATTGAAATGATTGAATAGGTCATTCATGCAAGGTAATGGGTATTTTTTCTTCATTGTGTGTTGATTTAGGCCATTGTAGTCAATGCACATGTGCATTATACCGCACTTCCTCTTCAAAATAAGAAAGGAGCCCCCATATGGGGCTATGTTGGGTTAGATAAACCCTTTTTGCAACATATCCTTTATTTGAGCCTCTGAGATCTCCAACTCATGAGGTCATAGTCTAGATGGTGCCTTATAAGGAGATGTCTTTCCAAGAAGTATTTTGATTTTTGATCTACTCTCCTTTTTATGGTAATCCTAAGATTAAATCATCCAAAAAGACAACTTGAAACTCATTAACCACATCTTCCGAATTTCAAGAATTTATCAATCAAGTTTCCCTTATTAGACCCATGAAACATCTATCTATCTTATCAATATTTGTTGTCCTTATGACATAAAGAGGCAATTATTACCTTTGTGATAGATCTCTATCTCTAATGATCTTCCATTAGCTAATTCCATAATCACTTTTTTCTTTCTCCAATTGACCATAGGGTTATAGTGCTCCATCCAAAGCATGGCTAAGATCACATTGTAATGAGCTAACCATATTGCTTACCACTCAATTGCTTCTTGATACTCACCTATAAAGAGTGTTGCCTTTTAAGGTAATGGTTAATCCTCTCTATCTAACTATAAGGTAAATTTAATTTTTCATTCTCAACCTTCTTTGGTTCAGTCTCTAACTTTATTGCAACAAAACAAAATAAGAAATTCTTTATTGCTCCAAGATCTATCAATACTTCTATTTGATTTCCTTCTAGGACTCTATTTACAACAATCAGTCATGTGTTTGTCTTCCTCAACCTTTGAGCACTCATCTTCTTCCTCCCTCCACTTTTACTCCACTCCATTCAGCCAATAAGGTCATGAGGTACATTTGCTTATGATCTTTGTTTTCTTATGTGATTTCATCATCCTTCTTTTCAATGTGTCTCTCCAAGTTGTTCAAAAGTCACTTTTATAGAGGCCAAGGGCCTATAGGAAAGCAAGCATGACAATTGATGGCTATGTGCTCAAATTGGCCGCAATTGTAACAACATTGTTGTTTTTCTTGAGCCCCTTCTCCTTGTGGGACTCCATCTCTCCTTTCTTTGACCTATATTTGTTTTCCTTAGAGTAGTCGTGCTCCTTGGTCTTGAAAATGAATGTTGCCCAGTTCTATATGAATTGGTCTACCAAAGTGTGGTGTTTCAACCCAATAGTGTGAGTTGGGACTACTTCACCTCCTCCAAAAGCTCTTGCTATTCTTTGAGCACACATAATGGCTTCAAAAATAGTATGAGGATTTTATATTATTACTTCTTGACAAATTTACTCTTTTAACACCCCATTTGAAATAATCAAGAGCTTCTATTGGACTCATATTGGTTATTGCAATATGCAGATTGAGAAATACCTCAACATACACTTGTATGTTGCTCTTCTACTTCAACCATAGTAAGGTTTGAGCCATCTATATAGAATCTATGGATTAAAAATTCTTCAACCTCCTTTCTTGCATTGTTGTCCAAGTGATTTATTTTCCTTTTGCCATCACTAGTTTTTCCCAAGCATCATACCATGTGAGTGATTTATTGTTCAGGTATCCACATGCAAAAACATGCATACAAAATGATTAATTATTTCAATCATGAATAATCAAAAGTATTAATTTATTCTTGAAATCCAGATTTTCTACTATTCCCATGGAACATTTTCCCTTGAAAGACTTGATGTTGCATGTCTTCTTCATTTGTAGTAACAATGAGGCTTCCTTGTTGACCAAGGTTGATGTCATCGGCATGAGTGACTCTCAAGATACTTCAACCGCTAGTATTGAGTTTTGGAATGATTCCTCTTCTTGCATTACATGATCATTCTTGAAAGTATGTACTTGACTTTGCAATTCTTCCATTTCATCTTGATCTCCTTCAACTCATTGGGAGAATGGTATAATCCAAAATATCAACTCATTCTGTAGTTAGATCAAAAGTGATGTAACAGGTCCTCCAAGAAAGGTGATCCACTCTCTTGGATAACAACATATACTCTAATACTCCAAGAAAGGTGATCCACTCTCTTGGATAACAACATACTCTAATACCAATGTAATTTTTTCAGGTAAGAGAAATTCCAAGAGAAACATAAAAAAAGAAACACAAGAAAAACACAAAGCTTCATCTCTCAATACTTTGATGCCCCACAAGAATACCTTTTCTTTATTATATAGCAAAGAGGATCTATTCAAAGGGAGTTCTACCCTTGGATCAGATACATAGATTGGTGATATGTTCGGGAGTTCCACCCTTAGACTAGTTACATGGATTGGTGACATGTTGATCTTTCTCCTATTTGGTTGGTCAAACAAGTTTGACCAAAGGGAATATTTGGAGAATATTCCTATAAGAAGCTCAAAATAGCATGGGTAAGGTACCATTGGAAAGCTCTCAATGAGACAAATATGAGGTAGAATGAAACACCTTTTCTTTTAAATTAGAGATTAATTTTTAATTTTTTGAGGCCTAATTCCTTTCTTTAGACCTCTAAAATTGGCTCTAAATTTGTGTGTTTTTTACCTCTACCTTATTAGTGGAAGTACTTTTTTGGTGACACCTCTATCTAATCTACTTAGAAAATCATATATAACATCCCTCAAGATATTACCAAGCCAATTCAATCTCTAGATAATACATCTAGCTAATGGTATTATAATATATGGGACTTGAGATGGTAGAGGAGCAAGAAGAAATCTAGAACAAGCGCATCTTGCCCATAATTAAGAAAGAAGGGAGGAAAGTTGGTACTTCACTGCTTGGAATTATTGTAGGCAAACTATGTAACAACAAGACAAGTATCCCAATGAATGTGGTGAATTTTTGACAAAAGCACATAGCATCTTGTAACAATATAGAGTTTAGCAATGAAGTTAGTCGAGCTTACAAAGTAGAGAATAAGACAAAATAGCCTAGAATATTCTAGAAGCATCTAAGAAGTTTCTTGGGAAGCTTCCCAACTAGTTAACTTCTTGGGAAGCTTCCCAACTAGTCAACTAAGAAGCTTCTAACTAGCTTAGCTTGCACGCCAAGTAGGCGGCTTCTAGAAGGAAGCTTCTTGAGAAGCTTCCTAGTTAACTTGGCTTGCACTCCAAGAAAGCGGCTCAAGGAAGCTTCTTGAGAAGCTTCAAGGGTCTTGTATGCTACCTATTAATACCAAAGCCAAAGCTCATGCTAGGCATTCAGAGTTCTCCCTCATTCAAGTGTCCCAATGTGAGGTTCCATTCTCCTATTTCTCTCCTCGGTTTTGGTCTTTTACAATCTCCTCCAAAGTGCAAGTTGCTCATTTTCTTTGGATAAATTTGAGGATGATAAGCTATATCAAGGAGTTTAAAGATTGTTTGCCAAAATTTACAAGTAAAGCAAACATCACTATCAAAGATTAGAATCCTTGGTATCCTATGGTGCTTGAAGATGATATCAAAGTATATTTGGGCCGATGTTAGAGCATCAACTTTATCCATGATGAGAGCCAATGAATCTTCTTGTTGAGCTTATCAACAAACACTATGATGTTTGTATGGCCCTAGTCCATCTTTTGCAAGGATGTGATGAGATCTAAGCTAATGTTTCTAACAGGTAGATGGAATTGGTAGTGGTTGAAGGAGTCCACTCAACTTTTGATTATTGACTTTGTTGCATTGGAAACTCTCATAAGATTGGACAAACTCTTCAACCTCTCATGCCATGTTTGGCTACCACCACTAATATGGTAGGGTACCCAAGATCTTTTCCACACCCATATGACTAGCAATTGGTAAGTCATGGGCGTCTTAAAGCCACATAAGTTATAGATCACCCTTAGTTAGAACATAGATCCAATTCTCACACAATAGAAGGCACTCCTTGAAGAGGAAAGTGTTCATCTCTTTTTTTGTGCTACAAAATGACCTTTTATAAAACTAAAAGAATGGATCTTGTTGTAAAGTAGTCCTAAATAGATTTTGACATTGAGTAAACTAACACTATCATAATTGTCACTTTTAGGAGAGATTTAGGAAGACTCTTCAAATCAAGTCATTGTGATAGCGCATTGGGGATGATATGGAATTTTCCAGATTTTTACTCAAGCTTGATGTTAAACAACGGTAATCGTTCTTTTCATTGATGATATTATCTCTTTATGCGCTCCAAATGTAAGGTCTACAACAAAGGGTTGTGATTGGTTTGCATGATCATATGTTCTCCAAGAGATAATTTTTGCATACCTTTGTGACATGTACCATTGTTAGTTGTTCTTGATCCCAAGTAGAGTAATTCCTTTTTGTAGTGTTTAATTGGCAAGACATAAAGCAATGGGATGTAGTTCATTTGGAAATTCCTACTACAACACAACTCCAATATTAAACTAAGAAGCATTAAAATCAATCACAGAAGATAGTTGAGGATCATATGGTTGGAAGGTGGGTTGTGAAGACACCATAAGCTTCAATTTCTTGAGTGTTTCATTTTGCTTGGTGGTCCATTGAAATTTTGATGTCTTCTCCAAGAGATCAATCAATGGTGCAGAAAATGAGCATAGGAGGGATGAACCATCAATAAAGGCTTGCTAATCCATTAAATATTTGCACTTCCTTAGCATCCTTAAGAGTAGGTCAATTGGTTATGGTCTTACTTTTCTCCTCTTCCATCTTAATCTCCTTCAATAAGACCTTATGACCCAAGAAGGTAACTTCCTTTTGCCAAAAAACATACATCAACTTTTTGTTGTAAAACTTTCATTGGCAGAATTATCTTAGGACTTCTTGTACATGATTCTTGTGTTATGCCTTTATCTTACTATTGATAAAGATGTCATCCA
Organism: Lunularia cruciata; assembly: GCA_948567375.1. NCBI lineage: Eukaryota > Viridiplantae > Streptophyta > Marchantiopsida > Lunulariales > Lunulariaceae > Lunularia > Lunularia cruciata. Next base: position 49,054,368 of record OX419756.1, on the reverse strand, counting down.
AGAAAACCACCACATATTCATCCAATAGCTTGTTCAATGTTTTATGCATTTGATCAATGAAAATTCCTAGAGCATTAGTGAACTCAAAAGGTAAAACTCTCCAATCAAAATAACCATACCTGGGCAAAAAGTAGTCTTTTGCACATCTTCTCTATCAATGAGAATCTACCAATAGCTACTTTGACAAGTATGGTGCTCCATTCAATTGATCCAACAAGTTATCAATTTGAGGCAAGGGATACTCATTCTTCATGGTTTGTTTATTAAGATTATGTTAATCAATACAAAATCAAAGTCCTCCATCCTCCTTTGTTACAAAGAGCATTGGGGTGCTTCCCAAGGAGATGTCCTATGTTATATGAAATCTTTCTCCAACAACTCGGTAAGTGTTATTTGAAGCTATTCTAACTCCTTTGATGAGAGCTTATAGATTGATCTACTCACAAGAGTACTACTTTGCAATAGCTCAATCTTGAAGTGCATACCTCAATCAAAAAGTAATTTTTTCAAAAGATCATCCAGAAATTACTCTCCCCATATGCTCTTGTTGTTAATGATCTTTCTCTCTCTTCCAACAATTGAGTAAGATGATCAATTTGTTACTGCATAGCAATGATAACTTTGGACATCAACGCCATGACTACTACTTTATCAAGTACCTACTTGCAATTATCTAAGTTAACACATAGATGAAACCTATCTACTACTTCCTATAAGTTTCAATTGGAAGGATCAATGGTTCATCAGATAAGGTGATTGCATTCAAAATCATTTGCCCAAAGCATTAAATGATATTTTGGTAGTACATGGACACAAAAATCCCAATGTTTTAGAAGAAATGGATTTGGTGGTCTATAGATTCCATCCATCCCATTCATGCTCTAATACCAATGTAAAAGACCAAGGAAAGAAATAAGAGAATAGAAGACCAGAGTGGAAGATTACATTGGGATTCTCAAGTGAAGCAAACTTTAAATGCCTAGCTTGAGCTTGGCTTGAGTATTATACGTAACTTGGGTACAAGACTACCAAGGAGCTTTCAAGGAAAGTCTCTTCTAGGAGCTGTTTTACTTGGAGTGCAAGCTAAGCTAGCCATCAGCTTGCCATACAAGTTACTCTCCTTGGAAAGTTCCCAAAAGCTTCTCACCAAGGAGCTTCCTATGTGCTTTAAGAATATTATACCCGCAAGCTTTCTTTATGCTTTTAGCAAATCCTTAGGCTAGTTCCACTTCTATTTTCTTTGTTTAGCTTAGATTCTAACTTGTTTGCTAACTCCATATTATTATAGGTGGGAACTTGTCCTCCCTACATGTAAAGCCTTCAATGGACATCAATTTTTCCTTTCCCACACATATCATATCCCTGATGAGTTGTTCTTCTCTACACATGCATAAAATTCCTTAAATAGCCACTCTCATACATCCAAAGCCTTCACCAATTGCAAAAAATCTTCTTGAATGTTAACTATCATTTATAGCAATTCTTCATCTAGGTCACAACAGATTCAAATTTTGTATGGTCTTTGGGTACAAAGGCACTCAAACTCAAAGGCATTTAGACCTATATTCTTCAATGTCAACCATCCTTTTGCCTATCCATCTAATTGACACCCTTCTGTTTGAATGCTTTTGGCTTCATGCTCCTTTGATTTGGACATCTTTGTACTACAATACACTACAAATGACACTCCTCTCCAAATATGAGCATCCTACAAACACAATGACAACCTTCTCAATTGGAGTTTAGTGAAGTATTTTTGTACACACCAACCATTTACTCAGGTGGCAAAGATGTTACCTTCTAGATCAGCTAGATATAAGGACCTATTATCATATATCTAATCTACTCAATATGGTCCTATCCATCTAAGATCCAATTTCGTTGCCAAGAGTTTGTATTGGTTGTCATAAAATAAAACTAATTCTCCTTTGATTACCTATATACAACTGATCTTCTTGTTGTGGTGTTCCTTCCTTTGTAGTTTGATTTTCCTTTAATCAATTGTAATTTCATCTCTTTTTTCTTTGAGAAATGTTACCTACTATAGTCAAAGGTTTTGTCTCTCTTCTTGAGACATTTGTTCTTTGGAGAATATTTTCCAAGTTTGCACTTTCAATTCTATTGGCAAGATTGGATTGTAGTCCATACATTAAGAAGTAAGGAGTATGCTTTGTGGTGATATTCTTGGTGGTGTGATAGGCCCACAAGGCTATTGGCAACTTTGTATCTCAATCACATGTATAATTGATACTTACCTTGTTTAGGATCTTACATGAGACCATTTTCCTTTTATGTTAACCATTCATCTTTGGGTTGTAAGGTGTTGTATTTGGATGCTTAAATTAGAAGTACTTCATGAGGGACTCTATGAAGTTGCTTAAGAAATGCACTCCCCTATCACTAGCCAGTTTTAAGAATCATTTGTATTGGGAGATGATGTTATGAAACAAGAACTCCACTATTATGATAACATCATCTCTTTGAGTAGCTTTGGCCTCAACCATCTTCATGGCATAATGACACAAACCAAAATATACCTCCTTTGTGTGATCTTTGTAGTAGGTTGTATTGGACCTATGAAGTCTATTCCATATTTTTAAAATTTGGACAAGGGTGAAATGGGCCCCAAGGGCTACTATGTGGTTGGTTTTGGTCTCCCAGCTTTTTGGCACTTGTCATACCTTTTATGTATTCATGCACATTCTTGTACATAGTTGGCCACCAATAACCCATTGCTATGATCTTATTCACTATATTTTTTTGGAGTGTAATCACCTCTTACTACTTTTGTATGCAAAGCCTATATCACTACTCCTACCTTGTATGATTTGAGATAACACCAAATGACTTTGTCTCCTCCTATCCTCAATAAAAGATTCCGGTTAAGGTGATATGGACCCATCTTATGGTAAAAAACTGCTTGTTACTTTAGATCCATACCTTTAAGGTATTGTGAGATTTGAAGGTATTTGTACTCCTTTGAGTAATAAGTTCTCTTTGTTGAAAGTTAGAATAGCTTCTCATCTAAGAAGTCATCATCCAAGTCTTTGGCTTGATCTTTGGTCTTAAGACTAGAGAAAAAGTCTGCATGCTCATGATGAACTCTCCTCCTTACCTACAATATGTAGATAAATTTATGCAAGAGAACTATCCACCTTGAAATTTATCCCACCAAATCTGCCTTCTTCTTTAAATGTTGTAAAGCATTATGATCTATATAGAATATGAACTCATATTCCAACAAATAGTGACAAAACTTCTTGGAAGCATATACCATCTAGAGTGCTTCCCTCTTTGTGGTGGTATACTTTTTCTCTGCATCTAATAGCTGCCTAGTAGAAAAATAGAATGGGTAATCCTCTTTGCTATCATCCTTTTAATTGAGTACAACTCTTATGGTTGTTGATGAGGTATCTAAAATCACATGAAGTATGCTTTCTCAATTGGGATACTGCAACACAACTGCTCCTACTAGTTTTATTCTTCAGTATTGTGAAGGTATCTTCTTGCTCCTTAGCCCTCATTTAGTCCTTAGATTTCTTCTATAGCTTCTGAGAGGAGCTCCAAGGATTTCATAATTGGCAATGAACCTCTTGTAATATCCCACATAGCCTACGAAGGCTCAAAGATCTTGTAGGTTCTTTAGGTATTGAAGTACCTAGATCACCTTCACCTTTTATGTATTTGCTTCTATACCTTGTTCTAAGACTTTTTGTCCAAGACTTGTTGTAAAATGCCTTTGGTCATCACAAAGAAGCACGTCTTTTGAGTGCAAAGACAATCTTGTAGATTGGTATTTTCCAAACATTTTCCTTAAAAAGGAAAGTTGATCTTCCATTTGGCTACAAAAAAAAAATCACCAACAAAAAATTTCATGACTTCCATTGGTCATCTTTAAAGATGGTGGTCATCATCTGCTGAAATGTTGTAGGTGCATTAAACAAACCAAATGGCATTATCTTATAAGCATAAGTTCCCAATACAATAATGAAGGAAGTCTTGTCCCTATCTTCTTCCCAAATAAAGACTTGGTTTTCCTTAGAACCCATCTAGAAAGCTATAGCATTCATGCCCTAAAATTTGATCTAAAATAGCATTTGTGAAGGGTAAGGGATGATGGTCCTTCTTTAAAGTTGCATCCAACTTGTTGAAGTCTTGGCAAAATCAGATCTTAATATTTTCTTATGGGGCACAATTGCAATCAAAGACACCCATTAGCTACTCAGTACAAAGAAGATGATACTTGCTCAAAGGTACCTTTCTTCTCATCTTTCACTAGCAATAAGTATCATTTTCTTCTTGATCACAATTGCAATGGAAGATGCCTATTTGCTACTAAGTGCAAGGAAGATGATGCCTACTCCAAGGTACTTTTCTATCTCATCTTTCACTAGCAAAAAATTCTTTGGGTTAAGTTGGTATTGTTGTGGCCTTGTTGATATTGCACCTTCTTCTAGATCAATCATGTGCTTACCAAATTGGCACAAAATGCCAAGCATCTACTCAATCTTCCAAGCAAAGACATCTTGAAAATTCAAAAATACTACTACATATTATTTGAGCTCCTCTTGAGACACATACTTGGATATCTTCAAGACCTTCCCTTTGGCTACAATCACCTCTGAATAGTAACTATGCATATGAATATCATCCATATGATGTAAACATCCATATGAATTGCATGAATTATTCCAAATAGTATTGCATTCTCTTCTCCTTCCTTAGAGAAGGCACTTCTTTTGACGTCATCTTCTACTTTGTAGCACTCCAAGTAGTTCACCAATCCTCCTCCTCCAAAGACCCTTTGGAGTTGTCCAAAATACATTTGGTGTACTTTCCTTCTCACAATAAAGTCTCTCTTAGGTGTATAATTTTCTTCCAACATAGTATAACTAGGTTAGAATTGGTGGATTCTATATTGGAGATTAAAGCTTATGATGATGCCAATCTATACTTACTCAGGATCCATATAGCCAAGGTTTCACTATCAACATAAGATAACTAGTCTTGGTTACCAGATGGAGGATAATGCAGTTGTTGTACAAGGCTATACCTCTTGTTGTAGTTAGAATTTAAGACAACATTCCCCTAGGTCTTTTCCAAGTTTGATCTACCAATTGTAGGATATGTGGAGTGAGTTTAAAGGTGGTATTTCCTAACTTAAGAGTGGTTTAATTTATCATGACATTGATGTTTGATCCAAATTTTATGGGAATCAGTTGGATCATGTAGCCATTGATCTCTATTTCTACTTCAAGGAACCCTAAGTTTTCTAGCTCAATTTTTTAGATGGCATGCATTTTAGCTTGCTTTCCTCTTTGCATCTTTTGCATACCAAGGCCAAATGGCATTTGTACAACTTGTTGTCCTCCTATAATTGTATAAATGTTACATCCATTGTGGTGCTAACTCTGCAATAACATCATATTGGGTAATTCCAAAAAGTGAACTTGATTTTTGATGCTTTTTCTCTTGTGGAGCCTTCTTCATGGTAGCATCCTTTGAGAAAAAGCTATTTTGGAGTTGTACCATTGGTCACACTTCCCTTTGAAGTGAAATTTGATCCTCACAAAAGTATAGTGACCTCCAATGGCCACTTCTAAATATTTTTTTTGAGATCAATATGTGTTTTTTTGATCTCCTCCTACAAAAGTTTATCTACTTCTTTCCAAATTTCAAAAAGAAATTTGGAGTTCATACTATTGGGTTGCACACTTAGGACAATTGAACTCAAAATGATAAAACATCCATTTGGAGTTGCGTGTACTTCACTTGGAGGTTCTTTCTTGCTTTCCTTATGTTTGACCTTTGCCAAAAATGTCAAATCCTTCTTGGATAGGCCTTTTTGCAGATTACCTCTCTTCCTTTTTGGCTTCAAGGATTTAGATGACTCAAAAGAAGACGTGTTACTTGATTCCTTCTTGCTTGAGCTAGTACCTACCTAGTAGACCCTTAAATCAAGCTAGCCATTCTCTTCTACCATGGGTACATCCTCTTTCCTAACTCCTCCAATGTGACATAATGGACATCAACATCCATTTTAGTAGAAAGAAAAGTTAGTGCAAACCTTACTTGTGGCTTTGGGGCATGTGGCTAAGGACAGTTAGCCACTATGTGAGCCAGGGCCTTGCAATTGGCACACAATAGGGTGTATTATATCTACTTTCTTAGCTCTAGGCTATGTAAAGACCAATGTCTTGGAGCTCCACAATTTTATTATGCATTTTGGGTAGTAGTTTTCCTTGAGGGTAAAGTACTTTATTGTGGCTTTTTGGTAGCATACTCCCTAGGTAAGTATTGGGGAATTGTGATAGGAGAGATCAAATTTGTGTTGGAAGGTACTTCCTACATTATAGAAACTTGATCTTCCTTCTACATATAGTACTCATGCTCCTTCTACATAGGATTCCACTCAACCTTATGCACTGAGGAAGAAGGATGGGTAGAGAGAAACACTAAGTGTTAGCATGTTCCAACTTATTATAGGTGGTGCACCAGATATTTGGTCAAGTGTGTGAAGGGGATAATGCCTTTCCTGTGCCATAACCAATTGCACTTTGAAGCCAAAGAACTCCTTGATGGCTTTTTCTAACTTTGTACCCAACTAAGTAGGGGTCTTTTGGTTTACATCTACTTTATGCTTGCAAGTACCTTGCCTTTCTTTCCTTCATTCCATCTCTCATCTTTAAATGATAATGATTCCAAAGATAATGTTGCACTAATGGCTCTAAAGACAAAGAAGGTAGCCCTTAGGTTGATCTTTTCTTTGGCTTCTTCATACTTCATCTTTGGTGTATCTTGCCTAAAGGATTTATCTTGGCTGACTTGCTTAGTTTTGCATAACTTGGGCACTTTGCTCAATTTGTCATGGTCACATTCTTTGACAAAGATACAAAGTTTTGCAAGGAGTCCTCCTAGGAACCAAGCTACTACTTGTGCATATGAGAATCCCAAGGTGGCACCTTGCTTAGGCACTCAACTCAAAAGGTTTTCAAACCTTGGAATGTAATCATGGAACTTCTTATTCCCTTGCCACTCTAGACTATTGCACGTAGCAAACACATTTTCCTTGTAATCTAGTTCTTGGATCCACTCAAGGAATTGATTCTTGACTATTGGAAAATCTTGCATATATGCAAGATTTTGACTTACATGTGCATACCAATTCTTGGCCTTCTTTTGCAATAGGTTAAAAAGTGTTAAGAGTCTTTCAACTTCTACATCCTCTTTCTTGGCCATCATGATTGCCTCAAATTAATTCATGAATGTATTAAGATCCTCCACCTCATCCTTCCCCTTGAACTTTTGGTAACTTTGTTGCATGAAATGAGAACGGTTTGCCATTGGGATCAAAATAGGAAAATAAATAGTGATTATGCTTACGAGAGAGAAGTAGAATAAATATGAATTAGATAGTTGGTCCAGGAAGCCTTCTTCTTTTCATGTGCTGAACCAGACTTTCTCTTAGTCAGGACTTTGTAGTTATGCAAACAACAAAGTTCATTGCGATCCACCAAAGTGACTTTGTCATTGAGTTCCAATTCTTTAGAATTCATGTGGAATCAATAGTAAATACTCCTTGATACTTGAGCCAGAGGAATATGTGTGTGGAAGACACTTGAAGTGCTCCTCTTAAAGTTACCTTTGAAAAGCTCCTCCTCTCCTTGGAAAATTATCTTCTTCTATCACAATAGACTCCAGAGAAGTAATTGGATGTGTTGGAGTTTGAAATAATTATCTAGTTCTGTTGTTGAGTCCAAATTCACCTTTTAGCAATGACAAACATCAAAGGGCTAATTTAGTGTATGTTACTATTTTTCTCTCAAGTTGGTTAAGTTATCCTTGATTTTCCTTTCCTTGGCTATGCTACATTCAACTTTGCACTTCTGATCTCTCCTAAAGTCTTTCAGATCACAAGAGCTTTGATTTTTCCTTGGTACTTGATCCCTTGATAGCACTCATTGCCTTGCCTAAATTCACTTCTAGTCACTTTGAAGAGTGTATCCCTAGTAGCAATGCCTAAAGTCTATGGCAACCTAGTGTTGACTAAAAAGTGATATAATGGTAAGTAATACGTAGTTTCCTCAAGAATATGATCCAAAATGACTAAACTAAGATTGAAGAGAAATATCACTAGTTGCAGTTCAATTATTAGTTCCTATTTAACCTCTTGGCAAGAACTTCTTGCAAAAGAGTGTAGTGTCATCCCTTATGTTCCACAATTTTGGTAAAGGATCTTTAGCCTCACTTTCCACTCTGACTTTGGCTTCATTTGCAACTTCAACTACTCATTCTTCTTTGGGCCAAAGGTTCAACTTCATACTAAACTTTGGGCTAAAGTTTTTCTTCTTGAATGTACTTGGATGCTCTTATTCTTTTTCTTGTGCACTGTAATACCAAGGGTTAGCCATATGATCTAGATGTGAAATTTGGTTTGGTAACTTCTAGAATGATGTTATACATGATGGTCAAAATATATCAGATAGAAGTATCACCAAAAGAGTACTTCTACTAATAGAGCAAAAACAGAAATAGACTTGAGAACCTTAGAACCAATAGCTAGACATATGATTTAAAGGTGAGAATTGGTTTGGTAACATCTGGAAGGATGTAACACATGATGGACTAAACATATCAGAAAGAGGTATCACCAAAAGGGGACTTCTACTAATAGAGTAGGAACCGAAATATGCCTGAAATCTTTGAAGGCAATTTCGGAGGCCCAAACAGATGAATTAGACCTCAAAAATGTGCTGATTCCCCCTTGCTTTGTCTCGTCAAGAGCTTTCCAATGGTACCTTACTCACGTGATTCTGAGATTCCTACAAGAAGATTCCCTAAAAGATTCCCTCCGGTCAAAGCTTGTTTGACCAACCAGATAGGGCCTAGACCAAATAGGTCACCCATCCAAGTAAGTAATCCAAGGGTGGAGCTTGCTGACATGTCACCTATCTGTGTCCCTAATCCTATGGTGGAGCTTCCTTGGAGGAGATCCTCTTTGTCTATATAATAAAGAGAAGGTGCTCCCTTGGAGCATCGAATGTTTTGAGTGTGCAATCTGTGTTTTCTCTCTTCTCTTGTCCTCGGAGTATTACAGGCACCCACGTCTTGATTCAAACCATGAGGTTCTTTGGTATGAGATGCAGCCTCTTGCTACACCTTTGCTTCTCATTCATGCTCTGCTTGGTTATTATTCAAGTAAGTCATTTGCTTTGGCTTAAATCATTTCATAATTGCCTCTACAATTGCCATCCAAGCTGGATCTTTGTAGCTGTAAAATCTCCACTCATTGTTCATTGAAGGTCATCTTAATCTCATTGGTCAACTCCCAATCAGACAACTTAGTGTCTAGTGTCATTGTTCTTGTGGGTTCTACATCCATATTGAATATCATCCTCCGATATTCTTTTGTCCAATTAAATGGGTTTCCTTGCAAGTTCTCCAAATTCTTCTCCTTCTTCCTCTTCATCTTATGGATGATGGTAAAGTCACTCAATTCCCAATTTAAAAATAAGAATCCCAAATGCTTGCTCTAGATGACTTTGGTCCTACAATAGATGGCTCATTTGTTGACTACTAATGCCCAAAGAATAGCTTCAAGGACCTTCTTCTAATTTTTAGGATAGAAGACCATGTTGCTAATCAGGTATAGATAAAGGCAAGTGAAAAGGATAAGATGATTCTAAGGGCTATACCACTTCAACAACTAGGAATATTGCTAATGTCTACTAAGACTGAGGGAATTTGAATCAATTGACTTTGAAGACAAAATTCCTTCTATGGAAACTTGAACTGGTTAGTGAGCACTTGGTTTTACAGCCAAGTTCTATGGTCATTCTTGAGCCATTTGGTGGTTAAGAGGTTGGTGTGTACTTGTCCAATGCACATGCAAAGCCTTTGGTGGATAGCTAGTTGTCCTTTCCTACATATATCATGTCCTTGGTGAGTCGTTCTTCTCCACAAAACACTCCATAAATAGTCACTGTTATACATCCCAAAGCCTTCACCAAATAAAAATAGTCTCCTTGAATGTTAAAGGTCATTAGTGGCAATTCTTTGTCAAGGTGGTAGCACATTCCAAAAAAAAAATTGGCTTTGGGTACAAAGGACTTTGAGTGAAAGTGCATTTAGACTCAAAGGCATTTAGACTTGTGTTCTTTGCTTACAACCATCCTTTGGCCCTATCTTACTCAGCATCCTTCCCTCCAAATGCCTTCATCTTTGTACTCCTTCCATTCAGTCTTTTTCTTATTGTGAATGCTACAAATGGCACCCTCACTAAGGAATTTTCCTTCCTAAACAACAAATTATTTGGCCACATCTTTGCAAAAAAGAATGATTTGATCAGAAAATTTTAATTTTGAAAATATGTAGGTACCACATAACCAATATGTGCTAGAAGTGGCTAGACAGTGAGTTGCATGACAAGGTCACAAAGGTCCTTTGACTTAAGTAGGAGGTGTAGACAAAGTAGAATAAGCATACAACCTTGAAAATGATGATTAAGGAGTACCAAAAAGAAACCAAACTAAAATTGGAGACCTTGCAAGCAGATCTATAGAAGGAGTAAGATGAATATGCAACAATCTGAGCCAAGATCAGGAAAGATGTCATAGCCAAACTACAAGAATCATACAACACTCCTAAGGAAATGATGATCAAGATGGCCAAGAAAATGGAGGAATTTAGGACCAGTTAGTGTCCCTTGCCAAAGAAGCAATGGAGAAAAGTATGACAAAGACCAAGTTGGCAAAATTGAAGTTGCAAGCTCAAACCTTAAGTGCAAAGATGTTTTAAGACCAAAAAATTGATCACCTGCCCCTAAAGCTTAGAGATTACACATATAGGAAGTTCACTAAGTCTTATGACACACTAGTATTAGAAATTGCAGATTACAAGAAAAGGATTGAAATCCTCCTTAGAGCAATTAGGAGCAAAGGAAGTTCTTTGCAATTGTACTTAAGGTCAAATATCCTTTGCATATAAGTCCTTCATATTGAAATAATCTCCTCTTGTTGCTCATCTCTAGATTAAAGCAAAAATTAATCCATATAATAATCTTATATACCCAAGAAATCCTTTCTAAGTGAAGAAAAAATGAAATCCTTGCACTCTCCCCCATGTTTGTGTGTAACTCCACTTCCTTTCCAAGATTGGGTAAAGATTGTGATGATTCTATTTTTTAAATGCATTGTGGATCCCAAAGATTCACCTCCATTGCTAAACATATTCCATTTCCATTGTGTCCAAATCTATCTAGTGTTAATGCAAGTTGGATCCACATTGGAGTTTGACTTTTGTAGAGGTTACTTCTTAAGATGCTCTTCTAAACACAAGATGATCTTTTCTAAGATCCACTTATGTATGAAAGGAACAATATGCATCCATGCCAATTGTCTAAGGAAATTGGATTAAAATCCATATAAAATTTATACACAATTCATTCTTATGAGATTTATAGACTCTTACTTGCAAAAATCTATCATGCATAACAAACTCCCACCAATTCAATAAAAGATACTCAATATCATTGCCTTCTTGTCCATTCTACTCTAAAATCCAATCATTTATCCACCCATCATACTTAATTTCTTCTTCCATTAAAATTCAGGTGGTATTCCACTCTACTCATCTGTCTACCCATCATCCTCAATTACTCCTCCATTAAACGTGAGAAATTCTAATATATGAACGCAAGGAGTTAAATCTGCTATTGAGTATCTATAGCATGTGGAGAGGAATCCAAGGGACTGTTTAGAGTGCCAAAATGAAATGTATGTCTATGTTTGAGATTCATTTTTCCTTTACTAATTAGTGTTTCTAGATACTTCCTTGTAAAAGGATGGGAAAACTTACAAGTCATCTTGGGGGGCATCATGGCTCTGGGGCCTCATCGCATAAAATGAAATAGAGAAAATTACACCCCACATACCACTCATAAAAAAATTTACAATCTATCCATGAAAAGGTCTATGGAATCTTTATGAGTACCCGTACAATGATAATTGAAACCCTAAATCAAAGCAATTTGAACTTGGATTAAAAGAATCCAAGAAGTTCAATTCCATTTCATATGGATCCCATTAACAAACGGCAGTAAGTTTCTTTCCTTTACTTGTTGGAGTTTGGACTTCATAATTTTCTGCATTTTGGATCATATTGGGCAACTCTTACTGAAGTGCATAGGAGGAAACGGAGTCGCTGAGCTCTAAGGGCTCTTTGTGCACTCATTTCTTGATTTGTAATACTCTTATGTGGGACGAGTGAAGGGGATCCATTTACAATCTCCGTAAATTTACATAAGATGATTCTAAGAAGAGTTCTTTCGGTCTTCGATTGACTGAATGTGGTAATGTTTCCTCGTCGTTCTAACTAACTTTTTGAAAGCTACATTATTCACAATTTTTCAAAATTCCGTTAATCAATTGTGTATCTCAATAGTCAAGAATTAGGAAAGTGCTCAACTTATAAAATCATGTTTCATTTGAGCAGAAATATACATCTAGCAACAAATACAAAACACATCTACCAAGCAAAAAAGAGGTGCACATGAATATATTTCATCCTTCATTTACCTTGATAATCAGGTAAGAACGTCAAACAAAATGAATTACTCATTATAAATCAATCGTCTTTTTTCTCTTTTTTTAATTTTTTCTATTTGACTACATTTCTAAATAAATTCTTAGTTTAGTTTACAAGGCAAAAGCACTCCTAGAAATCTAAAATCACTTTGGTTGTTAATCTCCCATGTTATTGCTTATGTATCTTTTCATTCGATAGGAATGTCTACTCCTTCGTCTACTCCTTTGAGTTGTGAAGTAGTTCATAACTCATCATAGTCTAATAGATCCACTCAGGTTATTATTTAATATTGAACATGTAGATCGTTTATTAACAAATAAAACTAAGTTTTAATAGTGTATATGGTACTTGAAAACATGCATGAATCTTCTTATACATGAAATTTGTAACCTTTCCTAATTCTTGTTAAGTTATTATATGAAATTTAAACATGTATGCATTTTAATAAAAGAATTCAGTTCTGATAGTGTTTTAAGTACTTTGATAGAATGCATGAATCTTCTCATATCTTATATTTGTAATCTTCTTATAGTCTTCTTGGTAACTATACTTTTAAAGAGATGAATTACCATATTCTAACATTTAATTTTAAGAGTAATTAAGTTCATGTACTTTATTATAGTAAGAAATAGGGTAGACACTATTTTATTAATCAGTATTTGGTGGAAGTGATTTTTTGCTCTTATTATCAAACTTGCTAGAAGACATCCTTTGAAAATAGATAAATCCTAATAAACCCTCACTAAGGATGGCAATTTTTTATTCTCCCTTTTAACGTACTACAAAACGTGCTATCAATGGCATGTTACAATTACAGATTTAGTTAAATTATTATAGAATATTTTCAACTTTAATATCACATTATGGAGAAATCTAAATAAAATTATCTTAAAGAAATCATATCATTCCAATTGAAGGTTAGCTATTTGATACGCATAACATCAATAGCAATATCAAAATGATGTATCACTAGCCGACTCCAAACTAGAAGTTCAGCAATTCAATCTGATTTTTATACTCTGGTCAAAGTTATTAAGAAATATTCCTCATCAACTGTTTTAATATTATGTTTATACTAAATTGACTCAAATAAAGATACAAAATCTTAAGAATTTGGATATTATTTCAAAAATTATCACAATGTTTTATCTTGAAAAGACAAAATCATTTAATTCTATCATTTTATTTATGTAATAAATATATATAGTCTATTAAAAAATTAAGTTGATGATGATAAGATTTTAATTTAGATAATGGAATACTTTAAATTATATTTTACTCATAAATCCTAAATCATACTGCTTCTATTTAAAATTTCAGATCATTTTAATTCAAATAATTGAACTTTAAATGGAATAAACACTTATGTTTCTTTGACTTGAAGACCTATTTTTATTCTACATTGATTACAATGGTTTCTATATTGTCATTTGATAACTTTCAAAAGCTTTACCTTAATTGATAATTAAATAATATTTTACTCTTTTATTTGGATTTATAAAAATTAAATAAATTTTACCTCATACCAAAGTGCATTAGGCTCTAATATTCTTCTTATTCCACAATCTCTTCTTTAACTCTTCCTATCTTATACAAAGATAGAATGACAATAGGTTTAGGTACATGCAATATATGATAGAGCATTCATATTATTATTATTATTATTATTATTATTATTTTGGCATTAGGTATGGTTTTAGTTCTCTATATACAACTATCTAGAGCAACGTGAGATATCATGCTCTATGTATCATAAATTCTTTACTTCACAAGAAAAAACCTAAGTGGGAAAGATTCACAACAACATAAGTAGATAATTAAAATTGTTGCTCACATGAGACAAGCAAGGACATTAACATCATTGATATCCAAAAAAATGCAGATGTGTTTATTCCTATATATATATATAAAGTTGTGTGAGTCATTAGCATTATGGTTGTGTTGTATTCTAGGGCTATTTGAGACTAGTTCTTTTTGTCTACATTTCTACCATGTCTACACTCAATGATGAGACTAGACAAACTTTATGCTTACCGTTCTATTGGCTTGCATGTGATCTTTTGGATGAGTTAGTATTTTCTTACTTATCTTACTTCCAAGTCTATATCTACATTATACTAGAGTGAGGTGTGAAAAATAAAGAAAAGTAGTTACTAGATTTTATAGATTTTGGGTCAAGAAATTGGTCAATATAAGAGGAGTCAGTTTAGGTTACCTATTTTAGGAGATAGTTTAAATCATAAGATAGTATAGATTTTACTTGATTACTTTGTGTATGATCTTAGGTCAGGCATGAGAATATGATAAAGCAATACAAGATCATAACTTTTGCCTATGACTAGTCTCATTAATAAGAATATTTTATTCTTATGTCTATTACATCTTCCACAAAGAGAGAGAATATTATTAGAGGTCTTGCAATGTCAACTTGAGGAGCTATTATGTATCTATAAATCACTTTTCCTTTCTATTATGCACAGCTCCATGCCACCCCTAATAGTCCTTGGCAATAACTGTATATGAGCATCTAAGAGATTGGTTCAAAGCACATAATCTTTCTAATGATTTTAAATTATATTCCCAAGTGGTTCCAACAATAAAAAAGAGAGAGATTCCAATATCAATTAATCAAGTATTAGGTACTTATTGACTTCTCATGATGGAGAAGGATAAAAGAAGCATTAGATCTCTTGTTATAAGGAAGATCTTATTGTGCCTTATTAGCCATCCTTCAACATTATTCTCATTATGAACAACACCTTAGTACACATAAATTGAAATTTGCTACACTTAGAAGTGATGAGTCTATATTTCTTTGTATTAGAACACTCATATATCTATCAAAATTTTGCTTTCTTGTAGGTGCATAAAGAGCATAATTTTTATATTGTATCACATACATCCATCTTTGAAGAGTTTAAAGAGACTATTAAAACTTTGATAGATCTTATGCTTTTTTACAATCTATATATAGATTTCCTTCTCTATCTACAATCACTATTTCTCATGAGAGAGAAATATTTTTGTTTAATCAATTGCTTGTATATGATAAGAGGACCTTTGTTTTCCATGGCTTTTTTTTAGCTCTTTTCTCCACTATTTTGCTATTGCTATATCAAGTTGTGTCCTTGTGTCCTTAATAGACAATATACACACAATTTGCTATGTAGACCAAATTAGGCATGCACTTGACAATTTGACTATCATGCTTTATATAGGCTAGAGAATCAAGGTGTCAAAGTGTAGAGCATGGCCCCTTTAACTTATTCCTCCTCATTTCTTCTAAAGGAAGGTATTACATCTACATATAACTTATATAATTTTGGAGTACCAATAATATATAAGGATTTGATTTGATGCTATTT
Organism: Lunularia cruciata; assembly: GCA_948567375.1. NCBI lineage: Eukaryota > Viridiplantae > Streptophyta > Marchantiopsida > Lunulariales > Lunulariaceae > Lunularia > Lunularia cruciata. The sequence goes on along the minus strand of OX419756.1, from coordinate 49,038,418 downwards.
AGACACTCCTCTTGCAAAGAATACCATCCATGTAGATAATTCATCTACATGGAGGGTATTCTTTGCAAGAGGAGTGTCTACATAGCATCAAAGGGATCCATTGGTAGCATTTGGTATATTATCCCCTAGTATTTGTCATGATATTTATAGCACCGAAGCTAGGTTGCTCGGATATTGGAGTGGTAGTATTGATAGTCATAAGTATTTTGGTAGTCACTCATAGATTACTTGTTGTCGGTCCAATTTTAGGTTAGGGCTACTAATCACATGGTGGGACCCACTATCACTTGCATTTTTTGCACTATCAGATGTGCCATCAATGGCATCATTAGGATTGGACATCTAGGTCGAGTAGAGGGATATACCTTCACAGTGTAGCTCTAAAGACCACACTTCTTTGATGTTGAGCCTTCAAGTTCTTGGCTATGGTGGATAGAGGTTGGCAAATATTAGTTGGAGTCTCTTAGCTAAGGTGTGTGTGGCTTGACTATAATCAATGTCCCAATTGTTGGCAGATTGTTGAGTAGAAGATTGAGTACAAATTTGAGTTGAATGTGATTTGAGGGGAAGAATCCATTGATTACATCATAGAAGTGAAAGTCAAGGGGAAATAAGGTGTAGGAATTGAAGGTGTGGGTTGTATCTCCAAGCTTGGTTGATAGTTGGTACTTTGACTGTGGTCCTAGATTTCACTAAGAGTGATCATGTGTAGAAGCTATATATGATTGATGTAGATTTGGCAATGGGGTAGATTGTGTATGACAACCTTGGCCAAATTTCTAAGAATGGAGTCAATTTGAGATAGTGGGAGTTTGATTTGAGCCCAAGAGGTGAAATCAAGTTGATCTGGTGCAAATTGAGTTTGAAATTCAAAATTGAAGGTGGAGTTGGGAACCCATCCCCTCGAGTAAGGGATTTGGAGATCCATGTCCTTCCAATTTGGCTCAAATTGAGAGTTAGGAAAAGATTTGGCAGTCAGCCAATTGTAGAGGAGGTGCATCACATTGGTGGAGGTTGCTTAAAGTTGGAGGTTCCAAGTCATAGGGTTGTAGGCTAAGAGAGGTTACAAAGAGTGGTAGTTGGCATGAGGTTAGCTAATTTAGATGAGTTTTTGGTCATTGTTTGGCAAAATTTTCCCTCCCTTCTAAATTGTGTGCAGTACTGTTTGAACCCCAAATCTCTAGTTCCTAGATTGGTGGCCTCGCTAACTGGTCCACCTTCACTTGTTATCCTAGTGATTGTTTGACTTATACCTATACACATGTAGTTTTGGCTAGGAGAGGCAGTTTGATCTCCTCCTTGGTGATCTTGGTAGCTTAGGAGTAGGTAGACGCTCTTATTATGTTAAATGCCAAATGGTGGCAAGTCAATCCAGTATTGATTTATGAGAATGAGGGTTTTTATTTAAACTTCTTGTGATTGGATCCCTTCCATTCTTTACTTCTTGTTTGTGCACCATGTTTATGTGAGATGCCTAAAATTTAGAGTATTGGTGCTTTGGTGTGCTCTTAATAGTAAGGTTAGAGTGATAACTAATCAGACTACTTATATTTCTCTTTGGTGAGGTAAGAAGTGATGACCTTTAGATCATGAGTGTGCGTGTTATGATGGCAAGTTAAAAATTGCACTTTTCTCTAGTATAGTTGTTGTAGTTAGAGTTACATTAGTGAGTGGTGGCACCTTGTTGTTAGCACTTGGTGGTGATCCTTGGTGGGGTATTTATGGTGGTTATGGTTGCAATTTGAGTTACATTGTCACAATGGAGTTCTTTGGGAATTCCAAAGGAGATATCATGGCAATACATAGTGAGTTTACTTTGAGTGGCACTCGATATCAACTTGTATCTTGAGTCCTAGTGGAGGAGGAGATTGACTCTAAGTTAGTGTTTGATATAGAAATTGATTTAGTTGAGAGTTCACTTGGTGTGTCCACACTGTTGTTGTGGGATATGGACAAGATTTATGGGGCCTCCAAATGCCTAGGTGCTACTCTAGTATAGTGGGTACCATTGAGTTGGATGACTTCATCTAGGAATTTGATAGTTGTGATCTGCAACAAATGTGGAACTTGACTTTGTTCACACTCTTCATGGCATGGAAGGAGTTGTTTTAGCACTTAGAAGGTCCACCAATGGATGACTGTCATTGCTATGCAAGTTTAGGAGATCAAGCTATGCAGATAATATTGGTTATTGAACTACATCTCCATCAATTTCAAGCTTGGTTGTTAGGGGTAGATTGGCAATACCCAAGAGTTCTAGCTCTAGTAGCATTGGTGGATCTAGTAGAGGTGCACTAGTTGGAGATGGTACTACTACAAGTGGATGTACCTCTACAAAGGTGGTGCAATATCAAGATTTAACCCCATGGTGGAGTTCTTCTAGTGCTTGAGGTATATCTACCAAGGAGTGAAGATTGATAAGTTGAGGAGCTTTAGGAGTTCTAGTGAAAGGTTGGAGAGAGCTTACACAAGGCATACACTTGCATGAGATAGCTAATCAATCTCACTCAAGGAGTTATTGATGCCTAGGCAGTCCAATTTTGATATGGGATCTTGGATAGGGAGTCTCACATAGAGGACATGTTACTATGTTGTTACAAGCTAGTTCACCTACTTTGGTAGTGGTCTTTAGTTTGGCTGAGCACATTGAGCTCAACATGGTGGAGGAGAGAGTGGTGACATCTAGATTTAGTAGGGAGATCTCATCCATAGTTGTTACTTCTTCTAGAGTGTAGTAAAGTGCACCAAGCCATGTTGGCTTTTGAGGACAAAGTGGACAACCTAGATTCTATGGAGCAAGTGGAGGGCATAGTGCAGCTAGAACTTTACCTTCATTTTCAGGTCAGCAATAGCCAATGAGTGGTGGTGTTGCTTATAGACTTGTGGTGGACCTCATCATAAGAAAAAGTGCACTAAAGGTAGTGGACATGATACCTTTAGTGCATCATAGCTAACATAGAGTCAATGTGATCATTGCCATAGCTTTGGTCATAATAGTGACCAATGCTTTGACCTTCACCTAGAGTTACAAAGTGGTAGGGTTGCTATGGCAGGTGGTAGATGAGCTCTAGGTCATGGAGGACGAGGTAGTGGTAGAGCATCCATTACTTCTGATTTAGCCATAGCTACTTGGATTGAGTAGTTGGAACAAAGATTGGCTACCATGGCCTGTAACACCCATTTGTGCATATGTGTGGTATTGTGATATTTAGCTTGGTATTACAAGTACTTGAGAGATATTGTTTATATAGAGATAAAAGATGGTTCTACATTAGTCATGATTAGCTAAAGGTAGTCATAGCTAAGATAGAGAGGACCTTACTTTAGAGAGTGTAGAAAAGATGAGCACCACTATTTTGGATTCTAGTGTGTTGACTTGGTATTATTCCTAGGTGTTTGGCTTTGAGGAAAGAGTTGAGAACTCTTAGGCCCGCAAGCCTTTTTGTTTGGATTCTTCTATAGTCCAAGGATAGCCCATGTGAATGAATCCTTGACTTAGTGGTTGGGTCAAGATAAGATCACATGCTAGTGGAATATGCCCATGTGAATGGATATTCCTTTCTACTTTTTGACTTTACTTGATTTTTAGTCTAGTAACTTGAGTTAGTGCGGTAATTAGTAACTTTGGTATGTAACTATTTCACAAGTATATAAACAAGGGGTGAGGAGGTACTCATCATCCTTTCATTTGAAACTATCTCTCTCTCATTGAGTTCTCTAGTGAGCAATGTCTTGAGTCTTGGAATGTTAGCCTTGGAGTAGTATGATGGAGTTGGGGTTCCTTGTCTTCTTAGTCCATGGTGCGCTACCATAATAGCCATCAGAGGTTCATCCTGAGTGAGAGACAAGCTGGCTCACATTTTTGGTTCCATTGCGGAGACCTCTCTAGAAGGCAAGATAATGTTTTGTGTTCAATTTTACATTAGGAAAAGGAGGCTATGAGAGCTCACTTGGAGAGAACATTAGGAGAGGAGAGGGCTGAATTTATGTTAGAGAACCAAGATCCATTTGTATACCCTATAGTTCATTATGATGTCTTTGAAGTGATTTTGTACATCTTGTACACATGACAAGATTTGGAGAGATTGTGTGAGGTGGATTGTAGATTTTGGGCAAAATCTCAAGTTTGAGATCTGGACTTGAAATTGAAAGAGTGGAAATTAAGACTATGCAAGGTTTCCCAAGGGTTTGAGGTGATTTTAGGGGTGGATTTGAGGAAAAGAGAGTTTACAATAGAATTTGAAGAGAGTGTTAAGAGGATCCAAAAACCAACACCACTTGGAGGAAAAAGTGAGTCTAAGTGCTTTCTATGTTGTAAAAGACCAAATCTGAGGAGAGAAATAGGAGAATGGAAACTCACATTGGGACACTTTGAATGAGGGAAAACTCTAAATGCCTAGCATGAGCTTCGGCCTTGATATTTATAGGTAGCATACAAGACCCTTGAAGCTTCTCAAGAAGCTTCCTTGAGCCGCTTTCTTGGAGTGCAAGCCAAGTTAACTAGGAAGCTTCTCAAGAAGCTGCCTACTTGGCGTGCAAGCTAAGCTAGTTAGAAGCTTCTAGAAGCTTCCTTCTCAAAGCTACATGCTTAGGGCGCAAGTTAACTAGTTGGGAAGCTTCCCAAGAAGCTTCTGAGATGCTTCTAGAATATTCTAGGCTATTTTGTCTTATTCTCTACTTTGTAAGCCCGACTAACTTCATCGCTAAACTCCATATTGTTACATATTCCCCCACCGCTAGTTGGTAACGTCCTCGTCGCCAGTGAAGCTTTGAATTCCTCGATGGCCGTCTGTGCATTTTGGAGGTGGGAAAGAGGCTCCTATGTGGCATCATGAAGGGGATACCCTTTCCAAAGGACCTTGTACTCCGTATGTTGGCGACGGACTCGTTGAATATGGCGACGTGCAAGGATATGATCAACTTTGTACTCCTCATGATCATTGATAGGGATAGGAAGAGGGGGAGGTTGGACTCGAGAGGAAAAGGAAGAGGGGTTAGGAACAAAGGGCTTCAACTTAGAAACATGAAAGACAGGATGGATACGCATGTGACAAGGCAAGGCAAGACGATAAGCAACATGAGAGACAATTTGGGTGATATCAAAGGGTCCTATCCAATTAGGGGCAAGTTTACAAACTTGGGTATCAAGAGAGAGAGGGAGGTTACTAGAGGATAGCAAGACTTTATCACCAACTGCAAAGGTGAGATCACGACGATGGTGGTCTGCATATTGTTTTTGGCGATTCTGAGCAACAAGGAGGTGAGACTTGGCTTGTTGGAGAGATTGAGATATAGTGGTCAAGAATGTGGAAGTATGAGGAACCTGAGAGGGAGGGGAAGCAAGAAAAGAATCTGGAACAAGTGGATCTTGGCCAAAATTGAGAAAGAAGGGAAAAAATCCGGTGCTTGCCTGTTTGGAATTGTTGTAGGCAAATTCTACAACTGCAAGACATTCATCCCAGTTGGTATGGTGGATGTTGACAAAGGCCCGCAACATATCCTCCAATGTACGATTTGCGCGTTCGGTTTGTCCATCAGTTTGAGGATGATAGGCCGTGGACAAAGCAAGCTTGGTGCCGAGTATCTGGAAGAGTGCTTGCCAAAACTTCCCGGTAAATTGAGGATCACGGTCGGAGATGGTGGTATCCCATGATGCTTGGAGACATTGTCAAAGTAGATTTGCACTAAGGTTGGAGTATCCACGGTATCATAGGTTGGTGCCAAGTGGATTTGCTTACTAAGCTTATCCATAAACACCACAATTGCAGTGTGTCCTTGTTTTGTCTTTGGCAAGGATATGATGAGATCCAAGCTCACATGCTCCCAACGAGCGGATGGAATGGCGAGTGGTTGAAGGAGTCTACTCGGCTTCTGGTTGCTGGCCTTGTTCCGTTGGCAGCTCTCACATGATCAGACAAAGTCTCAAACATCTTGTGTCATGTTGGGCCACCACCATTGGTGTTGGAGGGCGCCCAAGGTCTTGTCCACTCCCATGTGACCAGCTATTGGTAAATCATGGGCTTCTTGAAGGCGCACAAGTCAAAGATCACCTCTGGTTGGAACATAGATCTGGTCTGCATGGAATAAAAGGCTTTCCTTGAAAGAGAAGGTGGTGTACTCCTTGTCACTTGTTGTTAGCTGACCATGTACCATTTGGAAGAAGGGATCTTGCTGTAGAGCTAACCAAAACTCATTATGAATCTTGGGATCAATTGACACCGTCGTAATTGCTGCCACGATGAGAGGAAGAGACTTCAAATCAGGTCGTCGTGATAGAGCATTGGGGATGACATGGAACCGACCTGGTTTGTACTCAAGTTTGATGTCAAAAAATTGGAGTTGCTCTTCCCATTGATGATGTCAACTCTTCATGTGCTCCAAGTGTAAGGTCTGTAACAATGGCTTGTGATCAGTTTGCATGATCACTTGTTTCCCCAAGAGAGAATGCCTCCATACCTTGGTGGCATATACCATTGCAAGTTGTTGCTGATCTCAAGCAGAGTAATTTCTTTCAGCTGTATTTAGTTGGTGAGACACAAAGGCAATAGGATGAAGTCCATCTGGAAATTCTTGTTGCAACATAGCTCCAATTGCAAAGTTAGAAGCATCAAAGTCAACCACACAAGGTAGTTGAGGATCATATGGTTGAAGAATGGGTCTTGAAGACACCATATGCTTTAACTTCTGGAATGCTTCTTCATGCTTGGTGGTCCATTGGAAGCTCAAGTTCTTTCCCAAGAGGTCAGTCAATGGTGTGGCCACATGAGCATAATAGTGGATGAACCGTCGGTAAAAATTGGCCAATCCATTGAATGCTCGTACTTTGGTAGCATCCTTTGGGGTAGGCCAATCAGTAATGGCCTTGATCTTCTCTTCTTCCATCTTGATCCCCTCTGATGAGATCTTATGACCCAAGAAGGTAACCTCCTTCTGCCAAAAAGCACACTTTGACTTCTTGCAGTAAAATTTCCACTGTTGTAGTTGTCTTAGGACTTCTTGCACATGGTTCATGTTCTACCTCTGTCCTACTATAGATTAAGATATCATCTAAGAACACTACCACGGACTGATCCAATAGTCCTTCCAACACCCGATGCATTTGATCCATGAAGACTACTTGAGCATTAGTGAGTCCAAAAGGTAGAACTCTCCACTCAAAATGTCCATACCTTGTGCGAAAGGCAGTCTTTTGCACGTCCTCTCCTTCAATAGAAATTTGCCAATAGCTGCTACAAAGATCCAACTTGGAAAAGTAGCGTGCTCCACTTAATTGATCAAGCAGGTCATCGATCCAAGGCAAGGGATATGCATTCTTCACAATTTGCTTATTGAACCCACGGTAATCAATATAGAAATGAAGTCCTCCATCCTTCTTTGGAACAAATAGTACCGGTGCTCTCCAAGGTACTATGCTATATGAAATCCTTCTCCAACAACTTTGTAAGTGTTGTTTGCAACTCCTCCAACTCCTTTGGTGAGAGCCGATAGATTGGTCTACTCATTGGAGTACTCCCTAGCAATAACTTGATCTTGAAGGGCATACCTCGATTGGAGGGTAATCCCTTTGCCAGATCATCTAGAAACACATCTGCAAACTCCTGAACTATCTGATCAACCATTGCTTGATGCGGACTTGGCCCTCCTCAGATTGTTCTTGTGCAGTCGGCTTGATCCACACCGCAAATATAGACTTATCTTCCTCCAAAGCTTGCTCTATGGCTACTTCATTAACAAACTTCCCTTCTATGGACTCATCTCTCTTCCAAGCTTGCTCCATGGTTGCCTTCCTGGCAAACTTCCCATCTTAGGACTCATCTCCCTTCCAGATTCACTCTATGGTTACCTTCTTGACAAAATTCCCATCTTGGGATTGACTATTCTTAGGTGTCTTACTTAGAGGTGCCAAACAACCTAATCAGAAATTCCTACCTTGGTGTTGTACTTGAATTTGGCATCCGGTCCAATTGAATTGAACCTTATGACGTTCAAGCCAAGGTAGACCCAAAATGATATCATAGTGTAGAGGTGCCACTACAAACCTCATACACTCCAAATACTCCTTCCCAATCTTGAAGGTAATAGGATGCGAGGTGTGGAATGCAGAACCCTTTCTACTATCCGCCATCATCAAACTACTTCTAATCACTGGATTGATAGGAATACACAATTCCTTTGCTACTTGCATAGATATGCAATTCTTTGAACTTCCAAAATCAACCAAAATCCTACAACCCCGATTAGATATCATACCTTGCAAGTGAAGCAGACTTGCATAGGTCGAGCCTTCAATCCCATTGGAACTAATCAAGCTCCTAGTAGGCGGCTTGAAATCTCCTACTGGGATTCCTTGTTTCCCTGATCATTTCGCTCCACAACCTCCACTTGGGCAACTTGTCGAGGTCATCCATTCTTGAGTGTACATTCAGCAATGCGATGCCCCAACTGGCGCCAATAAAAACAACCACCATTTTTTCGTAGTTTCTCCCTGTCTTCCATGCCCAGTGGTCTTTGTTGAATTGCATCAATCTCCATTGGTGCTGGCTCCTCCACTTGTGTGTAGTGTATTGGTAGGCTTTGTGGGGGTCGAGGTCAAGACCAAGTTGTTGCCACCAAGGAATCAAAACGTTTGGCCAACCGCATGGCTTCCTCCAAGTGTTGTGGCTCTTGCATGGTTACCTCTAATTTGGTTCTTGCCTTCAAGCCCCTCACAAATCAATCCAGAGCTTCACCTTCCAAAATATCTAGAATTTGCATGATGGTGTTTTGGAATTGCGTGATGTAACTTCTTACAGAGCCAATCTGTTTCAACTCTGTCAACTTATCCCATGCAGCTCGTGTGGCATTTATAGCTTAGAACCGACTGATTATTGCACTCTTGAATTCTGCCCATGTCAAGATTGGTGCAACCATTTGTCGTTCGGCTCGCTCCACTTGGAATCTCCACCATAGCTTTGCTACTCCATCCAATTGGCTAGAAGCCAAGAGAATCTATTTTCGCTCATCTTGTGGATTGGTAGCTTCAAAATAACGTTTGCAATCAAACACAAAATTCTCCACTGCACCTGGGAGATTCTAGCCTTCAAATACCTTGGGTTTAGGAAATCTGATCTGATCTTCTCCTTCTTGAATTGGTACTCTCACCACCTGCTCTTGTTGTTGAAGATCTCGTTCATCCAACAATCAAGTAAGGTGCTTGATTTGTTGTTGCATAGCAAGGATAACATCAGGTATTGCCGCCATGGTTGCTCCTCTATCACACCACTCTCAATCTATCTAATTTATTAACACATAGAAACAGCACGTCCACCGTTCTCCATAAATTACAATCGGAAGCACCAAGAGTTCCTTAGATATGGTGATCATATGCAGAAAATCTTGTCCAAAATGCGAGGTGATGAACTGTGTGAAATGATGCTTGGGTAGTATTTGGACACAAAAATCCCAATGGTTCGGTGGAAGTGGATTTGGTGGTCCATAAATTCCATCCATCCCATTCTTGCTCTAATACCAATGTAAAAGACTAAATCCAAGGAGAGAAGTAGGAGAATGGAAACTCACATTGGGACACTTTGAATGAGGGAAAACTCCAAATGCCTAGCATGAGCTTCGGCCTTGGTATTTATAGGTAGCATACAAGACCCTTGAAGCTTCTCAAGAAGCTTCCTTGAGCCGCTTTCTTGGAGTGCAAGCCAAGTTAACTAGGAAGCTTCTCAAGAAGCTTCCTTCTAGAAGCTGCCTACTTGGCGTGCAAGCTAAGCTAGTTAGAAGCTTCTAGAAGCTTCTTTCTAGAAGCTACCTACTTAGGGCGCAAGTTAACTAGTTGGGAAGCTTCCCAAGAAGCTTCTGAGATGCTTCTAGAATATTCTAGGCTATTTTGTCTTATTCTCTACTTCGTAAGCCCGACTAACTTTGTCGCTAAACTCCATATTGTTACATATATAAAGAGAAGAGACATAAGGCAAGTTCATGTCCATTGACCTTTGAGAGCAAGAGATTGAGGGAAAGGAAAGGCTTACTGGACTTGGGTTTGCATGTTGGACCTTCTTCACCAAGATTGGGAGGGAGAAGATCTAAGACCAAGGAGTTGTGTGAGGTTTGTGGAATGGAAGGATTTCCAAAAAGACATGAGTGTAGTGGAGTAAACCTACATGTAGTGTAGGTTTGGAGACTTTGGTGAAGGATCTTGGAAAGAGTCTTAGTACAACTACAGAAATACTATCACCTTCATCCGCTAGTTCTCAAGATTAGTGATGGAGATAATCTTTCAACTTATAGATAAACTATCCATGAGAGTTAGATTAATATGCACTCTAGGATTTAATGTTGTTATAGAAGTCTTGGAGCAACCTGAACCTTTTGTGTTCCCTAGAGTGGATTATTCTCAGATGGTGTTAGTAATGTATATACTCTATTAGTTATAGAGTGATAAAAAAGAAAAAAAATTGAGAGAAAAGATAGATACTGAGGGGTTAAGATGAGGAAACTTCCGGTTTTCTTTGGCAAGGATGGAGAAGATGTGGAGGCCTTTGTGAGAGACTTCAAGAGAGCTTGCATAGGAAACAATGAGAGGAGGAAGAATAAGTGGGCCTCATTATTAAGTGGACCAGATTTCTTTGAGGATGCAGCACTTCATGGTATGAGTCAAAATACCAAAAGAGAGAGAGCCGAGAGATAGGGAAGAAGAGTCTTGGGAGAGTTTGACTTCAACACTCAATGAGAACTTTCTCGCTAATGAGAGTTATGAGAGATTGATGGGTAAGGTTACCTTTCTCAAGCAAGGAGATGAAGAGAAAGTGAGGGTCTATGTGGAAAGAGTGGAAAAGTTAGAGTCCAGATTTTTCATAGTGTTGAGGAAGGGTGGGGATGATGTGTAGACTACTATGATTAGCATAGGGGCCATGCTCACCAGGAATTTTGTGGGAGGGTGGAGACCACAAATTAGAAGCAAGGTGAGATATGAGAAACCTTCTTCCAAGGTTGAAGCTATCAAGATTGCAATTTGTATGGAGGAGAGTTTGGAAGGAGATGAGAGTGATTTGGTGGTGAAGGAGGTTGTGCATCCTCCTCAAGGCTACAAGTATGGTGGAGCTTCTAATACTTTGGTAGCAAGGGTTGCACCGCAAGTAGTAAGTGCTCTTGTTCTTGCACCTCCACCAAAGGATCCACTTCAAACCATCATAAATCAACTTGCAGATCTCAAGATCGATGTGGTGCAACCATGGGAGAAGAGAGAAGTGGATTAGAATGTGGGGAGAGGGCCTAAGAGTTATGGAAGTTATCCATATAGAAGAGGCCAACCAACCAATAATTTCAATGATAGAAATTGTTTTGGATGTGGAGGAAGATGTCATATCCAAAGGAATTGCCCAAATTCCACTTACTATGGAAGAAGGGGTTATGAGGAAGCCATTAGAGGGAAAGAGGGAGGTAGTGAAACCCAAGTGGCTCCTAATCCAAACAAAGGTAAGGGGATAGCATCCATAGATGTAGTTGAGAGCAAGTATGAGAAGGGAGAGTGCTCTGTGAGCCGGCCTATCTCTCACTCAGGATGAACCTTTGATGGCTATTATGGTAGTGCACCATGGACTAAGAAGGCAAGGAACCCCAACTCCATCATACTCCTCCGAGGCTAATATTCCAAGACTCAAGACATTGCTCACTAGAGAATTCAATGAGAGAGAGATAGTTGCAAATGAAAGGATGATGAGTACCTCCTCACCCCTTGTTTATATACTTGTGAAATAGTTACGTACCAAAGTTACTAATTACCGCACTAACTCAAGTTACTAGACTAAAAATCAAGTAAAGTCAAAAAGTAGAAAGGAATATCCATTCACATGGGCATATTCCCCTAAGCATGTGGTCTTATCTTGACCCAACCACTAAGTCAAGGGTTCCTTCACATGGGCTATCCTTGGACTAAAGAAGAATCCAAAACAAAAAGGCTTGCAGGCCCAAGAGTTCTCAACTCTTTCCTCAAAGCCAAACACCTAAGAATAATACCAAGTCAACACACTAGAATCCAAAATAGTGGTGCTCATCTTTTCCACTTCCTCTAAAGTAAGGTCCCTTCTATCTTAGCTATGACTAACTTTAGCTAACCATGACTAATATAGAACCATCCTTTATCTCTATATAAATAATATCTCTTAAGTACTTGTAATACCAAGCTAAATATCACAATACCACACACATGCACAAATGGGTGTTACATTTACCTCCGGACTAAGCTTTCACTTTGTCCTCAAAGTGAAGGGCTCTCTACCTTCTATGGTACATCTTCAACTTATCATGGTTAATCCTATCAAAGTGTCTACCTCCTATTTCCTTGAGATCATAGGTGTAATTGCCTCACACCTTCTCCACTATGAAAGGTCCAAAGTACTTAGGCAAAAACTTCTTTTGCACTCTTGAATCGAATGGAATCAGACAACATTACCCAATCACCTTCTTTGAAAGGCTCCACCTTCTTCTTGCCTTGCCTCTTGTCATAGCTCTCCTTTTTTTTTCTTTGGGCTTGCTCCACTCAAATCATAGCAACTGCTCTTGCCTCTTCCAACTCCATGAGTTGATCCATCCTTGACTTCTCTACATCACCTCCTTGCTCCTTGCTTCTTGAATCACCTCTCTGCTTTCTTCAATCTCCTATGAATGCTTTGGAAGGTAGGAAGATCAAAGTGAATAGGTAAGGTAGACTCAATACCATATACCAATTGAAATGGAGAATATCCGGTGGAAGTCTTCATGGTTGTCCTATACTCCCACAAAATTGCATGAATCCTCTTGTCCTAATGATGTTTAGCCCCCTCCATTTGTGCATCTTTGGTCAACATTATGCACAAGGTCTGATTGGTTTTCTCTACCAAGCCATTGGAATTTGGCTTATAGGATGTAGTTACTCTATGTGTGATAGAGAAATGTGGTAGCATGTCTGTAGTAATGCTTCTTGTAAACTCTCCTCCTCTATCAGAAACCAACTCCAAAGGGCATCCAAACCTAGTGATAATGCATTCATAAATAAATCTACCCACTTCATCTTCATTCTTGTCCCTCAATGGTCTAGCCTCAACCCACTTAGTAAGGTAATTAGTAACTACCACAATGTACCAATTGTTCCTTAGGGTTCTATTGAGAGGACCTACAAAATCAATTTCCCACTTCTCAAAAGGTCCTAGCAATGGAATTGATCTAAGTGGTAGAGTGGATGTATTCTTTCTAGCAAAAGCTTGACAAACATGACAAGTTTTTCAATAATCAAGACAATCCTTGAAAATCCCTCTCCAATGGTAACCTGCATCTAGAATCTTGAAAGCAATCACCTTTCTTGCAAGGTGTCCTCCACATTCTAAACCTTCATGAAACTCCTTTATGAGTAGGATAGACTCTTCCTTACCCACTGCTCTTAGAAGTAGATCATCTGCTCCTTGGTGAAAAAGAATATCCTCTACCATTGTGTAAGGTCTAGATCTTGCTACAAGGGCCTTCCTCTCCCTAGCATGCATCCCTTTTGGATAGTTACCTCTTGTCACAAAATCCACAATCCCCTTATACTCCATTGGAACCTCTTGAGTGATTGAGATTGTCATGAGCTCCTCGTCCGAGAAGGAATCATCTATTGGCTCATCTCCATCATGATCATAGGCTCTAGATAACAAATCAGCATTTGCATGTTTCTTTCTTGGCCTATCCTCAATGGTGTAGTCATACTTAGACAAGAGTATCATCCACCTTGCTAGTCTCCCTTCAACATTAGGCTTGTTGAAGATGTACTTCAAAGCCTTGTGATCCGTGAAAATGGTAGCTTTCCCTCCAATCAAGTAGTGTCTAAACTTCTAGAGACCAAAGATCACTGCCAACCCTTCTCTCTCCGTGACAAAGTAGTTCTTCTCTATTGAAACCATCTGCCTACTAGCATAAGCTATTGGATGATCATGCCTATCTTGGTTTAATTGACTAAGAGTACATCCTATAGCTACATTAGAAGCATCAGTGTAGAGGATGAAAGGCTTACTCCAATCAGGTTTAGCAAGAATTGGAGCTACAACAAGGGATTGCTTGAGCTCCTCAAAAGCTTTGAGAGCCTCCTTGTCCTCCAAAATCACCATGTAATCTACACCCTTCTTCATGTAGATGGTCAATGCATAAGCCTTGTTGGAAAATGAGAAGATGAACCTCCTATAGTATCCAACCATCCCCAAGAATTGGTGTAACTTTGTCAAGCTTGAAGGCAATGGAAGGTCTGAGATTTTCCTCACCTTCTCAAGATCAACTGCTATTCTATCCTTGGAGATGATGTGCCCCAAAAGTAGACCTTATTGTTCATGAACTGTTGGAAGGTGGCTGGAGCATTGCAAATCCCAGAAGGCATGACCTTGAAAGTGTAAGTTCACCAAGGTGTGATGAATGTGGTGAGTTGTTGATGCTCTGGTGCAATCTTGATTTGGTTACACCCACTATAACCATCTCTAAAACTGTACCTCTCATGACCTGCAACCTCCTCCAAGATCTCATCAATAAATGGCAATGGGTAGTAGTCCTTCTTGGTAACAACATTGAGCTTCTTGTAATCCACACATACCCGAAGCTTGCCATTCTTTTTCTTCACAATGACAATTGGAGATAGCCATTCTGAATTCTCCGCCTCAAAGATAAATCCAGCCTCCTTGAGCTTATCAATCTCCTCCTTCACAACCAAAGATATTGGTGGCCTAAGGTGACGTTGCTTTTGGCAGATTGGTCTTGCATGTGACTCCACCTCTATCTTGTGCTCCTCCAAGGTGACTTCCTTCAAATCCTTGTAATTGAAAGCAAAAACATGGATGAACTTGCGGAAAATCTCCTCAAATCTCACCTTATCCTCCTTGGTAACATTTGGGCCATACTTGAGGGTAGCTAACCTTCCCTCTACCTCCTCAAGTGTCAATGGTGATTTATCTAGGTCCTTCAAAACCTTTGGCAAAATCCATAGGTGCAAAATCCATAGCACACAAGGGATACACATCTGAATCAGATTCAAATTCATCCTCCTCTTCCATGCTTGTGTCCACACCTGAAGCTCCTTCTTCAAAATCTGATTCCCAATAATCAGAAGATGGTGTATCTGAATGTGAAGTGTTGGTGGTGTTAGTCACAGGAACTGTGACTCTATGGTTTGATGACCCAATCCTCAAGTACCCTTTGTGCCATCAATTAGTTGTGCGTGCTGCTCTCAACCATGGCCTCCCAAGAAGTAAATCATAGCTTGAATCCTTCAAGACTTGGAAAGTCATGAGATTTTGAACTCCCATAACTGAAACTAACACTTTATCCATCACCCCTACTGGTCGAACTTGTTGCTTGTTTGCCATGCTCACCACAAATGTTGAAGGTCTTGAGGTTATCATACCCAACTTCTTCATCAACCTTTCTGACATGGCATTTACTGTTGATCCTCCATCAACCAATGCATCCTTGATGTTGTGACCATTCACTCTCACACCAATCTTGGAGGCATATTCACAAGCCTCCCATGGTGTTGGCTTGGCATCCACCACCCCCATTGATATTGGAGCTTTCGCCTTCTTCTTCCTCTTGCTCCTTGTAGAACTCAAATCACCTGTAAGCTCCTTTCTCAAGGTAGGGTTCAAAGCAATCAATTGGCCTACTACGATGTTAGCCTTGTGACTACCAACATCCTCCAACACATTGTAGTTCCATTGTTGCTTTGAGATCAAGAAGTCCTCCATCCCCAACTTCTTCCTTGGAGTCTTTGTTGTTGATGGGGTTGAGGTGCAAGTGCTCCTAATAGACATAGGAGTATCCTTGCTTGGAGTAAATCCTTGAGGAGAGTAAACATCATCTGCAAAACGAGTTCTCTTCTTCTCTTGTGCAAAAAGCTCCAAATTAAGACCCTTGGAGTTTGAGCACTCTCCCTTCTCATACTTGCTCTCAACCACATCTATGGATGCTATCCCCTTACCTTTGTTGGGATTAGGAGCCACTTGGGTTTCACTACCTCCCTCTTTCCCTCTATTGGCTCCCTCATAACCCCTTCCTCCATGGTAAGTGGAATTTGGGCAATTCCTTTGGATATGGCCTCTTCCTCCACAACCAAAACAATTTCTATCATTGAAATTGTTGGCTGGTTGGCCTCCTCTATATGGATAGTTTCCATAACTCCTAGGCCCTCTCCCTACATTCTGATCCACCTCTCTCTTCTCCCATAGTTGCACCATATTGATCTTGAGATCCGCAAGTTGTTCTGTGATGGTTTGAAGTGGATCTTTTGGTGGAGGTGCAAGAATTGGAGCAACTACTACTTGTGGTGCAACCCTTGCCACCAAAGTATCATAATTTTCACCATACTTGTAGCCTTGAGGAGGATGCACTACCTCCTTCACCACCAAATCACTCTCATCCCCTTCCAAACTCTCCTCCATACGAATTGCAATCTTGATAGCTTCAACCTTGGAAGAAGGTTTCTCATATCTCACCTTGCTTCTAATTTTTGGTCTCAACCCTCCCACAAAATTCTTGGTGAGCATGGCCCCTATGCCAATCATAGTAGTCTCCACATCATCTCCACCCTTCCTCAACACTATGCGAAATCTAAACTTTAACTTTTCTACTCTTTCCACATAGACTGTCACTTTCTCTCCATCTCCTTGCTTGAGAAATGTAACCTCACTCATCAATATCTCATAACTCTCATTAGGAATAAAGTTCTCAATGAGTGTTTAAGTCAATGTCTCCCAAGACTCTTCTTCCCCATCTCTCCTCTCTCTCTTTTGGTATTCTGACTCATACCATGTAAGTGTTGAATCCTCAAAGAAATCTGGTAATAATGAGGCCCACTCATTCTTCCTCCTCTCATTGTTTCCTATGCAAGCTCTCTTGAAGTCTCTCACAAAGGCCTCCACATCTTCTCCATCCTTGCCAAATAAAACCGGAAGTTTCTTCATCTTAACCTCTCATTATCTTTCTTTCTCTCAATTTTTTTTCTTTTCTTTTCTCTCACTCCATAACTAATAGAGTATATACATGACTAACACCATTTGAGAGTAATCCACCCTAGGGAACACAAAAAGCTCAGGTTGCTCCAAGATTTCTATAGCAATATCAAATCCTAGAGTGCATATTAATCAAACCCTGGTGGATAGTTTATCCATAAGTTGGAAGATTATCTCCATCACTAATCTTGAGAACTAGCTGATGAAGGTGGTAGTATTTCTATAGTTGTGCTAAGACTCTCTCCAAGATCCTTCACCAAGGTCTCCAAAAGTGCTTTTACTCCACTACACTCATGTCTTTTTGGACATCCTTCAACTCCACAAACCTCACACAACTCCTTGATCTTAGATCTTCTCCCTCCCAAT
The DNA here is from genome assembly GCA_948567375.1 of Lunularia cruciata. Taxonomy (NCBI): domain Eukaryota; kingdom Viridiplantae; phylum Streptophyta; class Marchantiopsida; order Lunulariales; family Lunulariaceae; genus Lunularia; species Lunularia cruciata. The sequence goes on along the minus strand of OX419756.1, from coordinate 49,021,064 downwards.
CTTGGTGAAGAAGGTCCAACATGCAAACCCGAGTCTAGTAAGCCTCTCCTTTCCCTCAATCTCTTGCTTTCAAAGGTCAATGGACATGAATTTGCCTTATGTCCCTTCTCTCCACATAGAAAGAACTTTGACTCACTCTTTCCTCCAAGTGGTGTAGGTTTTTGGATCCTCTCAACAATCTCTTCAAATTCTATTGTAAACTCTCTTTTACTCAAATCCACCCTTACAATCACCTCAAACCCTTGGTGAACCTTGCATAGTCTCAATTTCCACTCTTGGTGACCCTCCATGTTCCCAAGATGAATCTAACACTCAAACATGCTTTTTGTTGCTCTCAAACTCCTCATGCATGAGATCTCCACTTTGCAAAATTGACACTTCCTCACAATTTTAGATCTTTTCATCTAGCCATTTGGCCTAGACACCTTTCTATTCAGTACACATATTTCAGATTTGGTCTGAAAACCACCCCCCTCACTTCAAAAACTCATAACTCCTTGCACAAGAATGATCTCTCTCTAATTTTTGTGTCAGCATGTAGGATCTAACGTACTGAATTTTCTTGGAAAGTTTCACAATAATCCACTAAAAATTAAAGAAATGGCAGACTCTATACAGTTTTCTAGAGAGCATACAGTTACGGGAGTAATTTACCCTATCAACTTTCAAAAATTCTAACCCAATGCGCATAATAGTTTTCACAATAATTATAAGTGTGTTAATTGAAAGATAACCCAAGCTATCATGTATAGAAATTTAAATTTCAGATCTAAAACTTGAGATTTTGCCCAAAATCACCTTAATCCCCAAAATGTGCAATCCACCTCATACAATCTCTCCAATTCTCCGTAGTCTTCAATCTGGGTACCAATGGAACTGAAATTCAAAAATGAACAGATTCGATATTCACTCAAGTGCTATATGCTAGAGAGCACTCAGAAAATATATATATCTTTCTTCTCACATCTCTCTCTCCTCTCCCGTCTCCACACTCTCCCTTACTCTTTCCATCTCCCTTCCTCCTCCAACTCGTGGGGCTTAGCACATTAGCTTTTACTCTTGTTAGGGATAGGGTCTTCTCATCCTTCCTTCCTATGGGGCTTGCGTTTCATCAACTTAACAAGTTTTGATAGATAAAATGATGAACAGGTTCGTATGTTGGATTTCGTTTCCGAGTCTTTCTTTGACAAGAGGCTAAGAGATTCTAGAAGTCACAGTGCTGATCTTGTCACATCGGATCTTAAGATTTTGAAGGTTCCAACGCTAGCAGTTTATTCTCTGCAGGTCTAGATGATCGGAGCTCTTACCCGCCTCTTGGTTCACTCATTGCCTCTGGAGCATCTGGACTGGGTTCTGTGCTCTGGAGCTACATGGGCACTGACACCAACGACCTTCCTTGCAAACATCGATTAGATTCCAGTTTAGGTACTGTAATCTGTAGGTACTGTTTAGGTACTGTAAAACCTTAGATCTCACTACTGGAAAAATCTAGTAGAGTAATCTCTGCAGTCGTGTTTGCTAGATAGATTTCAATTCCTGGACTGTAATGACACGGACCACCACTGACAAAATTTATCGATATTCTCTAAACTCGTGTTAGCAATTCTATATTCGACCTTCTTCCTGTAGCAAGTGATAGTCATGTGAGGGGAGCATGCCACAGACGTATAGGACCTTGAAGCCTTGTTGACCTAAACCATCGCACATATCGCAGTGTTGTTCGTTTCTCTAGTACGGAGGTGCGAGTAGCTTGTACTTGAGTATGTCAGACTTGTATCACGTTCTAGCTGCATTCACCCCGATTTGAAGCCTATCCAAAGCACGGAGATTCCCGTTTCGTGCTGGAGAAGTTACAACTTACAACATTAAAACGATTGACTACACATTGGAAAGTCAAAGAATGTGACTGTCACTTGGTTGATGATGCAAATCCCAGTGCTGTTGAAGTGCTAGGTATCACAGATAGCCAATCCCCTTCCTGGAGAAATGCCAGGGTGAAATTCTTCAATTACTACTGGGAAGGTCCAACTCTATATACAGTGGTAGATAAGCATAAAGACTTCAAAACAGAATTATGGACACCAGTGTAAACCTGGCTTTTGATTTTCATATCGCTCTTAAGACCACATGGTTTTTGTTTTGCCCATACTGCTCCTTAAGTACCTATTCGTCATCTTCGGTATCCATTTTATTCTTTATGTCCGTCCTTTCCAGCTTACACTACTGTATTGCGTTCTTTTCACTCCTCTGGCCTTGGGTTTGAAGCTCGGTATAGTCTCTGGAAGCCTTGTCTAGGATCCGAGAACCGAGTCCATTTCTCTTGTAATCTGATCGCCCGATTGATCTCAGATTCATGTACAGTATCCAATTCCATTCTCGGTACAGGAGTGTATATAAGCTACTGCAGCCAAGTACTGTGCAGTAATTTGAAGAGCAATTAGGTAACCAACCACCCATCGCTCGAAATGTTGCGTAGTACTGCAACATCGAATAAAACTCTGAGCGCACAGCTAAAGTTCTGCCAGCAACGAGAGGATCGACACGCGGAGTCAATCATATCAGGGATGGTGCTGACCAATAAAGACACGTGTCGGTGGCATGGTCGGTCGTGCAGTTATCATTCAGCGGTCTCCCACCAGGGGCCTTGAACTGTTTTGTCGGCTTGCATACAACGTTCCTAGAATATTCTCTCGACGTAAGAGGGATGGAATACGTCAAGAGTTTAGAATTCCAACAGTTCAGGGAAGTTCGTTTGAAAGAACACCAGCAGCTATACATAGTACGTCGGGTCTCCAAGCGTGGGTCTCGTGGTCGAAAGCAGTTCGAAAATGGATTCAACCGTTTAGTCAAGACACTTTTCTTCACTGCGTCATTAACTGCTCACTGCTCGGGAAGCTGCTGACGAAACCGAACGTTGTGCTTCCCACTCCGCTAATTATGGCGATAACACGGAACTTCAGAACCGTACTGTACATCCGGCCTACATGTATTGTAGGTATATTTGTTTCTCCCGGATATAGTACCTTTTTACCTTTTTCGTTTCTCCCTTGTACGGCTTGATGGGGTCTTCCCATTCTTCTTGTTCTCTACGATGTCGCATTTTTCTTGATACAGTACCCGAGAACTGTTTTGAACAAGTTGCCATTTTATTTAAAGACATTGGATGCACGATACCCATTGAGAAAGTTTTTTCCTAATTGGTTTTGTAGTTGAATTTCAACCAACCAGAGATTAGAAGGGAAGAAAGGCGACCGCGTGGAAACGGGGTTGGTCTTGCAAACTATATATACACGAATGATATGAAATGGTAGCGTTCTCACTAGAATGAATGCTGCATACGCGTGCGTGGTTCAGGTCCCTACTGATGTTCAAAGGGAAGAGACATATCTCCAAAACTCTATTCTCAGTGATGTGATCTAGAAAGATGTAGAATTCAACTTAGCTCTTCGCGAGGAGAATATTGAGAGGGGAGACACATCATCAAACAATGTTATGACGTGCATCAAACAATCAAATAAGCTCTTTGTGTTTTTCTGTTCACCAGGTTGACGAATTCATCGTACTACAAGACTACAATTGTAGAGTAGTACCGTAGTGGGATTCCTCAGCACTGCTACTGTGTATGTCGTTAAGGTAGACAACAGGATAGTCAACCATAGCGGTTGCTCATGCCAATGACTGAAGTCTATGTCAAATCAAATCAAAAAGACCTACATGAGAGAGAAGGCCACCACATAGAAGACAAGAAGGATGGGAAGACCCCATCAAGTCGCACAAAGGAGAGACAAAAGAGGTAGAATGAGGCTAGGCCCGCCCCAGTCAAATCAAAAAGACTTACATTAGATTGTGAAAATCATTAGAGAATTGCAACACAAACAAAGCGTAAATGGGTGTTTAGGCGGTTCATTATCTATGGGTTCTCACCTGTCTTTTAGCTGACTTTGCTGTCAATGAAGAGAGTCTATTGACAGTTATCGCTGTGATTGTTACCAACCATGTATGAACTTTTTATGTGGTAAAATTTTAGTCACATTGACCTGCTGTGACATTTGATCTTAAATGATGATAAGAAAGAGATGTGTGTCAAATTTCATATATTAAATATTATATAAATCCTTTTCGTGCTAATTGAAGAATCTAAATTCGATACTGTAAGATGGATACATAAATCTGGTGACTAACATGGTATCTACCAAGTATAATTTCCTGTTTCAGAGCCAGACTATATTATTAGTGAGAGAAGAGCACGCAAAAGATACTTAGAAAAAAACTATATCTTTATGATGAAATTTACACTTGGTGAGGTTGAAAACATCTTGAGTTATAATATGTAAATTTTTCATTAGTATTTTATATATTAAAAGATCCTAACTAATAAAGATAGCATTAATCTTTTGGATCATCTGAATTTACTAGACATGTCATGTGGGTGTGCGATACCATCCTTTATTGCATGTGATCAGAAATGTTTATATCTATACAATAGCCTTCAGAGTTATGGTTCATGTTATATCTCAATCTCAATGGGAAAGCATCTACTTCTTTAAGCGGTGTCTATCAAAAATCCCTCCTAAATGGTTGTTTTCTTGTTGGACTATATTTATGTTGATCACTATTATAATGACAGCATCTAGTTAAATAAGAGAGTTCATCATCTTAAACCATCTATAATGAAGTTATGAGGTTGGTAACAAGATCAAGGTTAAAACCCCTGAGAGAATCTCTAACCACTATCATCTACAAAGGAACAATAGTAATAATGCAATCCTTATTATTAGCCTTGGCGAGTCCCTTGCAGTAGCAACAGAAATGGTGTGCATTTTCATCTCGTCTCATTTTTCTAGATTTAGAAACATCAATACTCCTCTATATGTAGATTAGGCGGTATCAAGTCATACACAATCTAAATACTATAAATAGAAGATCTTAATGAGAGTCATACACAACTTAGATACTATAAATTGTAAGATTGTTATGAAATCTTGAGCTACATATTGATACAACTTTATAAGTATATTAGACTGCATTTGAGTCATACACAATCTAGATACTGCAAATGGCAAAATCTTGAGGAGAGTCATACACAACTTACATACTACAAATTGTAAGATTGTCATGAAATCTTGAGTTACTATTAATACAACTTTGTAATTTAAGGGGAGCGCTAAGGAGACACCCCTTTCTACTATTTTGACTCCCCTTCCATATCCGAGGGTTTTGATTGCTTTCACTAGTACAGATGATCTTGTACCCTGACTTGTAAGTAAATCAAAGCCATCCAATAAAAAGGGGTATCTCCCTAGACCATTATAAATTATATTGATGTTATGAAAATTGAATTTATTTTTATTATCTTTAAGAAGCACTAGAGTTACTTGCAATGCAAATATACATTTGATATTTATGTATTAATATATAAGTAACCATTTTAGTCTTTCATATAAAAGGAGCTATATAAAAATTTGTTGTATATATAACAAGCATTCAACCAAACTATAAAAATAAGTGGAAGTATAAAATAATTTGATGTGAGCTATCATAGTTTTTTCTAATGCAACTAGAAAGTTAAGTATTAGGGTATTCTACTCTATGGTGTATTTCACTAGAGTGTGAACCCTAAGATAAGGTAGATTAACTTAATATCATAAATTTGATGGCATATTATATGCCATCATGTTTATATCCACCAGCTCATATTTAACTAGAATGTTTATGTATCTTCAACTGACAAGGGATTCTTGAGTTTTAATCTTAAATTGACATAAATCTCTACTATGTGATAGACAACTAGAAATGTTTTTTTGCATTTTCTTGATGATAATAAGTATTTAAAATTAATAAATAAGCATATTAGCACAATTTTCTATATACTAAGTACTCACTTTCTATTTATATATATATATATATATATATATATATATATATATATATATATATATATATAATTATAAGGAAGATGCTTCTTCTATGAAGAATATATATATATAAGGTAAAAGGTAAACCTGAAACCTAAAAGGTAAGTCCTTAAAGTTTGGGTGTTAAGGACTTACCTTTTAGGTTTTTTTTTCAAAGTAAATTAATGTATAATTTAATACTAAAAAGATATTTCACATAAGATATATAAACTACTATGTCCATAGTATGAAATTTGGTCTAGACATTCTCCTCCTCCTATTCCATATTCTCATTTACCTCAAAATGTGGTATGGTCTTGGTCTCTTATGACTTGTTCATGATTTCCTTTATAAGGAAACAGATCCAAAACATATACATTTTGGTTGGTAAAAACTCCCGTAAGATAAAGAATTTGTTATTTTAACAACTTCTTGCAATTTTCTACTTTGTAGATGCAATATAGCAATGAGCTTTACAGTTATAATTATTGCTAGTGTAAAATAGAGGAATTTGCTTAAAATTATTTGTCATTTTATCACTTTGGTAATAAGTAACTAAATCATAAAATTGAAAATAACGAAGGATATAGAAATTTAAGTAAGCTTTAATAGATAAGAAAATTTACACATTATAATCAAGTAAAAAATGAATATAATAGAATTTAAATTTAAGTAACAAAAGGATAAATTTCCTTTTCATCCTCTTTAGTTTTTATATATAAATAAATTTTATTAAATTTTATTTTTTTACTTTAGATATTAGTTATCTTATTATTTGTGTGAGAGTCTTTACTCAACTTTGGAGATTTTCTTTATGTCATCGTTGTAAAATTAAGAATGAATCTAGCAAAACATCAAATTCTATTATGAATAACTTTCAAATCTCAAACTTCAATTAAATGATCTATTCATTGTAGAAGATTTATTTTAGTTTATTTTACATTTGTAGAATTTTGATAAAATGGTTAATTATTTGCACTAAATTCACTATTGCATTAAATTCAAAGTCTTTCTTTTGATTGAACGGCTCTTAATATTATAAAATTTTTACATCTACTTGCTTTGAGAGAGAAGTGATGAGAAGAATAAAGGGAAAACCTCCATCAAGTTTAATAAATTTTTGGGTGATTTGTAATCAATATAATATTCTTAAAAGCTTTACTATAGGATATTAATTACATTATTTCAACTAAAATATACTTAAATATTGATGAGAGAAGGAATACTTAACTTAGTGAGAGTGCATAACTTTTTATTGAGAAAATTATTTTAGTTTGTAAAGAATATCATGCGTTTATATATCGCTATCACCATCATACACTATAGAAGCACAACTCACACATTAATCATACATGAACTTTAAAGTGCCATAATCATCACTTCAGTCTTCCACTCAAATCCCACTCAAATTGGATCTGAACTTGATACTCCACTCAACAATCTGCTAACAATCAAACCACACCTACTCTACCTAAAAGACTCCTAGTGATACTTGTTGACCTCTGCACACCATAGCCAAGAACTCAAAGGCTCAACATCAAAGAAGTGAGCTCTTTGGAGCTGCACTTTGAAAGCATATCCTTTTGCTTGACCTAGTTCTCCAGCCTTAATGATGCTGATGATGGCACATCAGACCGTGCAAACGATAGAACCATCATTGGGTCCCACCATGTGATCAATAGCCCTAACATGAAATATGGTATTCATCAAGTAGTCCATTAGCAACTACCAAAATAATTATGACTACCAACACTATCACTCTAACGTCCAAGCAAACTAGCTTTTGTGCTACAAATGTCGTTACAAGAAGAAAAGCATGAGAAATATAATATGTGTGTTTACTCAAGTTTCAATTTTGTGCACAAGTATATATTTAGTAACAATAAAGAAATTTGGTGATAAGAGATAGTTTATGAGATGTAAAGAGAGATCTATAAGTTTTATTAAAATTAGTGATATTTTAGTGTGGTGTGTTTGATATATAAAAAAAATTCTATAACATTGAACAAAATATATACTATTTTTTTATTGAGAACAAGCTAATGCTAAACAGTGAATTATTTCATTTTGAAAGATTTTCCTAATTAAAGGTCTAAAAGATCTTGTATATCAATGATAACCATTCCATAATCCATAGATTAAAAGTTGGTAAACCAAAAAGAACAATTCAAATAAATATAGCAAAATGGGAGATATGGCAAGAAGGAATATGTTTACTTAAAACAAGCTAGATCAAGAAAATGTAATCTAAGACTTAAGAATAAACTATTGTGTAGATGCTCAAAGTCAATGTTAATAAGTAAAAAAATAAAATTTTAAATACAAAAGAGACTTCACTTATGGCTCAGGCAATAAAGAGCACTTATTAAAAATACAATATTTCATGAATAAAATGTTATGAAGAAAGGTGATAGGAAGGGAGCAGAAATCTCATAAAGAATCAAAGTGTATTGGTAAAAGAAGCTACTTGAGCAAGTGATGTGCCAAACAATATATTTTATTTTGGCTAACCTAGAAAATGAAAAGCAACTAGAAAGCCAAATAGTATACCTCAAAGGAAAAAGTAAAAGGGAATACAATATCACAAAGAAATGCAAATGAAGAACATGAGCTTGAGGTCTAGAAAAAGAAAGCTAAAAGCCAAGGAAAACAATGGCATGAGCACAAAATAGACATGAAAAACAATTTAGCCTATAAAGTAAACTACTCTTGAACTGTGTTATATAGGTATCCCAATTGTATGTTTGATAGATGAGAAAGGAGTACACTAGACGTGCTTAGAGCTCCTACTATTGCTGCCTATTAATGAAGATCCAATGCAGGTGATTGTTGCAAGACAGCATATACACATAGGCAGAAGTAAAAGGTGAGTATGATCAGGAAGATAGCTAATGCTCTTCTTTGTAGTGAACCTTGTGCTACATCACAAATGAGGCCATCAAAGTGATGATAGAGATGAGCAAAACTGTATTGTCAATGGGACTAAGCTATTGGAGGTAAGCGATGGGTGCATAATTGTCCTCCTTCTCCTTGGTGGCAATGATCATTAATGCTTCCGCCTGACTGATTGCTCAAGCCAAAGACTTTGGTCATAGTGAGTTTGTGTTTACCATGTCAAACAAGCTATATTGGCTATCTATGGATGAGACTATATGTACACTCACTCTCCAAGTAGATAGTCCTTGTAAGTCCAACCATTGTTCAATCTTAACTTGAGAACAAGTGGATCATAAGATCAAAGCCATTGTATCCAAATATCATTATGGACTCTAATGTGCTCTCCATTCATAGTATAATATAAAATATGGATGCCATGTGTGTTATATGTAAACTGCATACTACAAAGTCTTCAAAGTGAATATGAAGTCCTCAATCCATGGAGAGGTATGAAACTAAGCTCCACGGCCTTTCTCTTGCAAGAGAGAATCATAGCTCTATCAAGTACAAGTGCATTAGTACACATGTTAGTAAGGGTATGAGTGTGCATATGCTCACTAAGATATGCTTGAATCTTCTTAAAATCAAGAGGCACAGAGTCAACAACTAGAACTTAGTATTAGGTCACGAGCCAACCAAAAATATATCTAAAATGCATGGGTGCCAAAATATATTGTTGTCATAGTGCAAGTAAGAAAGGATAATCTTTGTGTAAGAACCTATTGGCCAATTGGAGGGCTACTAATGCACATGGATGTAAATATGAGATCCATGCAATAACATCTTGTAATATGAGGCTACAAAGTCCCATGGCTATAGGAAGAGCTATCTATAATCTACACTACTTGTTTGATAATTATGAGCATACATAGCCCTAATAGAGTGGAGAAAATATAACACATGGTGCTATCAAAGGCACTTACATGAGGAAGGAGTGCTTCTATGGGTGTGACTGTACTACCAAATAGGAGGCTATGAGGACATAACATCTTGTGAGGATGAAGTATGCAATCTAGGTATTCCCCAAGTGGGGGACGAGGTGTGCATGAGTTGTAGCCTGAACCAATATGTGTGAGATAAATGAAATATAAAAGTCATTCTCTCCTAGTGGAGAGCTCAATACACTCAAACACCCTATTGGGAATTGGAATCGTAGTAGGAAGTGTAAGGGATTGGGTGTTGTATGTTCTAGACCTTGCATTTACAAGTTAAGACTCATAAACCCAAGGCTTCTAAATTGAGTGTGAAAGCAAACAAGGATAAAACTATATCTTCTAAAAGGACCAAGATTTGGGTATTGTTTAAGAAGGGTGAAAAGAGACATGAGGGAAAAGTGGTGGCAATCTTCCATAAAGTATTATAGTGAGCTATGGCAAATAATGGCATCCCAAGGGATCTCCATGATGTGTGCTCCTGGCAAGTGCTAGTTGTGTGAACTCCCATGTAGTATTATGGTGACTATACAACAAAAGTGTCTGAATACCATAAAACATATGCACAAAGGGGATTAAGGAGTGGATGGGATCTCTTGTCAAAGGAAGAACCCAAAATAAGGCTGGATGAGAAATAATATTGAAGACATTTGAGACATCCACTTGACCAACCACCCGATCAAAATAGATATCCAAGGAAACTTAAATATTTTCAATAACGGTCTTGCAACCACCTTGAGTAGATACTACATACACCATGTCATATTGGTGCGGAGACATGTGGAGAAAAGGTATGTAAATATTCTAGAACTTCAAAGTATATTCATAAGATGAGGTTGGTTAAGCAAGTGAGATGACTTGAACAACACATCCTTAGTCTAGCTAGTCTAACTACAAGGAGCAAGCAAGACATTGCATTAGAATATAAATACATGTTTATACCAGAATGAAGGCAAAGAAATGCTCAATACCTAATATCATGTAGACTCTAAATTGATGTGATCTTGATGACATACTTATCCATTGAAGCAGAATTAACTTATGGCCGAGTACACACTCTATCTTCTAGTTAAATATATTATGTTCATTCCCTGTGCATGGTGTAATCAATCTATTAAAATCAGCTATTATCAGTTTGGTGTCAAAATTATCATATTCTTATCAAATCACAACAAGTTAAATTCTATTCTCCATTAGTATTAGTTATTTTCTTAAAAGTAAATGTGTTTAGCTCTATTTCCTTGTTGTAAAAGGTATATTCTTCACATGTGAAGAATGTTTCTTCCTCTACCATAAAGGGTTTTGATTATAATCTTATGGTATTCATAGAAATTTAGAATTTAATGAAGATTTCAATTATAGTTATATATATATAAATTTACAATTTGGATTTATGAAAATTTATAAATATTTTACTGATGAAGTTGTCATAAAAAGGTATCTATTATCTCAAAGTTGACCCTTAGGCTTTTACGGCTATGGAATCCTCACTCTGCACATGCAAAGTACTTTCTTGTGGCACATGCATTAATTATAATAATTATTAAAATCTTTTGACCTTTTTATGGGTGAAGATCTATAACTATGAACGCTCTAGATCATCTCCAGGAGTGAAGCATAGCTCTTTTTGGTTTGGTTTTTGGTCTTCACCCATAAAATATTTCTGGTTTATCTTGAAACCTGTAGTGTCATAAAACATTTATTATGTATCTAAGACACTAACTCTTTGTAATATCCATAAAACTAAAATTGAAACCCCTTTAACCCTCTAATGGTGCTGGAGGGCAAATGTCTCGGAGAGACTATGGGGGCTTTGCTCCATTTTACCTCCTATGTCTTTTCCTTGTTCGGCTTGATGAGTGTCCTCCCCTCCTTCTTGTTATCCTAAGCGATCGCCTTTTTCCCCTTATGAAACAAACAAAACTAATGAAACAACGACTTTCAACGACTTTCACCAGGTATGCTAACTAGTGCCGTCTGAATTTTATGCAGCCCAGTGTGGAAACGAGATTCTTGGCCTTCGTTGGGTTTAATGAAGATGTACCGGATATCAGTTTTCTTCACCAACTATCCGACTGAGTTCATCAAATAGGATACATCTAATTCTTCCTTGATTCGTCCATCGGAATTCAAATAGGATACATCTAATTCTTCCTAGATTCGTCCACGTACTGTGCCTCCCTAACGCATCGTACTCCTTTGCAGCTGCCTGGAACTTATACTAGACGTTTGCATGTTACGAGAACGGAAGTCAGTCAGGCTCGCCTCTAATTCCGAGGGAGGGAATCAGCTGTACTGTCCTGGACTGCAAGAATCCGATTTCCTCTTCGTCACATCCCAAATCGGGCTGCAGACTCAATTATGTCATCTCCAACATCTTGATCCTTGTTCCCACTCTGATATCCGTACCTTGTAGCTTGTGGGTTACGGTGCAGCATTGGACTTTGAGTCTCCATGACTGGAGGGAGGCCCTTTTTGTACTAATTCAGTGAGATATTTGAGCAGAAAACATTCGTCTTTTCCTGATTTGTTAAAAAATCCATTGGATGGATACCTGAATGCAGATTGGTGATAACCATAATATCTACTGTACTTGTTTAAAAATGGTGATCAGGCAATAAAGTTGGAAGAGAGGTTTTTTCCTGAAGATGCCTATGACGAGTTTTTGCAGGTCTTATCTGGCAAATCTACAGACTAAATTCTGATATGTTAAAACTACTGCTTTGGTAGCAAGTTTATGTTATAAAACCACTTGGAATTTACCCAGATCATCCAAGGCTTGACAGTGTAAGGATCTGAGAAACCCGTTGATGTTGGATCAACGTGATATCTAAACCAATGTTTCTACTCAACTCTTTGCTTTGTCCTCTTGAATGTGTCCTGAAAAAGGTATTCAGCTTGAAACTGAACACTCACGTTGAATGAATTTTCTAATATGTCCTGAAAAAGGTATTCAGCTTGAAACTGAACACTCACGCAAACGCCACGAGGTATCTGGTATTCTACCCTGTAAACAACAAGCAGGCATCGAAATCGTCGAAATTGTCTACCATGTCTGTATTACTATTTGTTCAGTTATGGTCCAACAAGAGAGGTAGGAAAATGCGCACACATTAGCCGACTTGTCTCTCATTAGCCATCTTGTCTCAACGTCATGAAGGACTGACTGGCTGACAGACAGCTTCTGGATGTTTCCGCCTACCAGTAAGGGCAAGAGCGTCTCTTCCTCCGCCAATCTTATCCAGCCGCTGCAATCCAGGTACGGTGATTACCTAGACAGGGAGTTGCTTTCCGTCGATCTAATCTAATCTAGTCTGATCTGTCACAGGCATTTAAGAGGCAGGGTTCGCTCAGAACGTAGGGACTGTAGCGAGGCCGTGGGGACTAGGGACGCACGTCCTCCTCATTGCGGTGACCCTAAAAACTTGAATCTCGTTGTCGAATCCAGAATTTCCGCCAACTTGTTGAATACTTTAGCTTCTCTTTGATCGGTAGAGAACTTTTTCCCTCGTTCTAGCGTTCGTAAGAATTTTACCTACCAGTCAACGGGACGCGATTCCGCCCACGCCGACCTGCAATAACGCCTTGCCACCAAATGCTTTCGGAACTATCTGAAATGTTTACCGGCAATGCTCGGTCGGACTTCTGTGGGCAATCCCATGTCTCAATAACCCTTGAGGTATCCGGTTAAGTACAATAGACGTTACTAGAGACAGGTACCCCGGCCACAAGATACTGAACGGAACTAATCGCAACGACCTGCGGTAACAGGTTATTACCTTCATGCTCGGTCCAAAGTCTGCTGAGGTACATTTAGGGTAGGAAACATGCCCACTACACTGACGGGACCGGCTGTAAAGCTTTGTCCATAGCACACACTCTAGAACAGGTAAAATTAACTGTCTGGACACATTTACCACCGTGGTCTGTCGGGGTAAACCTAGGTGGGTGTGGAGAACCTGGTTAGTAAGTACATTCCTGCCGATTAGACGTAGACGTTAAACTTTAAACATAATGTACGGAGTTGTGAAGACACAAGGCGTGATACGCATGCAGTGATTGCGTCTATGCGTTTAGGCTGTACCTTATTTGGTGTACACTACCATCCTGTGGCGGTCCGCGTGGCAGTCCAAGATTCTGGCTTTCTGCGCGCGGGCGGGGGGCCAGGCAGGAAAAGACTTACCCACCACTGGATCCCCGATCGTCCGCAAGATCTGTATTATGAGACTTGGAGTTGTAGAAGGAGACAACCGGGGGTAGTAGGTCGTCCGCTCCATTGGTCGTCGTCGCCATCAGCAGTCTGTAGCCTACAGGAGGAAAATTCGGTGGTACACCTCACCAGTGGGTCCCTTCTCTTGATAAGCTGTTCCCTTACCCATTTCCTTGCAGTTCAGTTCCCCATCGGTCTTTCGGCTTCAGCTCGTGAGATTGATCTGTGTCACTGAGTTGTGTTGTCTCAAAGGAAGTATGAGAGATGGTGAGCTGAGATTGATTGATCTGTTTATTGACTGTATTCGATTTTATGTCGGATCCGATTTCTACCGGGGCTTCGAACATGAGCCTCTTGTCGTACAGCTAGACAGATATTGAGTGGTTGATAGCGTCAACTGATACAGATAGATACATAGCTTCTGGAAAGGCTACCTGCTGATTCTGGGAGGAGTGAGAGTGTGTACTGATTTGGGAAAGAGAAGGAATTGAGGTTGAGAGGGTTTTGATCAACAGTTGGAAAGAAAGATGGGGTCTGAAGAGACCGCCCGTGTGTTGGCTGTGGAGGAGAAAGCTGGCGGGTGTGAATGGAAGGGAGGAGCAGAGGATTTGGATGGCAATTTCTTGGGGGAGGGGGAGGGGGAGGAGGCTATCTGGACCCAAAGGGTGTGGACCTTGATCGCTTATGGGTTGTTTACACTTACTGTCATTTCGGCAGTGCTCAATCTTTTTGCCTCTGACTACTCTGTAGGGGCTCTGATCTCCGGATCCGTTCGAAATAAGCCGGTGCCGTACGTGACCTTTGAGCAGGAGCTACATCCCGTCGAGGATCATCCACCGCAATTAGATGGGCTTGGGCTTCACCATCACGCAGGGACGCACGGCCATCTTGAATGGAAGGATGGGATGGAGGCACACATTCCCCTCAGTTCTACTTCGTTTTCCATTGTTGAGTTTCCTGCCACTGAGGTGATGAAGAATGTCCCCCCCGGGTTTCTGATGCACGAAACCGTAGGGCAAACTGTTGTGCACGATGGGAAAGCTTACCTCACATCTCAGATTGCGAGCGATGAGAACGGGGTGGTTCCCAAACCAAACAGTGTGGGCAGGCTCATGCATCCGAGACCCTTTCTCATGAAGTACCGCGGGCTGAGGACCTGCAACGAGAGGGTGGTGTCTTTCCACACCACTTTTGTGTTCTCGATTAAGAATCTGCTTAGGGACAGGGAGGCGACAGGAGATGGGTTTGCATTTGTCATGGTGCCGGAGAGTAATGTGTTGGGCGGTGGAGGTGGGTTCCTTGGTGTGATGAACTCCACTGGTGCTGACAACACATTTGCCGTTGAGTTTGACATATGGCAGAATCCTGCATTGCGGGATATGAGTAACAATCACGTCGGCATCAATGTGAATAGTATGGTTTCAGTTCTAGCTTCGGATGCAGGGTATTGGAATGAGGATGATATTGGTCATCGTCAGCCGAGGTTTAATCACGTGGATCTCACCAGTGGGAAGATCCAAGCTTGGATTGATTACGATGGTCCTTCGCAGGAGCTCACTGTCAGCATCAGCCCGGAGTTGGGATCCAAACCGCAGAAACCGCTTCTTTCTATGCGCCTTGATCTCACCAAGGTGTTTCAAAATGAAATGTATGCTGGGTTCTCAGCAGCAACCGGTGAATTCTCAGCTAAGCACGTCATCCACAGCTGGGGTTTCGAGAAACACATGCCCTCAAGTGAAACTGGGTTCAGGACTCTCAGGCTTCCTCACCATCATCATCAACACCATTTCTTTCCAGAATCCGGACTTCCTCTAGCTGGAAAGCCCATGGGTATGAGATGCAGAGAAGCGATACAACAATTCGGTGCTTCAGCATACTCTTCTGCACAAGAAGTTGCCGCTCGAGCCTACTCTTCCACTCAAGATTTGTTCATGAGCCTTTCTTCTTTGATGACGAAGGTTATGAATTTCAGGAATTGGCCGGAGATCCTGATCGGGTTTGTACTCGGACAGATCATCATACGCGTTGTCATCTCCTTGTATCATACTTGTCTTGGATGCCGCTTCGGGCGAGTCGAGTGTTACGAATCGACCAGGGAGCTTCAAGACCTCGATGCGGTTGACAAGCAAGGCCAATTCATCTTCGTCCTGTGCGAACGCAGAGATCCTAGACCGTGCAATGTAGTTTGATGTTACCATCACCATTCTTATTACAGATCCTAAAAGTAGATAAAAGACTTGCAATTTTGTGTGGAATACTCGACGTTTGTGTACTATACAACACTCTGTACAGCCACTCCACCCCAATTCGGTTTACAACTTTAGTCAGGTTACGGGTTTAGGTCTATATTATACCTTTCGGACTTTGGAGCAATAGTCAGTTTAGGCTAAAAATGTTCATATATACCTTCAGGGCTCCTTATACTAAGGGCTTCAGATCGAAGAACCGTTGAATGAATTGAGTACGTTGTGAAATTTGCCAATTTCACCTGAGTTTCCCAATCGCTCCAAGCAATGAGAAGTGCATAAATCTCTGAATTGCCTGCACTGATTGTACGCTATCGAAATTTGTGTCCGTCCACACTATCCTTTTATCTGTACATTGTGTTCAGTTCATGTAGTTTAAACTGAGTCTTCACACAGTCCCACGCTAGCAGCATTCCGAGCATCTGAAACGAAGCAAGAAAAACTGCCAAATGTGAACTGGAGTCAACCAGAGTGGTAGTGTAAGAGCAAAGTAGGTGCACGATCAATATACGGTTCTGAAACCTCTCCAGAAACTTTGGCTCTCGAACAGAGTGCGACATGTAGTAGCTGGCCCGCAAAAGAGTTTGACGGTCAAAAGTGTCATGATGGGGAATTATATCACCTTAGACTCCATCATTCATGCGATCGCATGAATCACCCTTGACTGCACACATGCGATCGCATTAAAATGTGCAGTCAAGTGTGATAAAGCCCTGATTTGCTGCCCTTTGAGCCGGTTTAAAGTTCAAAGGAGCTTATGTCATCCGGAGCATACGAGGCTGAAGTAAGACAGGAAACTCGTGTGACGTGGGGTGTTGTAAACAGCTCTGTGGGATCCAGGCTCTGCGGACATGTACAAATCAACTACAGTACAGAACAACATTTTCTCATAAGGTCAAGTGGTCGACCTTTAATCATAAGATGCAGAACCATCAGAAAGATTTGTCAAGACTTCCAATCATAAAACAGTTGAATCAATCAGTTAGGGGTGACTCCGAGGACCTCGTAGAATGCCGTGAGACCCCTATCTACGTCCAGGTGCCTTGCACTGATGCATCTGTGGATTTCCTCCTTCAGTGAAAGTGTCATTAAGAATTTCCCGTGTTCTATAAGACTAAAATGGTGCTGAAATCGCCACCGAGTTTCAAACTACATTATATGGTGCTACCTAATGCAGTGGTTCCATGCTCTAAAAGAAATTCTGGCCAATTCAGTCTGGCTGCTCTGGTCGACCTTGTGGAAATGGAAATTCTCTGCAGAAGATCTTGAGAAAGGGTTCTAAATTCATAATCCGGATGTGACATGTATATACTTGGAACTGTCTGCAGGAACCCATCTGTGTCAAACGATGCTGTTCGACAGATGCTGGCTCACTCTCGTCGAGCTTTTGTTGGAACAAGACGTTTTCGCAAGACGGAGGCCGAAAATCCTAGCAGCTGATTTCAGACCTCTGAGTGCATCCAGTCGTTTGGACTTCCGAATATTAAGTGAGGTGTAGCCGTCTCCAGTGCTTTCCCTATCAGCTTTAGATGTGGCCGTAACTGAGTCTCGGTCTTCATCTCCATCTTCCTCTTCCGTTGCAGGGTTTATGAATCTCAAATGCCCGGACCTTGCAACCATGGATGCTCCTTGCCTTTCCTGTAAACATAGTGCGTTCTTGAAGTTCGGTGTTCTATGAGAGATTGTAGTGATGCTCCAGCTCTTGCTCACTTTGTGAGTCTTCTTCATCTGAACATCTGTGCTGCTGGTAGATTCGCTTCTCATGCCTGCTTCGAAATCCCTGGTAGAAACCCTCAGGACTTCGTTCAGGTTATGACCACCACCTACACTACCAACATCAGTGTTCCTTTCGAAATCGGAAACAACAGTCTCCAATTTCATAAGCTCCACCAATGACATGATACTCTTCACATTCATCTTGGAACTGTCTTCAAATGATGTCTCGACCTCCTCTGTAATGCCATGGCAAGTGATACTTTCGAGAACCGAACTTGCAAAGCCTCCCACTCTTTCAGCAATTGTGAATCCAGGCATACAGTGATTGTTGAACTTAGATTCAACCTCATCCTCCGCTTCATTCACCTGCTGGGGTCGCCCTCGGATCCTACTTGACAGCAGTAGTTTGCGCTCTTCAATCTCTGCATCAAAAGTTTGGGGCCTGAGAATTGCTGTGCAGGTGGGTCCATGAATTTGGTGAATCACTTGTTTCAGACTAGGAATCTGAAGATCCTCCGCCACCTGAAGGGAAAAAGAACAGGATCAGCATAATCATTATACGGAAAGGTGAGGAAACAGCATCAGTTTTTCTACGAAGAAATTGGATGGAAAATGTTCTGTCCAGTGACGTAGACTGCTAAAACAGCACCGAAGATATTGTTGAAAGGAAGTAATGTAGGGTGCAAAAATCATATGGATAGTACCTGAAGAAGAGTTAAAGATGCATGTAGCCAGGGAGAGAGGAAATTTTTCCAGTAAGCCGTTTCTTGAGCTGAAGTCAGAAAGTTATGGTTGCGATATTTCAGATCATCTACAGTGATTTTGGCTTTGCCAAACTTTATGACTACTTGCAAAATGAGTGTCGAGCAATATACGGGATAGGACTTCAACTCTAACAGGAGCCGTAATGATGTCTTCAGAACTGCTCTTAACTTCATGAGATTGCTCACGAATTCCTCCAATCGCTCTGATATCTCCATGGCAACCAGTAGAGGCATAGCTACTCTTTGTTCCTGTTGACTGATGAGATACACACTCTGATCTTTCATCTTGCATTCTTTCATCGCGATCCCCGGAATTCCCGGCTTAGGATTACACTATCCTCTCCAAACTGCAATTAACTTTGACAACAAATGACTCAGCGTTTATTCCGCGAGTCAATTAATCCAATCTAGTCACTCAATTCAATTAATTCAGTCTGTATATCCTGGACTACAATTCGAACACAAACCGAGCGCTGCAACTCGAACATAACTGTCGCCCGTTCAAACTAATTCCTGCTCACTGTCAGTCCAGTCCATCACCTGAGATTTTAACAGTGAAATGTCCCATCTCCCAACTGTGGATCTCCCAACTCAACTCCATACACATTACTCTCAGCAACACAGTGAACCAACAGGCTGACAAAACTCCACTCCAATTACTCCAAAAAATCAGCAACGACCAGGAATCTGCAAAGAGATGCACTGCTTTCTGCAGAACACCCGTCTCTGGTCCTACTTATTAAAGATATCGACCATCCACCCCTTGAACATCACCACCACCACCAAACATCCCGTTCAAATTCTAACTCTCTCCCCGTTCAAAGATCGTCCGCTGCACCATCTTCACTCCAAACGTCTGTCTGTCTTTCTTTCTTCTTCGCCCATCAGCTGCTGCACGCGTCTTCTGCCTGCCTCCCAATTGACAGAAATGACCCATTCAACTTTAGCATTTGTTAATTCAAATCTCCACAGCCTTTTCTCTGCAGTAGCTACTTCTACTTCTCTGCAGACTATAATACGTCCACATTTGCAGACTATAACACGTCGACTACTGGTATGACGTACTCTACCCTAGTAGTCTCTAGGCCTGAAACATGTTTCAAATATCTGATGCTCTTCTTCGACACCATGATAAGGTCCTAGTGAGGTAGAATAAACCGTCAGTTCAAATGGAGATTCACAAAAGATAGATCGATCGTCACCCATGGAGAACAGGTCGCTAAATTATCTTGAAGGGATAAAGGTTTTATCTTGTGGTGCTTTTTTGTGAGTCTGATTTTGCAGGAGTTGTAGTTATGAATTGTAGAAGTGCCCAGATTTGTTAGTTCAATGGTTTGTGTATTGCGTAGTATGTTATTTTGACCCTCTCCTCTTATTTTGCAGTTTTTGATAGTTGGGTTTTGAAGGATGGTCTTACTTTATGTGATTTCGTCAACGATATGATCCAACGTAAACCCTAGTTAAGGAAGGTGCACAGCTAGCCAGCTAGCTAGCTAGGTAGCCGTCCATGTACTCATTGGGTCCTTGTACAATTAACAGTATGATATCATTATTAAACTTGAGTACTGATTTTCCTTATTTGTTTACATGATAGAGTTCCTTCCTTTGGGGTTTTACCTACTCAACGTGTGCAAAGGAAGACCTCTTAGATGGTTTCAGAATAACCATGTCAAACTTTGAGCAAGAGAAATTTGGCATTAATGCTGTGAATGAGCTAAACAAATCTCTCTACATCAAATCGCTCAAATCCTTTTCTGAATGGAATCCGCAATAAGCACTGACTTAATAACATAACTGAACAAAGAAGAAAGAGAAAAGCAAACAACCTAGTTAACCTCGCTCGCTGATGTAGATGATAGTATCTCATGGACGCAGTTAAGTCCTAAATGATGATGATCATGGTTTGCCTCAAGCTTTTGGAATCGAATAATTTTGGTATTCCAAATTTTCTCAAGATCACACAATGTACAAGTCCGCAATTCGATTTCAAATAATCAAATTGTGGTGAGTCGACATACATACATCATGGATGCACATAATCAGCATTTTACCGGTAATCTGAGACCAAATTTCGCTGAAAATTCCGTGTGATGGGAGCTACTGATTGGCTGGCATACAATGACCGAATTTAGGCGCGGATAAAAATCGCGACGGCGTCGAACTTGTGGAATGAATCTCCAGAGAATATTCAGGCAACAGTCCTGGGCTTGGGCGGAGCACGTGTACTCACAGTCTGCGAACATTACCAGATTGGAGAGGATAATGATGTTGAAAGAACTCCGTCAACGAGGCATCGGTGGCTTGAGCTTCAGTTTCAACTCAGAGTCCGACACGTGGCAAGTGGCAACTTACACACACGTAAGAGGTGTTTGTAAATTCACTTTGGATGGATGCCGCGGACTTTTCCGTCACTCTGAGGGAAGAGGGTACAGAGGAAAATGGATAGGACATTTAGGGAGGAGCAGAAGGACGCTCGAGAAGGAATTTGGCGATGGCGAATGTGGTGAATTGGCACGTTCGACCACCGAATTCTATTGTGGGTTTTGGAGTACCTGGTTGGGATGGTATTCGCCCGGTCGGTGGAGCTCAGATCAATTTTCTGCACTGCAGATTGTCAAATTACAGCTTATTAAGAGTGAATGCTGCTGCGAAGGGCAATGTGAGGCAGAAGCAAAATAAACAGGGAAAATCAGAGGGGGTGAGACCTCCAGTAGTACTAGCACCGGGCCCCATTTCGGCCCCCCCTCTTACGGAATTGGAAGCTGAGGGTGAAAGACCTGTTGTAGATACTGAAAGATTGGCGTCTAGCTCTCAGAAGATTGAGGACTTGGAGTCCAGGAGATTATCATCTTCCCAGTCTTCAAGCTCAGGAGGTTCGCCATGGAGGTTCTCGCCTCGAAGCCTTGGAAGAAGGGTGCTGCGGGAGATGTCATCTCTGCAGCTCGCCATTGGGGAACTGTTCGCAATTGCTGGTCTTTCAGCTCTCGGTAAAGCTCTCCTGTAATTAATTAGTTCGTTGCAGTAATGTGAGTTCGGGAGGGTTTGGTTTCTGATATGGCTTTGGATTTTCTGATGCCAGGTACTATTATTGAACAGAATGAAGCCCCACAATTTTACTTTGATGCCTATCCTGAAGATCATCCTCTGTTTGGTTTCCTCACATGGCGTACAATACTGGACTGTAACCTCAACCACATATATTCTTCGTGGTATTACCTGGGCTTACTCCTGCTGCTGGCCGGTTCCTTGATGGCCTGCACTTCTACTCGACAATTACCAATTGTTAAGGTTGCCCGGAGGTAAAGCGTGGATTTTGCTGTTATATTAGCCCAATTTGAACTGGCAGAAAGAAAAATTGGATATAGCTGCTGCCTTCCAGAAAGATGTTGGATTTTTCATCTGATTGATAAGGAATCGTGCAGATGGTCTTTTATGAAATCAGAAAATGGTTTCAAGAAGTTGCAATTGTCAGAAACACTCCCGAAAGCTAAGGTCTCTGATCTTGCCACGTTACTTATGGCAGAAGGTTTTGAGGTGAGCAGACATCCCTGTGGTCCCCCACGAAAACGTTATTATGTGGTGAATCGTTAAGGTTTTGAAGTTGCTCTTTTGCTTCTCAGTCCTTTCTTGTAGCAACTCATCAGAGGTTGAGGTTGTGGGTAGATAGATAAGAGAGTGAGATGTCTTTGTCTTCGTGCAACAGGTTTTCGCAAGAGGCCCAGCGCTGTATGCTTTCCGCGGCCTTGCAGGAAGATATGCACCGATAGGCGTGCACTTAGCACTCTTGTTAGTCATGGGTGGTGCAACGCTCAGTGCTATCGGTGGTTATCATGGAACTGTCATGGTTCCCCAGGGTCTGGAATTTCAAATTGGCGACGTCCTTCAATCTAATGGCATCCTAGCAACGCCATCTCCAGTGATGAATCTTTTTGTGCATATTGACAAGTTCTACATCGATTATCGACCCACTGGAGAGGTACCAGTCTCATCACATACTCCAAACGCCGTGTCTATGGACCCTTGGTTGACGCTTAACTAGTAACTTCAACACTTTATTAGCTATTACCCATGGCCAGATCGAATTCAGTGTAGTTCCGACAACTTCAAAGCTCCCACCTGAGAATTAGCTGGGAGGAATCAAATTTCCTGGTTACGGATCTTGCTCCCTTAATATCCAGGAACCTTGAGATTATGAATGTCGTGTTGGATGAGGTTATGAATGAACAGAACATGGATGCAAACATTTTGATCTAGGCTTTACACAGAGCGTATTGAGGCCTAGTTTTGATCAATAATACCGTTTACCCTTTATCCTGCAGGTGTCACAGTTCCACACAGATATTTCCGTGGCTAACCGTCAGGAGGATGTGCACAAGAAAAGCATTAGTGTGAATGATCCTCTCAGATATGGTGGACTGACAATGTATCAAACCGATTGGGCAATATCCGCTATTCAACTGCGAGTAGACGGCTCAGAACCAGTCAACCTAGTTATGGCTTCTTTGGAGAAAGGTGACAACAAGCTCTTTGGCACATTCTTACCACTTGGATCGGAAGGTTTGGATAAGGCCAAGGGCATGTAAGCATCTCACTCATTTACCGTTTTCTAGTTGGGCACGAATGCAAACCATGTCTGAACTTTATC
Organism: Lunularia cruciata; assembly: GCA_948567375.1. NCBI lineage: Eukaryota > Viridiplantae > Streptophyta > Marchantiopsida > Lunulariales > Lunulariaceae > Lunularia > Lunularia cruciata. Next base: position 48,997,720 of record OX419756.1, on the reverse strand, counting down.
CTGATTGTCCTTTTATTTCTGTATATCGTCCTTAAACGTTTGTGACGCATATGCTGTGTTGGTTAGAAGGATAAACATTAGACAGGTGTTTGTTTATAAACCTCAGATTTAGCAGCTCTAGATGTTGAATCAAGGCCAATAAGCGTTGGGGGTGCGACGATGGCACTAGCTCCTGGACGCGAGGGAAATACTACCCTTTCTATATCATGCCTTGTGTATGTATGAGCTAATATTCCCCTTCTCAGTCGACAGAGAATGTGCAACAAGTCTATTCTCTATAGTAGTTTCTCTTCTTGACATTATCGAAGGTTAACTGTAATACCTTAGATCAAGCAACTAAAAGAGTATCTTCCTCATCTGATACCCCCCTCACATCTAGCACTTCTTTAGTTCTTCGGCTGCACAAGGCTGTTGCTCAGTCACAGAAGCCTCAATGCAGGGTCACCCCTTGACAGGCTTAAGAGTCAGTTGATTGAATCTCTACAATCTGGCGGGAAACTCATTGAAGTCTAGTGGTATATCTGCCACCGTATCTCTTTGCGCGATGCAATCTGATAACGTTTTGTCTTCATCCCCTTGCAGCTCAATATTGGCTCGCGATTTACAATCTGTGGTATTTTACGACCAGGACGGCGCATTCGTAGGGGTTCGACGGCCAGGATCGGGAAAACCCATTGTTGTCGATGGTACAAGCATTATCGTCGACGACGTAATAGGAAGCTCTGGTTTAGAGCTGAAGGTTAAATTCGTACCATGGCACACTGTGTCTTTCTTCTTGGACTAGCGAATACAGATAAGAATCTTTTGTCTTTCTCGGCTATGGGTTGAGATCGTTGCCATATCTTCGTATTTACACTCTGTTTCCTTGTGCAGATGGACCCAGGAGTTCCTGTAGTCTATGCAGGGTTTGGCCTCCTTATGCTTACGACATGCATCAGTTACCTCTCTCATTCCCAGGTAATTAGGGATCTATTGAAAGAGTAGCCAAACCTTTTTGTGGTTTTCTATGTCATCCACAGAGCAATACTTCAAGCCAGGAGTCATTACCTCTTATTTACATGAATTTCGCTCGCCTTTGACATGCTTCATTATGATCTTTTGAATTGCATTCGCCTTTCACGAACCTCTTGTTACATTGTAGCGAACTAGGGTGTTTGTGATCTTGACTTAGTATCATTGAACTGAAACTATGTGCCCATACGAGAGGATAGTCACAGTTTGGACGACCTGTCTGCCATCACGTATAAAAGTTACTTACAATATGCTGTTCTGCTCTCATATAAAATGAAAGTAGCACAGACTGTAGTTATTCCATTTCTATTTTCTGATTCGTTTCAGCCAATTTAATTTAATAAAGACTGCTTGGTGTATCCTGATGAGGTTGCGAGTGATTGCTTTGGGACTGTTATAAGTGGGTTTTTGTAGTTTTAAATTTCCCCAAGCCATCAGATTTAGTTGTTTGCTGTAGTTCTCGCTTCATCTTCCTTAGTAATTAAGCTCTCCTGGTATATTCGTCTGAGCTTACTTCAGTTCAAGAAGCGAAGTGAATACTGATGAGCTTTTAGGACTTCCTCACTGACTTATAACTACCCAGCTAGGATGTACATACAAATTGAACTTCAAATTGCATGGTCCCCACTTTGATCTGTATGTGAAGTGTCGTGCATTTGAGTGAAGTTACTTGTTACACGCAGATTTGGGCGCTTCAACAGGGCACTAACTTGCTGGTGGGAGGGAAGGCCAACCGTGCGAAGGTGGAATTCGAGATCGAGCTGAACAAGATTCTAGATCTGGTGCCGGAACTTACCAACTTCGAGAACGAATATGTACTGGTCAGTGCCAGTAGCAATGGAGTAGTCAGAAGTATAGAAGGAGAGGCAGAAACCCAGAGGAGTAATTCCACGGACGAAGTGGAAAAGAATCCAAGCAGTTGAATAGCTTCCTTGAAACACAAACTGGAGCTTAGTGAGTACAGTAGATTTATTTCCTGACTACTCCTGGTCCAAGTGGACCAGAGGATTGTCTGGAGGGTGGTGCGGGTACACACTACCCATGTCTTATTATGAAACATGCAATGCTTCTTTTTGTTTCAAAAGGAAGTCTTTTCATTCCAAAGTTCCCCTGTGCTGTCATTGTCAACTTCTAGTTGCAAGTGGATCGTCTGTCCACACGAATCTGGCAAGGATAACAATCTTAATAGCAGTTGCTACAAAGGACGTCAGACTGGAGTCGCTGTCGTCCAATTTTATAACCCTCTAAAGACTCCAGATTCCGGAAGCCCACTTCAACTCAACACTGCTGGACACACAAGCAGAAGATCCTCCACTGTGCAAACTAGACCTCAAACTTACGTCCCGCAGTCTTCTCTCCTTTAATCAACCCGTACCGGCCTTTCCGTGAAGAGTCCAAGCTTCAAGACCTCGAATCTGTCCTATTGAAGAATAACAATGTTTCTCCTATAGTAATATTCCTTAAATTCCAATCTATTAGTTTACAGAGTGCTTTAAAAGAAATTAAAAAAAAACTGAGGTATAAGTCTATTCTATGCACGTTTTAATTGATTTTTTATTCACAGAATAAAAATGAAAATACTATGCACTATCCGCAATAAACTGGGATAAATTATCACAAATAAGTACCAGAAGTTCTAAGTCTTTACTTAGGTGTGAAGAACTGCCCGCATTTGCCATCCAACACACAAGTGAAGATGCCTTCGGAATCTTTAAACTGATGTTTCTTTAATTCTTCAAACAAAGCTTACTACGGGGAAAAAGAAAAAGAAAAAATCTTCCTACAGTATACACTCGATTAAATACGCACTCATTTAAGTCCGCATCCCGCTTAAGTCCGTGATTCCACTGAACAATTTCGCGATCAATATCTTGGAAAATTTACTGTCATTGAAAGTCAAATAGCATCATTCGACAGCTGTTGTCAAGTCTCTCCCGGGCGATCGCAGACCGACCGTTTTGTAGAATACGACTGAGGGTAAAGAGAGCTCCCTTACCATGTTGAACTGGTTCGATGACAGATAAGTTGGAAGATTTCAGCTCACCCATATTAACATCAAGGTTGATAACACTTCCTAGTGATTTACATCACGCTGATAGATTTCATCCTGGGTTGGAGCAGTTTTGACCTCATCCTCTTTAGATTCAATGGCAGGCTCATGTAAAAGCACTACACTCATTGCTTGAACGATTTCTTCAAGAAGAGTGTTTCTGAATAGAGCAGAATCTTCACTATCATCATTCAAATGCTGCTCAACCTCACCCCAAATATCGAGGCTGTTGGCACCATTCAAGATGTTGCAGTTGCTCAAGATACAAGAGATTTCTTCAACTCTTTCATCGTTGTCGCTACCAACGTCAACACCATCCCAAAAGCTGGAAATGGTATCTGCTTTTTTGAAGCAGTTTCCTAAACTCTTTGCTGTGATTTTGTTCCATGCAACATTCATGAAATTCGCAACATCCAACAAATGTGGAGGACATCCAAAAAAAACCACTACAACGCCTCGTTTCAATTTTGAAGGTGCCAATGTCGGTTGATCCTTCGAGCTCTGAGGATTATCATGGTAGGCAATGATATCCTTGAGCAAAAAATATTTGTATCGCTTTTTAAGTGCTGCAATGATGCCCATATCCATTGGCTACTTCCATGAAGTAACATTGGGTGGGAAGAATGCAACACAGATGCCATTCCGTTTAAATGCTATTGAGTGACCACGAGTGTTGTCAAGGATCAAAAGAACTTTATGGCCAATGCATTTTTTAACGTAGGGCTCAAACACCTCATCAAACCACTTTTTGAATGTCGGAACTTCAATCCAAGCATTCTTTTGCTGAAGATACAAGATTGGCCAAGGTTTCCTGAGATACATGCAGGCTCCTTTGCTTTTCCAGTCATGGTGATAGGGACACGCTCAGTTCCAATGGCATTGCAAGAAATGATAAGTGTGACTCTGTCCTTCGCTTGTTTCTTTCCCCTAATAGTAGAACAAATCCTCATTTGGCATCAGAAGAGTATAATGTGGAACAAGTTGAAAGAACAATCCCATTTTGTCCATGTTGTAAACACATGTCGGGTCATATTGATTGATCATGGGACATAATTCTTCCAATGCTTTTAGGGTTTCAAGATTTCTCTTGTCAACTTCACCACCTTCTTCAAACAAATTGGTGCTGATTAAATTGTACCAATGCCGGATTTTCAAGAACCATCCCCACGCAGCCTTGAACTTATCCTCGGCAATCTCCATTACGTTTGCAATCTATTTTGCTTTGTGGTAGATGATACTTGGCAACAAAGCTAGCAACATCCGATTTGCCACATCAATCCATTACATTATTTTTTTTCTCAAGGTCAAGAAACATTGCATGGGATAGGCATAATGTTGACTATTGAGTTGCTTGATCAACTTTCTAGGCTTGTTCTGTAACACTTATTTGTGCATGTGTGTGGTATTGTGATATTTAGCTTGGTATTACAAGTACTTCAGAGATATTATTTATATAGAGATAAAGGATGGTTCTACATTAGTCATGATTAGCTAAAGGTAGTCATAGCTAAGATAGAGGGGACCTTACTTTAGAGGAAGTGGAAAAGATGAGCACCACTATTTTGGATTCTAGTGTGTTGACTTGGTATTATTCCTAGGTGTTTGGCTTTGAGAAAAGAGTTGAGAACTCTTGGGCCCGCAAGCCTTTTTGTTTTGGATTCTTCTATAGTCCAAGGATAGCTGTAATACTCCGAGGACAAGAGAAGAGAGAAAACACAGATTGCACACTCAAACATTTGATGCCCCAAGGGAGCACCTTCTCTTTATTATATAGACAAAGAGGATCTCCTCCAAGGAAGCTCCACCATAGGATTAGGGACACAGATAGGTGACATGTCAGCAAGCTCCACCCTTGGATTACTTACTTGGATGGGTGACCTGTCTGGTCTAGGTCCTATGTGGTTGGTCAAACAAGCTTTGACCAAAGGGAATCTTTTAGGGAATCTTCCTGTAGGAATCTCAGAATCACGTAAGGTACCGTTGGAAAGCTCTTGACGAGACAAAGCACGAGGGAGGGAAGGCCAGCCTTTCCTCCATTGGGGGGGGGGGGGGGGTCTGCACATTTTCGAGGCCTAATTCATCCATTTAGGCCTCCAAAATTGCCTTCAAAGATTTCAGGCATATTTCGGTTCCTACTCTATTAGTAGAAGTCCCCTTTTGGTGATACCTCTTTCTGATCTGTTTAGTCCATCATGTGTAACATCCTTCCAGATGTTACCAAACCAATTCTCACCTTTAAATCATATGTCTAGCTATTGGTTCTAAGGTTCTCAAGTTTATTTCGGTTTTTGCCCTATTAGTAGAAGTACTCTTTTGATGATACTTCTATCTGATATATTTTGACCATCATGTATAACATCATTCTAGATATTACCAAACCAAATTTCACATCTAGATCATATGGCTAACCCTTGGTATTACAGACCTCCCTCCTTTTAAGACATAACGTCCTCGTTGTGCAATTGTTGCTCAAATGCTTGCACCAACACCGGTGCATGTGCCAAATTGGCAGCGGGTTCCCAAGTTGCTTCATAGAGGGGGTAACCTTTCCATTGTACTAGATATTCCACCCGTGGATGGCGAGTACCACGCATGCGCTTTTGGAGAATCCGCTCCACTTCATATTCCTCTGTGCCATCAATGAGTGTCGGACAAGGTCGAATGTCCTATGTGGAAGGACCTTGGCCGGATCGGGGAGCATATCTACGTAGTAGGGAGACATGGAACACTGGATGGATCTTCATGTGTGGTGGTAGCTCAAGGTGATAGGCCACAGCGCCGATGCGACGAAGAATCAAGAAAGGCCCAATAAAACGAGGTCTGAGCTTACAAGATCCAACTAATGTGAGGTTGGTTTTTGATAGCCACACTTGATCCCCAACATTGAACTCCATGTGCCTTTGGTGTGCATCAGCATACTGCTTTTGTTGATTTTGTGCAATCTATAACTTGTGTTTAGCGCTCTCTCTAGAAACAAATGTGTTGACTGCATCAACCTTGGTAGTCACTGGACGGATCTTCATCAAGCTAGAAGGTGTGAAGGGGTGCTCACCATACATGAGGAAGAACGGAGTGACCTGAGTGGATGCATTCACTGAATTGTTGTAAGCGAATTCCACCAACGGTAATAGGGTGTCCCACCTCTCTTGCTCTTCTAAGGTAAAGCCCCGTAACATGTCTTCAATCGTGCAATTCGCCCGCTCTGTTTGGCCATTTGTTTGTGGGTGGTAAGCTGTGGACATGGCCAACTTGGTTTTGAAGAAACCAAAGAGTGTTTGCCAAAACAAACTGGTGAATTGGGTACCTCTATCGGTGATGAGTACTCTAGACAAGCCATGGTGAGCAAAGAATGCATCTAAGTATAGTTGAGCTAGTTGTGGAGCGGTCACCTCCTTGGTGGTAGGGCGCACATGAATCATTTTGCTGAGCCGGTCCACAAAGACCACAATGGAGTCAAACCCTGAGGTGGTCTTGGGTAATTCACAGACGAGATCCATACTCACTTGTTCCCAACCTTGGGTAGGAGTGGGGAGAGGTTGAAGGAGCCCTGCAGGAGCTTGATTAGAAGCTTTGTTCTGTTGGCAAAGTAGGCAGCTACGCACATAGTCCATCACATCGTTGCTCATCTTGGGCCAATAGTAATGGCGCTTGACTGCATCCAAGGTCTTGTCCACTCCGGCATGAGCTGCAATGGCCGAATCATGACATTCCGCTAGAATGGTGGTGCGTAATTCTAGGACATTTGGGATCCATAATCTGCCATCCCGAAAGGTGAGTCCTTGGGTGCTGGTGATGCCTTTGGACGATTGTGCTTCGACAATTTGTGGATCAGTTTTTGTAGCAGCTAGAATCTCTTGCCAGAATTCAGGGTTAATCTTAACCTTTGCCACCAAGTTGTTGGCCATTGGCATGCGGGTGAATGCATCTGCAAGTTGCTTCTTACCTTCCACGTAGGTGATTGTCATGTTGAAGCGTTGTCTCCACTCTGCCCACCAAATTTGGCGACGAGATAGATCCTTTTGCGTCTCGTGGTAGACTAGAGGTTTGTGGTCTGTCTCTACTACAAATGCCTTCTCGCCCAAGTAGTGCTTCCAATGCTTGGTTGCTAGAACGATGGCCAGCTCTTCTCGTTCTGTGGTGTGGTAGTTGCGCTCTACCGGTAACAACTTTCGAGAGAAATATGCAATTGGATGCCATCCGTCATGCCACTCTTGTTGTAGGACTGCTCCTATGGCTACGCTTGATGCATCTATAGCCAACTTGATTGGACGTTTTGGGTCAAACCACTTCAAAATTGGTGCATGTAGCAAGGCGGCCTTCAATTCTTGAAAGGCCAACTCTTGTGCAGTTCCCCATGTCCACTTCTTCCCCTTGCCAAGTAGTGCCGTTAAAGGTTGTGCAACCTTGGAGAAGTCCTTGACAAATCTATGATAGAATCCCGTCAACCCCAAGAAGCTCTTAAGTTGAGTTTGATCTTCGGGGGCACTCCATTTTTGAATGACCTCTATTTTATCAGTCAATACTTGAATGCCCTCTGCACTTACTCTATGCCCTAAGTAGTCTACTTCAAACTTGCCAAACTCACACTTTGAGATTTTGGCGTACAATTGATTCTATCTTAGAATCTAGAGGACCTCTCGTAGATGTTGTTTGTGTTCTGTCATCATGCTACTATATACTAAGATATCATCCAAGAAGACGATAACAGACTTATCCAAGTATGGACAAAATATGTCATTCATTAGACTCATGAAAGTGGTAGGCGCATTGGTGAGGCCAAAAGGCATCACAAGATACTCAAAGTGGCCATACTTGGTTCGAAAGGCAGTTTTGTACACATCCTCCTTTGCAATTTGGATTTGATTGTAACCGCTCCGCAAGTCCAGTTTGGTGAAGTATCTCGCTCCATGGAGTTGATCAAACAAGTCATCCATGCGAGGTAAGGAGTATTTGTTCTTCACTGTTTGCTGATTGAGACCCCGATAGTCAATGCACATGCGCATTGTACCATCCTTCTTCTTCACAAACAAGACAAGGGCCCCATATGGTGATACGCTAGGTTGGATGAACCCTTTCTGTAGCATCTCCTCAATTTGAGTCTTACACTCCTCCAACTCATGAGGTGATAGGCGATATGGGGCCTTACAAGGAGGTGTCTTCCCCGGGAGTGTCTCTATTTTGTGATCTACTCGCCTTTTAGGTGGTAATCCTGAGGGTAGATCATCGGGAAAGACATCTTGAAACTCATCCACCACATCCTTCAATTTCTCCGGAATTTGTCCAGCAAGTTGTGCACTCTGGACTTCTTTTATTAGACCCATAAAACATATATCGGTCTTACAGACAGTTGTTGTCCCTACGACATATAGAGGCAGTTTCTGCTTGTGTGATTTTTCTTTAACCCCAATGATTGACCATTGGTGGGTTCTCACTACTTTCTTCCTCCAATCCACCATTGGGTTGTACTGCTCCATCCATGGCATGCCTAAAATTGCATCATAACGGGCTAACTATATCACTCGCCACTCAATTGCTTCCTGATATTCTCCTACAGAGAGGGTTACCCGTCTAGGTAATGATTCAATCCTCTCTGTTTGCCCATTTGGTAACTCTACTTCTTCACTTCCATCTCTCTCTAGATCCATTCTCAATCTTATTGCGACAAAGCGAGACAAGAAATTCTCTGTTGCTCCTGGATCTATTAATACTCTCACTTGATTACCTTCTAGGATTCCATTCACAACAATCAGTTGAGAGGTTGCCTTTTGGGCTCTTTGCGCATTATTCTTCTTCCTTCCCTTGCTTCTTTGCTTCCTTATTGAGCCAGTAAGGCCGTGAGGTACATTTACTGGCAATCTTTGTTTTCCGAAGTGGTTTCCACCTCCTCCTCTTCAATGTGCCTCTCCATGTTGTTCAAAGATTGCCTGTACGAAGGCCGAGGGCCTCTAGGGGAACGAGTGCAACAATTGGTAGATATGTGCCCAATACGGCCACAATTGTAACAACGGCGTTGTTCTCCTCGAGTCCCTTCTCCTTGTGGGACTCCATCTCTTCATTCTTCTACCCGTCCCCGCTCTCCTTGAAGTGGTCGTGCTTCTCAATCCCAGAATTGAAGGTTGCCCAATTCCATTGGTACTGGTCCACCCATGTGTGGCATTTCTGCGCGATAATGTTGAGGTGGAACTACTCCTTCACCTCCACCTAATGCTCCTGCTATTCTCTGCGCACAAGCAATGGCTTCAAATACCGTGCGAGGGTTTTGCACCATGACTTCTTGGCGAATCCGCTCTTTCAACCCTCGTTTGAAATTGTCAAGAGCCTCTGCTAGACTCATGTCGGTAATTGCGACTTGTAGATACAGAAACGCCTCCACATACTCTTGTACGCTATTCTTTTGTCTCAATCCCCATAGTCGGGTTCGAGCCATCTGCACAGAATCCACCGATTGGAAATTCTTCAACAATCCTTCTTGCATTGCTGTCCATGTGACCTCTTTTCTCTATGCCAGCATGGATTGTTCCCAAGCATCATACCAAGTGAGGGCTTTATCCGTCAAATACCCACATGCAAATACGCCTGCAACATACTCAGTGATCTCTGTTGAGAACAATCGGAAATATCGATTCATTCTCGAGATCCAATTTTCCACTACTCCCATCGTACGCTGCCCCTTGTAAGGCTCGATGTTGCATGTCTTCTTCATCCGGAGTAGCAATGTGGCTTCACCGTTGATAGGGTTCGTAGGCACGGGTGCCTCTCCAAGCACTTCAGTCGCAGGTACAGGGTTTTGAGGTGGCTCTTCTTCTTGCATGGCTTGATCGTTCCTCAGGATCTGCACTTGACTTTGTAATGTCTCCATGGTCATCTTAATCTCTTGAAATTCATTCAACATCCCTTGCATTCCTTGCACCAGCTCTTGCAATTGCGGATCCATGGTTCTTGCAACATCCAATTGCTAACGTCTACTTCAATACAGAGTCAATATAATCACTCTGGAAGGCGCACGAAGTATCGGAACTACCATTGGGACCTCAGAAGCTATCACTCGTTGATAATACTCCTCACCAAAATTCCTAACCACAAAATCTCTAAACATCATTTTCGGCCTCACTACATAACGGATTTCTACTTGAATGTTGAAAGGGAGAGGATTTGGGACATTCATATCCATTTTATCATAATAGAATGTAGATCGTCAAATCCCACTCTCTGTCATATATCACCACTGGTAGAATCACCGGGTTTGGTGAGTTCATCACTCTGTCCATGAATTCCGCACCAAAGTGATAAACTAGCAATACCCTCATCTGCTCATGCTGGATGTACATAACCTTGATGTGGAATGGGTTTGAAAATGGAAAGCTAGGTGCGGGAAATTGTCCCCCCGGCGCATCCATCCCATCCGCTCTCTAAAGTCCTTCCTAAGTCTAGCGATTACTCTATGTTCTCCACCTCACATTACTCAGTTTCAGTAGTTTGTGTTATTCCAAGAGGGGTGATCCACTCTCTTGGACTAGAACACTCGCTCTGACACCATTGTAATACTCCGAGGACAAGAGAAGAGAGAAAACACAGATTGCACACTCAAACATTCGATGCCCCAAGGGAGCACCTTCTCTTTATTATATAGACAAAGAGGATCTCCTCCAAGGAAGCTCCACCATAGGATTAGGGACACAGATAGGTGACATGTCAGCAAGCTCCACCCTTGGATTACTTACTTGGATGGGTGACCTGTCTGGTCTAGGTCCTATGTGGTTGGTCAAACAAGCTTTGACCAAAGGGAATCTTTTAGGGAATCTTCTTGTAGGAATCTTAGAATCACATGAGTAAGGTACCGTTGGAAAGCTCTCGACAAGACAAAGCACGAGGGAGGGAAGGCCAGTCTTTCCTCCACGGGGGGGGGGGGGAATCTGCACATTTTCGAGGCCTAATTCATCCATTTAGGCCTCCGAAATTGCCTTCAAAGATTTCAGGCATATTTCGGTTCCTACTCTATTAGTAGAAGTCCCTTTTGGTGATACCTCTTTCCGATCTGTTTAGTCCATCATGTGTAACATCCTTCCAGATGTTACCAAACCAATTCTCACCTTTAAATCATATGTCTAGCTATTGGTTCTAAGGTTCTCAAGTTTATTTCGGTTTTTGCACTATTAGTAGAAGTACTCTTTTGGTGATACTTCTATCTGATATATTTTGACCATCATGTATAACATCATTCTAGATGTTACCAAACCAAATTTCACATCTAGAACATATGGCTAACCCTTGGTATTACAATAGCCCATGTGAAGGAATCCTTGACTTAATGGTTGGGTCAAGATAAGATCACATGCTAGTGGAATATGCCCATGTGAATGGATATTCCTTTCTACTTTTTGACCTTACTTGACTTTTAGTCTAGTAACTTGAGTTACTACGGTAATTAGTAACTTTGGTGCATAACTATTTCACAAGTATATAAACAAGGGGTGAGGAGGTACTCATCATCCTTTGATTTGCAACTATCTCTCTCATTTGAGTTCTCTAGTGAGCAATGTCTTGAGTCTTGGAGTGTTAGCCTTGGAGGAGTATGATAGAGTTGGGGTTCCTTGCCTTCTTAGTCTATGGTGCGCTACCATAATAGCCATCAGAGGTTCATCCTGAGTGAGAGACATATTGGCTCAAAGTTCACGAATCTCATCTTTGTTTGACTTCAACTTCCAAATGACTTTCTCATCAACACCATATTGCCGAGCAATGCTTTGCATTGATTGCGGTTTTGAGTGCTCCAATAAAGGGATAATCTCCACTCTTAGAAAATCATTCAAGCATTAACCCTCGCCTTTGCATTTGCTACACATTGGGCGCTCATATTTACAAATGAGCTTGCATGTCCTAGTGATGGAAGATGACACCATTTTTATGACAAACAGATTGCAAAAATTGTGCAACTGTACTTTTCCTTAATTTGACATGTTTTATCTGGTTACTACGACATCACTAGCTAAGTTAGCATCTCGGTTGAATCTGCATTAAACTTTCAGATCATAATGTAGACTTAAGCGAGTGTATACTATAATATGATCCGTATTGAACCATGTAAGCAAAATATTCTTAAATTAAAAAACAATCGATTATAATCTTATAAATGATTGAAGGAATTTAGTATGAAATTATCATTATTCAAGATAACACTTAAACATTTGGTGTACAGTGTTGATCCAATTAATCTTGACCTTCGGAAGGGAGTAAACTTAGATCAATATGACCAGGAGGCAGACATTAACATTATAATCGTTGAGGTTCTTTTTATATATATAACAGTATAAGACCTCTCTCCACTAATAGATATGAGGCAATGGTAGGTAGTTTGTTGTGTGCATACATGTATTATCAATTGAAAATCAAAAACTACAATCATCAGTTATTCTTTGGTAGAAATCCATCAACAAATACATTTTACCAAAAAATGTTTTTAACAAGAAACCCCACGGAATCAAGGTTGATATGTATCTAGCTTTAGTGTTATGGCAAGAAGATGAGTTGAAGAAACAATGTGGATGAAAAGCACAGAGATACATATAAAATGGCTGATGTTAAGTTCATAATAGGAAGGACTTTCTTATATGCAGAGTGCTTCCGGGAATTGCCGGCTTGACTTCAGATATGTTCAACTTTTTTGGTGAAGGCGGATCTCAATTAGTGTATGTCGTCAGGTTGAAGTTCTATCCTTGGTCATTCTGACTTCTGATTTGATTTTGGATCTATCAGAAATCCTAGCACTTAGCTCTGATGTATCAGACATCTTAGCATTAAGTTCTCAGATTCACCATAGTAGAAACTCTTAACTGCACATAGTAGTACTCAACTCACTATCATTCAAATCATCAAGAGATATGACATAACTTAGCAGTACACTTACACAACATAGAACACAATTGAAGCAAGGTGCTAGGGACTGTTGTAAAAGAGCTTATCATTTTAGGCCTTGAGAGCTCAGTTATATGTATAAAGCATAAATAGGGGTGGTCCTTGATAAAAAAAATAAAAAGTGGTTATGCATCACTTTGTTTTAGACAAGAAATTACCTATTTCTAAAATTTCCACTTGATTTGAGTTTTGTACAATTTTTATGTCAATTACACATTTCCTATCCTTTTCTTTAGGCAGTGCTTTTAAAAGCATATCTCTTGTCATTTATTATGTAAAACAATATACTAACTCTAACAATGCTTTCTTTCTCTTACTCTTTTGCAACTCTTCTTTTAATGCTTGGTCCTTAAGTGATGAACAAGACTTTTACTAAGCACTATGTTTCTTGTATTGTCATAATACAATATCAAAAAAATTGTTTATTCAAATATTGACTCCTTAAGAAGTGTCATGTTTAGTATGACTTCAGGTATAGCATTTGAGGTTACCATGATTTTGCCTCCATAATAGATAGTGCAATAGATGCTTGTTGTTTATTGCACCAATCGATTGCTCATCCACCAACCATGATTATGTATCCACTAATTGATTTTTTATTATCAAAAGCATCTCCCTAACTAGTATTTTTATATGCTTTTAAAAGTAAAATCAAGGTACTCCCTTTCTTTCTATACTTTTAAAATACATTTTTAATGCTTTTGAAATATCTCAACACTCTCTTCACAACCTTCCAATGTGTTTGAGTAAGCCTGATAATGTATCTAGCAAATGCTCCCATTATATAGCATATATCAGGTCTTGTACAGACCATGATAGCCATCAAAGAACCAAGGTAATCTACTATAGAAACTGAAAGTTTTTGTCATGATCTTTGACTTCTCTTCCATGCTTTTGTTTTGCTTCTATACAAGATCCTAGAGATAAGTTTTAACTCTACCATCATATACTTAGTTAATATAGCTTTCATGTATTATGGTTGATTGAGAAAAACCCAACATGCTTCTCTATCTTTGGTCACCTTAGTGCCAAGAATAAGGTTCACTAGACAAAGGATAGTCATCTCAAAGACAAAACATAGGAAATATATCACTCCATTAATAGACTTTCTATTTCACCAGTCATAGATTTTTTACATATATACCTATGTAGACATTGTTCTTATGATAGACATTCATGTCAAAATCTACTCAATTGAAGCATTTCTCTCTCAAGTATAAGTTTACTTTTTCATACCACGCTATGTGTGCTTGCTTAAGGCCATACAAGGCATTCTTAAGCAAAAATAATTTGCCTTTGCCTTCAACATACCCATATGGAACATCCATACCATATAGATAGCTTTTCCAAATCTTCATTCAAAAATTATATATTGACATTTAACTTCTCTACTTCTCAATCTCTCCCTATAGAAAGTACCATAAGTATTTGGATAGATCTATACGTGGCCATAGATGAAAAATTTTCTATATAGTAAGGTCAATTTGCATAATCCTTAAGCACCCCTTAAACTCAGATTAGAGGGTAAATATTATGCATGTATGAGGTGGTATTCAATGAGTCTACCAAATCTCACAAACATATAAAAAAGTACACTCTCATGAGTTTATGGCAAGTTTACTTAGGAAACTCATCATTGGTAAAATGGACTTCTTATCAAGAGAAAATTGATCTGCACCATCCATATCTTATAATCTACTATTTATTATCATCATCTTCCCTTAAACATACCTATCTCAGTCTTGAGTTTAATAGCAATTTCATTCTTTCATTTTCTTTTGCATCACGCTAGTTAGTTGTGAGTTTGAAAAATTTTGCTTTTACTTTGTGGGTGACGTTTGTCTATGGTTGCTTTTTGGTTAAAGATATTCTGAAAAAAAATTTGCTTTGTGCTTCAAGATCTTGTTCTCAATTCCATGTTTGACACTAAATGCCCATATACAACCATTTGATTTTCTACTTCATGGTAGATTAGCTCATTGTTCCATGTTTTGTTCATGTAAAGGAACTTTTTTCTTTTGATATAGCCAACTCAAACTTACTCTAGCCCGGTCTAGGCATTGCTAGTTATAAAGTTTCAAGACCACCATCTATCTTAGTGCAATGAATGTTTGATCTAACTTCATTTGCATCATACTTAACTAATACTCCAAAGGAGAGCCAAATTTGTTCATAGGCTTTCTTACTATCTTTCTTAATTGTTTGACCTTCATTCAAAGGTTCAATGTCATTTTTTAGACTCTCCAAATTTTTACTAAAAAATTCTATACCCAAAGTTACCTTGTTAGAGTCTTTTCTTCTTTTTGTAACATCAAGATCAAAAACCACCACATGTTTCAAACACTTCTAGTATACCTTCAAGATCTTTTTAAATGGTTCTTTAGGTTCAAGTAGAGATTGCTCTTTTGATGATTTATCTAAAGAGTTGACCTCATGGCTTGGGAAGATAGGCTGATCAAGTTGATCATCTGGTTCAAACAATCTTCATTGTGTTCTCTTCAAGTCCACAACACACCAATTGAACATCTAGACTTCTAACAGCTTGTTGGATCTTAAAATTGAAAGGACGGTACCTTTTTAAAGTCTCTTCATAATCTACAAAATAATCCATTTTACCTTCTTGGTGAATATTCTACTTTACTCTTCATTAAGTAGATAAATTTTTTCCAATTGCAATCATCCAAAAGGATATTTAATATGCCGCTCCATTAAGGGATTTCATAATCATGTATCACATACATATGAATATATAGCATCCAATAGACCATAAGCTCTACTTGAAGATTTCTTAGGGATTGGAGTCTTGTGTGCTTTCTTTTGGCTAATCATTGCAAAAATTGAGTTTTCCTTTGAGATCTAACTTTAAACCCTCTACCACCTTTCCTAAAGCTTGGAGGTTAGGCTTTGATAAATGTCCTAACCATAGATACCAAACATAAATTTCATTACAACTCTCTACAACTAATGTAGTATCTAGACATCAACTTCCAATAACTTAAAACAACTTACCTTCTACGACTCCATGCTTGTAATACCAATAGCTATATATATTATCTAGAGGTGAAAAATGACTTGGTAATACCTAGAAGAATTTTAGGTATGATGGGCTAGGTAGATCAGATAGAGGTGTCACAGAAAGAGACTTCCACTAATAGAGTAAGAGTCAAAAATAGCTTGAAAATATAATACCAATAGCTAGACATATGATCTAGAGGTAAAAATTAGATTGGTAACATCCAGGAGGATGTTATAGATAATGGACTAAGTAAATCAGATAGAGATATCATTAAGAGAGTACTTCTATTAATAAGGTAGGAGTTGAGAATAGCCTGAAAACTTTAGAGTCAATTTTGGAGACCTAAACAGATGAATATGCCTCAAAAATATGCTCATCAATTAGGCCCATCCTCCCCCTCCCAAAGGCAAGAGAGGCTTGCATTACTCCGCCCTCCCAAACCAAGTTTGTCTCATTGAGAGCTTTCCAACAGTACCTCACCCACATGATTTGGAGATTCCTATAGGAAGATTCCTTAAAGATTCCCTCTGGTCAAACATAGTTTGACCAACCAAATAGTATCAAAACCAACATGTCACCCATGCATGCAACTAATCTAAGAGAAGAGCTTGCTGACATGTCACCAATCCATGTATCTGTAATGCTCCAAGGACAAGAGAAGAGAGAAAACACAGATTGCACACTCAAACATTTGATGCCCCAAGGGAGCACCTTCTCTTTATTATATAGACAAAGAGGATCTCCTCCAAGGAAGCTCCACCATAGGATTAGGGACACGGATAGGTGACATGTCAGCAAGCTCCACCCTTGGATTACTTACTGGGATGGGTGATCTGTCTGGTCTAGGTCCTATCTGGTTGGTCAAACAAGCTTTGACCGGAGGGAATCTTTTAGGGAATCTTCCTGTAGGAATCTCAGAATCACGTGAGTAAGGTACCATTGGAAAGCTCTCGACGAGACAAAGCAAGGGGCAGGGAAGGCCAGCCTACCCTCCATTGGGGGGGGGAATCTGCACATTTTCGAGGCCTAATTCATCTGTTTAGGCCTACAAAATTTCCTTCAAAGATTTTAGGCATATTTCGGTTCCTACTCTATTAGTAGAAGTCCCTTTTGGTGATACCTTTTTCCGATCTGTTTAGTCCATCATGTGTAACATCCTTCCAGATGTTACCAAACCAATTCTCACCTTTAAATCATATGTCTAGCTATTGGTTCTAAGGTTCTCAAGTTTATTTCGGTTTTTGCACTATTAGTAGAAGTACTCTTTTGGTGATACTTCTATCTGATATATTTTGACCATCATGTATAACATCATTCTAGATGTTACCAAACCAAATTTCACATCTAGATCATATGGCTAACCCTTGGTATTACAGTATCTGATCCAAGGGTGGAGCTTCCTTAAGGAGAGCCTCCCTTTGCTATATAAAATAGTCAAGGTGCTCCTTTGAGGCATCAAAGGATTGAGTGTGAAGCTTGTGTTTCTTCTCTAGTGTTTCTCTTAAGGTCTCTCATCCTTGGAAGATAACAATGGTATCAGAGCAGGTGTTTCAATCCAAGAGAGTTTAGGTGTGATCCACTCTCACAAGAAGAAGAACATGAGCTATTGAGATTGAAAATTTTTTGAGGAAAGAAATCATAGCACAATCGATAGGTTAAGAGAGAAATAGAGAGAGAATGGCATGGAGGCTCCAAGAGGACAATATCCAGCACCCTGATTTCCATTCTTGAACCCATTCCATAAGATTATGTAATCCAGCATGAGCAAGTGAGAGTATATCTCATTTTCCATTGCAGAGTAGAGTTCATGGATATAGTGATGAATTCACCAAACCCGATGATTTTGCTTGTGGTTATCTATGATAGGGAGTGGGACTTTAAAATCTACATTTTTTTGTGATGGATTTGAATATACCAAATCCTCTCCCTTTTAAGACTCAAGTAAAAATCCATTATGTGGTTAGACCAAAAATAATGTTTAAGGATTTTGTAGTATGCAATTTTGGTGAGGAATATTATAAACAAGAGATAACATCTGAAGTTCCAATGGTGGTCCTAATAGTCCATCTTGAGTGATCATATTAGTCCTCTCTATTGAAGTACAAAGTAGCAATTGAGCAATTGATGTGTAGGAATCATGGATCCGTAGTTGCAAGAGTTGATGCAAGGAATGTATGAGATGTTCAATGAGTTTTGAGAGATCAAGATGACCATGGAGGCACTGCAAAGTCAAGTACATACCTTCAAGAATGATCAGGCAATGCACAAAGGGGAGTCATCCCAAAACCCAATACTAGCAATTGAAGTACATGGAAAGTCACCCATGCCAATGACATCGACTTGGTCTACAATGAGGCCACATTGTTATTACGGATGAAGAGGACATGCAATATTGAGCCTTATAAGGGACAACAATCCATGGGAGTAGTGGAAAATTGGATTTCAAGAATGAATCAACACTTTTGATTGGTCACCACTAAAATCACCAATCATTCCACAAGCAAGTTTGCATGTGGGTAGTTGATTGATAAACCCCTCACATGGTACGATGCTTTGGAAATATCAATGTTGGCAGAAGGAAGAGAGGTCACTTAAGCGGCCATGCAAGAAAGGCTATTAAAGAACTTCCAATCCATGGATTCTATGTAGATGGCTCGCACTCCACTATGGAGATTAAAGTAGAAGAATAGTGTACACAAGTACATGGAGGTATTCCTTGATATCACAATAATTGATATGAGTCCCAAAAAAGCTCTAGATAATTTCAAACAAGGATTAAATGAGCACATTTACCAAGAAGTAATGGTACAAAACCCTTTCATGGTTTTTTAAGCTATTGCTTTTACTCAAAGAATAGCAAGGGTGCTTGGAAGAGGTGAAGAAGTAGTCCCGGCTCAACATTATTGGGCTGAAACATAACACTTTGGTGGACTAGTCCCTATAGAATTGGGCAACATTTGGTTTAGAGAACAAGAGCACGACCGCTCCAAGAAGAATAGGGATGGCTTGAAGGAAGAAGATATGAGGGCCTACAAGGAGAAGAGACTCAAGTAGAACAACATCATTATTCCAATTGTGGTCAAATTGGGCACCTTACCGTCAATTTTCATACTCAATTTTCTAAAGGCCCTCAGCCTTTATACATGCAATCTTAGAACAACATGGAAAGATGAATTGAAGAGGAGGAGGCAAAAATTTCATTAGAAAATAAAGATTGCCAATAAATGTAACTCATGGCCTTATTGGCTCAAGGGAAAAGCAAAAAAGTGAGGAAAGTTGAAGAAGAAAAGGAAGACAAACTCACAATTGATTATCATAAATGGAGTACTAAAGGGCAATTAGGTGAGAGAGATAAGAGACCTTAGAGCAAGAGCAACAAAGAACTTTTTGTCTTGCTTTGTTGCAATAAGGTTGAGGATAGATCTAGAGAAGGATGAGAATGAAGAAGTAGAATTACCTAATGGGCAAATAGAGAGGATTGAATTGTAACCTAGAAAGGTAGCACTCTCTATAGGAGAGTATCAGAAAGAAATTGAGTGGCAAGTAATACCGTTAGCTTGTTATGATGCAATCTTAGATATGTCATGGATAATGCACTACAACTCCACAGTCAATTGGAGGAAAAAAGTATTGAGAACTTGCCAATGGAATCAGTCGAGTTAAAGGGAGAGCACACATGCAAGAATGACCTCTTTATGTCATAAGGACAATAGCTATCTGTAAGATAGATAGATGTTTCATGGGCCTAATAAGAGAAGTCTGGAGTGCACAACTTGATGGAGAGATTCTTGAGAAATTGAAAGATGTGGTCAATGAGTTTCAAAATATCTTCTCGGGTGACCTACTCTTAAGATTACCACCAAAAAAGAGAGTAGATCACAAAATCAAGGTAATTTCTAGGAAAAACTCCTTACCTCCTTGTAAGGCCCCATATTGTCTATCACCTCATGAGTTAGAGGAGTGTAAGGCTCAAATTAAGGATATGGTATAGAAAGGGTTTATCCAACCCAATGTATCACCATTTGGGGCTTTGGTCTTGTTTTTGAAGAAAAAGGATGATACAATGCGCATGTGTATTGACTAGCGGGGTCTAAATCACAAATGGTGAAGAAAAAATACCCCTTACCCCGCATGGATGACCTATTTGATCAACTCAACATGGTAAGACACTTCACCAAACTTGACCTACATAGTAGTTACAATTAAATCTAGATTACAGAGGAAGATGTCCACAAAACTACCTTTTAAACAAGGTATGGCCACTTTGAGTACGTAGTGATACTATTTGGCCTCACAAACACATCGGCTACTTTCATAAGTTTGATGAATGACATATTTCATCCATACTTGGATAGATCTGTTATCATTTTCTTAGATGACATCCTTGTCTATAGTAGGAAAATAATAAAACACAAGCAATATCTGCAAGAAGTCCTCTAAATTCTACAATAAATTTAGTTGTATGCCAAAATCTCAAAGTGCAAGTTTTGCAAGTCTAATGTAGACTATATAGGGCGTAGAGTAAGTGTTGAAGGTATCCAAGTGTTAACAAATAAAATAGAGATCATTCAAAGATGGAGCGCTCCAAAGGGCCAGACTCAATTCAAGAGTTTCTTAGGATTGATGGGGTTCCATCATCAATTTGTCAAGGACTTCTCTAAGGCTGCACAACCTCTAACAACACTACTTGGCAAGGGAAGAAATGGATGTGGAGAATTGCACAAGAATTGGCCTTTCAAGAATTGAAAGATGCATTACTACATGCACCAATCTTGAAAAATAGTATGATCCAAAATGGCCAATCAAGATGGCTATGGATGCATCAAGCATAGCAATGGAAGCAATCCTACAACAAGAGTGGCATGATGTATGGCACCTAGTTGCATATTTCTCCCAAAAGCTATTACAAGCAGAATGCAATTATCACACCACCAAGCAAGAAGAGTTGTCTATTGTACTTACAACCAAGAATTGGAAGCACTATCTTGGCAAGAAAGCATTTGTAGTGGAGACATACCACAAACCTTTAGTCTACCTCAAGACACAAACAAATCTATCTCATTGATAGATTTGGTGGGTGGAGTGGAGACAAAGGTTCAACATGACAATCACATATGTGGAAAGCAAGAAGCAACTAGTAGATACATTCACCCAAATGCTTAAGGCAAACAATATGATAGTAGAGGTCAAGATGAACCTCAAATTTTGGCCAAGGATTCTTTTTGTTACAAAAACTAATCCATAGATTGTAGGAGCTTGGTAATTGAATGGTACCCAAGGACTCACTTTTCATGATGATAGGTTATGGATCCCGGATGACCCAAACATTAGAGCCACCATCCTAAAGGAATGTCATGATTCTATCATTGCAGGTCATGTTGGTGTGGACAAGACTTTGGATGCAACAAGATGCCATTATTGTTGGCCCAAGATGAGCAATGATGTGATGGAGTATGTTCAAAGCTACATACTTTGTCAGCAGAATAAAGCTTCCAATCAAGCTCCTACGTGACTCCTTCAACCCCTTCCTACTCTTATACAACAATGAGAACAAGTAAGCATGGATCTAGTTTGTGAATTGCCCAAGACCCCCATCGGGTTTGACTCTATTGTAGTCTTTGTTGATCAACTCAACAAAATGATTCACGTACATCCTACCACCAATGATGTAACTGCTCTACAATTAGCTCAATTGTACTTAGATGCAATCTTTTCTCACCATGAGCTGTCTCAAGTGCTCATCATTAATAGAGGCACTCAATTCACCAATTTGTTTTGAAGAATACTCTTTGGGTTCTTCAAAAGAAATTGGCCATATCTATGGCTTACCATCCATAGACCAATGGACAAATACAGTGGGCTAATCACACTATTGAAGACATGCTCTAGAATTTCACCCTAGACGAGCAAGAAAGGTGGGACACCTTACTCCCATTGGTGGAATTTGTGTACAAAAATTTAGTGAATGCATCCATATAGGCCACACTATTCTTCCTCATGTATGGAGAGCATCCTTTCATGCCTTTGAGCTTGATGAAGATCCACTTGGTGGATACCAAGGTAGATTCTATCAACACTTTTGTTTCTAGAATCCAACAAGGAGTGAAGAATGCCAAAAATAGGTTGTAGATTGCCCAAAATCAACAGAAATAGCATGCAAATGCACATCACCTGTACCTAGAGTTCAATGTTGGGGATCAAGTCTGGTTGTCAACAACCAACCTTATGTTAGTTGGCTCCCGCAAGCTCAAACCTTGTTTTGTTGGGCCTTTTTGTATCCTTTGTAGAATTGGAGCAGTGGTCTACCACCTAGAGCTACCGCCACACATGAAGATCCATCCAGTATTCCACATGTCCTTATTACACAAATATGCACCCCAACTACCATACTTTTCTTCCATACAAGAAATTTGACCTTGTCCAACACTCACTTGATGACACAAAGGAACATGAAGTCAAACACATTCTCCAAATATGCATCCATGGTACTCGCCATCCACATGTAGAATATCTTGTACATTGGAAAGGGTACCTACTATATGAGGCAACATGGGAGTCAACAGCCAATTGCCAACTCAACCAATGCACTAGTGTTAGTGAAATCTTTTGAGCATAGCTTCACAACAAGGACGTTGCATCTTAAAAAATAGAGGTTTGTAATTAGCTAGATATATTATCTAAAGGTGAAAATTGACTTGATAACATGTAGAAGAATGTTAAGTATGATGGGCTAGGTAGATCAAATAGAGGTGTCACAGAAAAATCACTTCTACTTATAGAGCAAGAGCCAAAAGTAGCTTCAAAATGTAATACCAATAACTAGACATATGATCTAGAGGTGAAAATTGGATTGGTAACATTTGGGAGGATATTATAGACAATGGACTAAGTGGATCAGATAGAGATATCACCAAGAGAGTACTTCTACTTATAGGGTAGAAGTAGAGAAGCTTGAAAACTTCATTCAATTTTGGAGGCCTAAATGGGTGAATTAGGCCTCTAAAATGTGCAAATTCCCTTCCAATAGAGAAGAGGTTAGGCTTCCCATTTTTCTCATCAAGAGCTTTCTAATAGTACCTCATCCACATGATTCAGAGATTCCTATAGACAGATTCCCTAAAGATTCCTTTTGGTGAAAGATGGTTTGATCAACCAAATAGGATTAAAACCAACATGTCACCCATGCATTCAACTAATCTAAAGATAGAGCTTGCTGACATATCACCAATCCATGTATTTGATCCAAGGGTGTAGCTTCCTTTAGGAGAGTTCCCTTTGCTACACAATATAGTTAAGGTGCTCCTTTGGGGCATTAGAGAATTGAGTTTCAAGCTTGTGTTCCTTCTTCGGTGTTTCTCTTAAGGTCTCTTATCCTTAGAAGATTACAATGCCCAAGTACCAATGCTCCTTCTTCAAAATAAATTGCTTTCCATTTCTCTAGAAAAGAACATCCGCTCCTTGTTCTAATAGGAAGTGCATTGATATTAAGTTCTTCATGTAATTTGGAACATAGAGAACATACTCTAAATAGTTGCTACAAAGATATGTGTCAAGTCTTCTCATGTAAGACAAACCTTGCCAATTACTTCCATTGAATCTAAAATCCTAGGTCCAAAATGAACACTCTTGGAAGCCTTAACAATTTGTATAGATGAGAACAAATTTCTTTGGTAGCATATGTGACAAGTAACTCTAGAGTCCAAGAACCATCTTGAACTATTTGATCCCTTTAGTAATTTTACAATCAATCCACAATCCAACTCTTATATTGGGTCTTCTATTTTATATCCTTCCTCGTTTCTTTTTATGTCCTTGTATTTCTCTACAATGGACATAGAGCTTGAAGGTTTTTATCTCTTTATAAATGTGATATTCTTCCTTCCTAAACTTGACTTTTGTTCTCTCTTATCACACTTATTAGGATAGTGAGGTGAATATGACACTTCTCATAGCAAAAATAACAAATCCTATTGCTAAAGTTCTCTTCTTTCTATGTACATTTGATCTTCTATTTGGTCCTTTTTTGTGACCTTGAAGAAGCACTAAGTAGAGCAATTACCAATAGCTCATTATGTATCTTGCTTCTTCTCTTTGGTCTTTTCATCTCTACTACTCCATTAGCTTATTTTTCACATGGTTCTATGTTACATGTATAATATAAAGAACCTTTAAAGCTACTTGAATAGTTCACGGCTTAGAGAAATATTATATTATGGATGGTTAATTTCATAATTCTCTTCACACTCTAACCCACCATCTTGTAGCTTCTTGAAGCTTTTATGAATTCTTGACATATTCTAGACTCATCATCTTCTTGCATTTTCATGGTCAATATCTCTATCTAGTTTTGACCAAACCTCTCCAATCTCTCAATATCAAATATACTCTTGAGTTTCCTAAATTTCCTAATGCCACAAGTAACTATCTGCTATATCTTTGACTAGCTCTTATAGAGCACCCAAAAAAAACTTTTAGTTGTAGAGTGAGGCACATATGCAGACCAAGACACATAATTTTGTTTATCCAATTTCCTTAGCTCTCCCATAAACTATAAAGCCAATTTTAAGCCCATAACTTGAGAAAATTATTATCCTTGTATGGAGTTGAAGTTCTCTTCTTATCATTTTTGTCACAATGTTTGCAGCGTCAAAGCTAGTTCACTTGTATGTTGAGTGTTATTCTTGGCAATCAGAGTTATAATCATAGTTGCTTAAGGATTACTTAGTGGCAGCCAAACTTTGTGTTAGGACTACTGATCACACCATTTGGGCTATTTTGATTACACCATTCACACAATCAGTGGTGCAAATAGGGTTGGACATAGCCAAGTTGAGTCCAAAGTTCAAAGTGCAACTCCAAAGAGCTCACTTCTCTAATTTTAAGCCTTTGAGTTCTAGGCTATGGTGGACAAAGGCCAAAAAGTGTCACTTACAGTCACTTAGCTAGAGTGGATGTGGTCTGATTGTATAATCAGAGCCTAATGATTGCAATATTGAGTCAAGTATTGAGATTTTGATATGTGGCATCCATTGATGCTTGTATGCTTGATAATGATATTTAGTTTGATATTGCAAATAGTTGAGAGATATTATTTGTATAGAGTTAAAGCAAGTTTTCACATTATTTATGATTAGCTAGAGTTAGTCATAGTAAAGATAATGTGACTTTAAGTTAGAGGAAGATGAAAGTATGAACACCACTATCTTGGATTCTAGTGTATTGACTTTGTATTATTCTTAGGTGTTTGGCCTCAAGGAAAGAGTTGAGGACTCTTGGATCCACAAGCCTTTTTGGTTCAAATTCTTGTATAGTCCAAGGATAGCCCATGTGAAAGTACTTGACTTAGTAGTTGGATCAAGATAAGACCGCATTCTTAGAAGATTATTCACATGAGTTTGGATATTCCTTTAGACTTTTGATTTCACTCAAATTTTTGTTTAGTAACTTGGGTTATTATGGTAATTAATAACATTAGTGTATAAGTATTTCACAAGTTTATAAATTAAGGGTGATGAGGTACTCATCATCTTTTCATTTGCAATTATTTCTCTCATGAAGTTCTTTAGTGGAAAATATCTTGAGTCTTGAAGGTATCTTGGAATTCTAACCTTGGAAGAGTGTGACAGAG
Organism: Lunularia cruciata; assembly: GCA_948567375.1. Lineage (NCBI taxonomy): Eukaryota > Viridiplantae > Streptophyta > Marchantiopsida > Lunulariales > Lunulariaceae > Lunularia > Lunularia cruciata. Next base: position 48,972,103 of record OX419756.1, on the reverse strand, counting down.
TTTGGTTTGTTGCCTTCTTAGTCCATGGTGCACTACCTTAATAGCCATTAGAGGTTAATCGTAAGTGAGAGACAAGCTAGCTCATAGATCCAAGTTGAACGTGTGATTTAAATTGATTACATAAGAGAAGTGAAGTCAAGGGGAAATAGAATGCAAGAAATTAATGTGTTAGTGGTATCTCCGAGCTTAGCAAATTAACGGTACCTTTGATTGTTGTTACTTGATCATTGTTTGATTGCAATTGACTAGAAAATATGCAAAAACATTGTGGAAATTGCTATAGATTGATAGTTGAGTTGACAATTGAGGGGGTGGTGTATGGAGTGTTGCTTAAATTTTATGAAATTGAGGTTGAATTAATCAGTAGGTGTTAAATTTGAGGGTAGGAGAGTGGAATTGGAGGTTGTGGTGGTGGTGCAATTTGAGCCTAAGAGGAAAAGTGGGAATCATATTTGAGAACTTATTTCCTTGAATTAGGGAATTGGAGATCCTATCTCCTCAATTTGATGCAATTTGGAATTTTTGTCAACCAATTATGGTAGAGTTCACCTAGAGTTGTTGGAAGTGTAACTTGGAAGCCAATCCCAAGGTAGAGCAAGTACTAGAGGTTGACCAAAGCCAAGGTTACCCAACCCTAGCAATAGTATTTTGTTGTTGTGGATGCAAGATTTGGAGAGACATGGTCCCATTCATTTGGTGATTTTTGGATAGCCATGTTAGGGACCTACCCATGTTGACCAAGGTCAAGGTCTACAAGATCCCCATTTTGGTATGTTTTGGAAGATGTTAGATATACTATGACATCTTTAGGTTTATCAAGTCCGTTCTCTATCTAAAATTTTGGAGAATGTTCCTTTGATGAGTGATTCTCATACATAAGTGATGGCGAGTGCACATCATGTCCATTCTTTGATAAGACCTACCGTGTTGTTAGATGCAATTAAAGTTGGATTGCGTGCTCATTGTCTTTGTCTTTGATGAATGCACCTCTTACTATTTCACATTACACCTATGATTGTATTCAGTGACCATCACATCTGATTGTTCGTGACAGATTGGATGTTAGAAATTAATCTCAAACAATGATAGTGAGATGTCACCTATGGTAGTGGAGAACCTTTTTGGGCAACCTATAGCTACTTTACTTGCATTCATGAGTTTCTCAAGCTCCCATGCTTTGTGAGTGAGATCTTGGACTTTTTTAGGACTTACAATTACAATAGTTAGTGGAGCCTAACACCAATGAGAGAGAGCAAGTATTGGGTCCTTTCTATACTAATATTACCACTTTTTCAACAATGTTAGCGGCATCCAAGCATCATGTGTTAGATCAAGCTATAGACCTAAACTATTTGACTTGGATTGTGAGCATAAGATGCATTTGATAGGCATTTACCACTTGGATACTTATGAGCTCTATGCCTATCAAAACAATTTAGGTACATGTTGGGAGCAATAAACTAATTGGACATGATGTTCTTGGGACATAGCCTAATGAGAGTGGTCTACTTGGGGTCTATCCAAGTGAGTGTGGTCTACTTGGGTTATATCCTTGGTCTACTTGGGATGTAACTAGAGGACATATAGAGCTTGTAGCTAGCATAAAGGGAGTTTTTTACCTTAATATTGGAGACTCAACAGTTGGGAACATGATATTATTGCTCCCAAGTGCATGATATAGCAACTATTTAATGCATATTCTAATTATAGATCAATTATAGAAGATACTTGGGAGCTTGGAGACATTGGCCCAAATTTACAAGAGGGGAAAGATAGCGAGTTGGAGGTTTTTGAGGAGTTACACAAGTTCTTTTGCCTTTGATATAAAAGATTTGGGTGCTCTAAAAGGATATGGTATTTGGATTGAGCTGACTAGTCATTTTTTGACATCCTTATAAATATAGTGACATGGAGAGAGCTCTGATTCAAAGCCAAAGTATAGACCTTTTTATGCTAGTTTAGTGAAGATTTCACATAGAGAGTATGCTTTAGCTATAGTGATGCCATACAAGAAGAATATGCATGGCAACTTCATATATAGGTGAATATATGAAGATTACCATCCAATACCTTTGATGCAATTGGGCATGCAAAGGTCTTCAATACTTTGGATCTTTGAGCAAGATATCCTCAATTGCAGATCAAGGAGGTGGACAAGAGTAAAAAAAAAATTGTGTTATTGATCATCACAACAAAGATGTATTGTATCAATAGAGGTTCTTACCATTTGAATGCTCTTACCAAGTTCTAGATGGTCATGAATAGGATCCAAATAGGATTAGATTTTGCTCAATGCTATATTGATGAGATTTTGGTCTATATCACTATTGTGGAAGAGCATGAGAGACATTTGTTGGAGGTGTTTGAGAAATTGAGATCTCATGGACTCAAATTACATTTTGGGAAGTGCAGATTCTTCCACAAGCATGTTGAGTATTTGGGTCACACTATCTACCTTGGTGGACTTGGTGTTCAATAGACCAAGGTGGAGGCTATTGCACGTATTCCTTGGTCTATGGATGTGAGCAAAGTGCAAGCATTCCTTGGGTTGGTAAAGTTTTATCATCATCAATATGTTAGAGGATTCAATATGATTGCCAAGGCTTTGACAAAATTAACCAAGCTTACATAAGAGTGGTATTGGGAATATGAGCAAGAGAGAGCTTTTATAAAGCTCAAAGAGGTTGACATCTACCCCTATTCTTAGGAGACCAATTAGAGGATGACCATTCTAGGTTCATATTGATTGAAATACATTGAGCTTGGAGTGTTGCTCACTTAGTAGGATGATGAGGGGAAAAACTTTGTGGTGGCCTATCTATGCTAGTTGCTCCAACTATTCAGCTGAAGCAAAGTATAGTTCATATGAACAAGAGTGTTTGGCAATAGTGTTGAGTAGTAGTGCATTTTTTACGTTGCCTATTTGGAAACTCCTTCACTTTCATCATTGATCATCAACCATTGAGATGATTGATGGATTCCAAAAAACTTTCAAGGAGACTTACATGATGGGCACTAATTTTACAAGAGAATGATTTCATGATTATTCATAGATCTAAAGTGATGAACTATGATGTAGATGAGTTGAGTAGAAACCAGTGTACTAACCAATAGGATCAGACTAGAGCATGTTGGCATGGTGAGATAGATGAGGAGATGGTGCCATATTGGTATGCATCTACTTTTATATATATATTTTTGAGGCTTTGATAGTATTTCTCTCAATATAGACAAAAGGAATTGTTGAGGTTTTACATCTAAAGGATGGTGATATTGGTAGTGGTCAATGAGACATTCATGATGATGTCTTAGTGATGGTCTATCTTTGCATTGGTGTTGTGGGTGGCATAATTGGTGCCAAGGAAAGAGATCATGTCGTTCAGCAAGCCAAGGAGTTTAGATTGGAAGGTATACTTCTTCTTTGGGTATAGGAGGATGGTAGGATGCAAGTAATACTCCTTCTATCTTAAAGATCACATTTGGTACAACATGCTCATGAGGAGCTAGGATATTATGGAGTAAAGTAGACATACAGTTTACTATAGAGTCATTATTTGGTGGTGTGGTATGCAGATCAATGAACAATAGTTTGTTGCCAAGTGTGTGGTTTGTGACCAAGTTAAATTATCATTTAATGCTCCTACTCCCGTTACCTACATGGGGTTGGGTTACCACTGCATTTTAGACTTTTTTGGACCTTTACCATTGATTGTGAGACATCATTACTATATTTTGCTTATGGTCAAGCACTTCTCCAAGTGGATTGAGTTGGGAGCACTTCTTGACAAGTCCAATGAGGGATAACTTACTTGTTCTTGGATCATATTCTTAGTCATTTTGGTACATAGGCTGAGGTCTTGATTAATTAATTTATAAAGTTCTTGGTAGAGTTTCAGGTTTTGTGTGACAAGACTTTGATTGATTTTTGCACTCCCTCTCAAGATCACTTTGAGTTAGATGGCTTAGTAGAGAGAGTGGTTTAGAAAATGAAGAGAGGATGGTGTAAGTATGTTTTGTAGAGAGGTCACTTGGGAGATTGGAATCTCCAATTACCTTGGTTGGCCATGGGCTATTGGTTCAATTGGCAAGCCTTCTTAGCATCCTTCTCTCTTTACTTTCTACTTTATGGACAAGATCCATATTTACCTACAACCATTCATTGTGCTGCTATCATCATGTTGGACTTGATGATCCAAATGTATAGGTAGATGCATATTCTTAGCAGGCAAAGATCTTTGGAGAATGATGTTGATGGCCTTTGAGAACTTAGCAATTGCTAAGCATAGAGATACATTACGTTATGCTATTATTCAAGGAAGAGGTTGTAGACCCTTGATCCTTCAATTTCATTCAAGTTATTATGTGTAATACCATTAGCTAGATAGATTATCTAAAGATTGAAGTCGGCTTAGTAATAAATTTAGGGATGTTATATATGATGGTCTAAGTAGATCATATAGAACTATAACCAAAACAGTACTTCCACTAATAGGATAGAGGTTGAAAATATCCCAACAACTTCAAAGGTAATTTCTAAACAATGAAGTAGGCCTCAAAAAATAGAACAATCCATCCTCTTAGGTGAAATCCATCCTCTTTAGATGTTATGTTCTCCCTCCTTGTTTGTCTCATTAAAATCTTTCCAATGGTACTTTATTGATGTTTTTCTTAGCTTCTTATACAAAGATTACCCAAAGATTCCCTTTGGTCAAACTTGTTTCACTAACCAAATAGGACAAGGATTGAAATATCACCTATTCATGCAACTAATCTAAAGGTGAAGCTTATTGACATGTGACCAATCCATGTATTTGATCTAACAATGTAAATTCCCTTGGAATGGATCCTCTTTATTTTATAATAAAGACAAGGTGCTCCTTTGGAGCATCATAATATTGATGAAATGAAACTTTGTATTTCTCTTGTGTTTCTCTTGGATTTTCTCTTGTCCTTGGAGCATTACAATGGTATCAACATAGGTTTTTAAATCCAAGTGAGTGGATCACCTCTTAGAGGAACACTAGCTATTGAGATTGACTAATTTTTAGTAGAGAAAAAGTGCGCAATCAATAGATTGGAGTGTTGGAGAGAGATGATGGGATGGATGCTCTTGGAGTCCAATTTCTTATACCTCATTTCTTTTCTTGAATTCATTTCACATCAAGATTATATACATCCAATGTGAGCAAGTGAGAGTATATCTTGTTTATTATTTTGGAGCAAAATTCATGGACATAATAACAAATTCACCAAATTCTATGATTTTACTTATGGTGATATATGATAAAGAGTGAAATTTAAAATTTTGTATTCTATTATGATAAAATGGACTTGAATATATTGAATCTTTTCCTTTTCAACACTTAAGTAGAAATCTGTTATATAGTTAGACCAAAAGTGATATTTAGGGAATTTATAGTTAGCAATTTTATTGAAGAATATTATCACAAGTGATAATCTTTAAGGTCCCAATCGTAGTCCCAGTTGTCCATGCTCTCTCTTGAATGATCATATTAACTCTCTATTGAAGTGAGAAGTATTGATGTTGAATATCTATTGTGTGTATAAATCATGGAGCCACAATTGCAAGATGTTATGCAAGGGATGCAAGGGATGTTGAACAAGTTTTGGGAGATCAAGATGACAATAGAGGCATTACAAAATCAAGTATGTACCTTCAAGAACAATCATGTATGAAAGAAAGGGAATAATCCCAAAACCCAATAGCAACTGCCAAAGTACCTAGAGAGTTACTCATGTTGATGACGTCGATCTCGATCAACAATGAACCTATATTGTTATTGCAGATGAAGAAGACATGCAATATCTAGCCTTACAAAGGACAACATGCCATGGGAGTGATAGAAAACTAGATTTCAAGAATGAATTACTTACAACCAAGATCAACAATCATTCCATATGCATGTTTGCATATGAGTATGTGATTGATAAAACCCTTGTATGGTATGATGCTTAGGAACAATCAATGTAGGTAGAATAAAGAGAGATAACTTGGATGCAATGCAAGAAGGGCTCTTGAAGAATCTCCAATCCATGGATTTTGTGCAAATGGCTTGAACCCAACTATAAGGTTTGAAGCAAAAGAACAACATAAAAGAATACATGGAGGTATTTCTTGATCTTCATGTTGCAATAACCAATATGAGCCCAATAGAAGCTCTTGATAATTTCAAGCAAGGGTTAAAAGAGAAAATTTGCCAAGAGGTAATGAGACAAAATCCTCACACTATTTTTGATGCCATTATGTGTGCTCGAAGAATAGTAGGAGTGTTTCAAGGAGATGAAGGGGTAGTCCTAACATAATACTATTAGGTCAAAACACTGCACTTTGGTAAACCAGGTCTTATGGAATTGTGCTACATTTGTTTACAAGACCAAGGAGCACATTTACTCCAAGGAAAACAAAGATGGGTCAAAGAAAGGAAAGATGGAGTTCCATAAGAAGAAAGGGCTTGAGCAAAACAACAATGTTGTTACAATTGTAGCCAAGTTGGGCACATAGTCATCAATTATCATCCCCGCTTTCCTAGGGACCCTTGGCCTCCATATAGGTAACCTTCAAACAACTTGGAAAGACAAATCAAAGTGGAAGATGTTGAAATCACATTGAAAAAGAAAGATCACTAGTAAATATACCTCGTAGCTTTACTAGCTCATTGGAGAGGAGTAAAAGTAGCAGATAAAGAAGACAAGTGCGCAAAGGTTGAGGAAGATAAATGCTTAATTGACTATTGTAAATGGAGTTCAAGAAGACAATCAAGTGAGAGTATTGATAGACCCTAGAGCAATAAAGAATTTCTTATCTCACTCTATTGTTATAAGGTTGAGGATGGACCTAGAGAAGGATGAAAATGAACAAATAAAGTTACATTATGGTCAAACAAAGAGGATTGAATTGTTACCTAGAAAGATAACACTCTCTATATTAAAGTATCATGAAGAAATTGAGTGGTGAATGATTCAGTTAACTTGTTACAATGTGATCTTAGGCGTGTCATGAATGGAGCACTACAATCCCATGATAGAGCAGAGAAAGAAAATAGTGAGAACTAGCCAATGGAAATTAATTAGAGATAGGAAAAGATCCCAAATGTAAAAGACCAAAACCGAGGAGAGAAATAGGAGAATGGAAACTCACATTGGGACACTTGAATGAGAGAAAACTCTAAATGCCTAGCATGAGCTTTGGCTTTGGTATTTATAGGTAGCATACAAGGCCCTTGAGAAACTTCTCAAGAAGCTTCCTCAAGCCGCTTTCTTAGAGTGCAAGCCAAGTTAACTAGGAAGCTTCTCAAGAAGCTTCCTTCTAGAAGCCGCCTACTTGGCATGCAAGCTAAGCTAGTTGGAAGCTTCTAGAAGCTTCCTTCTAGAAGCTACTTACTTAAGGTGCAAGCTAAGCTAACCGGGAAGCTTCCCAAGAAGCTTCCTAGATACTTCCGGAATATTCTAGGCTAATTTGTCTTATGTGCTACTTTGTGAGCCTGACTGACTTCATTGCTAAACTCCATATTGTTACATATTCCCCCGCCGCTAGTTGGTGACATCCTTGTCGCCAATGAAGCTTCGAATTCCTGGATGGCCTTTTGTGCATTGTGGAGATGAGAAAGAGGTTCCCATGTGGCATCATGAAGGGGATACCCTTTCCAAAGGACCTTGTACTCCGTATGTTGGCGACGGCCTTGTTGAATGTGGCGACATGCAAGGATACGATCAACTTTGTACTCCTCATGATCATTGATAGGGATAGGAAGAGGGGGAGGTTGGACTTGAGAGGAAAAGGAAGAGGGGTTATGAACAAAGGGTTTAAACTTGGAAACATGAAAGATAGGATGGATACGCATGTGACAAGGCAAGGCAAGACGATAAGCAATAGGAGAGACAATTTGGGTGATATCAAAAGGTCCTATCCAATTAGGGGTAAGTTTACAAACTTGGGTATCAAGTGGGAGAGGGAGGTTACTAGAGGATAGCATGACTTTATCACCGACTTCAAAGGTGAGATCTCAATGATGGTGGTCCGCATATTTTTTTGGTGATTCTGAGCAACAAGGAGGTGAGACTTGGCTTGTTGGAGAGATTAGGATATAGTGGTCAAGAATGTGGAAGTATGAGGAACCTGAGTTGGAGGTGGAGCAAGAAGAGAGTCTAGAACAAGCGGATCTTGGCCAAAATTGAGAAAGAAAGGAGAGAATCCGGTGCTTGCTTGTTTGGAATTGTTGTAGGCAAATTTGGCAACGGCAAGACATTCATCCCAATTGGTATGGTGGACATTGACAAAAGCACGCAACATATCCTCCAATGTATGATTTGCATGTTTGGTTTGTCAATCAATTTGAGGATGATAGGCCATGGACAAAGTAAGCTTGGTGCCGAGTATCTGAAAGAGTGCTTGCCAAAACTTCCCGGTAAAGCGAGGATCACGGTCGGAGATGAGTATACGTGGCATTCCATGATGCTTGAAGACATTGTCGAAGTAGATTTGCGCTAAGGTTGGAGCATCCATGGTATCACAGGTTGGTGCCAAGTGGATTTGCTTACTAAGCTTATCCACAAACACCATGATGGCGGTGTGTCCTTGGTTTGTCTTTAGAAAGGATGTGATGAGATCCAAGCTCACATGCTCCCAACGAGCTGATGGAATGGCAAGCGGTTGAAGGAGTCCACCCGGCTTCTGGTTGCTGGCCTTGTTACGTTGGCAGCTCTCACACGATCGGACAAATTCTCAAACATCCCGTGTCATGTTGGGCCACCACCATTGACGTTGGAGGGTACCCAAGGTCTTGTCCACACCCATGTGACCAGCGATGGGTAAATCATGGGCTTCTTGAAGGCGCACAAGTCAAAGATCACCTTTGGCTAGAACATAGATTTGGTCCGCATGGAATAGAAGGCCTTCCTTGAAGGAGAAGGTGTTGTACTCTTTGTCACCTGTTGTTAGCCAACCATGTACCATTTGGAAGAAGGGATCTTGCTGTAGAGCTAACCAAAACTCGTTATGAATCTTGGGATCAATTGACACCGTCATAATTGCTACCGTGGTGAGAGGAAGAGACTTCAAATCAAGTCGTCATGATAGAGCATCAGGGATGACATGGAACCAACCTGGTTTGTACTCAAGTTTGATGTCGAACAATTGGAGTTGCTCTTCCCATCGATGATGTCGACTCTTCATGTGCTCTAGGTGTAAGGTCTGCAACAATGGCTTGTGATCAGTTTGCATGATCACTTGTTTCCCCAAGAGATAATGCCTCCATACCTTGGTGGCATATACCATTGCAAGTTGTTCCCGATCTTGAGCAGAGTAATTTCTTTCAACTATATTTAGTTGGCAAGACACAAAGGCAATTAGATGTAGTCCATCTAGAAATTCTTGTTGCAACACAGCTCCAATTGCAAAGTTAGAAGCATCAAAATCAACCGCACAAGGTAGTTAAGGATCATATGGTTGAAGAATGGGTCTTGAAGACACCATATGCTTTAACTTCTGGAATGCTTCTTCATGCTTGGTGGTCCATTGGAAGCTTGAGTTCTTTCCCAAGAGGTTAGTCAATGGTGCAGCCACGTGAGCATAATAGTGGATGAACCATCGGTAAAAACTGGCCAATCCATTGAATGCTCGTACTTCGGTAGCATCCTTTGGGGTAGGCCAATCAGTAATGACCTTGATCTTCTCTTCTTCCATCTTGATCCCCTCTGATGAGATCTTATGACCCAAGAAGGTAACCTCCTTTTGCCAAAAAGCACACTTTGACTTCTTGTAGTAAAATTTCCACTATTGTAGTCATCTTAGGACTTCTTGCACATGATTCTTGTGTTCTGCCTCTGTCCTACTATAGATTAAGATATCATCTAAGAACACTACCACGGACTGATCCAATAGTCCCTCCAACACCTAATGCATCTGATCCATGAAGACTACTAGAGCATTAGTGAGTCCAAAAGGTAGAACTCTCCACTCAAAATGTCCATACCTTGTGCGAAGGTAGTCTTTTGCACGTCCTCTCCTTCAATAGGAATTTGCTAATAGCCGCTACAAAGATCTAGCTTGGAAAAGTAGCGTGCCCCACTTAATTGATCAAGCAGGTCATCGATCCGAGGCAAGGGATATGCATTCTTCACGGTTTGGTTATTGAGCCCACGGTAATCAATACAGAAACAAAGTCCTCCATCCTTCTTTGGAACAAATAGTACCGGTGCTCCCATGGAGAGGTACTATGTCGTATGAAATCCTTCTCCAACAACTCTGTAAGTGTTGTTTGCAACTCCTCCAACTCCTTTGGTGAGAGCCGATAGATTGGTCTACTCACTGGAGTACTCCCTAGCAATAACTCAATCTTGAAGGGCATACCTTGATCAGAGGGTAATCCCTTAGGCAGATCATCTGGAAACACATCTGCAAACTCCTGAACTATCCAATCAATTGTTTCTTGATGCGGCACCTGGCCCTCCTCAGATTGTTCTTGTGCAATCGGCTTGATCCGCACTGTGAATACAGACTTATCTTCTTCCAAAGCTTGCTCTATGGCTGCTTCATTAACAAACTTCCCTTCTAGGGACTCATCTCTCTTCCAAGCTTGCTCCAGGGTTGCCTTCTTGGCAAACTTCCCATCTTGGGACTCATCTCTCTTCCAGATTTGCTCTATGGCTACCTTCTCAACAAACTTCCCATCTTGGGACTGACTATTCTTAGGTGTCTTACTCAGAGGTGCTAGACAACCTAATCGGAAATTCCTACCTTGGTATTATACTTGAATTTGACGTTGGGTCCAATCAAATTGAACCTTATGGCGTTCAAGCCAAGGTAGACCCAGAATGATATCATAGTGTAGAGGTGCCACTACAAACCTCATACACTCCAAATACTCCTTCCCAATCTTGAAGGTAATAGGATGCAAGGTGCAAAATGCAGAACCTTTTCTACCATCCGCCATCATCAAACTACTTCCAATCATTGGCTTGATAGGAATACCCAATTCCTTTGCTACTTGCATAGATATGCAATTCTTTGAACTTCCAAAATCAACCAAAATCCTACAACCCCAATTAGATATCGTACCTTGCAAGTGAAGCAAACTTGCATAGGTCGAGCCTTCAATCCCATTGGAACTAATCAAGCTCCCAGTAGTCGGCTTGAAATCTCCTACTGGGATTCTTTGTTTCCCTGATCATTCTGTTCCACAAACTCCATCTGGGCAACTTGTCGAGGTCGCCCATTCCTAAGTGGACATTCAGCAATGCGATGTCCAACTTGGTGACAATAAAAGCAACCTCCGTAATCTTTCTCTATATGCTATGCCAAGTAGTCTTTGTTGGATAGCATCAATCTCCATTGGTACCATTTCTTCCACTCGTGGTACTGGTAGGTTTTGTGTAGGTCGAGGTCAAGACCAAGTTGTCACAACTAAGGAATCAAAACGCTCAACCAATTGCATGGCTTCTTCTACGTTCTGTGGCTCTTGCATGGTCACCTCCAATCTGGTTTGTGACTTCAATCCTTGCACAAATTGATCCTGAACTTCACCTTCTTGGATATCTGGAATTTGCATGATGATATTCTGAAATTGTGTGATGTAGCTTCTCACTGAGCCAATCTACCTCAACTTCGCCAATTTATCTCGTGCAGCTTGGGTGGCATTTATAGTCTAAAATTGATCCAGTATTGCATCCTTGAATTCTGCCCATGTCAAAATTGGTGTAACAATTTGTTGTTCATCTCTTTCTACTTGGAATCACCACCAAAGTTTTGCCACGCCATCCAACTGGCTAGAAGCCAAGAGAATTTGTTTCCGCTCGTCTTGAAGATTGGTGGCTTCAAAGTAACGTTCACAGTCAAACACAAAATTCTCCACTGTGCTTGGGAGATTCTTGCCTTCAAACACCTTGGGTTTCGGAAATTGAATGTGATCTTCTCCATCTTGAACTGGCGCTCTGTCTATCTGTTCTTGTCGTTGTTGGTCTCGTTCATCCAACAATCGAGTAAGATGCTCAATTTGTTGTTGCATTGCCAGGATAACATCCGGTATTGCCGCCATTGCTACTACTCTATTCCACTACCCTCAATTTATCTAGTTGATTAACACATAGATACAACACATCCACCGTTCTCCATAAGTTACAACTGGAAGTATCAAGGGTTCCTCTAACACGGTGATCATATGTAGAAAATCCTACCCAAAGCGTGAGGTGATGAATTGTGTGAAACGATGCTTTGGTAATATCTGGACATGAAAGTCCCAATGGTTTGGCGGAAGTGGATTTGGTGGTCCATAAATTCCATCCATCCCATTCCTGCTCTGATACCAATGTAAAAGACCAAAACCGAGGAGAGAAATAGGAGAATGGAAACTCACATTGGGAAACTTGAATGAGAGAAAACTCCAAATGCCTAGCATGAGCTTTGGCTTTGGTATTTATAGGTAGCATACAAGGCCCTTGAGAAGCTTCTCAAGAAACTTCCTCAAGCCGCTTTCTTAGAGTGCAAGCTAAGTTAACTAGGAAGCTTCTCAAGAAGCTTCCTTCTAGAAGCCGCCTACTTGGCGTGCAAGCTAAGCTAGTTGGAAGCTTCTAGAAGCTTCCTTCTAGAAGCTACTTACTTAAGGTGCAAGCTAAGCTAACCGGGAAGCTTCCCAAGAAGCTTCCTAGATACTTCAAGAATATTCTAGGCTAATTTGTCTTATGTGCTACTTTGTGAGCCTAACTGACTTCATCGCTAAACTCCATATTGTTATACCAAAGGTAAGAATTGGCTCTCTATATCATATAGACAACAATTATCAATAAGAAAAATAGATGTTTCATGAGTCTAATAAGAGAAGTCAAGAGTGCATAACTCAATAGAAAAATTCTTGAGAATTTAAAAGATGTAGTCAATGAGTTTCAAGATATTTCTTGTGATGATTTACCCTCAAGATTACTACCAAAAAGGAGAGTAGATCATAAAATTGAGATACTTATTGTGAAAGCACCTCCTTGTAAGATCCCATATCAACTATCACCTCATGAGTTGGAGGAATGCATAGCTCAAATGAAGGATATGCTCTAAAAAGATTTTATTAAACCTAACATATCACCATATGGGGCTCTTATCTTGTTTATGAAGAAAAAGAATGATACAATTTGAATGTGTATGGACCATTAGGCCTAAATTAACAAATGGTGAAGAAAAAATATCCATTACCTTGCATGGATGACTTGTTTGATCAAGTTTTGGGAAAAACACTTCACCAAAGTTGATCTACAAAGCAATTATAACCAAATCAAGCTCATGGAGGAAGATCTACACAAAACTACCTTTCAAACAAAGTATGGTCACTTTGAGTACTTAGTGATGCCATTTGGCCTCACCAATGCACCAACCACTTTCATGAGTTTGATGAATGACATATTTTTTCCATACTTTGATAATTTTGTTATCAATTTCTTTGATGATATCTTAGTCTACAATAGAACAATGAAAGAGCACAAGCAACATCTGCAAGAAGTCCTATAGATTATAGGACAAAACCAATTGTATGCCAAAGTCTCAAAATGCAAGTTTGGTAAGTCTGAAGTAGATTACTTGAGACATAGAGTAAGTGCAAAATATATCCAAGTTTTAAGAGATAAAATATAATATGATGTTATTCAAAAATAAGGTGCTCTAGAAGATCAAACTCAACTCAAGAGTTTCTTGGGATTGATGGGGTTTTATCATCAATTTTTCAAGGACTACTTCAAGGTTGCACAACCCCTAAGGGCATTACTTGGCAAGGGAAAGAAGTGGATATGGGAAATTGTACAAGAATTGGCCTATGAGATGCATTACTACATGCACCAATCTTGAAATGATATGACCCAACATGTCCAATCAATTTGGCTATAGATGCATCAAGCATTGCAATTGGAGCAATATTATAGCAAGAATGGAGTGACTGATAAGAAGAGCTGGCTTTTGTCCTTATGAACAAGCATTGGAAGCACTATCTTGGTGAGAATGCATTTGTAGTAGAGATAGACCACAAATCACTAGTCTACCTCAAGACACAGAAAGATCTATCTTGTCGACAAATTTGTTGGACATAATGGTTCAACATGACGATCACATATGTGAAGTGCAAGAAGCAACTTGCAAATGCATTTACCCAAATGCCTATGGTGAAAATTTTGGTTGTAGAGGCCAAGTTGAACCCAAATTTTTGGTCAAGGATTCTATTGCTACAAAGAGTGACCTATAGATTGTAGGAGCTAAATCATTCAAAGGCTTAATAACTAGTACTCAAGGACTCACTTTTCATGATGGCAAGTTATGGATCTTGGATGCTCCAAAACCTAACAATCACCATTCTAGCAAAATGTCATGATTCTACCATTGTCGGTAATGTTGGAGTGGACAAGACCTTAGATACAGTCAAACACTATTATTATTGATCCAAGATGAGCAAAAATGTGATGGATTAAATTTGAATTTTCTTACTTTATCAACAAAATAAAAACTCTAATTAGGCTCCCACAATACTCCTTCAACTCCTCCCTACTCCTACACAATGGTGTAAGTATGTCAACATGGATCTGGTATGTGAATTTCCCAATATCACCTCAAGTTTTGACTCCATTGTAGACTTTGTAGACCAACTCAACAAAATGATTAATGTATCTCTTACAAGCAAGGATGTGATTGCTCCATAATTAGCTCAATTGTACTTAGCTTTGGTCTTTTCTCACCATGGATTGTCTTGAGTGCTCATCACAAATCAGGACACTCAAATCACTAGTTTGTTTTGGAGAACATTCTTTGGCATCTTCAAAACCAAACTTGCCATGTCCAAAATATACCATCTATAAATTGATGGACAAACAAAGTGGGTCAATCACACTATCAAGGACATGCTCTGGGGCTTCACCTTAGAGAAGTAAGAATAGTGGGACACTTTACTTCCACTAGTGGAGTTTGCCTACAACAATTCAATGAATGCATCTACACAAGTCACATCATTCTTCCTCATATATGGAGAACACCTTTCATACCTTTGAACTTAGTAAATATCCACCCAATGGCTATAAAATTTGATATTATCAACATTTTTTTCCTAGAATTCAACATGGTGTGGAGAATGCCAAGCACAAGTTACAAACAGCCCAAAATTAATAGAAACAATATGCAAATGCACATCATAGGCACATGGAGTTAAGTGTCAGGGATCAAGTGTGGTTGCCACAACCAACCTCATGTTAGTTGGCCCTTGTAAGTTCAGGCCTCATTTTATTGGCCATTTTCCCATCATCCATCAAATTGGCGTAATGACCTATCACCTTGAGCTACCGCCACACATGAAGATCCATTAGTGCTCCATGTTCCTTGCTATGGAAATATGCACTCTAACTACTCCACTTTCCCTCCATATAAGAAGCTAGACCTTGTTCAACACTCATTGATGGCACGAAGGAATACAAAATTGAATGGACACTCTAGAAATGCATCAGTAGTACCTACCATCCACATGTGGAATATCTCATAAATGAGAATTGATACCGATTATATGAAACAACATGGGAACCCACAACTAAGTTGACCAATGCACTTGTGTTAGTGTAATCTTTAGAGCAACAACTTTGCAAAGAGGACATTGTGTTTTAAATGGGGAGAGGTTTGTAATACCATTAGCTAGATAGATTAGAAGAAGGTGGAAAATTTTGGTAACATCTTTAGGGATGTTATGTACAATGGTCTAAGTAGATCATATAAAGATGTCAACAAAAGAATACTTCCACTAATAGGATAAAGGTCAAAAACATCCTAAAAAATTTTAAGCCAATTTTGGGAGCCTAAACAAATGAATTAGGACTCAAAATAGAATATACCACTCCCTCTAGGTGAAAAGGTGTTGCCTTCTATCCCTTTTTATCTTGTCAAGATCTTTCCAATGGTATCTTACCCATGCTATTCATAGTTTCTTATAAGAAGATTCCCCAAAGATTCTTTTTGGTCAAAATTGTTTGACCAACCAAATAGGACAAAGATCAACATGTCACCAATCCATACAACTTATCTAAGTGTGGAGCTTGTTGACATGTCACCAATCATGTATTTGTTCCAAGGGTGTAGCTCCCTTTGAGTGGATCCTCTTTGCTATATAATAAAGACAATGTGCTCCTTTTGGACATAAGAGTATCGAGGAATGAAACCTTGTGTTTCTCTTGTGTTTCTTCTCTTGGGGTTTCTCTTGTCCTTGGAGCATTGCGTTATGTATATCTATAGTAGACTATACTAACAATACTTGATGTGACTACATGTCGCATCATCTTGAAAGTGCACAAAATTTTGCCTTTTGGAGTCCTCATATTGGAAGGATGTGATGGTGTTTTTAGAAGGATCATATGTGCAATTGTGTGTCATGCCACCTCCCAAAAACTGATGGCATTATGGACCCAAGCTTGGTAGTTGTATGTACAACCTTGCAACATACTTTTGAAATGTAGTTTAAGAGAGCTCACTTCTGTAATGTTGAGTCTTTGAGTTAATGGTTATGGTAGATAGAGGCCAGTGAGCATCACCTAGAGACTCTTAGCTAAAGTGAGTGTGGCTTGATTGTGTAATTAAAGTCAATTGATGGCAATATTGAGACTTTGATCCAAGTTGAATGTGTGAACTGAACCGATTAGTGTGGCACTTTAGAGTTCATGTAAAACTTCCTTATGAGTTGTGCTTCTAAAGTGCCTCTAGTGTATGTTGTTTATAACAATATATCAATATATGTTATGTTATAATATATTTGTGCATGATATTTTGAACTTTGATGTATCATACATTCTAGCACTCAACTTTAAGTGTCACTAGAGTTGACACTCTTTGATGGTGCTTGATAAAACCCCCAAAATTAGTTTTGTCCCACTTTGCACTAAACTAGAAATTACCTATTTCTAACATTATATGATCTTCAAATGCCTTTTCCAATGCCTTTACAAAATTTCATGTACCTCAACTTCATTTAATCTTCTTAAATAAGCATATCAAGCTAAAATACTACATTCAATTTATATATTATATTTGATTTAGATGGAAAGCTAGAAGCTAGAAAACTTCTTCTCAAATGTTAAATATGACATAATTACATACATTTTTTATGCTTTATTTCCATGAAATAGAGACAATATTTTTCTCTTACTTTTGAAGCTAAGCAACAATTCTCTTTCTTGTTGATTCAAATATATATGATTTTAGCTCTTTTCAAAAGCATGGTATCAAATCTCTTGCCCATTTAAGTTTTTGATGTATGTATGAATGACATATATTTGAATATCAAATTCTATATCATACCTCTACAAACTACAAACTACAAATAGTATTGATACGAGTGATGGTGATGAATTTGGGAGAGTGTGGAGATAAGAGAGGAGAGGAAGAGATGTGAGAAGAAAGATACATATTTTCTGAGTGCTCTCTTCCATATAGCACTTGAGTGAATATTCAATTCTGTTCATTTTTTGATTTTCATTTCATTGGTACCTAGATTGAAGACTATGGAGAATTGAATAGAAATTTATGGGGATTTTTAGGTTTTTTAGGGTTTAAAGTGATCATTACACATTGAGAGTGATGCATTAGGAATTTTCATTTCTAATCTCTTGTTTTTAATGATTGAGCTCCATGGGAACTTAGTTTGAAAACTTTTGAGATGGAAATTGAAAGTTATGGGAGTTTATAGTTGTTAAGGTTTAGAGGATTGTATTTTCTTATGTGAGTTAGGATGTGAGTGGTTATGGTTTTGTAGGTATGGGGAGATATGGAGAGAAGCATCATGTGTTACTACCGTTATTCTTGTGCTAGCCATGGCTATACCTCCCCATGTGGGCCACCTAGAGCGTCTCAAGATACACCATGCCCAGCGTGTCATCAACACTTTACTTCACAAGGAGTAAAGACCCATGTAGGAAGGACGCACAAAGACTATGATTGGACCAGTTGAGATGCTTACGTGAGGCAAGCAACCACATTGACAGCAATGACACTTGAGATTATGCATGCTTCTTCTATCCCTTTGTTGATTGTTCTAAGGGTACCAATCTAGTCATAGGAGTGGTTAGCTTCTTAGGTTTAACCACTCCCATGACTTGTTATTTGAGATTAGTTTTCCATGTCCATGTCTATTCCACATGCTACCTCATACACTTTATGATGAAGCTAGATAAGCATTTTTCCTAACACTTGATTGTTTGGCATGTGATCCCTTGGACAAGTTAGCATGGTTCTTATTCCTCCTACTCCCTTGATGGTATCTTTATTATGATAGAGAGGGACGTGTAGGGCATAGAGAGGCGGCTGCTAGATTTCATCAATTTTGAGAATTGGATTGGGCGGTCCTTCAAGAGGAGTCTATTAAGGCTGCATGTTTTAGGAGATAGGTTTTATTACATGATACCACATAGTCCACTTGATTATGACGGTGTAGGACATTGGGTCAAGCGGGAGAGTGTAGTAGAGTAGCACAAGCACTACATCCTTTATTTATGGCTAGTTCTATTGATGAGTTATCTTTTTCCTATGCTCACTACATCCTATGGTAGGAGGAAGGATTACCACTAGAGGTCTTAGATTATCAGCCGGAGCAGCCTTTATATCTTGATAGGTCACTTTTTGCACAAGCATTGTGTACTACCCCTTGCTTTTCCTTAGGAGGCTTGTTTGGGCTAGTATATGAGCACCTTAGAGATTGCTTTTAGGCAAATAATCCATCTATTGGTTTTGCCAAGTTGATTCAAGTGGTTATAGTAGTAGCAAGAAGAGACATTCCTATGTTTGTTAGTCTAGTGTTAGGTGCTAGTCCACTTCTCACAATGGAGAAGGACACGGAGGATATTATACCAATTGCTATTAGAGAGATCTTTTTGCATTTGGTCAACCGCACCATTGTCCTTCAACGTCATTTCACTTCCAATAGAACCTCAATCACATCAGTTTGGAGTATCTACACTTGGAAGATGTAAGGCTATATCTCTAGGCATTAGAGCACTCCTAGATGTCCATCTGGAATGGGTTTTCCTATAGGTAGATGTTGAGAATTCTTTTAATAGTGTCTCTTAGGCATCCATCTTTAGAAAGCTAGGAAGCTAGTGGATCCTTGGCAAGTCTTATTCCTTTTATGAAGTCCTTTTGTGACTCTCTTGCTTTCTTTTACTACTAGCATGATTTTCATAGGAGAGAGTCACCATATTGGAGTCAATTGTTGGTACACGTCAATGTGATCCCTTAAGGGGATCCTTATTTGCTCTAAAGTGAGGATTTTGTCACACACTTCTTAGATGTTGCCCTTGCAAAAGATATTCTCCATGTGGATGACCTTTCATTATTAGGAGGTCCACAGATGGCATTTAGTATACTCTCCTCTAGTATTGTTCATCGACCAACTTACCTCCTCTGCACAATTCCTCTTTCCTTGTCCTTCTTATCATGTGTAAGATCCTTTGATAGGAGGGCTATGGGAGTCTTTGGTGATGTTATTGGACCATGGACATTTGAGTGTGTAATAGGGGATTTGGCAAGTAGATAGATGGCTATGCCTATCTTGTGTGGAAAGGTTGGCTTGCTATCTATGGAGGAGACTACACCTATAGCATTTTTGGGTAGTTGGGCACTCTTGTCACCCCTAAATTCCTCTTGTTTTGTGGTTGTTGATAGGCACATTTTGGAGACTTATGTGATAGAAGTGGAGGAGAGATCCTTTTCTCTCAAGATGTTATTGTGGCAGACAAGAGATAGTCTATCCCCAAGGGCATGCAAGGACTTTCCATCTTTTGTTTCACTATCATCATATTGGACTTGAGGTTACAATCTTCCTTGGTGGAGCAATAGTGTGAGCATACGTTACATTCTCTCTTAGTTGACTCGTCCATTCCTCATGCTACTAGAGCACGTCTTTGCTCTTGCTATGGCAATAGTGCAAGCCCTTGGATCCTAGGTCAATTGTTCATTAGGGCATTCCGACTCACACTAGCTACTTTCTCTACAACAATGAGGTTTCATCTAGGTTTGATCCACCCATTTGCATCTTCATTACTCACTTGTGAGTGTGGTTCTACAATAGATACAACATCAATCTATATGACATGGTGTCCCTTTGGAGGACATAGGATAGCTAGCCATGATGCTAGTATGGACATAGTGTTTGCTATGGCACGAGAGAATGGATACTTGGCTTTGAGGGAGTGTTAGTATACTTTGCAGGCAACATGTGTTAAGGCAGTCTTATACTTGGTTTGAGATGATCACATGATAGTAGCGGATATCATGGTTATGGATCCTACGTGTAATATAGTTCCAAAGGGAGTGATTACTCATCCCCTTGGATGGGTGGCAAGTACAACAACAGCTTGCAAGGTCTCCAAGTGTAGGGGCATGCAACGAGGTCACCTCTTTGTTCCTCTAGCCTTGGAGTTATATGGAATTATGGACACGGCATTTGACATATTTTTCAAGGAGTGCACAACAGCTTATCATGTTAGGCACCAGGATGTACCACTCTCACTCTCATACTTTGTAGCATAGTTTAGACAGCATGTGTCCATTGCTCTACATACGGCAATGATTGGAGCAATCCATAAGAGAGCAATCACACTAGGTGATGTTTCTTTGGATGCTCCAATTATTTGTAGACAGTACAACTTGCATAGCTTGGATATCTTAGGTGCAGTAAGGCAGATTCCTCATATTTACTCTATTGGGGCTTAGCCCCATTTTACCTATTTTGTCTCACCCTTGTACGGCTTGATGGGGTCTTCCTATCCTTTATGGTTTCTACAAGGCCATCCTTTTTTTCTATTTACAGTATTAATTTACATAATCAAATTCTTTGGTAATTCTACCAAAGAATTTGAAAACATCTATACTAAATTTGACCCCCCAAAAAATATTGTCATTTTTATGCTGCATACACCTTGACCTTCAAATCACATTGATTAATGCTCCCTTTATGCAGATGGCTTATGATACTCTTTTTCCATAATCTATAACAATATAATACTATGACTTTCGTTGGCAAGACTATGGAAGTCTATAATATTAACCTGCCACTAGATATACCTACTCATATATTATGGACGTTCACATAAACTGATGTTGATTACTATTTCTTGCAAAACTCACTAGGATGGATCTTCAATCAAGAAAGTCTAAAGACAGGTCAATATATTTGCTATTATATCATCGTCCCCAAAAAATCACCTAAGGAACTAGATAATTTTTTTTCTCAATTCATCCTTCTAGGCTGCGTGTGTTCAATTTCCCGTGAATTTGATCTTTTTATGAATAATGAAACGGTATGACACAACGATACTACATTTGTGTGAAAGGCGACCGCGTAGAAGAAACGAAGGATGGGAAGACCCCATCAAGCCGTACAAGGGAAAGACAAATACTACATTTGTTAGAAAACATTAATTGAGGAATCACCTTGCTACTACCCTTGATTCCGCAAAACAGGACGCGTGGTATCTTCCCTTTCTTCTCAACTCGCGCCGGAACTCTTGTCGCTACAGCGTAAGGGGAGGAGGTAGGATCTCCATACTCAGATTCTCCACGCACTACAACTTGCCCATCCACGTGGCTCCCAATTGGCGCGCGTTGCCGAGCTAGTATCAAGATCCTACTTCGCCAAAGAAGATCCAGGACATGTTTTAAATCCGGGCAGTGAGTCAGTGACCTAACCCTAGCAATCCTATCACGACTTCCTCTCGATCTCTCACCTACTTCAATTGATTCTTCATTTTGTTGACAAGTGGACACAGCCGGTAATATTTTTTAAGTCCGGGATACAGTTCCTCGCAACAATTTGTCTGCCGGGAATTGTATTCTCCCCGGGAACGACTCTCTAGGCATTCGTATATTTTTGTGATACTCGCCGAGAACATAACTTTGCTTATAATGTACTGTGGTAGCTGTCTGTCCGAAAATGATATTGCCCACACTCTGCAGGGGGATTGATTGAACTATTTCCCGGCAAGGGCGGAGCCCTATGTTAGAGAAGTTTTATAGTTATAGTCCTAACTAGTTGTAGAGACACTCGATGTCGACAAAAATAGTCTCATCTTATCCTCAACGGGTGGAGGTCGCAACATTATATGGAATGTAAAATAGTTCTAATTGTTACAGTGATCGTTCAAATTTACTGTAAATTTAGACACACCTTTCACTCCATCGGGTAAAAAAAAGACTGGGCCATCCACAACTTTTGGCATGGAATCTGACCTTTCATTATTGATGTAAAGATATGTTTACCAAGGTGAAAAGGCACCAATCTGAAGTAATCTTCAGGTTGGACAAGGAGAAAGATCCTTAAACAAGTTGCCACACTATAATGGAATTTTCATTCTTAGGTAGGGAGTTTTTGTTGTTGAAGTAGATTAACGAGCTAATGTGATATTAATTTGATGATTGTCTTTTTCTCATCTATATTTAATTTCACCTAGTCTCAGTTCGGATATGACTTCTAATCTCCTCTATGAGCATTGCTCAGCTAGAGTAGAGTTATGTCTATTATGAAGTTAACATCTCTTTTTTCAATCTTAAATTTTAGATATAAGAAACTTGAAGCCTATGCTTTCATGTTTTGATCTGGAGTTAGTTTTGTTTCTCTTTAAAATTTAAGTTCTTTTCTATAGAAAGACACTTTGCAGCAGATAGGGTACAGCAGATAGGGTATACCATATCCAATACATTTGATTAACTTACATAAGACTTTATCCATTGGAATATAGAATCCGGGTAGATCTTATGAAGTATACAGCACTTTAATCAGATTTACATATGAAGTATATAGTAGTATGATCAGATTTACTGTTGAGAACTTAAATTTCAGTATCTTATTTACCTTTTCATAGCAATATGTTTTACTACCATATAGGAAGATAAGTAACTAAACCTCAATAAATATCTTATAGGTATTGAAAGTCATATTATATGTCTATATATATGTTGTATGTGAATACAAATAGGCGATCATATATACAAATAACATACAGGTCATTACATTGTGTTTTATATCTTTGATCTTTTTATGGTAATCGCAGGACATGACATTACGTTTAATATATTTTAAGCTTTTTATGTTAATCATGTACTTCCAACGATGTAGGAAAAGTTTACACAAAAGTACTACTATGAATCCCAGGTTAAAATTGACTATTTTTTTAGTATATTAGTTTCTTCTTAGATAGGTTGTTCTACCCTCTTTTATTTTTATTTTTGCGACAGGTTTTTCGATATCCCCTCAATCCCAAGGTATAAAACTGGCAAAGAAGATAATATATTATCTAAATCATGAACGGGCAGAATGGTTTATCGGGAAGCCCAAGAACTAGATAAATATCTATAAATCCTTGAAAAAAAGATATTTCGGAAGGAATTTTGTATTAAGAATTAAGAAATTTCAAATAATATCATCTTGAAATTTAATATTTAATTGTATAATTTTCTGAATACATATATTGTATGGGCAAGCAGCTAGGTTAAGTAAGTGGAAGGTAATCTTCTATTGTCCACCATGACTGATAAATCCAAGTGGAAAGAAAAGAAGAATCGACCTACCGGATTTAATAGCTATGTTCTTTTGTTAGGCTTACCTATATAAACATTATTATTATAACAGTTAATAACAAATTTCCTGGAATTATATACAGTTATTATCCGACATTACCAAAACAGCTCCTAAACTCATGACCTAAACCTATTAGTCCAAACTTACAAGGTCATGGTAATTAGATATTCAACAAGTATCTATTTATAACAATCGGAACTTTCAAAACTCTAGAGATAAGAATATAACCATAAGCTATCTTTCCTACTTTATTTTCATAGTTACCAATCTGCTAGTTTACTTTACGAGTTGGGAAGTTGTAATTATTGACTAATATTTCCCCAAGAAATTTGGTAAATTATAAGAAATAAAATTATAGGAAAATACATTGCTTTAAATCTTTTTACAAGAAATTCTTTTTCAGATTTCTATACTTTAATATGTGAAAAAATTTCTAACATGAGGAAAAGAATAAGCTATCAACTCTTAAGTATTATAAAAGAAGGATTGTACATTAATGTCTGTATTTCCTGAATCAATTTTATAGATATCGATCACACCAGTACTAGAAATCAATAAACTATCTAGATATATGTTTTATAACTTCGGATATTGAATTTTGAACTGAAATATTAGATGATCTGACGGAATATTTATCAAAATCCAAGTTCTTTTACACATTTAGGTAAAGAAAGTTGTTAACTTTTTGTATTGAAGGCGCTACAATCTTTGATTACGCTTAAATACTCTTAGCAAAGCTCCCTATTTCTAAAGTAGCTTTACTAAACCTAATTGAAGCTCTATTGTTATTAATGAGACCAGTTGAAGCTCTATTGTTATTAATGAGACCAGTTGAAGCTAAAATGAAATTAAGCTAAATTCAAGTAAGTAGTTGATAATTTCATATAACATGGGGCGGTGAAACAGTAACGACATTAAATTTAGATAAATATTCTTCAATGACTATTGAAGCATATTCTAGATTCAAGGATCTAAAATGTGGAAAAAAAGTACTGAAAAAATTTCTAATAATTATTGTAGCAAATAATATTAAAATTACTAGATGATATACTATATATTACGTAATTTAATAATCAAGAGCTCAACCTATTGAATTAATTTAGAAAAATTATCATATCTATCTCATATTACGTCATCAAATCTAACTTCTATTAAGTTGCATCTATTTTCTTTTCTCTATTTAGTTGCTCTTATGCTTTTCCCATATAGCCTTGCTATTTATTTACTGAAAAAATAATTCATTTAATATAAATTATGTAATTAAGCTAAAATACATTCTAGATATTGAATAGGTCTAATTTATTTTTGAAAGAGGAAAGTGATGCTGAATTTATACAAATACGATTTCATCAAATGGTCTTAAATCATCTCATTATATTCAAACATCATAAATTTTATGCATAATATATAATATTAATATATAATACATATATATAACAAGATGAATCAAGATCAACTCTATGTGCTAGTATTTTGAGCATATTATTGCTTACTCTTAGTTCAGAAACATAGCATTTCGACTTCTGCTTTACGAAAACATATATAAATATTACATCATATGAATTTATGCATAAAATAAATAAATAAATAAATAAATTTAAATACAAAGCACAAAGATCGTTAACCAAAGGTTAAAAATAGTATAAAATTAACACGTGCTTAAGTCTAAGAAAATAGAATAATTTCTGAACGCTAAGATCTTTAACCGAAGGTTAAAAATATTAGTTTTCAAATTAAATTGTGGTTAACTATAAGAACATATAAAATATTCATTTATTTAAACCTGAATCTCAAGATTGGAAAGGAAATTCATTATCTACTCATCATCTAAAGACATCGAACAACTAGCATAATATAATAATAGTGACGCAGACTTATCAACCTAACTTCAATCTCATCTACGGACTCCATCTTAAAGCTGACAACAGTTGTAAGTTAATTATAATATGTTTTATTTGACTAAATTTAATTCAATGTTTATAAGCTTAAATATAGCTTATAAAGTATGTAACTCACCAGAAACATCAGTTAAGTATGATAGAGTTCTAAATAGTATTTCTTTAATATAGTAAAGATCCAGATGACATTCTTTCTAAAAATTGATTCCGATAGATACCAAGATTCATAAGACACGGTAGCCATGGGCTCCCAACTAGTAGCAGGAAGGCGATCTTGATGTAATGTAAGTCACGGAAATTGAATATATTCCTTATCCAATAGACTTGAAATGAACGTGGGGTAACGAGTTAGTGACTATGATAGCCCCCTAAGTTCATTGGTTAAGGCTAGCGAATTGCAGGTGCATCTCAGCTGCATTTCACTTTTTTTAACGGGACGGCGAGACCAATTCGGAATAGGGACCCACACTACTGCTTCTGGTCTTCCAGATCTGAAACCAAACTATCCGGTCCGAACACATGGACTGAGATTCTATTACGGGCAGCACAGGAAGATCTGGACAGGCCAAAAACTCGGCATCGTTTAAATTTAGCAGTAGTTTCGACACTCATGTTACAGCATGGCAGCGCTTGTCGTTGCCAGATCTGCATCCTAGTCATCTTCCACCTCAGGAATAGCTGTGTGGACCGGGTCTTATCCAATGGCCGACGGTCGTGCAAACGTACTTGCCCCCGGATAAGCATCGCGAGCAAGGAGAGAGGATACAAAGGACAGAGTTGACGTCTTGGATCCAGAATTGTTGCTTCGATCTGTGTCTGGCAATCGCAAGGGTTTCTCTACAATCGGTCTCGGTAAAGTGCTGTTTCGATGAACGTTTGAATGATTCTTACGGCGTCAGTATGGTTTCTCTGATTCTTGTTCTGGAGTAGCGATGAGTAGTTTCTGTCGATACTGCATCTCAAATGGTGTGGAAAGCGGAATAGGTTGACAAGTGTGCTGGTGGTTCAAGCTGTTGAGCCTTCGGATTTGTGTCGTGAGCGTAGGACCTTTTCTCAAGCTGATCGATCTTGTTTCGCGGACTGCAAATTGAGCTTCTTAGGTAGTCATGATGGGGGCATCATGTGGTTTCTTTTCAGGGCTTGTGAGGGAGGACTGACTGACTTGTAAACTGGACATCAATTTGCATGCAGAGGTCATATTCAGCTGAAGCTCCCTAGTCGCGAAATTATATTGGAGCGTGGGAAGGCGGACCGTGTCCACTCAAAATGCAGAGTCTTACTAGAATTATCCAGTCTCAAGGACAGACCATCAGTGGAGGCGTTCTGCAGCGTATTTCAGTCGCGGCCCGATCTTACTCCGACACCAGTGCCTCTCAGAAGCTCGAAGATGTTGGTTTCGAGAGCACTAAGATATCGGATATCTTGAAGGACAAGGGTAACAAGGCCGATGGTTCATGGTTGTGGTGTTCAACAGACGACACCGTGTATGATGCCGTTAAACAGGCAAGCGGCTTGCTCACCATGATCGTCCTAGTTCCGTGGAAGTGTTGATGATGAGATCTTTACGACTTTCCAGGGCTATGCACGTCTTACTATAGATTTTACTCAATACTCCGGTCTGTAGGTTGAAAGACCATTTTCTTTTCGTGATATTGAGCAGATGACTAGTCACAACGTGGGGGCGCTGCTCGTCGTGAAGCCCGGCGGAAAGTCGGCAATTGCGGGAATTGTTACGGAGAGAGGTACGTCTGCGCTCTATCTTCCGGTATACTGTAGAGTGTGGTTGGTCTTAATCACCAAGGCATAGTCAGAACAAATAATCAAAGCCGCCGGTCACTCAAATGAAACAAATCTGCTGTTTTCCACCGTACCATTGCCCGATCAAATCGTTCGGGCCGTTAGTCTGGTCGTAGACTCGCGTTTGAGAAGCTTATGGAAAAGCTGCGTCGTCATTGTCAGCGGAGTACGTCTACTATACCCATCTCTGGTTGGTTCTGGTTCAAAGTTTGATATGACTTGAAGTGTACGCGCTAGTGATTGCACCTCCAAGATAGCCGTTACTATAATCTTTTTGGGATGATTGATGTAGTTGCAACTTGATCCTATCGATCTAACGAAGTATATCGAACGATCACTAAAATGTTGCAGATTATCTGAGAAAGATAATCGTGCAAGGACGGTCATCCAAGACCACCAAAGTTGGTGACATTATGACTGAAGAGGTACGTCACGTCCATATCAGTTGCATTTCTCAGAGACAGTAATTCCGATATCTTTCGCATCAATTTATGTATTTGTTCTACAGAAGTATGCATGTCAATGAAAGCTGCATCGCTCTTTAATCCGTATGGTTGAAACGTGCGTGAAGACTGATGTCAACTGGCTTTTTGACAGAACAAGCTCATTACTGTCACGCCTGAAACAAAAGTCTTACGAGCAATGCAGCTCATGACTGGTACGAATCAAAATGGAACTTTGAACCTATCTGCTGTTATGTTCTATCCTATGGGGTAGATTTATTGAAACGTGATGGCCAGCTTGTGTTTGTCGCTTGAACTTCATAATCAGAACCGGAGACACTTTACCAGCACATGGAGTTTAAGGATTCCTGAATAAGTGAACCTCGTTATGAAACGTTGAGCAGAACGCTTCTTCAAGGGCGACTATGTTGTCTAAATTGTTTTGATTTGTTTTATTTGCAGATAACCGTATCAGGCACATTCCTGTGGTGGAAGATAAGAAGATGAAAGGCATGGTGTCCATTGGTGATGTTGTGCGAGCAGTTGTGGATGAACATCGTGAGGAGCTCAAGCGACTGAACACCTTTATCCAGGGTGGCTACTAGGGTTCTCTCCTTTACTTCACTCTCGTAACAACTGTATTGGCGCTATGACCAATATATGCTCAGGGGTTACGTCTTCTCTGTTTACGCCCGTTTTAAGGCATCCGACGTTAAGGGGATGTATTCAGCTAAATCAAGTGGAGGTTACAATGTGACGTATGTAAATACTCCCTAGTACAGTACCATCTATCGAGTGACGCAGTTATGAACCACTGTTGACACTTAACTTGACGATGAAAGCAGAAAACTTGTCTTCTGCTTCACGTACTCAAAAGACGAATCCTCGACTGTGATTTTGGTGCATGGACTACTGGTGTGCTCGGAGGATATGCAGATGCAGCTGGGCTACATTCACAGTGACAAACAGGCTTTTAGCAGCCACAATTCTGTGAATCCGATCGAGAGTAGATTACTCGCGTATGATTGGTCTGCTATACCATTTTTGAGGTGTATGCTAATGGAGGCCAAAATGCTGCTCAAGGCGGAAAAATTCATGTAAATATAAAAGTCATTCTGATACCTGAACTGCGTTCAAGTTGCAAACTTAATTACGATACATAGAAGAGTTTCTCATTTAGTGGCGTGAATGTTCCAAGCATTTGTGCTCCATGACGATGTCTGTTTAATCTTACCGGAGTTGATTCCAAAGAACAGAATCAACTCCTGTTGTGGAACACACGCGGCCGTGGATCATTGTACGAGATTGTTTCAAGCGGGCACCTTCTAATCTGCAAGTTGTGTGGGATGAGAATGTAAATTGAAGTAGTTACGCCTCAGTACTACTGCAGAACAGACATTGTGAAAGGTTTGCTCGACTAAAGCTCACTTCCACCACCAGTTCAACCATTTCCCGGCAGTGGAGTCGTCCAAACAACTTCACCTGCAGACTTCAATTGATCCTAGGACAGATCTTGCTGTAGTTGCACCAACATTTTTGCGGGCTCATTCTCGATCCCGTTTTACGATACTGGTTTCGACCCCAATTCAATCGCCTCACCTGAAGCTGATCGTAAAGCAAATTGCGAATCAGGTCATGGACGAAATGACTCATCAGCGACCGAGTAGACCACACTCTGGTCTGGAAAATTGCAATTGCATTTTTCACTCAGTCGGACACGGGAGTTTGGAGGTTGCAATGTTCCCTACATTTCATTCAAACTCTTTGTACGTAAAGATATATGCACCTCTCTTCTCTTGGGTTTAGAAACACTCATGGTTCACAAGCTTATGACTTGGAAACATTCTGGCGTGTGATAGGATTCATGACGCAAGGTGGCCCAGCCACTCTGGGCCAGCCCGAGTCGAATTTTGCGAGTGTCTCCTGCTCCCAGTTCTTGTCAGCGTACGTCGCAGCACATGTTCCGCCAAAGATTTTCCGGTTTCGTGCCAGATCCCAGAAAATGTAGGCGGGGATCATCGACCCGATGACCGCAGAAAGCCATTTTCGAACCGGCACAAGATGAACTCCGGGTAGCACACCAGAAGGCATGGCTGAGATCAAATTCCAATTGAAACGATAGATAAGGAATCGACTCAGACCTCGAACAATACGCGTTTGTCGATCTGATTTCAAGTTGAAATGGACAGCCGCTTTGTGATTCCGATGTTTCGGGAGGTTTCGAAAACTGAAAACATTATCGCCTTCGTTCAGAGTGGGTTTGTCTGCGATGGGTAACTGAAACAAGAAAAGAGAAACAACACCGGGGCAGTCACCAATCATGACCGGAACTAGCCTCAGCTGGGAGTGTCATGTTCCGTCGTGGTCATCGAATGAATGCGCAGAAACGTTCTTGCTCAAGCTGTAACTGAATTTCCGCATGTTCTTTAGTCAAGAAACGAGCAAAGTTTGGCGGCGGTTGTCATTATTTTACTATCTATCTTTCCTCAAATTATGGACAAAAGAAAGATAACCAGAAACCAGAAGGTGACACTATTCTCACCTTGTTGTTGTTATTATTATTATTATACGTCGGTAGACTTGAATCGCCCTTTGCATTGGTTACCAGATCATTTGCTCTTGAACTTCTTCAAGAGCAAATGCAACTTAGGAAATTAAACAAAGATGATCACTTACCATCATCATGCTTATCGGCAAGCATCTAATAACGAAAGCTATCAAGAGCTTTAGATTGGAGAAAGGCGATCCACATAGGAAAGCAAGAACGAGGGGAAGATCCATCAAGCCGTACAAAGATAAAACCTAGTTGGTAAATGAGTTCAACTCCAATAACATCTGTAAATGGGGTCAACTTAAATGGGGTTAGATTCCAGTAACATCATAAGCAGAAAATTGTCTTACTCCACCTAAGATCTTAAAGTTATAAGAGAAGGAGACCGCGTAGAAAACACGAAGGATGGGAAGACCCCATCAAACCGTACAATGGAGAGAAAAAAAAGAGAGGTAAAATGGAGCTAAGCCCCAATAGAGTCTATATGAGAAATCTGCACTACTGCACCTAAGATATTCAAGTTATATAAGTTAGATATTAGAACTATATAAGAAAATGAGTATTTGAAGAAGCATTATCTAGTAGTATTGTCCTTTTACGGATTGCATACACTAATAATCGACCTAAGATCTTAAAGTTATATAAGTTAGATATGAGAACTATATAAGAAAAGGAGTATTTGAAGAAGCATTATCTAGTAAGATTGTTCTTCTAGGGAGTGCATACACTAATAACCGATGGAGTAGCTATCTATGGAGCATATGCTATCTAGAGTAAACTATAAACTATGAAAGAGAGAGTAATACTTGTATATGGGTATGCGGTTGCATAATCTTGGACAAATGTATCAAATGCCAATATAGCTCTAAAGTTAGAGGAATAAAGAGGCAATCTTGTTGCATACTCCTATACTTACATATCTTGGCTATTGTTGCTCTACTTGCCACTTGGGTAGCATCCAATGGGATGGATAAGTATGCTTTCCACAACTGCGTCATGCAGTGATCTATAATTACAATATTGATTATTATCACTTGATCATCTTTGGTAAACTATAAGTTTAACTTAACTTGTGTTGTCTTCAAAACATGCCAATGCTCCTTAAGTGAAGGATCTACATTCCCATGCTATGGCAAACACTATATCTCTAATGCAAATCATGGTAGGATAACAAATCATATGGAATTTTATTAGATCTAAAGTAATACCTCACTCGCAAATTAAATAATGAATATAAAAATAGAAAACACTATATCTCTATATCTACATCTATATGGGAATAGCGGTAGGATAAAAAATCATATGGACTTTTACTAGATCTAAAGTAATAACTCACTCACAAATTAACTAATGAATATACAAATATAGTGAATAAACATAGATGGAACCTCATCAATATATAAAAAGCATCATTGAGTGCCACACGTGCAATAGAGGAGAGAGCAATAGAGGAGAGAGCCAACCAAAGCAATACACTTGACCAAAGGGTCCAAGTCCAAGGAGACTTCTTTAGCTTTACAAGATCAATAGGTTGGAACCAATGCAAGTCAGAATGTACTATTATTGAGTCTATACTCTTGTTATTGTAGAGAAAGTAGCTAGTGCAAGTTGAAATACACTACTATAAGGTCAAGCTAGAATCCAAGAGCATACACCCTAATCAAAGCAAGAGTTAAAACATACCCTAGTAGCACAAGGAATGGATGTGCAAATAGAAGAGAATGTAAGAGACTACTAAAATTATTGGTCCATCAAGGAAGACTACAAACCTTTAGTCACATAAAAAGGCAAATAAGCAAAGTGTGGAAGATCATCTCATGCTTGTGTGTACTATGGGGGCATATCTCATATGCCCCAATAGTACCTACAAAAGAATCCCTCCTCCATCTTGATATCACACATCTCCAAGATTGGCCTATTAACAATCACAAAATGAGAGAAAAGCAAAGGTGCAAAGAGTACTCAAGTACCCAAAAATATGATAAGTGTCATCTTATCTATAGATTGTAGGTTTACTCCTCCACACGTGATTGATAGAGATGTTTCTTTATGCACCAAGTCCACTATCACACACTCAAAAGTCCTTGTCTAGTAATATCACCAAGACTTCCATGATCTTCCTATCAAAGGCTCTCAAATGTGATATGAAGGTTGAAGAAGTAGGGAGATTCTTTAAAGTAGATGGGTTAGTAAATGAGCAAGTAAATGAGCAATACAATACTAGAAGAGAGTATACTAAATGCTATGGACTCTTTAAAAGATAAAGGTAGTACACATGAGTGTTATATTCTATAAGGCAATGTTTAAAAAAAGTGTGATAAAATCCTTAGACCTTGTTTGCACTCTAAGAATTCATAAGCCATTTGTAGATATGTATCACTTCTTTGGAAGGTAGAGGTGAGGAGGAATACCTATAAGGGATTATGCACAACACTTTTATACCTTGATAATCAAGCTTACAAGATGAAGCTCAGTAGTCAAGTGGTCAAAGGCTTGCCTAATCTAGTTTATAAGGCACACAACGTGTGTATTGTTTACCAAGGAGATAATTAAACAACCTAACATTGCCAAAGTAATAAGCAAGAGAGCTAAAGATGAGTCATGGCAAATAGTGATACACTTAAAGGATCTTCTTATTTTTCACTAACAAGTTGTAACAACTTGTAAGAAGTTATATTGCTAGTCAAGAGAAGTTGAACTTTAGAAGGATCATCCCAAAATAATTAAATTTACCTAGGATTCACTAGCATCTTAAAGCTTTCTACAGAGAGATGCTTATGATATTCTATTGAAAGTATTCTCAACATCTACATATAAGACAACCTAATCAGGATAGATATCCAAGAGTGCTCTAGTGCCAAGAAACACAGTCTCATGCTCTGTAAATTTTAGGAACATCAAATTAATGTGGATTAAGGTGTTGGAAATGAGAACTATGTTCAAAGATGATGGTACATGCAACAAGATTTAAGAAGACATTCCCAATAGCAATCAATCTAATGCCACATGTGTCCTTCTCATCAAGAGAAGTTGACTAGCGACTAGTACATGACTAATTGATATATAGTAATCTACATCCTCAATATTGCTACAACTACCTAAAACAACTCTATAAAACCATTAGAGGAATCATTTACTTGGAAGTAATCTTTAAGATGCTCATAAGATGTCCTTGAACAGCCTCTTGAGTAGACATGTAGAGCTATGCATAATAGATGTGGAAAAAGAGATCTATCAAGATATAATAGCTCCTTGAGTTTATACTCCAAGACATAATAATACTACTTCTCCTTGTAGAGGATGTATAGGCCTAGGAAGGAGACAATGTCATCAATGAAATTGGGCATAGACAAAGAGTGCAGGGCTTGTGTTACTCTACAATACTCTTTAGCTAGACCAAGCTCCTATTCTATTGTGAGCAAGTAGAATAAGTAGTATCGTGTTGCTAAAACTATCTCCTAAAACATATAGCATGGATAGAACTCCTTGTATGATAGCCTAATTCATACCTCAAAATCTAAAAAATCTAATAGCTACTTCTCTGTGCCCTATATACCTCCCTTCTAATATAACAAGGACACCATCATTGGAGTAAGAGAATAAGAACCATGCTAACTCATCCAAGGATCACATGCCAAAATAGATCAAGAGGTAAGCAAAAAAACCTATCTAGTGTCATCATTGAGTGCATGAAGAAGCCTATAAAATAAGCATAAATATGGAAAACTAGTCTCAAATAGCCCTAAAATACAACTTTCTTGGGATGTGGTAGAAACCAAGGAGAGGAATAGGAGAATAGAAGATCACAATGGAAACTCTTGCTTGAGCAAAAATCCAAATGCCTAGTAGTAGCTTGGACTTTGGTATTAATAGTGAAGTTAAGTACAAAACTAGTACAAATTTTCCAAGGAAGGTTACTTCTAGAAGCCACCTTTCTTGGAGTGGAAGCCAAGCTAGCCGTCTACTTGGCTACAAGCTAAGCTAGCTAAATAGCTAGCTTAGCTTGTATACTTGGCATATAAGCTATTCAAACCTTCAAAAGTTTATAAAAGTTTTTTGCCAAGAAGTTTCTTAGATATTTTTAGAATATTCTTAATATTCTTAACATTATGCTAGTTTGACTTCTTTTTTGCTATAATTAGTTGATCCTACTAACTCATTTGCTCTGACTAACTCTTTTGCTAATTTTGTCTTATTACAGATGCTAACCATATCTATGACTTGGCCAATATTCTCAAAAAGATCAACAAGGCAATCAACATAGTGCATGTTAACCTAAATGTCAATGATATCATGTATTTTTTTTCCTCAAAAGAACATCTCACATGGTTCAATCATAGTACTTATGGATCTTTTCTATATGAGCTTTTAACCCTTTTGAGGCAAATGATCTATGCCACATTATGGTATATATTGGACCTCTCTAAAAGGCATCATGTGTAAAAGTAAAGCCATAACTAACATTAAAATAATGATTGCAATATGCAATCTCTATCTTATATCTCCTCATACTTGCAAAAGCATTACTCAAATATCCAATTTTATATGAGTAAATGCTCTGTAACAATATGGAGTTTAGCGACAAAGTTAGTCGGGCTTACGAAGTAAGTCGGGCTTACGAAGTAGCACATAAGACAAAGTAGCCTAGACTATTCCGGAAGTATCTAGGAAGCTTCTTGGGAAGCTTCCCGATTAGCTTAGCTTGCACCTTAAGTAAGTAGCTTCTAGAAGGAAACTTCTAGAAGCTTCCAACTAGCTTAGCTTGCACGCCAAGTAGGCGGCTTCTAGAAGGAAGCTTCTTGAGAAAGCTTCCTAGTTAACTTGGCTTGCACTCTAAGAAAGCGGCTTGAGGAAGCTTCTCAAGGGCCTTGTATGCTACCTATAAATACCAAAGCCAAAGCTCATGCTAGGCATTCGGAGTTTTCCCTCATTCAAGTGTCCAAAGGTGAGTTTCCATTCTCCTATTTCTCTCCTCGGATTTGGTCTTTTACATGCTAACTCTCTTAACCCTTAAAAGAAGTCGTTTCTATTTCATATATTCATAATGTACAAATGAAGTTCCAATAGAACTAAGGTATAAAAAAAAGAGATTAAAAACAAAAATTCTCAGTACTTGCATATCTTTCATACTAAAGTAATCACTCCAAATTCTTAAAAGTCTAAATTTATTATGTAGTCATTCATATCTTCCTACAAAATTCACCATTTATTTGTCATCTATTTATTATAACTTATAACTTAGTTTCCACTTAAGAATGAAATTCTCCACGACTTTCAACTTTCAATTTGGGCACCAATAAATTAAAATTAGAAGATGAAGAGAATCATTTATTTATTATAATTTATAACTTAGTGTACACATAAGAACTTTGAAATTCCTTTTTGTTGCGCACACCCTTTTTTCTCCTTGTCATTGCTTTTGTCCTATCGTGTCTAATTTCAACCCATAAGCTTTAGATAGATTTAGCAGTTCATGATTTTGAATCATGAGTCTTTGTTTGGTGTTTGGTACCAAATATACCATAAGAGATTTTATTAGATAAGATCATACATACCAAGTTTACATTGTAATCTAAGTTGCAAAACTTTTTATGTTAAAATTTCTAAGTTTGAATCACTATATCTGAATTAATACTCAAAGCTTAGAATAAACTTAATTCAAGTTTTTTCTTAGACTATCTAAACTTTAATAACCAAAGCTTAAATTGAATTAAATGCAAGTTTCAAATTTATAGATTATTCAAGTTTTAGGGTGTAATCTTTATATGGTAATGGTATCACTATTTATTTTATTTCTTGAAGTAAGTAAATTTTATAGTTTAGTCCTTACCAATAATAATGAAAAACCAGAATATTATCTTCTAAAATTATATTTAAAATAAAATTATTAAGTATTAAAAATAAAATGAAATATCTTATATATATATAGTTTTAGGTAATTATGTAACCGTGGTACAAAGATCATATTGTAAAAATGTTGAATTCCTCTCTTATTTATAAAATATATTGTAGATTACTTGTTTCTCTTCCCCCTGATCTATACCTAAACAAGAAATCAAGCATATACTTAAATGATATATGTCTAAGATATGCTAAATTTCCCTTTTAAATACTTGGAAGTTCTTATTCTATGCATGATCTTTCACTTGTTAAATAAACATAGAATAGTATTTTAATTCTTTATTAAAACTTTGAAATTTAAATAATTTTAATGTATATGATTTTTTTTCTATTTTCACTTACTCAAAAGAGGAATTTTTAGTTTCATAACATAGCAAATTTAACTTATGCTGAATTGTACTGAATGTTTGAATATTTTAGGTGTATATTGATAATTTCTGATCAAACTTTATTTTCTTATAATTGATGAATTTTAATTACACTACCAAAGTTTCTTTATAATTATTAATAATTGGATAGCATAAAATGGATTCTTTAAATTACCAAGAATTTCTAAATTAGAGATTAATGATAGAGATTTCTCAATGAACATTGAAGATACTTGAAATTTCCATATAGATCTAGAAAATTTGAAGAATGATTTTCACTACTTCAATTACTATAGGAAGTTAAATCAAGTATGGGCATAGATAGTATCATGTCAAACAATAAAGATTTTATTATACCAGTAGAATGTGAATGAGATCACTAATCAAGTTAGTAACTTTGTTGAAGACACTTATTTAATTATCTAGCATTGAGGTAATCTTCTGAGAACTTAATGGGAGAAGTCATTTAAGTCTCTGCTTTACGTAACTGATTTAATTTTCTACTTTACTTGACTAAGTAAGCCGAGCCAATCAGTAATGTCTAACCTGCTCAATAACTTAGCTAACCTACTTAGCAACTAACTGGCTTTCATTCGATATCAAGAAATAAACTTACTTGTTATTAGTTTTATTTTTCAATTACTACCTACTTTCTATAATCTCACTTGAATAAAAAAATAATTATTTTCCCTATACATTAAAATTTTCCAATATTATAAGAAATTCAAAGACGACTAACATTGATGTGTTGTTCTCACTAGTTACATTAATTTTAACGTCATGTATGCCTCAAGCTGGAAAGAGAAGGTGTTTTGAATGGAAATCATCTTATCATACTACTTCAAAAGATTGAAACTGTTTTTTAAAAGTCCCTTTGATTTAGATATTTAGTTGAAATTTAGATAGTAAAATTTCGTAAGAGAGGGAACCGAAAAGTAATTGTCTCCCAAAACACTTAAAACCAAAATCAAGTGCATACATGAAGGACCTAAATTTAAAAGATTGGTTATATAAGAAACTGAGGACTGCCGAGATCTCTGAATATCACTAGCTACGAGATTTACAAGGTTTCCCCCCACCACTGTGTAAGGAGGTATACTGTACAGATAACCAGTCAACTGCTTTTCAAGACCACCAAACTCTTGGATTTCCTCAACGTTAGCGACATCAATAGCCATAAATTTGAAGGGCTACCGTTTTGGTAGATGATAAGACTTCACCCCTAAGAAAAATCTTGATTATCCTGGGAACTTGAGTCAGTTCTTCCGGTTCTTCATCATAAGACTTTCCAGAACTGTGACTGATGCAGCTCCACTTTTGAGGATGACATAGAATAAGTTTGCCATTGGAAACGGCTTCAACAAAGACCTGCGCACGACTGAATCAACAGTCATGAATGAATCGTGGGGTGTGGAGAACTGTACGTCATGATGATGGAGAAAGACCTCTTGCTACAGGGTACATAGTTTGTACAAAAGCTTTTATGACATTCTCTCCTTCAAACGCTGCGAGATTGTCTTTGTTCTTTCGTCTTGAATCAATGTGACTATGCGCATAAACACGCTTACTTCTTCTGGTTGATTCATTCATATCATTGAGTGATAGATACGACTCAAAATCTGCTGATCAGGATGTGAAATCCGTCCAAAGTAGTGTACCTGCTTTGCAGAAACTGATCGATTCCTACTCATGGACCACGTTGCATTCGACATCTCGATGTTCACATCTCTCGCTAGAAAGACGAGAGGCTTCACTGCACTCCGTAAATCCTTGAATCCGCTGCCTTTTTCATGAAAATGCTCCTGCATGTAGAGAGTACAAAGGGCAAACACTTCCTTCCATTTGCGTTAGGTATGATTTCACCTGTTTTGGATATATATCCAAAACGCTATGCGGCCAACCTTTACGGTTGGGGTGCGGATGGTACCCGGATAGTGTTACGAGAGGTGCCTCGTTATTGTAAACCTTTACAGGGTATGAAAATGTTACCCCCGTACATTGCTTATGGGGTTCTTTATAGGGGGGGTT
Source organism: Lunularia cruciata (assembly GCA_948567375.1). Lineage (NCBI taxonomy): Eukaryota > Viridiplantae > Streptophyta > Marchantiopsida > Lunulariales > Lunulariaceae > Lunularia > Lunularia cruciata. Next base: position 48,933,532 of record OX419756.1, on the reverse strand, counting down.
TTTCCTAAATTTTTATTAGTGTCATGAGAATAGAATATGAAATGTATGGTAGGTGTCAGATTGCGAACCCAAGAGATCTAGTCAGCGATGTTTGACAAATGTCTTACCTGAAAACCTCAAGGTCCAGCCTGCAAATCCGGTTCTCTAAAATGTGCATTGAGGGCAAATAGAGTATTGAATCCATGGGCAGAAAATGAAGATCAGGGTGGAAAGAGAAAGGAAAAAGAATACTTGTATGTGAAGAATGGATTTGTCTGGAAATATGCCTTGACTTATTGACTTAGTGCACGTAAAGTGACACGGAAAGAAATCAAGAAGTATGCTTGTGCACTAAACAAAATTTCAGAGGATGAGGATGAAATGTCAGATTCTTAGGATACAGAATCGTTGATATTCTGAATTGAGTGGGATTCTGTTGAGCATTCCTCGGATTTAAAGGAGTTCAGCAAAATGATGAGGATGATATGGATAAACTCAAGAGGTGGTAAGAGTTCATACATACGGTATTTAATTTGAAAGAGAGAAATCATATTGCACATTGTTCAAAACTAACCAAAACATTTTTCCATGCTCTTTATTCGCTTGCATTCAAACAACTGACTAGGATGGATTATGATTCATTCTTTGCTTTAGTGGATCTCTTCAAAGATCATGAGGTATTTACCAAGAAGGATGGGGAAGAAACCAACCATCTATTTTGCTTTGGATAGATTTGGCCACGACGTGAATGGTGTTTGTGTGGCCCAAGAAATCTATGGGGTATTAGTGTAGGCTCCACCTCATTATTTACAAATAGTGTTATAAAGTCAATTTTGTCTATTGCGGATAAGGAAGTTTGTGTGGCCCAAGAAATCTATGGGGTATTAGTGTAGGCTCCACCTCATTATTTACAAATAGTGTTATAGAGTCAATTTTGTCTATTGCAGATAAGGAAGTTTAATGGTTTGGGATGGAATAGAGAACTAGGATTTAGAGTGTCTTTGCACAAAAGGGATTTCCGAGAGGTGTGTAAGATTAGTTGATTGTATATTGTTTCCTTTTGCACATAGGCACACTATCAATATATTATATATTCCAACAAGAAAGTATCTTACTTACTAAATGATCTATTATCTATGAAAACAAGAGTATAATTATCCATTTTGTTGGAGGTAAAGGTCTCAAGAAGGTTTTTAGCTAAAGCTTAGTGTTGCATTTAAAATTAAAAGGTTCAGCTTAGTCTCATTAAAGTGTTGTATGTTTTTGTATTATTCTCACTAGAGTGTTGTGTGTGTTTGTGTATTATTCTCAATAAAGTGTTGTGTGTTTTTGCATTGTAGGGATGCAAGGTTCATGTCATGACATGACATGTTTAAAAGAGTCTCCACTTTGGTTGGATTTAAATCATAGAGGATCTTCAATTTGTTTGAGTGCAATTAATATGTGCTATGGGATTTGAGATATGTTCCAATGAGCCACATGGTTCCTTCTTTCAAGAAAGCTCCAACTTAGGATAAATGTGATTTCAACCATTGTGCAGCTCAAACTCATGTCCTTAATGAACATTGTATTGAGATTCTTAAAGCTAAGTAGTATTCTCCATGCAAGATAAGAGTGAAAATGAATCATACAAGGAGAAATTACTATTTTTACAATGTTTAGTGCATGTATCATATTGCACAACTTCTTGATAAATAGAAGCGAGATCTAAGAAGAACAAGAAGAGAAATTTATAGAGGACACTGATTTAGAAGTTGGTCATGAGTTCATGAAGGCTATAATAGTGAATGCACATCAATCTTGTGAGGAAACTAGACCATCAATGATAAAAGCTTGTCTTGTTTTTCACAAATAACCAAGTAGATTCTTGTATTCACAATAATATAATATTTTTTTCCTCCCAAGTATGCTTGTTTGCATCCTAGAGTTGTATGAGTGTACCATGAAGTGTAGTATGGATACTTGTTGCAAATTCACTATAGTGTTATCTCTTGCACCAACTTGTGTCAAGGTGTTTGGTTGAGGGTTTTAGCAAAAAGAACTTGGACGGTATCTTGAGAGATTTGAAATTCAATTCTAGTTTTTCTGTCATCAAGATTAGTCTCTCTTTCTCAATCCTTGGCTGATTAGAGTTTGACACCTGAAATTTCTCAATAGAACATTGACTCATTGAAGAAATACTTACATCACAACATAATCAAGTCAAAGAAGCTAAATGATTTTGCATAAAGTCATGGTGGCCAGTTTGGGTTTGTTTTGGTTGAGTAATCAAGATCCCAATAGCTTTTTTGAATAAAATTGCACTACCTTTGTCAATTTGTGTAGAAGTGTTATGAAAGTGAAACAATTATCTTCTAGGTAGTTTTTGGAAGTGGGATGGGAAATAGTGAGGATGTCCTTTAAGACTAATATCAATAATGGATGAGGATAAGATAAGCATACATTTAATAGAATTAATTCCATCAAACACACCAACTTTATACTTATTGTATCAATCTTAATGTCTTGTAATATCCATATTATGTATCCATCTATGTAGAGGCACTACACATAAGCACGCAAACACCAAAACAAGTTTTTTCTTGCATCTTCAATATATAACTTGAGATGATCCATCTTTAAGAGCATTGGAAATATTCTTCTTCTTCATTGTTCATGAATGTAACAATAAACTCATGTACTCTTTTATGAGGAACATGTCAATCAACATTCAATGTCTTTCATTATATAACTAGGACTATGAGAAATGTTAGACTCACAAATATGTTGAACTAGTTTTATGTTGTCTTGAGCAACTTGACCTTTTCAACCCATCCCTAAGACCAAGATGAGACTTTGGTATGGCCAGGTTTTCACATTTTGATATCTAAGTTGTTATTCTTGTTTGCATATCCTTTAATATGAACAACAAATAGAGTCCTTGGGATCTTTCGATTGGAACTACATCAACTCTTTGCACCACATCTTTTTAATGCGACTTTTTGAACCTAATCATGAAAAATTGAAGTAATGAAAGTTTGCTTCTTGTTTCTATTGAGTGCAAACTCTATTGGAATAAGATCAATGGGATCTTATTAGACCCTACCCTTGGATAGAATAATGAATCAATCTTGATGGCATAGTTGTAGTCTCCAATATACACTTACACAACTTGTAATGGTGGACACCCCATGAGCCCCTAAAATCCTGACAAATATGACACCAAATTTTCTCAATCACTAAAATCCCAATGAACACAACACCAAATTCAAGTGACAAATCAATAGAAGCTATGGTCGTCATTAAATGTATATAGTGATATATGGCTAAGTTTCAAAGATCAAAATTGCTACCAGAAGAGCAAGGAACACCTAATGTTGTAGTGTTGCTAAAAGCATCTTAAAGCAATTACAAAGTACATTTATCTTAGAAAATATAGTAATGATACTCTTAGTTCCTTGATGGTTTTCCTAGTCCTTGCTAATTCTAGAGTCATGTTGTAAATCAGGGTTATTTTGCCTCTACAGCTATGACTCTAGCATTTTCAGCTTTGGATCTAGCCTTCTCTACCCTAACCACCTTATCAGATTCAACTCTAATATTCTTTGCTTCTACTTTCATCTTCTTTGCTTCAAGATTCATATGTAGCTTCTTCATCATTCACATTTTTGAGCATTTATCTAATCTGTACCTCTTCCTAGATTTGAGAGTCTTGCTCCTCAATTTTGTATGGCTGGTCATGTCTTGTGCAAAAGAGTTAATTAAAGGTATCATCTTGCAATTCCCTTTGGAGGCCTTTCTCTTCTTCCATGGTTCACCTTCTACTTCTCCTTCTTTGTCTCCTTCTCCTACAAGAATCTCCTCTTGGGCTCTTGTGGGAATCTCCACTTGGGTTCTTGTGTGCATTTTTGTAGATGGAACATCCTTGGGTTCAATTGGAGTAAATATAATACCAAAAGCTAGACCTATTATTTAGAGGTGAAAATTGGCTTGGTAACATCTAGCAAGATGTTGTGTATGATGGTTTAACTAGATTAGATAAAGGCATCACCAAAGGAGTACTTTTACTAATAAGGAAAAATTCAAAAATAGCCTAAAAACTTAGAGCCAATTTTGGAGGCCAAAATGGATGAATTAGGCCTTGAAAATGGAAAGATTGCCTTCCTCTTCTTGGTTTGTGTCATCAAGAGCTTTCAATGGTACATCTCCCATATGATTCTGAGCTTCCTACAAGAAGATTTCCTAAAGATCTAATCCTTCTCCTATCTAATTGGTCAAACCTGTTTGACCAATTAGATAGGATAAGGACTGACATGTCACCATCCAAGCAACTAATCTAAGGGTGGAGCTTGATGATATATCACCAATCCATGTATCTGATCTTTGGAGGTGGTCCTCTTTGCTATATAATAAAAAGCAAGTGCTCCGTTGGGGGCATCGGAGTATTGAGTGTGAAACTTGTATTTTCTCTCTTGTAGAGTTCTCTTGTCCTCGAATTATTACAATGGTATCAAAGCAGTTGTTTTAATCCAAGAGAGTGGATCACCCCTCTTGGAAGAACATGAGCTATTGAAATTGAGTAATTTGAGGGGAGAAAACATAGTGCAATTGCTAGACTTGGGAGGTGTTTAAAAGAGCAAATGGGATGGAAATGCATAGAGGACAATTTCTTGCACCTAGCTTCCCATTCTTGAATCCATTCCACATCAAGATTTTGTACATCTAGGGTGAGAAAATGAGAATATCTCTTGTTTATCACTTTGGAGTAGAATTCATGGACAAAGTGATGAATTCACCAAACTTGGTGATTCTACCTGTGATGATATATGATAAAGAGTGGGATTTGACAATCTACATTGTGTTATGATGTTATGGATCTGAATGTACCAAATCCTCACCCTTTCAACATGTAAGTAGAAATCCGTTATGTAGTTAGAGCAAAATTTATGTTCATGGATTTTGTAGTCCATAATTTTGGTGAAGGATATTATCAACCAGTAATAGCCTCTAAGGTCCCAATGGTATTCCCAATAGTTCATGCTCCCTCCCAAGTGATCATTCTAACACTCTATTGAAGTAGGAAGTAGCAATTGAACATTGGCCATGTGTAAGAATCATGGATCCATAGTTGCAAGAGTTGATGCAAGGAATGTAGGGGATGTTGAACAAGTTTTGAGAAATCAAGATGACCATGGAGGAATTGCAAAATCAAATGCATACTATCAAGAATGATCAAGTAAGGCAAGAAGGGAAGCTATCTCAACAACCAACACCAACAATCAAAGTGCATGGAGAGTTACTCATGCCAATGACACCGATCTCAATGAACAACCAAGCCATATTGTTACTGCGAATGAAAAAGAAATGCAACCTTGAGCCTTACATGGAACAACATTCCATGGGAGTAGTGGAAAATTGGATCTCAATCATAAATCGATACCTTTGATTGTTCACAACGTAGATCACTAATCATTTTGTAGGTGTGTTTGCATGTGTGTAGTTGATTGATAAAGCCCTTACATAGTATGATGTTTGGGAAAATTTATTGCTTGTAGAAGGAAGAGATGTCACTTGGACAACCATGCAAGAAGTGCTACTCAAGAATTTCCAATCTGTGGATCCCTACACAAATGTGCCAAACCAAAATCTGGGAGTTGAAGCAAAAGAATAGTATAGAAGAGTATGTGGAGACATTTCTTGATCTATAGGTTGCAATAACCAATATGAGTCCAGCCAAAGCTCTTGACAATTTCAAAAGAGGATTAAAAGAGTGGATTTGCCAAGAGGTAATTGTACAAAATCCTCATAATATTGTTGAAGCCATTGCATGTGCTCAAAAAATAGGAAGGGTGCTCGGAAGAAGTGAAGCAATAACACCAATGCAAAACTATTGAGTTGATATATACCATTTTGGTGGACCAATTCCTATGCAATTGAGCAACATTTAGTTCCAAGACCAAGGAGCAAGACCTCTCCAAGGAGAATGGAGATGGATGAAAGAAAGGAGAGAAGGAGTCCCACAAGGAGAAGAGGCTTGAGCATAAAAACTATGATGTTATAATTGTGGCTAAATTAGGCACGTAGCCATCAATTGTCATGCTGATCATCTTAGAGGCCATTGTACTCCATACAAGCAACCTTTGAACCACATGGAGAGACAAATTGAAGAGGAGGATGCAAAAACCACAACGGAAAACAAAGATCACTTGTAAATGTACCTTGCAGTCTTATTGGCTCGGCAAAGAAGAGTAAAAGTGGGAGGAGGAAGAGGAAGAGTGTGCCAAGATGGAGGAAGAAAAAGGTACAATTAATTGTTGTACATGGAATGCTAGAATGCAATCCGGTGATAGTGTTGATAAACCTTGGAGCAACAAAGAATGTCTTGTCTCACTTTGTTGTAATAGGGTTGGGGATGGAACTAGAGAAGGATGAGAATGACAAAGTAGAGTTACCTAATGGTCAGACAGAGAGGATTGAATCATTAACTAGAAAGGTAATACTCTCTAAAGGAGAGTATCAAGTGGCAAGTGATACAATTAGCTTTTTATGATGTAATCTTAAGTATGCCATGGATGGCGCACTACAACCCTATGGTGGATTGGAGAAAGAAGTAGTGAAAACTAGTCAATGGAAGATCTTTGGGGTTAAAGGAAGATCACAAAGGCAAGAGTTAGCTTTGTATGTCATAGAGACCACATCTATCAATAAGACAGATAGATGTTTCATGGGGTTAATAAGAGAAGTCCAGAGTTCCAAACACAATTGATAAATTCTTGAGAAATTGAAAGATGTGATCAATGAGTTCCAAGATGTCTTTCTGTAGGTTTACCACCAAAAGTGAGATTAGATCATAAAATTGAGACACTTCCTGTGAAGACACCTTCTTGTAAGTCATATAGACTATCACCTCATAAGTTGGAGGAGTATAAGGCTCAAAGTGAGGATATGTTATAGATGGGGTTTATCCAACCCAACGTATCATCACATGGGACTCATGAATTTTTTGTGAAGAAGAAGAATGAAACAATGCGCATGTGCATTGATTATCAAAAATTGAATCAACAAATGGTGAAAAAAAAATATCCATTATCTCACATGGATGATTTGTTTGATCAACTCAATGGGCCAAGACACTTCACCAAACTTGATTTGTGGAGCAGTTACAACCAAATTAGGATTGCGGAAGAAAACAAAGACAAAATAACCTTTCAAACAAGGTATGGTCACTTTGAGTACTTGGTGATGCCATTTGGCCTCACCAATGCTCCAACCACTTTCATGAGTTTGATGAATGACATATTTGGTCTGTAATTGGATAAATCTACTGTCATCTTCCTTGATGACATCTTAATCTATAGTAGGATGATGATAGAGCACAAACAACATTTGCAAGAAGTCCTCCAGACTCTGTGATAGAATCAATTGTATGCCAAAATCTCAAAGTGCAAGTTTGGCAAATCTGAAGTAGACTACTTAGGGCATAGAATAGATGTAGAAGGTATTCAAGTGCTAACAGAAAAAATAGAAGTCATTCAAAAATGAGGTGCTCTAGAAGATCAAACTCAATTTAAGAGTTTCTTGGGATTGATGGGGTTTTATCATCAATTTATCAAGGACTTCTCCAAGATTGCATAGCCTTTAACAACACTATTGGGCAAGAAGAAGAAGTGGATATGGTGAACCATACAAGAATTGGCCTTTTAGGAGTTGAAAGATGCATTACTACATGCACTAATCTTGAAATGGTATGACCCAAAACGTCCAACCAAGATGGCTATGAATACATTAGGTGTAGCAATAGGAGCAGTCCTACAACAAGAGTGGCAAGATGGATAACACCCAATTGCATATTTTTCTTGTAAGTTGTTACTGGTAGAATGCAATTATCACACCACCAAATGAGAAGAGTTAGCTATTGTCCTTGCAACCAAGCATTGGAAGCACTATCTGAGTGAGAAGGCATTTGTGGTAGAGACTCACCATAAACCTCTAGTCTACCTCGAGACACAAAAAGATCTTTCTTGTTGATATATTCAATGGGCAAAGTGAAGACAAAAATTCAACATGCACAAATATGTGGAAGGCAAGAAGCAACTTGCAAATACATTCACTTGGATGCCAATGGTAAAAATATTTGGTGGTGGAAGTCAAGATGAGGCCTGAATTTTGGCCAAAGATTCTTGTTGCTACAAAAACTAATCCACAAATTGTAGGTGCTCAATCATCTAAAGGCATCACCAACACCCAATAACTCACCTTCCATGATGGTAGGTTATGGATCTCAAATACCATGGATCTAAGAACCATCATCCTAGCAAAATGTCATGATTTTGCCATTGCAGGTCACATTGGAGTGAACAAGACCTTGGATAAAGTCAAAAACCATTACTATTGGCCCAAGATGAGCAACGATGTGATGGAATATGTTTTGGAACTACCTACTCCATCAAAAAAATAAGGCTTTTAATCAAGCTTTGATAGGACTTCTCCAACCTCTTCACACTCCTACATAATGTTGGGAACAAGTAAGCATAGATCTGCTTTATGAATTGCCCAAGACCACCTTTGGGTTTGACTCCATTGTAGTCTTTGTCAACCAACTCAGCAAAATGATTCACATGTGTCCTACCACCAAGGAGGTGATTGCACTGCAAATAGCTCAATTATACTTAGATGTAGTCTTCTCCCATCATGGCATGTCTCAAGTACTCATCACAAATAGAAGCACTCAATTCACTAGTTTTTTTTGGAGAACACTCTGTGGGTTCTTCAAAACCAAATTGGTCGTGTCCATAACTTACCATCTACAAACCAATGGACAAACAAAGAGGGTGAATTGGACTATTGAGGACATGCTTTTGGGCTTTACTTTGGATGAGCAAGAGAGGTGGGACACCTTACTTGTAAAAGATTAAGATTGAGGAGAGATCTTGGAGAATGGATGATCACATTGGGATACTTGAGTGTGAGAAACTCTAAATGCCTAGCATGAGCTTTGGCATTGGTTTTTATGGGAAGCATAAAAAGCTCTTGAGAAGCTTCCTTGAGCCACTTTCTTGGAGTGCAAGCCAAGTTAACCGGGAAGCTTCTCAAGAAGCTTCCTTCTAGAAGCCACATACTTGGTGTGCAAGCTAAGCTAGTTGGAAGCTTCTAGAAGCTTCCTTCTAGAAGCTACCTACTTGGGGTGCAAGCTAAGCTAGCCATGAAACTTCCCAAGAATTTTCTTAGATATTTCTTGAATATTCTAGGTTACTTTGGCCTATTTTCTACTTTGTTAGCCTTAACTAACTTCATTGCTAAACTCCATATTGTTACATATTTCCCCATTGCTAGTTGGTGATATCCTTGTCGCCATTAAAGCTTCAAAATCTTGGATGGCCGTTTGTGCATTCTAGAGATGAGAAAGAGGTTCCCATGTGGTATCATGAAAAGGATATCCTTTCTAAAGGACATTGTACTCCCATCAATGATGTTGATTCTTCACATGTTCCAAGTGTAATGTTTGCAACAAAGGTTTGAGATTAGTTTGTATGATCATTTGTTTCCCCCAAGAGATAATGCCTCCATACCTTGGTCACATATAACATCGCTAGTTGTTCTTGATCTCAAGTAGAGTAATTCTTTTTTTGTTGTATTTAGTTTGCAAGACACAAAGGCAATGGGATGTTACACATCTAGGAATTCTTGTTGCAACATGGCTCCAATTGCAAAGTTAGAAACATCAAAATCAACCATACAAGGTAGTTGAGAATCATATGGTTGAAGAATGGGTCTTAAAGACACCATATGCTTCTTTGTGCTTGTTGGTCTATTGAATGCTTGAGTTCTTCCTCAAGAGATTGGTCAATGGTGTGGCTACATGAGCATAATAGTGGATGATCATTGGTAAAAATGGCCAATCCATTAAATGCCCATACTTCTATAGAATCCTTTGGAGTAAGCCAATAAATGATGGCCTTGATTTTCTCTCTTCAATCTTGATCCTCTCTGATGAGATCTTGTGACCCAAGAAGATAACTTTCTTCTGCCAAAAAGCACACTTTGACTTCTTGCAATAAAACTTCCATTGTCGTAGTTGTCTTAGGATTTCTTGCACATGATTTGCTTGTTCTACCTTTATCTTACTATAGATTAAAATTTCATCCAAGAATACCACCCCATACTGATCCAATAGTCCATCCATGATGCATCTGATCCATGAAGACTGTTGGAGTATTAGTGAGCCCAAAAGGTAGAACTCTCCATTCAAAATGTCCATACCTTGTGCAAAAGGTAGTCTTTTGCACACACTCCCTATCAATGGAGATTTGCCAATAGCCATTATGAAGATCTGACTTGGAGAAATATCATGCTCTACTCAATTGATCAAGCAAGTCATCAATTTGAGGCAAGGGATATGCATTCTTCATTGTTTGTTATTGAGTCCATGGTAATCAATACATAAATGAAGTCCTCTATCCTTCTTTGGAATGAATAGTATAGATGCTCCCCAAGGAGATGTACTATGTCATATGAAATCTTTCTCCGACAACTCAATAAGGGTTGTTTGTAACTCCTCTAACTCCTTTGGTGAGAGTTGATAGATTGGTCTTCTCATTGGAGTACTCCCTGGCAATAACTCAATCTTGAAAGGCATACCACGATCAGAGGGTAATCCCTTTGGTAGATCATCCGGAAACACATCTAAAAACTCTTCAACTATTTGATCAACTATTGCTTGACGAGGTTCTTGATCCTCCTTAGATCCTCAATGCGCAATCTGCTTGATCCACATTGCAAAAATAGACTTATCTTCCTCCAAAGCTTGCTCTATGGCTACTCCACTAACAAATTTCATGTCTTGGGACTCATCTTCTTCCAAAGCCTGCTCTATGGTGGCTTCATTGACAAATTTCATGTATTGGGACTCATCTTTGTCCAAAGCTTGCTCTATGGAATCCTAATGGTTTGGTGGAAATGAATTTGGTAATCCATAACTTCCATCCATCCCATTCTTGCTCCAATACCAATGTAAGAGATTGAGATTGAGGAGAGAAATAAGAGAATTAATGATCACATTGGGATAACTGAGTGTGGGAAACTCCGAATGCCTAGCATGAGCTTCGGCTCATGCTAGGCATATTGAGCTTACATATTGAGCTTTGGCTCATGCTAGGCATATTGAGCTTACCAGGCTCTTGAGAAGCTTCTCAAGAAACTTCCTTGAGCCACTTTCTTGGAGTGCAAGCCAAGTTAATCATGAAGCTTCTCAAGAAACTTCTTTCTAGAAGTTGCTTACTTGATGTGCAAGCTAAGCTGGTTGGAAGCTTCTAGAAGTTTCCTTCTAGAAGTGCAAGCTAAGCTAGCCAGGAAGCTTCCCAAGAAGATTCCTAGATGTTTCTATAATATTCTAGGTCAATTTGGCCTATTTTCTACTTTGTTAGCTCTAACTAACTTCATTGCTAAACTCCCTATTGTTACATTACTCCCATTGGTGGAATTTTCTTACAATAATTTTGTAAATGCCTCTACACAAATCACACCATTCTTCCTCATGTATGGAGAGCATCCTTTCACACCTTCAAGCTTGATGAAGGTCCATCCAGTGGCTACCAAGGTTGATATTATCAACACTTTTGTGTTTAAAAACCAATAGAGTGTGGAGAACGCCAAGCAAAGGTTGTAGATCATCCAAAATCAGTAGAAGTAGTATGTAGATACACACCGCCAACACATGAAGTTCAATGTGAGAAATAAAGTTTAGCTATCAACCACCAACCTTAAGTTAGTTGGCCCTCATAAGCTTAGACCTCATTTTATTGGACCTTTCTCCATTTTATGTCAAATTGGCGCAATGGCCTATAACCTCAAGCTACCGCCACACATAAAGATCCAAGGATATCCATCCATTATTTCATGCTTCCTTCCTACAAAAATATGCACCTTGACTGCCCCACTTCTCTTCCATCCAAGAAAGTTGACCTTGCCCAACCCTCATTGATGACACGGAGGAATATGAAGTCAAACACATTCTCCAAAAATGCATCTGTGGCACTCGCCATCCACATGTGGAATATTGTAATCCTCTAAGGACAAGAGAACTCTCCAAGAGAGATACAAGAGAGAAAACATAGGTTTCACACTCAATTATCGGATGCCCCAAAGGATCACCTTCTCTTTATTATATAGCAAAGAGGATCCACTCAAAGGAAGCTCCACCCTTGGATCAAATACATGGATTGGTGATCTATCATCTAGCTCTATCCGTGGATAGTTGTTTGGATCAGTGACATGTCAATCCTTGTCCTATCTAGTTGGTCTTTAGAGCATCTTCTTGTAGGGAGCTTAGAATCCCATGGGTGAGGTACAATTGGAAAGCTCTTGATAAGACAAATCATAGGGGAGAGAAGGCAAGCCTTTTGATCATTGAGGGAGCAGAATCTTTATATTTTTGAGGTCTAATTCATCTGTTTGGGTCTCCAAAATTGGCTCTAAATTTTTTAGGCTATTTTTGACTTCTGCTCTATTAGTAGAATTATTCTTTTGGTGACACCTCTGTTTGATCTACCTAGCCCATCGTACATAACATCCTTCTAGATGTTACCAAGCCAATTTTCACCTCTAGATAATATGTCTAACTGCTTGTATTATAAATATCTTGTATATTTGAAAGGGCACCAATTGTACGAGGCAACATGGGAGCCAACAACCAACTTGACCAACACACCGGTGTTAGTTCAATCTTTTGAGCAACAACTTCACAACGAGGACATTGCGTCTTAAAAGGGGGAGGTTTGTAATACCAATAGCTAGATATATTATCTAGAGGTGAGAATTGGCTTGGTAACATCTAAAAGAATGTTTTGTATGATGGGCTAACTAGATCAGATAGAGGCATCACCAAAAATACTTCTAGTAATAGTGCAGAAGTCAAAAATAGCCTAAAAACTTTCGAGCCAATTTCCAAGGCCTAAACGGATGAATTAGGCATAAAAATAGAAATAATTCTCTCCCTTTAGGAAAAAGGCTTGCCTTCTTCTACCCCCATGACTTTTCTCATTGAGATCTTTCCAAAAATACCTCACCCATGTGATTTTGAGTTTCCTACAAGAAGATTCCCTAAAGATTCCCTAAAGATAGGACAAGGAATGACATGTGACCCATCCAGGAAAATAATATAAGGGTGGAGATTGCTGACATGTCACCAATCTGTGTATCTGATCTAAGGGTGGAGCTTCTTTGGAGGGGGTCTTCTTTGCTATATAATAAAGAGCAGGTGCTCCTTTGGGAGCATCAAAGTATTGAGTGTGAAAGTTGTGTTTTCTCTCTTGTAGAGTTCTCTTGTCCTCAGAGTATTATAGTAAACTCCCATCAATAGTCTTCTTCTCTTCCATTGAGCATATCTTCTTCTATCCCTTGTATATTAGGAACTACCTATGGTATTGACTTGGATAGTACACAAGGAGTAGGAGTATCCTCCTCAATTCTTGACACCAAAGGAGTGCATTCTACTCCTTGGGAACTCTCCTCTTCCTCTTGGGGCGTATCTTTGCATCCAACATCATAGTCTTTGCACAACAACTCAAAAATTTTCAACTAACTTCCAATCCTTGATATTAACACAAAAAAGTGTAGAAATATTAGCTCCACCACCTAATAACGTATCCATTTGATTGAAATAGGGACTTAGATGATTCAATTTTTGATCTATAGTTGACCATCCATGTTTTATCTTCTTCTCATTGAGGCCCTTCACTCATATACATCCTTCCAATCTTGAGTGAATTTGTATGACTTCATATAACAAACTCATTTTTCCTACAATTTTTCCACATTCATGGATCAAGAAACCCATTCCCAAATCTTATTAGAGAACTAGCAATGTAACTAAATATTGTACTCTTGGCAATGGGTTTTTTGGTAGTAATCCCATGAATTTGCTTGAAATATTTAGGATCTTCCAAATAGTCCACAAATTGTGCATATTGATGCAAGACAATCCTAAACCTATCCTCTTATTTCTTTCCAGTCTATGGAAGATCCAATGGAGTGGTCATTACATAAGGAGCACAAGGTATCCATAATACCATGTGATGCATATGTGTAATACCAATAGCTAGACATATTATCTAGAGGTGAAAATTGGCTTGGTAACCTCTGGAAGAATGCTATGTATGATAGGCTAGGTAGATCAAATAGAGGTATCACCAAAAGAGTACTTCTATTAATAGGGTAAGAACCAAAAATAGCCTAAATTTGTAATACCAAAAGCTAGACATATCATCCAGAGGTGAAAATTGGCTTGGTAATATCTGGAAGGATGTTATACATGATGGGCTAGGTGGATTAGATAGAAGTGTCACCAAAAGAGGACTTATGCTAATAGTGCAAGAGTAAAAAATAACATGGAAACTTCAAAGCTAATTTTGGAGGCCTAAATGGCTGAATTAGGCCTCAAAATGTGCAAACGTCCCTTCCATTAGAAAAGAGGTTGGCCTTCCCTCCCCAGGTTTATCTCATTGAGAGCTTTCCAATAGTACCTCATCCATGCAATTTGGATATTACTTAAAGATTCTCTCTAGTCAAAGAGAGGGTTTGACCAACCAGACAGGATCAAAATTGATATCTCACCCATACATGCAACTAATCTAAGGGTAAAGATAGCTGATATGTCACCAATCCATGTATTTGATCCAAGTGTGGAGCTTCCTTTGGAGAAGTCCCCTTTGCTATATAATACAGGCAAGGTGCTCCTTTGGGGGCATCGGAGGTTGAGTGTGAAATTGTGTGTTTCTTCTTCTATGTCTCTCTTAAGGTCTCTTATCCTGGGAAGATGACACTATGCAAGAAGAGGGTAGTTGATTCAAGACTAAGAAAAATAAAAATGGGAGGAGAAAGATGTATGCATTCTTAAATTAGGAGGGAAAAATGAGAGAAGTAGGATGACTATAGACCACATTCCCAAGGGGAGTTTCTACCATGGTTTCTTTGCTCTTAATTTTAATTCCAATTTCAGTTTCTAAAAGTTGATGTACTTTGTGAGTGATCTCTCAAAGTTGGTGCACAAAACAATCATCAATAATACAATGCCTGAATTAATCAACTCTAAGAGAAAAGAACTAAATCTGAGAACACCGACAAGGTGACAAGGAATGACACCCTTGAATAACAAAAACAAAACATGAGTGTAAACGTATTCAAACTTTGGAACTACAGAATTACCATTGAAGGAGCATGTTAGAAATTAGAAATTTGAATTTGAATTTCATTTCTATTTGGGACACATTGCACATTTTGGCACCCGTTCTACTTTCACATGGGTTAACATTAAAATTGCATTTATTCAAAAGTCTCACCACAACCATCACAAAATTTCCACTAATCTAATCTAAGATTAAAAAATGGAAGGCCTGAATAGTTTCCAACCTCCCTATAATTTTTTACATGAACTTTCATTTTTATGTAAATCTTCTTTATGGTCCTGCAAACTATTTTACAAGAGCAAGCTACTCCCATAAAGCTCTCATCAATTCCATTTTTGAAAACCCCTATTCATGACCATGTCAAAGTCTTGACTTCCTTTATTTTTTATTGTGGTTATGTTTGGAGTAAACACCTTATATTTTACTTATGATTATATATATTTTTTTTATCAATCAGATGGATTTGATTATTTTTTCTCTTCAAAGATTGTCTCTTAGTTTTGCACACATTGTTTTAGAGAAAAGCATACAAATACTAAAATCTTTTCTTCATAGCTTGCTCAATAACAATAGTTTATTTTAAATTTATAAATTTATAATTTAAATTTATAAAGTATTTATAAATTTATACTTATTTTTGGTATAAGTATTAGTATCTTATAAGTATAACTATTTAATACTTGATGCAAAATCAAATATAGTATTTTGTCTTTT
This sequence comes from Lunularia cruciata, assembly GCA_948567375.1. Lineage (NCBI taxonomy): Eukaryota > Viridiplantae > Streptophyta > Marchantiopsida > Lunulariales > Lunulariaceae > Lunularia > Lunularia cruciata. Next base: position 48,917,678 of record OX419756.1, on the reverse strand, counting down.
GTAATATTTAACTCTGGTATTCCCATAATCCATAATGATATCATAATGAAATAGTATATCTATCATTTTAGCCATCTTAAGGAACTTTGCTTCATTGTTGCTAAGGAAGCCTTAATATTATTTGTGATTTCATTTAAATGTAATTTTTAAATAAATAATAAAATTCATCAAATGATTAATAATTATATAAGAATGATTTTACATTGTATTATCAAATTGAAACAAAATCTATGCATGTTGTAGTCTCAATCTAATCACAACTAGTGCTCTTAATTGGTCTTATTAAGCATCAATATTTGCTTGATTCATTGACTCCTCCAAGTATTAATGTAATTTTTATAATTTACCTACTGAAATTTGTACAATCAACAATGCAATATTCAAGTTATTTATATAGAATTATAATCCACTTTGACATAGCTATTTCCTGTCAAGGTCAATAAGTGATTTGTTCTAGGTTTCTACAATTGTTTTAGCCTCTTATGTCTTATGATGTGTTTATATGACTTGTGGATGTTGTGAACACAAAGGGCTAAAGAGACAAGGAAATCACATCTCTCAAGTATCTATATAGCTTCTTCTAGTACCCATGGTTTCTTATAATTATCTCAATCTTTGAACAAGGCTTCAACCTGCAATAATCTAAGGCTTTGTCCTTTTGCATCTTCATATTACTTGAATCCATTCATTTCAGCTTGGTTAGGCAATGTTGTGTTAATGATTTGGAATTTGGATATAAAGATTCTATTGAACTTTTCTCAAGAACAAAGACAAACAATTATATTTCTTTTACACTACTTCAAACCTACACCAAGATCTTGCAATGTTTTCAAATTATCTTGTGATAAACAGAATTTGGTGATTACAATCCTTTGTATTGGTGGCATAACAATAATGTTCAAAATCAACCAAAAAGTTTCTCTACTCTATCAAGAGATATTTTTTGATTGAATGATTTGGTTTAAGAAAATAGATACACATTTTTTTTTCCTGGATGTTATTTTGTTGTAGTTCAGCATAACATACATCTAAATTCTATCATAAATGATAAGTAGAAGCATAAAAAGCTCATTTAATATAAGGATAGAATTTGGAAATTTCTAATCAAATGAAGCATTATGAATTGATAAAATAATAATTGAACATAATAAGAACACAATGATCATAGTGATTTGTAAATTTTCATAAAAAGGATTCAACTTTATCCATTCCATTCTAATTCTGATTCCAATTAGAAGACACAGCTATTGATAGAACAAGTATAGAAGATAAAAGAGAAAAGATGAACAAAGAATTAAATAAAGTGAACCCTTATAATATCCACAACTCCATTACATATACATATACGTTGTCCAAGCATGCTTTGTAGTGAAGGCGAATGTTATCTTCCTCTCTTATTTATTCAATCACTAGAAAAGTTACTCAATGCCTTTTGTCTCAAGAAAGTTCCTAAGCACCTTACTACTCTATTCTTAGTACTTAGTAAACAATATATGATAGAGATTATTGTATGGAATTTACTAGTTACTTTCTAGAAATTCTTCTACAAGTTCCTAGTAATATATTTACCAAATTCTACTAAGTTATAATGGTAATTACTATAATATTAAAATTCATATTTACATAAATTATAATAAATTTTTTGTCACATTAGTAAAAATTATCTATTTAGTTGCTACAAAATTCCATTGACACAGAGTATCTTTCATAAAATATTTAATAGGATTTTAAAACCATCATTATAATATATTCCATGAAACAAGATATTCTCTTTCAAAGATTACATCTCTAAAATTAGACTATCCAGTTTCCAAGTTAAATTTATTTAGATACTTTGAAGTTTAATAATAATTATTAATTGGAATGTTAAAATTTATCTTATAATGACAACTTGCTCTTATAAAGGGTTGGTTTCTCTCAAAAAGGTGAGTGAACAAAAGACTTACAAAGAAAATGGATAATTTATGAGAGTTATACTTTCTTTCTCCCTAGGTCTTTGTACTCTAGGTGCTAGAGTATAAGATCTTGCTTGTGGCCCTTGAACCTTAAACTTTATTCTTAGCCCTATATGTATTCCATTCATTCAACAATGGAAAAGGCGACCATGTAGAGAACACGAAGGATAGGATTACCCCATCAAGCCATACAAGGGAGAGATGAAAAAGGTAAAATGGGGCTAAGCCCCAATAGAGTCTATATGAGAAATCTGCCCTACTGCACCTAAGATATCCGGGCTATGCAAGTCATATGGTTTACAAACAATTGGAGTATCCTACAAAGCATCACATAGTGTAATTGCTATTCTATGGATTGCACTAGCCACTGCACTCTGTAGAGCAATGTACACACGCTGCCTAAAATATGTTAGTGTGTGAGAGTGGTACCCTTTGGCACCTAACAACTGGATTAACTTTTACTCTCTTGCTTGTACATATTTGTTTCTATTTTGAGTAGCTGTCTTCGTCTCTCCATCACTTCTAATCGTGGAACAACTTCGAGTACTCCCCACAAGAAATTATATTGAGAGTGGAATCTTGAACCCTCACAAATGGGTATCAAGATGAGCATACGTTTAGCATCCAGTTATAAACTTCTAAATGTCAATAGCAAGCTCTGCACAATGTTTTCTATCATGAGAAAAATTGCAATGAGGCTTCTGCCTTTCATTTCATCCTTCATCCCGCTCTTGTAACTTCTAGCAACCTCCTCGGAGTAATCTGTTCTTGCTCACGGTTATTCTTGATCCCACCCTAGCTAGTGCATTGTACAACTGAACTAGTCTTATCAAGCCATGAGCAACATCCTATAGAATTTTCAAGATAGCCAACGCAAGTGGAACTGCATTAGTAGTAACCTTCGTGTGTAGGGGGTGGACAGTTGATTCTTTGCTGTAAACAACCATGCCACTTTCCTTGAAAATCTCCATGTAACGGTACGAGCAAACTTAAGCAAACTGAACAAACTATGATCACATATGAAAGGCATGTTACATTGTCATGTATTTTAAAAGTAAATGTATTGGTAAATCATATAAAGGTCCAAGTACGGCAATGTTCTTTGTCAGGATATTAAGCCAGGTTCAAGCAGTAAAGATTCTCTACGACTCAAGTTCCGCCCATAGCTGTAGGCAATTACCTTGATTGGATCTAAATTCACAATCTAATTTGTTTTGTTTCATTCTAGCCGCCATTTCATCCTCTGTTCATGAATTGAATAAAAGTACATTATCTTTCATGAAGAGATGAATAAACTCGCACTTGGAACTGAGAGGTGACCACTAAAGACCCATTTCAGTTTGGATATGGTTAATGCTCCTCACAATTATGCGTCATACAATTAAATCTCCAAACTTTCTCCTTCCAAATTTGGCTCGTTCTCCATGTTCAAGAGATTGGGGTATTTTCAAACAACACTTTCTGTTTCATTTCATTTACTCGGGTGATCGGAGTAAGGAATGTTCTGATTAGCTCACCTGGAAAGAAAATCCCCTTCTCTTTTGGAAGAGAGGGGATTAGTATTACTCCGGTGAACAAAATTATAATTATACGGCATGTGTTTGGTTGCACATACCATGTTTGCCCAAATGTTTGGGTGTGTGCGGTGACAGGTTTGGGTAGTTCAATGGCCAATTTACTAGCAGCTCCAAGCTTGGTAGTGTAGCTCAAGTGCTTGAAGTGGACAACACTAGCTTTGTGTAATTTAGTTTTGGATGCGGGACATAACTATCAGCTTATGAAGGTCCCTGTGCTCCAAAAGCCTTGGTAGATGATTGTGTGATGGGAAGATATCTTTGCTCCTTGATTGAACTTGCCATAACCTAATCACCATAGGTACAGTGGCAGCTGACACAATAAATAACAAGACAAATCGAAGGGATTTGATGGTGCAGGAGGGATTAAAGGAACATTGGATTTCAAGCTCCATTGAAATTCAGTGCTTCTCACAATCTATATAAAGGAGGTGAAAATCTTCTTGCGTTTCACAATCTATACAAAGGAGGTGATAATCTTCTTGCATTTCAAGAGAGAGTTTCTTGCTGATGTGGATTAAATTTTGTAGATGAATTTACAAGAGCAGACTTAATATTTGATCCACCTTTCGCATCACACGAGGTCAAAGAAACTACATTGGATGCATAAACATTGATATTACTCATTCAGGCTATAACATCATTCCATTGACTTTATGGGTTGATGAATTCCTTGTGGACTAGGAAAAGCTCTATGCTATGTAATATTGTCATGAACTAACATGGCAGTTTATGGCATGAGACTATCTCTTATTTCCGCTTATTACATTTTGTTGTTGCCGGAGAGGGAGTACCACTGAGGTCCTTAGGTTATTAGCCTGAGCAAATTTTATGTCTTGATAGACTTCTTTTTGCACAAGTGTTGTGCGTTGTGCATTGCACACACTTGCATGCTTCTCATCAAGACTTTTGTCCATGATTGTATATGAGTATCTTAGAAATTACTTCAAGCAAGATGATCTGTCTAGTGGTTTTATAGAGCTATTTCAAGTGGTTGTAGCAATAACAAGGGAGCAAGATTTCTATATTAGTTAGTCAGGTGCTAGATGCTAGTAGACTTCTCATGATGGAGAAGTGAAAGAGAGGCATTAGACCAATTGCTATTGGGGAGGTCTTTTTGCATATGGTTAGCCATACCATTGTCCTTTAGCATCATTCTCACTTCTGACAACACCTCAGTCCATATTAATTTGGAGAGGCTACACCCAAAGGTTGTGTGGCTATATCTTTAGGCATTAGAGAACTCATAGATATCCACCCAAGGTGAGTTGTTCAACAAATGGATGTTGAAAATGTTGAGTCTGGAGTCTAACTGAAGGTTTTTAGTTCACTACTCTTCAGAAACCCATGGCAGGTGTAGCTAGGGCTGGAGTCCTGCTGTTAGGTCAATGAGCAGGGGTCAAAGGGAAGCCTTGACTCCCACTTGTTGTGGAGCAATGCCCCAAAAGAAATAATTTTTTTTAATGAGAGCTCATTTCATTGCAGGAGCACATTGTAAATCTATGAAAGAGTACAAAAATCAAACATTAATGCAACCATGGACGTAGGCAAATTCTTGGCCAAACCACATAAAATCTTTGTGTATGATTCTTTCTATTTTCAAATGATTGATAATTGTTTTTCTAGATAGAACATTTCATTCACAAAAGAGAACACTTTTAATAATTTCTCATTTACATCTATCTTTAAAGAGCTTAGGTAGCTCGGTGTATCCCTAGAAAATCTTATTCCTTTTTTGTGGTCTTTCTATGGCTCTCTTTCTTCCCTTTATTACCAGCATGTTTTCTCACAAGTGAATCATTGTCTTGGAATTGGTTGTTGGTAGATGATAGGGAGATCCTTTAGGGGGACCTTTATTTGCCATGGCTCATTAAAGATCACTCTTATCTACTACTTTGGCCATGCTAAGTTATGTTTTTCCCTCCTTGGCAGGTGATACATACATCGTGTGCCTTGTAGATTACATTAGGCATGCCTTTGACGACTTGACTACCAAGCTTCATCTTGTAGGCATGAGAGCCAATTTTCCAAAGGGTAGAGCATGGTCCCCTTAAGGTATTCCTCTTCACCTCCAAATTCCAAAGGTGTGTATCACATCTAGAGATGCCTACATATTCTTGGAGTGTTAGTAAGATTCGAGGATTTTGTGACACACTTCCTAGACACAACCCTTGTAGAGGATATTCTTAATTTGGATGAACTCCTTCTACTAGGAGATCTCATGTGGCATTTGGTATACTCTCCTCTATCATTGCCTATAGATAGATCTACCTTCTTTGAATAATTCTTCCTTCTATGACCTTCTTATCACATTTTAGAGCATTTGATAGGAAGATTATGGGTGTCTTTGGTGATATCATTGGACTAACAACATTTGAATGTGTGATAGGGGATTTGACACACAAACAAACATCTCTATAGATCTTGTGTGGGGAGGTAGTTCTATTACCTATGGAAGAGATGACACCTATAGCATTTTTGGATTGTTGTGCTCTCTTGACACCTCTACTTTCCTTCCCTTTTGTGGTTGTTGATAGGTCAATCTTGGAGATATATGTGACCGAGGTAAAGGAGAGATCTTTTTCTCTTGAGATGTTATTGCATCAAACAAGAGACGATATATCTCCATAGGCACGAGAGGACTTTCCATCCTTTGTTTCCTTATTGTTAGATTGGACTAGAGGTTTGTAGTCTTCCTAGATGGAGCAACAACTTCAACATACATTACATGCTCTCTTGGTTGACTCATCCAATCCTTGTCTTACTAGAGCACGTCTTTGCTCTTGCTCTTGCAAAGAGCAGGCTCTTGGATCCTAGCTTGAGTGTGCATTAGGGCATTGCTACTTGCACCAAATACTTTCTCTACAACAATGAGATTTTGCCTAAGTTTGCTCCACCCATCTGCATCTTCATTACTCACTTGCGAGTACGGTTCTACACTCGATGCAACAATGGTTCATATGACACGATGTCCTTTTGGAGGATCTAGGATAGCTACCCATGATGCTATTAGGGAGTGTTTTCCTTGGCATGAGAGAGTGGATACCTTGCTTGGTATGCTTTGCAAATGACATGAGTTAGTGCAAACTTTTACTTGGTCCGATATGATCAAGTGATAGTAGCAAATATTGATGATATGGATCCTAAACGGGATGCAATGTAGGAGGGTTTAGGGAGTGGGTTTAGGGAGTGATCACCCACCCTCTTGGATGGGTGGCGAGCGGAGCAGCAACAAGCAAAGTCTCCAAGTATAGGGGTATGCAGCAATGTCACCTCTTTGTTACTCTAGCCTTGGAGTTATAAGGGGCTATGATTCTGGCGTCTGACACATTTGGCAAGGAGTGCATGAAAGCATATCATTCTAGACATCAAGGATATCTTTCTCACTTTCTTATTTCAATGGACATAATATTTGACACATTTGTCAAAGAGTGCATGAAACATATCATTTTAAATGATAAGGGGTATCTATTTCACTCTCACATCTCACTGTATATTTTAGAGAGTTTATGTCCAATGCTCTAAAAAAAACATTGACTAGTGCAATCCATAGAGAGAACAATCACACTAGTAGGTGACTGTTGTTCGGTTACTTCAACTGTTGATAGACCATAGCGCTTGCATAGGTCGGATATAGGAGATTCCTCTTACCGATACTACTGGAGCTTAGCTCATTTTACTCTTTTCCTTGTACGGATGATATGCCTCCTCGTCCTTCTTATTTTCGCTCGCGGTCGCGCATTTCCGGTTTACATTGAGGAATCGCAGAAGTTCATAGGAGCATCTCGACGTTCCTCGTACTTTCTGTACATTGGGATGAGGTGTGAGGGAACTTTGTGTAGCCTTTGCGCTTTGTGACTTAGAAAGGGATAAGACTACTCTACTTTAGTTTAACACAGTTATCCGGGAATGAGGCTAATCGACATCAGGTTATGGCGTTTCCTGGGGTTCTCGAATGATTACTGAATCCGCTAGTATGTCGGAAAGAGCTGTGTCTTGTTCTTCGCAACTGTCGTATGCTATTATCTGGAGTAGCACTCTGACACCGGATGTGATAAGATAATTAGGGAAATTCCAAGGCGTATGTCAAAACTCATCGCATTGTTTCTGCGAGGGGGTGGGAGTCTTACATTTCTACCGGAAGTGGCAGCAGTGCTACAGAGTTTTGACGAGAACGAGGTCAATAGACACCACGGTTTTAAGGGGTTTCAAGGCATTGGTGGTCTTTGTCCGCTGCAAGGAGCTGTCGATTCCTCGAACAGGCCGTGCCCACGAAGCTAAATTGACACCGAAACAAACAGGAAGTGGGAGAAGTTCTGGGAGTATCTTAAAGCTCCTACATTTGTACTACAAGTGCAGGAGAGTAGTGAATTCCAAGAGGGAGGGGAACCCGCTTTGCAACATTCCCTTCGAATAAGACCAATTGACATCGTATAGGTAATTCCAGATATTCCCTCGCAAACTTGCAAGCAAACTACTCTGGAATGAACGTGGAGAAACTGGTCTTCACTCTGCAGGCTGCTGATCGACTGCTCAAACTTCGTGAACCGACTTGCTTTGCATTTTAAAAATAAAAGAGCTCTGAGACAGTACGGCTTTACAGTCTTGGAGATAAAACTTGGTCTTGCTCTATCGCTCAAAGGAAGGCTCGTGTTGTCTGAGTTGAAGTCGGAGATTTGCCTTGGAGAGCTACAGTTCATAGCACTGAGCTTGTAGCAACGGTAACTCTTAGAATGTCTTACATTGAAAAGCAGAGACTGTACTCGGGTTGAATCGTAAGTGGCAAGTTCCTTAAAATCGCTCACAGGTGACAGAGCTCCAATTCTCAAATCACGATCCACCCACATCGTTAGGCATCCACACGAGAACCCAGAAGGTCAAACTACTGTTTAAAAAGTGTTTCATCTTTAGAGAACACTGCTAAGTTTCTTTCGTTTCACATCCCACCATTGGATCATTGATACTCCTTTCTCCAGTGAATAGTTGGCTCCTCTCAACAATACATCTGGCTTGACTGATTCTGAAGCTTATTTGACTGGAAACTGATACAGCGTTTTACTTTTGGTGGTTTTAGCTGGCATGACGGACATAGGAGGTAGAGCTCAGGATGAACAAAATACATCCAATCTTAGTCTATAGAGAAACGGGGTGAAAACGTACGCACAGGCTGCAGTGAGCAATAGGAAGTGAAATTCAAAACTTCCCAGCACTATGAAAATTGGAAAAACGAAGTCGTACATGTAGCACGTCTTATGCTTGAAAATCTAAGGGTATGGTCCATCAAAGCCAGGCCATGGAACAAAAACCCTTGAAAATCTTCAAGAGCTCTGACCTGGCCATTACATTGTTTCACTCCAGACAAACTGCATCGGAGTCAATTCTTATGCTTCAGTACACTTACTGTCCGACCAAATTGCCTTCTGACATCTCAACTTCAGAACACGTCTATCAGTAGCTACGGCAAATAACATTTGACTCATAATGTGAAGCTGATAGACTAGAGAATCACCAGTCATCCCCGAATCCAATCACCTGGTGGCATTTATTTCAATCATCCTTTAACGGACATACGAGCTTTAGTCCCTTCTTTCATCTTGAGCCATTCCTATCCACGTAGGCTCTTTGAACAAAGGTTTAGTCCACAGATTACAACAGACCTGACGGCTGATTCACTCATTGCTCTCTCCAATTCAATCCAACAATACCGCAACTCGGGGATAAGCCGTAAGGTTTAACCCGGGTAATTCATGAAAGAGACAATTCACTGCACCATGAACCCAGGGAACCGCAACAACTCGGTGTGTGAAATTTTAACATATGAATGGACAAGAAGAAAGTGAATAGTATTGCAATCTCGGAACATGAATTAAGAGGGATCACGGCAAGTACATGAGAAAAATAAGAAGAATCAGCGGCCTTTTAACCGTTCAGAAATGTCGAGATCATCACCGGCAGATGCTCGTCCGAAAGCGACTTCATCTAAACTTTGGCCAATTCGCTTGTATTTCCCTCCCGCCTCAACAAATGCCGGACATGGCCTAAAAGCCTTGATAGGCCACCATCCAAAACCTGGAACTGCTCCAATTCCTCCCTGTATCCTCCCCTCCCCGTTGCATCCCCCAACCTTTTCGGGCTTCCCACACGCTGCACAACTCCCTGGTGGAAACTCAGCGCGCTTCTCCTCCGAAGGCACAACTACAGTGCTGCTGCTGCTGGTCTCTTCCGGGGCTTGAGCTCTGAGCCTAAAGGAGGGAGATTGCAGTGATTCTGATCGTTTCCAAGTTTGGTCCACATTCGTTTGAGAAGAAAGACCGGTGCTCGAGATGGAAGCTATAGAAGATAGAGACAGAGCCCCACAACTCAAACTCATGGCGAGAGCCATGTCTGCCAAATTCTCTCGTAATCAGAATCTCGAGAGCCTCCTGTGTGAAGAGCTTGTGGAGCGTGATGGTCACAAGGAGAAGTTGTTCGGTGCGTGCTTCGCCACGCCACGGCCGCACAAATCATCTACCATTACCATGACTCAAGTGATTTCCTTCTCCCCGGACATTATCTGTGTGGCTTCTTTACTTGGCCCGACGTTATGGCGTTTGGGGTAAATGCCGTGTAAAGGTTCCATATACGCTGTAGGGTTTTCACGGTTGCGGCTAAATGCGGTGTTTTGGCTCGTAAAGAATTAACTAGGTCAAGCCTACAAACCAAACTGGGAAGCATCTGTTTGAAATGGTGTGAAATCTCGCCATCCATACGCTTAGCCAACTTATTATGAAAGGTAGCAAACATTTGATATTGAAAGCTCCGTACTAACCCATCGGGGTATACTTCACCGAAGAAATTGGTGACTGTCTGACCACAGATTACAATGTGAAAATCTATTAGTAGAAAGGATACTTGAGTTGGTTTATGTGCAAGTTAGCTTTATTACTCGGTTAAAACAGATGATTCTTCATATTCCTTGAAAGGAGACGTATGTTCAAATCTAACGCGTAGTTCGATCAACAGCTTCGCGAAATGAAATAAATTTAAGCATGCATAGCACCGTTCCTTAGAGTTCATATAGCTGCTAGGCGTTGAAAGTTTCCACTTTACACGTGATGTGTGACAATAAAGTAGATTCCGAGAAAGCGCAGGGCAAGGCAACACCCCCTCATGTTCGACGAGTTTAATCAGAAGCAGGCTTTATACAAATTTGCTGACTGACAAACGCGATACTACTTTCTTTCTCAAACCTGGAATCAACGACCACTTTTCTTACAGCAACATATGAACGTCACCCAGTTTGACTTTCCGCGAACTGTCACACTTCCAGTTGTTCAGTTCTTGCTTCCACACAAATCAGATTGATAGGTGAGAATGCCTTCCAAGACTTTCGGGGACTGACAAAAACACAACACTTCACCTCTCTCTCGCTATTGCAGTAATCTCCACAGCCAATTCCATGATTAGATTTGCATTCTCTGGACTTAGCGAAGCGTTCAAAACAACTCGATGAATTGAGCATGCGTAAGCAATTATATACAACATTCTCTGCAGGCCTCAAATTATCATAAGAAAATCATCGTAGTCCAGTACTAACCAAGAACCTCGCTGATGTGTGGACCTTATGCAAGCCACTCAGTTTACCAAGTGAATGAGCGTGCCCCTACTGTAAGAGTTTTGAGAACAACGTATGGTTGCGAAGTTTTCAATCCCCACCTAGGTACAGCACCAATACCCGGTAGACTTTTTCCTGACGTGTGTGCAACGACTGGATTGTAGTCGACATGGGCAGATTAGCCAAAGATATAACATAATTTTGGAGAATGGAGAAACTTCAGAACAATTGTTCACGATCATAAGTCCCAGTTGAACATCAGATTGATACTTTAGGATTAAAAAAAGCCAACTCCTACTTACTCAAAGGAAGTAGTTCTACAACTGCGATGAACTAAATCATGCACATCTGCAAGAGACACTTGTAGCTTCCCTGCAAATGCTCAAACCAGCACCTGAGACTAGGCTTCAGCATGGAGTCTCGTTCAGAGAGCTCCAGAGGACGTCTTGTGTCAACAACATAAACGCGTCCCATCACAAAGACTCTTTAAAGTATTGATGTAAAGTTAATCAAGCCTATCAACTCTCAAGAATACAAAGTTAGGATGTCAATAGACAATCAGCACATGCTACGACTCGTGTCTCTAGAGCAACTTAGTCTTCGCATAGAAGCTCCGACCCAGTCATGACATTACCGACAGTCTAGGTATGAATGAAACAAAGGAACACGAAACACTTCTCTCTGGCTGGAGACTGTTCCGCTCTTCAGTTTCAACGCCAGAGCTCTTTTCAGAAAAGAGGTCATGATTTAGTAATGTCACTGCTTGATCAAGTGAACGTTAGGGCTCAGTATTTCACGCAACTGATATGCCGGGCTAAGATGTGTCGCTCCCAATTTCTCTCCATCGAAGATTGACACCATACATCGCTAATCTAACTGTTTACAAAGGAGGCCCGGGACTAGGGTCAAGTGCAACCAAGACGCTCAGGGTTCTGCAAAACATATACACAAGGATGATGGTACAGAAGGTCCAGGAGACCATCTTCCAGCAAACCTCAAAGAATTCCGCTGTTGCTTTCCATAAAATTGAAGAGAAAATATGCTCAAATAGATACTCTGTGGAAACCATTGGTATCAGCGGCACCCTTTGCCTCCAGGGTTTCCAGATTCTCATCTTCTTCCCCAAGTACGTGGAAATAATCAGCATTTGCCATCTCTTGGCTCCCCTCCTTCCCCTGCAAACTACCACCACTGGCTTCCTCCAAAACTTCGCTGTCCCACAAGCGCTCATAGCTAGTAGAAACAGTGTATAACTTACTCAAAAGACCATAAAGAGGCACAAAAACCAGGAGCAGAGTAGCCAGGTGACAATTGAATTGAAGAGTGGCAATAGCCTTTCCTCTCATCAGAGACATACCTTCACATCTGACAGTGTAATCACCTTCCCCTCTTTGGCTCAAAACACACCCTTGAGCCATCCATCTGGTTGTGAAAATTGAGACTGCCATTTGAAAAAACCAAGTTCCTTGAAGAATGAGAGCCATGCTCCGCACAAAAGGGGGTAGAACAGCAGTCGGAACTGCGATCTCCAAAGCTGTGGCAATGAGGCACACTCCGATGGGAACCAAAAGGAGAGAGAAATATTGAGTCTCGAGCCCACCAGCCATGTCATGCTCTCCACCCTGGGTTTGATAAAACAGCAGAAACTCCTCGCCAAAAGCAAACAAAGCAATCAATTCCAGAGTCCCTGCCGGCAAGGGTAAAAGACTGGTTCCCTCGCTGATGAAAGCCACCAGAGAGTACAGCAGAAACAAAATGGCCACACCAAACCTCTCCAAAGAAACAGCCATCCCCACCCCAGACCCATGAAACTGATCACTGTTGGAGGCAACCAGGCTAAAGATCATGTGCAACACCGACAAAAGGGCAATAAACGACAGCTCGAACTTTCGGTGTACATTTCCTGCTTTGATCAGCTGCTTCGGCCGCCGCCCTCCTGCTGGACTCAATGAGGATAGGTCTGTATTCAACCTGTATGATTTCACCACAGTGTAAGCTTGCCATAACCCAATCGCTAAAAACCCAACTCCTGCACCGAGCAGCCCCTTCAATCCCATTTTTCACCACTCCGGTTCTTCTTCCAGCACTCCAATCTTTAAATCAAACCCAGAACTCAACCCCCATCGCTGAATCGTCTCAATCCTGTTCCGGGTGACCCGATTTTCTGGATCTGTCACAATCTCCTCATCTTCTTCTCCTCCTAAAATTTGCCGTGTCCAAACTGCACACACATCACCCCAAACAAGCTTCCCGAATAGATCGGTTCTGCAGAAACCCAAATCCCTGCACCTACTGGATTTCACAAACTCTTCTCCTTCGTCCCGATCTGCAATTGACCTTGGAGATGCCTTCCTTCCTCCCCCTCCCCCAATATGTCGGCTGCTGTCTCCTCTTTATATTACTTGAAACTCTGTGTTTTCTCTGTCCAATAATTCTCTATTTTCCTCGCCATGCAGCTGGAAAATTCAACTCTCAAGAACTTCAAATATTCAATTCGAGAGGTATCTTCGTTGTCTACTTTCAGTTTAAACAGTAGGATAAGTTATTTAAATATAATAATAATAGTATTAATTATAATAATAATTATTATTATTATTATAATTATTAAAATATATAAATCTCCTTTTCTAAGTGAAACCTATTAATAAATTATTATAAACGTCAAATTTTTATTTGGCTTATATTACCTTATCTTTATCATATCCGTTAGTGCATCCTGATTATTGTTATCTATTCCATAGTTTTCAAAGTTTGAATGGATTTTCCTGTAATTTCAAATGATGTCTTCAAAAGATACACTAGCTTTCTTTGTAATTTCTTTCTGTTTTATTTATGTTAGTATCTATCTCCTCCCAACCTCAGGGTATATAATGTTTCGAGTTTAACTCTTAATTAGATAAAATGTATTAGAATAAATGATTTCTTGACTGACTTACCATGTATTTCTTTTTAAGATACATAGATATATAATGTATAGATTTTGAACGTGTGTACACTTCATTTTTCTTATTAACGTTTTTATAACTCTTTTCAGGTCCTGAAATAAAATACAAATTGAAAATTCAGTATATAAAATTCAGTATGAAAATTCATTTGAACATAGTAGGAGGTTTCAGAAATAGTTTTGACGGTTGTCTACAAGATAAATAACAAAATTCCTAACTATTTTTTAGTGAACTCTGTAAGGAGATGAAGTGCTAATAAATGAATGCTTCATAAATTATTATACTCTATATTACATGCAATTTGCATTCATTTATAAAAATCAGATGCTATACTATGGATGTTTAGGAATTCTGTAGTGAAATAAATGATTGTCAAAAGAAATGATGTGGCTTCTTGAGAGACTTGCCTAGTTTATCTGGTGGATGATTCTTAGAGTGGGATTTATGAAATTTTTTGGCGGATCCAAAATGCAACTCTCAACTATTCAAATTCAATTTCACCATCTGCAAATGCTCTTGTCAGGAAACTATAAAGTGGTGGGTTTTGTAGTTTTGCATTGGTGTGTTGGTTCAATCCATATATATTAGTGTGGTGAGGGAGATAGTGCGAGTTATGTAAAATGATTTGCATCGTCTTATGGCAACCAAGAAATGAATTGGAGATCAATGAATTTTACTCCAAAAGGGGAACAAAAATTTAGCAAAAACTTGATTATAATGTAGGTTCACATTTGGATGCAAAATCAACTTGCACTATCAAGCAACTACCCGTGGCAAAGAGTGTCTACCAGTGGCAACCAACGTCAACCAGCGTGTACAAGCACCAACGAGCTTTGAGCTTCGAGCGCCATCGGGCAGCAAAAGGCGGCTATGGGCAGCAATAGGCGGCTACAAGCAACGATGAGCAATGATGAGCAGTGACAAGAAACAACGAGCAGCAACGAGCAGCAACGAGCAACGACGAGCATCAACGAGCAACGACGAGCATCAACGAGCAACGGCGAGCAAAGACAAGCATCAACGAGCAACGGCGAGCAACAACAAGCAATGGCAAGCAACGATGAGCAACAACCGAGCAATGGCGAGCAACGATGAGCAACAACGAGCAACGATGAGCAACGACGAGCAACGACGAGCAACAATGAGCAGCAATAAGAAAAATCCCATTTAGTCCTAAATTAACATATTAAATCCCATATAAATTGTGTTCCCGCTCGTCTAGTGCATAAATTTGTCAACTTTTGATTACCATGGGTATTCTCAAACATCATGGATGCTTCCTTTGGTGGCCTCAGTCGTTTAGTGCATAAATTTGTCAACTTTTGATTATCATGGGTGTTCTCGAACATCATGGATGTTCCCTTTGGTGGCAGCCATTTTCACTCTAACCCTAAACGATAAACTTTATTAACCCTAATATGTAATCAATGCACTATGGAGTGATAATTGAAAATTCCTAATTCCTTATTGTCTACGAACAATCTCATATGGAGTGCGCTAATAATAAGGAACTTGGTCCGAACTCCGTAACGATACTTTTTCTATCTCCCGGTCACACATCGTACCCATTTAGTCAATGCTTCATAACTATCTATATGAAAAGTTATGAAATTTCGTATGACTATTCCTGAAATCCCTAGTGTTTACTATTTTATATGTGATGGCAAATAAACATGACAAAATTTCAAAAAATAAAAATAAGAGCGAGTAAAGAGAGTAACTGGAAGAAAAGGAAACACAAAGACATGAGGGGTTAAGAAAAGATATTAATCAAATTATATTATATTATGTATCTGAAAATTCAACTCACATTTCTATACTTCTTTTTAGAAATTTACAGCAGTCTTTGATTAAGGTGTTTGCATCAATAATCATAGTTACATATTTTTTACTAATTCAAATAAATTCAATAATTTTCATAAAATTCACGATTTCATAGAAATTAGCCTATAGAAATTTTTTTTGGACGTACAGTATCTATTAAGAAAAAGGATAGAGGATGTGGTCAAATCACACGTCTCAATTTCCTCGCTCATTCAGATCCATTACAAATCCAATGACAAAACATAAGATCCAATGAGAAAACATAGCAAAAGATTATAAATTATATTCAAATTTAAAATTAAAATGATATATGATCAAGATAATAAAGAGAGTGTAAAATATGAGTATAATCCATCTTGTAGATTTATACCTTTAATATAAAATTACAAAGTATAAAAAATTAACAATCATTGACTAGTTCCCAACCAAAGTCTGATTGTAAGCTCTAAATATTTTGAATAAAAGGTTAAAATACAAGCTTTAAAATCAGTTAATTTTGAAATATGTATGAAATCCTAAAATTAAATTTGATCTAATTTGAGACAGCAAAGGAGATTTCATTGACTACTGTATCGTATAAAAAGAACTAAAAATAATATATTGAAATCAAAGACATATCATCATAAACAAATTTCACTTGTTTATTCCACCTTTTAATATTAATTATTTTAGTAAGTTATAACATCACTCACTAGATTAAATGCAATTCATGAGATTAGATGTAGCTCCATAAATTGTCAGATATTTACCTTTCATTAAAAAAGTCCAAATAACATTATTTACAAAATATTTATTCCAATAGATCATAAGGGTTTAATACATACTAGCCTGTTTAGTACATGGGTACCTAACTGGTCAACGTTAATTGAAAGATGAGCATGAAAACCACGATCATGCATTATCTGGTCGTCCCATCCTTCCTTCGGGTTTCCTACGCGGTCGCCTTGACTCTCATTATCTGGTCTGCGTGGCTTTATTAAATATGTAATTATAAATCAGAAATTTGGATTTTGTGCAGTCATCGCTGTGATCCCCTAGATTTTTTTCTTCCATTTTTCTAATCTGATGTTCTATTCTAATCTTATCAAATCCGTATAAAATTAGATCGTTTCTTAGAACCGGCACCCAAATAGCAATCTTGTCAAGTGTTCTGATGATGCCAATATATTATTTTGCCACGTGTTTGGATGCTGGCACCGTGACTACTACGTGGCAAGGAGTGAGGTCATACTTGTAACCAATATACTTCTGATTTATATTGTTGAGATTGTAATATCCATTGCCACATAGATCTGAAGCGCCCCGTCAGCAAACTTGGGGTCGGCCAAGTCCAAGTGCCAAACATGGGGCGGGTTAAGGCTATCTTTGCACACAAGAAGAAAAAAGGCGACCGCGTAAGAAAAATGAGGGATGAGAAGACCCCATCAAGCCGTACAAGGGAGAGACAAAAAAGGTAACATGGGGCTAAGCCCCAATAGAGTCTGTATGAGAAATCTGCCCTACCGCACCTAAGATATCAACACAAGTAGAACGTCGATCTCTACACTGTAGACCAGGGCAGGAAGCTTCTGAAATGAAGGAACTACATCGCTCGGGAACTTTCTTGAAGCGTGCCGGTTACTTTTAATTCTCGTTAGCTTCGAGAACTAAACCTGATGATGAACCTCCTGTTACCGGAATTTTCAAACTCGGCCCGGTCAGAATCGCTACCTTGTCGCCGGGAATTGTCCTGGACATAGATTATTGATTCGATTTCTTATTCGATTACGCCAAGCGTTGAAGAGAGATGAGGCCATAGTCTCAGCAACCAACATCAGTGGGAACAGTCTCTCTGATACGTAACCCTAAGAAAGAATTATCAGTTCTCTAGAATACGGGAGGAGGAGTGCACTGGTTTACTAGACGAGAAGGGAGATCCAAGGCGGTGAAGAATTAGTCGGAGGAAGTTGATCGTGAAGTACCGACTTCAATGGTGTAGCGGATCGTATTAATTCGAGAGATCTGGTAGGAGCACCGTAATATCAATCCGAAGTCAATATTCTGGTAATCTTGCGTTCCGATCTATCTCTTCTCTCGTCTCTCGATAGGCAATAGAATCCTGTCAGCGAGGATTTTCTGCCTGTCGCGATGTGAGAGACGAGGTTGATTAGGAGATTGACGAGGTTGACACATAGATGCCATCCATTTCCGAGTCAGAAGTGGCGGATCATTATACTGAAATGAAAGAAGTGGAAAATCTGAAATGTCGAAAGTTAAGAACGGCAGATGCCGAGAAGGAGAAGCTTCTGAGAACCTTTTGGTCGAAGAGACACTGTCCGAGGCAGAATCGGAAATGGATTGACTGAGCAGGAACTATACCAAGTGTTTGTCACTAGGTAAGACGAATTGCATTGAAGAAGGTACTGGAGGCAGACGATGGACTTGATCAAAACCTTTGGCAAGTGGCTTTATACCTTCAATAATCAGGTACGTTTACATCAGTTTAAACGTAGCTGGAAATTGATCATTTCTCTATTGTGCTTTATCCTACTAACTACTAACAAGGTGGAGTATAAGGTGTTGTGAGTTGCAAGAGGTGTAATATTGCAGACCACTGGTAGGGGAGCTACAAGATCGCAGATTTTCCATTTAAACAAACTACTGAGGATAAGCGAGATTTTAGCTGAATGGAAAACTCATCGAGAGGCTGGACTTGGATTCTGCTTCCAGGAAGAATTTTGAAATCAACCATGTTCATACTTCGTATTGCCAAGTTTAGATGAGGTTGGGACTGCGAAGAGTTGGACGAGTCAGACATTTCAGATAGTGTTGTAACTCGTGCATACTTTGAACTTACCTAGTCTTTTTAACGCCAAGCACATTGCGCGGTTTAGTTGGGAACAGGCAGTGCTATGGGGAGAACCAGATGTAGCTGGATGGTTGGATAAGCGTGGAGGCACGTTCACCTCCTGGAAGACACGGTTTTTCATACTGCAGGGATCATCCCTTTTCTACTTTCCAGCCCCTTACAATGTAACAGATTCTCTGATTGCTGAAAAGAATTCTTAGTTTCCTGTGAATATAGTTATAAGTCGCGTCAAGATCCAGAATATCAGCATGTTAGAATATGATCACGATCTAGTTTCATGTGCCGTTATCCTTGTTATCCATCTTTGCTGCCATGAAGAGGATCAACTGGCGGGGAGACTTGTCTTAAGAGGAGTTCTGGCAAAACTGACTTTAGATTTCAACCACACAGTTCTGGTAGTGCATAATAATGTTGTGAACTTCGGGGTTGGAAGCCTTTTCGAAAAACCTAAACAACAGGATCAGCAAAAACGATTGAGACAAAAGAAGATCCACATGTTGTAGATACAAGTTCCACTTGGTTTTGTTCCGATCGAGGGATCAGCACTGGAACCTGCTGGTGTTGAAGAAGGAGGCCCACAACGCAAGTATTGCTTCAAGATTAAACTGGGATCGCAATTCGGATTGGCCAAACGATCCGTATACATATTTGCCGCTCCATCTAAGCAATCCCAGGTGACGGCCAATTCTCATTTCTAAAACAAGGAAGTTTCAATTCGTTAGTTTTGTGGCGGTCAGCTACAAGACCATAGAAATTGACCTTGCTAAATGTGTTGGAAAGTCGTACAGCAGTGATTGACTGCTGGATGGTCATGAGCAGGAAAAATGGCTCGACAATCTAAAATTTGCAGCCAGTGCCAGAGCCGATCTTATTGGTAAAACCTCTCGATTTGTTCTGTTCTTTTAGTTCTCGATAAACAACGCAGACTAACACTAACACTCGTAAATTTCACCCGCCCTTGTGTATATACTGTGTGTTGCTTGGAACCCCCTGCCAGATGCAGGTTCTGTCTGGGTCCGATTCGTGGAAATGAGTGCCTAGCTTAAAGGGCCATTGTGAATCCAGAACGAGCTTAAATCTAGTTCTCCAGAAACACTCAAACAAATTGAGCTGGCATAATCAGATCTAAAACTTTATCTGCAACTCAGTACGACTTATCGGGCCAGTATATCACCTTCTTTCCAGCCCACCTCAACAGATCAAGAAGAACGGGGGCTGAATTGCGCTTTAAGCTCGCGAAATCTCCCGCAAACCTGAAAATGCTTGAAGATGCTAAAAGGGGTTCAGAGGGAGGAAGCCTACAGGTATTCATCCAACTAAAACACTATTATCTTCCTAAGAGCATGTATGTCTGGCTACCTTCTAGAACTTGCGGTGCTCCTAGCTATGTAAATATGTAAGCTTTAATTGAGGATGCTAGATTGAAACGAATTTGTATGTAAACAAGGGCTGAAATACTTGCTGCATTAATTCCACGTCAGTTTTCATTTCTGGATATACAATACGTGAGGGTCCGGACAATTCAAGAGATAGAATTTCAAATGAAGACTATAAAAGTATTTCCATTATCATTGACGCTATTCTGGTGTTTGTGATTTGAAGTTCAAGAGTACATAAAAGGTGCTAAGGTTCTTTGCATACACTAACGTTCTAATCGGCATAATCTTGCTCAAGTAGTTCCAGATTGTGTACAACGATCGGTCACGAGAAGATTCGATGTTGTTTGTGAACAGAACAATATAAGGGATGTCCTGATACAAGCTCAATTTCAACCAGGCAGAGCTGGCGAAACTGATGGCACAGTTGAGCATTCTTCAGAAGCAGGCTTCTGATGTCAAAGCTCGAACTGACCATGTTGAAGTGTGTGTGATGCGTGCTCTTGCTATATGGGATTTGTATTCGCATCGTCTATCTGGTAAGTACAGGCAAGAAGTCGCACTAAGCACATACTGATAATTCAGCCCTAATTCACCAGTTATCAGTATGCATTGGGGTGTGGACTAAGGGAATGACATTGTTCCAACGATTACAATTGAAGTGACAAAGGAGAGACTTTGGCCACAGAAAATACAATTCTAACAACTTGCTCCCTCGCGGGTTGGAGGTCTATATGACCTATGCTACCAGGTTGAACGTATGTATGAGCTGTTCTAAAAGTAGGGAGCACGATCTTTAAACTGCGGTGGGATTTAGCATCGATGACGTTCATGTGATTCCATGTGTGGTCATTTTGTATATCTCGACATAGGAAGCGAGAACAAAGAGTTTAGGAACAAGCTAGCGAAAGAGCTTGAACTTTCAACTGAGCTGAATGAGATGTTCGAAACAAAGGGTGCATTTATGCAGGGCCGCAGACTTGAAGTTGTGAGTAGTCTGTCTTCGTTTCTTCTCCTTCTTAATGTGAAACGTAGTGCCTTTTTGAGAAGTTGGAACCTCTATTGCTTCTCATACTTGTGTTTGATGTGAGATTGTGGAGTAGCTGTGGTCTGGACGTGCCTCGCCTGACGTTTTGGACCTTGTCTTTTGATCAAGTAAGTGTCCTCTGCAGGTTGAACCTCAAATTGCTGATATGAAGCCCTAATTCAGTATTCCTGTCTGTCCTTTCGAATTCCAGCTGGATGAAGATGCGAGGACTGAACTTCGTAGCGTGTGTGAGAAAGCTTTGGCAAAAGTTCAGGAACATGAAGCAAGGGTACTCACTAAGCACTCAAAAGGTTGCATGATATGATTAGGAGGACTATTTGGGAGTGTTTGTGGGTGAGCCTTTTACCAGACAACTAGGTCCAAAAGCAGGTGACAAATATGCATTCTTCCTTTGTAGCAAAATGGAGAATCTATTTGGCCTTCAACCCTATTTTCTCCCGAAATTTGCTTGATAGATCTGTATCCTTTGAAGCTGCAGATCCGAGTGAAGGCACCGCGGTATACGACCGAAGTCAATCCATACATATTTCTGGAAAATGACTCCCAGTTCATCCACACTTCTGAGATGTTTACAATTTGCTCAAAGTCGACAGGAGCAAAGAAGCTGCTGGCTCTCCAGAAAAGGGCAGCAAAACGCGGGACTGATGATGGAAGACATGGACGGGTCCATTCTACGGTAGAAGCTGCGAAGTCCATGGCTAGCCACGCAGCAGGTGCTGCTGCACATAAGATACCAGATATAAGACACGAGTTTTCAGCTGTTACCAAGTATATAGAGAAAGGAAAGGCCATCAGAATGGGTTCAGCACTCCGAAACGGTGCAGGAAAGGCGGCCTTCGCAGCTTTCAGTTGGATAGCCTTAGGCAAAGCACAACTTGAAAGGTTTGGTCCTACAGCTTGCGCGTCATCACCAAGAGCGAGATCAGGACCAAGACCAAGACCAAGACCAAGACCTGCCAGTGCTGGTGATATTGCTGAGGTTTCGAGACGAGAAAGACCTATCAGTAATCAGTCTGAAGGTGAAACGAGTGACTTCGCTGTAAGGGGATCCGCCTTAGATGATGAAAGAGCAGGCGAAGATCCAGATACAGACAACGATACCGACGCCGACACCGACACGGAGACGGAGTCGGAATCGGAGTCGGAACCACGGAGGATATCAACGAGATTGATAAAATAGTTGCCAGACATTCTCGACTCCTGGGTACGATTGCTGGATTCCGTTATGGTTCTTTGAAGCTATCTGAGGGCGAACTTCCACTTACGCGTAAGAAATCTCCATAAGTATCGGAGGCCACCTCATTATTCTCAGCCACGATCAAGTTTTCTACTAAAAGGCTAGGGTAGACAAGAAATTCCTAGCCACGATCAGCTCGTCTGCGGGAATAGGAAGGGAACGGTAAACAAGAATGGGATCCTGAGTAATGTCGAATGTTAGTGCTTTTCAGTCGCAAACGGCTTTTTCTACCGGAATGCAACGCTTCTAGAACTTCTCCACATCCCCAGTGCTATACCAGCCCTCTTCATCACAGCAGTGTCCTCACTCTTCACAGCAGATCTACAAGTCAAGTCTCCACAACAAGAGTTCCGGTTCTCGGGCGACTAAATAGAACAACTTACCCACATTACATTAAGAGTCGAAGTAACACTTAATTGCCAAATTTTTAGAGGGCGGTAGAGTTCTGCAAAGTGATCTCTGCAGTAGGGTGACAAATCTTACACGGGGAGAAATAGATCCACATTCTACACTAATGTCAAACTTTGAGAACCTCCAAAATGCATTACTTCAAAATGAATCACATTCCCTTGAGTTCCTGGTGCCACTCGTGTCGTGCTTCGTCTACACAGATTTCGGTCTCTGAGCCTAGCACTAAGGCGAAGACTGGACACAAGTAAGTTCTACATTTTGATCGGTGCAGAAGGGTGACAATCTTCCACGGGGAGGAACAGATCAACATTCTACACTGGTGTCCGAACTTTGAGAACCTTCAGCTCCCTCATAGTCCCCCGAGGTAGATTCAGTAGACACCTAGAGCTCACTGGTTCAACCATGCAAAACTTTCTAAATGGATCACAATCCCCTGGGAATGACTTCTTGGTGCCACTCGCGTCGTGCTTTGTCTACATCGATATCGGTTTATGACCCCAGCACTAAAGCAAAGATTCGACACAACACAGCTCGAGGCAGATCCAGGACCCACATAAGTCGCTTCTCAACTCACAATTCATCGTGCTTCCAAATTAGCCAGAGGATAGAAAAACGTGCCGGCGCTTCCTTTCTACATTTCAAGATAGAACTCTCACCGAGAGTTCTAAAGACAAGGGAGCCTCTGAGCAGAAAGTGTGAAGCAGCAATCCTCATTCTCACGTGCAGTATTAACCAAGTGTATAAGCAAAACATGACAGAGTTCTCAAAGGTAGACGCTTAAAACAAAAGCAACACATTGATGAAGACGTGTTTATATAAAGCCTTGCCACGTGACTTTGATCGGTTATCCAGCATCTCATAGGTTCTACTGGTTTGCAACTCCCCATCTTCCCATGCATCTTAAGTGGGTAGGGCAGATTTCTCATATGATAGTATGATAAGAACTTTTGTTCTTTCGTTTTGAACTTTGAAGTAGAAGGTTTGTCAATCATTCTAATCTCTAATCAGACATCACTAACACATAGCAATACTAGACTTCTCTTCTTGTATCAGAGTTCAAAGACAATAAACAAGTTCACTCACCCAGCATTACTAACACCCAACACTAAAATAGCATAGAACACACTTTGAGGTGATATAAAGCAACTCAAGACTTCACTAAATGCTAGGGGTTGGTGTTGGTGTTGGGAATATGGAAACGTTCTTTTTACTTCTGCGGACAATAGAACGTTTCAAAATGTTTTAAATTGTTTTAAAAACGTTTTTCTTCTTCTTTTCTTGGTGCACGCGGGTCTGTCACCTGTGTAGTCTCATTATCCTAGTATACAAGGAAGTTTGGGGCTTTCAGGTCTGTGTGGCTTTGTCTGACCAGGGTGCTTGCTCCACAAATTGATTGTTCTTTGTTTTGTCAAATACAAGTGTCCCTGGCGAAGATCTGAAGGGGGGGCTGACCGAGAGCATTTTGGTCAGGAGTTTGAAGACGTTGTGTTCAAATCGATGCATATTCAGTACTTGCACTGCCGCTCAGTTGTTTCATCTATGTCAAATAATTGGAAAATGCATCTTGCAAATTGCTTGAAGAAGTCTCTTGCTACTGGATATCTTGATAATCAAATGAACTGGCTTCAATAGTCTATTTTATATACCCGAGTCACTGTAGTTGTATATCATTCTTTTTCCTTGGTGAACTGTGATGTGCTCTGTACAATTAAAAAGAATATTTTATCAAAATTGTGGTTTTTTAAATGTGTTTTAAATCGTCCTATTTTAAAACGAGAAACAAACAAACGTTTCCCTAGTTGGGAATCACTCTTGTAGAAAATTTGACTCAAACTAGTGCAGAAAACATTTATATATACACATAAGAAAACCCTAGGAGATGGCTTTGCACAACCTTAATTTCACTATGTTGGTGTTGGGAATCACTCTTGTAGAAAAATTAACTCAAACTAGTGCATAAAACATTCATATATACACGCAAACCCTAGGAGGTGGCTTTGCACAACCCTAATTAGGGCTGCGCCCCACTTTACCCCAAGTAGATATCTATTAGAGCTCTAGAGGAATCTAACAAAACCCTAAAAACTGGAGAAATCACTAAATAGAGATTAACTAAAACTAACACTCCCACTTAATGAGAGTTTAAGACAATTCTCATTTCTGCTACACATTTTATGTGTTCATCTTTAGGTAGTGCTTTTATAAACACATTTGTTGTCATCTCCAATGTAGGACATCAAACTAATTTCACAACATTCTCCTTTTCTTTCTCTTTTTCAAATCTTCTTCTAATCTCAATGTGCTTATGAGTCCTTGGGTGATGTACATGATTTTTTCTGAGTGCTATACTTCATGTATTATCACATTACAATGTAGTAGAACTTTCATGCTCAAAACCCAACTCCTTAAGAAGTCTCATGTTCCATATGACTTCTTGAGTAGCATTTGAGGTTTGCTTTCAATATATCTATCTGGAACATCCATGTAGATAGACTCTCTCAAATCTCCATTGAGAAAGGCTATATTTCACATCTAATTGCTCCACTTCCCAATCTCTCTCTGCTGCAAGAGCTAGAAGCAAATAGATCCATACCTGGAAACAGGTGCAAAAGTTTTTGAATAATCTATTGATGCCTTCTGATTGAAGCCCTATGCAACAAGTCTTGCCTTGTACTTCAAGATCTCATTCTCAGCTCCACATTTCACATTGAAAACCCATTTACAACCAATTACTTTTCTGCCTGGTGGTAAGTCAGCTAGTACTCATGTACCATTAGTCTGAAGAGACTTCTTCTCTTTTGCTACAACCAACTCCCATTGACTCAAATCTGGTCTGACTATAGCTTGCTACAAAGTGTCTGGATCACAATCTTCATGAAAAATGTAAGATTCTTCTAACATTTCTTTTGATAGAAAGCCAAGTTTGTCAATAGGTTTTGTATCTTTGTGTGATCTTCTTGGCTTTGTGCTCAAAAGTTTCATGTCATCTCTTGACATCTCTGTAATCTCACTCAGAGATTCTGCATCTGCAATATGCTTATGAGAGTCTTCTTCTGTAGTATTAGAGTCAGAAACCACCGGCTGTTTAGGCCTTTTTTTGTACACCTTCAGCCTCTCCTTTAGTGAACCATCAGCTTCAGGTAAAGATTGCTCTTCTGATGATTAATCTAAAGAACTGATTGTGCAGCTTGGGAAGATAGATTGATGAGGCCGATCAAATTGATCAACTTGTTTCTGCAACTCATCACTGTTCTCAACCAAGTCCTCAATTCATCAAAATGTACATCTCTACTTCTGATGATCTGTCCAGACTTATGATTATCCAGAAGATATCCTTTCAGACCCTCTTCATATCCTACAAAAAGCATTCTCTCAGCCTTCTTTGTGAACTTCCTCCTTTGCTCCTTGGGAATATGAACTTAGGCAGGACATCCAAAAACTTTCAAAGTTGAAATATTAGGTGTCTTACCACTCCAGCATTCATCAAGAGTTTTTCCTTGCAATGCTGTGGTACCACTGATATTTCTAAGAAAATTGGCAGTGCTAATTTCACCTCAAAACTTTCTCTCCAACTTGGCATGTTGTAGCATTGCCAATGCTTTGTCCACCAGTGTCCTATTCAACCTTTTTGCAACTCCATTCTGTGCAGGATTATCTTTGGCATACAGTCAAGAAGAATTCCTTTCTCTGATAGAAAAGAGAGGAATTTCTCATTCTTGTACTCTTTGCCTCCATCTGTTCTTAATCTCTTGACTTTCATCCTAGTCTGCAACTCAGCCATGGCTACAAAGTTCTGGAATTTTTGTAGCACTTCATCCTTGCTTTTCATGAGATAGATAAACCTCTTTCTAGTGTAATCATCCACAAAGCAAATATAGTAGGTTGCTCCATTCAATGACTTCTCAGACATGTATCCCCATGCATCAGAATGCATGACATCTAGAAGACCAGAAGCTCTAGATGAAGATTTCTTGGGATAGGATCCTTGTGTGCCATACCTTCTGCACACCCAATGCAAAATTCAAGTTTTCCTTTGGGATCTAGTTTCAACCCTCCACTACCTTCTCTAGGGCATGTAGTTTTTGCTCTAACAAAAGTCCTAACCTCAAATGCCAGAGATGGATATCATTTTTGTTTTCTGCTTCTAATATAGAATCAGAATAATCAGCTTCCATCAACTTGAACAAGTACCCTTTGACAGTACCATACCCAAGGACCATCTCTCCTTTCTTCAAAGGGCATTGATTTCTGTTGCTCTCAGACGGAACATCCACTCCATGCTCCATGAGGAGATGTACTGATATCAAGTTCTTGGTGTAATCTGGAACATATAGTACATTTCCCAAATAGCTCTTACAAGAACTTGTATTAGATCTTCCCATGAAGGCAATAGGAACTTTGCTAGTTCCTAACATTGGATTCACAATCATAGGTCCACAACAAACACTCTTGGGAATCTTCAAAGGTTAAAGAGTTGAGAATAGCTCCTTCTAGTAACAAATATGAGAGGTGGCTCCAAAATCCAAGAAAAATCTAGAACAGTTTGAGGACAATTGTGATTCTGCCAACATTCCACAATCTAGCTCTCTTGCTGAGTACAACTCCTCATTGCTTTCTATCTCATGGCACTCCTCTATGTCGTAAGCTGAGATCCTAGATTTTTTGACCTTCTACTGGTTGACGTCTCTTGCCTATCTTCTTCAACTCTAGTTCTCTCCTTTCTCCTTTCTTGAGACATAGGTGCAATATGACCTTTCTCAAAAATAACAAGTCATATCATCAACAAAACTAATTCCTTTCTCGGATTTACTGACTCTTCTATTCATCAACAAAACTAATTCCTTTCCTAGATTTACTCACTCTTCTATTGGCACTCTTCTTGACCAAGAAGAGGCACTGAACAGAGTAGCATCTCCCAACTCATTTAACTTCATCTCTCTGTCCTCTCTGGCTCTGCTAAACACCAACAATTTGTTTATCACACAAACGCATGTGACAACTTCAACCCAGCTCATCTAACTTCACCTCTTTTTCCTCTTTGGCTCTACTAAACACCAACAATTTTTTTATCACATAATTCCATGTGACAACTTCAACAGGTAAAACTTTCAGAGCTACTAGGACAGAGTGATAGCTTGAAGGAAGACTCTCTAAGAGACGGTTGATCTCATACTTTTTTTTAAGTACAACCATCCTCCTTCATACTCTTGAAAATTTTCTACAGTTTTGACATATGTAGGGTGAAATCATCACCATCTTGCAATTTCAAGTTCCACATTGCATACCAGACTCAATTGGAACTCTCCAAATTCTCAACAGAGTAATAACTCTTAAGTTTTTGCCAAATCTCCCAACTCCAAGCATAATTGTCTACTAGGTCTTTGATCGGCTCTTGCATAGCCCTTAGGAGAAACCTCTTAGTGGTAGAGTTGTTGACTCTCTCCTCCTTGTTGGAGTCTAGCTTATCTATATCATGAGCTTCTAATGCCAAGTCTAAATAGTCATAACTGTCTAAGATACACTTCACATCCAAAGCCCAGGATCTATAGTTAGTGTTTTCCAATTTCTCTATCTCTTCGAGTTCTCCTATCAACCCTAGTGGTGTGGACCCATGACCTGATAAGAACCTTTGTTCCTGCTCTTTGATGTAGAAGGTATATCAATCATTCTAATTTACGATATATCAAACATCACTAACACTCTAAAATATTAGACCTCTCTTCTTGTATCAAAGTTCAAAGACAACAAACAAGTTCACTCACTAAGCATTACTAATACCCAATACTGAAATAACATAGAACACACCTGAGGTGATGTAAAGCAACTCAAGACTTCATGAAATGCTAGGTGTTGGGAATCACTTTTCTAGAAGAACATACTCAAACTAATAAAGAAAATGCTCATATATATATATATATATAAAAACCCTAGAAAACTACTTTTCCCAATCCTAATTAGAGTTATGCCCCACTTTTCCCTAAGTAGATACCTAACAGAACTCTAGAGGAATCTAACAAAACAATAAAAACTCAAAAAATCATTAAACTAAAAATTAACTAAAACTAACATACTATTGGGGCCTAGCCCCATTCATTCTCTTTTCTATCTCCTTTTAGGGGGTTGATGGTTCTTCCCATCCTTCATGTGTTCTACCGCGGTCTCCTTTTTCTCTATTTTTCAGGAAGTACATTTTTACAAAGCCTATGAGCAGAATGGGTGAAGCAAGTACTCTCATTCCTCCATGTACTGTACCGCAAGAACAGCAATGAGAACTCAAGATCTTCACTCTAAGCACTGCTTTACTCTAATTTGATTGACCCTTCTTGTTATCCTACGCGGTCGCATTTCATTTGATTGCGACCTGTGCCTGATCCCTTATGAGAGACAAAGGCTGTTCTACAAACAGTACGCATATCCTTTGTAAGAAGCTATCAGACCTACTGTGTTCTTTCATTGCACCAAGTCTTCTTGGATCACTGTACGCAGCAGAGGTCAGAAGATGCAACCAAATCGGCATCAGCCACTCTCTCAACTCGCACTCTCGAAATACTCCGTCAGGGTGGTGGTGTTCATAAGGATAGCGCATCTTACAGGTCATAAATTAACAGTCGCTGTATGTGGGTGTTCCCGATAATAAATAATTTTCTTCCTCCGTATATTTATCCTGAATCGGACATCGTATCCTCATTACTATTTGATGTGTGGTGATCAGGACTACTTAGGGGTATGTTTGCGTTTGTGTCACCCTTTCCTGCCACTTCTTCGTGATGAGCAAAGATGACTTACTTTGTCGTGACAAAGTCTATTGAGTTGGTTGAGAAACTGAATCTATCTTAGTTGTGTGGAATCTATGTATCTTAGAGTAGAATGGGGCTTAGCCCCATTCTACCTTTTGGGTCTTGTACCTTGGACGGCTTGATGGGGTCTTCCCATCTTTCGTGTTTTCTACGCGATCGCCCTTTTCTCTTAGAGTTGTAAATGACTTCTTCCCTGTGTAGAGAGTCTTGGTTCAGGAAAGAAGTCCGATCATGGTTTATCATGCATTACCTTCTGTGAGAAACTTTAACCTTCTTGTAAGTCTTAAGAAATTGATAGTTTTCTTCTCAAAATATTCTCTTTCGTGCCAGTATCTACAATTTTCCATGATTTGTGTCTCCGAAGATAAGGATTTGTGCTCATCTCCCTTTACATCTTCTCTTTCCTTTTCTATCGTCCTGTCAAGTATAATTTTCGCTCCTACGAAACCCAGCCCTTTTACCTCACCTTCCTACATATAGAACTTTCTCTCCCTAACATCTTCTTCCCCTTCTTTCTTTCTTCAACCCAAGCTTTCTTCCGCACCTAATTAGTCCTAATCTCCTTTCTATTAGAAAGGAGTCTATTAGTATGGGGTCTTCCCATCCTTCATTTTTCCTACGCGGTCGCCTCTTTTCTTGCTATTAGAACCCAATTGTGTGTACTATACGTGGAGGAAGGATAACAGACAAACGCATACTCTACACAGTAAAAAACAGGACAGTTTCTTCTGGTAACCGAATTTCTGATTATGAACAAACCTCGTAGTAGTTTCCCAAAAGGTGAGAATCAAAATTTGAGAAAATTGCTAAATAGTGCATTTTCTATGAGGCTAACGAGGGCTCGCTAGATTATTTAACTGGCGAGTTTACAGACCAACAAACAGTTAGACACACAATGTACTTGATAAACACTAAGTTCAATCACCAAACTAGTAATTTTCTCAATCGGTTAACGGTTTTACTAAGTTATCTAGAGATTCAATTAACTTTCCTCCATACGGATCTTAATATTAGTATAAG
The DNA here is from genome assembly GCA_948567375.1 of Lunularia cruciata. Taxonomy (NCBI): domain Eukaryota; kingdom Viridiplantae; phylum Streptophyta; class Marchantiopsida; order Lunulariales; family Lunulariaceae; genus Lunularia; species Lunularia cruciata. The sequence continues at coordinate 48,887,049 of OX419756.1, read as the reverse complement.
TATCAGCACAATCGTAACCTTACTCGAATCGGGATCCATGCATTTCTCGCGCTCCCACGTTCACTTCTCCAGTTATGAGATACCTTCCTGGAAGCCGATCTCGGCAGCCTCTCGGCAAGCCGACAAAGAGAAAAATCAGGAAGGTGTACACCGGCACAACCAAATCAGGGAGGAGAAGAGCTATAACTTAATCCTGAACTCCTGCTGCTGAATGCTGATGGGTGAGAAAGTGGAATTCTATGAAAGGCATTTGCTTCTGTACAGTACTCTTTGCTTTTCTGCAGATAACTCCATCTACAGTTTCACGAAAATGATTCCAGTGGTCAGGAGTTTCACTCCATGTTTGCATTCTTGGCAACCAAGGTCTTCAGAAACCCTCAGGTCCAATCAGAAGTCTGCGCAGCCGTTCACTCTTCTATCTCTTGACTTTAAGTGAACAGAAGTGGCGTTTTCCATATGAAATCCACATTTGTTCGGACAGCGAAAGACTTGGTTCTTTCTCACAAGCCACCATACTTCGCTCCAGAGCTTAGACACACCCGAGCACAAATCTCATTCTTGCTTGTTAGGCTGCCCGAATTACGTACCTACATGTGAGAATAATTCATGTCACTTGACTTATGCTGACAATTTCATCCTCCGATTATTTACGTTTGAAGCAGGTCAGCCCTTTTCATCCATTCCGCCCAGAAATTTTGTGAATATATGGCAAACGATTCTTGCTGACATGGTGCTCAGGTGGAACTAACGTGCATTAGCATACAGTCTGGATGTCAAAGAAGTACGTGAGAGGAGGCCGAATTCAGACAGAGAATTAGAAACCGGAGAAACGCATTATGACCGAGACAGTGTAACTTCTCTTCCACGATCCTGTGGAAAAGCAAAGTAACCGAACTCAGGTGGTAGCCAACCTGATGCTAGTTTTGTTGCTATTGATACATTATCTTACGGCAAATTATACCTTTCTCATGCCAATATGAACCGAGGAAATACTAAGCCTTGTAATCCCACCAGTAAGCTTCCTAAAATTTGAATCGGTTTTACTATCAAAAGTAAGTACGACAAACATGTACATTATCAGAATATCTTCCCCATGTAAGATATCTAATGGAGAAACTTTTAGAGGGTCAAGTTCGAGGCGCTTATTATTGCTCGAAATATGGTGTAACTGGACTCAAAGGGAACGTGTGTCCATGGTCCAGAGTCGAAGGCTGTGCAATCCCACAAGGAAGTGGAGTCATTCGGGGCGGAAGCAGAATGGGACCTTTACGTAAGAAAAGTCCACCTTTACTCCTATAGATATCGAGAGATAGGACAGCTTAGGAGCAGGCTACGGAACCGCAAGGGATCATACTATCAGGAAACTGTATGGTCCTGCACAGGAAATATACTGCGAGCAACTACTAGTCCTGAGAATGGGGATCTATGAAGCAATTCGATTCGAAGAGGATGAAACTTTAAACTTTGTATAATACTCTAGCTAGAGTGCATGATGCTGGTTTTCGAGAGATCATGAAAGCCCGGAGGTCGAGGAGAAACGTGCCCGGAACGAAAGTTGAACCTCCCATTCACCCATGAATCGTGCCAACTTGCTCCTTTGCTGTAGCGTCATTATGGTCTAGATCTGCGCAGGCAGATCAGGAGATTATGGATAACTGATGAACTATATAGGTCTGCATGACTCGCTGACGTATAAGCCCATCCAATTCTAGTTCTCCAGCTATCTTTTGAGTTGACCTTAAAGGCATTATTGTTGGAGTCGATGCGGTTCCACAGACCTTGCATTCTTCTAGCTCTTTCACCAGATCCGCTCATGGCAGGAGTGTAAGTATAAGTTCTTGTGAGGAATGCAAGCGCAAGATTGAGTCCAGAGTGCAAAGGTACAGCGGACCGCAATGTCTATCACAATAACGATGCAAGTGGGCGCAGGAGTTACATCAATCTCACGCTTCATGATGAAGGTGGTGGGGATGGCGATGCTGCTGCTTCTGATCAGTTGTTATGCGGTTTCTGCAGCATCTGCTGGGAATGGAAGACGGCTCTTGAGTGGGGAGTCTTCAAGTTTCACCATGACAATGATGCACAGGGACCATCTGGACTCACCGCTGCGTGATTCTGCAGGGAATTATAGTTTCACAGAGCGTTTGAAGGGTGCTGTGGAGCGCAGCAAGCAGCGGTCTCATACTCTCAGGCGCAACATTGCCATGCTGACTTCGAACGGTACCGATTACCATACCCGTGAGACTCAGCTTTTGGGAGTCAGATCCAAGGTTTCATCCCAGCAAGGGGAGTACATTGTCCAATTTCAATTGGGTAGCCCTCCTCAGAAGTTCGTTGCAATTTTAGATTCCGGGAGCGATCTAAACTGGGTACAATGTAGTACTTGCACTACTCGAATCCCCACACCAAACCCACCATTCAACCCCGGCAAATCCACAAGCTTTGAGAAGGTTGCCTGTGCCAATACCTACTGCAGTGCACTACCCTTGCCCAGACTTTCTTGCAGCACGAACTGTAGGTACCAGTACGGTTATGGTGATGGAACCTGCAGCATTGGGGACTTCTCCACAGAAACTCTCACCCTCGCCACCACAAGAGGAGGGACCGCAGCCATTCCCAACTTCGCATTTGGTTGTGGACAGCAGAATTCTGGTGACTTGGCTGGAAGCGACGGGATCGTTGGAATCGGTCAGGGCCCTTACTCCATGACATCACAGTTAGGTGCCATAGTTGGCAAGAGGTTCGCCTTCTGTCTAGTGAACATGTATGAAGAGACCACCGTCACCAGCCCACTGGTAATTGGTGGAGACGCTTTCTGGCCTGCTGGTGGCAGTCTCTGGACCCCAATCGTGAAGAACCCCAGAAGTCCAACATACTACTACCTTCAAATTCAGTGCATCAAGGTCAATGGCAGGTGCCTCACCATTCCTGCGAGCACGTTCGCAATCGATTCCCTTGGTCGTGGAGGAACCATTATGGACACCGGAACAACCATGACAGAGTTACTCCCAGCAGCTTTTAATGTTCTCGTAGATTTCCTGAAGAGAACAATCATCTATCCGGAAACCAGTGGAGACTGGTATGGCTTTGATGTTTGCTGGGATACAACAGGTTCTGACGCCCCACCAGTATTCCCCAAGGTCTCGTTCACATTTTCCTGGAACGATTTCAACATGCCTCAGGACAATGTCTTCATGCAGGTAGACTACGATGTCTATTGTCTGGGTATGACTTCAGGTTATGGATTGTCAATCATTGGGAACATCCAACTTCAGAATTTCTACGTCTTTGTTAATCGTGAAACAAACGTGATTGGCTGGAAGCCAGCCCAGTGTGATCAAATGAGGTAGATAATTGTTTTTAGCTTTCTGCACTAGCTGTCAAACATCAGACCGATCTACAGATAGATCTGATCCCAGGCCCATTGAGTAGCTTTGAGGATCTTCAGTGAAATCTGATGGGCTGGATAAACTTGAACTTAGGTTGATATGCTATGCTTCATTCATGATCAGAGGAGAGAAGTTGCAAATTCTATCAGGACTCGATTAAAGTCGAGTTGCTATGAGTTCTGGAAGATGGGCACTGCGTACCTTCTGGAAGCATTAGCTCTCATTGTAATAATTTACAGCAGACAGTAAGAATTGTTGCAACATATCATAACCATTACCCACAATCTTCATGTGAAATAAACCTTCTGCACCATGCACTTGTATATTGGTATTGCAGAGGAGTGTCGAGATCAGAGAAACTACCGGAGTACAGATCTGAGTAAAAATCTTCTTGATGGATCCATTTGCAAGCCTCATGATTTTGAGGATTTTGGAGAAGTAAAACTTGACGTTGTTACCTTCCAGAATAGGCAACAATTATTTGAGATCCAAATGGAACTTATGACAAGATCTCCAACTTCTGCACAGGATCCATGCATTGTGGGTCTGAAACATGTTGTTCAGTCAACCGAGTTCATTTCCAAGAAATTCTAACGTATGTTATAGCATCATGCAAAGACCTTTTCATTTTGAGACGAAAAGTTCAAATGACAGGATGACACAGGTATCCTATTTTGTAAGTGCTAAGTGGTCTGGTTTCTTACAGAGGGAACAGTCGAGAGAACAGAACCGTCAAGAGAACAGTCGAGCATCATGTGTGAGCCCACACACACCCCGCAACTCAACGCAGGTCTCTCCTTACTCCTGTCTTAGTTCCCCACCACGACCTAGTTGTCTAATCCACCATCTGGGAGATATGTCTACCGCCGTAGATATTGTGGATCAGTCACCCTTGGATCTAGTCACTTCATCTTTCAAATGAATAGCAAGATATATTAAACAATCTCCACCCTGGCTTGTATTTTATTTAGCAAATTAAAAAAAAAACAACTTCTAAAAATGTTTAGTTATGTAATCTCAAATTAGGAATTTCTTAAACGGAGCAAGTTCAAACATAACTTGAACTTCTCAATAGAACAAGCTTGTCAACATATCAGCGGCATTCACCTTTGTGCCAATCTTATGTCAATTGACTTCTCCATTGGTGACAACTTCCCTGATGAAATGGTGTCTCAAGTCAATGTGCTTGGTAATAGAAAGAAATACTTAATTCTTGACCAAGTGAATAACACTTTGGCTATCACAATGAAGCTTGGACTTCATTTCTGCAAGTCCGTTGTCTTTGACTAACCTCTATAGCCATACAACTTCCTAAGCTGCTTCTGTTGTTGCCATATACTCCGCCTCTGTAGTTGAAAGAGCAACAGGAGGTTGAAGAGTAGACTTCCCGCTTACAGGACCTCCAACAAATGTAAATACAAATCCTCTAGTGGACTTCTTCTTGTCTAGATCTCCACAAAATCAGTGTCTACATACCCTGTAATTACATCTTGGTCCTGCTCCATGTCAAATATAATACCAATATCTATTGTACCTTTCAAGTATTGAAATATCCACTTCACTACTTCCCAATGTTCCTTCTCTGGATTTGACACATATGTACTTGCTATGCCCACTGCATATGATATAGAACAGACCATTGCATACATTAGACTCCTTACAACACTAGCATAAGGAATATTTGACAATCTTAACTCTTCATCATTTGATGTGCATTGGCCCAAGGATAACTTGAAATGATTTGCATAACTGGAAATGATTTGCAACTGGTACAATTAAAGGTTTGGCGCTCTCCATACCAAAGCATACAAGTAAATTTTCCACATACCTTCAAAATTTTCCCTTGCTCCTATCCCTCTGTATTTCAACGTCAAGTACCTTCTTGGAGGGGCCTAGGTCCCTCATCTTGAACTCCATATGTAACTGCATTTTTAGTTTCTCCACCACAATTTTGTCCTCTGCAGCAATCAGCATATCATCCATGTATTATACAAGGATAATTAAATCAAAGTAGTTGGTTATGTATGACTTCTTGATGTATATGCAGCAATCTGACTCACTGAAGTTAAAGCCTTGCCTTAACATGAAAGTATCAAACTTCTAATACCACAACCTTGGACTTTGTTTCAATCGTATAATGATTTCTGAAACCTGCAAACTAGGTTTTGACTCCTTGGTACAATGAAGCACTGCAGCTGATGCACGTAAATCTCTTCCTCTTATTCTCCATGTAGAAATGTGGTAGTGACATCCATTTGCTCCAACTCCAGGTTGTGCAAAGTGACTATTGCCAACAATACTCGAATAGAAGAGATTTTTACCACTGGAGAAAATATCTCATTGATCTTGATGCCCTCTTTTTTGCTGTAGTCTTTTGCTACAAGCCTTGACTTGTATAGAGCTCCACCTGTTTTTGATAGTCCTTCCCTCTTGCAATAAATCCATCTACAACCAATTGCCTACTTGTCTGCAGGCAATCTCTCAAGTCTCCAAGCTTGGTTTTGAATAAGGGACTTCATCTCCTCTTCCATTGCATTCTGTCACCTTTTTCTCTCTAGATCTTTGGTTGCTTCCTCAAAGGTAGAAGGCTCATCATTTTCAATGAGCAGAGCATAACCTACCAGAGAATGCACATATCTCTTTGGCAGTTCTTTCTCTAACAGGATACCTACGTTATGCTACACTTTCCTGTGGTCTCTCTTTAGGTGGATCACCTTGAAAATCTGTAGGAGAAGAGATTTCTTCTTCTTCCATCTCCTCAATTCTCACTTGAATAATATTTGACATAATCTGATTTTTGTCTAAATCAGATGTAGCAATTTTTTCTATCATATTACTCTTGTCAAATATTACATCATTACTCACAACTAGACAACATTTGGCAGGATATCACAATCTAAAACCTTTTTGATTTGTCTCATAATGTAGGAATATGCATTTCCTAGATTTAGGATCTAACTTGGACCTTTGTTTTGGTTGAACATCTCTACTCACAACTAGACAACATTTTGCAGGATCTCACAATCTAAAACCTTTTCTATTTGTCTCATAACCTAAGAATATGCATTTCCTAGATTAGGATCTAACTTTGAGCTTTGTTTAGGTTGAACATTAACATAAGCATTGCATCCAAATATTCTCAATGAAGAATAATTGATTTCCCAACCTGTCCATTTCTCCATTGACGTTTTGCACTCAAGAATAGTAGATAGAGAAATATTTACCAAATAACATGCTGTATTTACAACTTCTCCCCAAAAGCTCTTGTCCGCACTAGCATTGCTCAGCATACTCTGAGCTTTCTCCAAGAGAGTTTGATTCATCTGTTTTGCTATGCCATTTTGCGGAGGGGTACCAAGGATAGTAAATTGATGTACTTTTATTTTTGTCTTGCAAAATTGATCAAACTCCTGTGATGTGTACTCTCTCCCATTATCATAACTTAAATATCTCACTCTCCTTCCAATTTGTTTCTTCATCATTGTCTTCCATTGCTTGAAAGTAGGAGAAGCTCAGATTTTTGTTTCATGGTATAGATCCATACTCTTCTAGAATAGTTGTCTATCAAGGATACAAAGTACAAAGCTCCTGACTTTGATGCTACAGGTGTGGTCACCAAACATCCAAATGCATGTAGTCTAAAGTTCACTTTGTGCAATGAGTTCCTGTAGAAAAGCTAGGTCTTTGCTGCTTTCCTAGCACAAAATGCTCACAGAATTTTAACTTACAACTTTTGACTCCTTTTAGTAATTGTCTCTTGGACAATTCACTTAGACCTCATTCTCTCATGTGGCCCAAGCCTAGATGCCATAGATGCATCAGGTTTTTGGGATCTTCATCTTCATAAGTTACAGTCTCTGCTCCACTTGTAACTGTATCTCTGATCAGCTTGTACAGATTTCCTACCTTACAGTTCTTCATCACCACCAAAGCTCCTTTAGTGATTTTTAGCAAGCCATTTTTTGCCCCCCACTTCCAGCCGTTCGAATCCAATGTACCTAACAAAATCAAGTTCTTCGAATCCAATGTACCTAACAAAATTAAGTTCTTCTGTAACTCAAGGCATGTTGCACATCCGTAAGAGATCTCACAGCACTGTCAAACATCTTGATACGTTTTGGACCAATCCCAATGGCTTTACAAGCCACATCGTTCCCCATCAGAACTGATCCTCTATCAACTGGTTTGTAGGTATTAAACCAGTCCTTTTTCGGGCACATGTGGCAAGAGCAACCCGAATCAAGAATCCATGACTCTTCATACTGATCTCTATCTTGGGTGGCACAAAGAATATCAAGTAATCCGGAAAACTCTGCTATGCTTGCATGATCAGAGAAAATGTCTTTTTTTGTTATATTCGGACTTTTAACTTATATAGTCTTTCTTGAAATGTACTAATTTTATACAAATCCAGAATTTGGCTCTAATATTATTTGACTTAGAGTTTGACCTTGATCTACCTCTGATTTTTCCTCTGATTTTTCCTCTGTCTACTGACCGACCTCTTGTAAACAGAGCCTCTGGATTCCTATCCTCTTCATTAGATCTTATATGCATTTCATTTGAGAACAAAGTCTATGTTACTTCCTCAAAGACTATGCATTTCATTTGAGAACAAAGTCTGTGTTACTTCCTCAAAGACTATGTGTTACTTCCTCAAAGACTATGGCATCCTTCCCGTAAAATAGTGTTGTGACTAGATGCTCCTAAGATGAAGCCAATGAAGTCAATAGCAACAAAACTTTATCTTCTTCCTTTAAGATAAAGGCAATGAAGTCAATAACAACAAAGGTTATCTTCTTCCTCTAAGGTAACTTATATACTTATTAACTGACAAATGATTTTGTTAAAGGCGTTGAGATGCTCCACGATGCTTTGGCCTTCCTTCATCCAGTGTGTAGAGCTAGTTCTAGTTCAGGCACAGTTGATTTGTCAAGGCCTTAGTCATGTACAACCTCTCCAACTTTGACCACAACTTTGGTGTTGAGTCCTCATTCATCACGTTCTATAAAACCTCGTCAGCAAGATTCAATCAAATCGTGCTGATACCCCTCAAATTGGCATCCTCCATTCTTCATCGATCCTATTTTCTGGCCTCTTGCCCAGCTTCGGTGTCAGCAAGATTCAATCAAATCGTGCTGATACCCCTCAAATTGGCATCCTTCATTCTTCATCGATCCTATTTTCTGGCCTCTTGCCCAACTTCGGTGTGGCCCTTGCTTGCGGTACAAGTATATCCTTCACCCCAATTACAATAACCCAAAATTGTTTTTCCTATCAAACTTATCCACAACTAATTTTGCATTTGACATTGAATTGATATTCTTCTTGCCATGCTGAAGCTCTCTATCAACTATCTTGTTATCCATACCTTGCTCTGATGCCATTGTTACAATTTCACTCTGTCAGGAATATAATATCCCATTCTACATCATCATACAAGACAAGACCCACTCATCGGGATGACACCCTGTATACCTTCAGTCTTGAAAGCTACTTCCGCAGTCAAAACACACTCAGAATATCTTTATTTGAAAGTTGTCCACAAATTATATACCATGTATACAAGATCCACAAATTGTATACAATGTACAATTTGTAGATCTTGTGGATCCGTCACCGATGGACCTAGTCATTTGATCTTTCGAATGAATAGCAAGAGATATCCAACAACTTCCTCCTGGACGCTAGGTAGTTCCAGCACTGGAGCCGCAGCTTTCCTTTCTCCCCAGAATGCACCATGATCCATTCATGATCACCTCTGACGCACCGGCTCGTCCAATCGCCTAGTCGATCCGACTCTCATTGATCTCTCAAAGTATTTACTTCTGCTGCTGCCGTAATCAAAATCAACTCCAGGTCGAAGAATTGACTGCAGAAACTCCGGATATATGAGTCTGTGAATTCTCATGGCTTGCTTATCAGCGATCTAAATTTCTTGATTTTATGTAGATTTCTTGATTAATCAGGAATTTGTTTTGAGCAACGTACGGACTCTGGCGGAGAGCGAAAGCAATCGACTGATGAGAGGTGAAATCGTCTGCCGTATACTCCACAATTCTTCTACTGGCACAGCAGACTTCAAGCGGTCGATCTAAGTAGATATCTTTTAATGTGAAGTCCATCACATGAGTCCACAAATTCGATATGTGAACTCAAATTCATGAATGCCAATCAAGGGTAATGTATAATTATTATAATTTTGGATCCAACTGCCTTTTGTAGAGGCGTCATCCCCACCTTTCTTCTGTCAGTGTCTTAGCCCTACTACATGACACGACACGACATTCGCCAACATGCTAACATGCTGCTTCACATCATAGAACAGAGAATCTCCTCCCCGATGAGAGTGTGCGGACCAATCAGGCGACTAACTGGCATTTGTTTGATGAAGCAGGCCATGAATCTTCTTCTTGAAATGTAGGTGTTTGTGACAGAACATGTGTGATGAAGAGTGAAAGTTAAAGTTGCTTATCCTCCAATCGATATTTTCATCGATCACAAGTATCGACTAACTGGACACATAGGAGCACTGTAGCCAGCAACTTACATTATTTCCAATAACCATATCTAATCTTTGACTTGGCTAGAGTGCTGGTGGCTGCAGACCCCGTCCAGTACATGAATCTGGTAACTGTTTTGCTATTCTAATTTCAACACACCTTGCTTGGGGTGTACTGAGCTTAGCCTCAGACATCTACGAAGTAAACAAAGATTTTGATGATTGTGCAAAACTCAGCTACTGTACATGCATATAGCTTATAACGTTGAGCAAGTTAAAACACAGTCACAGTCAGAGAACTTGTGTTTTTCCCTCAAAAGAAGTATATTTCCATTCCGGTTTGCTCAAACCCGATCTCCCGTTTTAACTCTTCGGAAGTTTGCTGGAGGTCAAGATTCGTCCTTGCAAAACTGTAGTTGCCCGGTCCCCTGGCTATCGTGTTATGTTTGGGTTTAGTAAACAACATTAATGAAAATGTGCAATGAGATACAAATGTATGTAGGTTAAACAGGACGGAAGCTAATTTCTAAACATTATGGCAACTCAATCAACGCATAATTCCAATGATGGTCGGATGATTATGTGGTACAACAGAATTTGATTTCCTTGTGTCAAATTTCTTGTTTAGAATTTGTAGACAGAGATACTCCTTCCATTAGTTACAGTCAATGAGTAAATACTACCGTCTAGGTACCGGTATCATAATCCATTTCCTTAACTTAGATTCTGAAACCCTAAACTGTAGCTAACTTTCTATCCTGACAACGGACGTTAGAAGTCAATGATTCCTTACGATAACGAAATTCGCACTTTGAGTTGGTCCAAAACTGCCGCAGCTGGCAGTCTAACTCTATTCCACGAAAGAAAGCGTCGAACTGTGCTGTGGATGTATGTATTATATCGGCTGTGAGAAACTCATACAAACCCAATGACCATGATGGGTTGCACTGATTTAAATGCTCGGATTTTTGTCGCAATAGGCAACTGCACAAATGTCGTACGATACAAATAATGCTATCAAGATTTTATAACTCGCGAAAGCATCTAAAGCTAGAGTCTAGACATGTTCGGAAACGTTATTTCGATTCCTAAGTCTGACTACCATCGTCAATATTACATTTTAGTGAAGAGGCGATTTCAAACGACAGTAGCTTGAGAAATGAAGTACGACGTATGGAACATAGTACGATCGAAGAATTTGGTCGAATTGATACTTGATTAACTTTTTAACCTTTATGTTATTACTGAGGCCTGATTGATCACAAGCTTGAATTACCTATTTAGGGCCAATTAGACTGCTCTGGTGTAACGATGCAATTTATCACACAGGCAGCCCCATATGTAATAAGCCATATTCAAATTATAACTATATGCGTCTCACATGAAGTATATTTTTCAATATCTACGGTCGTATATAGCATCTATAGATTGAGCTCTAGAGAAGAAGAACAATACAATTAAATAAACTACAACACCCGCTTTTTGTTACAAAAGTGTGATGAATATAGTAAGGACAGAGGCGTATACATCGACCTTAAGTTATGGTCAATTCTTCATGATCTCTGCCTGAAATCTAATCTCTCTAAAAGGCTGAGATTGACAAATCCATCATTACCACGATGTAAATGTTGTTCATATATACATCCTAACTGTAAAACACATTCTGATGTCCCGTTCTTAAAGCCAGACGGTAAAACTCGAAAACAATAGCGTTTTAGGCTTCTTATTTGAACAAGAAACCTACCGTCTTCAAAAGGAGTCTGCTTTGACTTCTGTAGTTATGGTAGTCCAAACGTTCCTCTTGGATTTTGGCGGTGTGTGATATATGTATGGTGCGTCCTCTCTTAAAGTTTGTGTGAGTTGGGTTAGTTTCCAATGGAGGTGGGTGGCTTCTGACCAGCGGGCTCTGGCTCAGAGGAAGTGCTCGGCTTACTAGGCACGCGCTGGCACTTCTTTGGACGCTAGGAGTCCCGGTTTCCAACGCTGAGAAAGAAGTCCAAAGTTGATAGATAAGTAGCCGGTCACACAATGCTCCCAGCATTGCAGCTAGTGGTAGAGCAGAGCAGTTGAAAGTCTTCAACGAGGACGCCTCGACAGAATTTCTCTTACCACTGATAAAACATGCCGGCGGTGGGAGAGTAAATTCAATCGCTGGAGTCAACAAACCTCACAAAATTCTCTGGAATTTGTCAGAATAAGAGCACTCGGTGCAGATTTGTCAAGAGAGCATTTTAGACTCTTGCACGACTGAGCTTGAGATTGTGATATGCGCCGCAGATCAGCCAGTGGTTGAACATAGAGTGAGGAGTTTTCTGTACATCTTTTGTGATAATCAGGTATGAGTTGATATTTATAACTGCTTCTTCACATACATTCGACTCATGATGAGCATGAACGGTGAACTAGACTAAGTACTGGTGTGAGGACAACCTGGAATCTTTACCTCCAATTCATGTGCAGACTTCGACTTTGAAAGTGAAGCTGAGACAACTGTCCAATTTTCGAGTTGTGCTAGAGAACGTGCGGCAAGATGGCCATGGATTATAGCCTGGCCAGGGTTTTTGTCATTCTCACTTTCAGCAGTTCGGTGCTGAGCACTCACAAGTATGGAAGGGATCTATTTGCTCTTGGAAGCTTGAGGCAGTCTCTTGTACTTGCAGAATCTAGCAGTGATTCAAGTGGCACCCGTACCAGCGGCTATGAAATCCAGATGATACACAGAGACCATCAAGAATCCCCCCTTCGAGTTTCAAATATAGACTCAATACCAGTATCGGATTCAGTGAAGAGCCGTTTCATGGCCGCAGCAACGCGGAGCAGAGAGAGGGCAAACGCTTTGCAGCAGCTGCACACACACGGGAAGACACCAAAACTTGTTGGAGTGTCGCCAGTGTTCTCCCAGAATGGGGAGTACATCATTTACCTCACATTGGGCACACCAGCAAAGACATACGTCACCATAATCGACACTGGAAGTGATCTCGTCTGGGTTCAGTGCAGCCCTTGCCAGATTTGTTTCACCCAACCGGATCCTGTCTTCGATCCAAGCAGCTCGTCCTCGTACAGTACAGTGAACTGCACAAGCTCTCTGTGCTCTGGTGCGGACGAACTATTCTGTGGGAATAGCTCTTGTTTGTACACCTATGGATATGGAGATGGTTCATTTACGGCAGGGGCCCTATCCTTAGAAACTGTCACTCTAAACACCACAGACGGAGGTTTTGAACGAGTGAAGGATTTCACTTTTGGATGTGGAACAGAAAATTTTGGAGACTTCTCTGGAACAGATGGGCTCGTGGGATTTGGAAGGGGAAGCCTGTCCATGATGAGTCAATTAACCCCAACACTCGGGAACAAGTTTTCCTACTGTCTTGTGAGTTTCACGGACGCAGTCACGAAGACCAGTCCACTTCTTATTGGGAAGGCACAGGTTGAGCCTGATCTCAAGTACACCCCACTAATCACCAACAATTTCTACCCTAGTTTCTATTACGTGGGAATTGAAGACTTGAGTATCAACAGGAAGAAGTTGAAGATAAACCGGACCGCATTCAGTATAGATGCGTTCGGCGAAGGGGGTACGATTTTGGATTCGGGTACGACTGCGTACTTCTTGGACCAGTTAGCATATCATCCGCTCGAAGCAGGACTCTCGAAATTGATTACTTATCCACTTGTGGACGAAGCAGACTTGGGTTTGCGGTTGTGCTACGATGTTGGAAACATCACCAATCCTGTGTTCCCGACAATAACTATACATTTCACTGGTGCCGACTTTGTAGTTCCCCAGGACAACATCTTCGTGGCAGTGACTGACGACGGAAATATCCTTTGCCTGGCGGCAATTCCCAGCTCTGGTTTCTCCATTATCGGAAATTTGGTGCAACAGAATTTTCTCATGGTGTATGATGGTGAGAATTCCAGGGTAGGCTTTGCGCCTCGGCAATGTGATGCAGGACAATAGATAGCTCGTAGAAATTGCGTAGACTTACTTATGTATATGCAAAGTCGTGCTAACCAAAATATCCGAATCAGATCCATATCCTAGCTCCTGCTTCTGGCTAAGGGAGGGTAGAAGCAAGCCACGGATGTAAACATTTTGGCCTGTTGTTGAAACTTCACTACAGAAGGGTATCGAGATCATCATACCTTGCTAAATCTACACCAGTCGGCATATGCCAAAATCTTGAAGTACAGATCTTGATAAACCAATTGAAAATTAAATTCTAGATCTAGGTCTCAAAATATTCCCTTATATCTCCACCAGAATTAAATCTTACCTACGAACGAACATCAATTCGGCTCTACCTTCTCTTGGATTTTGACATAGTTAAGAGTCTGAAATTGGCAGCAACTTATTTTGGCGTGCAATGGAAGAAGCTTAAGTTTGGGGGAACTTATTTATTTCTAGTGGTAATTTTACCTTCAAAATTGACATGATCTCTCACAACCAATTTTAGTTGTTACCTCCCTACCCCTATTTGCAAACTCGCGCCAGTCACTCATCGTGTCAATTTTGCCCCATGCCAACAACCGCTGCCCGTGAGGGCTTGCCGAGTTTGAAGTCGTTGGCGTGAATCAACGAAATTGACACAAGTCAATTGTTTGTGTGTTTCGGTTTGAACCAATGTCTGACACACGAGTTCAAACATTCTGCTGTCCCACAATGTCCTGATTCACACCAAGAAATACTGAATGCACTTCCTTTGCATATGCTGCGGCCATATATCTGCGCACGGATTAACCACGTGAGTAGGTTACCACGATATACCCCCACAACCGCAAGAGCAGGCAAAAGGTTCAGCATCGAGAGTATCGTTAGCTCTGCAACTCACACCTGGCTCGCCAAAAGGTACATTTCTCAATCGTGAAAATTTTCAGCAAATATCAAAAGTACATGTGGAAATTCTTCGAATAAAACCAGCAAGGCTGTCAGTGTCCATAATATTGTAGTTGCATAATAGCTACATAATAGCTACAATTGTAGTTGCATACAGTACTTAGATTTGAATCCCAACATAGTACTGAGTAAAAGGCCAAAAGTATTCCCGGAAGGAAAACAGACAAAGTAGACCAAGTGAACGAGAACAATCACTTCTGCGATCGGCATGTCGTCCATCCGACTCCCTTTACTTCAGGAGGACTTTCGGACAAAAGTACAAACTGTGATCTGACAACTCGTAATTTACTGAAGTACGCTTGACTTCTGTACACAAATTTGCGAAGAGTTGCCGCGAATGTACGTTTCCGTCGGCACAGTACGGTCCTTCCTACTTTTTATGTTGGCCAAACGACTGACCTAAGGAGGAGAAACTGCAAATGATGTTACCCTACTGCGAAACACCTGATTCCATCCCTCTATGAGTAAGTTAAATTCTAGAAATTCACATGAGAAAGGTTGGACGACTAAACCTTAAACGAGGGCACACGATGAGTAGAAGTGGGAATTTTCCACACCGCGTTGAGCGTTAACGTGATGCACACTGATTATCAGAATGTTAACTATTTGACATACTATTCTAACGGTTACCTTGACAGAAACACATTATGTAATGTGTTTCTGTTTCTGACATTACATAAGTAATGTCAATCTGACTGGGCATGCTTGAAGTTCACAAATAGTCGTGGTAGTAGGGGCCATAACGCTCTTCTTTGGTTTTTCAGAGTTACGGTATTTGAGGAGCTCCCAGCTCAGCCCAACGCAGTCAGTCTGCGTCTGGCAATTGGATGGCGTGCCTGTCATCGTATCTATAAAGGGACTACAGTTCATGACCTACTGAGCCAGAGTACAAGATACACCGGTTTATTGTGGGCCTCCCCAGCTACATATAGCCACCGGCTGGAAAGACAAGAGCCGTTGTACTTAGACCAAATCAGATGAGACTCTTCGATCTCTTCGTCGAGCTTCAACATTCGTGCTGTGGTGCAGTGCCTGGACACAATTATCGTAGCTGCTTCAGCTTAATTGCCGGTCGAATCAGTCATTGTTTGTCGTCAGTCATACCTAGCTAATTCGTGGAAATGACGGTTGCCCTAGATCTTTGTCTCACAAGAACGTTATTCTTGCTTCGTAAAGCTTTTGAGACGCATTATTGTGGAGCATCTTCTTTGTTTTTTATCAACAGAGACAGGCGCCACTTCACTGATCGATCACCTGATTCTAATGTATCTAGCTGAGTGCAGATTCGATCCATCAAGTGGGTTTTCAAGCCAACCTGATGGATCCTATCACATCACCTAGTAAGGATTCTGATTCTCTATCAGTTTCGAAGCTCAACTATCTGATCGGTTCAAGTGACTACATGCAGAATCCTAATATCTCTGGATAAATGGACTTTGCTGGTTCTGGGCAGTCCAAAATTGAAATTTTGGATGGTGTAAATCATTTCTTTCTGAACAGTGTTATGATCAGGACATGGACAGATCGGAAAGATAGCTCTTTCGACATCGACGCAGCTGGGATGACTTGTCTTCATGAGAGCTAGGACATGTAGTCTATATGACGTGTGTTCCGGACAGAATAGTAATCAGAACATGGACAACTGGACCCATACTTCATTCGACATCCTTTCTTCGCATTCGATGAATGACCTACATGAGAGCTAAGGTACTAGCTTCAATCTACACCTGCTGTTACTGACTGAAGGTAGTCATCTGTTCATATCCGTCCCCATCCTCGTGCAATATCTTTAGTAGATATATTTAAGTTGCTGTGACTCACATGAAGGTGAAGATTTAAGTGAAAAATCAGAACACAAAACAGAATCTCCGTCAGCGATTCATCCCCGAAGAGGGAGTTCACTAGGAAAGGCCAATCTCACCAAGTTGTGGTGACAGGATTTCTCTCTGGCATGAGCTTTGTCTCTTCGCCTGTTCTCTCATAGATTAGCTGCTCACTTGCAACACTTCTCCATCAAGTTAAAGGTTCAATTTCCTTGTATAATTATTATTACTCTGGGGAATCTCACCAGGAGATTAGTTTGCCATGGGTCTACGTAAGAGTTTCCACTCTTGGAGAGAGTAGGATGGTATATATATATATATATATATATATATATATATATATATATATATATATATATATATATATATGGTCGTTTCCTCTCGGTCTCTCATATCTAACCTGATGGAAAGCACAGTTACTAGACAGTTACACAAACTAAAGAGTGTTCCATTTCCTTGACAGCCTTTCAATATCAAGCATCACATCGTCTCACGAGCTTGGTCCCAAGCCCTGCTCGACCAAGGTAAGATGCAAATTTCACTGTCAAGCCTTACCAATCCCATGGTTCCGGCTTCAAGCACTTCGTTCCTGACCAAGTAATGAAATATGCAGATTTCACTTTGAAGCGTGCAATTCCACGCGGCTTGGCATGAGGCGCTATCCCGCCATAGTAAGATGGACCAGGAGACATTTTATTGAAAGGCTTTCATTATCAGGATTCACGATTTCTCATGGCTTTGCTTCAAACTCTACACGGCCAAAGTAAGATTTAGACAATTTCACCGAAAGGCTTTCACTACGATTTCTCGCGGGTTTGGGTCAAGCACTACCTAGCCAAAGTAAGATTGGAATAACTGATTCAAAACGGCTTTCACCCTCAATCTTCATAATGTCTTGCGGCTTGGGTTTCAAGCACAATTCCACAAAGATCAAGACTCTCATGATTGAGTTCAGCGGTTTTTAACCGTTTGGATAACCTGGATTTCAGTAAGTGGAAACTGAACAGAAGAAGTTAAGTGTAAACAGAAGAAGGTATTTGTACATCAAATTGAATTGCCAAATGCCCATGAATGGAACCCATCATAACCAAGTCTAGGTCAGGGACACTAGCCAAACCAACTAAAGATCCACTGAAATGAGCTAAAGTAGATCTGGCAAGGGGGTTGGAAGTAAAGAAATAACTCAAAAGTCCTCTTGATTGTGTAAATCGTTATGTTCATACAGCTCTATAGGTACTATCTTGACTGTTTTATTTATGGAGTGTACTGGACGGCCTCTGTACCGCTCTAGCATAACGTCTTCCTATCCATGACTATCGCTCAATTCTAAAATGCAGGCAGAGGATACCGATTGGGTTTTCTTCCAGAGGGCCGGGCTATATTCATCTGTATCAGTGATCATAGGGTAAGGCGGTTATGCACGTAACTAGTTTTGCCTTTCTATATGCTCATCAAATCATCTGCAACCCAAATACAATACCAAACATCGTTGAATCAGCTGGATTAGGTTTTTGTCACTGACAAGATGAATGAAATGTACTGTGAATCCGCTCCATGCATACATTGACAATTGCAACGAGAGATGTACATGTTGGATTTTGGAAACAAATCTGTGTTCATGGAATTTCGAAGAGCGGGTTTAAGTTAAGCTTGGCTAGTACTTGTCGATGGCCCGGGTTGAAATATATATACCACCTGCATCTCATTTTCTATATCTCGGTGCCATGCATAGATGGGTCTCTGTCTACTTCTTCGTCAACGACAGCATTCCCAAAGCCAACTACTAAGAATCTCTAGGTACGCAAGAAACTGGTTGGTCCTTGTAGCTTTGTTGCTGGAATAGGGTCGGTAAAGCTTTGGTTGACTGTTGTTCGTGTAAGTATCTCAGCCCCTGACTAAATGATAATTTTAGACCACTAAAGTCTATGCACATTATGTAATAGGATTTTCTATGATCTTGGCAATGTACGTGAGATGGTATATTGGTAATTGACATGACATTGTCGAGAAGAATACAAACAAGGATCTGGATATCTGCAAAGAAGGATGAGAATTTCTAGATCTATACATCTAGTCGTTCATCAATGAACGACTACTAATTCCCCCGTTTTATCTGTATTTGAATCAAGCCCACAGTGGACCTAGCTTGGTTTAGTTCTTTGTCATGAATTATAATTTCTATGCAGTACAGAACAATATGAGAATTCACCCACGTATTTGATAGAAAAGCTGGTCGGTCGAGGATCCACCCGGAAAAGTCGAGTACGGGTTGGGAACAATGTGGAAAGAACAAAGAACAAAGCCAGAAACCGGGATTAAATGGTCGTTAAGCAGCCGAAACATATCCCCAAAAAGCTGAGATATCTTTGATAATCGAAATGAATGGAAATTGAGGGAAACGGATCCGGAAACAAGATCTGGAATCATTGTACTCTCCATAAACTCCTGAATTAGCACCATCAGTTGATCACAAATCTCCCTAGCTGTGTTCTCTTGCACCAAATGAGTTGGTTCTTTGGTCTTTAGAATCTTCATGCCTTTGCGTTCTCCTCCTAGCCAATTTGTGTTATGATGAGTTCGGGGGAGTGTGGAGCCGGGTGGGGAGAGAGAGATGTGAGAGGGAAGATCTATATTTTAAGAGATCTCTCCAGCATATAGCATTCCAGTGAATAGATATTGTTATCTAGATTGAAGATCATGGAAAATTGAGTAAAAAAATAAATTTTTTTTAGGTTTTTTGTTTAGAGTCATCTTTACACTTTGAAATTGAAAGTAATCCCTCAAGAATTTTTATTTCTAATCATTTAGTTTTTCATTATCAAATTCCATGGAAATTTAATTTTGAAATTTTAGAGATTGAAATTGAAAATAATGAATAATGAATAATTTTTACAGTTTAGAGAGATTATATTTTTTTAATGAGTTGTGATGTGAATGATTGTGATTTTGCAGATATTAAGAGATATAGAAAAGAGCATCATATGTTACTATCTGTATTTTTGTGCTAACCATTGTTACACCTCCTCATGTGGGTCCGCATAAAGTGGCTTGGGATATACCATGCACGATGTGTCATTAACGTTTGCAAGGGGTAAAGATCCATGTGGGAAGGATGCACAAGGACTATGATTTGACCACTTGCGATGTTCACATGAAGTGAACTAACACATTGACAAAAGTGACACTCGAGATTTTGCACATTTCTTCTATCCCTTCGTTGACCATCCCAAGGATACTAATTGAGTAGTGGGAATGTTTAACTTCTCAAGATGGTTTCATTTTGGTGTTATTTGAGAATAGTTTTCCATGTCCATGCCTATTCCATATGCTACCCCATACACTCCATGATGAGGCCATAAAGGCTTTTTGATTACCACTTGATTTTTTGGCACGTGATCCCTTGGACTAGTTAGCATGGTCACTATTCCTCTAACTCCCTTGATGGTGTCTTTATTATGTTAGAGGGGGATGTGCGGGGCATAAAGAGATGGCTGCTAGATTTAATTGATTCCGAGTAGGGGATTGGGCGGCCCTTTAGGAGAAGTTTGTTAGGGCTACATGTTTTAGGAGACATGTTTCATCACAAGATACCATGGAGTCCACTTGATTACGATGGTGTAGGACATTGGGTCAGATGGAAGAGTTTAGTAGAGCAGCACAATCATACACCTTTTGTTTATGGTGAGTCATATTGATGAGACTATCTCTTCCTCACGCTCACTACATCCTATAGCAATAGAAGTACTACCACTAGAGGTATTAGATTATCAACTTGAGCAACCTTTATGTCTTGATATGTCACGTTTTGCACAAGTATTGTGCACTCCCCTTGCCTTTCCTTGGGAGGCTTGTTAGGGATGGTTTATGAGCACCTTAGAGATAGCTTTCAAGCATATGATCCTTCTAGTGGTTTTACCAAGTTGTTTTAGATGGTTTTAATAGTAGCAATAAGATACATTCCTATATCTATTAGTTGGGTGTTAGGTGCTAGTCAACTTCTCACAATGGAGAAGGATAAGGGGGAGCATTAGACTGATTGTTATTGGAGAGATTGTTTTGCATTTGGTCAATTATACCATTGTCCTTCAACATCATTCTCACTTTCAATAGCACCTTAGTCCACATCAATTTGGAGTAGCTACACCTAGAGGATGTGAGGTTATATCTTTAGGCATAAGGGCACTCTTAGATATCCATCTAGAGTGGGTCGTCCTACAAGTGGATGTTGAGAATACTTTTAATAGCATCTCACGTGCATCCATTCTTTAGAGAGCTTTAGGATACTGGAGGATCCTTGGCAAGTCTCATTCCTTTTGTGCCGTCTTTGTATGGCTCTCCTACCTCCCTTTACTATCAACATGGTTGTTCATAGGAGGGAGTCATGGTCTTGGAGTTAGTTGTTGGTACACGTCAAAGAGATCCTTTAGGGGGACCCTTATTTTCCATGGCTCACTTTAGAGCTCTCTTATCTACTACTTTGGCCATGCCAGGTTGTGTATTTCTCTCCTTGGCAGTTGATACACACATCATGGGCCCTATAGATCAAATAAGGCAACCTTTGACCACTTGACTACCGAGCTACATCTAGTAGGCTTGAGAGTCAAGGTGTCAAAGTGTAGGGCATGGTCCCCTTTAGGTATTCCTCTCCACCTTGAGCTTCTAGAGGGGTGTATCACATCTACATATGGACTATGTGTTTTTGGAGTGCCAATAGGATCTAAGGATTTTGTCACATACTTCTTAGACATTGCACTTGGAGATGATGTTCTCCATGTGGATGACCTTCCGTTCAAAGGAGATCCGCACATGGCATTTGGTATACTCTCCTCTAGTATTGCTTGTCAATTGTCCTACCTCATTTGTACAATTCTCCACTTCTTGTCCTTCCTATCATGTCTGAGAGCCTTTAATAAGAGGATTATGGGAGTCTTTGGTGATATATTAGACCAAGGACATTTGAGTGTGTGATAGAGGATTTGGCACATAGACCAACGGCTCTGCCAATGTTGTGTGGAGGGGTTGGCTTGCTATCTATGGAGGAGATATCACCTATAGCATTTTTGGGTAGTTGGGCTCTCTCGACGCCCTTACTTTCCTCTCATTTTGTGGTTGTTGGTAAGCCAATTTTGGAGACTTATGTGATAGAGGTGGAGAGTGGATCCTTTTCTCTCCAAATGTTATTGTGGCAGACGAGAGATAGTCTATCCCCATGGGCACAAGAAGACTTTCCATCTTTTGCTTCACTATTGTCAAATTGGACTAGAGATTTACAATCTTCCTTGATGGAACGATAGTGTGAGCATACGCTACAGTCCTCTTAGTTGACTTGTCCATCACTCAGGCTACTAGAGCACGTCTTCACTTTTGCTCCTACAAGGGTGCAGGCTCTTGGATCCTAGCTAGACCGTGCATTAGGACATTTTGACTTGTACCAACTACTTTCTCTACAGCGATGAGGTTTTGCTTAGGTTTGGTCCACCCATATGCATCTTCATTACTCACTTATGAGAGTGTTTCTACACTAAATGTAGAAGTGGTTCAT
This sequence comes from Lunularia cruciata, assembly GCA_948567375.1. Taxonomy (NCBI): domain Eukaryota; kingdom Viridiplantae; phylum Streptophyta; class Marchantiopsida; order Lunulariales; family Lunulariaceae; genus Lunularia; species Lunularia cruciata. The sequence goes on along the minus strand of OX419756.1, from coordinate 48,864,893 downwards.
ATGACACGGTGTTCTTTTGGAGGATAGAGGATAACTACCCATGATGCTATTAAGGACATAGTGTTTGCTATAGCACAAGAGAGTGGATACTTGGCTTGGAGGGAGCATTCATATGCTTTGCAAACGACACATGTTAGGGCAGACTTATACTTGGTCCAAGATGATCAGGTGGCAATAGCAGATGTTGTGGTTACGGACCTTACATGAGATATAGTTTTGGAGGGAGTGATTACCCATCCCCCTGGATGGGCGGTTAGTGCTGTAGCAGCAGCAGGTTGCAAGGATTCTAGGTATAGGGGCATGCAGTGAAGTCACCTCTTTGTTCCTCTAGCCTTGGAGTTATATGGAGGTATGGACACGACATTTGACATATTTGTCAGGGAGCTTGAGAGCTTATCATGTTAGGTGCCAAAGGGTACCACTCTCACTCTCATACTCTATAGCATATTTTAGACCGTGTGTGTCCATTGCTCTACAGAGGGCAGTGGCTGGTGCAATCCATAAGAGAGCAATCACACTAGGTGATGCTTCTTCAGATGCTCCAATTGTTTATAGATCATATGATTTGCATAGCTCAGATATCTTAGTTGCAATAGGGCAGATTTCTTATATAGACTCCATTGGGGCTTAGCTACATTTTATCTTTTTCATCTCTCCCTTATATGGCTTCATGGGGTCTTCACATCCTTCATTTTCTCTACACGATCGCACTTCTTAACCAATGACAACTTCTTTCTCCACTTCTTGAAATCTTTAATGGGGAATCTCAAGCCTTGCTTTCATCTTTTCCTAGTCTTCATTGTGTTCTTCTCTCCCCTTCTTCACTTGAGCCTGGAATGCTTCCAATCCTGTGGTATGTTTGTATTTTCTGAATACTACATCCAGAATATGACACTTCTCTACTTTGCCTTGACATTCTTGCTGCAAACAAGTCACTTTCATTTGCAAGTCAGCTATCCTTGCTTCCGAGGACTTGATTGTTAAAGCATTTGTTTTATGAAGAATCTCCATCTCTTCTCGCAAATGATGTAACTGGTTGGTTTGCAATTGGATTATTACCTTGTTCATCACCACATCCTTCTTTAGCGTGTTGATGTGCTCCGTTAGCTCGTTCTCCCGTTCAACTTATTCTTGAAGCGCCTTCTTGATTTCTTAGCCTCCTCTTTTGGAGCTTCCACCTTTGCTTTTGTCACATACCCATTACGATGTATTTTTTGCACCAATAAAGTGTAGTCATCAATGTTTAACATGTGCTCCATGTATTGAGGGTCGATAAACTCTAGAAACTTCACTAGTTGAAGATCAGATTCCCCTTTGAATATCAATCTGAGTAATTTTGAAGTCTTCTGTCTTCCTTCCAAAGGTCTTTTGGTTTGTGCCATCCAAGGTTCCTTTGGAGACAAAGAATCGCTTGCCTGATTTACTGCGCTTTGCCACCGGGTATCATTAAATACATGCAAAAATATATTCACCATGTCAGGATTATCTTCTTCTTAATTCATAGTATGTTAGCCTATTTCTTTGTATCGTCACTTGTAAAGGAATGAATCCAAAGAATGCTCAAATGCAAGAGTAAAATAGTAAAACAACACTTTTTATCTTTACAAAAAGAAGTAATAAAAAAATAAAATAAAATTTTGGAAAAATAGAGGTACCATGCTGTTGAACTTCCATTTCATGCCAACCCTCTTACTCAAATGATAGCAAGAGTTCCAATTCAAATTTCTTTTAAAGTCATGCAATGGACATAAGTATCCACTTTTGTAGGCACAAACCAGGTTGGTGCCTTTGAGGTTGGTGCTTGTGTATAGTTAGCAATAACATGCCCTAATACCTTGCAATTTGCGCATATTTGTTTTTTGAGCTCCATACAGTTTGGGCCTAGTGGTCATGAGTTCCACAATTATAATATGCTCTAGGATTCAAATTTTGTTGTGATTCTATGATCCTTTGCGGTGGATCATTGCTTGCACACTCCTTTGACACATATCTTGGGATAGTTGCAAAGAAAATATAAGTGGTATTAGGAACCTCCTGAATAGAAAACATTGGTTCCTCATCTTTAACAAATGTTCTTACATTTTCCAAGAATCCAATCCAAATTCTGTACAGGATATGATAGCTACGTTGCTAAAAATTTATTGTTTATTTGGCCTCATTTACACAAATAGTGCACCAAATATTTGGATGTGTACAAAAGAGATATCTTTCTATCCTTTGCACTTTAAAGTTGGAAAAAGCTTTAATGAGCTCTTCCAACTTGCTGTCCATTTTCTCTAAGTACTTTAGAGAAACAACACTTTGGGATCTCCTATGCATTCCTTACCTTGCTCTTTCTCATCTATAAACAAAGATATAATGACAAAGAAGAAGAATTAGATGAGTTTGAAGACTAAGAAGGTGATCCTTGTCAAGATCTCTTCTTTGACCTCTCTCTTTCTAGATGATCAATTTGATTTGCTTCATGCAACTTGGCATACTTCACATGTTTGTCCAAAATATCAAGTTCTTGTTCCTTGGCAAAGATATGGAGGTTTGAAAGATGCGGATGTTTGAAGGGAGTCCACCTAAAATCCAAGTAATTTCTTGTGCTTTAGTGTAGCCTAAACTTGTATCTCTTTTGGAGACTTGGTTTAAAGGTTTTTGAAACCGTTCAATGTAGTCACATAATATTTCCTTCTTCTTTAGATGTAGAGTATTTAGCATGGCAAAAATATTAGCATGTAATACAATGAATTGCTTAAGTCAATTTTCTTTTAACTTTAAGCCAATAAGCAATGTTTGTTGGATCTTGACTAACATAGATGTAACTTCTTGCTTTCATACATAATAGAATTGGAAAATTGGTGAGTTTATTAGTATCGTTATCTTTTATATCTTTAGCTAGATCTTGATTGCCATAGGTGTACTAAATATTTACTTTCTTATCTAATATATTTGGAAAGATTTTGAGTCTATCACAGTCCACATCTTCTTTATTTGTAACCAATATGATATGGCTTCAAACTCATTCAAGAAAGTATCCCTTGAACTTCTAGTATCCTTGTCATATGAAGGAAGGAAGAAGGATTACCCATAGCGGCTATCAAAGGCCGGGCAGGTAATTTATAATCAAATCTCTCTAGGAAGTGGACACAATAATTTGTAGCACACAAAGAAGTTGAACCGGAACAGATCATTTGTAGCACACAAGAAAGTTGAACGGGAACAAATACAAGTAAAGGCAATGTGTATTTAGCTTGATTTTGGACATCGTCTTGCACACAATCAGCACACAAAATGGGCTCCACCATGTTCCATTATTTCCTCGTTCTATGAAGTCAGACGGATTCACAGAAGCAATATACTTCTTTGGACTAGGATGGATTTATAGAAGAAACCCCATGGGATTGATGTCTTTTGGTTCTCTTCAGACCACGAAGGTAGTCGTTTGTCCTTATCCGGAGGAAGTTCCATCTCGAAAGGGAGGACTTTCTCCGGATAATGGTTTTCCTTACATTGGAGAAGGAGGTCTGGCACTTATATATATTCTCTATTCACAGCAGGTACTCGAGATCCGATTTCATTATACACATCCGTGGTTATTGGCAAAGTATGTGGCGATTCAGAATCGGAGCTGCCACTGTTGCCTGGATGCTATTCTGCAAGGGGTTGATACACAAGCACGGGTAGGTCTTTCTGCAACATGAAATGCTCCAAGGGGCGAAGGCAATAGCGTACTTTTCTTATTGCTTGAGAAAAGATTTCAATGCGCATCCTTCTTCTTATTCATTCCACCTACTCTGCCTTCTCTGTTTCTTTTCGGGTGTAATCTTCGGTTCTCGGTGACCCAAGGGGGGTCCAATTTAGGTCTTGCTTCTCCTATGATATGCATTGCACCTTTCAATCGAAGATCTTCATATGTATTTACTCTGCAAAATGTATCCCCCAACGGCACCAAAATTTCGCATCTGCTGATATTGACTGAAGGTATTCATGTATTCATATCCGTCCCCATCGTAGTGCAATATCTCTTGTAGATATATTTAAGTTGATGTGATTCACATGCAGATGTTAAGTGAAAAATCAGAACACAAAACAGAATCTCCATCGACGCTTCATCTCCGGCGAGGAAATTCACTAGAAAAGGTCTCACCCACTTATGGTGACAATATTTCCATGTAGCCTGAGGTTGGTGTGTTCGTATGTTCTCTCTCATTGATTAGCTGCTCATTACACCACTTCTCCATCAAATTAAAAGCTCAATTTCTCGTTATAATTGTAAAAATTATGGCAAATTTCAGTAGCAAGGTGACATTTTAATTCTTTCTAAAGTACGTCTTTTTCTTTCAATTTACTTAGTTAAAATGTCACCTTACTATTGAGATTTGCTATAATATTTACAAGTATAATGACAAATTTCAATAGCAAGGTGACATTTTAACTCTTTCTAAATTACACTTTTTTCTTTCAATTTATATAGTTTACTAACGAAGAAGGAAGAAATAGCATGTCAAATTAAAAGCTCAACTTCTCGTTATAATTGTAAAAATTATGGAAAATTTCAGTAGCAAGGTGACATTTTAATTCTTTCTAAAGTACATCTTTTTCTTTCAATTTACTTAGTTAAAATGTCACCTTACTATTGAGATTTGCTATAATATTTACAAGTATAATGACAAATTTCAATAGCAAGGTGACATTTTAACTCTTTCTAAAGTACACTTTTTTCTTTCAATTTATATAGTTTACTAACGAAGAAGGAAGAAATAGCATGTCAACAGGGAGGAATGGGAGCTTATTATTGTTGCCTTCCACCCAAAAGAGAACTGCACCTTCAAGAGGAAAGATGATGTAGAAGGAACATACCTCAAGAGAACCAATAGCAATGGATCTGGATGAAGACCTTGGGACATGGCTCTTCAATGAAGAATGCTTTCAATCAAGGAAACCTTTGGCAAAGAAACCCTTTGCCCTAGGAGATCTTGGCATCTTGGAATGTGACATTTGGCCAGAAAAGTTATTCTGCTTGGAAGCCCTTCAGCCTGACAGTCAATGAGTAAATGTGGAATCAACAGATCAAGAACTATAATTGATGACCGTTCATTTGTACTAACCACTCACATGTGTGAGGAGCAACTACTCACCAACGGGCATATCTACAAAACATCCATTATGGTTGGACAATCACCTTAAATATCAACAATAGGCTTAGATCCTTTCCATTTTTTGCAGAGTTTGCCAATGTGAGACGGTTAGGATTTCCTCACCTTGGCGAGAAGTTTCAGCACTTAGGAATTTGAATTGGGAGAGTTTGTGACTGTGCGAGGAGGATTGCAAAGAGTGAGAAGGATTGAGAAGAATAAGAGGATCAAAAGGAAAGGAAGTAGCATTCCCTTCAGTGCTTAGGAAGATGAGAAGAGCAGCTGATTTTGTAGTCAAGTCCCGTGGATTGGTTAAGTGTACATTGCACTATAGACAGGAACTGGTCTGAAGCAAGAAGTTGGAGTTCTTGCTATGAGTTAAGTAACTGGGAGTTAAGTAACCATGCAATGTTGCAATAGGTCAAGGACAATAGTGATCCGGGGATGGAGACCATGAGAGGAAACCTCTTTGCCTAGACAGAGGAACCTTGATGGAGAGTGCTGAGGTCTAGGAATTTTCTTCATATGCCATTACTTTAGACAATATTTGGATCTGCCTTGACCTAACTCTAGAAGCCAAGTTCAAGGGAACATTCAAAGATGACAAGACTAACAATGGTTGGTCTGTCCTTGCAATTAAAGATCCTACCATAAGGATCTTGGTAGAATCCACCATGAAGTTCTTCAAGTCTAAACAAACAACTTACTTGAATAACAGTCATGCAACCTTCTTTCAATACATCTACCATGGAAGACATGTCAATTGGGCAGCCATGTTCTGTACGAAGGCAAGGGAGCTTGTAGCAAATATGAACAAAGAAGGCGGGGTGACTTTGGTTTTTCTCTTTGTTGCTCATTTCTACTTGGGGATGGGTTTGCTGACCTCAGCCGAGAAGGAGAAGTATACTGATAAGTTCTTCTTCCCGTAGGACATTTTGAGGACCCTCACAGAAGAACAATGGTGCGGAAGTATACAAAGGTGGCACACATGGGGAAATATGTCGTGGTGAAGGAAGCGAACAACACACTAGGAGTAGGAAGCAACTTGGCTTAGGAAGCAGCACAACTCACGGAAGAAGGAGCCGCCGCCGGCTCCTTCTGGAGAAGAAGATACGGGACGAGAAAGATTTTAAGAAGAAGCGCGCTTAAGTAATGAAATATGCAGATTTCACATTGAAGCTTACAAGTTTGTTGAGTGAGTTGCAAATGGCGGTGGGTTGCTTCTGACCAGCGGGCTCTGGATCTGGCTCAGAGGAAATGCTTGGCTTACTCGGCACGCGCAGGCACTTGTTTGGACGCTAGGAGTCTCGGTTTCTAACGCTTGAGAAAGTAGTCCAAAGTTCATAGATACTTTAGCCGGTCACACAATGCTTCCAGCATTGGGGGTAGTGGTAGAGCAGAGCAGTTGAAAGCCTTCAACGATGACGCCTCGACAGAATTTTCTCTTACCACTGATAAAATATGCTGGCGGTGGGAGAGCAATTCAATCACTAGAGTCCACAAAACTCTCAAAAATCTCTGGGAAGACCGCCCCAATTTGTCAAAATAAGAGCTCTCGCTGCAGATTTGTCCGGAGGCAAGACTTTTTGAATCTTGTACGACTGAGCTCGAGATTGTGAGATTCGCCGCAGATCAGCCAGTGGTTGAACATAGAGTGAGGAATTTCTATACATATTTTGTGATAATCAGGTATAACGTGATATTTATAACTGGTGAAATTGTGCTTCTTCACATTCATTCAACTCATGATGAGCATCAACGATGAACTAGACTAAGTATTGGTGTGAGGAAGAACTGGAATCTGTACCTCCAATTCATATGTAGACTTCGACTTTGAACGTGAAGCTGAGACAACTGTCCAATTTCAAATTGTGCTACAGAACGTGCGGCGAGATGGCCATGGGGTATAGCCTGGCCAGGGTTTTTGTCATTCTCACTTTCAGCAGTTCGGTGCTGAGCACTCAAAAGTATGAAAGTCATCCAATTGCTCCTGGACGCTGGCGCCAGTCTCTTGTACTCGACGAAACTAGCAGTGATTCAAGTGGCACCCGTACTGGGGGCTATGAAGTCCAGATGATACACAGAGACCATCAAGGATCCCCCCTTCGAGTTTCAAATCTAGACTCACTGTCAGCATTGGATTCAGTGAAGGGCCGTTTCATGGCCGCCGCAACGCGGAGCAGAGAGAGGGCAAACACTCTGCAGCAGCTGCACAAACACGCAAAAACACCAAAATTTGTTGGTGTGTCGCCGGTGTTCTCCCGTAATGGGGAGTACATCATGTACCTCACATTGGGCACACCAGCAAAGACATACGTCACCATAATCGACACTGGAAGTGATCTCGTCTGGGTTCAGTGCAGCCCTTGCCAGGCTTGTTTCACCCAACCGGATCCTGTCTTCGATCCAAGCCGCTCGTCCTCGTACAGTACAGTGAACTGCACAAGCTCCCTGTGCTCTGGTGCGGACGAGCTATTCTGTGGGAATAGCTCTTGTTTGTACACCTATGGATATGGAGATGGTTCATTTACGGCAGGGGCCCTATCCCTAGAAACTGTCACTCTAAACACCACAGACGGAGGTTTTGAACGAGTGAAGGATTTCACTTTTGGATGTGGAACAGAAAATTTTCTAGACTTCCCTGGAACAGATGGGCTCGTGGGATTTGGAAGGGGAAGCCTGTCCATGATGAGTCAATTAACCCCAACACTGGGGAACAAGTTTTCCTACTGTCTTGTGAGTTTCACGGACGCAGTCACGAAGACCAGTCCACTTCTTATTGGAAATGCCCAGGTCGAGCCTAATCTCAAGTACACCCCACTAATCACCAACAATTTCTACCCTAGTTTCTATTACGTGGGAATTGAAGACTTGAGTATCAACAGGAAGAAGTTGAAGATAAACCGGACCGCATTCAGTATAGATGCGTCCGGCGAAGGGGGTACGATTTTGGATTCGGGTACGACTGCGTACTTCTTGAACCAGTTAGCATATGATCCGCTCGAAGCAGGACTCGCGAAATTGATTACTTATCCACTTGTGGACGAAGCAGACTTGGGTTTGCGGTTGTGCTACGATGTTGGAAACATCACCAATCCTGTGTTCCCGACAATAACTATACATTTCACTGGTGCCGATTTTGTAGTTCCCCAGGACAACATCTTCGTGGCAGTGACTGACGACGGAAATATCCTTTGCCTGGCGGCAATTCCCAGCTCTGGTTTCTCCATTATCGGGAATTTGGTGCAACAGAATTTTCTCATGGTGTATGATGGTGAGAATTCCAGGGTAGGCTTTGCGCCTCGGGAATGTGACGCAGGACAATAGATAGCTCGTAGAAATTGCGTAGACTTACTTATGTATATGCAAAGTCGTGCTAACCAAAATATCCGAATCAGATCGATATCCTAGCTCCTGCTTCTGGCTAAGGGAGGGTAGAAGCAAGCCACGGATGTAAACATTTTGGCCTGTTGTTGAAACTTCACTACAGAAGGGTATCGAGATCATCATACCTTGCTAAATCTACACCAGTCGGCATATGCCAAAATCTTGAAGTACAGATCTTGATAAACCAATTGAAAATTAAATTCTAGATCTAGGTCTCAAAATATCCCTTATATCTCCACCAGAATTAAATCTTACCTACGAACGAACATCAATTCGGCTCTACCTTCTCTTGGATTTTGACATAGTTAAGAGTCTGAAATTGGCAGCAACTTATTTTGGCGTGCAATGGAAGAAGCTTAAGTTTGGGGGAACTTATTTATTTCTAGTGGTAATTTTACCTTCAAAATTGACATGATCTCTCACAACCAATTTTAGTTGCTACCTTCCTACCGCTATTTGCAAACTCGCGCCAGTCACTTATCCTGTCAATCTTTTATCGTCAAATTTGACATGAGACACCCATTTTAGCTTTCACCTTCCTGCCCCTGTTGCATACTCGCGCCAGTCACTCATCCTGTCAATTTTGCCCCATGCCAACAACCGCTGCCTGTGAGGGCATCCGTAGTTTGAGTCGTTGGGAGAGAATCAACGAAATTGACAAAAGTAAAATATTTGTGTGTTTCAGTTTGAACCAATTTCTAATCCACCAGTTCAGAGTTTCTGCTGACCCACAACCTCCTGATTCATAACAAAAAATACTGGATGCACTTCCTTTGCAGATGCTATGGCCATATATCTGCGCAGGGTTAACCACGTGAGTGCGTTACCACGATATTCACCCATCAACCGCAAACGCAGCCAAAACTTTCAACAGCATTGAAATCAACGTCAGCTATGCAACTCACACCTGGCTTGTTAAAAGGTGGTTTTCTCAATCGGGAATTTTTTAAGTAAATATCAGAAGTACATGTGGAAATTCTTCGAGTAAAAACAAAAAGGCTGTCAGTGATCCAAGATATCGTAGTAGCTGGGTAGAGATTTGTATCCCAATAGTACTGAGAAGACCAAGTGAACGGGAACTATCACTTCTGCTATCGGCATGTCGTCCATCCTATTCCTTTACATCATGAGGCCTTTCGAACAAAAGTACAAACTGGGATTTGACGACTCATATTCTGAGCCTGGGCCGCTAAAGTTTGTGACTGAGGCAGATTTTGCATTTTGTACGACTGAGCTCGAGAATGTGAGATTCACTGCAGATCCGCCGGTGGTTGAACATAGCGTGAGGAATTTTCTGTCCATGTTTTGTGATAATCAAGTATAACTTGAGATTAATAACTGGTGAATTTGTGCTTCTTCTCATACATTCGACTCATGATGAGCATCAACGATGAACTAGACTAAGTACTGGTGTGAGGAAGACCTGGAATATGTACCTCCAATTCATGTGCAGATTTCGACTTTGAACGTGAAGCTGAGACAACTGTCCAAATTTCGAATTGTGCTGGATAACGTGCGGCAAGATGGCCATGGGATATAGCCTGGCCAGGGTTTTTGTCATTCTCACTTTCGGCAGTTCGGTGCTGGGCACTCAAACGTATGGAAGGTGATCCAATTGCTCTCGAAACCTTGCGCAAGTCTCTTGTACTCGCCGAATCTAGCAGTGATTCAAGTGGCATCTGCACGGGGGGCTATGAAGTCCAGATGAGACACACAGACCATCAAGAATCCCCCCTTCGAGTTTCAAATCTAGACTCACTGTCAGTATCGGATTCAGTGAAGGGCCGCTTCATGGCCGCAGCAACGCGGAGCAGAGAGCGGGCAAACGCTTTGCAGCAGCTGCACAAACACGGGAAGACACCAAAGTTTCTTGAAGTGTCGCCAGTGTTCTCCCAGAATGGGGAGTACATCATTTACCTCACATTGGACACACCAGCAAAGACATACGTCACCATAATCGACACTGGAAGTGATCTCGTCTGGGTTCAGAGCAGCCCTTGCCAGGCTTGTTTCACCCAACCGGATCCTGTCTTCGATCCAAGCCGCTCGTCCTCGTAAAGTACAGTGAACTGCACAAGCTCTGTGCTCTGGTGCGGACGAGCTATTCTGTGGGAATAGCTCTTGTTTGTACACCTATGGATATGGAGATGGTTCATTTACGGCAGTGGCCCTATCCTCAGAAACTGTCACTCTAAACACCAGAGACTGAGATTTTGAACGAGTGAAGGATTTCACTTTTGGATGTGGAACAGAAAATTTTGGAGACTTCTCTGGAACAGATGACGTCGTGGGATTTGGAAGGGGAAGCCTGTCCATGATGAGTCAATTAACCCCAACACTGGGGAACAAGTTTTCCTACTGTCATGTGAGTTTCAAGGACGCAGTCACGAAGACCAGTCCACTTCTTATTGGAAATGCCCAGGTTGAGCCTGATCTTAAGTACACCCCACTAATCACCAAAAAATTTTACCCTAGTTTCTATTATGTGGGAGTTGAAGATTTGAGTATCAACGGGAAGAAGTTGAAGATAAACCCGACCGCATTCAGTGGAGGTGCGACTGGCGAAGGGGGTACGACTGCGTACGTTTTGAAGCACTTAGCATATGATCCGCTCGAAGCAGGACTGGCGAAATTGATTACTTACCCACTTGTAACGAAGCACACTCGGGTTTGCGGTTGTGCTACGATGTTGGGAACATCACGAATCCTGTGTTCCCGACAATAACCATGCATTTCACTAGCGCAGATTTTGTAGCTCCCCAGGATAACATCTTCGTGGCAGTGACTGCGACGGAAATATCCTTTGCCTGGCCGCAATTGCAGGCTCTAATTTCTTCCTTATCGGAAATTTGGTGCAACAGAATTTTCTCATGGTGTTTGATGTTGTGAATTCCAGAGGAGGCTTTGCGCCTCAGCAATGTGATGCAGGACAATAGATAGGTCGTAGAAATTGCATAGACCTACTTCTGTACATGCAAAGTCGTGTCAAGCAAAAATATCCGAATCAGATCGATATCCTAGCTTCTGCTTCTGGCAAAGGGAGGGTAAAAGCAAGCAAGGGATGTAAACATTTTGGCCTGTTGCTGATGTGGCTATAGTAATGTCACTACAGAAAGGTGTGGAGACCATCATACCTTTCTAAACCTAGAGCAGTAGGTAGATATCTATGCCAAAATCCTGAAGTATAGATCTTGATACACCAGCTGAAGTTTAGATTCTAGACCTAGGTCTCAAAATATTCCCTTATATCTCCACCAAAATCAATCTTCCCTGTGAACGAACATGAATTTGGCTCTACCTTCTCTTAGATTTTAACATAGTGAAGTGCCTGAAATTGCAGCAACTTTTTTCGGCGTGGAATGGAAAAAGCTTAAGTTGAGGGGAAATTATTCTTTTCTAGTGTTATTTTCATCTTCAAAATTGACATGAGACACCAATTTTAGTTGTTACCTACCTGTTCCTATCTGGAAACTCTCGCCAGTCACTCATCCTGTCAATTTTACCCCATGCCAACAACCGCTGCCCGTGAGTTGGTGTGAATCAACGAAATTGAAACAAGTCAATTGTTTATGTGTTTCGGTTTGACCCAATATCTAACCCACCAGTTCAAAATTTCTGCTGTCCCACAACCTCCTGATTCATACCAAGAAATACTGAATTCAGTTCCTTTGCATACGCTGTGGCCATATATCTGCGCAGGGGTTACCCACGTGTGTGGGTTACCACGATATACACCCATCAAGCGTTAGCGCAGGCAAAAAGTTCAACAGCATTGAAATAATCCTCTGCTCTACAACTCACACCTGGCTCATCAAAAGGTGAATTTCTCAATGGTGAAAATTTTCAGGAAACATCAGAAGTACATGTGGAAATTTTTCGAGTTGAATCAACAAGGCTGTCAGTGTCGAAGATAATGTAGTAGCTGGGTTCCTACACTACTTAGATTTGTATCCGAATACTACTGAGCAGACCAAGTGAACGAGAACCATTACTTCTGCGATCGGCATGTCGTCCATCCGGCTCCCTCTACATCATGCTTTCAGACAAAGAAGGGTATCACCTGTGGTCTGGCGACTCGTATTCCGAGCTTCGGCAGCTGAAGTATGCCTCTGACTTCTGTACACAAATTCGCCAACAGTTGCAGCGAATGTACATTTCCATCGGCACAATGCTGTGCTTCTTACTTCTTATGTTAGCCGAACCACTGACCTAAGTAGGAGAAACTGCAAATGATGATACTCTACTGCGAAACATCTGTTTCCATCCCTCTATATGTAATTCAAATTCTAGAAATTCGCAAGAGACGGGTAGGACGACGAAACCTTAAACGAGGGCACACGATGACTAGAAATGGAAATTTTCCAAACCGCGTTGAACGTTAACGAGATACACGCTGATTGTCAGAATGTTAACTCTTTGACATAATCTAACGGGTACCGCTATAGATTCCATAATTTATTTATGACTAGAGTAGGGGGGTCTCAGTTTCGACATTTACGGGAGGGGCCACATTACGGCCTTGTTCTTAAAAAGACGAGGAATTACTTACGGGAGGGGGCACCGCGGGTAAGTAATTCCTCGTCTATTTAGGTTTAGATTATTTTTCGGTTGGATGTAACTTTCGGGGCAACTTTTCGGGGCTTATGGTTTACGGGAGCTCTTGAAATCCCGTATTAGCTTATGGGTATTGAAAATCATGACCTGTTAACCTTTAGGTTAAGGGAGGTACTCCTATACAATTCACCGACTTTCCTCTCATGTGCTGTAACAATCTATGGGACGTCCCTGTCCCCTAAATATCCCATAAAATATTTTATGACCGAGAAAATGATCTAACTGAAACCCCAGTTGGTAGAAATCTAACGGGTAGTGAACAAGAGGTCGAAAATTCTGTTTATGATGAAGACCCCCAGCAGATAGCTTTTATATTGGTTAAGAGCAATTTCTAAACTAGAATTAGCAATATCAATAAAGTAGGGCATTTGAATGTTAAACATAAACATACATTATTTATTCCTATTTTGGCACTCTTGCTTTCTCATTCTCGTCCTTGGTGCGGGAAGACTCTCAATGCATGAGCAAATATTAAATTTCACTCATTCATTTTCCCATTTGATTACTAAGTCCACATTTTCCTCAATTCCAAACATTTCATTACACCCACATTTCTAAATATCAATTTGAGATGTTGAGTGTTGATACTCACCTCCAACTAATGAGTGGAATTGTAAAGTACATGCAGAGCAGCTCAACAATTTTAAAGATGTTGAGTGTTGATACTCATCTCCAACTAATGAGTGGAATTGTAAAGTACATGCAGAGCAGCACAACAATTTTAAAGGAGAAAGCAATTGAGGACAAAGTGTGGTCTGAAGAGCGGAGTGGAATAAAGAATAATGATATTGATTCCTTTATTAAGGAGGTAGTAGTTTGTTAACCACTATAGATAGAACTGCAAGAAAGGTTAAATGTCTCATTGGCAAAATTTTGTTCATAACTTTTTTAGGGATCTTAATTTTAGACCAGTCATCCTGATGGATATTGCCTCTTTTATGTACTAGTGTACCTCACAAGAAAGTCAGACTGCTATTTGGATCCGACTTGCGATAGCTCTTGATAGATATAGGTGTAATGGAAACGGAACGTTTGTAACAAGGGTGGTTAAATGCATTATGAAAAATAATGCAGGATCTACCATGCATTTAACAAATAGACTCATATTGGAATTTTATCTCAAAAGGGAAGTAGAGTACTTAAGCTAATGAGAGAGTAAAGATTTCTTTGTAAATGAGCAAGTAAAGATTTTCTTTGTCTTTGCAACACAAGGATTTACTAGATGAATCACTCTTCCCTTTAGCACAAAGATCAACAATTGACATAAAGAAATATTTTAACAAGAAGAGTTGTTATTCAATAAATTGTCAAGTAGTCTATGAAGTGGCATATGATGACTAGCAAAGGATAATTTATTTTGCTAGAGATAAGTGTTTAAGAACTTCTTTAAATTTTTATGTGTAAATTTTGGAAGTTTAGTTTGCTAAAAAGGGTTATACCTATATGTAGAAATACAAAGATCACATCACTACATGACATGTTTGAAGAAATGTCCAATTTGGCCGAAGTTGAATTGTAGAGGAGCATGCCCCTAATATAGCACCAATCAATATCTGATTGAGGACTTTGATATGTTCCAACGAGATATGGGTACACTCATTAAAAAAAGCATGCATTGAAGATAAACACAACTTCAAACATTGTCTTACTTAAGCCTATGTACTCTATCAACATTGAAAAGGAATTTTGGAGTCTAGGTGGCAATAATTAAGGAGAAAAGGTGCCCACATGAAACAAATGGAGGAGTGGAAGACCCCATCCTTAAGGGAGTGACAAGTACCATTAAAAGAATTTATGAGTAATTCTTATCTCTTAGGATTGAATAGCTTGTGCATGATTTTTCATAAAATTTTAATTAATCAATATGATATTTGGTTAGAAGAGGATATGGATTTTATACATGATTTGGACATAATCTTGAAGCAATAAACCCAAAGCAAGGTAAAGAAGAAACTAGATTATAGTTGATATTAAATTATATTTCATTCAAGATTAAAAATCAAAAAATAAAACTAAGATTGCCTTCAATCTTTGTGCTTTATCACTCAAAGATGAAAATAAATCATTTTCCTAGTAGAAGAGTGTGCTTGTATGTGGTGGGAATCATTGGTGTTTGTTGATTTATTCATTCCAAGTCCTTAAGTGTGCATTGGGGTGTATTAGGGTACTCTCTTGGTTTTTTTGGGTGCTCTAAGATTTTTGGGGTTCATTGTGGTCCGATGGGATGCATAAGCGTACTCTCCCATGTCATTTTGGGTGCTCTATCATCGATGAAGGTGCATTGGGGCACTCTCTTCAGTAATCTTGGGTTCTATGAGATCCTATGGGGTGTTCTACAAGTTTTGCGGTATCCATGACTTTCAGTTTTCTATCCATTATAAATTTTAAATTTGTGTCAATAGTGTAATGGTGAACTCTTTAAGAAAATGAAATATCACTATGAATGGGTGGAAAGGACGAAGTATCATCTCCAAAGGGTGCAGCCATTTGGAAAATTATATTCTCATCAGGGGAGAAAAAGAAGGATGGGCGAGAGAGACATGAGTATTAAAAAAAGGAAAAGAGAAAGAGAAAGGAGGAAAGAGTTAGCAACTTTATATTTTAGAGTAGATTATAGCTTTAGAGCAGATTTTAAATTTTTGGGATTTTAAATTTAAGAGATGGCAAAAATTGAAGCGTACAAGACAGAGGTTGACATAAAGAATACAAAGGGTACCAAGAAAAGAAATGGTTGATTGCTTTCTGTATAATTTCTAATCACATGACTTACAGAAAGTGGATATGAATGGATAAAATGCAAACCGGAGATATTGTCCAATCCATCCAAGAGTGAGATTTTGATCAAATGGGAAGGGTGCCATTGAGATGGAATATACCATCCAAATGTGAGTAGTCTTTGAAGATTTTATGATTATTTTCTACAACTTTAATGTTTACATTGCAAGGTAGACTAGCACATTAAGGACAAGCACCACAAAGTTTTCGATGTGGATTTTGAATTTTTGCACATTGCATGCAAACACATACTTGCTCTTTTTGGTGCCATCACCCTAAGTAGACTGGCATACTCTAGCATAGACCAACGCTCTATGTGCATCAAGCCAATGCAAAATAGAACACATCAATGCACCCATACAACAAGGCAGCGCACTCCAATGCAACTTAATGCATTCCAACACATTCTTGCACACTCCATCACACTCAAGCAAAATCTAGCACTGTAGGTGTTATTTAAGATTTTTGGGTATTTTGATTGATTTAATATTCTTTTTGAGGTTAATTTGTGTGCAAAGTCTGTCAGGACTTTGGACCTGGATATACACATTGGGTGAGTATATGGGAGACCTTGATGATGACTTTCAAACTCATTCAAGAGACCTTTGTTTTTCCAAAGAGAAAGAGTGGGAGAAGGAGATGTATGGATAAACATTTAGTGGAAGACTGGTTCACTATATGGGACTATAAAATAATGAGGTATCTTGATAAGGAATTTATTCTTCCTACTTGGAGGCCACTTTTCTAGGAGATGAGTTGTTCTTTTCATCCTTACTAAGAGGTCCAATATGGTGTAAGTACACATTATCCTCAACATCAAGATCAATATTATATATTATAATTTCATCACAAAGGATTATGATTACGTAAAGTTTATACTTCTAGCTATTCCAATAAATTTTATTGTCTTATAGAGGCAAATAAACCATCCAAATGTCCAACACTTCAAGGAGACATTTGTAGGTTAGTTTCTCCCATATATTTCCTTGGAGGGAGGATTCATGGGTGACAATGAGGTGACATATGAGAATCTCTTAGAGGAGGAGAAGGACTTTTTCAACAAGGATGGGGGATTGGTTCCTTGTATGGGATGATGACGCTAAGGAGGAAGAATGAGCATAGAATAGGAAATATTTTGAAAGCTATATATGTCCACTTTTGTAAAACCTTTTATTATACTTAATAAATGCACTTTCATAAGTTCTTTTCATTTTTTAAATAATTGATTTCTTTTGCCATTATTTGATCTTTTCTAAATGCATTTATTTTTGCACACAAATCACTACAACCATGTTGTTCCCTAGAAGACACAATCTTAGATGATAGAGTAGTGAGAGGGTGTGAAAAAGGATATAGTAGTGAGAGGATGTAAGGAGGAGCTTGTACCACAAATAATGAGTTTAGGGTATCATGAGGAGCCACCACCATCACTTGGTCTTGGGGGAGAGAGAGAGAAGTAGGAAGAAGTGAGACAAGTGAGTGAGGTTTGAAGGAGAGAGACAAACTTACTAGAAGGAGCATGTACTTTCTAAGATGGAGAGAAGTTTAGAAGATAGGAGTAACTCTTATAACAACCTAGCAAACATAAAATCAAAGCATTTTAGTACTTAATAAATTAATCCCATGAGGATATGGGTTGGACGTGGTTGAATACAAAGCAAAGTGTTACATTTGAGTCCTTTACTAGTTACTATTTAACCTCTTGGGTAGAGATAACTCCTTGATAAAGACAATGGCACCAAGAAGATGCACAATGGAAATAACAAGGAATATTCACTGGCACTAAAGTATATAATTCCAATGAATTCTGAGAAATTGATGGTTTAATACAAGAGGTGATCCTCTTCTCCAAAGGTCTCCAAAAATCCTTGGAACATAAATGTCCTACCCTTCCAAAGATAAACGGTGTAATTTTCTGAAGATGAAGACCATCCCATCTATGGAAGGCACTTACCTCCCCAAAGATCCTCGCTCCTTCCAAAAATCTGATATGCAGTCTTCCAACGATAATGTTATTCCTTTCAAAGGCACCATCTTTCCCAAAGTCAATGTACTTTACTTCCAAAGACACCATCTTTACCAAAGATAATGTATTACCTTCCAAAGGTACCATCTTGAACAAACTACAAAGTCCTACTCTTGGGAAGGTACCGTCGTGTACCAAGACCAATGTTCTCTCCCTCCATAGGCACTGCCCTTGCTTGAGGCCTAATGTCCTACTCCTTGGAAGGCACTATCTTCCAAAAACAATGGTTTTCTCTTCAAAAGGCACTATCTTCACCAAAACATGGTGCTCTTCAAAAGGCACAATCTTTGAGAAACCATAAGATCTTTGTGACAACCTATCCATTCAGTCTTCACACTTTGGTTACTTAAAACACTACAGCATGAAATCAATCAATGCATTGTATCACGCAATTGCTAGGAAGACAAGGATCTTACATACAAAGCATCCAACAACTTTTACTGATCTTCATGAAAGTGCAAACAAGAACCAAGGAAATTTCATGAGAGAGTTCAAGTAAGGCAATAAAGCTCAATGAAGCTTTGTCACTTTATTCACCACTGTCATGGACAATGTAGCAGTTTGAATGGTGCTCTTAAATATCTATAGACATTTGGAACTACAACCAAGAAACCTAACAAGTTGCCATCACCAAGAAATGTTTAACAGTCAATGGTGGCCACTATTGGATCTATGGCTCCTAAAGGGTACAAAGAGGGCATGTTTGGGAGATTGTACTTCTCCACTATCTCCTCAACTAGTTCTAATGTTTGTGATGCCTCCTTTAACTTTTCCTCTGGCTCTAGAGACTCTATAGTCTGATTAGAGTGGGCTTCAATGGATAGCAAGATCATCCACACGCTCTTCCTTAACTCCCTAAACTTTCTATCTATTCTAGTTCTATGTCTTAAGGAATCCACTCCAATATTTGGTCTTCAAGTGGCTCCATGAGTTTTTGCTTCATTAGTCATAGTTTGTGTGCTTTGTCAAGGTGAGTTGGTGTCCACAAAGTCTTTCATCATCTGCAACATGGCAATGCATACTTGTCTAATGGAACTCTGATTTTTCTCCTCATTCAACTTATTCAAAATTAATTAAACCATCACTTTGCCATCTTGAAGAACTTTAGTTGGTGCAGGAGTAGTCACTACAACCAAGAGCTGAAGCTTCTCATGCTTCTCTACATTCCAAAAGACCGTAGTGTTGATGAGTTCTTGATGCATCTCCTTCAACCTGTCTTGCAAATGCCTCACAATTTCTTGGCACTCAATGATACAAAGAATGGACTCCTTCCTATATGAAATTTCTGCTTCCTCATAACTCACCTTCTACATGGTTGTCACTACGTGGCCAATCATTAATTACCTTGCCTATGCATCGTATTGTAGGATCTTGGATTTTGCCTTCTTTTTGGCTGCTGACTTCCAAAGATCTTCCATTGTCTTTTGAAGAGTCTCAATTTGACTGTTCACCAAATGGTTCTCTTATTCAACTTCTCATAAATAAACTTACAAAGCAAACAATTCCTTCACCAATTCTCCTATTTGGGTGGTCTCTATCTGCTTGCTCTTCTCCTATTCTTCATGGAAAGTCTTTAAGGCCTCCAATTCTTCTTGTAAGGCAATTGCCTCGACACTCTACTTCTTTTGTTCTTCATGAAGGTACAAGACTTCACTCTTCAAGGAAATTCACTCAAACTTGTGCTGCTCTAGTTGAGAATACATCTCTATTACTATACACAAATAGTTGGACACCTGTAGATGATCCTTCTTGTACATCAAGCAGTGAGTATCCAAGACCATATAGCATCAAAAGGAACAAGATGTCATGAGTATACCTCACCTTAGGCATCTCCTAAATAACAAAGTGTTCCTCTTCACCAATAAACCTTTTCTTTGGTGTCTAAAGGTAGGTTGGTGTAATCTACAATGATAAATTTTGTGGTAGTATCTCAACTTCCTTTAAGATATCCTCTTCTTGATCTTCATTGACACCACTTTCTTCTTTGTTCTGCCCCAATTGTTGGATTGGTAGCTTCTTGGGTTCCTTTGGTGTGTAGCATTTAGGGGTGTCCATGTTGCTAATTCTCCAAACATTGGCTTCTCCAAGGGCCTCTCATTCTTGGCTCTTGACATCTTCATCTTCTTGTGCTTCCTCCTATGCTTCTTCCTCTCTGTCAGACTCTATCTCATGCACTTCCAAAGGCTTTTCTTCTTCTTCTTCAACCTTGGGTTGGGTGTTTCCATCTTCATCAGACTCCTTGATACTTGAGTTCTCTTTGCCTTCTTCTGAGCAATAGAATTATTGATGGTGGGAGTAGTATTGAGCTTGCACTTCTCCTCCTTCAGTAGGCTTACAAATTGACATGTATTTTGGTACTTCTCATCAGCTTCCTTCATAAGCTCCATCTAGCATATACCATCAAGGTCTCCTCCCAAGTTGGCAGGAGATACTTCATGCCCTAAAAATTCAGACTTCTCTTCCTTGATAAGTAATCCATAGGCAATGTACAAATGTATCATGAATGGCATCAAGTAATTAGATCTTGGTCCATCAAATATATTGTACATCTTCTACACATGGGTGTGGAAGATTTATCTCCAATCAATAAGTCCTTCAATGAACAAGAGCTCAAAGAATGCTACTTTTGCATTTGTGAGGTAAGTGGTGTGTTGGAGCTTGAAGATCTTCATCAATGCTCCATTGATCTCCCTTTGACCTATAACACACATTGGTGCACATATGCTCTATGGGGACATTAATTTTGGTATTGCAAGTAGTTGAGAGATATTATCTATATGGACCTTAGCCAAGCTTCTACATTAGCCATGATTTGCTAGAGTTAGTCATAGCTAAGATAGAGGTAACTCTACTTTAGATGAAGTAGAAAGAGTGAATATCACTATTTTGGATTCTAATGTATTGACTTTGTATTATGCCTAGGTTTTTTCCTTTGAAGAAAGAGTTGAGAATTCTTGGGCCCACAAGCTTTTTGGTTATGAATTTTTCTATAGTTTAAGTATAGCCCCATGTGAAGGAATCTTTCACTTGTACTAGATCAAGATAAGACCACCTACTCATGGGATTATGGGAATAATTTCATCAGTAGGCTAATGTAGAAGCTTGGCTAAGCTCCATATAGATAATATCTCTCAACTAATTGCAATACCAAAATTAATGTTCTTATAGAGCATATTCCTATTGTATATGTATTCCTTTAAAAATTTTACTTTTAAATGACTTGTATCCTAGTAATGTGAGTTACTCTAGTAATTACTAACCATGGTTTCTAATTATTTCACAAGTATTTCAGCTAGAGATGTGGAGGTACTAATTGTCACTTCATTTGCAATTATCTTTATCTCATTGAATTCTCTTGTGAGCAATGGCTTGCATCTTGGAGGTGCCTTGGAGGTGCCTTGGAGTTGTAGTCATGGAGGAGTATGATGGAGTTTTGTTCTTTGCCTTCTTAATCCATGGTGTGCTATTTCAATTGCCATTAGAGGTTCATCTTGAGTGAAAGACATGCCAGCTCATATAGTAGGGTTCTTGTAATTTGCCATCAACTAGCTATTGGTGAGATGTTTGTCATGTGAAAAAGCCTTGTAAATCCTTGACTACATTTTCCCACTAAGAGTGAACCATGAATTGAAGGTGTAACTTCTTACTACACCCCTTGACTCTCTTCCCAATGTCCTCTTCCAATGGAAGGATGTCCACTCTCTCACATTTGCTCTCAAGCTACCCAATACTACCTGCTTCATCCCTCAAAGTTCTAGAGCCATGACACCCAAATTATAGTATACTCTCAATCCTATAAGGAGAAGCTGACCCCTAGCCCCTACAATGTCAATCTTTGGATGCATTTCCTAGGATCAACCATTGGAGTCTTCAAATTCAAGGAGCTCTTAGCAATACTAGGCGATGCAATCTCATTCATGGTGCTAGTAAACAATTCCCCTCACAAATAGGCTCTCAATTCCCTTTGCACTCACTCAGTTTTTATTGATGCAAGAATTAGAATTTGTGAAGAGTGGAAGGTTGAAGAATTACAAAAACATTCCCACTGCAAAAATCTCAAGTTTATAAGGGTCTGCCCCTTCCCTGTTCATAACAATCTTCAGTCTCTCATCACTCTCCACTTGTATGAGCCATCTTAGAGGCAATCTTTGCATGTTCTTGAAATCTATGTACACCAATCTTTCTTCAACAAAGATTCTTCCTTCTCTTCCAAAGTTTGTCTTTATCTTTGAGAGAAAAAGATAGTGTCTTCCTATGATCAAGGTCTTCAATGCCCATCTTTGGAAGAGGCTTATTCTTCTTCATTGAAAAGTTTAGTGGTTCTTCATGAAGGTGACAATCTCCAAAGACAAGATCTTGACCTAAAATCAAGTTTTGTGGGATTTTTTCCATAAAGGCTAGAATTCCACTATATGCTCTAAACAAGGAAAAATGTTACAAAATGAAAAAATTGAAATTCCTCACCAACACAACTCTTTAGGACTTCATAGAGGACTTAAGTGAAGAGATTGGTTAAGTTGGATGTCATTTTGTTGGAGGGAGAGACTATGTGCATAGTTGAGGAGTAAATATCACCAATAAAACTAGTTGAGGCAACATCCTTCATGTTTTTTCTTTTCATGTGTCCAATTGAAACATATGCAATTTGAATAAAGAAAAAAACACCACATGAATATTAGAAGCTATCTTATTATTATCTACTAGATCTAGAAGTGTATAAATTATGTAGGAATTGGGAGAAAAGATCTTAACAGACAAAGAGTTTTATGCCTCATATTCTTTTTGGAGTAACAGTATAACTTTGTTAGTTGAGTCTTCCACTACTCTATGTGATTGTTTCACACCTACTCCCTTTTAGAGATATGGATATGGAGATTGAGTGGCTTGAGGAGAGGAAGATGAGTTAAGAGACAAGGTTTTATGCTTGTGGATTTGACAAGAAGGCAAGACTTAGCTAGGCAGTTCATTCATCATATCTTTATGTAGGAGATGTAGAAAGACATCTTAGTTTTTATATTGGATATCTAGTGCACATTATGTGAGATAGCAATACTCTCTCACTCAAAATTTTGAGTTGACACTTCAATGTGCATACCAATGTAGATAGAGCACAAACTAACTTAAACTTTACCCTTTTTTGACTCACCTTTTTAATTGAAACACTTGAGAGCATAAAAGGAACACAAAAAGTAAAACATGATCAAATAAAACTATCTTAAATCATAAATTACTCAAATCCTTATGTTACAACTCATATACATTTGGAGAACATCCTTGCTATAATTTTCACTTGAAGTGTAAGGGTTTGTTATAATTTTCACTTGAAGTGTAAGGCATGTAATATGGTACTGGAAATTTAGTATTGTTGCTATAACCACCATATGGATATGCATTTATATAAGAATGCAGTGTGATTATACTCTTTATCTTTCTCAAGATATTTTTTTACATTTGCTAATTTTGGATTTATAGGATGGAAGTGACTTAATTTTCTTTCCATGCTTTAAATCTAAGTTTCTCTATTTTAGATCTCACTTTCTTTTAAAGCAACGACACTTCTCAACTTTTGCTTTAATTCAAAGTTTGTACAACTTAGCTATGTTTTAAGCTTCAATTTTTGTCAATTTACATATCTCTCTAGCTTCCATGGACTCCTTCTTCAATTTGGCATGGTTAATAAGGTCCTACAAGAAAGCTAAATTTTTATTTTGGGATATCCTTTACAAACCTTCTCCTTTTTTGTGATTCTCCATATGCTTCTTCTTCTTTATCTCCTCATGAAGATTTTCCATAAATAATATAGTCATTATTTACAATACCTTCCACACTTAGAACATACTCATTCGGAAATTTAGAAGGTAACTTATTATTTTAGCCCTTGCATACTCTCTTCTTCTAGCTCCTATGTATTAAGTACACTTATAAAAGGAAATGATTGGGTGGTTCTTAGATGATTTATTTTGTTTTCTATGGTTCTCCATCCATGTTTTAACTCCTTCATAGTGAGACTTTTTCTTATGTATGTGTCCTTCCATGCTCTAACAAGTTTGTAGTACTTCATCACATTTTTTGTATGATTTCATCTTATCATTGACTCAAGAAATGATTCCTATGCTTCACAAGATATATGGCTATATATAACTAAATCTTGTACTCGTTTGAATACGAATTTTTTAGGTACTCTCATGAATCTAATTTAAATGCTTGGATTCATTCAAGTAACCCAAAATTGGAGCATAGTAAGGATGAGAGATCATCCTCAGTTTATAATCCTTTATATTTACTTTTCTCCTTACCAAAGGTATGGATAATGGCATATTCACAATGAGCTCCTAGTATGCATCTACGTATGATGGAGTGGAAATGAGACAAGGAGAAAAATTGGAAATGGTAGGAGAAAGAATTGTTGGGAATCAAAGACAAGGATTGCAGTCTACAGTTTCAACAAACTCAACAACACAAAACCCCAAAATCTTGTTAGCAAGCATTTTTTTACCATTTTTGTTAGGAATCAATTTTTACCAAGAAGAAATATGGCATTGGAAAAAATAAATCAAGAAGAAAGAACAATGTAATTGAGAAAGAATGGGAGGGGAATGAGTTTAGCCAAAATTTAGTAAAAAATTCACTATTTGAAACAAAATATTTTAAAATTTTGAGAATCTACCATGTGTAGATTCTCAAAATCTACACATGATTTCTCTCCTGACATGACATGTGCAACCCTGATTAATATTAATCAGGTCAAGACCCTCATCTAATCCACTCCATAAGCTAAAAAATTTCTTCACCCATAAGATGTTTGTGAGGGATTGTTTGATTATTTTTTGTTGCATGTATTCAAATTTTCAAATCTCACACTCTATCCTAGTCATGAAATATGCAAAAATGATGATATAAAATCCTTTTCTATTCATGTGTTTTTGTAAAAAATAAATTAAATCACACCTCCTACAAGTAGTCATTACTTATGCAAAAAATAGTAACTCTTATGTAAAAAATAGTAATACTTATGCAAATAATGAGACCACATACTTAATTAATCATCCAACAAGCTCTTTATTGGTCGACCACAATGGCTTGTATAACTCTATTCTTAGGTTGATATAATTGACATTTGGAGTTATTTGCATGATGTCCAAGAGAACCGGGTCAACCAGCACTTTGATATGTCAAGCAATGGTGTATACTTATCAATTTGTGCTTTTTTGGACTCATTTCAATTGATTCCAATTGTCTACTTTGGTTTTTTCAATTTGGTTTTTTGGTTGATTTGGGTGAGATAGATTTTTCAATAACCTTTCCATTTCAAAGTTGTTTAACTATATTTGTGAGTGAGAACAACCCATTCATGCTTACACTATACTAGTGTTAATTTGCATTGTTGGATACATGTATCAAGCACTTCTTGACCTCATCCAGGTTTCTATAATGGGTATCAAATTTCCCAAGGTATCTAATCTACTCAATCAACTTCATGTGCATATCTTTGGAAGTTGCAGTCCTTGATGAACTTAATTCATTGCTTGGTTTCACTTGGGGGTTTTAGTTGAAATTGATGATGCCTAATTCAAAAATTCCTTTCTTGTATAGAGGATAATTGCACATCCTCCACTGTGGGTACCAACATTTTGCTTGAAAATAATTCATCAAAAACTTGATATAATACAAATTGCATAGCATAGAATGAGGCTTGAAGTGAATGTCTTGCAAGAGTAAGTAGGATAAGATGAAGGATCATTGAGGTTTAAAATAACAAAAATATTTTTCATTCTACACTCATGTCTTTTTGATTGCCATGTTCTACCAAAAGGATTGGATTCCACAAGATGATAAGAATATTCATTTGAGAGAATTTTTCATGCCATAAGTGATCAACATATTTGCTCCAGGTTTCACCCTAATAAACAAGAGTCTTGAGCTCATTCAATGCCATAATCTCTTGATGTTGAATAATGTCAAATAGATAATTTGATATTTAGTGCAGGTTGAAATTCTTCAAGTCTTGTTTTGACTCTCTTTTTTCTTTGATCCAAGAATTATTGGACTCTCTTCTTTGACTTTCAACATGAAAAACTATGAAGTGTTTTGTGATAAAGGTAGCACAAACCTTTTCTTGCCCTGCACATATAGACTTAAAAATCTTGACTATACTTGGATAGTTGACAAAATCAAAAATTGTAGTATGATATTTTGCTCTAAACTCAACCGTCATCCAAGTAAGTTGCATTGCTTAAGTAAGGTTGTGTGAACATCTTGCAGCATATTACTATATCAAATAGATTTTTACAAAACTAACTCATTGTCTGCACTGAGTTAGTTTTGCCTCAATGTTGATGCTATAAAAGTGAATGTTGAAGCTCCATTGGTCATCAAAACATCACCTTCTTCATCTAATCCAAACAATAGAGCGGCTTTACTTGCTGTATCTAAAGCTTTTGATGTTACAAAAGCCATTCCCATCAAGGTTGTTTTGCCAAAGCAATTGACATTACTGAAAACCATCAACGTCAAGTTGTATGATATTATCTTGAAAGTTCTGTCCAAAATTGTGAAATCACCATATATCTTACCACATGGTGTCAAGGAAGGCTTTTGGACATAAATATTTTCAATTTGTATTGAGGTACTATAAATGATGTAAAAGATACCACCCTTGGCAAGAATCCTTTTGCCCATCACCATGAATGTGTTGATGGTATTTAGATTGCTACCAAAAGCCTTCCTTCTTCCTTTGGCTCTAACTCAATTTAAGATATTATCCTCATAATCAATATATGGCCATCAACACCTCATAGTGCACTGTAATACCAAGAGCTAGCCATATGATCTAGATGTGAAATTTGGTTTGGTAACATCTAGAATGATGTTATACATGATGGTTGAAATAGATCAGATAGAAGTATCACCAAAAGAGTACTTCTACAAATAGAGCAAAAACCGAAATAGACTTGAGAACCTTAGAACCAATAGCTAGACATATGATTTAAAGGTGAGAATTGGTTTGGTAACATCTGGAAGGATGTTACACATGATGGACTAAACTGATCAGAAAGAATTATCACAAAAAAGAGAGTTCTACTAATAGAGTAGGAACCTAAATATGCCTGAAATCTTTGAAGGCAATTTTGGAGGCCTAAACAGATGAATTATACCTCAAAAATATGCAAATTCCCCCCCCCCTTGAAGCGGAGAAAAGGCTGGCCTTCTCTCCCCCCATGGTTTGTCTCATCAAGAGCTTTCCAATGGTACCTTACTCACGTGATTCTGAGACTCCTACAGGAAGATTCCCTAAAAGGTTCCCTCCGGTCAAAGCATATTTGACCAACCAGATAGGACCTAGACCGACATGTCACCCATCCAAGTAAGTAATCCAAGGGTGGAGCTTGATGAAATGTCACCTATCTGTGTGCCTAATCCTATGGTGGAGCTTCCTTGGAAGAGATCCTCTTGGTCTATATAATAAAGAGAATGTGCTCCTTTGGGGCACCAAATGTTGAGTGTGTAATTTGTGTTTCTCCATTGTGTTTCTCTCTCTTCTCTTGTCCTCAGAGTATTACAATGGTATCAGAGCAAGTGTCTTAGTTCAAGAGAGTGGATCACCCCTCTTGGAAGAGCATGAACTACTGAAATTGAGTAATTTGAGGTGGAGAACATAGAGTAGTTGCTAGACTTAGGAAGGACTTTAGAGAGCGGACGGGATGGATGCACCAGGAGGACAATTTCCCGCACCTAGTTTTCCATTCCTGAATCCATTCCATATCAAGGTTATGTACATCTAGCATGAGCAAATGAGAGTATCATTAGTTTATCACTTTGGCGCAAAATTCATGGAAAGGATGATGAACTCACCAAACCCGGTGATTCTACTTGTGGTGATATATGACAGAGAGTGGGATTTGAAAATCTACATTCTACTATGATGATATGGATGTGAATGTCCCAAATGTCCTCTCCCTTTCAACACTCAAGTAGAAATCCGTTATGTAGTGAGACCAAAAGTGATGTTTAGAGATTTTGTGGTTAGAAATTTTGGCGAGTATTATCAACAAGTGATAGCTTCTGAGGTCCCAATGGTAGTTCCGATAGTTTGTGCACCTTCCAGAGTGATCATATTGACTCTATATTGAAGTAGACAATAGCAATTGAGTGTTGCAAGAACCATGGATCCGCAATTGCAAGAGTTGGTGCAAGGAATGCAAGGGATGTTGAATGAATTTTGAGAGATTAAGATGACCATGGAGACATTACAAAGTCAAGTGCAGATCCTCAAGAGCGATCAAGCCATGCAAGAAGAAGAGCCGTCTCAAAACCCGGTACCTACAACTGAAGTACTTGGAGAGGCACCTATACCTACGAACCCTATCAACGATGAAGCCACATTGCTACTCCAGATGAAGAACACCTGCAACATTGAGCCTTACAAGGGGCATATGATGGGAATAGTGGAAAATTGGATCTCAAGAATGAATCGATTTCCGATTATTCTCAACAGAGATCACGAAGCATGTTGCAGGCGTGTTTGCATGTGGGTACTTGACCGATAAAGCCCTCACATGGTATGATGCTTGGGAATAATCCATGTTGGCAGAGTGAAGGGAAGTCACGTGGACATCAATGCAAGAAGGATTGTTGAAGAATTTCCAATCGGTGGATTCTGTGCAGATGGCTCAAACCCGACTATGGGGATTGAGATAGAAGAACATCATGCAAGAGTATGTGGATGCATTTCTGGATCTCCAAGTTGCAATAACCAACATGAGTCCAGCAGAGGCTCTTGACAATTTCAAACGAGGGTTAAAGGAGCGGATTCGCCAAGAAGTCATGGTGCAAAATACTTATACGGTATTGAAGCCATTGCTTGTGCATAGAGAGTAACATGAGCATTGGGTGGAGGTGAAGGAGTAGTTCCATCTCAACATTATCGGGCAGAAATCCCACATATGGGTGGACCTGTACCAATGGAATTAGGCAACCTTCAATTTTGAGATCGAGGAGCACAACCGCTTCAAGGAGAGCATGGACGGGTAGAAGAACAAAGAGATGGAGTCCCACGAGGAGATGGAACTCAAGGAGAAAAACACCGTTGTTACAATTGTGCCGTATTGGGCACATATCTACTAATTTTTGCACTTGTTTCCCTAGAGGTCCTCGGCCTTCATACAGGTGATCTTTGAACAACATGGAGAGGCGCATTGAAGATGAGGAGGTGGAAAACACTTTGGAAAATGAAGATTACCAGTAAATGTACCTTGCGGCCTTACTAGCTCAATAAGGAAGAAGAGAAGCAAAGGAAGGAAGAAGACTAATGTGCACAAATCCCAAAAGGCAACCTCACAATTGATTGTCATGAATGGAGTCCTAGAAGGCAATCAAGTGAGAGTATTAATCGATCCGAGAGCAATAGAGAATTTCGTATCTCGCTAAGTTGCAATAAGATTGGGAATGGATCTAGAGAGAGATGGGAGGGAAGAAGTAGAGTTGCCTAACGGGCAAACAGAGAGGATTGAATTATTACCTAGACGGATCACACTCTTTATAGGAGAATATCAGGAAGCAATTGAGTGGCGAGTGATACAATTAGCTCGTTATGATTGCAATCTTAGGCATGCCATGGATGGAGCATTACAACCCTATGGTAGATTGGAGGAAGAAAGTAGTGAGAACCCACCAATGGTCAATCATTGGGGTTAAAGAAAAATCACCCAGGCAGGATCTGCCTCTATATGTCATAGGGACAGCAACTATCTGTAAGACTGATAGATGTTTCATGGGTCTAATAAGAGAAGTCTAGAGTGCACAACTCGATGGACAAATTCTTGAGAAATTGAAGGTTGTGGTGGATAAATTTCAAGATGTCTTTCCTGATGATCTACCCTCAGGATTACCACCAAAAAGGAGAGTAGATCATAAAATTGAGACGTCGGGGAATACACCTCCTTGTAAGGCCCCATATTGCCTATCACCTCATGAGTTGGAGGAGTGTAAGACTCAAATTGAAGAGACGCTACTGAAGAGGTTCATCCAACCTAGCGTATCACCATATGGGGCTCATGTCTTGTTTGTGAAGAAGAAGGATGGTACAATGCACATGTGCATTGATTATCGAGGTCTCAATCAGCAAACAATGAAAAAAAATACCCCTTACCTCGCATGGATGACCTGTTTGATCAACTCCATGGAGCAAGATACTTCACCAAATTGGACTTGCGGAGTGGTTACAATCAAATCCAAATTGCAGAGGAGGATGTGTACAAAATTGCCTTTCAAACCAAGTATGGCCACTTTGAGTATCTTGTGATGCCTTTTGGCCTCACCAATGCACCTGCCACTTTCATGAGTCTAATGAATGATATATTTTGTCCATACTTGGATAAGTCTATTATCATCTTCTTGGATGATATCTTAGTATATAGTAGCACAATGATGGAACACAAACATCTACGAGAGGTCCTCCAGATTTTAAGACAGAATCGATTGTATGCCAAAATCTCAAAGTGCGAGTTTGGCAAGTCTGAAGTAGACTACTTGGGGCATAGAGTAAGTACAGAGGGCATTCCAGTATTGACAGATAAAATAGAGATCATTCAAAAATGGAGGGCCCCAGAAGATCAGACTCAACTCAAGAGCTTCTTGGGGTTGACGAGATTCTATTGTAGATTTGTCAAGGACTTCTCCAAGGTTGCACAGCCTTTAATGGCACTACTTGGCAAGGGGAAGAAGTGGACATGGAGAATCGCACAAGAGTTGGCCTTTCAAGAATTGAAAGCCACCTTGCTACATGCACCAATCTTGAAGTGGTATGACCCAAAACGTCCAATCAAGTTGGCTATAGATGCATCAAGCGTAGCAATAGGAGCAGTCCTACAACAAGAGTGGCATGACGGATGGCATCCAATTGCATATTTCTCTCAAAATTTATTACCGGTAGAGCGCAACTACCATACCATAGAATGGGAAGAGCTGGCCATTGTTCTGGCAACCAAGCATTGGAAGCACTATATGGGCAAGAAGGCATTTGTAGTAGAGACAGACCACAAACCTCTAGTCTACCTTGAGACGCAGAAGGATCTATCTCGTCACCAGATTCGGTGGGTAGAGTAGCAAAAATGCTTCAACATGACAATCACCTATGTGGAAGGGAAGAAGCAAATTGCAGATGCATTCACTCGCATGCTAATGGCAAACAACTTGGTGGCAAAGGTTAAGATTAACCCTAAATTTTGGCCAGAGATTCTAGCTACTACAAAAATTGATCCACAAATTGTAGAAGTGCAATCATCCAAAGGCGTCACTAGCACCCAATGACTCACCTTTCGTGATGGCAAATTATGGATCCCAAATGTCCCAGAATTATGCACCACCATTCTAGTGGAATGTCATGATTCGGCTATTGCAAGTCATGTCGGAATGGACAAGACCTTGGATGCAACCCATCACCATTACTATTGGCCTAAGATGAGCAACGACATAATGGACTATGTGGGCAGCTGCCTACTTTGTCAATAGAACAAAGCTTCTAATCAAGCTCCTATAGGGCTCCTTCAACCTCTCCCCATTCCTACCCAACATTGGGAACAAGTGAGTATGGATCTCATCTGTGAATTACCCAAGATCACCTCAGGGTTTGACTCCATCATGGTCTTTGTGGACCGGCTCAACAAAATGATTCATGTATGCTCTACCACCAAGGATGTGACCGCTCCATAATTAGATCAATTATACTTAGATACAGTCTTCTCTCACCATGGCTTGTCTAGAGTATTTATCACTGATAAAGGCACTCAATTTACCAGTTTGTTTTGGAGAACACTCTTTGGTTTCTTCAAAACCAAGTTGGCCATGTCCGTAACTTACCACCCACAAACAAATGGCCAAACAGAGCGGGCTAATTGCATGATTGAAGACATGTTACGCAGCTTCACCTTAGAAGAGCAAGAGAGGTGGGATACCATACTCCTATTGGTGGAATTTTCTTACAACAATTCAGTGAATGCATCCACACAAGTCACTCTATTCTTCCTCATGTATGGTGAGCATCCCTTCACACCTTCTAGCTTGATGAAGATCCGTCCAGTGGCTACCAAGGTTGATGCAGTCAACACGTTTGTTTCTAGAATCCAACAAGGTGTGGAGAGCGCCAAGCACAGATTACAGATTGCACAAAATTGACAAAAGCACTATGTTGATGCACACCGTAGGCACATGGAGTTCAATGTTTGGGATCAAGTGTGGCTATTGACAACCAACCTCATATTAGTTGGACCTCATAAGCTCAGACCTCATTTTATTGGGCCTTTCTCGATTCTTCATCGCGTTGGCACTGTGGCCTATCACTTTGAGCTACCACCATACATGAAGATCCATCCCGTGTCCCATGTTTCCCTACTATGCAGACATGTTCCCTACTCATGCCAGGGTCATTCTACCCAAGACATTTGACCTTGTCCGACACTCATTGATGGCACAAAAGAATATGAAGTGGAACGTATTCTCCAAAAATGCATGCGTGGTCCTCACCATCCGCGGGTGGACTATCTAGTACAGTGGAAAGGTTACCCCTTCTATGAAGCAACCTGGGAGCCCGCTGCCAATTTGACACATGCACCGGTGTTGGTGCAAGCATTTGAGCAACAATTGCACAATGAGGACGTTGTGTCTTAAAAGGAGGGAGGTTTGTAATACCAAGAGCTAGCCATATGATCTAGATGTGAAATTTGGTTTAGTAACATCTAGAATGATGTTATACATGATAGTCAAAATAGATTAGATAGAAGTATCACCAAAAGAGTACTTCTACAAATAGAGCAGAAACCAAAATAGACTTGAGAACCTTAGAACCAATAGCTAGACATATAATTTAAAGGTGAGAATTGGTTTGGTAACATCTGGAAAGATGTTACACATGATGGAAAGATGTTACACATGATGGACTAAACTGATCAGAAAGAGGTATCACCAAAAAGGGACTTCTACTAATAGAGTAGGAACCTAAATATGCCTGAAATCTTTGAAGGCAATTTTGGAGGCCTAAACGGATGAATTAGGCCTAAAAAATGTGCCCAATTGCACCCCCCCTTTGAAGTGAAGAAAGGGCTGGCCTTCCTTCCTTCCCCCCCCCCCCCCCCCCCCGTCCCTAGTTTGTCTCATTGAGAGCTTTCCAACGGTACCTTACTCACGTGATTCTGAGACTCCTACAAGAAGATTCCCTAAAAGGTTCCCTCCGGTCAAAGTTTGTTTGACCAACCAGATAGGACCTAGACCGACATGTCACCCATCCAAGTAAGTTATCCAAGGGCAGAGCTTGATGACATGTAACCTATCTGTGTGCCTAGTCCTATGGTGGAGCTTCCTTGGAAGAGATCCTCTTGGTCTATATAATAAAGAGACGGTGCTCCTTTGGGGCATCAAATATTGAGTGTGTAATTTGTGTTTCTCCATTGTGTTTCTCTCTCTTCTCTTGTCCTCGGAGTATTACATGCACTAAAGCTTCCACTCGAGAACAGAGGCACCTATTTCCATCAAGAAATCAAATTCTTTGATGTTAATTCAGCTTCATATTTCCTTTTGTGACACCATTTATCATTGTGCTTCATGAGACATGGTGGCTAGCCATTTCTCTCTTGATAACATACTCTTTATCTTGGAAAAGATGTGTAAATTATGCAACATAAAAACCCCTCATAGATAATAGCTTTGGTGCTGAAAAAGCTCTAGAGCTCTTGTTTTTTCCATCTTAAGATCTTAAGTGCACTCTTGTCAATAACAAACCCTTCTTTTTGCACAATTTCCCAAAATATAAGAGAATAGGCCAACTTTAAAAGAGGCAAACCAAAGGCCAGCCTGCTTGGTTGCAGTGCTTCCAAAGAAATAGAAACCAGAATCATCACACAATGCAAGGAAATAATTTGAGTAGCCAACAATAGCCAATTTCAAGGTTTTCTATATGCGGAGACAAATCCACAAGAAAATATGGACCAAGATCTGCATCAAACTAGGGGACAGATGTAGTATTTGGAAGTTGTTTCTATCCTTGCAAGGTTCTGTCCTTGCCAAGTGGTGTCCTCATCATCAAGTGAGGTAGTTTTTATCACATGTGGTCCTTGTCATCTCATGAGACGGTCCTAGTTATCTCAAAAGCAAGGAGCGGTACTTTCATAGAATTTGTGAGAAGAACCAGAAGACAAAACCTACAAAAAAAATATATGGTGGATGAAGAGGAAGTGCATAGGTCTTGCTTGAACTATTTAGTTATTTTGAAGATAAAGTGGGGGTTTATTTCTTCTAGGATTGAAATGCAAGTAGATAATGAGTGCTTTTTTCTTCTAAGTGAGTGTATATTGCAAAGAGATCACAACCAACTCATTTGAATGAGCACTGATTGAACTGGTGAGACACCTTGAGATTATGGAGAAAGTGCAAGATGATTGATACAAGCAATTTAGGGATTGTGAAGGGAAAGTGAGGTTTTCTTTCTTCTAGGCTTGAATTGTGAACAAATAATGAGTGTTTGTTTCTTCTAAGTGAGTGTTTATTGTGAAGAGATCACAGCCAGCTCGTTTAAATGGGCACTGACCAAACTGCTGAGACACCTTGAGGTTATGGAAAAAGTGAATATGACTAATACAGGTTGTTTAGTGTGAGTGAATAGAAAGTGAAGGTTTATTTCTTCTAGGCTTGAACTATGAATAGATAATGAGTGCTTATTTCTTCTCAGTGAGTTTTTATTGTGAAGAAATTACAACCAACTAGTTTGAAAGTGCATTGACAAAACTGCTAAGAGACCATAAGATATGGAGAAAGTGCAAGATGAATTATACAGTGTAGTCAGACCACATCAACTAGTAAAGGCGACTAGTATAGGAAGTTTAGTTATTGTGAAGAGAAAGTGATGGTTTATTTCTTCTTGGCTTGAATTGTGAACAGATAATGAGTGCTTAGGTTTTCTAAGTGGGTGTATATCATGAAGAGATCACAACCAGATTTTTTGAATGGGCACTGACCAAATTGTTGAGAGACCTAAAGATTATGGAGAAAATACAAAATGAACTAGACATTGTAGTTGGACTACATTGACTAGTAGGGGAGACTGATAAGGGCAGTTTAGTTATCATGACAAGAAAATGAGGGTTTATTTCTTCTAGGCTTGAACTATGAATAGATATTGAGTGCTTTCTAAATGAGTGTTTATTGTGAAGAGAAAGTGAGTGTTTATTTCTTCTACACACAGAAAATAAGTGTTTATTTGTCTAGGCTTGAATTGTGTAGGCATTGTGAAGAGATCACAGCTAGCTTGTTTGAATGGGCACTGACCAAACTGTTGAGACACCCTAAGATTATGGAGAAAGTGCAGGATGAACTAAATAGTTTAGTAGGACCACATCAACTAGTAGAGGGGACTAATATGGGCAGATTACACTATGAAAATGAAACAATGCAATTGCACCCAATTTCATCTCTCTTGATTCCTCATGAATCACTAGAAACTTGTACCTTATTAGGCTACCATATTCTGGCAAAGATAAGAGTGACAATCAATGCTTGGGCAATTTAGCATGATCCATCAGTTTGGGGAAATCTGGAGCAGTTTCTTCTTGAAAGGTTTTCAAAGACTATAGACTATTTTGTAGTGTACATCTTGGATCAACACTCTGACCTTCTGCCTTTTGGTTTGGGAAGAAAAGATTTGTCCAAGATTGGGATGTGCATTGACAATACTTCAATATATCTTGGCTTTGTTCCTCCATTCTTTTAACTGGTCTAACCAAGGATAGAAAGCAAAATACTTGGGTATTGAAGAAACCTTTGGTCTTGCAATGTTCAAGGTGGAGTCTCTTGAAATTTTTGCTACTCCATAGCTTTCTCCATAAAATTGATCTTAAATAATGAAAGCAAGGCTTGAACATGCATCTCACATTCTTCCCTTAAATAGAGGTGCAAGTGTGCAACAATAAGAGAACCATACTCAAGAGTATGGATTGAAGAGTAAAATTTCCATTGTATTTAAACACTTTGAATGTAAAATATATACATCATCTATCAAGAAAGTCATGCTCGAGGGGATGGATGACTCTAAGATAAGGTTGAAAAGAGGATTACATTGATCAAAATATAGTAAATGTGTTTATGACATTGAAAAGTTGGACATTTGCCAAAATTGAAACAAGGTCCTTCCATGGAGGTGACAACAAGCAAAGAACTCATAAGAGGAACTTGAAGACATAGTCTCATGTTTTTCCAATAAAGAGAATGTAATTGCATGCATCAATGTAAATCCATTGATTATTATTGGGTGATGAATACTTGTATAATTATGTTCTTTAACTCTTTCTTGCAATATAATAGACATTTGGAGCTATTTGCCTGATGTCCAAGAGAACTAGGCCTACCGGCACTTTGACATATCAAACAATGTTGTTCATTTGTCAAGTTGTGCTTTTTCTAGATGCATCTTGATTGGTTCACATCATCCATAGTAATAGTTCCAGATCTGACTGGTGATAGCTCTCCAAAAGATTCTTGAACTTCCAACAAGCTAGATTTTTCAATAGCATTTCATTGCAAAGCTGCTTAATTGTATTTGTGAGCAATAACAATCCATTTGTTGTTATTCTATCTAGGTGCTTGTTGGAAATTTTGGCTATAGATATCAATCCTTTTGCCACCTCATCCAAGTTTTGATAATGGCTATCAGATTTCCCAGTGCTTTGAATTTGCTGAATCAACTTCATGTGCAGATCTTTGGAAGTTCCAATCTTTAACAAAATTAAATCATTTCCCCTTACACTTGAGAGTTGTAGCTTGCATCAGTGATGCTTAATTCAATGAGGCCATGCTCATACAGAAGATGATAATACATCCTCCATCATGGTGCCAATGGTATGCTTGAAAACAATTCATCAAGAACTTGATTATATATTGCACAAATCCCACATCTAGAATCCGACTTGAAGTGAATGTCTTGTAAGAAAGTAATGCAAGGAAAAGGATCACCATGGTCACTGAGAGTAACAAAATGAGACATTCTGCCACCATCATGTTTTTTTGCTTTCCATGTTCACGCAGAAGGATCTGATTCCAAAAGATGACATGGATATCCATTTGAGACATTTAATTATTCATGCCACAAGTGATCAAAATATTTACTCCAAGTTTTACCTTGCTTAACAAGAGTCTTGAGCTCATTCAATACAACAAATTCTTTGATGTCAAATAATGCCACATATATTATTTGATAGTTTATGCAAGTTGAAGTTTTTGAAGTCTTATCTTGACTCTCCTTGTTCTTTAATCCAAGCAATATTGGACTCTCCTATTTGATTTGCATGATCAGCCTTGAAGTGCTTTGCAATAAAGGTAGCACAAACTTTTTCTTGCTCCGCCCATATACACTTCAGAAATTTGATTGCAATTGGGTAATTATTGAACTCAAAGAATACGTTGTTATATTTTGCTTCAAACTCATCCATAGTCTCAAGCATCTCAAATATCAGTGAATTCCAATTGCTTAACAAAACTCCTACAAATATCTTGCAGCAAGTTACTGCAACAAGCAAACAAATTTGTACAAAAGTGGTGCAAACACAGGAGTTATAACATCAACAGAGAACATGGAAGCTCCATCAGTCATCAAAACAACACCTTCTTGATCCAATCCAAATAGCCAAGTGGTTTTGATTGCTACATCCAAAGCTTCTGATGTAGCAAAAGCCATTCCTGTCAAGGTTGTTTTGCCAAAGTAGTGGATGTGGCTGAAAACAATCAAACACAAGTTGTATGATTGTCTTGAAGATTCCATCCAAAATTGTGAAATCTCCATATGTATATATTGACATATGGTATCAAGGTATGCTTTTGGACATAAAATTCTTTAATTCTCAGTGAGTTATCATAAACAATATCAAAAATACCACCATTGGCCAAAAACAATTTACCCGTCATCATGAAGGCATTGATAGCATCTGGATTGCTACAAAAAGCTTTGCTTCTCTCCTTGACTTGATACATGAGATTATCCTCATCATCAATATTTGGCCATTGCCAACTCATCATGTGCCAAACCTTCCCATTGGGAACGAAGGCACCTATGTACATCATGAAATTGAATTCTTTTGGTGTTAACTCAGCTTCATAACACCTTTTTGTGACCCCGTCTATTGTGCTTCACAAGATATGGTGATTGTGTTCCATACATAGGCCAGCAGTTTCTCCCTTGATAACATACTCCTTATCTTGGAAAAGATATGTGAATAGTATTTTAAATGTGCACTTATTGTTAAGGGATCTGCCAGTTCTGAAATATAAAAACATTGGATAATATCTTTGCTTCCAAAAAGTTCCGGAGCCCTTGTTTCAGCCATCTTAAAGGTACTTTGTCAATTACAAAACCTTCTTTTTGTGTAATCTCCCAAATATGAGGTAGTAGACTGACCTCAAAAGAGGCAAACCCGCCAGCTGGGTTGCATCACTACCAACGAAATCATAATAGGAGTCATCCCCAGAACAATTTGAGTAAACGATAACAACCATGTTAGTTTTAGGGATTATGATAAAAGGAGAACTCTTGTGATGATTGGCAACAAAATTTGGAGTGAGATTTGCATCGTATTGGGGACCTGCATTGCATTGGTAGCAGAACTAAGGAAGGAGAGGTTCAAGTTATTACTAGCAAGGCTCGAGGGCATGCAAAATTAGTATGAGAACGGTAAAAGTATATGGCCAGCACTGCAATTTTCTATCCTTGTTCAATTCAACTCTCACTATTGATTACCTATAGTGTGTGACACCACTTTCTCTCGCGAATGTGACACCACTCTCTCGATTGTGACAAAGACTGCCTGATGATGGAGGACACCACTTGGCTATAAAGATGACTCAACGGGACAAAGACAGAAACTCATGAGGATCGAAATAGGACTTAGGTAGTATAGTCTAGTGGCTAGGGATCCAAAGATCCAAATTATTGATCGAAAGATTCATATTGTGTCTATTGAAGGTTCTTACTTCTGAGGTTGTAACCACATGGACTGTATTCTCTGTCGTTTGTGGTCAGGTCAAAATTATAAAACGTCGAATGGCTATGAATGAAAAAGACTATTAAAATGGGATATTCTG
Source organism: Lunularia cruciata (assembly GCA_948567375.1). Taxonomy (NCBI): domain Eukaryota; kingdom Viridiplantae; phylum Streptophyta; class Marchantiopsida; order Lunulariales; family Lunulariaceae; genus Lunularia; species Lunularia cruciata. The sequence goes on along the minus strand of OX419756.1, from coordinate 48,825,854 downwards.
AATTCGCGAGGCTGTATACTCACGAGGACGCAGCCTCGCGAAGACAGAAGCGAAAGCGGTTACGACAGTTCACGACCTACTGAGCCAGGGTACAACATACACCAGCTTATCGAGGACCTCTTTCAAGCCACCGGCTAGAAAGACAGAAGTCGTTGCACTGAGACCAAATCAGAGGAGACTCTTCGATCTTTTCGTCGAGCTTCGACACTCGTGCTGTGGTGCAGTACCTGGACACAATTATCATAGCTGCTTCAGCTCAATTGCCGGTCGAATCAGTCATCGCTTGTCGTCAGTTATAGGTAGCTAGCTGTACACGAGCTAATTCGTGGAAATGACGGCTGCCCTAGATCTTTGTCTCCCAAGAACGTTATTCTTGCTTCGTAAAGCTTTTGAGACGCATTATTTGGAGCATCTTCTTCGGTCGTCATGATCAAAAGAGACAGGCGCCACTTCACTGATCGATCACCTGATTCTAATATATGTGGCCTAGCGCAGATTCGATCCATCAACTTGGGTTTCAAGCCAACTTGATGGAGCCTATCATGTTGGTTTTCTAGCCAACCTGATGGATCCTATCACATCACCTAGTAAGGATTCTGATTCTCTATCAGTTCCGAAGCTCAACTATCTGATCGCTTCAAGTGACTATGCAGAATCCTAACATCACTAGATAAATGGACTCTGCTGGTTCTGGGCAGTCCCTAGATTGAAAATCCGGAGGATGTAAATGATTTGTTTCTGAACAGTTGCATGCTCAGGATACGGTCAGATAGGAAAGATAGCTGCTTAGACATCAACGCAGTTCGATGACTTATCTGCATGAGAGCTGGGACATGTAGTCTATATGACGTGTGTTCCGAACAGAATCGTAATCAGAACATGGACAATTGGAACCATACTCCCTTCGATATCCTACCTTCGCATTCGATGAATCACCTGCATGAGAGCTAAGGTACTAGCTTCAATCTGCACCTGCTGTTATTGACTAGGAGTAGTCATCTGTTCATATCCGTCCCCATCCTCGTGCAATATCTCTAGTAGATATATTTTAGTTGATACGACTCACATGAAGGTGAAGATTTTAAGTGAAAAATCAGAACACAAAACAGAATCTCCGTCAGCGCTTCATCCCAGGAGAGAGAGTTCACTAGAAATGGTCAATCTCACCAACTTGTGATGACAATATTTCTCTCTAGCCTGAGCTTTGTCGTCTGTTCTCTCATAGACTATGTTAGTTGTGATAATCTCGAGTTTAGGGACTAGATACATGACTAGGCTAGATATATGATGAGGATAGATACATAATTAAACTAGATACATGATTAAGGTGAAGTGATGATGCAACCCTAATATCTAGTTTAGTGACTAGATACATGACTAGGCTAGATATATGATTAAGATAGATACTTGATTAAGGTGAAGTGATGATGCAACCCTAATTAGAGCTCTACAAAGCAATCTGCTAGAGTTTGCTTGTGCATATATATAAGTGTTCTCTTTTCATGTCAAGGTAAGTTCTCATACAAAGATCATTCTTAACACCTTGTACCTTGTTGTAGGTGTATTCTATGTTATTTACCACTGGTGTAGTTTTCATATTGCCCGAATGCTACGGTGTATGGATAGAGAATGAGTTGAATATTGATGAGTGCAATTAAGAGTGTCTTTTATGGTGAGACTAGGAAAGTTGAATGTGATGTCTGATATATCAGAAATCAAAATGATTGAGGATAGACCATCTACTTCAAAGAATAGGAAGAAAGATTCTCATCAGACTAGCTGCTCACTTACAACACTTTCCCATCAAGTTTAAAGATCAATTTCTTGGTATAATTATAATTACTCTGGAGAATCTCACCAGTAGATTAGTTTGCCATGGTTCTACGTAATAATTCCACTCTTGTTGAGAAGAGGATGGTAAATTCATTTATATATATATATATATATATATATATATATATATATATATATATATATATATATATATATATATATATATATATAGTCGTTTTCGGTCTCACGGTCTCGCTAATTCTAACCTAATGGAAAGCACAAATCCGAGACAGTTACACAAACTAAAGAGTGTTCCATTTCCTTGAAGCCTGTCAATATCAAGCATCACATCGTCTTACGGCTTGGTTCAAGCCCTGCTCAATCAAAGTAAGATGCAAAATTGACTGTCAAACCTTACCAATCCCATGGCTCGGCTTCAAGCAGTTCGTTCCTAACCAAACTGCTGAAATGTGCAGATTTCACTTTGAAGCGTACAATTCCAGGCGGCTCGGCATAGGGGCGCTATCCCGCCACAGTAAGATGGACCAGGAGATATTTTACTGAAAGGCTTTAATTATCAGGATTCACGATTTCTCATGGCTTTGCTTCAAGCTCCACACGGGCCAAAGTAAGATTTAGACAATTTCCCTGAAAGGCTTTCACTATGATCAAGCAATACGATTTCTCGCGGCTTTGCGTCAGCGCAACCTGGCCAAAGTAAGATTGGGATATTTTCACTGATTCAGAAAGGCTTTCACACTCAATCTTTGGAATGTCTTGCGGGTTGGGTTTCAAGCACAATTCCACAAAGATCAAGACTGTCATGATTGAGTTTTGCGGTTTTTGACCGTTTGGATTACCTGGATTGCAGTAAGTGAAAACTGAACATATCCGACTAAAGCAGAAGGAGGGAATTTGTACATCAAATTGAATGGATGCCCACATGCCCATGAATGGAACCCATCATCTCCAAGTCTAGGTCAAGGACACTATCCAAACCAACTAGAGATGCACTGAAATGAGCTAAAAGTTGATCTGGCAAGGGGGTTGGAAGTAAAGAAATAACTCAAAAGTCCTCTTGAGAGTGTAAATCTACGTGTCTATACAACTCTAAAGGGATTATGTAGTAAGATGATCAATTAAAGCCTTGTTACATAAGATTTGAAACTCACACAAGTACTATATACATTGATCAGTCAAAACCTCACTTGGTGCACCAAAATGACTAAGAACTCAATCCAAGAATGAGTAAGCTGTCTCTTCACTACACTTGTAAGGAAGTGTCATTAACTCAATCCACTTGGAGAAGTGTTCCACCATCACCAAAACATACCGATGATATCTCATAGTCAGCGATAAAGGTCCAGTGAAGTCCAAACTCTAACAGTAACCCAATCCCATGATAGGTAATGGGTGTAATTGTGGCGTAGGAGCATTGAATGATGCTCTAACTGGGTCACAAACCACACATCCGGCAACAAATTGTTGTACCTCGGTCTGCATACCGTGCCACCAATAGTGACTCTGGAGGAAGTTATATGTACATTTGACTCCAAAATTTCCTAGCTCCTCATGAGCATAATGGACCAACTGTGGTCTCTGAGATGGAAGTGGTACTACTCGTTGCAATTAACAACACATACATGGAGCAGATTCACTGGTCATTTCATTCATCATGTAAGTGACAATAACCTAATATAGCAGATTCAACGATGTTTGATATTTGTATTTGGGTTGCAGGTGAATTTGATGAGCATATAGAAAAGCAAACTAGTTACTTGCATCACCTTCTTACCCTATGACCATTCATACAGATAAATATGGCCCGGCTCTCCAGAAGAAAACACATTGGGCATCCTCTGCCTGCAGACTAGAATTGAACAATAGGAAGACGTTATGCTAAAGCGGTCGTCCTGTGGCCGTCCAGTACACTCACAAATAAAACTGTTTAGCATAGCGTCTTCCTATCCATGACTATCGTTCAATTCTAGTCTGCAGGCAGAGGATGCCCAATGTGTTTTCTTCCAGAAGGCTGGGCCATATTTATCTGTATGAATGGTCATAGAGTAAGAGGGTGATGCAAGTAACTAGTTTGCTTTTCTATATGCTCATCAAATTCACCTGCAACCCAAATACAAATATCAAACATCGTTGAATCTGCTAGATTAGGTTATTGTCACTTACATGATGAGTGAAATGTATAGTGAATCTGCTCCATGTATGTGTTGTTAATTGCAACGAGAGATGTACATGTTGGACTTTGGAAACAAATTTGTGTTCATGGAATCTCGAAGAGCAGCTTTAGGGTAAGGTTTGCTAGTACTTGTCGATGGCCCAAGATAAAATATATATACGCCGTGCATTTTATATTCTCCGTCTCATTGCCATGCAAAGATGGATATATGTCTACTTCCCCAACGACAACATTCCCAAGGCCTTCTACTAAGAATCTCTAGGTACGCATGAAACTGGTTGGTCGTTATAGCTTTGTAGATGTAAAAGGGTTGGTAAAGCTTTCTCGAATTGTAAAAATTATGAATTCTGAAATGAAATCAGTCATTCAAAAAATGAGAAAATTGAATCGTTTCAATGGTTTATGGATTGATCAAGAAAATGGATTCATTTTCTTGATCAATCCATAAACCATTTTCTTGTTTGTGCGACTTGACTTGTTACATTGTGGTGTACATATTTGTGAATTAGTTCTTTTGTTAATTTTACTCTTGCAAGGATATGATACAATTTTTTATTGTTAAGGAAGGAAAAAAAATTATTTTAAGTATACTTTGGAGTTGCGGCTGTTTATGTAAAGATACCAATGGAAGAAACATAAAGCCAAATATATTTTGAAAAGAAAATACAAAATTAGATAGACCCCAAAGGTTGATTGGAGATGAAGAATTCAAGTCCGAGTACCTTCAGCCCAAAGACAATTGCCTCCGGAGACCTTTGACCCAGACATCATGGCATCCAAAGATCATACATAAATTTGAGCGTGTCACCACCTGGTTGAAGAATTACAGCCAAAAACTGTTCACATTTGGCAATGGATTTCACATGTGTGAGAGTGACTGTTCAAGCAATGTTTCACATGTGTGGAGAAGGACTACTCGCCAAGGATGACATGTGTGGAGAAGGAGTGTTCAACCACCACAGCCCCTGAATCCTATAAAACTAATACAAATTGACCAATGTCACTTTTCACATAAGCAATTTTGTTTTCAGATTTGAGTGAGCCTAAAATTTGCAGGTCTTAGCAAGCCTTTGTAATTCTCCCAGCCTCTGCAATCTACTGCATTCAGAGTTGATCATCCCTTGTCTTTGTACCTAGACTACATTAGATAGGAAACATGGTGTTCATTCAGAAACCCATGTGAAAGATGCTCAAAGCCATCCCTTGTAGCTTAGCGGTCAACAAGTAGGCAATCTATTGTAGAAGTGAGGTGATTCATAGCAGGCATCTTACCTCCTTGCTTTAGAATTGGGAACTGAGTGACTTTGTTTGTTGAAATGAGGGGAGAAAAGAGAAGATAGACTTGGGATATGAGAGGAAATCCCTAAAACTTGACAAAGGAAAATTGGAGAAATGTGTTAGTATAAGGGTGCAAAACTAGCATGGGCCATGACATTGGAGATGAATTTTGTAGACAAGACATTGATCAACAACATAAAGTGAGCTTTGTTGAAAATTAGCCAAAGAAAAATGGATAGTGGGTTGGAAGTTATAAAGATTGTAAAAATGAAAGAACCTTTTGGAGGTAGTCACATACGAATTTTATGTACACCAATTTGGCTCAAAGAGCTCTCATAGGAGCGGTTATGAAGCTGTTCAAACATAAGAGAACAACCTACCTTACCAACTGCCAAGCCATCTTCTTTGAGTACATGTACCAAGAAGAACCTATCAATTGGGCAAAAATTTTTTACTTGCAACCAAGGAGTTTGCACCACGAATATGAAGATGACAGTCAAGCTACCTACTTTGCTCCATTTAAAAATAAATTTCTACATGGGATTAAACATATTGAAAAGGGTGGAACAAAAGAACTTTTGAAACCATTAACATTCAATGGGGTACTTTGCATTGCAACCCAAAGGCAAAATTTTTATCAAGAAGTACATTGATTTGGATACAAAGTATGCATTAACTATTGGAAGAAGAAGATGCACCCACAAAGGAAAAGATGAGGAAGACACCCTAGTGAAGTCTCCAAAACCAGCAAAGGGACTCAAGAGAAATACTCAAATTATCAATGTAACTTTGGATGCGGAGGAGGACAAAACTGAGGAAGAAGAAAACTTTCAAGAAGAGTTCCAACACAAGAAGAAGGAGGAGGATATGCAGCAAGACCAGAGCAAGGGGAACGATATGAGGATGCACAATTGGCTCCAAACCTAGAATCAAGTGAAGACCAAGAGAACCAAGCAAATGACTAGGGAAAAACATTGCACCAACCTAAAGTACCTCCAAGTCTGGATCAAGAAGCCGGTGTCCTCAACGAAGAGCAAGTGAAACAATAAAGGACAACAAGAACAAAGATTGACAAGAAGCCAAAGATCAACATCTAGAGGTAGAAATGGAAGTGGAGGAAGACAGAAAAGACCCTCAAATGGAAGAGCAGTATAAAGCAGGAAGAGGACTTTCTCAAGAAATCAGAGTACCTATGAAGGAAGAGACAAGTTCATTATACCTTTGGTAGGAGCATTCCTATAATTGATAAATCTTTTGTTGCCATGGTGAAATCCACCTCCCTTCAGATTACTAAGAGTACTTTGAACCTGAAGACCCTAGTGGTAGTTCCTTAGGAGATGGCAGATAGAAGAATGACATTATAGAGGTTGTGAGTTAGCTTTCTCTTGTGGAATTGGAAGTATACTTTAGGAGCTATTGCTCTAGAACTTTGAGGGATGAAGAAAGTTGTATCTGGTGAGTTAAGAGTAAATGTGAGAGAATGGATGCACTTCCATTGGAGGAAAATGTTGGGAAGAGAACCAAGAGTAGCAAGGGGTTACACCTTTTACTTGCAGTTCAACATCAATAGCAAGATGTAGGTGTGGATTGATAAGGCCTTTGCACATGACAACATCCCACCAATGGTTGGTTGGTGAAAAATTACAAGAACCATGCAGAAAGGAAATTGCTAGAGCTTTGATGAAGATCTTCAAGCCCCAATGCACCACTTATCTCACAAATTTGGAGGCAGCCTTCTTTGAGTTCCTATTTTTTGATGGACCAATCGATTGGGGACAGATCTTCCACAAAAGATGTATAGCAATTTCAGTGGACGCGTCGTCATAACTTGATGCCATAGTGCATTTCTACATCAACCATGGCCTACTCACCACAGAGCAAAAGATTGAATTTCTGGATTGGACAAAATGCCTCATTCTTACTTCAAAGAAGACTCATAGGGCATGTGCCAAATGGAGCTCATGCAAGAAGCAGATGGGAAGTATCAAAAGATAAGTCAATCTGTGAGCTTGGTGAAGAAGAAAAAGAAGCACAAGTTCCACATGAATCCCACTATGAAGAAGCATATTTGAAAAAAGATGAAGAAACTTCAAGCCATAAAGAAGTCAAGTGAAGATGAAGATACCAACCTGAAGAAGATGAACAGAAGCATCCAAAGGTACACAAGATGGATTTGGATAGAGAAGAAGAGGCAGTGGCAGAACCACAAGAAGAGAAAGATGCCAAGAACTAAGAAGGAGAGGCCCTTGGGAGTACCAATGTTGGGATATTACCTACGTGCTCACCTCCAAATGCTATTCACCAAAAGAATCAAGAATCTACCCATTCAATGGTTGGGATAGGACGGTGGCTTTGATGTAGAAGAAGAAGAAGAAGACACCCAAAGGAAGTAGAGGTACCATCACAAGTACCACTGCAAGAAGACATTGACCTACCCACAATTGTAGGAAGAAAGTTGATTGGTGAAGATGAGCACTTTGTTATTTGGGAGATGCTTGGTGTGAGGTATACTCATGATATCTTGCTACCTTTAATGATGGTTGTGGATAATCACTACCCAAACTATGAGAAGAACCATTCATAGGTATCCAGCTATTTATTGATGGTGACCAAGATGCATTCATAATTAGATTAGCATTAGGTCAAGGTGGTTGCCTTGAAGAGCAGAGGAAGCAAGGTGCAAAGTCTATTGCCTTGCATGAAGAATTGTAGAGTACAAGGACCACCCATGCAAAGAAGGAGAAGAGTGAGTAGTTGAAGATAGAGTGGATCAAGGAATTGGAGAAGGACTTAACCATACTATGAGGCTCTTTGCAGGTGATTGAGAGAAGAATCAATCAATGAAAAGTCAATTTGAGACTGTTTGGATGACAAAGGCAACTCTTGGAAGTTGGCAGCCAAAGAGAAGGCAATATCCAAGGAGTAGATCATGCAATTGGAAGCATAGGTGAGGCAATTGATGACAAACCAAGCATTGGTGGCCATCCAAAAGGTGGAAGGAAGCAAAAACTGCCTCTCAAAGAGAGAGCATTTTTTTCATCACCAATTACCAAGAAAAAATAAACACCTTGAAGGCACCAAGACCTCATCACCACTTTTTTTTGAACAAAGAGAAGGTGGAAGAGCTTCAACTCTTGGTTTTAGCTCCAACTTCTGCACCAACAAAGGCTCTTCAAGATGGCAAAATTAGTGGTGCAATTAATGGTGAAGGAGGACCAATGCCCAAATACAGTAAAGCAGGTGTGAAACATCACGGAAGAGATGATGGTGGAGTCAGTAGAGACCACTGCCACAATAGAAGATGTACAAGAGCTCAAGATAGTATGTCAAAAACTCATGGAGACTCTTGAAGACCAGAGAATGTAGCAAATTGCCTTAAGACTTAGGATTAAAATAAAGAGAAAATTTAAAGAGTTGAGAGATAGTTTGAGGATGATTTTGCTATTTGTTAGAGCTCACTTTGATCAGGTAGTAGAGAGTCTAGAGCTAGAAGGGAATTTCAAGGAGGCATCAAAGTCCTTAAAGTTAGTTGAGGAGGTAGAGGTGCAGCATAATGTTCAAGACATACCATCTCCATACCCTCCTAGAGCTGCATCTCTTGTAGTGGCCATCATAAACCATTAGGTGGTTGTCATTTGTTAGTTAGTTTTGTTGGTTTTGTAGTTCTTAGTTTTGAGTGTCTGTAGCTGTTCAAGCATAGCATTAAAAGTGATACATCATCTAGTTACAATTAGTGAATAAAGTGAAAGAGATTTTCCGCTCTTTGTTGCTTTGCACAAACTCTCCCATGAATTTTTCTTGATTTGTGTTTGCACTTTGGTGAAGATCAATAAACATTGCATGTTGCCTAAGTGTGTGTGATCATTGGTTGTGGTTCATTTGCCTAATAAAATGCCTTGACAGAATTTATATAGTGTTATAAGTAACTAAAGTGTGAAGACCAAATGGATAGATTGTCACAAAGATCTTGCGGTGTCTTAATGATCATGCCTTCCAAAGGACAACACATTAGGTTTTGGTGAATACAATGCCTTGTGAAGGGTAGAACATCATTTGAGGAAGATAGTGCCTTCCAATTAGGTAGCACATCAGGTTTTTGGCAAAGGCAATGCCTTGCAGAAGGGTAGAACATTGGTCTTGGGAGAAGACAGTGCCTTTGGAAGTGCAGTGCATTATCTTCAATAATGACGGTGTCTTTGCAAGGGAAGAACATTGACTTTGGGGAACATGCTGCCTTCAGAAGGGGATGCACATAATCTTCAAAGGACATCAGATTCTGGTCTTTGGAAGGAGCAAGGATCTTTGGGGAGATAAGTGCCTTTTGAAGAAGGAACAGTCTTCAACTTTGGAAGACCACACCCCCAATCTTTGGAAGGGTAGGACATTTACCTACCAAGGATCTTTAGGAGACCTTTGGAGAATAGGAGCATTTCTCATACTGAACCATCATTTCTCAGAATTCATTGGAATTATATACTTTTGTGCAAGCGATTATTCACTGTGTATCTTCTTGGTGTCATTGTCCTTGTTTGGGAGTTGTCTCTACACAAGAGGTTAAATAGTAAAGGACTCCAATCTGACACTTTTCTTTGTATTCAGTCATTTCTGGCATGTGTCCTCGTGGGATCAACCTGTTACTTACTAAAATACGTCAATTGTGTGTTTATTGGGTTGCCATAGAGGTTATTAATACTTGATAAAGATATATGATTTATGAGGGATCCAACGGAACAAACTAATGCATTGAAGAGTCAAGCTTGATTCAGAGCATTGCGAGTACAATGAAATTGAAAGGTGAAGGTAATACAAAGACACTTTTGGAGTTATGCCATTGGGGAAGGGTAATATGCCTCTTTGAAGTCAAAATCTTTAGAGTGAAAGAGCCTTTGGAGTGAAGTGAGCTATCACCTTCAGAAATAAATTGAAACTTACTTCTAGTGGATGTGATCTTTAATTTTGCTTTTACATAATGTGCCACGGAGGTGACACTGTACGCTAGGAATAATTCCTGCCTAAGAGGTTAAATTAAAAATTAAAAAAATATAAACTGCAACTTAGTAACGTTTCTAGTCATACTCATATCCTCAAGGGAACTTAGCGACACTTCTAGTCGTACTCATATTCTCAAGGGAACTACTTCTTTTTACCAAATTACTATTATTTGGCTCACATCAGGCTGTCATATACATGATATGATAGTGCAACTTCTAATACTTTCTTTCAGAAACTAACAACTCATGTTGAGTTTGAGATTATTTGGGGATGTTTGGCTCTAAGCACAATTCAACGCTTGGTGAGATGCTTTCTTCTAGTTTCAAAAAGTCTTTCTTTCTAATCTTATCTTGTGAAAAGCCGGTTATGAAAGCATCACACCACTACAGATCTGTTCATTTGACTTTACAAACAGCTTTCTGAAATCAATTTCACTATGAAGGGTCACAATGATAATTAATATCCACATCTTGGCTTGAAGCACTATCCCGCTTCTCCGTCTCAAGCAATATCCCGACCTAAGTATATGTCCACGCAGCCGTTCAATGACAAGCGATACAGTATCTCGGGTCCTACTCTCGCAGCTTTGCTCCCAGTTGAAATTAGTTTGGCTGTGTCCAGACTCTCTTTGATCATATCATGTGGAGAGGGAGATTATAGCCAAATTATACCAACTAAAGAGCTGTTGATTTCAGTGCTGCATAAGCAGCTCTCTTCAGAGTCTGCTTGAGAAAAGGTCACGGTTTGGCTTACACCCTCCAAAATAAGATGCACATTCATTTCACAAAAGGCCTTTCTATCTCTTCACTATATATCAAGTCTCACAATGTCTCACGACTCGGCTTCAAGCATTTTGCTTAGAGTGCTACCCATATGCATGCACTTTCTGATGAAGATGTCTTCATATCAAGTTTGACGATCTCTCACTGTTTGACTTACATCACGCCAAAGCAAGTGTGAACATTCCACTATAATAGTAAGTGTAAACATTTCACTGTAATAGCGACTGCATCCACTAGCGACTTCAGCTACATGGGTTAAATCAATGTAAGGATATCTGTCACCAAGTATGAGATCTACTTGGCCCATTGATTCTATTCATTATTGTGTTCTTGCTCCCATAACTTTATCTCTTCTCCTGCACACTGCTTACGTTCCTCTCAACAAATTTCTTTCTCTACTTCATGATCCTCTTAAAATCTCCCGCTCGGAACCTTCGTCCCATGATCACGGTCTGCTTGCGTTCGTGTGTTTACTCATGGTCCTGGTGTGTTTCTCGAATCGGAATTTTCGGTACAAGGCGCTTGACGTATATGGGGGATAATCATTTGCTTTTCTGTTTATCCACTTTTGCTCTCCAAGGTGGCATTCGATTCATTCTGATTCAGAGTGTGTTGATCATAATAAGTACTAATTCAAGATATAATGTTGGATGATCATCTGCTTGTCGGTTACATCAATTTTCACTCATCACTAGTGGGTTTCACTTTCGGAATATAAGGGAGAAGGGTACTTCCCGTAAATATTTTGACGGGAATTCAAAACCAAAATTCAGTTTATTCACGAACAGAGCCCTTAACAATTTAGAGTTTAAATTAAATTTCTACCAGCTGCAAATTTCCTGCTGAATTGCCGGGGCTTATGGTCCGGGGGATGTCCCGTAGACCGTAAAAGTTGATGGATCACGAGAATCGTAACACGACTCGTTAACCTTTAGAGAGGTACGCAAGGACCTCCCAGAAAAGGGTACCCGCCTCTATGGGACATCCCATAGATGTCCCGTAAACAAATTTTATAGATGCGAAAATGGGCTAAGTGAAACCTGTTTTAGTTAAATGCTCTTTATGGGTTAAGAGTGTTGAGGACACTGAGTTTCAAAATAAGCTTGCAACTCAGTGTGTACCAGGATTTGTAAATTTGTGTGGATTTCAAAAGTTAATACCATGCAAACCATGAATTTCCAATGACATTGGATTGAACGATCAGTGATAATCATTCACTAATACCTAATAATCTTCTATAATTGACATAAAATGAATAAAGAAGATATTGAGTTATTATAGCTATGGGTAAAATGATATAATTTTATTTGCAGGTGAAAATACCAATTTTTAAAGTAGCGGTAATTACAAGCCAAAGAGATAAAAAAAAAATGAAAAAAAATGGATAAAAATTCATGCAATAGAGAAAGTAAATAAAAATAACAAACTATTTCTTTTTTGGTAAAGAAAGAAATGAAAAATCTTGGAGGAAATTTTGGACCGTAGAGAAAGTAGATACAAGTAGTAATCTATACATTTGATGATGAATGTGCGAATTGGTGGTTGCAAAGTAATAGGATATGACTTATTTTGAGAGGATAATTTTTCCTCAAAGTTTTTTTAGGATTCTTGGATAGATGATAATAATTCTTGATAATTCAATCCTCTACAATAGATTTATATTGAATGAAAATTGTATGATGTGCCAAAATTGAAAGAAACTTTAGATAATATACTATTAATGTAATTAGAGATGGGAGAACCAATTTCTTCATGAATAACATTGGAAATTAAGAAATAAAAATTAAATAGCCTTGAAGGAAATAAGCAATCCAAGAGAAAGTAGTTATTCTTGATAAAGTATATGTTTTACGGTAAACAAGCTCATCGGTGGTGGAAAAGTAACAAGACTTAAATGATCTAAAAAAGGATATAAATTATTTAAAAATTTAAATTTTTTTCTTTATCAATTATTATAATTTGAGCACATTTTAATAGATCAATATAACAATAAATTATAAAATCCTCTATAATTGAGTTATAATTAATTGAAACTAAATGAAGGGTTTTATTTTGAAAGTGAATTTTAATAGAAGAATATTATTACAATTAAGATGAGAAGAACACTTTTTACAAGGAAATCATTAGATAAGTAGTTAAAGTAGTACAAAAAGTTGATAAGAAAAAGTAGCTAATTGTAATAAAATAATTATTATATGACAACTGTAAGCATATTGGTGTTGTACCGTAAGTTTATACATTATGTTGAAAAGAAATAATTCCTTTCAAATAATCATGGTTCTAGTATAATTAAATGGATGAACATGATCATATATTCTTAAGCACTTTAGTGCTTTGATTAATTGATTTTTAATAAATTATAAAGCATATCACGTATAGATTTTATAGATGATCTTGGAATAAATATAAATTGAGTAATTTGAACAAAAGTATCACTATTTACATAAAAATCATTAGAAGCAAAACAGAGAAAATGATGACAAACCTTAGAAGAGCTAAATGATGAGAAACATTAGAAGAAGAGTTAAGCTATTGAGAAGAAAATAGACAAAAGTGAAAGGGTGGATTTTAGATTCTTTGGGATAAAATAATATGAGTGTAATGTGTAATTAAATTTTTATGAAAGAAAATGAAAATGGTTTCATCGGGACTTGATTTTAAAGTTCTAAATAACTGAATATCCAAGGCAATTCTATATATAAAATTAAATTTTGAAAATTATTCTCAATCTTCAAGTTATACATCTATGATCTTCATATTATGTATATTTTTTGTGAGCTTACATAAATTCAAGCTAGACATCAATGATCTTCATATTATGTATATATTTGTATTATGAGCTTCTTTTATATATCTATTTAATGACCGTGCTTCATATGATTATTTGGATATAAGTTTGATATGGATTCATCTTACGTATTTGGATAAATAAATCAGTTCTTTTTTATAACTAAATTATTAGTTTGCTAAAAAAATTTCTATAATGCTAAAATACATCATATGGACTAATATTACATATTTGGATAAATAAATCAGTTCCTTTGATACCTAAATTGTTAGTTTGCTAAACAAGTTAACGCTAAAATACATTATAGCAAACTATGGATTTGTTATGGTAAGAAAATGTATATGGGGTAGTGTGGTGTTAGAACTATAATGAACAAGTCATTCTTGCTAAGTACTATATCTTAGGTCCAAATGACTTTGTTTTATTGGGTATTTATTGGGTAGTTGAGTGTAATACTCCGAGGACAAGAGAAGAGAGAAAACACAAATTGCACACTCAAACAATCGATGCCCCAAGGGAGCACCTTCTCTTTATTATATAGACAAAGAGGATCTCCGCCAAGGAAGCTCCACCATAGGATTAGGGACACAGATAGGCGACATGTCAGCAAGCCCACCCTTGGATTACTTACTTGGATGGGTGACATGTCTGGTCTAGGTCCTATCTGGTTGGTCAAACAAGCTTTGACCGGAGGGAACCTTTTAGGGAACCTTCCTGTAGGAATCTCAGAATCACGTGAGTAAGGTACTGTTGGAAAGCTCTCAACGAGACAAAGCACGGGGGAGGGAAGGCCAGCCTTTCCTATGTTGCGAGGGAAGGGGGGAGGGCCTGCACATTTTCGAGGCCTAATTCATCCGTTTAGGCCTCCGAAATTGCCTTCAAAGATTTTAGGCATATTTCGGTTCCTACTCTATAAGTAGAAGTGCCCTTTTGGTGATACCTCTTTCTGATCTGTTTAGTCCATCATGTGTAACATCCTTCCAGATGTTAAAAAACCAATTCTCACCTTTAAATCATATGTCTAGCTATTGGTTCTAAGGTTCTCAAGTCTATTTCGGTTTCTGCCCTATTAGTAGAAGTCCTCTTTTGGTGATACTTCTATCTGATCTATTTTGAACATTATGTATAACATCATTCTAGATGTTACCAAACCAATTCTCACCGTTAAATCATATGTCTAGCTATTGGTTCTAAGGTTCTCAAGTCTATTTTGGTTTCTGTCCTATTAGTAGAAGTACTCTTTTGGTGATACTTCTATCTGATCTATTTTGACCATTATGTATAACATCATTCTAGATGTTACCAAAACAAATTTCACATCTAGATCATATGGCTAGCTCTTGGTATTATAGACTTCCCTCCTTTTAAGACGCAATGTCCTCGTTGTGCAATTGTTGCTCAAATGCTTGCACCAACACATGTGCATGTGCCAAATTAGCAGCGGGCTCCCAAGTGGCTTCATAGAGAGTGTAACCTTTCCATTGTACTAGATAGTCCACCCGTGGGTGGCGAGTACCACACATGCATTTTTGGCAAATCCGCTCCACTTCATATTCCTCTGTGGCATCAATGAGTGTCGGACAAGGTCGAATGTCTAGTGTGGAATGACCTTGGCCTGATCGGGGAGCATATTTGCGTAGTAGGGAGACATGGAAGACTAGATGGATCTTCATGTGTGGTGGTAGCTCAAGGTGATAGGCCACAGCGCCGATGCCACGAAGAATCGAGAAAGGCCCAATAAAACGAGGTCTGAGCTTACGAGGTCAAACTAATGTGAGATTGGTTGTCAATAGCCACACTTGATACCCAACATTGAACTCCATGTGCCGACGGTGTGCATCAACATACTGCTTCTGTCAATTTTTTGTAATCTGTAATCTGTGCTTGGCTGTAATACTCCGAGGACAAGAGAAGAGAGAAAACACAAATTGCACACTCAAACAATCGATGCCCCAAGGGAGCACCTTCTCTTTATTATATAGCCAAAGAGGATCTACGCCAAGGAAGCTCCACCATAGGATTAGGGACACAAATAGGTGACATGTCAGCAAGCTCCACCCTTGGATTACTTACTTGGATGGGTGACATGTCTGGTCTAGGTCCTATCTGGTTGGTCAAACAAGCTTTGACCGGAGGGAACCTTTTAGGGAATCTTCATGTAGGAATCTTAGAATCACGTGAGTAAGGTACCATTGGAAAGCTCTTGACAAGACAAAGCAGTGAGGGAAGGCCAACCTTTCCTACATTGGTTTGGGGGGGGGGGGGGGGGGGGGGGGAATCTGCACATTTTCGAGGCCTAATTCATCCGTTTAGGCCTCCAAAATTGCATTCAAAGATTTCAGGTGTAAAAGACCAAACCCGAGGAGAGAAATAGGAGAATGGAAACTCGCACAAGGACACTTGAATGAGGGAAAACTCTGAATGCCTAGCATGAGCTTCGGCCTTGGTATTTATAGGTAGCATACAAGACTCTTGAAGCTTCTCAAGAAGCTTCCTTGAGCCGCTTTCTTGGAATGCAAGCCAAGTTAACTGGGAAGCTTCTCAAAAAGCTTCCTTCTAGAAGCCGCCTACTTGGCATGCAAGCTAAGCTAGTTAGAAGCTTCTAGAAGCTACCTGCTTAGGACGCAAGTTAACTAGTTGGGAAGCTTCCCAAGAAGCTTCTTAGATGCTTCTAGAATATTCTAGGCTATTTTGTCTTATTCTCTACTTTGTAAGCCCGACTAACTTTGTCTCTAAACTCCATATTGTTACATATTCCCCCGCCGCTAGTTGGTGACGTCCTCGTTGCCAGTAAAGCTTCGAAGTCCTTGATGGCCATCTGTGCATTCTGGAGGTGAGAAAGAGGTTCCCATGTGGCATCATGAAGGGGATACCCTTTCCAAAGGACCTTGTACTCCGTATGTTGGCGACGACCTCGTTGAATATGGCGACGCGCAAGGATATGATCAACTTTGTACTCCTCATGATCATTGATAGGGATAGGAAGAGGGGGAGGTTGGACTCGAGAGGAAAAGGAAGAAGGGTAAGGAACAAAGGGTTTTAACTTGGAAACATGAAAGACAGGATGGATACGCATGTGACAAGGTAAGGCAAATCGATAAGCAACAAGAGAGATAATGTGGGTGATATCAAAGGGTCCTATCCAATTAGGAGCAAGTTTACAAACTTGGGTATCAAGTGGGAGAGGGAGGTTACTAGAGGATAGCATGAATTTATCACCAACTTCAAAGGTGAGATCCCAATGATGATGGTCCGCATATTGTTTTGGCGATTATGAGCAACAAGGAGGTGAGATTTGGCTTGTTGAAGAGATTGGGATATAGTGGTCAAGAATGTAGAAGTATGAGGAACCTGAGAGGGAAGGGGAGCAAGAAGAGAATCTGGAACAAGCGGATCTTGGCCAAAATTGAGAAAGAAGGGAGAAAATCCGGTGCTTGCCTGTTTGGAATTGTTGTAGGCAAATTCTGCAGCTGCAAGACATTTATCCCAGTTGGTATGGTGGACATTGACAAAGGCCCGCAACATATCCTCCAATGTATGATTGGCGCGTTTGGTTTGTCCATGTGTTTGAGGATGATAGGCCGTGGATAAAGCAAGCTTGGTGCCGAGTATTTGGAAGAGTGCTTGCCAAAACTTCTCGGTAAATTGAGGATCTCGGTCGGAGATGAGTACACGTGGCATCCCATGATGCTTGAAGACATTGTCGAAGTAGATTTGCGCTAAGGTTGGAGCATCCACGATATCACAGGTTGGTGCCAAGTGGATTTGCTTACTAAGCTTATCCGCAAACACCACAATTACGGTGTGTCCTTGTTTTGTCTTTGGCAAGGATGTGATGAGATCCAAGCTCACATGCTCCCAACAAGCGGATGGAATGGCAAGTGATTGAAGGAGTCCACTCAGCTTCTGGTTGTTGGCCTTGTTCCGTTGGCAACTTTCACATGATTGAACAAAGTCTCGAACATCTCATGTCATGTTGGGCCACCACCATTGGCATTGGAGGGTGCCCAAGGTCTTGTCCACTCCCATGTGACCAGCTATTGGTAAATCATGGGCTTCTTGAAGGCACACAAGTTGAAGATCACCTTTGGCTGGAACATAGATCTGGTCTGCATGGAATAAAAGGGCCTTCCTTGAAAGAGAGAGTGTTGTACTCCTTGTCGCGTGCTGTCAGACGACCGTGTACCATTTGGAAGAAAGGATCTTGTTGTAGAGCTGATTGAAACTCATTATGGACCTTAGGGTCAATGGACACTGTTGTAATTGCCACCGTGATGAAAGGAAGATCCTTCAAATCAAGTTGTTGTGATAGAGCATTGGGGATGACATGGAACCGACCTGGTTTGTACTCAAGTTTGATGGCAAACAATTGGAGTTGCTCTTCCCATCGATGATGCCGACTCTTCATGTGCTCCAAGTGTAAGGTCTGCAACAATGGTTTGTGATCAGTTCGCATGATCACTTGTTTCCCCAAGAGATAATGCTTCCATACCTTGGTGGCATATACCATTGCAAGTTGTTCTTGATCTCGAGCAAATTAATTTCTTTAGTTGTATTTAGTCGGCAAGACACAAAGGCAATAGGATGTAGTCCATCTGGAAATTCCTATTGCAACACAACTCCAATTGCAAAGTTAGAAGCATCAAAATCAACCACACAAGGTAGTTGAGGATCATATGGTTGAAGAATAGGTCTTGAAGACACCATATGCTTTAACTTCTAGAATGCTTCTTCATGCTTGGTGGTCCATTGGAAGCTCAAGTTCTTTCCCAAGAGGTCAGTCAATGGTGCAACCACGTGAGCATAATAGTGTATGAACCGTCGGTAAAAACTGGCCAATCCATTGAATGCTTGTACTTCTGTAGCATCCTTTGGGGTAGGCCAATCAGTAATGGCCTTGATCTTCTCTTCTTCCATCTTGATCCCCTCTGATGAGATCTTATGACCCAAGAAGGTAACCTCCTTCTGCCAAAAAGCACACTTTGACTTCTTGCAGTAAAATTTCCACTCTTGTAGTCATCTTAGGACTTCTTGCACATGATTCCTGTGTTCTATCTTTGTCCTACTATAGATTAAGATATCATCTAAGAACACTACCACGGACTGATCCAATAGTCCCTCCAACATTCGATGCATCTGATCCATGAAGACTGTTGGAGCGTTAGTGAGTCCGAATGGTAGAACTCTCCACTCAAAATGTCCATATCTTGTGCAAAACGTAGTCTTTTGCACGTCCTCTCCTTCAATAGGAATTTGCCAATAGCCGCTACAAAGATCCAGCTTGGAAAAGTAGCGTGCTCCACTTAATTGGTCAAGCAGGTCGTTGAACCGAGGCAAGGGATATGCATTCTTCACGGTTTTCTTTTCAAGCCCACGGTAATCAATACAAAAACAAAGTCCTCCATCCTTCTTTGGAACAAATAGTACCGGTGCTCCCCATAGAGAGGTACTATGTCGTATGAAATCCTTCTCCAACAACTCTATCAATGTTGTTTGCAACTCCTCCAACTCCTTTGGTGAGAGCCGATAGATTGGTCTACTCATTGGAGTACTCCCTGGCAATAACTCAATCTTGAAGGGCATACCTCGATCAAAGGGTAATCCCTTTGGCAGATTATCCGGAAACACATCTGCAAACTCTTGAACTATCCGATCAACCGTTGCTTGATGCGGCACCTGGCCCTCCTCAGATTGTTCTTGTGCAATCGGCTTGATCCACACCGCAAATACAGACTTATCTTCCTCCAAAGCTTGCTCTATGGCTGCTTCATTAACAAACTTCCCTTCTAGGGACTCATCTCTCTTCTAAGCTTGCTCCATGGTTGCCTTCTTGGCAAACTTCCCATCTTGGGACTCATCTCCCTTCTAGATTTGCTCTATGGCTACCTTCTCAACAAACTTCCCATCTTGGGACTGACTATTCTTAGGTATCTTACTCAGAGGTGCCAGACAATCTAATCGGAAATTCCTACCTTGGTGTTGTACTTGAATTTGATGTCGGGTCCAATTGAATTGAACCTTATGACATTCAAGCCAAGGTAGACCCAGAATGGTATCATAGTGTAGAGGTGCCACTACAAACCTCATACACTCCAAATACTCCTTCCCAATCTTGAAGGTAACAGGATGCGAGGTGCGGAATGCAGAACCTTTTCTACCATCCGCCATCATCAAACTACTTTCCAATCATTGGCTTGATAGGAATACCCAATTCCTTTGCTACTTGCATAGATATGCAATTCTCTGAACTTCCAGAATCAACCAAAATCCTACAACCCCAATTAGATATCGTACCTTGCAAGTGAAGCAAACTTGCATAGGTTGAGCCTTCAATCCCATTGGAACTTATCAAGCTCCCAATAGGCGGCTCAAAATCTCCTACAGGGATTCTTTGTTTCCCTGATCATTCTGTTCCACAAACTCCATCTGGGCAACTTGTCGAGGTCGCCCATTCCTAAGTGGACATTCAGCAATGTGATGTCCAACTTGGCGACAATAAAAGCAACCTCCATTTTGTCGTAATCTTTCTCTATCTGCTGTGCCAAGTGGTCTTTGTTGGATAGCATCAATCTCCATTGGTACAAGTTCTTCCGCTTGTGGTAATGGTAGGTTTTGTGTAGGTCAAGGTCAAGACCAAGTTGTCGCAACTAAGGAATCAGAATGCTCAGCCAATTGCATGGCTTCTTCTATGTTCTGTGGCTCTTGCATGGTCACCTCCAATCTGGTCTGTGACTTCAATCCTCGCACAAATCGATCTAGAACTTCACCTTCTTGGATATTTGGAATTTGCATGATGATGTTCTGAAATTGTGTGATGTAGCTTCTCACTGAGCCAATCTGCCTCAACTCTACTAATTTATCTCGTGCAGCTCGGGTGGCATTTATAGTCTAAAATCGACCAAGTATTGCATCCTTGAATTCTGCCCATGTCAAAATTGGTGTAACAATTTGTCGTTCAGCTCTTTCTACTTGGAATCGCCACCAAAGTTTTGCCACGCCATCCAATTGGCTAGAAGCCAAGAGAATTTGTTTCCGCTCATCTTGAAGATTGGTGGCTTCAAAGTAACATTCATAGTCAAACACAAAATTTTCCACTGTGCCTGGAAGATTCTTGCCTTCAAACACCTTGGGTTTTGAAAATCGAATGCGATCTTCTCTATCTCAATTTGGCGCTCTGTCTATTTGTTCTCGTCGTTGCTAGTCTTGTTCATCCAACAATCAAGTAAGATGCTCGATTTGTTGTTGCATTGCAAGGATAAGATCTGGTATTGCCGCCATCGCTACTACTCTATTCCACTACCCTCAATTTATCTAGTTGATTAACACATAGATACAACACGTCCACCGTTCTCCATAAGTTACAACTGGAAGTATCAAGGGTTCCTCTGACACGGTGATCATATGTAGAAAATCCTGCTCGAAGCATGAGGTGATGAATTGTGTGAAACGATGCTTTGGTAATATCTGGACATGAAAGTCCCAATGGTTTGGCGGGAGTGGATTTGGTGGTCCATAAATTCCATCTATCCCATTCCTGCTTTGATATCAATGTAAACGACCGAAACCGAGGAGAGAAATAGGAGAATGGAAACTCACACAAGGACACTTGAATAAGGGAAAACTCCGAATGCCTAGCATGAGCTTCGGCCTTGGTATTTATAGGTAGCAAACAAGACTCTTGAAGCTTCTCAAGAAGCTTCCTTGAGCCGCTTTCTTGGAGTGCAAGCCAAGTTAACTAGGAAACTTCTAAAGAAGCTTCCTTCTAGAAGCCGCCTACTTGGCAAGCAAGCTAAGCTAGTTAGAAGCTTCTAGAAGCTTCCTTCTAGAAGCTACCTGCTTAGGGCACAAGTTAACTAGTTGGGAAGCTTCCCAAGAAGCTTCTTAGATGCTTCTAGAATATTCTAGGCTATTTTTTCTTATTCTCTACTTCGTAAGCCCGACTAACTTTGTCTCTAAACTCCATATTGTTACATCAGGCATATTTTGGTTCCTACTCTATTAGTAGAAGTCCCCTTTTGGTGAAAACCTCTTTCTGATCTGTTTAGTCCATCATGTGTAACATCCTTCCAGGTGTTACCAAACCAATTCTCACCTTTAAATCATATGTCTAGCTATTGGTTCTAAGGTTCTCAAGTCTATTTTGGTTTCTGCCCTATTAGTAGAAGTACTCTTTTGGTGATACTTCTATCTGATCTATTTAGACCATTATGTATAACATCATTCTAGATGTCACCAAACCAAATTTCACATCTAGATCATATGGCTAGCTCTTGGTATTATAGACCTCCCTCCTTTTAAGACGCAATGTCCTCGTTGTGCAATTGTTGCTCAAATGCTTGCACCAACACAAGTGCATGTGCCAAATTGGCAGCGGGCTCCCAAGTGGCTTCATAGAGGGGGTAACCTTTCCATTGTACTAGATAGTCCACCCGCGGATGGCGAGTACTATGCATGCATTTTTGGAGAATCCGCTCCACTTCATATTCCTCTATGCCATCAATGAGTGTCGGACAAGGTCGAATGTCTAGTGTGGAATGACCGTGGCCTGATTGGGAAGCATATCTACATAGTAGGGAGACATGGAAGATTGGATGGATCTTCATGTGTGGTGGTAGCTCAAGGTGATAGGCCACAGCGCCGATGCCACGAAGAATCGAGAAAGGCCCTATAAAACAAGGTCTGAGCTTACAAGGTCCAACTAATGTGAGGTTGGTTGTCGATAGCCACACTTGATCCACAACATTGAACTCCAAGTGCCGACAGTGTGCATCTACATATTGCTTCTATTGATTTTGTGCAATCTGTAATCTATGCTTGGTGCTCTCCACACCTTGTTGGATTCTAGAAACAAATGTGTTGACTACATCAACCTTGGTAGCCACTAGACGGATCTTCATCAAGCTAGAAGGTGTGAAGGGATGCTCACCATACATGAGGAAGAACAGAGTGACTTGCGTAGATACATTCACTGAATTGTTGTAGGCAAATTCCACCAACGGGAGTAGGGTGTCACACCTCTCTTGCTCTTCTAAGGTGAAGCCGCATAACATGTCTTCAATTGTGCAATTAGCCCGCTCTGTTTGGCCATCTGTTTGTGGGTGGTAAGCTGTGGACATCGCCAACTTGGTTTTGAAGAACCCAAAGAGTGTTTGCCAAAACAAGCTGGTGAATTGGGTGCCTCTATCGGTGATGAGTACTCTAGACAAGCCATGGTGAGCAAAGACTGCATCTAAGTATAATTGAGCTAGTTGTGAAGCGGTCACCTCCTTGGTGGTAGGGCGTACATGAATCATTTTGCTGAGCCGGTCCACAAAGACCATAATAGAGTCAAACCCTGAGGTGGTCTTGGGTAATTCACATACGAGATCCATACTCACTTGTTCCCAACGTTGGGTAGGAGTGGGGAGAGGTTGAAAGAGCCCTGTAGGAGCTTGATTAGAAGCTTTGTTCTATTGGCAAAGTAGGCAACTACGCACATAGTCCATCACATTGTTGCTCATCTTGGGCCAATAGTAATGGCGCTTGACTGCATCCAAGGTCTTGTCCACTCCGACATGAGCTACAATGGCCGAATCATGACATTCCGCTAGAATGGTGGTGCGTAATTCTGGGACATTTGGGATCCATAATCTGCCATCCCAAAAGGTGAGTCCTTGGGTACTGGTGACACCTTTGGATGATTGTGCTTCTACAATCTGTGGGTCAATTTTTGTAGCCGCCAGAATCTCTTGCCAGAATTCAAGGTTAATCTTAACCTCTGCCACCAAGTTGTTGGCCATTGGCATGCGGGTGAATGCATCTGCAAGTTGCTTCTTACCTTCCATGTAGGTGATTGTCATGTTGAAGCGTTGTCGCCACTCTGCCCACCAAATTTGGCGACGAGATAGATCCTTTTGCGTCTCGAGGTAGACTAGAGGTTTGTGGTCTGTCTCCACTACAAATGCCTTCTCGCCCAAGTAGTGCTTCCAATGCTTGGTTGCTAGAAGGATCGCCAACTCTTCTCGTTCTTTGGTGAGGTAGTTGCGCTCTGTTGGTAACAACTTTTGAGAGAAATATGAAATTGGATGCCATCTATCATGCCACTCTTGTTGTAGGACTGCTCCTATTGCTACGCTTGATGCATTTGTAGCCAACTTGATTGGACGTTTTGGGTCATACCACTTCAAGATTGGTGCATGTAGCAAGGCGGCCTTCAATTCTTGAAAGGCCAACTCTTGTGCAGTTCATCATGTCCACTTCTTCCCCTTGCCAAGTAGTGCCGTTAAAGGCTGTGCAACCTTGGAGAAGTCCTTGAAAAATCTACAATAGAATCCCGTCAACCTCAAGAAGCTCTTAAGTTGAGTCTGATCTTCCGGGGCACTCTATTTTTGAATGACCTCTATTTTATCTGTCAATACTTGAATGCCCTCTGCACTTACTCTATGCCCCAAGTAGTCTACTTCAGACTTGCCAAACTCACACTTTGAGATTTTGGCGTACAACTGATTCTGTCTTAGAATCTGGAGGACCTCTTGTAGATGTTGTTTGTGTTCTGTCATCGTGCTAATGTATACTAAGATATCATCCAAGAAGACGATAACAGACTTATCCAAGTATGGATGAAATATGTCATTCATTAGACTCATGAAAGTGGCAGGTGTATTGGTGAGGCCAAAAGGCATCACAAGATACTCAAAGTGGCCATACCTGGTTCAAAAGGTAGTTTTGTACACATCCTCCTCTGCAATTTGGATTTGATTGTAATTGCTTTGCAAGTCCAGTTTGGTGAAGTATCTCGCTCCATGGAGTTGATCAAACAGGTCATCCATGCGAGGTAAGGGGTATTTGTTCTTCACTGTTTGCTGATTGAGACCCCGACAGTCAATGCACATATGCATTGTACCATCTTTCTTCTTCACAAACAAGATAGGGGCCCCATATGGTGATATGCTAGGTTGGATGAACCCTTTTTGCAACATCTCCTCAATTTGAGTCTTACACTCCTCCAACTCATGAGGTGATAGGCGATATGGGGCCTTACAAGGAGGCGTCTTCCTCGGAAGTGTCTCAATTTTATGATCTACTTGCCTTTTTGGTGGTAATCCTGAGGGTAGATCATCGGGAAAGATATCCAACTCATCTACCACATCCTTCAATTTCTCAGGAATTTGTCCATCGAGTTGTGCACTCTGGACTTCTCTTATTAGACCCATAAAACATCTATCGGTCTTACAGACAATTGTTGTCCCTACAACATGTAGAGGCAGTTTCTGCCTATGTGATTTTTCTTTAACCCCAATGATTGACCATTGGTGGGTTCTCACTACTTTCTTCCTCCAATCCACCATAAGGTTGTACTGCTCCATCCATGGCATGCCTAAAATTGCATCATAACGAGCTAACTGTATCACTCGCCACTCAATTGCTTCTTGATATTCTCCTACAAAGAGGATTACCCGTCTAGGTAATGATTCAATCCTCTCTATTTGCCCATTTGGTAACTCTACTTCTTCACTTCCATCTCTCTCTAGATCTATTCCCAATCTTATTGTAACAGAGCGAGACAAGAAATTCTTTGTTGCTCCCGAATGTATTAATACTCTCACTTGATTACCTTCTAGGATTCCATTCACGACAATCAATTGTGAGGTTGCCTTTCGGGATCATTGCGCATTATTCTTCTTCCTTCCCTTGCTTCTTTGCTTCCTTATTGAGCCAGTAAGGCCGCAAGGTACATTTACTAGCGATCTTTGTTTTTTGAAGTGATTTCCACCTCCTCCTCGTCAATGTGCCTCTCCATGTTGTTCAAAGATCGCCCAAACAAAGGCCAAGGGCCTCTGGGGAAACGAGTGCGATAGTTGGTAGATATGTGCCCAATATGGCCACAATTGTAACAACGGCATTGTTCTCCTCAAGTTCCTTCTCCTCGTGGGCCTCCATCTCTTCGTTCTTCTACCCATCCCCCTCTCTTTGAAGCGGTCGTGCTCCTCGATCCCGGAATCGAAGGTTGCCCAATTCCATCGGTACTGGTCCACCCATGTGTGGCATTTCTGCCCAATAATGTTGAGGTGGAGCTACTCCTTCACCTCCACCTAATGCTCTTGCTATTCTCTGCGCACAAGCAATGGCTTCAAATACCGTGCAAGGATTTTGCACCATGACTTCTTGGCAAATCCGCTCTTTCAACCCTCGATTGAAATTGTCGAGAGCCTCTGCTGGACTCATGTTGGTAATTGCGACTTGTAGATCCAAAAAAGCCTCCACATACTCTTGTATGCTATTCTTTTGTCTCAATCCCCATAGTCGGGTTCGAGCTATCTGCACAAAATCCATCGATTGGAAATTCTTCAGCAGTCCTTCTTGCATTGCTGTCCATGTGACCTCCCTTCTCTCTGCCAGCATGGATCGTTCCCAAGCCTCATACCATGTGAGGGCTTTTTCGGTCAAGTACCCACATGCAAACACTCTTGCAGCATGCTCTGTGATCTCTGTTGAGAACAATTGGAAATATTGATTCATTCTCAAGATCCAATTTTCCACTACTCCCATCAAACGCTGCCCCTTGTAAGGTTTGATGTTGCAGGTCTCTTCATCCGGAGTAGCAATGTGGCTTCATCGTTGATAGGGTTTGTAGGCACGGATGCCTCTCCAAGTACTTTAGTCGTAGGTACTGGGTTTTGAGACGGCTTTTCTTCTTGCATGGCTTGATCATTCTTGAGGATCTGCACTTGACTTTGTAATGTCTCCATGGTCATCTTAATCTCTCAAAATTCATTCAACATCCCTTGCATTCCTTGCACAAACTCTTGCAATTGCGGATCCATGGTTCCTACAACACTCAATTGCTAATGTCTATTTCAATACATAGTCAATATAATCACTCTAGAAGGCGCACGAACTATCTGAACTACCATTGGGACCTCAGAAGCTATCACTTGTTGATAATACTCCTCACCAAAATTCCTAACCACAAAATCTCTAAACATCAATTTCGGCCTCACTACATAACGGATTTCTACTTGAGTGTTGAAAGGAAGAGGATTTAGGACATTCATATCCATTTTATCATAATAGAATGTAGATTGTCAAATCCCACTCTTTATCATAATCACCATAGGTAGAATCACCGGGTTTGGTGAGTTCATCACTCTGTCCATGAATTCTACGCCAAAGTGATAAACTAGCAATACCCTCATCTGCTCATGCTGGATATACATAACCTTGATGTGGAATGGGTTTGAGAATGGAAAGCTAGGTGCGGGAAATTGGCCTCCCGGCGCATCCATCCCATCCGCTCTCTAAAGTCCTTCTAGCAACTACTCTATGTTCTCCACCTCAAATTACTCAGTTTCAGTAGTTCGTGCTATTCCAAGAGGGGTGATCCACTCTCTTGGACTAAAATACTTGCTCTAATACCATTGTAATACTCCGAGGACAAGAGAAGAGAGAAAACACAGATTGCACACTCAAACAATCGATGCCCAAAGGGAGCACCTTCTCTATATTATATAGCCAAAGAGGATCTCCGCCAAGGAAGCTCCACCATAGGATTAAGGACATAGATAGGTGACATGTCAGCAAGCTCCACCCTTGTATTACTTACTTGGATGGGTGACATGTCTGGTCTAGGTCCTATCTGGTTGGTCAAATAAGCTTTGAATGGAGGGAATCTTTTAGGGAATCTTCTTGTAGGAATCTCAAAATCACGTAAGGTACCACTGGAAAACTCTTGACGAGACAAAGCAAGGGGGAGGGAAGGCCAGCCTTTCCTCCATTGGGGGGGGGGGAACTTGCACATTTTTGAGGCCTAATTCATCCGTTTAGGCCTCCAAAATTGCCTTCAAAGATTTCATGCATATTTCAGTTCCTACTCTATTAGTAGAAGTCCCCTTTTGGTGATACCTCTTTCTAATCTGTTTAGTCCATCATGTGTAAAATCCTTCTAGATGTTACCAAACCAATTCTCACCTTTAAATCATATGTCTAGCTATTGGTTCTAAGGTTCTCAAGTCTATTTCGGTTTCTGCCCTATTAGTAGAAGTACTCTTTTGGTGATACTTCTATCTGATCTATTTCAACCATCATGTATAACATCATTCTAGATGTCACCAAACCAAATTTCACATCTAGATCATATGGCTAGCTCTTGGTATTACATTGAGGTTATTAAACCAGTTTTCATTCATGAGCACTAACATGATTTCATCCAAGTTTTATGGTATTACTACTTGATACAAGAGATAACCGGCAAGTCATTGGAGATAACTGGATAACCTCAATCTTCAAGTCAAAGAGGACCACAGATGGAAAGATACAAGTCTTCAAGGCCATAAAAGCCAAAAGTAATTTGAAGCAGACCATGTCAAATGGGACATAAAAAATGATCAACTTCAAACAAATTAATTGCTCTATGGAACTATAACTTTTGGATGGTGTGAAAAGAATGGGTAATATTCTTTCCATGTAAGACTAAGTTTCAGGATTCTGATTGGATGGGGAGAAAAATCAATAATAAGGATTTGCATTTTCTTGCATAAGAAGCAAACCAAAAGATTAGATGGAGAAGGCTTTTGATGGAAGATGCTATGATTTCTTAACGGTGCAATTGGATAGACTATATTTGGATTTGTGATCAATCTCTCTCAGTTCAGATTTTGATTAGACTTTTTATCAACATGGTGTAAGATACCTTCTTAGATAGATGTGAATATTTATGTATGTGCAGTCTAATGTCTCATTTTGATGGTTTTTTAAGTGGTCATATTGCAATAGGTCAAAAAGGATATTGTGCTTCAAATATTATAGTTGCAAGGGAGTCCAAAAAACACTACAATTTTTATATATTTGAGAGGCATCTTGATAATATTTAGTACAATCTCACATAAAACTTCACTTGGAATACAAATGTTAATCTCATACGTTTAACTTGTTTAGATATTGATTTTCAGAAATTTTGTGAATAGTAAAAGTAAATTCATGTAGTAAATTCTCTTGGAAAATCATATTAATCCTACCTAAATATTTGGTATCTACACTCACTTCAGTTTCTCTCATTTGAACAATGAGAAATTATGGATAAAAATCAATGAAAGTAAGTTTGCAAACCCTAACAATAGGAAAACTAAGCAAGGAGTTGAATTTCTTGTAGAAAATACAGACCCAAAATGCTCTGGAAGCTAAGTTTTCTATATGGAAGTCACTTTGATTTGAAAATTTTAGTTTCTTAAATAGAGTTTCCAAGTTTGAAACTAAATATCTTATTATGTCAAAGAGCCTTAGAGATTGAATTTCTTGTATAAAGGTCAATGTATCTCTAAATCTTTGTAGAAAATAATGTAATTATATCTACCAAATTTGGTTTCTTTTATATTTTTTTGTCACCTCATATTAATTGGAAATTGAATTTCTTGAAGAAAAGTCAGTCTAAACCTGCTTTTGAAACTAAGGTTTCGTAATTTTTTTGTTAACCCACTAAAGTATAACCATAGAACCAATGGTATCTTGTGTAAAACAACATCTCTATGTTGTTTTACACAAGATACGATTGGTTCTATGTTTATACTCTAGTGGTTTAACCAAAGTAGAAGTACCTTCATTGTATGTAATGGCTTATGTAATGGCTCAAATGATGATTGATGTAGATCTTGAGATTTGGTGAATTCTTTATAAATCAGTAGAGTTATAAATCATTGATACATCTCTCAATTGCCATATGTTATACTTGGAGAATCTCTTCAATATTTTGAGCATAGAGAGAGCCACCTTTACAGTCTCTTGTGAACTTCAAAAACTTTATACAATATGTATGGTGCCATACAAAGATGAGATGCAACTGAAGGCTAAAAGAATTGCAAAAATAATACAAAAAATTTGAATTTCCTAGAAACTGAATTTTGGCATAAACGAAATTTTATTAGTTAGAAAGAAAAAAAGAACCAAATCTTTAGGTTACATGGAAACTAATTTTGCACATAAATGATAATTGAATTCATGATAGATACATATAATTTACCTTCTAGTGGATATTAAAGTTAAAAGACCTTGCACTTTTCAAGTGTTGGTGATTTATTAGAAATAATGGAACATTCATGAAAAATGGTCTAATATTTCATCCAATCAAAGGAGAAAATTCTAGAGGAGCTACAAGCTACTACTAACCCTTTTCATCAAAGGAAATTTTTTATTCATACCTCACTCTCAAGAGAAAGTAAAAACTTAGTCCCAAGATAAATGTAACACCTAAGGATGCACATTATCCACTAGTAATGTTTTGGTAGTTTTCATTAAGTTATAACTAGGTAAGTCTAGGATTAACTAAATTAAAGGTTGCACCAACTACATAAGTATGACTAAATAAGTAGAAACATCAATATTAATTTGGTGGATACTCAATGGGATACCCTAGTGAATTTTAAAGTTGATAAGATTACAATACAATCACTTCAAATAATTTGATATTAGAGTGAAACCTTGTAGGAGATTAATATTAGAGTAGGATCTCCTTCTTGGACTTTACATGTTTCAGTTGAATTGGAATATAGCAGATGTCAAAATTGTAGTGGCTTGACCAAGTTAAGTGACCCTTTGTAATGGAAGTAGGCCAAGTTAGAAAGATTTGACTTGACCTTAAAATAGGTTATAATTTTTACTAGGAGAAATTTATAGATTCTTAGGGAATATGCTTGGAAGAAGCTTCCAAGGGAGGCATGTTAGGCCAAAAGCTTATATGTGTATACATTGATCTAACATTTATTCCATAATATAATTTAGGTAAAGTAGTGATTTGACCAAGTTATTATGCACTTATTGTGATAACTTTGGGACGTGGCTAAAGAGGTGGGATCAATTCCTTAGTGATTCTACTCATTGAGGAATTGAAACTCACTTTTTGATTGTCAAGTGAGTTATGAGGTTTTGTGAGTACTCCCTATATTTGCTAAGTATAGAATTAGATTTTCTACTTGAGTATGCGATTATTAGAGTGCTGAGCTTGAAGGAACCTCTAACTCTAGAAGACTCTTTTGTGAGTGTGAGCAAAGTTCTTTCTATGTTGAGATTTGTGAAGTCATTCATTATGCATCATTTTGGAGTGGCTTTGGCATAAGAGAGTGAATGAATTCTTTGAGGAGAACAAGAGATTTGAGGTTTGAATACATAATTCTTTTTGAGTTCTTATCCTTGATGCAGGTTGGTCAACAAACTCTTACTTCTAGCATATGGTACAGAAAGAAACTATCACTATCACTAGAGGTATCCTCTATGTGAGTGATAGATGTGGTCCAATTCCATTTATAGTACATTTAGAACCTTGAACAAGAATTAAGCAATTTGACAAAGATGAGTAATGGGAGACAATTTAGGACTAGTATATTCAACAACCCAAGTTACAAAGACTAAAGAGTGACATAACTTGAATTAGGACAGAAGGAAAGTAGAAGATAATGTACAATCCTATGACATCCAAAGATATTTAGTTAGCAATTCTTTTGGAATCAATTTGATTTGACAATGTTTCTCTTGATATATATCTAATTTTATGAACTATAATTATAATATATATATTATTGACTATTTTGGTTTCACTTGTATGAAAATATTATTTGTATGAAATGTTTTTATAATCAAGAAACATGATATGTAGTTTCATGTAATTAAGTTACTACTTTGAAACTATATTTTCATATGAAAGTTGCTCACAAAGTGAGTTTCTAACCATCTAATAAATGGTTTGGAAGCTAACTTACATTAGAAAGTTCACTTCATGCATAAAGGTTACTTCGAATTTGAGTTTCAAACTCTTTAAATTTGTAGATATTCTTAGAAAATGCATTTTTCAAACACTTTTTTAATACCTTGGTTATAAATTTATGTGTATACGAGTTGACTTTTATGAAGATATTATTAGAAATTCAAATAATAACAAATTTTGGTAATAAATAAAAATAATTTTTTTATTTGTTAATAATAAATGATGTTAAAAAATTAAGTTGAATATAAGTTTATGGGAAAAATTTCATAGACAAATCAGATACCAAATAGTAAAAGATGCCTTGAAAACTCAATTTCTATGTAGTGAGATTTATTTTATTTTTAAAACTGGTTGTAACTTACAACTTCAATAGCTTAGAACTTAGTGTAGATCTGAGTATCATATACAAAAGTTTAGTTTATATGCAAAGCTCAAATATCTTAACAACTAACAAAGGCCTTGGAAAGTGAGCTTTATATAGAAGATTTGATTTCTTTTGTATAAAGGTTGCTTCAAAAACAAAATTTCAACTCAATTTATGCCTAAAGCTTGTAGTAAAATTTAGATTCTAAACAATTCACAAATACAATAGGAAATGAGTGTTCACCTCAGTTGACTTTTTGTGGCAGTATTGCTTGGAAACTCAATTCTCAACCTAATAATGTGTAAAGTCTTTAACAAACTGAGTTTCCAAAATATATGTATATACCTTGAAAACTAAATTTCCTACAAGTTCCTGCAAAAAGACAAAGTTGCCACAAGTTTTATGAGTAAAGAGTTTTTGGGACATCAGGTTCCAAATAGCAATTAAACACCTCAAAAGCTCAATTGTGTGTTATGAGTTCATTTCATATAGGAATTTTGCTTAGAAATTGTGGTCTTAACAACTTAGGACTCGCTTTGGGACTACATACAATACTTAATTGATGTGCAAAGCTTAGGTATCCATACTGTTAAAAATTATCTTAGAGTTGAGTTTTGCATAGAAGTATTGATCTTATATGCAAAGATTTTTTCAATCCAATTGATATGTAAAGCTACCTCAAAATTTTGAGTTTCAAACAAATTTAAAATACCTTAGAATTGAATTTTATGTAGAAAATTTAATTTTTATTGAAATTTTGCTTTGAAACTCAGTTTATAACCTAATTATGGTAAAGCTTCTAAACAATATAAATTTTAAAAAGTATGAATGCCTTAGAAATTGAGTTTCCAACTAGTGTAGATATAAAAGTTGCTAGAAAATAAAGGTGCCAAAATTCTTATGAGTAAAATGTCCTAGGAAATCAGACTCCAAATAATAACTAAACAATTGAAAAAGAAGATTTATTGTGTTGAAGTTTAATTCATTCACAAAGCTTGCTTGGAAACTCTTAACAACTTAAATTTTTAGTTGAAACTAAGTTTTCTATACAAAATCTAAGTTTATGTGCAAATTTCAAGTATCCTTACAACTTAAAAAGAGCATTGAAATTAGAAGTTTTGAGTAAAGAAGTTTGATCTTATGTGCAACTTAAAGATTTTTCAAGAGTGAGTAATGATCTAATTTATGTGTAAAGCAAGAATACATTCGTAAAAGCCTTTGGAA
Source organism: Lunularia cruciata (assembly GCA_948567375.1). Taxonomy (NCBI): domain Eukaryota; kingdom Viridiplantae; phylum Streptophyta; class Marchantiopsida; order Lunulariales; family Lunulariaceae; genus Lunularia; species Lunularia cruciata. Next base: position 48,792,731 of record OX419756.1, on the reverse strand, counting down.
ATTGAGTTTTGTGAAGAAAAGTTGACTTTTTGTGAAAATCTTGCTTATAGAACCTGAATTCACAAAGTAATCACAAGCAAAGCTTTTGAAAACCCAAGTTTCCAAAACATATATAAAAGCCTTGGAAACTATGTTTTCAACACGTGTATATGTAAAGGTTACTAGAATACAAAGTTGAAAATAATTTTATAGATAAAACTTCTTGGACACAAGATTCCAAACAAGAAGTATATGACTTTAAAACTCAATTTTCTATAGTGAAGTTTATTGCAAATACAAAGCTTGCTTGGAATTTATGACCTAAAAACTCTCTTTGGAACCAACTTTCATGGACACAAGTTAACCTGATGTAAAAGGGTCAAATATACTAACAAATGGTGGTTTCAACAACCAAGAACTATGCATGGAAGCAATTTTTTTGTATAAAAGTTAAGTTTATGTGCAAATATAAATTATCCTAAAACCTTGAAATGTCCCAGAAGTTAAGTTATGTATAGAGGAGTTGATTGTTTTGAGAACCTTGCGTCAAACCCAAATATGGATCTTATTTTTGTGTAAGGCTTTCTTTGAAACTAAGTTTCCAAAATACTTATAAATGCTTTAAAATTAAGTTTCATAAAGCAAAGTTGACTGTTTGTGGAAATATTACTTAAAAACTCAAATACTAAACTAATTATGAGAAAATTTCTCAAGTAGTATGCCTTAATAACTAAGTTTCCAACAATTGTACAAGTAAAGGTTTGTACAATACATAGTTGCAAACAAGTTTATGAGTAGAACTTCCTTGGGAATCAAATTCCCAAGGAAGTGAATCAAATAATGAATACATGACTCAATTTTGTAAGTAATAGGTCATTCCTGTCCAAGCAATATAGTCACAAAAAACTCAATTATATCTACATAGAGCTTAATTCTTGAACAAGTTTTCACATAAATTGGGTTAATACTAAGTTTGTAAATAACTTTATAAAATTTGCATGAACAAACAGAACTCCAAAGGAAAATTCAATTCAGAAGTTTTCCTCCCTACAAAAAGAGTGAAATCAACTTTAAAAAGTGAATTTTGAAAAAATGTGTGCACCACAAGCTTTCTTGGAAAATCAGATTTCAAAAAGTAAATAAATACCTAGCAAGCTCAATTTTCTGCAGTGAATTTAATTTTATTGTCAAAGATTGCTTAAAAAATGCAGTATTAACAACTCATAACTTAGTTTAGAGTTGAGTTTCCTATACAAAACTAAAGTTTATATGAAAATATAAAGTATCCCTTAACTAATAAATTCATTGGAAGTTAAGCTTGCTTCGAAACTGAAATACAACCATTCTTATTCTTAATGGAAAGAGCTTGCTAAAAAATCTGAGTCCAAATAGCATGTGCTAAATCAATAATTGAGTTTCCCAACACATATGTGTAAAAATTGCTTGAAAAATTAGTTCTCAATTTGTGGGTAAATTTTAATTAAATTCTGATTAAAAACTAATTTCTAATCTTTATGATTTTTTGAAATGTTACTGATGTAGAAAATTATTTTCCATATCAAATTAGAAAAAATATCATCCTAATTACAATTAATCTTTGAAATTTAGCATAGTTTATTGTGAAAAGTTTTTAATTTCATAAGACACATATTGAGGTAATTTCTTTATTCCAAAATATTTGGGAGATTTAATAAATCTATCATGAAGTAAATAAGATGTATGCTTCATTTATGACTCTATCCAAAAGTATACCCTGTATCATCTGCAAAAGCTTCTATAACCACTTGTGTTTGGCTCATTACAATTTCTATTCAAGAGAATAATTCTATGGTAGAGGTGTACCAAAATACTTGTGATAAAGTGAATGTATGGTCTAATATTCCATGCAACCAAAGTAGAAAATCTAAAAGAAGTACAAGATTATATGTTTTAGAAGCTTGAACAAAACTTGAGAGTTAATGAAGAGCAACAATATGATAATAATCAGTATAAGTATTGTGGTACAAACATTTTCACAAAATTTTTTCTTTTTATTAATTTTACTCTTGTTTGTAAAACTAGGAAAAAATAAAAAAAATTAGGGAGGAAAATTGTGGCTTGGAAGGACTTTGGCTTGACCATTGATGCATCTAAAGATTGTACACACATTTGAATGCACCACTACTTACTACTTGGTTAAAGGACTATTGCTAAAGACCATTTGCATTCAATGGAGAATATTCACATTTAGAAAAGACCTCACATGAGTGAGGGCATGATTCAGGAAATGTTTTTCATGTGTGGAGGCATATGAGTGTAATACTCCGAGAACAAGAAAAGAGAGAAAACACAGATTGCACACTCAAACATTTGATGCCCCAAAGGAGCACCTTGTCTTTATTATATAGACAAAGAGGATCTCCTCCAAGGAAGCTCCACCATAGGATTAGGGACACAGAAAGGTGACATGTCAGCAAGCTCTACCCTTGGATTACTTACTTGGATGGGTGACGTGTCTGGTCTAGGTCCTATCTGGTTGGTCAAACAAGCTTTGACCAGAGGGAATCTTTTAGGGAATCTTCATGTAGGAATCTCAGAATCACGTAAGGTACCATTGGAAATCTCTCAATGAAACAAGGCAAGGGGGAGGGAAGTCCAACCTTTCCTCCGTTGGTGGGGGATCTGCACATTTTCGAGGCCTAATTCATCCGTTTAGGCCTCCGAAATTGCCTTCAAAGATTTCAGGCATATTTCAATTCCTACTCTATTAGTAGAAGTCCCCTTTTGGTGATACCTCTTTCTGATCTGTTTAGTCCATCATGTGTAACATCCTTCTAGATATTACCAAACCAATTCTCACCTTTAAATCATATGTCTAGCTATTGATTCTAAGGTTCTCAAGTCTATTTTGGTTTCTACCTTATTAGAAGAAGTACTCTTTTGATGATACTTCTATCTTATCTATTTTGACAATTATATATAACATTTTTCTAGATGTTACCAAACCAAATTTCACATCTAGATCATATGGCTAGCTCTTGGTATTACAATGAGTGAGTGGAAGATTTAGGAAATGTTTTTCATGTGTGGAGGAGTGCTCAGCCACTTCCTAGCGATTAAATGACTGAAGAATGATTGAAGCCTTTGCCAATAAACCCAAGAGGACATTGGCCAATTTTACTTTTCATAGTGTGATTTTTTCTTCAACTTTTAGCAAAGTTATAATTTTCTAAGTCTTCATAGTCTTCTTTACCTTTAAAAACATCCCCACATTCACCTTTATCCCTAGAATTCCTTCAAGAGACAACATGGTATTCATTTAAAAACCCACAATTAATGTCTCAAAACCATCCTCCAAAATCCTATAGTGAATAAGTGGGTCATGTATTGTAGAAGTGAGGTGATCTAGAGCAAGCATATAGGTTGTTTGCTCTAGAACTAGGACTTGAGTGATTTCAAAATGATTCACTAGATGAAGGACAAGAGAGAGAATGAAAAGTAATTTTCAAGGCAATCCTTACAATTGGACCAAGTAGAATTGGCAGAATGTACTCGGCCCAAATGTAGGACTATCAAGAGCAATGATTCTTGATTAAAGTTTGCAGACAAGTTGCTAACCAAAGACATCAAGGTGATATTTGCAACAAAGCAACATAAGAACAATAGGTGGCAAGTCAAAAGTTGCAAAGATCTAACCAAAAAATGATTGTTGAAGCAATTATGAAGCTATTTTGACACAAAAGAAACAACTTACCTCACAATAGCCAAGCAATCTTCTTTAACGACATTTATAAAGTGTAAAACCAATAGCTAGACATATGGTCTAGAGGTGAAATTTGGTTTGTAACATCTGGAAGGATGTTATACATGATGGAATAAATAGATCAGATAGAGGTATCACCAAAAGAGTATTATTCTACTAATAGGGCAAAAACCTAAACAAACTTTAAAACCTTAGAATTAATAGCTAGTCATATGATTTAGAGATGAAATTTGGTTTGGTAATATCTAAAAGGATGTTACACATGGTGGACTTAATAGATCAGAAAGAGCTATCACCAAAGGGTACTTCTACTAATAGAGCAGAAATCAAAATAAGCTTGAAATCTTTAGAGGCAATTTTGAAGGCCTAAACGGGTGAATTAGGCCTCAAAAATGTGCTAATCCCTCTCCAAAAGAAGAGAAGACTAGCCTTTCTCCCCCCTTGTTTGTCTCATCAAGAGCTTTCCAACGGTACGTCACCCATGCAATTTTGAGATTCTTACAAGAAGATTCCCTAAAGATTCCTTGTGATCAACACTAGGAACCAACCATATAGGACCAGATCCAACATGTCTCCCATGCATGCATCCAATCTGAGGATGGAGATCCATGACATGTCACCAATCCATATTATCTGATCCAATGCTTATGCTCACATTGAGTGTTTCTACTTTGGTATATAATAAAGCCAAGGTGCTCCTTTTGGACATCGGAGTTTGAGTGTGAACTTGTGCTTTCTCTTCTATGTTTCTCTATTATCCTTGGAACATCACATAAAAGGGAACTGATGAATTGGGCAAACATGATCACCAAGCAAGGAGCCTACACAAAGAATTTGAAGAAGATAGTGGAGTTACCTACAAGGCCTTCTTTGCAATCCATTTCTACATGGGTCTTAACCTACTCACCAAGGAGGAGCAAAAAGAATTTTCCAAGTCACTTCCAGTCAATAGAGGACTTTGCCTTGCAAAATGAAGACAAATCAATGATCAAGAAGGAATGGAAAGTGAATGCAACATTTGCAGCTAGTGGAAGCTTGTGCTAGTAGAAGAGGAGGGAGCTACCATGAAGGCAAAGAAGAAACAAGCTCCTCCAACAAAGAACTCCATGCCATCAAAGAGACCAAGAAGAAATCTGTAGGTAATAAATTTATTCTTGGAATAATAAGCCAAAGACTCCAAAGAAGAAGAGGGAGAAGGGTCATTTACTTGGTAAAGATTGGCAGCTTATTCAAGCCAAGGAGAACATTACAAAGATGCACTATTGGCCTTAAATCCAAAGCCTAATATAGAGCAAGAGATTGAGAAAAATATGAACAGGAACATCCCAACAACCCAAAGCACTCCCAAATCCTGATCAAGAACCAAACATGTAGGAAGAAGAGCAAGGAGATATACGGGGCCAACAAGAATCAAGACTTTGGCCCAAAATGGATACAACGGAGGAACTTAAATTTGAAGTCAAAGGCCCTCTACCAAAAGTACCAGCCAAAGATAAAGGGGGAGCAAGCCAAGAAACACCATTGCAAGTCAAGGAGGAAGGCTATTGTAATACATTTGGTGGGAGTAGTGCTACCATTTATGGAGGTTTTTCTTCCCCAATATCAACAAGAGTGCCTCAAATTGTAGATTACACTACCTTAGTGCAAAGTATACACAAGGAGATCCACACCAAAAAATCAAAGGATGACAAGGCAAGGGAGAACAACCAAGGCCCAAAACCTATACAAGGAAAAGGTGAAGAAGGTGAACTCTTGATGCATGAGCTCTTTGAGGTAAGAAGATAAAATAGCTCTTTCATTGCAAGACAAAAGGAGTAGGAGAAATAACTAGGAAGGCTGCAATTTGACTTGGGCAAGCTTCACATGGAGAAGAAAGAAAAACAGCTTGGGTACAAAGACAAGACGAGTGCAAGAGATGAAGAAGTGGTGAGCATTCCAAATTTGAGAACTCCAAGGTCATGATTGTGACCTTATATTTGCATATGGCTAAGTATCACAGGAGAGTGGGCATCTAACTAGAGCATCAGGCCAAGGAGAAAAACAATAGATGAAGAAGGAAGTAGAGAGATTTCAAATGCAAGAGGTATTGTAAGAGAAATTGAGGATGAAGAACCAATAGTTGGAGGATGGAAGTGACTTCTTTGTAGGAATGCTTAAAGAAGAGGGGCAATTGAAGGTGCTTAAGGCAAAGATACGTGAGCTCAAGTTGTAGGTCCATAAATTAGAGGGGAAAACTTACAAGGAAGAGAAAATGGATCAATTATCAATTAAACTTAGGGAGCATTTGGATAGGAAATTCATAGAAGTCTATAAGACTTATCTATTGGAGATAGCCCAATATAGAAAAAAAACCAAACTTCTCATTAAGAATTTTAAGGGCAAGGTAGTTATTTTGAGCAGAGAACCGGACTGAAGGTGCTTCACCACAATGAAGGAGTGACAATTGTGCTATAGGAACCCAAAGTCCTTAGTTGTAGACATTAGTCTTAGTTGTAAATAATCATACTTGTAAACAATCATAGTTGTAAATTTTCAAGAAGAATGATTTCAATGTTGTACATACTTTGTTGTTGAGTAAGACTTTGGAGTTGTAAGTCCAAAAAATGCATGTTTCAAATTGGCTTTAAGGAAGAACTGATATCTTCCATGATACTTGTAAGGAGCTTAGTTTATAGAAGTTTAGGATAAAAGAGGATTAAAATCCTAACTGAGTTATGTCGGAAGAGATAGGATAATACCACAAAACATGTTTAACCGCTAAGTCCATTTGTGGCAAAGTAGGAAATGTATATAAGGCTTTGGCCTTAATAATTTATAATTTTCAAGTTACTTATGCAATTTTGCATATAACCAAAGTTCAATTCCTTGTAAGACTATAATCTCTTTGTTCTTAACATTGGTGAATGCTTGTGTTGACTAGTGGTAAGGAATTTCATAGTAGGATCACAAGTGCTAGAGTACAAAGAGGTGTATTTTTATTGATCAAGATGTATGATTCTTGAGGGAGCCAAAGGAGTGAATCAATGTATTGAGGAATCAAGTTGGATTTTGAGGCCTTTGAGGTTGATGTCTTTGTGGCTTTGAGACTTTTGATGTGAATTGAGCAATCACCTTCATCTTTAGGAATAAATTAGAACCAACTTATAATGAATATGATCTTTGATTTTCTCTTTCCCATAGTGTGCCACAAGGGTAACACTACACTATTCTAGGGTTAGTTCATTCACAAAAGATTAAAAAGCAAATATTAAACAAACTTCAGCTAATTACATTTCACTTCACTATTATCCTCAAGGAAAAGGCAACCGTAGAAAACACAAAAGATGAGAAACAAAACAAAGGAAAGATAAGCAAACAGATATTATTGGGTTTAAGGACCTCCAAACATATTCAATCAATAATTTTTTTAAGTTAATGCAATTTTATTGAATACCTTTTGATATATAAAAAATTAGAGATTATTTTTTTAATTAAAATTTCACTATTTTATATTCACTAATATGAAACTTCTATGTATTGAATACTCTTGTGTAATGTACAAGTTTGGGCTTCATTTTATTGTACAAAAATTGCTTGAGCAAAGCTTACTTAGAAATTGAGTTTCCAACTACAAAACTCTTTTCCAAGTTAACTTTGGAACATATTTTTAAAATATGAAAATTGATTTTATATACAAAGCTTACTTTGGAAACTGAGCTCTAATATCACCGAGAAACCAAGAACAAAAATGATTTCCCAATAATCTCAAAGAGCCTTAGAAATTATTATCTTGTCGTTCAAAAATCAACTTTGAATATTTTTTAGTTAGAAAAATAATTAATTAATATTTATTTTTATGTAGATAATTAGTTTTGAATACACTTAAATATTCAGTTTCTTGTACAAAAATTTATTTTGTGTGCAAAGTTAAACTTGAAAGTTAATTTTTCAACAATGATATTATAGTTACATGTTAAAACTAATTTTTGTGTAGATAAGTTGACTAAAATTATTTTTATAGTAATGACTTATATGCAAACGCAAGGTTAGAATTGAAAGGGTAGAAAATCATAGCTTATAATTGAGATTTATTAGAATATGTCATTTAGATTCATCTTGGAACTGAATTTCATGTATAAACCTTTCTATCATTGATCATTTTTGTTTGGAAATTGAGTCTTTAACAAAATAAACTATCTTGAGAACTGAGTCTTTGTACAAAAATCAATTTTATTTGCAAAGCTAAGTCGCAAATTGAGTTTTCTACATCTAAGGAGTACAAAAGTTATAGCTTAAAATTGAGTTTCTTGTAGAAATTGAATCTTGAAATACCTTGCAGATTACAATTTAATACAATTGTTAAAGTTTTATATTTAGGTTGCTTAATCAGTTTAGATACCTCATTTGTATAACAATGCTCACATAGAAACTCAATGATCAAGAATTTAAGTTTGCTTGAGAATGTTATTTATATCACTTGAATAGTGAATGACTAAACATCAAGTTTATTTTTAGAAATTTATGACAGAATTTTTTTGGAAATTTCTGACGTGTTTCTTTTAAATTTGCCAATATTTTCTTGTGGACAAGTGAGTTTCCTCAGAAATTTTAAGCTCTTCGGTACCTTAATATTATGTTTATCTTTATGTTTACAAATCTTATGTACAATTAACAACAAAAGAATCAAGGAGTGGAACCATATGTCCTGTTTATCAAAGTTAATGTTCAAGATATATTTATTTAAGGCAATTTTTTAAGAAGCTCCTTTGATTTTTAGTATTTGGTTAGATTATAACTTCTTAGAGTAACTTACTTTAGAATGAACTTCAAAGTTGATTTATCCATAAAGGTTACTTGAAAAGAAAATTCGAAAGATCCAAAGAGTTTATAATCATGACTTAAGTTATAATCAGAATATATTGTTAACATGTATATATATTGTCAAAATTTAGGTTGAGACAAAACTCAATTTCAGCCCCTTGGTGAAGATTGAAATTCTAATGTGTCATTATTTCCATAGAAACATATATTTTATAAGTAAACTGATATTATATGCAAAGCGTACCTTGGAAACTGAGTTTCTAATATACAAACTCACTTTTACTTGCAAACTCAATTCCAGTTACAAAGATGTAATTTTATTTTGAAGAGCCTTAAAAAAAAATTTTCTCCTAAAAAATTCAATTTATCCAAGAGATTTATGACCTAAATTTAGTTTGTTAATTAAATGAAATATACAAGTGCAATGGAACTGATTTTCTTGTAGAAAAGCCAATTTCATTATATTGCTTATTCTTCAAAATGAGTTACCAATGTTTTAGAATTGCCCTCGGAAATTGAGTTTGTCTTCCAAAAATCAGTTTTATCAATATAATCTGCTTCAGGTCCAGCGCTACTTACCTAAAGTACTTTTTGTCAACTTTCTTGGCATAATAAAATTGGTGCTAGCAAATAAAAAATTTACGTGGAGAGAAAAAAAAATGCAGGTCCTTTATGCGCTACTTCCTAATTATTCCATCCGAGATACGCGCTCCTAAAAAGGCTTGAAATTGAGTTCTTGTATTTAGGCGAATAGTAAATAGAGATTACAAATGAATTATAGGAAATTGAGTTTGTGATTAAAAAAGCAATGTTATATGCAAATTATTTACAAATTCAGCTTCTATAAACAATACAAGATTATGGGTTTGTTATTTCTTCTACACAATTTAATTTAAATTCAATTAGAAATAAAATCTTTTAAAGTTTATAATTTTTATTAGAAAATATAGAAAAAGTGTTGATTTTCTCCCATTACTAAATTGACCTAAATTAGGGCTTAACCCTATTTTACTCCCGTCTTTTCCTTGTTCGGCTTCACAGGGTCTTCCATCCTTCTGGTTATCTTACGCGCGGTCGCCTTCTCACACTCTCTAGAGTGACCCTGAGGATGCATTTAATTAGCGGAAGACGAGGTGGCATCGTTCTAGTAGTAAGGTATTAGAACTTCTACTAAGCTACTCCCTTAGTTACGGTAAAACACAGGGCATAGTAGTACTATAACCTTTTGCTATCCAAGCTACTGAAAAACACACGTTCACAAAAGTTTACTGCTGCGGTAGTACATATAGCCGACGTTTGAGACGCCGAGTCAAAAGGAGAAGAACAAGTCTTTATTCTGTGTTTGGACATCACGACGAAAGAAGCACGTACCGCAGCTGCATGCAAGTGGAGTTGGATTGGTTCTTGTGAGTTTGAAGCCGACTGCATGAATGAATCCAGGTGGCACCGTTCTAATCACTAGAAATGGCCACAGCAATGCGGCAACTTCTGGGGCGGAACTGTCACGTGGAGTAGATCACCTCAGAGTCTATGTGGGCCTCGAATGCTGGCCATCAATCAGCCGTCCTGAACTCGAATGCAAATGCTGACTATCAGTGAGACGTCCTCAACTCAAGGAATGTGGGGCCTTGTCAAGTCTAGTGAGTGGGCCGTTGCGGTATAGTGACAACTTTTCTGTAAATCCTTCTACAACACTGTGGAGAAACTATGATGGATTACAACAAAACTCTAAAAACTACATTATACTGGATGGTTCTCTTATTTGCAGAACATAAAACTCGCCTAAAATAAGTTGAACAGGAGCATAACACGATAATAAAGAAAATAAAACCACATTCCTGAAAATTTACTTTGCTTCACAGCAGGTAGCACGGACCTCCTTGAAGTCAGTGGTTAAAGTCACCACTAGGTTCCTCGTACTGAGTTATCCTACTAGGATGGTGCTGAGTTTACGTTTCATAAGCTTCCCTTAATTAGAGAAAAAATGGGTTTTCTGCTTTCTTATGGTTATCTTCCTAACGGACCGGGCAAGCAAATTTCCGGAATAATTTCTTATACATATATTACTGATAAAAGGTTTTGAAGAAAAATATAAGTATGTTTACATAAATTGTTATCAACATACATCTTAACATAGTAAGGAAATAGTACCAAAGCAAGGAAATATATTGTACTAGATGATCACTTAACCCACACTGAAACAGATCAACATGCATTTATAAATTATATCCTATAAATGAAAAGAGGAGAGTGGTGGTTCCTTCAAAAATACATTAGATTATTATGAAAGTTAATTGAAATGAGAAAAAATATATACACATAGATATAAAAATAATAATAATTATTATAATAGTTATAATAATAACCTGCAAAGCAGATATTGTTAAGATTAGCTTGAAATGTTTTTAACTCCTAACCATGCGCACATTTTTTTTTCTATATAAACCTGGTTGATTATAATAAAGAGGGTAACTAAGTTTTTAGGAACTGAAAACCGAGTTTTAATTAAGTAAGATATTACCCTTTATTTCAAATTCATTTATCTGGATATCTAGGTGATGTTTCTATTAGTGATAGTGAGCTTGGATATATGATATTACGTCCTATCACACTATACAACGGTATTCTGTGTATAGTGTATTATGTATAAGAAGGAACCATATAAACTATAAACTAGTGTGAAAAGCCATAAGCTGCCTGCAGCTACAATAATATTTGTTGTTTTGTGTGTGAAGTTTGCAATTCTTAAACTTGAAAGAATGATTCGCTACTGAACTTTCTCATGAAAAGGAACTTTCCTTATAGGACTTTCAACTTTAGCTAGATCACTTTAAACTTTCTAATATTATTTTAATTTTTCTAATAAGATTCTTTTGATCCTTCTCTCGTAACCATGAAAGTCGTATTTCCCTACTGATAGTAGTCTATATTTAATGCATTCTCACTGGTAGAAAAGCATAATTAAACGACATGCATGCATAGAACAGCAAAGAGGATAATAAAACCCCATCAAACCACAATTTATGAAGCATAAATTAACTGCATGTTTTATAGAGAGATTCAACTACCGAGGTTCTTGTAAATATGTTTGCTATTTATTCTGACATAGAAAATAGTACTTACTCTGGTCCAGTTGAGACAGCTTGCATCAGAAATAAAATTGGTCCAAAGGTCCAACGACATGTAATACCAACCTTGTTCAACGCATCCAGATTTCTACATAAGCTTCCTCTCTCTGTGTACGCTATGTTTATCCTCTTCGAAAATTAATTTGAGAGGAGAAGCAGGCGGGCAAATTAAAATGTAGTATTAATATCTGAACTCTGATTCGGGAAACAGTAGATCAATGTAAAATATCATCATGAGTCTTTCAATATGGCACAAGACCTTTTGACATATATATATATATATATATATATATATATATATATATATATATATATATATATATATATATATATATATATATATATATATATATATATATATATATATATATATCATGTACCTCTGCTCTAATAGCATAAGCATAATCTTGTCATGGCCACCGCCAAAGGACTACCCCAAAGGAAAGTGGAAAGGAGTACAAGACACAACTAAGTGCAAACCAAGAAAAATAGCACAAAGCCCATTAGTCCCAAGCAACCAATGTAGAAATAGAAACAAGGCCTAAGGGCACACTTTGGGGAAAAAGCACGGAAAAAGCCTACCAAAAAACAGAGAAGCTAAGAAAAGTGCAGTCTACTCTTGAACTATTTGATAGAGGTCCTCTGAATGTATGTCTGATAAGTGTGGAGGGATAGTTAGGTGTTCCTATTGCAATTGCTTGTTTGTGAAGACAAAAAGCTTGAGCTGTTGTAAAGTGATCGATATGTGTTGTCAATAGTAGGGTGTAAGCATGGTTGGGGGGATAGCCAATGCTCCTTGCATCTACTAAGGAACCTCATAATGACTCCTTGAGGTAACAGTCAAAGTGGCGATGTAGGTGCTCAAAAATCTCAATCACCAAGGAGACAAAGGTATCCAAGGATATTCAAGGTGTGTACATAGTGATCCTCTTTGCCAATGCCTTAGCTCATAGAGTGTTTACCACCAACATCTCATGCAATATGTAACAACAATCCATGAAAGTAACAATATTTGCTTGCATCTGCTAGATAGGTAGTCCTTACAGATCCAACCATTGGTCAATCTAAGCACGGGTTCATGTACCTCTCAAGATTAGCATAGGCCTAACGGGTAGTCCCCAATTTAGGGAGGGGGTGAGTATGGGATGTGGCCTATACTAAGGTGTTTGAGAAAAAAAAACTACAAAATTACTCCTATCCTAAAAGAGAACCCAAAACTCTCAAACCACCTACAAGGGACTAGAATCCCAATGGGAAGTCAAAGGAAGTGAGGAACATGCATAGACTCTAGACCTTGTATATACAATTTTGGACTTGTAAACCCAAGGGCTCTAAGTTGAGTATGAAAGTAAACATTGCTCTAACTACATCCTCCAAAGGGCGCACAATATGAGTGTTGTCCAAGAGGGATAGGAAAAGATAATATGGAAAAGTTGATGCCATATGTTGTAAAGCCATGTAATGCACTATAGCAAAGAAAGGCCTCCTAGAGGATCCACTTGTTGCATACACTCAACTGTGTGAACTCTCTTGTAGTAGTATGGTGGTTGTACAATAAAGATGTCTCAATACATAGAAAATTAATGACAAATGGGTTAAGGAGGGAATCTGATTGCAAACTAGTCCAAAAACATAGAATAATATTAGATGAGAAATGATTTGGAGTCATCAACTTGGACTACAACCTAATCTAGATGAATATCCAAGGATGCTTGAATGCCTACGATAACCATCTCATATCTTCCAGTAGTAGCCACAACAAAATGATGGGAAGGCAAGAAGGAAGAAAAAGATTGTTGTAACTATAAGCAAATAGTACAAGAAACAAAATGTAAAAAAACATCCACAATGGGATTCACACTTAAGGTCTCCTTTGCAAGAGCTAGGAGGTGAGAAGCACCAAATGGACAAGCAACTCTAAGGAGCACATGACTAGAGGCAATGCATTGAGAAAGAGAAAAGAGAAGAGGAAAACACAAACCTAGAGCATCTAGGGAGAGGTAATCTTGTAGGTGCTCAAGAACTAGCCTCGATAGCCCACCTTTTTAGAAACATTGAGTGCGGAGTAAACATGAGCAAAGTAGGACTTTGCAAGCTATAACTAATCTAGATGATGATTTGATAATTATGGAGGAATGGAGGAAGGTCTTTAAAGGTGGATGGATGGAGGGTGTGTAAGATAGATAACATATAAGAGAAAAAAGGTGGAGGGTATGTTATAAGAGGATAAGGAAGGGAGGGAAAATGGTGGGGCATCCTTCCTAAGACCTGCCATTAGTATAAGAAATGTGTGTGAATTGGGGATCAAAGGGACTCCATCTAAATGGACATAAGCAATTGTGGATGTGTACAAAATAGTTGATGTAAGGGTACTTGCACATATGTAGTATGGAGTGCTAGATAAGGAGTGATGCCTAAGGAAGTCCTTCTATGGTCCCATGCTGAGGAACAAAAAGGAGACATTGAAGATAGGCTACTAAATGTGTAAACACTCCAAGAAGTACAAAGAAAATGCCATGATCAAAAAGAAAGACATAAAAGACAAATGTTATGTGTCCAAACACAGAAATAAGAAAGTACAAAAAGCATAGAAAGGACGTGGCTAAGGGATGTGAGAAGGGCCTATCAATGACCACCAAAGAGCTCCAATTGCCTCCAAAGTCCAGTCCACAAACAAGTCCGACAACCTATCCATTCTAGCAGTGCTCTACTCTTGATCCCAATTGCCCAAAATTAAAGTTTACAAAGGTGGGTTCCACATTGTGCTCAAGAGCTACTCCAAAAGAAACCCCTACAATCCAAGGTAATTTAGAAGTGGTGCTGCTAAGTGGAATGTAGAGTGCATCATGACACCCTCAAAATTTGCCCAAAAACTTTCATTTTGAACTTCTCTTGCTAGTGGTAAGTGCTAATCCTAATTCCTCATTGAAATTCCAAATTTGGCCTGATCCTAATTATGCTTCCTAATCAATTGTGTTCTCCTACATGAGTTCCCTTATCTTTAAAAGCCATAAGATTGCTACTTAGAGAGCAATCTTTTCCTAACCTAATGTACTACAATTAGCTAGACAAATTATCTAAAGGAGAAAATAGTTTTGTAATATCTTAGAAATGTTATACATGATGGTTTGAGTAGATTAGATGGAAGAGTTACCAAAAAAGTGCTTCCACTAATAGTGCAAAGGCCAAAAATATACCAAAGACTTTAGAGTCAATTTTGAAGGCTTACACAAAAGAATCAGGCATAAAAATAGAATCTAATTTTCCCTTGAAGGAGATGCATTTGTAATACCATTAGCTAGATATATTATCTAGAGGTGGAAATTGGTTTGGTAATAGCTTGAAGGATTTTATACATGATGGTCTAATTAGATCAGATATAGATGTCCCTAGAAAAATTCTTCCATTAATAAGGGAGAGCCCAAAACACCTTGAAAACTTCAAAGTCAATTTTGGTGGCCTAAATGGATGAATGAGACCTCAAAAAATAAAGAAAACCTCTCTTAGAAAATATTATTTTGCCTTCTCTCCCCGTCATTTGTCTTGTCAAGAGATTTCCAATGGTACATCATCCATGCTATTCTAAGCTTCCTATAGGAAGCTTTAGAACAATAGTTAATCTAAGAATGGAGCTCATTAACATATCACCAATCCATGTATTTGATCCAAGGGTGTAATACTTTGAGGACAAGGGAACTCTTCAAGAGAGAAAACAAAAATTTCACACTCAATCCTCTAATGTCCCAAAGGAGCACCTTCTCTTTATTATATAGCCAAGAAAGATCTCCTCCAAGGAAGCTCCACCTAATCCACCGTAGGATTAGGTGCATGGATAGGTGACTTGTTAGCTCCCGGTGAGATAAACGAGGGGGGAGGGAAGGCTACTCTTTCCTCTATCGGGGTTCTTTTTGGGGGGGTGGGGGGCGGGGACTGCACATTTTTGAGGCCTAATTCATCCATTTAGGTTTCCAAAATTGCCTTTAAAGTTCAGGCCTATTTTGGTTTCCGCCCTATTAGTAGAAGTACTCTTTTGGTGATACCGCTATCTGATATACTTAGTCCACCATGTATAACATACTCTAAAATGTTACCAAACCAAATTTCATCTCTAGATCATGTGGCTAACTATTGATTCTAAAGTCTTCAAGCATGTTTTGATTTTAGGCCTATTAGTAGAAGTACTCTTTTGGTGATACCTCTGTCTGATCTACTTAGTCCATCATGTATAATATCCTCCCATATGTTACCAAATCAAATTTCATCTCTAGATCATGTGTCTAGCTATTGGTATTACAAAGGATGTAGCTCCCTTTGAGTGGTTCTCCTTTGTTATATAATAAAGACAAGGTGCTCCTTTGGGGTATCGAAGTATTGAGGGATGAAGTCTTGTGTTTCTCTTGGTTCTCTTCTCCTCAGAATATTACATCATTGCTTTCTCTCCCCTTGGGTTGTATCATCGAGATCTTTCCAATAGTACCTCTTCCATGCTATTCTAATCTTCTTATAGAAAAATTTCCAAAAATATTCTCTTTGATCAAACTTGCTTGACAAACAAAATGAAACTAAGGCCAACATGTCACCAGTCCATGTATCTAATCTAAAGATGTAACTCCTTCAAAGAGGACCTTTTGGGCTATTTAATAAAGACAAAGTGCTCTTTTTGTACATCAGAGTTTTTGGGAATTCCAACCTTGTGTGCTTATATCTTTGTACTATTACACCAAAATACCCCCACTGCAAGGAATACTTAGACAAGCATGGGCGTCTAATAGATAGGCTACAAAAAATCAGCGAATGGTAAGCAATGCATCCCACCCTACCTGCTCAATCTTGCACCCTTAATCTTATGATGCCTCTCTATTGCTTAACTTGACTTGCTTAAGGTTTAATCCACCATTCCCAAACTTGATCAAACCCGCATGTTGTCTTTTGTGCACAAATTCCACTACGTACTTCATTTCCCACAATGATGTCTACTCCAGCCACTCTAGTACCTAGAATTCTCTTGCTCCATGTTTTTCCAAAAAAGCATATTGGTGGATCCTATTCTCCAATTCCATTTGTTACTCATATTCTCCGTTCCAATTGTTACTCGTATGAAACTATTGAATGCGAGGATGCTACTAAACTTTGTTCAAAGCTTAATCACTCTTAATCTCTCAATCACTTACTCGCATGACACCGCTTAACCAAGCTTAACCACTCTTTCAAGGTAAATTACATTAATTTATCAGGACAATCATCTACTTTTGGTATGAAATTAATTGCTGATTGATTTCTCATGCTAAATCACTCTCTCACGCTAAATTAATTTATCACTCTCAAAAAAAATACATGATCTCAATTACTGTTTAATTTCTCAAGCACAGGACAATCATCTACTGTTGGGTATGAAATTAATTGCTGATTTCTCATGCTCTCGATTTCTCACGCTCCGTCTCATGCATGCCGATGCGTTTCATGCATTAGTGTTTAGTGATTGCAGCGACCGGGAACTTGACTTATTGTTTCCTTACAATGCTATTGATGTACAGAAGGTTGGAACGTTCTACAAATTTTCATTATGCTATGCGTTGTCCGACAAGAAAGCAAACTTCTATTGAAAGAGAGCATCTCCGCTCTCTTTCTAATATAATACTTCTGCCTACTTACTCTTTAGTGTATCTAATTGAATTCATTAGGGGCTTTCAAGGGGGGGTTTTGGGCTTTGGTAAAGATCCCACGAATATTATTTACGAAACATCCCATAAACTTCTATGGGGCATAGAGGGTGTGTACTTGGATCTTATGAGGACTTTTCCTTTGATTTTACTTGGATTTTTGTAGGGAACGAGTCCTCTATAGTATTTAATGAACCAAAATTCAGCCCGAAATCCGTTCTCCCCATAAACTCTATTTATTCAAAACTTTAAAACTTCTAGTGAGAGATCAGAAATGAAGTAGATTTGAATTAAGAGGGTCTATAAAATCATCTAGAGGAGCTTTACGATAATGACCAATTGCGTTAAAACTCCCATACAATATATTTCTGAAATCCTCTGTTGTGAGTATAGCAAGGGGTTTATGTATGAGATGGACTTTTAGATTTAAAGTCGACGGATACTTATGATATTTATTGACATCTATAAAATATTTTGTGTATCTACATATAAAAATTGATAAATAATCGAATCATCCCATAAAATTTTGGGGTTTACAAACTTTCAGGCGAATTCAAAATTCCAATTTTACAGCAGACGGTTAAATATGTAATTTGTAACCGGTAAAAACCCAAAGGGCCATGTTTTGGATAACCTATCAACTTTGCAACGGGATACGTCTTTCTAGGCTATAGAATTTTACCCGTAAAACCTATGTGCTACCCTGTGCAAAATTCCCAATAAAAAATTTCCATAAGACCTTTACGGATATTTATGGAACACCATGAAAACTACATCTGAAATGCCATAGTATTGAAACTGATGTAGAGATAGGAATTCCTATCTCTATAGGAATGCAGTACTCCAGTTTTCCTACGAACTAATTCTGGTAATCAGGTGAAGCCCTAATTCCTAAAAGCCGGTGACTGAGGGAGCTCCGGGAGAGTGTGGAGACGGGAGGGGAGAGGGAGAGGCGGGAGACTATATCTATCATTTCTGAGTGCTCTCTAGCATGTAGAATTCGAGTGAATAGTAGATTCTCTTCGTTTTTCAATTTTTGTTTCATTGGTACTTGGATTGAAGACTATGGAGAATGGAGTAGAAAGTTATGCAGATTTTTAGCTTTTTTAGAGTTTAGAGTGATCATTATACATTGAGAGTGATGGGTCGGGAATTTTCATTTCCAATCTCTTGGTTTTCATAATTAAGTTCCATGAAAATTCAGTTTGAAAATTTTGGAGATAGAAATTGAAAGTTATGAGAGTTTATAGATTTTAGGGTTTGGAAAGATTGTTTTTTTATGTGAGTTGGGATGTGAGGGGTTGTGGTTTTGCAAATATGTGGAGATATGGAGTGGAGCAACATGTGTTACTATCACTATTCTTGTACTAGCCATGGCTATACCCTCCCATGTGGGGTTGCCTAGAGCGGGTCGAGATACACCATGCCCGATGTGTCATCGACGCTTTACCTCGCAAGGGGTAAAGACCCATGTGGAAAGGATGCACAAGGACTATGATTGGACCACTTGGGATGCACACATGAGACGAGCAACCACATCAACAACAATGACACTCGGGATTACGCATGCTTCTTTTATACCTTCGTTATCATTCCACGGATACCAATCGAGTCGTGGGAGTGGTTAGCTTCTCAAGCGGATTGCACTTTAGTGTTATTTGAAACTAGTTTCCCATGTCCACATCTATTCCATAGGCTACTCCGCACACTCCATGACGAGGTTAGACAGGCTTTTTGCCTACCACTGGATTGTTTGGCACGTGATCCCTTGGACGAGTTAGCATGGTTCTTATTCCTCTTACTCCCTCAATGGTGTCTTCGTTATGCTAGAGGGAGATGTGCGGGGCATAGAGAGGTGGCTGCTAGATTTCAGCGATTCTGAGCGGGGGATTGGGCAGTCCTTCAGGAGGAGTCTATTAGGGCTACACAATTTAGGAGATAGGCATCGCCATAGGATGCCACAGATTCCACTCGATTACGACGATGTAAGACATTGGGTTAGGCTGGAGAGTTTAGTAGAGCAAAACGAGCGCTACATCCTTTGTCTATAGCGAATCCTACTGAGGAGACCATCTCTTCCCTATGCTCACTACATCCTATAGCAGTAGAGGGACTACCACTAGAGGCCTTAGATTATCAGCCTGAGCAACCTTTATGTCTTGATAGGTTCTATTTGCACAAGCATTGTGCACTACACCTCGCCTTTCCTCAAGAGGCTTGTCAGGGATGGTTTATGAGCACCTTAGAGATTGCTTCTAGGCAAATGATCCTTCTAGTGGTTTTACCTAGTTGTTTCAGGTGGCTATAGTAGTAGCAAGAAGAGACATTCTTATGTTTGTTAGTCAGGTGTTAGGTGCTAGTTGACTTCTCGTGATGGAAGGACATGGGAGACATTAGACCGATTGCTATTGGAGAGATCTTTTTGTGTCTGGTTGGTCATACCATTGTCCTTTAGCATCGTTCTCACTTTCGATAGCACCTTAGTCCACATCAGTTTGGAGTGGCTACACTTGGAGGATATGAGGCTATATCTCTAAGCATTAGAGCACTCCTAGATATCCATCTAGAGTGGGTCGTCCTATAGGTGGATGTTGAGAACGCTTGTAATAGCGTCTCATGTGCATCCATCTTTAGAGAGCTTAGGGAGGCTAGTGGATCCTTGGCGAGTCTCATTCCTTTTATGTGGTCTTCTTATGGCTCTCTTGCTTCCCTTTACTACCAACATGGTGGTTCATAGGAAGGAGTCACCGTCTTAGAGTCAGCTATTGGTACACGTCAAGGAGATCCTTTAGGGGGGGCCAGGGGGGAGGGAGGCCTTATTTGCCATGGCTCACTTTAGAGCTCTCCTCTCTACTACTTTGGCCATGCCAGGTTGTGTATTTCCCTCCTTGGCAGATGATACACACATCATAGGCCCTATAGATCAGATAGGCAAGCCTTTGACTACTTGACTATCGAGCTAAATCTAGTAGGCTTGAGAGTCAAGGTGTCAAAAGTGTAGGGCATGGTCTCCTTTAGGTATCTCTCCCCACCTTGAGCTTCCAGAGGGGTGTATCACATCCAAAGATGGACTTTGTGTTCTTGGAGTGCCAGTAGGATCAGATGATTTTGTCACACGCTTCTTAGATGCTGCCCTTTTAGAGGATGTTCTCCATGTGGATGACCTTCCATTACTAGGAGATCCGCAAGTGGCATTTGGTATACTCTCTTCAAGTATTGCTTGTCGACCATCCTACCTCATCCGTACAGTTCCCCCCTCATCGTCCTTCCTATCATGTCTAAGAGCATTTGATAGGAGGATTATGGGAGTCTTTGGTGATATTATTGGACCATGGACTTTTGAGTGTATGACAGGGGATTTGGCACGTAGACAGACGTCTCTGCCAATCTCATGTGGTGGGGTTGGCTTTCTTTCTATGGAAGAGATGGCACCTATAGCGTTTTTGGGTAGTTGGGCTCTCTTGGCACCCCTATTTTCCTCTCATTTTGTGGTTGCTGATAGGCCAGTTTTGGAGACTTATGTGACAGAGGTGGAGTGAGAATCTTTTTTCTCTAGGTGTTATTGCGGCAGACAAGAGATAGTCTATCCCCACAAGCACGAGAGGATTTTCCATTGTTTGCTTCATTATCGTCAGATTGGACTAGAGGTTTACAGTCTTCCTTGATGGAGCAATAGTGTAAGCATACCCTACATTCTCTCTTAGTAGACTTGTCCATTCCTCAAGCTACTAGAGCACGTCTTTGCTCTTGCTTTGGCAAGGGTGTAGGCTCTTGGATCCTAGCTCAACCGTGCATTAGGGCTTTCCGACTCACACTAGCTACTTTCTCTACAGCGATGAGGTTTCACCTAGGTTTGGTCCACCCATCTGCATCTTCATTACTCACTTGTGAATGTGGTTCTACACTAGATGCAGCAGCGGTGCACATGACATGGTGTCCTTTTGGAGGATAGAGGATAACTACCCATGATACCATTAGAGACATAATGTTTGCTATGGCACAAGAGAGTGGATACTTGGTTTGGAGGGAGCGTTTGTATGCTTTGCAGACGACAAGTGTCAAGGCAGACTTATACTTGGTCCGAGATGATCATGTGATAGTAGCGGATGTCGTGGTTACAAACCCTACGCGAGATACAGTTTTGGAGGGAGTGATTACCCATCCTCTTGGATGGGCGGCGAGTGCAACAGCAAGTTGCAAGGTCTCCAAGTATAGGGGCATGCAGCAAGGTCACCTCTTTGTTCCTCTAGCCTTGGAGTTATATGGAGCGATGGTCACGGCATTTGACACATTTGTCAAGGAGTGCGTGAAAGCTTATCATATTAGGCGTCAAGGGGTACCACTCTCACTCTCATACTTTGTAGCTTATTTTAGACAGCGTGTGTCCATTGCTCTATAGAGTGCAGTGGCTGGCGCAATCCATAGGAGAGCAATCACATTAGGTGATGTTTCTTTGGATGCTCCAGTTGTGTGTAGATCGTACGACTTGCATAGCTTGGATATCTTAGGTGCGGTAGGGCAGATTTCTCATATAGACTCTATTGGGGCTTAGCCCCATGTTGCCTTTTTTGTCTCTCCCTTGTACGGCTTGATGAGGTCTTCCCATCCTTCATTTTTCCTACGCCGTTGCCTTCTTCCTTATTCTGGTAATCTATATTATTAAAGGGGAGATGAGGTCTAGGAAAGCCAACACTAGTTGACTGATCTATGAATTTCTGAAAATAGTATATAATATTTAGGGGTAAGATACGGTGTAAAACTAAACTTAGCAAAAATTTATTAGGAACTATTTCCTTTTAACTAATAATGAGAAGATAGATCATGAAATTTATTATATCTAGTTATATATATATGAAATATACATTATCTATTTAGAAAATATTAATTTTTTGAAGCCTTTAGACTAAATGAGAATTTATACTAATAACAAGTGATCAAATTTATAACATTGAAAGAGATACAATCTGATACATATTAAAGCAAATATGATATATGACATAGATTTTGTGACACTAACGACATGGTGCTTTATCGATTTCGGTATGTTAATGGAGGATACGTCAATGGAGGACGGGTTATATCCAATCTACCTATATACTAATGAGAAGATAAAGGTCATAGGAAAACCAAAGAACTAAAGTTTTATAAGAGAAACTTAGGAATCATGAAAGTAATAAATATTATTATGGGGAAAAATTATAACAAAAGTTAAAACTACATTAGAGCAAAGAATACCCAATAGGTATAAACATATACATAAATATTTTCTCTGAGATAAAAAATTATTATTAATTAGGATAAAGTGAAGAAGGATTGGCTTTGTAATTTCCATTATTATGATTTTTTTTTCATTTACCCATATGTTATAGAATAAATCAACCATACATAAAAGAAGTAGAAATATCTTAATTTTTAATTCCAAAGATAAATAAGAACTGATAATATCTATTGGGTGTCAGATTTTGTCTCATATTTTCATTAAATTATAAAACCCTTTAAAGTTCCAAAATAAAATCATAAATATGTTATTATTGCTATATGGCACAACATCAATCTAGAATTTTATTTCTTAAAGTTCAGAAGATTTACTTCTTAGATATCTTGAAATTTTAATTAAAAAAACCAAATTTAAATTTAAATGATCATTATATGATAATTTACCTTCTGTAAATCTCTGAAGTCCACTCTTTCTTGTCTAGGTGTATTATAGAACTTAAGTAAAACTCTAACGTCATTATTTTATTTTAATAAGATGTACTACATAAAAGATACAAAAGTCAATCATGGAAAATAAGTATATTATTTATTTGAAAATTATTTTTATATATTTTTATGAGCGTAAGAAATAAAACTATAAGATGTTAGGTGTAATCATTCATGTAATAAAACTTAGATCCTATATCCTAGTTATCAACTTAGATTATGTAAAGTTTTACTAATTATCCCATATTTATAGGTAATAACCTAAAGTTGTAATGGTAGGATCTATATTGACAGTCTTACTATTTAAGTTAAGATGTTGATTTATTTGATTATTTTTGAGAGATAAAACTATATCTGAGGATTTTTTTATATAAATTGAAACTCTGATTTTCTTCATAACCTTTTAGTGTTTACATGCCTTTCTAATGTATTTAGATGATGAAGGCAAAAGAAAAAATAAATGATCATTTTAAATTATTTATTTAAATAATATTCCACATCTATTCAATTTAAATATCAGTATTGAAAGGAGATTTTTTTTCAATCTATTTTAATAATAAAATGTGAAGTTTATTATAAAGATATATTTTGATAACATTAATTTTATCTTTTATTTTTAAACTCATGGTCCATTAAATGAGCTAATTATAATAATAATCTTCCAAAATTAAATTATGTTATCATTGAAATCTTTATGAGATTAAATAAACTTGATAGTTTTACAAATTGAACAAGTCAGAATATAGGTATTGTGACTATGGAGTTCTTAAAAACATTTTTCTCATAGCATTTTCAAGATATTATAATCCTAGATGCATCCATACTAACTACAGCAATTCATAGGATAGTCCACTATCAAGGAAACTAAATGAATAGCATGTTACTCTTCAAGTTTCTTTCAGATAATTCACTGTCTGAATACTTGAGATGCCACTCTAATACATGCCTCGAGCAATTCTGGTTGGTTAGTACAGTAAGAACTGTTACCACGAGTTACACTCCAATATTTACACGACATGTACATGAGAGCCAGTGACGAGTGCTACTCGGAGACCGCTATTGGTTGCAGATGAAAATGACTTTGGAGCGCTGACAGTTTCTCCGTTTGTGGAGCACCATCAGTTATTTTGGGAACATGTGAAATGCCTTTGAAGCAATATTATTCTCGTCCTGCTCCTAAGCGAGGCCTCTACATCAAGAGATTTGTTATGAGGGGTCATCACAATTCACCGCGCGCGGAGAATTGTGATGACCCCTCCCTCAAGAGAATATTTGAATAGTCTCTTACGGACGAGCCCATCAATGGTGACCGTAGAAGCCTGATGTGATATCGCCATTGGCAAAAAGAGGAACATGTATTACTTTGTTGTATCTATCGGAGGTATTTCATCTTTACACGTGATATTTCATGTTGCTTACTAAGTCCAAGTTACATTAGATCTCTTGCTTACATTTCTTTCGGTGAGGAGACACAAATACCATCATACCCTAGGGGGTTTCAGATATAGTTTTGACTTAGACATCTGTCAAAACTATTTCTGAAACCTCTGGGATAAATAATGAAATTTATAATATTTTTATAATATATTTTAGTGACTTTTGTAAGTTGCCAATGAGCTAATTAATTGAACTTATTATAATTTTCCCATGGGGAAATTACTATAATTTACTTTTATTTCTAAAAATCAAATTTTTACTCATGAATATTTAAGTGTACTGTAATGAAATAAATATTAGACCGAACAGATGACATGGATGATAAATTGGATTACCACTAGACATATCGGAATATATTTTGAAAATCAACACTAACCAACACCAATGAGTGCCAAACCGTACCAACCAACACCTACTTGACTGGAATGAAAGGGAGAAAGTACCTTGGGGCACCTTTCAACATCTTTTTGAGACTTTCTGTGGATTCTCTCTTGAACTATTTAAATAAAATTTAAATATAAAATATATTATTAACTCTGAATTAAAATTAATATTTACTGGTGTAAACTCCATATTCCATATTTCTGACTAACCATTTATTATGGCATTTATTAAAAATAAAAAACTTGGACGATCTCCCTATTCTACCCAAATGGGCTTTTGAAGCACCCCATATCGAGTTTTCACACAGGTTGTAAATACAGTTTAGAAATTATTCGATACTTAGTAAAATTATTTCTGAAACCCACTACAGTTACCACACTAGGATCCTCCATTTACAATTCTACCTGTCATCATACGTTTAAAGTGGACCATATCTAAAGGAAGAAATGTTGGAGCCATTGTCTACTGTAGAGTATTGCTTTCAGGTAAAATATTACCCAAACAACGAAGCTTCATACCCAATCGGGAGCGGGTGGCAATTCGCAGTCACGGCGGAGGAGAGACATGAAATCAATGTAAAGGTACGTGTAGATATTGTGCTCAAGATCTACGCATGTCCTACACCGAAGTATCTGTCCAGAAATTTACTCCACTTTTACCCTAGCCAGAGAAGCTGGGTGAGGTAACTACGGTTAAGAATGGGAGGGCCTAGCGAGGAATGTAGGTTAAGAAATATCAAATATTTATACTTGTCATTCACTCCACTTCTACCCTAACCAGAAAAGCTCATTTACTTCACTTTTACAGTAACCGGATAAGCTGGGTAAGGTAACTAGGGTTAAGATTGGGAGAGTCTAGCAAAGGATGCAGGTTAAGAAATCTTAAATATTTCCACCAGTTAACTTTAACATTTAGCATCACAAGTATATTTTTAAGGGTTACTTCTTTTAATTTTACCTGTTAGCACCAAAAAATACACTAGAACAATTAGTATATGGATTTCAGTAAGTTACATTTTCTAGTTACATATTTTATATAGTAAGGAAATGCTATCTACATTTATTTCTATCTTTTTCATCGTAAGGAACTTCTACATCTGTTTGTTACCTATCTGCATTTTTATTACTTAAATTTGAATGTAATTTTATTTTTTGTATTTGTTTGACTTACTCTTCAGTATAATATTACAAGCAACGTAATAAGAGTCTATATCATTCTTTACTTTTCTCGAGGAAAAAAAAGGGCAGCTCTTTATAATTCATCAATAATATGTTTGCTTAACCTTAAAAGGATCCCAAGGTCAAGGTCTAGGTCTATATATATATATATAAAATTCAATCTGGTGAAAGCAGACCACCTGGTTAAGTTGACTCGATGGCATGAAGGAGATATCTCCATATAAGTCCTAGGGAAAAAGTCCTATAAAGTCCTATAAAAGAAACGCATATTACCAGTATTCCTCTAAGGGTCTGCGAACAAATACAAATTCAAACAGTTAAGACAGTGTAGAGCCATGATTTAGTTCGTTGGAAACGTTAAAGCAAAGGTAGGAACTGGCATGGCCCCCTAAGAGGTCACCTGGTCCCTCTCCTGACGGTTATATCACCTCACACTACAGTAGTTATGCTCTTTCCTGCTTACATGTTCAAGGACACTTGTAGTAACTGAATCTGATCAGGGTTCCTCTAGACGGTTCAAGTGAAAAATCTGTCTGAATATGGGAGGTGAGATGAGTTTAGCCTCAACGATAATAGTTTCTACGTAAAAGCTAAAAGCGAGAATGACCGAGCTTTTCCCTAATGAAGTTTCTATATTTCACTCGGGGAACTGGCAACCTCCGTTTCTAGATATACCCAAACGATTCACAAGTCAACCACAACAAACTAGTATATTGTAAATATAGAAAATATGATTAGTACTTTAGAAGGCACCATTCGGTGGGACCGTGTGTTTCCAAGCAAGTTGGAGACTGGGGGACCTACAGCTGCAGCATCTCATCGAAATCACGTCATTAAGAATGAAGCACAGATCAGGGAGACGGAGAGTGGCTCCGAGTTCCTGGCTTTACTTCAAAGAAAGTGCCCAAGTACAGTATTGTAGTATATGAACCAAACTTGACTTCTCCATGATCTCATCATCTTTGATTCAATTTGTTGTGTTGTGAGGGAGGTAGAAAGAATGTACAGCTGAAACCGGATAGCATTTGCGTCTTGTCTGAAGATTCTGGTTCCACTTTCGACCACTACACACTGCAACATTTACATGTTGCTGCTCGATTTGTAGTGAAAGATTCAGCACCTGTTACACTGCTGGATGTCATGGTACTTGTTCTAAACCTTGCTGAACTACGCAAAACATTTCACATACCATTTAGTGTAATTCTCAATTGAATCGAAAATTAGATTTAATCTTTGCATCTGGAAAAGGGAGGTTATGTTACGTCATTTATTCTGATGAATCTGTCAATATAATGGATTTTACTGTACTGATATATCGAAATTCGCAGTATTACATCTCCCTAGATTCGGAAAGCGACACAAATAGGATAAACAGGGTAAGTTGGTAAACTGGCACATACGATTCTGAAAGTAACTCTCACTCGATGATATACGTACATATAAGTAATCAGTTGTACAGTGGTTAGCATAGTATGGTATCTTAAGTGCTGTCGGACAGATTTCTCGTACAGAGACTATTGAGACTTAGCAACATTTTGGAGAAATGGGGCTAAATTTTCTCCGTGTCTGAGGCGGTCGCCTCTTGCACAGTGGTCTTCAAACTGAGTTAGTTTACTTCGAATTTCCCTTGTACCAGATCCTTCCGAGCGAGACGCAATGATCCAATACGGCAAACTGAGTTGCTGGCTTCACTCTTCGGGATAATGGACTTGGTATTTTACTTGTCTAGTATTTAGTCTTGCATAACTCGGATATCTTAGGTGCGGTAGCACAGATTTTTCATATCAATATTATTGGGCCCGTTCTACCTCTTTTGTCTCTCCTTTGTAAGCCTGGTTGGGGTCTTTCCATCCTTCTTGTGTTCTATGAGGTCAGCTTTGTTCTATTTATCACAAAATAAAAATAAAAATTTAAGAACTTGAACTTAAAAGTTATTGCTAAAAACTGCAAATTGCTTCCGGTGCCACTTTAGATTAGCCCTGAACCCAACCCCAACGCTGATTTTATTAATATAGACTCTAAAAAGGTGAGTCTAAGGTGTTCAATCCTGAACGACAATTTCAAAATGCATTGTTTTCAACTTTTTGTGTAGGATGAATCGTATCGGGTATGAATGGCGTGACAGGCTTGAAAAGATGTCTAAAAGTTAGGAGCTGAAAGGATGTTCCATATTAGGTTACATATCATACGAGCTATGTAACTTCAACTTTTTTGTTTTTGTTTCCTGAATTCTTTTCCAGGTTCGACAGTTTGAGACTCACGAGTAACATCTGCAGCTATTTTATTCAGCAAAAGCCAGACTCCCAATATTGGCAATATTGATGCCTTATCTGTGGGCAAAGTTTTTCCCGGATGACAAGAGAAGGCTATAAAGCTCACTTCGTTTCTTATCCTCCAACAGCAGACCAGATTGGGATGTGGACTACAGTTTGGAGATTAGTATCCAGCCAATGACACCGAGTCCGTATGTTAAACGAGGATGGTGACTTTCGGTTTTGAAGAAGAGAGAAGATACTTTAGAAGATCATATCAGCTATCAGACAGAGTAGGGATGTACTTTTGCTTTTCGGCTGCTTCCATCCATTTACTTCGTTAAAATACACTCCCTTACGATCTGAGATATGAAAATCTCTCCCCGAGTGACATTCTATTTTTTCGGTCACGATTCACATCACGATAGCTGCATGTTGAAGATATTATATCCATACTTCCAAACGATGCCCTGATTACTTTGCTAGCTTGGAAATGGCCCAGATTAACAATATAGACGTGCGAACCGATCTGAACAACGAGTAACATGTCCATTTTAGACCTTTCCAAGATTGAAACGATTTGCGCAATCATTAGATATCGTGACCACAATGAATTTTGGTATTGAGTTGCAGGAGATATTCCTTCTTCATGGCCGAATTGGATGATGGACGGGCATACATTTAAAAGGACATATAGGCCAAAAGGGAATATAAAAAATGTATACTAGAAACGCGACTTGCATACTCAGATATCTCAGTTGGGTGCTATAGGGCAGATTCTTCTTATCGATACTATTGGGCCTTAACCCCATTTTAGACCTATGTATTTTCCTTGTACTGTTTGGCTTATAGGGCAGATTCTTCTTACCGATATTATTGGGCCTTAACCCCATTTTAGACCTATATCTTTTCCTTGTACTGATTGGCTTGATGGGTCTTCCCATCCTTCTTGTTATCGCTCGCGGTCGCCTTCTTCTTTCGTTATACTCCATCTCCAATACATCACCATGCGTCCGACCCTAGTTTCGCTACAAAACCGGAGGCTGTTTAAAGTACCAACTGTCACAAAGCTAGTCAGCCAAATATGAGCTTTGTCCAGTGAAGGACTTGGCACCCATTCTGTAGGCAATGTTACTCATCTCAACGTCGTCATGGAGGTGCATTTCCTTTTGTCATATCCTGAATGATTCCTGACACTTCCAAGACGGCTTTTTCATGCCACTGCTCGATGCTTTCGTCTTCTGAACATGACATAATACAAGTAATTCTCCACAGGTGTGGCAGTTCTACCGGCCCACCAGGTAAGTTACTAAGGTAAACTTGGGTGGACTGAATGCGGGATTTTATGCTAAAATGGCACAGTTAAAATCTTAATCATCTTCATGCATATGTAAGGCGTTATTTGAATAATTACCAATCAGATACGTCCACAGAATCTGCAATTTGTTTCGACTACTACTTTTCAGGATCTTGCAGAAATAACCAGTAGATTTCTGACTGTCATTAGAACACGTATGCTCCTTCGTAGATTTAGTCCCCCCAAGCCACTACAAACCATGGCTCGTGGCGAGAATAAACCTCATTGTACTGGGAATACTCTTACTACATTTGAACAAGGAAGTATATTAGTGAAATCACGGTATTCTCCTCCACTTTAAAGGATAGTCTAGAACAGTCTAGATAAAACCTGATAAAAACTACGTACTTTGCCAGAAGATGATACCAGCTTTAGTCTACACGTGGCTCGCTCAAAACACTTAGGACTCCAGAACATAACGGGTTTTGGTGGATGTATACTATAATTTGGCAGTCGTGGACTTGATCAGCAGAAATGGAGCGGTTTCAAAGCATTTGAAGAATGACCATCTTCACCACCTGAAACACTATACTTGTCGTTTGATACCAAAAGAAGTGCACGAAGAGTTTATCATCTTCACCACCTGAAACACTATACTTGTCCTTTGATACCAAAAGGAGTGCACGAGAGTCATCTTGGGCATCTGAAACTCTATACTTGTCATTTGATATATTAAAGAGTGCACGAGAGTTTATCATATTGTGTGTCAATAGTATTATATTCATTTTTATATTTGATAATATATTTTATATAACATGTGTCAATTGTTCTGTGGTGTTTAATATAATCTATAGGAGATCAATCACACTAGGTGATATTTTTTGACATATTCCATTTGTGGGCAGACGTGCGCTTTGCATAGTTCGGCTGTTTTAGCTATGGTGGGGTAGATTTCTCGTAACGAACTCTCTTAGAACTTAGTCCCATTTTACGAATTTTGTCTCACAATTGTAAGGATTGATGGGCCTTCCCATCCTGCACGTTACCTACGCGGTCGCCCTCTTCTACTAATACCAATACTTTAGTTTGCAAATATGCTTGCCTTTAATCTTTCACGAAATATTGCGCTAAAAATTCACATGCAGGTTCTATAAAGCAAAAATCAAATATGTGTGATTCATCAACAGACGAGATTTCCCACTATTTCACTGTCAGTGAGTAGGCCTGAAAGTGGAAAGGAGGTGAAATCTAGAAAGATTCTCAATTCAAAGAACCAGATATTTGCATACGAATTTCTATAGGTTGTGCTTTGCACTGCATGACATCCCCAGGCTTCCCAAAACTAACTTTACCTTTGCTCTTTCCTTATCTGTCGGCAGTTTCTCCATGATGGCATTCCGCTATTTTAAGCCCTGGATCTCGCTACAGTGGCAGCGTTTCCCATATTTGAGGGTTTCCTCCAATTCGTTCAGAAGTGGGAATGAATGGCCAGAGCTTTCAGTCCATCAATCCATCCACCCACAAGGGCTTTGGCTCCGCTAAGTGCGGAGAACAACGGCAACAAAACCCGCCCTGACATCCGCAGGTGTCACAAATTAACCCAAGTTTGGTCTTTTCTTATCAGTACAGTTTCTCGGTGATGGCGTTGAGCTAGTTTAAGCCCTTGACAGCTTTTCTTATACCTGAGGATTTCCTCCAATTCGTATAGACGTGGAATGACCAGAGCTTTCAGTCCATCCATCAATAAGGGCTTTAGCTCCGCTAAGTCAGTAACTGCCGCTACTGTATTGAATTGCGGAGAACAACGGCCATAAACCCTTTCCTTGGTGACAGCGACGCGATTGGGAGTATCGCGTCAAGCAGTAAAGGGAGGCAGGCCAAAAGGCATTGTCTGTACGACAGAGGATCGATGAGCTCAGTGACTGCAGCTGCGACAACGCAAGACGCATGTGCAATACTCATTGCTGTGGCATGGCATGTGAGGCAGGAGAGTACTGGAGACCACGGTAAAAGAAGAATTTTAACCACGGTCGGACCAGGAGAAAATGAGGGAGGAAAGTGTTTGTTCTGTCTCCTCCGTCAGCCTAGTGAGCGGACCCTCCAGGACCGGGTGTGAATGGGAATCTCTAGTCGCCTGGCGCATGCGGAGGAATCGTTTGCTCCGTCCATCCGGAGATCTTCCTCCTCTCACGCACTGTGACCGCACTGGAAGTAGATTCCGATGATTCCCCAATGTACTACCGTGGTCATGTGGTGGGCTGAATATACAACATAAATACAACGTTAGGAGCTCATGTACGCTCATTCTGAAAATTGAGCAGCTCTGGATCGCATCCTTCTCCCCGCTCTAGCTCTCTGTCTCTCACGCGACCAGTCACGCAGTGTTCGAGCTTTCCAGCAGATTTTCTTCGTCTCAGCATCGCAATCCCCAGCAGCACCCACCTCAGACGATTCCGAATTGTGCTGTGGTCTCGTTCATCCACAGGTGGTGTGGCGGCTTCAATTCATCCGTGCATGTTAGATTCTTTCTTCGGTTGACTGCCTTTACCAGAGATCCGCTGAGCCTGTCGTCTTTCTGTCTTTGCGGTGGGGTGGTTGGGAGTGTTCTAAGTGGTTCTGTATCGTTCTTAGTTTGCAAGGTTTAACCTACAATCTGCGATTGTTTGGGTGTATATATTAAACACAACTTTGTTAGCGTCTTCGTTTCCTCTTGGTTCGTAGTGATAGTTTTTGAACATAGAAGTAGGAGAATTGCGTAGGGGGTTGGTCGGATCTGTATATCTGAGAGAGAAAGAGAGTGAAAAAGACCGGCTGGATTATGTCTCTGGTGTGCTTCCCATTCAAGGAGGAAGATGTCTCTGTAGTTATACGCAATTTGGAGTGCGCTGCATCGCATCCCTCAGTCTCGGGTATCTTGTGTGTCGGCTACAGCCGTGGTGAGACATGGTGTGCCATTGAGAAGGCCAAACCTGCTGTCGAGAAAGCTTGTAACGTTCGTGTGTACCTTTTACTGCAAAAGAGGATTGGTAATGCTTTGAGAGGCGGTAAAGGAGATGGCATGAACACGGCCCTGGGCTACTTTCTAGAGCACCCAGAGTACAGTCGTCTCCATTTCTACGATGCAGATATCGTGTCTTTCAGCCAAGAGTGGATCACCAAGGCAGAGAAACAAGCTGATCTCGGCTATGATGTGGTACGCCACTACTTTCCTCGGTCCAGCACCGACGCTATGATCACTTGGTTCGTAACCAAAGTGGGCTTTGCGTTACTTTGGCCAAGGACCGTCCTGCCAGAAATTGAGCAGCCTTTAGGAGGCGAGCTGCTTCTAACCCAGAGAGCAGCGGAGGTTCTGTACGCGGATCCTCGAGTCCGCTCTCAGAGCGATTGGGGAATCGACACTCTCTACACCTTTGTATCAGCCCAAGCAGGGTTGAGTTTGTCGGAGGTCTACATCCCTGAAGGCAAGGTGCACGCACTATATGGCGGCTTACGTGACTTACGAACTATGCTCGTGGAATGTTTCTCTGCGATACAGTCCCTGAAGAACGAAAGTATCCCAATTGGTGGAGTCCATCGCATGGAATCAGCGAAAGCCGTGCCTGATCTCGTCAAGCAGAAGGTTGGGTACGACATCGAGAAGACTTTGAAACTCCTCAAGAGCAACTGGACATCTCGCCAACGAGAGCTTCTTCACCAGCACTTTGATCCAGCGCTCGTCAAGGGTCTGATTCATGCAAGCGAATGGCCGTGCTGGGGATTCGCCGACGAGGAATGCTGGATTGGAGCTTATCAGAAGTTCCTGGAGCATTTCGAGAAGGGTGATGATGACTGGGAAGAGCTGCTCTTCAAAGTCTGGGTTTGCAGAGTGGTGAACCACACCATGCGGAACGTGATGCGCGGTTACGATACGGCCATGGGCTGTCTGCGTGACTTCCTTTGGGACACAATTCAGATCTCGACGGTGCAGCAAATGAAACTCTCGTCCGCCGCACTCCATTCACTCGCTTCCGGCCATAGCGCAGTGGAAGGCTTTGCCAATGGGCAAGGAGGCAACATTCGCAAGAAGCCGAAGTGGACAACAGATAGCATGTGCACTGTGCAACAGTAATCCGCTGGCAATTAACCGGACAGTGTAGGTCCAGAATTTTGCATGAGTCGTCGTTTGGATCCTCTGACTGGAAAGCAACACCTGTCCTGTGCAATGTAGACTGGGTAGTAAGCACCGTTCTCTGTAAAGTTGCCCATTCATCAAAGCTGCTTACCACTCGTCGGGGATTGCACAGTGGAATTAACGTCCAGCCCACTCGCTTCTCGGGAGACATGACACTCGGAAATTATGGCTTCGCAGAAGTCTCCTCGTCATGGATATTTACACGCCAGACCAGCATGCAGCGGCCAATTTTTGGATCCGCCACAGCGAGGCTCACCTCACTGTGGCGAATCCAGAACCTTTGAACTTCCATATTTGAGCACCTCGGAGGATACTAGATCTTGACCTGGTCTCGTCCAAAAAGAGCACTCAAGACAGGTCTGCAAGAGATTTTGCTGAAATCTGTCTCTACTGTACTTATATTGTAACCATATTAGAAACGAATTCCTCCCTGACGTTGAGGAAGTGAAACCGCCGCGCATTTTCACTTCTGCTCCACCTCATGAGCTCGTTGTAACTTAGTATTTAGAAATGTCACTTATAGGTTAGGTAATCCCGGCGCTCTGCTGGCAATTTGTTCTCTTTGCTTACTTCTGCAAGTTAGTACGGGAACTTTCTGTCACAAATTATGCGGGAATCATCAGCATCATCCTCAGCTATTTTCACCTGCTGACAATCTTGTTCTGTAGATCTGGTGAGGTTGTCATGCATATACTTCGAAATCTTGTGTTAACAGCACCGTGTTTATATCCACACCGGTAGTGCTGTATCGGGGGTATGTTAAAATCTAGACGTAGTCAGCCAACAGGCTAAGCTCTTGTGCAACTAGGACAGTTCTTTATGACAGAACTTGCCGAAGACAAAAGTCTCCGACATAGGCTCTGCTTGTAGACTCTGGTTCTACTCCGCATGAGTGGCTTGTACCAAAGATACTCCACTCACGTGGTTGCTGCGAAGTTCGATAATATACTCTGGGACTCTTCATGGGTTTGCACCTCTATGTATATTTTCCGTTTGTCAAAATTCTTCAAGTTTCATTGTTCTGTGAACTATCGAAGTACTGGTAATCGAATTCGGATGTTACGGAGTGGGGTAATAGTTTGCGTTGAGCAATTTAGCGTAGAGGATGCAAAGCTTCACAGAACTGAAAACCTCAATAGGATGTCGAATTGCACCGTAATTTGATGCACCAATTTTTCTGCAAGTTAGCCGTGAGTGACTACGATTACCACCTGCGTGCAGAGAGAGAATCGGGTTACAGAAACATAATAACGTGACATAACCACTTGTGTCATATCTTTGAAATAGGCGCACTGTAACATCAATGTGCAAACTGTTAAAGCACATAGGCTATTCTCTCGGTAGCGCTACGACTTATTCAAAGTTTGTGTTGAGTGTCTGAACGTGTACCGGAAAAGACCTAAAGTTTAGACTGCTATGAAAATATGCCATAAATCTCCAAAACTAAATTTCTCTCATCCGCGAGCAAACAACGTGACTCAACTCTCGTATTTTGTCAATGCGGCCCCAAGGAAACGCATATATATTTATATTTATTTATTTATTGCAGGATATCTTTCTAAAACAATATGGAGATCAAAAGGTACACCCATAGCTATTACGGAGAAATATTGAGTTCAGGTGATCAATCCATTTTGAATGAACGCAATTGCCTTTATTACATAGACAACCTCCATTTTGAAAGATCAGTCCACCTGGACTGACCTCAATCACCTTTATTTTGTGATCAAATTTTAAATTGGAAGGCACTCGATTGCATGCTTTCAAATATGCCTACATTTGTAAGTTGTCAGTATCAGCTAGTTATATTTATTTTGCATTAGACTAATATAAGAGGACTGTTACCTAGCTAAGGAACCATTTCATATTGTCCACTAATATTACAAACCAAGTATTTGTTTAATAATATTTAAAAGGGGTCGTTAACTAGCTACTAAGGCTAGCTTTTAACTTATAATTTTGGAACCACAATTAAGTTGTCGGTTATGCTAGAGATCTCATTGATTACTCAAGCTAAGTTTTTTAGTGTCTGAAGGGATGTAGAGAACTTAACTAGGGTAATCAGTGCTCGCT
The DNA here is from genome assembly GCA_948567375.1 of Lunularia cruciata. Classification (NCBI taxonomy): domain Eukaryota; kingdom Viridiplantae; phylum Streptophyta; class Marchantiopsida; order Lunulariales; family Lunulariaceae; genus Lunularia; species Lunularia cruciata. The sequence goes on along the minus strand of OX419756.1, from coordinate 48,756,927 downwards.
TTGTGAAATCAATGACCTACTTAATAATATCTCTAACTTACTTAAAAAAATTAGCTAAATTTATATTGATATCAATAAGCATTCTTACTCTTACTATGTTTACTCAGCATTAGTAGACTATTAATTCAATCCCATTGGACCTAGACTTAAGCTTCAACCTTATGTATCAACTGTATATATATTTACTCTCGAACTTCATTTTTCAAATTTATGAACAAAGATTTTCTGCATAAGGTTTACTACTATCTTAAATGACATTTACTGTTATTCATGTGTCTAAACTGAACTTGAAATTTCAAATAAAAGCAAATAAAAGAGAAATTTACTTTCTCCTCACAGCCATAAAAGTCAGTCACCAAGGCCAAGTCACCATTGGATACGGATGGCTCAATCATTGTCTCTCAATATTTTAATGATTATCAATTTCTCCTCACAGAATTTCTTTTCCATTTTTGAATTTTTAGTACAGAACTCTAATTCTATATTTACAAGAATATCATACTTAAGTAACTTCTAATTATAGTCTTGATGAATTATATATTACAATACAACGACCATTCATAATTTTTAAGGAGATTTAGTCTTTCATTTTGTAATCCACAAACAGCAAGCATCTAAGTGATCTTGATGTACTTCTATAACCTTTGATAAAATCAATATAGGCCTGTCAACTATTATGTCAAGCATGATAGATAGATTATAGTGATACTATTGTAGATTATTTTGATGCATAAGTAAAAACTGGAAAAACTTAATTTATAAAAGTATGATAAAAACCTTTGATAAAATCAATATAGGCCTGTCAACTATTATGTCAAGCATGATAGATAGATTAAAGTGATACTATGGTAATTTTTTGATGCATAAGTAAAAACAGGGAAAACTTAATTCATAAAAGTATAAGTTTAGCATTACTCTAATAATTCTAGGAAGAAGTGGGTTAAATTGATCTTTGGGAACAAGTTCCAAATGTAAAAGTGACAATCTAGTGAAGTTAAAACCTTCAACTTAGAGAATGTCAAACATATGCAGGTCAAAATCTAGTTCTTAATATTAGTTCTCTTGCATATATACATCACTACACAACATACATTGTTATAGAAGCACAACTCACATGTCATGTCATTTGTAGCTTTGCATCTAGATTGCTCGGACATTGGAGTAGTAGTGATAGTAATTAGAGGTATTTTAGCAGTTACTCGTAGACTACTTTCCATTGGTCAAATTTGTATTCTGGTGACTGACTATATGGTGGGTCCCACCATCATTTGCACCATTCACACCGAGTATGCCATTAGCGGGACCGTTGGTGTGGGACCTAGGTCAAAATCAAGAGTATACCCTAGGAGTGAAGCTCCTGAGAGCTCACTTCTTTGTTGTTGAGCCTTCGAGTTCCTGGTTAAAGTGTATAGAAAGCCGGTGAGCGTCACCTGGAATCTCTTAACTAGAATGGGTGTGGCTTGACTATAATCAGAGGCCAATTGTTGGTAGATTATTGAGTCACATATCAAGTACTGATCTCATTAAGTGTGATTTGAGTTGTGTATACAAACTGATTACAACAAAGAAATGAGAGTCAAGGGGAAATCGGGTGCAGGAACTAAGGGTGGTGGTGGTATCTCCAAGCGTGGTGGATCGTAGTACCTTAATTGCCGTTCCTATTTCCCTAGGAGTGATTGTGTGGGGAAGTACTTGCCAAATTTGGAGCCAAAGAGAGTAGATTTCAAGCAATAATTGTGATTTTGAGCTCATGAGGTGAACACATGACCAATCTGGTGCGAGTTGAGCTTAGATAGTGAAATTGAAGGTGAAGTTAGGAACCCACTCCCATGAATTAGAGATTAGACGAAACCTATTTTTTCAATTTGGCTTGAGTGAAGAGTTAGTGGAGGATTTGGCAGTTAGCCATTTTTAGAGATTTATATCAAATTTTATGTCAGATGTTGTGAAGGGTTTACGTTAGATTTTGGCAAGAAGAACTTTGATCCCATTCTCAATGATCCTTGTAGCTTAGGACGTAGATAGGTACTCTTATTATGTCAAATGCCAAATGGTGACAAAGTTAGTTCAATGTTAATTTATGAGATGGAGTATTTTTTTTTAGCCTTCTTGTGATTGGACCCCCTCCATTCTGTGCTTCCTATTTGTGCACCATGTTTGTGTGAGGTGCTCTAAATTTAAAGCGTTGGTGCTATGGTATGCTCTTGGTAGTGAGATTGGAGTGATGACCAATCAAACTACTTGTGTTTCTCTCCCGTGAGGCAAGAAGTGATAACTTGTAGACCGTGAGAGTGCATGTTGTGATGGTAGGTTACAAGGTGCCTTTTCTCCTAGAGTAATTGTCTTAAGTTAGAGCTACATTAGTTGGTGATGTTTAGTTGGTGGTGTTGACACTTGGAGGTCTTGGCACTTGGTGGGGTACTTGCAGAGGTTATAGTTGCGGGTTGCCGTTCTTGGTTATTTTGTCATGATAAAGTTTTTTGGGCATTCCAGAAAAAGCATTGCAATATGCAATGGGTGGCACTTAGTATCAACCTGTATCTCAAGTCCCAATGAGGGAGGAGATTGACTTGGAGTTGGAGTTTGATATAGGAGCTGACCCAGTTGAAAGTGCACTTGGTGTGTCTGCACCATTGTTGTGGGATATGGACAAGATCTATGGGGCCCCCAAAGGCCCCAAGCGTTACTCTAGTATAGTGGGTACCATTGAGTTAGATGACTTCATCCATGAGTTCAATAATTGGTGTGATTTGCAACAAATGCAGAACTCTACTTTGTTCAAACCCTTCATGGCATGGAAAGGCTTGTTTTAGCATTTGGAGGATCCACCAATGGACGACAACCATGAGTTCAAGAGAGCTCACTTGGAGGAGATTGAGCTATGGAGACAATATTGGTCTCTAAACTATTTCTCCATTACTTTAGGCTTAGTTTCTAAGTGTAGATTGGTTGTACCCACAAGTTCTAGCTCTAGTAGCGTTGGTGGATATCTTGGAGATGATGCTACTACGAGTAGAGGTACTACTACAGGAGGTGGTGTAATCCCAAGGTTTAACCCTATGATGGAGTTCTTCCAATGTTTGAGGTAGAATTACCAAGGAGTGCGGATTGACAAGCTGAGGAGCTTGAAAGAGTTCTAACAGAATGCTAGAAAGATTTTGCACAAGGCATACACTCACATGAGACAACTAATCAGTTTTACTCATGGAGTTACTGGGGCCCAAGCAGTCCACTTTTGGTATGGGATATTGGACATGGAGTTGTGATATAGAGTTCACAATACTATGTTGTTACATGCTATTTTGCCTACTTTGGCAATGGTCTTTGGTTTGGCTGAGTGTATTGAGCTTAACATGGTAGAGGAGAGAGTGGTGACATCTAGATTTGGTAGGGAGACCTCATCCATAGTTTTTCCTTCTTCCAGAGTGCAATAGAGTGCACCACGTCATGTTGGTTTTTGAGGACAAGGTGGACAACCTAGGTCCTATGGAGCAAGTGGAGGGCCTATTGTAGTTAGACCTTTACCTTCATTTTTGGGTAGCAGCAGTAGCCAAAACAACCAGTGAGTAGTGGTGTTGCTTGTTGGATTTGTGGTGGACCTCACCATAATAGAGAGTGCCCTTAGGGCAGCGGACTTGATACCTCTAGTGCATCACAGCCAGCATAGAGGCAGTGTGAGCATTGCTACAAATTTGGTCACACTAGTGACCGGTGCTTTGACCTACACCCGGAGTTACGGAGTAGTAGGGTTGCTATGGCAGGTGGTAGAGGAGCTCCGGTCATGGAAGACAAGGTAGTACAGGTGGTGGTGGAGGATCCACACCTAGTAGAGGTGCAATACCTGCCCTTACTTCTAATATAGTCATGGCTACTTGCATTAAGCAATTGGAGCAAAGATTGGCTAGCATGGCCATAGCTCAGAGGAGATTAGATTCGGGTGCTGAGGCTTCCACCTCATATGCTGGTGATGAAGATGCCTTGGATTTCATGTGCGGAGTAGCACAGGTAGATACCTCTACCATATTGACTAGGAGTGCAGTACGTGCTCTAGAGCTTAGAGGAGCATTAGTGGAGTTGGGTCCACAAATAGGAGAGGTTGGGAGATAGGTCAAACTTCCTTAGTCTTTCATGCTCTCTAAGGTACTACAAACGTCATCCATGGCTCCTAGATGTCCTAGTGCAGATATGGTAGGTGGTGATGAGGTGCATGATGGACTACCTACTAGTCAGCCATGTGTTACTACCCAAACTAAGTCTAGCATGATGTTGGGAGTGGCTCAACTAATTATGTGTTATCCTTTATTTCCAGCTAGTGACATGTGTACATTGGGAGTTGAACCAACTCCAATATTCTAGTCGGCTGCCATGCTTTGTGAGAGTAGGGATGATGTGGTCCCTATTACTAGAGTAGGGAGATATATTTTGGTGATTGTAAAATTCCAAGACCGAGGAGAGAAATAGTAGAATGGAAGATCATAGTGGGACACTTGAATGTGGGTAAACTCCAAATCCCTAGCATTAACTTCAGCTTTGGTATTTATAGGTAGCATACAAGGCTCTTGAGAAGCTTCTCAAGAAGTTTCTTTGAGTCACTTTATTAGAGTGCAAACCAAGTTAACCAAGAAACTTCTCATGAAGCTTTTTTCTAGAAGTTGCCTACTTGGCGTGCAAGCTAAGCTAGTTAGGAGCTTCTAGAAACTATCTACTAGGGATGCAAGTCAAGCTAGTTGGGAAGCTTCCTAAGAAGCTTCCCATTAGGAAGCTTTTTAGGTACTATTGAAATATTCTAGGCTAATTTGGTTTATTCTCTACTTCATTAGCCTTACTAACTATGTCGTTAAATACCAAATTGTTATATATTCCACCACTTGTGTTCTTAAAATATAATACTCTAAAATAATATAATTTAAAATTCTGTAAGGATCTTATTGAGTATCTAAAAATTAAATATTAGATCTTTCCACTCATCCAACCATACTAACTAAATTGGAAATACCTTTTAACTTAGTTATTATTAAGCTTAGCTAGTTATGACTCGCTCAATATCACCAAAATAGTACTACAGATTGATATGTATCCTAATGTGTTACATTCAACTAAAGTCCTATGTTCATCTACAACTAATGGAAGGAGTAAGATGTTTAAAATACATACTTTATCTATTTTCACAAGCTAAAACCATGGTTAGACATTCATAGGCAAGGTAGAAAACTTTTCCAACTATGAGCAATATTTGCATACAATCAACCTACAAGATGAAGATAATGAGATGCATTTTATTACAAGTAGCTAGAAGTTACTAATTTGGGTGGAAGTATAAAGTAGAGAAATTAAAGTAAGATTCAAATCAAAACTTAATTCTAGTGCTCAAAGTTGTTCTTTGCAAGAGTTCAAAAGATTCCTCACATCTAGATTTTAAGTCATCAATTTAGGAAAAGTAGCACTTGATTATCTTGTAAAGTATAAATAGATTGGTATGAGAAAGAGCTATATAAATTAGCTCTAAAATACTCTTAGTAAGAATATAAGATTCATAGAGGAGAAGCATTAGGTTGTTTGATGTGGGAATTGAAGATCTTAAAAACAGATAAAGAAAGTAATGAGAAAACTTAGGTAACTATGAGGAATGATATATGAATAGTCAAGAGATTCAACTGTTTTTCTCTATAAAACCCATGATATATAGAAGTCATGTAAGCAAATCATATCCAAAGGAGAACAAGAAATTCTTGTCGGGATCAACATAATCTAACTTAAAAATGCTTCGAATACATGATACAGCTTATGATAAGAGTTTCATTATTCATAGCACCTTGTCTTGTCTTATGCAAGCATTTCTTCACCTTAGATTAATGTAATTATCTGAAACTTTTCTCCTTTCAAATCTTAAATTTTATTTCACAAATTTTATTATCTTAATAATTCAAAAATAATTTAGAAAAGAACACAATAGAAAGTTTGGTTCAACTCCATGTGAAGGAAAATTTAGAAATATTCATCACAGCAAAATATTTGTAAAATTTCATAATGTTGTGATTTATCTTGTTAGATCACCTTAGCTTGTGTTTTTTTGTTAATTTATGGTTAATCAATTCAAACTAATACATTATCATACCTGGTTTTGTTCTAGATCTTACCTCCTTCGTAAATAAGAATAACATCAACCATTATACAAAAATAACCCTGATTATAAGTTAGGCTTCGGTGAACTTGCAGTTGAATTTTGGCTATCTTGTTATCTCAATGATGTTGTCCATAACTTTCTATGAATTTTAGTATTCTAGGTTCTACTCTCTTATGCATTTCACGCAACAAAGATAATCAAGGGAAATAGAAAGGAAATGAACGCATAAAATGCTGCACTACATACACCCAACCTCGTCCACAAATTTTATGGGAATTCACAAGATGGATCGGAACGAATTGACTTTTTGAAGTCAATGGAGACTCATCATGTTTGACTCGACGAAGCTTCCAAGTGTCCTCCACTAAGGAAGGACGACTGGTACATGCCAGAACGATCCGTGGAAGGTTTTCTCTGCAAGTTTTAAGCTCGGAGGTAGTGCCCGGAAATGAGAAACCCATATCCAGATCGTGAGTAATGCTTCGACAGTGTTTCCACTTCTCGTCTTCCGTCAATCGCCTTTCTGCAGCTTTCCTCCTTCCACAGCGTACCCAATTCTTCGCGCAAGCTCGCCGTTCCGCTTCATCTTCTGCAGCAATGTAAGTTCTTAACCCGTCCACGGGGAATTGAGATCTAGAAGTGGATTTGATTCTGCTATCAATCCAGGTGAAACGGCTTGACTTTTCGGTGGATTCTCTGTCCGATTTGGAATTTGAAGAATTAATTTTATGTATGTAGGCATAGTATAGCGAGCTGTGTATGGAGTTTGGAATTGGGGATTTCGGCGACTGGGTCGCTGGAATCAGCTTTTGATTTGGTTGTGAATGAGGATGCTAATTCGGATGGTGGTTTCCTTGTTCAGGAGTCTTAGGCATATACCGGCAAAGAATTTGAAAATATCCACCCCGACGTGGTGGCTTGAAAGTCGATTTCACTTCAGGTGTGTGAGCTCGCTGTTTAGTCGCACCTTGGGTTCTCGTATGTTTGAAATGTGCAGCGACGATTGAAGCGAATTGGCCTTCTTTTTTTTGGGTCAAGAGGGTATTTGAATTTCGGTGAAGTTGAATTTCATGACTGCGTTTGCTCACTGCTTCTAACTTCTCGAGCTACTGGAGTTTACCAGTTTTGCAGAGTATTACAATCCAGCGAATCAGGAGTTTGGTGTCTTGCGTGTGCTCAACGATGATCTGGTCAAGGTGGGTATGATACAAATTTTTTATTGTTGAAACCAGTAAATGGATGCAGGTCGCGTCACATCTACTCCCTTTATTCGTCAAATGAGTTTTTATACCTTTTTATTACCGCTTTTATGATCAAATCCCTACTGATTTTGAACGCTTTTTCTCCCAACAGCCTCACTCGGGATTCGGAACTCACGGTCATAGAGACATGGAGATTTTCACCTATATCATTGATGGCAAGCTCACACATAAGGATAGGTAAGCGGTGACCACCCAACATTTTCAGACCTCTGCTTGTTCTCCACTGTGTTCAGCATGTCATAGATTTATTTCATTGGCCTGCTGTTTTCACCCAAGTTAATTGTTATGAGCTGGATTCAAAGATCAAAGACCCAAGGTCCTCCATTGCAGTCCCTACATGTTTATGATGAGATCAGTACGTTGTGAGATCAATTCTGACCAGTTTGTTCTGGATGATAAACAGTATGGGAACCGCAGAGACGTTAGGTGGTGGTTCAGTGCAATATATGAGCGCAGGCACAGGTGTCACCCACTCTGAGATGAACAACGACAGTGACCTGTATGAACTCTTACTAAATCGTCATAAGGATGTATATTCAAACCCAAAGAGGTTTTTTCAAACATATTACGTTTTTACTGCTCACGTTTCAGTAGTGTCTGATGTTTGGTCTGTGATTGATTGATCTAGGCTGCGATTTTTGCAAATCTGGATCAAGCCAGATGCTAAAGGACTTTCACCTAACTACGGTTCTCGGGTGTGGAGGTAAAAACTCTCAAATTTATCTTTATATCCCTGCAATCTCCTTCAAAATTCTATCTACTCAACTGGTTGGAAGTTCAGTGCTAATAGGCGACTGTTTCAGTCTCTACCCTGGGTGCTTGACATTCTGAAATATTGACGGAAATTTCTGCTCATTTCTCTCGCTTCTCAATGAAGTGACTATACTATAGAATAGCATTCGTCTCTCAAGGACATTCGTAAGTGAGCCACCTCCTTAACATCATGGCTCTTCACTGACATGTATTTGGCGAACTGTATGCGGGTGCAGCAAGGAGGATCGACACAATAAGCTCCAACATGTGGCGACAAGTTTTAAAAAACTGGAATGTAACGAAGATCAGCACTCTGGTGTTATTCCCATGCATCAAGACGTGAACATGTATGTGTCGGAGATGGATCCGGGCTTTTCACAAACGTTTACTCTGCCAAAAAAGAGGCAAGCCTACTTGGTTTGCATTGAGGGAGGCCTTTCTGTAAATGGGACAGTTATGGCCACTCGTGACGCTATGGAGGTATTCCAAATTCGACAGTCCATCATTTACATGTCAGAACCTGAGAATTTTCCTGAGACCAGTGCTTATTTCACAAACTTGATTCAGCCTTCCTGTGCTTGCTACGCTGTCTTTAGACCAGCCTAATAATTTCATGTTGGAATGAATCTACAGATAAGAGGTGAAAAAGAAACTGAGTACCAGGTCGAATTCAAGGCGGACGCTACTAGCGGCGCACATCTTCTCATGATTGAAATGGCTTCAGCTTGATGCTATGGTCCGGCTTCAGATTATCTTGACCAGGAGGAATGAAAACTAGAGTATATGTAGGACGTTGGAGAGTACCAGTTTTCTTCATATAAGTGGCGTGGTTCTTCAAGCAGTTAGAACGTTGCTTCAATGTTGATAGATTAATATGAATGATCTACTCCTTCATATGAACTGTGCAAGGGAACACATCTGAGCGGATTTGGTTCTAACGACCACTATGTTTATACCGTCAAAGGCTTCTGCTCCCATTACTCACATACAGTGGTCCGTGCTAAGGTCCATTTTGTACAGAATTCAGTTGACAATCTACATCATATTTACACCCAAAGGGTGAAACATCATACATTTGTACACGAGACAAATACGAGTTGATTCACGTTTAACCAAATTTATTAGCTATGTTTACCGCATGCCGACGAGGTTCTCCTCCAATCACCATTTGAGATGTTTCACTCGCATCTTTGCACATAAGAGGACTTGCCACGTACAGCCGAAGACCTGAAGTATGTTTACTTGGACTGAATATTTACAGCTGTCTTTGACGTTGTCTTAGTGGCCTATGTATCCTCGACATAGCGAGACTTTTGCATAGCAGATGTAGTTGAAACATCTGGAATATTTTCTGGACACGTATACACACACGCCTGAAGTTCAAATGAAGCTTTCCTGCAGAACTAGAATTTGACCAAAGTATAAATTTAAAGCATTGGGGCCCAACAAATGCTACATTTCTTCAGCAGCTTTCTTTGATAATCCTAAATATATACTAGTCGTGTCATCCTTCCACAATGTTAACATGGTGACGAAATTACAAATTTCAAGAGACCTACTCTTTTGGATGACGTTGTCAGGTAGACGAGCCTTTCCGGCATCAGATTTATGTCCCCGCAGTGGGAGTCATGAAGTGTTGGGATATAGTAGTTCTTAAGGACGCAGCAAAGTCCTTCGCTTCCTTTGGCACTGTAGGTGATTGAGTAACTTTTTCCAGTGACAACGCAAGAGAATGCAAGACACGATTTTGTTCAGTCCTCTTAGAAATCTGAGAATGTGGTGGACTGTCAGTAGGAACCTTTTCCTCTTTTTGTTCTTCGTGTAGCTGACGGACTGCTGCATGGAGTAAAGGTAAGACAAGCTCCAATATTTCTCCATCCTCTAGAGCGTAGTCATCGTCAAGTAGAATCTGTATATCCACATCGTTATTGGTAAGTTTCGTAGGTATGGAAATGTACAAGTAGAACTTAACTGTAGATTAGTCATATAGGAGGACGTGAAGCTAATCTCTTACAAAGCATGAGGCGGTACCTTGAGCAAGGGTAAAGCTGCCGCTGCATCCTTTTCGATTGCTTTCATGCCAACTTCCGAGTATATGACCTCGAGAGTCTGCAAGGTATTTAAGATGACCTCGGGATCGACCCCAGCACCCAAAGTCGGATTCGGAATGCAAGATCGTGCGGAACTTTCAGATCGAAGCAACGCATCTCTTCTTAGCTGCAAAGCCTTTTTCAGCATAGTCACTAATAGACCGACGGTGAGCTCCCAGCTTTCACCTTTTAGAAGAAGTTTGGATAGAAACCTGCAAAACATGTCAATTGGTCAAGAAGCTAGTTCATAAACACTAGATATGAGATTTATAGTGAGAAAGCAGCGGACAGAGAAACATCAAAAGGAGAGGCTGAATTTTATGAAAATTTTTGGATACTCTAGTGTTAAGCAGTAACTACAAACCGGCAACTATAACCGGGGTTCTAATGAGCCGAAACAGAAAAAAACGAGAGAAATAAAACTCATCAGAAAGAGAAGAGTTTCAGAAGAGGGTAAAACATCTTACATGGCTGCAGAATCAGGCTGATTTATACCCAGTTTGAAGGCATCTGCAATCTCTCCTTCAGCAGACGGCCAGCGTACAGAAGAAATGCTGAGGTCAAGTAGGTATTGGAGGAGGATGGGTAGTGAATGCGACATAGGTTCGGCGAGATGTGAGTCCACAACATCAGATATGCAAGTTACTAAACGTCCAATGTCTCCCTTGGGCTTTTCATCATCTTCTCCAGGACCTGCAAGCCTTTTCTCCTTCAGAAATCCTGCCGCAAAGTCCTTTCGCAGCCCCCCTTTCTTCACTGGTGATTTGTCTACGTCATACTCGCCTTTGAGGGGTCCACTGGACTTGCTTTCAATGATACGAATATTATGCTTACCATATGAAGGCCACATAATGTAGTTCACCAGAAGTAATTTGGGGACCAGCGGAGAAGTTAGTCGGAGAAGCTCCTGCCGCAGTCTCAGAGGTTTATTGTGGCCAGCTGTGAGCAACTTTTGCAATATGTGAAGGGTACCCAGCAGAGAGGTTTCTGATACCGAAGGTAAACCTGTACTAGACTCAATCGTCTTACTTTCATCAGAACACACAGATTTTGTAGCTTCCACTTCGCTCCATCTCGATAGAGGCTCCAAGATTGGTTGCAGAAGGTATTGTTCGGTCAAGTTTGGCTCTTGATGTGCCAGGTTACAAGCCAGAATGATACAAGTGTGATGCATGTTTGTCTGCACTTTAGACTCGATGCTGTCACTGTAAGAGACATCAGGAAGAAGCAATAAAATTCGCAAGTCTGTGCACACCGCCTTATAGTATTCATCTTTCGCAGAGATCTGCCTCGGCACTTTGGCGAGATGAGCTGCTACTCTTTCGTATACGTGCACATTTCCCTGGAGAACCCACATGAGTTCTTGGTCACTACTTCAACTAGAACGTGAACAAACAAGCAAGAAATTAATCCTACTCAACACCCGTTTCCTCTTTGCGCATCTCATATCCAGTTTCATTTTAGAACTGTAAATCTCAGAGAATCAATACTCACTCTCTCGACTCCGCCCACAAGCCTGTCCATAACCGTAGAGAGCCCTCCAGTTCGCATAACGACCTGAGAGAGAAGCTTGCCAACCTCGGGCTTTAGCCATGGGGGTGGACTGTTCTGCCCAAGCAAACTAAAGAGTGCTTCCACGACGTAATCCACAGGCAGCTCCTTGACAACGAACTTTATCCTCTCAAAGGCCTCCTGTTTCCAGGACTTTGAACCCAGTTGCTCACCATGCAAAATCTGTAGAAGAGCTGCTAAAATATCAATAAGATGATGGGATATAATAAGCTGTCTCAGTGCTCCAGGTGACGACTCAATCGCTGGGGTATACTTACCCTCGAATTGCTCTGCCTCTTCTTCGTCTTGGGTATATTTCCCCTTCATCTCTGTCTCTGGGGAATCCAAAAAGATCTCCCTGTTGGACTTCTGATAATCGTCACTGGTGATAATCTTTTCTAGGACTAGGGAAGAGAGAAGATCAGCTGAGGAAACCAAAGGGTGTATTTCTGGGACTTCTACATTCAATTCCACCTCCAAATTCAACCTTTGTAAATCAACATCAATACTCTCGCATCCCCTAATGTAATCCGACACGGCAGTCGCAGCTGCAGAAGCTGCTTTCTCCCCGAATCTTTTCTGCAGGGGAATTCCCACTCCCGAACTTAAATACGGGTAAATCCCCCATCGGACCACGAGCTCCACCACCGCCTTCACCACAGACCAATCTTTGAAATCAAAATTCGAACCACTCCTCAAAAGTTGGTGAAAATCCCTAACCAGTCCCTCACAATGTTGTATAAGTTCTCCACCCCTAGAACCGGAGATTGAATCACCTGAGCCACTTCCGGAGCCTTCTCCCCGCTTCTCAACCCTGTCAGCTGCAGAGGCCAGAATAGATCTGGCTTCCTTCAAAATGGCCTTAGCAGAACGTGTAGACTTCCCCTTCCTCTCTGGCATCTCTCTTATTCAACTTCACCTTCCCAATCACACACGCAAAATCTTCCCTTCTCATCCCTCATAGCAAGCCCACCACTCCTCTGCGTCCACATAAACCCAAAACCCGTTTTTAAAGTGTGAACACGCGAAATTGTGTTCCTCCGGTTCTGAATGTTCTCCCCAATACCTCCGTTCGCTGCTTTGGCGAGTACCAGTAAACCAACTTATTCGGAATTGTACGACAACGGAAACCCACAGATAGGAGCCTCCTAAACGGCAAATGGGGGTTAGAAAACTGAGAAAGGAGACGCAGAGACCTCAAGCAATGGAAGGTGAAAAGACAGCGAAGGGCAAAACAGAGGTAACCGTCGAGTTCGTGTGGAGAGAAAGAGAAGAGAAATAGAATGTCTTGGGACTCCCTCGAGTCCAACCACCGGAGGCCAGATCTACTGTCAAAACCGTGCCATCTGGATTGTCCCCGCCTTTCACCGTCGATCCCAAGTTCCCCTTCAGAAACAATTCCCATCGACCAAATACTTCATGCTAGTTTTGTAAATTTGTTCCGATGCTGCTTCGAACTTGTTCCCTCGGAGATTCTTCAGACAAGTTTCCTTGGAGATTCTTCCGCTTCCAATGAGTAGTAGAAGATAATTTTGATCATAGGTAAGAAGTTGAAGCGTCTGGAGGTTCCAGGTGTGAAGTAACACCATCATGGAGCCGGGAAGATGTTTCCAGAAGGATTTAGGATCTGGTTCAATTCAGGGGAAGCCAATTTAGGGTTTTAGAGTAAGCTTGGAAGGTGACGAAGATGAGTAAATTCTTTAACTGGGCAAGCTGGAAATTAGCAGCTTCAAGGAGTATTGGCAGGTTTGATTTCTTGGTAACTTGAACTTGAGAAGTGGGGCAGGATATAAGGGCTACTGAGCGGTGAGGACTTGAGGTGGTGGAGCCATGGCGACCACTCGCTTGATTCTACAGGTCCTGGAGACTTATCAGAAAGCAAGGATTACTTTTGCTCAGACGGTCGCCGAATTTTCTAGCAAAGCTACGGTGAGTTTTGCAGAAGAGCTGTTTCCTTATTTGTCAATTCTCCAATCTCTAGATGCGGAGATTCGGATGAAATTGTCGAATAGATTCTGTTGCAATAATGGGCAGAAGTTCAATTTTACTTCGCATTTCATCTCATGATTTGTTTGAGGTCAGATGCTGTGGTTTGAGAAATTCGTGTCTCAGATTCAAACTTACCTTCAAGATGTTTCAACCCGGCCCCCACCAGATAAGGGACAAAGATATAAATGGCGAGCTTGTGGATTTTGAGCTAGGATTCAATCTGGGTGAACAAAGAGAACAGAAAATATATTCTGAATCTCTCGCGATTCGCTTAATATTTCTCGCATTGGAATGGGGATGATGTCAACCTTCTTCCCTGGTAATAAGATCAAGAGTAAACAATAACTTGAGGTTCGTTATTGACAATAACAATTAGGTTCTCGGCGTTCGACGGAGAGAACCTAATCTCATGGAAGCTAAACCTGTATATACCTCCAGATGCTTGAGAGCATCCGTCAAAGTTTCACCAAAGATCTGTCAATGTGCAGAATGTAGAGGTGCTGCACAATGCCGGGTGCATGCAGCTGTTAAGGCCGCTTTTGCTGGACAGTGTGCCTAATATTCAACAGACTGCCGCACTTGCGCTCTCACGGCTTGCTGGTTACAGTGAGGAACTCTCAGAAGCTATCGTGCACGAGAATATCTTGATCCAGCTTGTCTACTCCCTTAAGTAAGCTTGGTACAATTGAAAATGAAATTTCTATGTTCACGTCAAATAATACTCGTTACTATTATTTGATAGATACACAAGACCCTGATCCCACTTGATAGGTCAACACTGCAATTTAAAAAAGAAACAAGAGCAGATGAGAAACATGAGCTTGCGAGCACATGAGAGAGATGCACCTGAAAACCTACATCACAACTAAAGTTCTTGAGCGACTGTCCCGGCTTGATAGCCAGGTTCTCCACGGATTCTGAAGAGTGACGCAAAATAGATTCATGATCTCGGTAGTTCTGTTCAGACAAATTCCTCAGTTACACTTCCAAGCAAAAGAAATGAGAGCCGAAAAGGTTTGTATACCGTGGTTTTGCTTAAGCAGGAGTCGGGAAGTTGGATCTTTTCTAGCAAAGTAATCTATGAAGGGACCAGGGTTTTGTCAGAGGTGCTTCTTCAATTGAAGAATGTCAAATATAGGTGTCCACTTTGATTTATGAGGTAACTACATAGAGGTCAAAATGTGGAGAGGAGTTTCCACTCCGTTCAGTGTTCAGTGTCCGTCGATCATGGAAGGATGCAGTTCAAGAAGCTCTAAAGGAAAGGGCTTCTTCAAATGGAAGGCCACGACCTTATCACCTGCAAGTTTAGCAGATATCTGTAACTTGCACAAACAGCAAAATCCGCAAGCAATCCCTGCTTGCAGATGGATAATAGTAAGATGCGGTCATTTCATTCGGGCCTGTCTGGAGCTTGTGAACGTGCCACGCCAGTCCGGCCTCTTAAGTCAAAGGAAAGACGAGATTTCAAGTAACTAGGTCCTAGATACGACCGAACCGCAGAGCAATGCATCAAGCGCTTTCTGCAAAAGCAGTGTTGTATGCCTAGTCTTGCCGCTAGTTAGTAGTGTTTGAATGTGTGGAACTCACACTAAAGTATTGTCATCTGTACTGCTTGTTCAGGGAGCAAAACAGGTACAACAAAAGGGCAGCCGCATCTGTGTTGAGGGCCATAGCCAAACATTCTCCAGCACTGGCCCAAGCATGTGTCGATGCAGGAGCAGTACAACCGCTAGTTCTATGCTTAGAGGAGTTTGACCCAGCTGTTAAGGAGGTCGGCGCGTGGGCTATAGGGCATATTGCTCGCCATACTCCAGACTTAGCTCAAAATGTTGTCGATGCTGGAGCTGTGGCGCTCCTTGTACTTTGTGTACAGGTATGTACATGATGACTTTCATACTAATCTTAGGATTTTGACAAGCTAATAGTATTTCTTTTAGAGCAAGATTATTGACAGTAAAGGTGAGTGAGTTTTCATTCTAGGGAATACACCCGAGTAGATCAGATATCCGGAGAGGGCTGTTGCTGTCAACACTGCCTTGTAATCCTACTGGGAGATACTGACAGACCAATAAGCATATTGCACTTTCCACTTGCAGGAACCAGAGCTCTCACTTCGGCGTTGTTCTGCAGCCACATTGTCGGATATTGCTAAACACACACCTGAGCTCGCTCAGGGTATAGTGGATGCTGGAGTCGTCCCCTTCATTGCTCCGCTCATTACACATACAGACGCCAAACTGAAACGAGAGGTACCAACACCAACTACACACAACGAGTAGTATGGAATTCATGTGATGTATTTTATCCGGTGTCTAAGTGTCTTTCTCATTTCTAATGTACACTCGCCCATAATTTTGCTCGTGGCGCTATATCTCCTGACCTTTCAGCATGTGTACCAGAGTTTCAGCTAAACAGTTCATTCCTGTGCTGGACAGATATGTGCAGTTTTATTCCAAATAGCCAAGCACACGACGGACTTAGCGGAGGTACTGAGTGGTGCCCTTTTGTCTTGGTATTAGCACCGAAACCGTCACAGCTGTGGAAATATTGACTAGGACTGATCAATCTCTACTCTCAGTAATAGTTTCTTCTGTTCAGATGTTAGAAGAAAATGGCAATCGGGGCCTCCATCGTATAGAAGGGAAATAACTTCTTGTTCTGTACCGGACAGTCAGTTCAGATGGAAGAGTAGAGGAAACCTTGCAGCAGAACGTCAATGGGGAGAAAAGATTCCTGTTTCAAGGATATACAAGTAATAGAAGTCAATCTAATTACTAGGCTCTTGTTCTAGGTTATTGTTGCTGCGGACGTCTTCCCCAGAATCTTTACTTTGCTGAAAGATACTGATCCAATGGTTAGAAGGAATGCTGCTTCAGTAGCCCGGGAGGTGTGCAAACACTCACCGGAGTTGGCTCAACTTATTGTTGCCACGGGTGGCGCGGCGGCCCTCGTTGACAACGTCTCCGAAGTCACTGGCAACGAGCGCTTGCCTGGTATACACTGACTAAATCGTCCATTTATGTTCGCCTTTGTCCTAGAACGGGCGGGCACCACAGGAATTTTTGATATCAATTCCGTTCATTACTAAGGAAGACCTAGAACGCAGAACAGAAACACATCTAGCAGGACGAAATGTTCAACTTCCCTATATCAACTTTCAGAGACCATTCCATCTATCAAGAAATTGTTGTAGGCATTTCTATACGTAATCTGCCTTGATGCAAATGTCCAGATCTGATCTTTTGTCTCCTTGATAGGCACCACTCGTAGTTAGAACTTGTACTTCCTCGTGATAAAAATGTTTACATGATTTGTCTAACAAGGTGATTTGTATCGTGCCAGGAATAATGGCTCTTGGATATATTGGAGCATTCACAGAGGCTCTCGCTTTAACGGTCATTGCGTCAAACGGGCTACCTCCATTGTTGGATGCCCTCAAGAACGAAATTGAGGACCACATCAAGAGTGCAACCGCGTGGACATTAGGTCAAGTTGGAAGACATACTCCTAACCATGCCAAGTCAGTGGCAGAAATAGGCGTGTTGCCACAACTTGTTTTGTTATTTATATCGAAAGTTAGCAGTGAGGACTTGCAGACAAAGTGTAAGAAGGCCTTCAAAAGCATTGTCGACCGACTTACGTATTTCCCAGCTCTTGATTCACTGTTCCAGGTATGTAAAGCCCCGCGTATTATTCATGTCTCGAGAGCAATGCACATTGCAGGTAGCACGTCTACTTACTGTGTCAGGATTATCATCAGTCACCACGTATATTTATCTCAACCATTCGTTTGTCACCATAGAGTAATGATGAGTCATCAGCGGGAAATCATGCCTGTGTTTTGATGAGCCAAAAAGCAAAGAGTTTTGTTATCTCTTTGGACGAATTTCGTAATCAGTGAACTTCTCTTTTCACCCTCAGTCGACACTTTTTTGTTTAACATCATAAGATTAGCTTTAGGAATGTCTTAGATTCCATCCAGAAGGACTCATCTACATTTTACAATGAAAAGTTTGTAAAGTCACAAGTCGTATGCCTCATTCATAACGCTCAGAAAAGTCTTAGCACCATAAACACCTGTCCCTCCGTCAACTCACACTTCAGTTCTGTGATCCAGTTTGTTGAAATTCGGGTCATCTGTGTCATGCCGAAGTGTGTAGCTCCCAGATCGGAGCATATCACCATGCTTGGTGGTTTATCATAAAGGGCCTTGAGGGCCTAATTATTGATTTCTCATGTAAATGCATTTACTTTGTCCATGCAGGGTCCACCATTGCCTGAAGATCTCATGAAGTACGTGATCCAACAATTGTCAAAGATCATACCGAATGACAATGATGCACGTACGAAGTTTGTGACCTCTGGAGGATTTGCTAAGGTCCAGCAACTCCAGGCAGAGCAAGGTAGCGAATTAAGAGAGTACATAGACACATTGAATAAAGCCTATCCCATAGAAATAGTTCATTACTATTCTCCTGGTTACTCGGAGATTCTTCTGCAGACGTTGACATCGGGAACCAAAGGCGGAAAGGAAAGCCCTGGTATCACAAAAGCTCCCACACCCCCTGTCAGAGGAACCCCTCCTAAATCTCCTAATCAGAAGTAATCAGATTCAGTTACTGGCCCACTCTGTTTGTAATTTTGAAACTGATGATTTCATCTGTGTACACTATTCGTAAAGTAAGCCATTTTCTTCAATGCATCTTCGTATCGTGTTTTATTGACATTCTTGAAATGGTTGTTGTTTCCATGACGAATCATGAGTGTGATTTCAAGGAAACTTACAT
This sequence comes from Lunularia cruciata, assembly GCA_948567375.1. Taxonomy (NCBI): domain Eukaryota; kingdom Viridiplantae; phylum Streptophyta; class Marchantiopsida; order Lunulariales; family Lunulariaceae; genus Lunularia; species Lunularia cruciata. The sequence goes on along the minus strand of OX419756.1, from coordinate 48,738,371 downwards.
CCTGATGTGATCACGTGAGAATGTGTTGTGTTATGTTATGTCTCTCCTTCATTAAAAGTACTCAAAACGTTCATGTTACTCAAGTCATCATTGTAAACTAACCCACAAAGGCTGATTTAGATCCGAATGATCAGGGAGAACCCACGATGGGAGCGTTTCTATGCATGGAATTTTCATGAAATTACATTAGCCCGCATTCACTATGTACTGTAGCTCCCTATGTATCACAACATGAGGCCGATTTACGCATGCTCACGTCTCTATGTATTCGATAGTTATGACGATCTTTACCAGGTTCCATACCCAGACGGGTTCTGTATTACATTACGCAATACATGTTTGATGGGATAGTGGAGATCATTTTACATCCCGTTCATCTCCACAATCTTCATTCCATCAAGTGTGAAGACTATGCTGCAAGCTGTCCAAACACTTACTTCTGAACTCCCAGACTATTTTGCCTCATTAGCTCAACAGTGTCCAAATATTTCCTAATACTAATTCAATCTTCGTCAAACTCCTAAACTACTTTCCCTCTCATTAGTTCAATAGTGTCCAAACATCTCCAGATAGTGTAACTCAGCACTATCCAGAATGAGTCTTCGTCCTGCAATTCTTTAAGGGTCCAGTTCTATAAGCTCAAATGATATCGGGTAAACTAAGACTGTGTATCATATATAGATTTGGGTTAAGTTTAAACATCTTGGGTTAAGTTTAAACATCTTAGTTAAATAAATGTGTCAACTAGAGACTTTTTAATACTTGAGCTAAATTTCCCAATATTAGCTAAAATACTACCAAATTTAACCAAGGTAAACAACAAGGTCTCCCGCCTGTATGTATAGGGACTTAGTTAACGTAAGTCTTGACTTTCCTAACATACTTAGAGGATTATCATTTGACAATAAGAAAGAAACTTACTTTTTCTTATCATAGGAGTCGGCCTAATTAGGCAGACTCCTATGATAAGAAAAAGTAATTCAAGTGATATGTAAGGGTTATCTACTCTAGGATCCTTTTGGTTCTTCTTCACCACATCAATCTACCTCACAATCCTGATTTCTGCCTTACAAACTTATGTACAAGGAGATTGACTGTGCTTGTACGGTTTTGAAAGTATCATAAGTAAAATCTTAAGTGTGTATTTATTTATTTATTTATTTATTCATTTATTCATTTATTCATTTATTACAAGCATTATTTAAAGAGTAATTATCAATCTATATATTTTATATTAAATGTCCAAAAGTAGATAAAATCCTCCACATGAAAATAAATTCTAACATATCCTTATTCATTCAAGGAATCTAATTATTGAATAACAATTTATTTCAAATAAATATTTATATTAAATATGAGAGTCATATCAGTCATACATACATACATCTAAATCATGGAGGTTTGTTTTTTAAAATATGTTGTTAATTTTTAGTTTTTCAATATCTCCAAATATTATTATCATCCCTCTTTGATCTTAGAGGTGACATGAGTTTTATTCTATTTCACCTTAATATTTTCTCTATAAATAATTTAATTAGAATGTAATGCTATATTCTTCAATCTCATTTAATTGGAATATAAAGGTTCTCCTTTAAAACTTTATGTCAAAGAGGCACAGACTAACCAGCGACAGTTGACCACCTAGTTGATTAATTATCCAAATCTATTTTATTTTATTTTTTACAATTTGAATGAATGGCTCTAATGAGTATAGAATTTGTAGCTGCAAGGAGACTAACTAAGGATAAGCTCCAATTTAGTTAACCCTATACCACTCCAATTTAGTCAACTGATTATAGGTTAGTTGAGGCTAAAACTCTATTACACTAACAAAACTAATTACAGCCAATTTTAGATTAATTTTATACTATTTAAGTAGTGATTATATATGAGAAATATGCTTCAACTGCTCTTTTATGTGCATTACCTTCAAAAGATTTACTTATATCTTGTAATGAGAATTGTTTGTAAGATAATTTACTTATATGGACTATCTTACTAAATTGGTAAGAAAGCTTGTATAGACGTTTGGGAGACTTAATGCAGGAGTTGGTGTACATTACACATATTTGTCTATTTTGCTAATTATTTTGTAGACTGCTCCTTATCTTGATGATATTCTTCAAATTAAAATTTCATGGATTTCACTTGAAGTCCTTCTGAATTTAAACCCTCGTATGGAGATATTCAAGGTCCAATTCAAAGTTATGTTATTATATATATATTATTATATAAAATACCTCTTACACTAAACTAATAAGAAAATGAAATCTCAAACTTCCTATTTAAATTATTTAGAATCAATTTTTTCAATTTTTTCAATTTTTAATGTTGCTCCACCTATGCTACCATTTGATCCTCTTCATTTCTAGCAATGAGAAACTATCAATATTCTAAAACTACAAGTAAATAAACTTCTAATAAGTAACAAAGTTAATCAATGAGCTGGTGGTTTGTAGATTATAAATTACAATGATAATTTATAAATTTTACAGCGATAATTTGATATTTTAGGGATTAGGATTTTCTTATCATCAGAAAATTTCAAAGTATAATATCTTTCGGTCTAGGTAAACTTGATCCTTTTGTAGATCTTTCAAATAGCAAAAATTCTCTAGTTCTTGAATGCTAACTTTGAAAAGTCTAACACAAATCTACACGAATCTTCCCCAAGAAGATCAACAAACCAATTCATGAAAAGCGCCGGTATCTAAATTCCGAGAGATATTGGACAATTTTCATATGTGGAAATAAAAGTAGATTATAGATCTCTTATTACTTTGTTATTCTCAAATACCAGTTTATGATGCATATTATAAATGATAAAATTAATTAATTTACCGAGGTGCATGGTTGGTGAGAAAGTGTCCAATATAATATAATACATGAGAAGTCTCCTGATTTTTATAGTATACGATGATAATTAGCTAAAGATTTGAGAGTAATATAGTAGCTATTTGAATTTAAAATATTAATTTTTAAGTAAATATGAAAAATATTCTTAAAAATATTAAGTAATCGCTAGTTTACCACACTTTTGTAAAAAGGATTCTGAATTTGGATAAAGTGAACAAAATGCACTATATATAAAAGAATGTATGGTTACCATTTTAAATCATTATTAGTATTTTATCCAATCAAATATTTTACAACTAAATGAAGATTATATTTTCAATATAATTTCAAATCCTCACGCACCCATGGCTTGCACTGACTAAATGCGAGGTAAAAATAAGGGTTCTTATGGCCCTCTTTGGCAATCAACAGTTTGCCTAGAGGGCCATAAGTACCGTGGTTAAAGTCTGCAAGTGTTCCCGAGGACTTCGGAACGTAGTACTGCCACGGATGAACCACAGTAACGTATCCCTACTTTTACTACCGGAGGTCTACGTGGTAGACCAGGCGCACAAATTAGTTGAAGATTAGGGTTGAAAAGCGATTTTGATTGGCACGTTTCTATTGAAACGTTCGTTTGGAATTCATTAACAGTAAAATGTTTTTATACGTTTTAAATGCGTTCTAAAGTAACCCATATTAAAATGCGTATGGAAATAATAAACTCTATAAATTAGAATTGTAAACTTCGGTTTACTCGAAGAGTAGTTGATCATCTATATCATTCGATGGCGCCTTGAACTCTACCTCTTCGTGCACAGAACCAAAATGTTCCCTTTCTTACGCTCGTCTTTTATATGATGGCGCCTTGAACTCTGCCTTTTCGAATACGGAACCAAAATGTTCCGTTTCTTACGCTCTTTTCTGACATGATATATTCGAATGCAGATGAATTTCGACAACAGGTCACAATATAGATGATCATCTATATCATTCGATGGCGCCTTGAACTCTACCTCTTCGTACACAGAACCAAAATCTTCCCTTCCTTATGGTCGTTTTTTATATGATGGCGCCTTGGACTCTTGCCTCTTCGTGAAACACAACCAAAATGTTCCCTTTCTTACGCTCTCTTTCCACATGGTAAATTCGAATGTGAATGAATTTCGACAACAAGTCACATTGTAGATGAATGACAATAACAGACCACAATAGACAACAACAATGTGAGGTGTTTCGACCTTGTCAACGATTAAGAAAGAATGTTTTAAAATACTAAAAACGTTTGAAAACACATGCAAACGTTTTAAAATTTTCGGCTCGATAGAGATTCAAAAAGAACGTTTCCGTACATGTTTCACATTTGTGTTCCTCCTACCCATGCATACACAGGCATAAGGATCATCCATTCTATGTAGAAATTTTCACCAGATTAACTTTATCTGTCAAGAGGCAAACGTTTACAAAATGAATCCATACACAATCGGGGATATGGAACCCTGATGTGTCACCGAAGTCCCTATTGACCAGATTCCTTGTGTGCCATCCCTGCCTGTACAGCGCTAAAGTTTTCGCACTTGCACCTTCAATGGAGGCGATTTCTTCACCCTCCACCTGTCTGTTGTCTAAAGGTAAAGAAGGTGAAAGAGATTATAAATTTCCTGGAGATTCTTGGTAAGAGCTATGGCTTTTTGGCAGTTCGAAATATTGTCCAAGTCTAAGGACCTCGCTTGATAAATTGCACTTTGCTGACTTGACGTACAAAAACTTGGTCAGCTAAGATGCCATGCCTGTCTCGGGAGGGCACGGCCTGGAGATGGAGTGCCACTTATTAGATCCTCTAACTAGTTTGTGGCTGTACGCGGCACGTCTATATTCCCACTCCATGAGGTAACGACTCCTAATCTATACTGGCTTCGGGAAAATCTTCTGTTCAATAGGACATCTTTGTCATTGTCGAATATCGTACATCTTCCTTAGAATTTGGAAAGCTTGCGAGCTTTTCTCTTGATTTAGCAATGTCAGCTTATCGATGCTTTCTTGACACCGAACTTCTTGAGACTTCACCAGCTTCAGTTCATCTTCTTTTCTTTGCTGCAAAAAACAAGTTTCTTTGTCAATAGTGGTAACTATAAACTCATAAGAACAGATAACAACTTAGCAGTCTTCTCAAGCGTTCAGCCCTCCACGGAACCATAAAACCTCTGAAAACTCTACAACACTCCACATATCATGTGGATCAAGCCTTCTCTATTCAAGACTGCATACAATTTCGGCCAAGAACGACGTCATGCAGACCTGCATTTCTTTTGCCGTCCTCTTCCTGCATTGGAGCTCAAAATTTATGGAATGGGCCAAGAGCTGTGTATAGTGTATCTCTGGTTGTTGAGAGTGCGAAAGACAAACTTGAGTGGTTCTCCCCAAATACTTTCAATTCCTCGTCTACACCCAGAACACTTATTAACTATGAATAGTCCATCCGTTTAAGGAATCTGATCGTAGACCCGGGCAAGTCTTTAGTTACTATGAGATTCTTATTCAACTTTCAACATTTACAGAGAATGTTTGCAACGACGTCAAGCACTGTTCACGCTACAGTATGACATAAATTTGCTGAATGCCCATAGTGAATAGAGAGGTTAGCTCTCAGCAGAGTTGTCTGCTTAGCACGGAAGATCAATACAAGAATTCTACGGACATGCAGGCTTCAGGAACTCCTGCACTTCCAGAAGTTTTTCTTCTGTCGAAAGTACAGTACAAGCGATGGACAGAATTAAAGTCATCTGGGTAATTGCTGTTTCAGTGTGGTCACGATCTCAAATATCTGACAATTAAACAATGATGTTGAAGGTGGTCACAAGCGTTAACAGCAACATTACCTCTACAAGTCTTTTCTGTAACTGGATATGGAGGTTCTCCTTGATCGCTATTTCATGCAAATCCTTCCAGGCAGGATCTTCTGGCTTCACCAGCCTTGCATATACAGTGCGCCGAAACTTACGCCAAGGATGATCTACCATCAAATAGATGGTGGCCGGAATAGCCCGGGCAGGGCGCGGCATTTGCCCTATCATCAGAAGATAATCCCTCAATTCCTTCACAACCTGATCTCGCTGCTCCACACTTTCCATCTCCGCAATAGCCATCCCTGTAAACGCAAGACTCAGGCTGCTCCTCATAAGCTTCACACCCCGCACCTTCCCGAACTGCTCCAACGCCGTTCGAATAGTGTGCACAGAAGTCGATGGAGACAAGTTGTCCAGCACCACGCAACGCTGTACTAACTTCTCCAGGGCGTACTTGATCTCGTCCGGGCTCCATTTTCCACTATCTTCTTCTTCTCCCTTCCTCGCAGCTCTCCAGTCCCACCACACCTCCCTATCCGCCGTTCTCTTCATCTCCCCCTCAAATTCTCCTCCTAAAACTTCCTCCTCGGCGCCCCCTTTCCCCAACCGAGCGAAAATAAACACAATCTACTTCCGCCTCTGCGTCCGAAAATTTGAAACACCTCCGACGACTGCGACAATGTTGCAGGCAGAATTGGGAGACACTCAGCGACCAACGCAGAGCTTAAGGAGGCCATCGCTATCAAATAAGCGACTAAATCCCGAACGTTCTGATGGTGACTACAGACCAGAATAGACTACTGTCTCAATGAGCACTTCCGTTGTAGCAACACCAAAAGGTCTGTTCCTCAAAATCGGTTCTGAGAGCGTTAGTTATGGACACTCAAAGAGTAGACCGGCCGTTCGTGTTGTCTGAGTTGGTGATCGTTCTAAACAACTGCGTTGGCGGGAACAATACCTACATCACATTCAACGTAAACATAGCCGATTCTCTTCGGCTTTCAATTTTGGGTTTCATGGTACCCTGAGGCTATAAATTTGGCTCTCATTGGTACCCGTAGGCTATAAAGAATGCATTAAAAAGGAGAGAAGATAGGGTGGTATTTAGTTCTTGAGTTTAGAAATTCATTAAAAAATTTAAAGCATATGAAAATGTATCGTATTTTAAGTGTTTGGATTATACTCATTGCGAGAGAAATGATGAGTGAATTTCTATTTCTAATCAATTGACTTTCTTGTTTTAGTTCTATTAGAATTTAATTTGAAAATTCATAAGTAGTTCATAGAAGTTCTAAGAGTTTATATTTTTTAGTGTTAATAGGAATTTATATTTATTCACATGAGTAGATGATATATACATATAAAGGAGAATGTTGTGTGTCAATTTTTTTAGTGTTAATAGGAATTTATATTTATTCACATGAGTAGATGATATATACATATAAAGGAGAATGTTGTGTGTCAATTTTTTTAGTGTTAATAGGAATTTATATTTATTCACATGAGTAGATGATATATACATATAAAGGAGAATGTTGTGTGTCTATTTTTTTAGTGTTAATAGGAATTTATATTTATTCACATGAGTAGATGATATATACATATAAAGGAGAATGTTGTGTGTCTATTTGTAATACTCCGAGGACTAGAGAAGAGAGAAAACACAACTTGTATATTCAAACATTCGATGCCCCAATGGAGCATCTTTTCTTTATTATATAGACAAAGAGGATCTCCTCCAAGGAAACTACACCATAAGATTAGAGACACAGATAGGTGACATGTTAGCAAGCTCCACCCTTGGATTACTTACTTGGATGGGTGACATGTCTGGTCTAGGTCCTATCTGGTTGGTCAAACAAGCTTTGACCGGAGAGAATCTTTTAGGGAATCTTCCTGTAGTAATCTCAAAATCACGTGAGTAAGGTACCGTTGGAAAGCTCTCAACGAGACAAAGCAGGGGGAGGAAAGTCAACCTTTCCTCTATTGGGGGGAATATGCACATTTTTTAGGCCTAATTCATCCGTTTAGGCCTCCGAAATTGCCTTCAAAGATTTCAGGCATATTTCAGTTCCTACTCTATTAGTAGAAGTCCCCTTTTGGTGATATCTCTTTCTGATCTGTTTAGTCCATCATGTGTAACATCCTTCCAGATGTTACCAAACCAATTCTCACCTTTAAATCATATGTTTAGCTATTGGTTCTAAGGTTCTCAAGTCTATTTTGGTTTCTACCCTATTAGTAGAAGTACTCTTTTGGTGATACTTCTATCTGATCTATTTTGACCATCATGTATAACATCATTCTAGATGTTACCAACCCAAATTTCACATCTAGATCATATGGCTAGCTCTTGGTATTACACTATTTTTACTTTTGTGCTAATGATGGCTTCATTTCCCCGAGAGAGGCTATCTAGAGCAGCTCAAGATATATCATACTTGAGGTGTCACATGCTCTTTGACTTATGTGAAAAAGATACACAAAGACTATGATTGGATCACTTGGATATTCACTTCACCTAGAGAAGCTCAAGGTGTCACATGCTCTTTGACTTATGTGAAAAAGATGCACAAAGACTATGATTGGACCACTCGGATACTCACTTGAGGTGAATGATCACATTGACATCGTTGGTACTAAAGAATACACATGTTAAGTCCATCCTCTCTTTTTTATTGTTCTAGGGATACTTCGATCAAGGCATGAGAGTGATTAGCATCTTAGGCAGGTTTTGTTTTGAAACTATTTGAGATAAGTTTTCCATATCCATGTCTATTCTATAGGTTTCACTCTACACACCATGATGAGACTAGACCAACTTTTTGCTTACCACTCAAGCGATTGACACATGATCCCTTAAATGAATTAGTATGGTTCTTATTCCTTGTACTCCTCCGGTGTTATCTTTGATATACTAGAGAGGGATGTGAAGTGCAAAGGGAAGTGGTTGCTAGATTTCATAGATTTTGAGCAAGGGATTAAGTTGCTCTACAAGAGGAATCAATTCAAGTAGATATTGCAAGAGACAAGTCAAACCAAAAGATACTACATACTATACTTGATTATAATTGTGTAGGATATTGGAGAGTATATTAAAGTAATACAAGCACTACATCCTTTCTCTATGGCTATGGCTAGTCTTATGAGATTTTCTCTTCCTTATGTTTATTACATCTTCATGTACGATAAGGACTACTTTTAAAGATCTTAGAGTATAGATGCATGAGCTTCTATGTCTTGATAGATTTATTTTTGCACATGTATTATGCATAGCTTCACGCCTTCCTCATAAGGTTTATCAAGGATGGTTTATGAGCATTTTTGAGATTATTTCTAGGTAAATGGTCACTCTAGTTGTTTTACCAAGTTATTCTAAGTGGTTACTATAGTAGCATAATGAGATGTTCTTATAGAAATAAGTCAAGTTGTAATAATCTTGAGTTAGGAAAAACAAAGTATAGCTAAAAAGAGTTTAAAGCTAACATACATCTAGAAATTCTAAAAATATTCTAGAAACTTCCAAAGGATTGAGTAGCTTGTAAGTTAAATAAATTACTAGCTTAGCTTGTACTCCAAGAAAGTTAACTCCTTGGATAATCTAGAGGGAAAATTCTTTGGAGTCTTCTACTCAATTTACCCATAAATACCAAGGCTCTTGTTCAATCCAAGCATTCATAATTTCACTCGATTGAGATTATTAATTTGATTGTTCTATTCTCTTATTCTTTCTTTTATCTACTACAATTAGTATTGGAGCAAGAATGAGATGGATGGAATATATAGATCACCAAACTATTGTTCTATTCTCTACTTTATCTATCACAATTGTTACTAAAGCAAGTATGAGATGGAATCTAGGATTTTTGTATCCATGGACCACCAAAGCATCATTCATCTTCATATGCTTTGGCCAAGGATTCTTGAATGCAATCACTTTATCAAATGGACCATTGATCCTTCCAATAGTGATTTATGGAGATTGGTGGACATGTTGAATGTTGTATTAATTTAATTGAGATTAGGAAGTTTGGTAGAGCAATAATCATGGCAATAAATGTAGCAATGCTTGGAGTTATTATTGCTATGCAATAAAAATTTGAGCATCTTACTTGATTGTTAGAAAGGAGAGATTGTTACAATCAACAACTTGAGCAAATGGAGAGAATAACGTTCAAAGAAGAAGAAGATCAAATTTGATTCTCAAAATGTAAGGTATTCAAAGTCAAGAGTTTACCAAGTGCAATACATAATTCTTTGTTTGATTGTGAGTGGTATTTCAAATATGAAAATCTCCTCAATAAATCAAAGATGAATCCTCTTAGCCTTAAGTCAATTAGAAGGAGTCAAAAAAACTATAGTGGAAACTTTGAGTAGAGCAAGCTCAATAGCAAATATTTTTCCTAATCTTAACATGGAAGACTTCAAAAGTGAAATAATTGTGATATTACAAAAAATGAACGTTTTGCAAGGTGCATGAGATTGGCTTGTAAAATTAAGGTAGATTGGTTCTATGAGAGGTAAAATTAACCAATTCTAGAATAGAATGATGTAGATCTCAAAAATGCATGTAGGTGAAGCACTTGATTGGATGGTGAGAGGGTTGAAATTATGTACCAAATTACAAGTAACCATGCAAGAACCTAACATTTAGAAGAAGTAATGTAGTTAATCTAGCACTTTAATTCTTTGCTTTCTACAAATATGTCTTGTAATGTTTTGAGGACACAAGAAACCCCAAGAGAAACATAAGGCTTCATCCCTCAATACTCTGATGCTCCAAAGGAGCATCTTGTCTTTATTATATAGCAAAGGGAATCCAAGGGTGTAATTCAAAGAGAGTTACACCTTGGATTAGATACATGGATTTTTGACATATTAGTGAGCACAACCCTTAGATTAGTTGTATAGATTGGTGATATGTTGATCATTGTATTATTTAGTTGGTCAAACAAGTTTGACCAAAGAGAATATTTGGGGAATATTTCTATAAGAAGCTTAAAATAACATGGGTGAGACAAAAAGGGAGGAAAAAGGCAACATTCTTCCCTTGAAGGGAAAAGAATACTCATTTTTTGAGGTCTAATTCATCCACTTAATCCTCCAAAATTGGCTCTAAAGTTTTCAATGTATTTTTGGTCTTTGCACTATTAGTGAAGTATGCATTTGGTTACACCTCTATCTAATCTACTTAGACCATCATATATAACATCCCTTAAGATATTACCAAGTCAAGTTCCACCTCTAGATAACTTATCCAGCTAATGGTATTATAGGTCTAGACTCATCCTTCACAAAACCAACAATCACATCAAATAGATAAGTCAATACTAATGGAAATTAATGTCATTCAAGGGAGATCACTTAGCATTGCAAATCATGAGTAATTAAGACAAATTAATGGCTACTTCTATTGTTGCCAAATTGGACATCATATTGCATAATGTACAAGTAAGAATGGATAACCTTGATCAAATGCCCAAATGGAGTCCTTAGAGCATGATGATTAGGTCAACAAGAATTCCTAATATGAGATATTGAACTACTTATAACAAACTTGATTAATTCTAACAAGATGGAATGCTTGACCTTTACAAATCTGGTTCACTTGCAAGGTATGACATAAGATCATGGTTATAAGATTTTGGTATAGTGGAATTTTTGAGAATTACATGATCATATAATTAACAAAGAATAATATATTCCTATCAAGCCAATATTATGTAACATTTGATTATTGTGTATGGTAGAAAGGTATTTGCTGTCACTACCTCACGTCCTATTGAATTCAAGGTTTGGATAGATTATATGGAGTGCATGACATTTGTAATAGCTCCCCTATACTTCAATATCATTCCTTGTCTTAAATGTCATATAGTTTTATTTGATATAGACTAATGATATATCCAAGTACAACACCAAGGTATAAATTATCTATTAGGTGGTTTGACATCTTTGAAGAAGACACTTAAAAGCAATAAATCCAAGATGGGAATTTTGTAAGTGTAGTGGGTAAAAAATAAGCGTTGGAAGAAGATATTCTTGTTTTTGATATGTATATCAAACCCATAGCATAAGGAGAATTTGATAAGGATAATAGATCTCAATTAGAAGTGATTGATCAAATAGTACAAGAGTTGATATATGTATTTCTTGATAATATTCCAAAAAGATAACCTTTTGATCAAGGTATACCCTTTAAGATTAATTTACTACTAGGTATTAATAAGTAGAAAATTTTATTTGATTTAGAACATGTGAAAGGTTGGCATCATCAATAGGAGTAGCAATTGCAATTATACAAGCTTGATATCAATCAAGCTTGACTAAAAAACCAAGAAATTTCTATGTCATTCCAAATGCCTTATCACAATTACTTGATTTGAATATTCTTCTTGAAATCTCTTATGACAATGGTAATTAATACAATATCAATTGACTCAAAGTCTAAACAAAGTTCAAGACTATTTTAGAATAGTATTCCTTCTTCTACCTTGTGCAAAGTTCCTTGCAACACATGACAAGTAGTACAACATTTTTTCTTTCAAGGATAGCCTTCTCTTTTGCAAGAACCAAATCTATATTCCAAATATGAGGAATCTACAACTTGGTCCATTTCAATGTACACATGACTTATAAATTTTTGGTCATATAGGTCCAATGTGAATAAGACATTAAGTACCTAAAAATGTTGATGGTGGTGGCTAAACATGGCACAAGAGGTTCAAGAGTTTATCTTATGAAAGTTGGCAATATAACAAGATAAGTAACCAAAAACCAAATAGATTACTTCAACCACTACCAATCCATCTTCTTAATGGAAAAATTTCAGGTTAGACCTCATCACATCATTGCTAAAGATAGACTAAGGCTATACATCACTTGTGGTGATTTTTAATAAGCTCAACAAGCAAATTTACTTGACATTTATCAAGGATAAAATGGATATGCCAAATTGGCTCAGATTTACTTTGATATTGCATTCAGACACCCATCAGATGCCATAGGTCTATGGTGCATACATTTTCTACAAAGTGAAATTTTCTTCTATTTTTCTACTTTCTTGTTAGGGATGACAAAGCATATTGTTATGAGTGGGTGAGAAACCTCTCAACTAGATGTTATTCAACTTGATCCTTGTGTAAGCCAAGGTACAAAGGAATTGGTTTGGAAGACCTTTGGCCTTGATCACCTTTGGCCCCAAAGACCTAGATAAATAACTACCAACAATGATAGTTAGTGCCCAATCAAGACCCCTCATGAGGTCGTGTTGTGGTTTGCGTATGGTTTATCTCCACATTATTGGAGTAGATTGTAAGACAGATCCCACTATTAAGCTATTGCCATGTGTGCAAGTTATCTATATGTATATGCTTGGCCATGTGGATTATGTTCTTGTCCTCTTTGAGGGCTCTTATGTATATAGGTGGTGGAGAGTTGAGAGAAAAGGAGGTGTATTTTAGTTTTAGAAGTCTTTAGTAGGAGGAGGACGTGGGGAGTGAGAGTTGAAGTAGAAATTGGGCACTAGAGCATCAAAGGAAGTACTTGAGTAGGATATATCTTGTGCTCCTAAACTGCCACTCCCAAATCCTTTTCTCATTAGACATAAAATTATAAACCGTGATGAATTTTGGGGTTGGATGGTAGTGCAATTCAGGCCAGCATTCATAGAGTTTGTGATGGGAAGCCCATATCCAAATTATTTTCCCATGATTACTTATGAGCATGTCTACAGCTTGATAGTATATGTGCTCTTATAGATGAAGAAACACTTAATCTCATTCAATGGCTTCAAGTTGGAATTGTGAGGTCCATTTGACAAAAATAAGACCAACTAAATGAGAAAAATGCTAATGATTGGGTCCCAAGAGGAGAACTTTGGAGTTTTTGACTATCAAAGGAGTGAAAGGAAGGCATTCATGGAGGCAAGACTATGGTTCAAGAGAAGAGCTAACATAATTTGGAGACAAAAAGCAAGTGATTTGAGCAGATTCTAAGGGGGATATGATCAATTGAATCTAAGGGGTAGAATTCATAGTTAGGTGCGCAAATTGGACAACTTTGGAAACCTTGTGAGAAATTTTCATAATCTGTCAATGGGCTTTGAAAGAAGATAGAGTTATTATAGCATTGAGTGCAAGAATAATAGTTTTGGATCAATCTCCAATCAGATCTAGTTGATTGAAGTTGGAGCTTTTGAGAAGTAAGGTGTCGAAGATGAGCTAATGATCCGGTTTGGAGTTTTAATCACTCCTCAAGTTATGGTTTGAATCAACTTATGAAAATTTCCAGTATTTTTTTTGGTTAGGTCTTGCATCTCTATGTAAATATTTCATATGAATTACATAAATAAATAATTTAGAGTCTTAGATCAAGCATACTTTGGTCTATGGAGCTTACAAGTTAACCTAGCTCAAGATTTGATCTATATCTATTGATTGGGGTTGGATTAGGCCATCAAGCCATGCATGGATATAGATAAGAGCACAATCAGCTACTTTGAAAAATTTAGTTGGCTGTGGGTTTATAGAGAGTGAGAGATGATGTGACAAGTTCTACTAAAAATACTATCATAAGCTTAGTAGAGCATTTCTAACTTCAATCATAATTGAATATCAATTCTTCCATTTTTGTGATTGTGATTGAAGATTTTAGGTTTTTGGAGTGTTTTTAAGGATTATGTATACCTTTGATTGAGAAATTTGGGAAAATTTACCAAGAACTAGGAGCAAACTCTTAGTTAGGGATTTCAAAATTAAGGTGGAAACTACAAATAATGGCAAGGTTTGACAGCTTATCAAAGAAGTTTTACTGATCAGATTGTAGTTTACTTCATACCATTGGAGATATTATCTCATAGCATTTTCATTGAGTCCTAGATTATTCAAATTGGAACAACACATGAAAAGTAATTGTCATCTGAATTGCACAGAGTTTTCCCTGTTCAAGAGGCATAGAATTTCTCCACTTGGAGAACAAATTGGTTTGGAAAGTGAGACAAATTGAAAGAAACTTGGAGTAAAAAATGAAATTAGCTTGAGGATAGGGCAGGAAGATCTAAAGATAATTTCTACTAAAAGCATGGAGATTTGTTGATTTCTTGTGGTTGGATCCTCTCTATGCTTGCATGCTTGTTTGTATGCCTAGTTGGCTTGGATTGGTGTGTAGGCATTGTGCTTCAATTCTTTCCTTCTAGGAGTGTTTTGTATTTCTCCTTGGTAACACTAGAAGTGATGACTAATAGACCAAGAATGCATGTATATGATGAGAGGTTATGTTGCCTATTACTACCCTACTGGATAGCAAGAATACTAGAAACAAGAGTGGAGGGTTCTAACAATTGGTTAACACGTGTCCTTAGACTAGTAGAGACAGATTTACATACAACCTCTAATCCATAAGCTCCAGAGCTAGGCACCTTGTGTGCTCCCAAAGAGAGAAAAGAAAAGAAAAACAATGTGAGAATACTAACTACCTAACCATCAAAGAACTTGTCTCTTTAAAGGACCCCACTTTGAAGAGTTTTCTTCCCAATGCCCTTGGGCTACATGCACTTTGGGGCTCATATATCTATTTTTATGTGTTTAAATGATGCAATGAAGGTCTTGTTGGAAGTGCCTTCTTGAGGGCTTTCCATTGATACCAAAATTGCAGCAGTTGAAAGTCTCTAGCAAACATTACAAGCATTTTAAGTTTCAAAGGACTTCAAGAAGAAGACTTTGGCACTGTATAGTTTCAAGGTGGAATGACTTTGGCCTTGTGAAAAACTTATGGAAGAAGACTTTGGCCTTGTGCAAAACTCAATAGGAAGACTTTTGTAGTGTTTAATTTCATGGAGGAAGACTTTAGTCTTGTGTAGAACTTTTGGAGGAAGACTTCAACCTTATGTAGAACTTTTGGAAGAAGACTTCTACCTTGTAAGTAACTTGAGGTGGAAGACTTTGGTAGTGTAGAGTTTTAAGGATGAATACTTCAGCCTTGTGCAGAACTTGAGGAAGAAGACTTTGACCTTTTGGAAAAACATTGAGGAGGAAGACTTTGGCCTTCAGTATAACTCCATGAGGAAGAATTTGGCGTTGTTCATACCAACATAGAGGAAGGACTTTGGCATTATATGTAACTTCAATAAGGAGGGACTTTGGTGTTGTATATACCTTCATGGAGGAAGACCTTTGTCATTGTAAATATTTATAGAGGAATGACTTTGTTATTGTGGATGACTTAGTTGTTAAAGAAGTTGTAGATTGTGAGATTGGAAGTAGGTAGAAGGACTTTGGCCTTGCATATCAACTTTAGCAGGAATGCCTTTGGCCTTGTAAATAGTTTCTTAGAATAAAGATGTTTGCCATGTAGAGTATCCTTTGGCTAAGTGTCACTTTGGTGTAGTAAGTCCAAAGAAGACAAAGTCTTAAAGGGAAGACCTGACACCTTCTTTGATCCATGTCAGAAACTTAATTAGTTAGTTCCATTAGGATGAGATAGAATTAGAATCAAATTGTAATTAAATTAAGGTAGGATTAGGATCTCAAGTTAAGGATATAAGATCAGACAAATGGTTGCCTAGAAATTTGCTTAATCATTAAGTCTCTTCAGAGCAAAAGTAGGAAATTATATAGGAACAAGTTCCTTGTCAACTTGTAAAATAGGAAGGAATCCAAAAGACTTCTAAAAGCCCTATGAGTAGTTTCCAAGGAGAATGCTTTCAGTTTTGTAACATCTTTCCACCCAAATGCCACTTTGTTGCAATAAATTTGGGGTGGAAATTTATGGTTCAAATGCACACCTTGGGGAAGTGTAATACTCCTTGGACAAGAGAACTCTCCAAGAGAGATACAAGAGAGAAAACACCAATTTCACACTCAATACTCTAATGCCCCAAAAGAGCATTTTCTCTTTATTATATAGCAAAGAGGATCTCCTCAAAAGAAGCTCCAACCTTGGATCAGATACATGGATTGATGACTTGTCAGCAAGCTCTATCCTTGGATTAGTTGTTTGGATGGGTGAAATGTCAACCCTTGTCCTATCTAGTTGGTCAAAGGAGTTGACCAAAGAGGATCTTTAGGCAATCTTTCTATAAGGAGCTCAGAATCACATGGATGAGGTACCATTGGAAAGCTCTCAATGATACAAATCATAGGGAGAAGAATGCAAGACTTACTTCCTTGAGGTGGAGGAAGCTTTTATATTTTCAGGGCCTAATTCATCCATTTAGGCCTCCAAAATTGGCTTTAAAGTTTTCAGGCTATTTTTGGCTTTTGCCCTATTAGTAGAAGTACTCTTTGGTGACACCTCTGTCTAATATTTCTAGCCCACTGTACACAACATCCTTCTAGATTTTACCAAGCCAATTTTCACCTCTAGATAATATGTCTAGCTACTTGTATTATAGGAAGTTGCAAATGGAGAAGAAGGAGATGTAGCTAAATTGCAAAGACCAACTATGAACTCAAGACAAGGATATGTAGAGTCTATACCAAGAGCTGAATGATAACAAGTTGAAGAATGAAACTTTGGATCTCTAGAGGATTGAGTATCCAAAGGAGATAGTCATGCAGTTGGAAGCCCAAGCCAAGAAGTGGGATTTGGCCATCAAGAAAGAAGAACAAGAGCAAGTGCACAAAGCAATTGAAGAGGACTTTCAAGGAAAATGCCTATAGATTGAAGTGAAGAATAAGGAAGGATCCTAGCAAATGGAAGAAGTCTAATCTCAATTTGTGGAGGTGCTCTAGGAAGCCGAAAGAAGAGCTAAAAAAGCCAAGATCCACAAATTGAGGTTTCAAGTATAGAAGTTGAAAGGGAAGACATGTGAGGAGGAGAGGATGGATCAACGCATTCTTCTTCTTGTAGCCATATAGATAGGAAAATCAATGAAGTTCATAATTCCTATCTATTGAAAATTGATGATTACAAGGAGCACACCAAGGAGGTTTTGTTTACAACTCAAGTGCAAAGGATGCTCTTCTCAATAGAGTGTGGTGCCAAAGGAACCTAAGATACCAAAAGGAACCATAGTGTTAGATTAGTGTACATCTTTTGATATTTTCCAATAATTGTAAATAGACCTCTATTAGTTACTCACAAGAACTCCCAACCCATCCTCTCAAATGTTGAATTCTTTGTACATTTATGAATTAGAGACTAAACCAAAGGCTTGGACTTGATAGAATATTCAAGTGACATTCAACCAAGTTCAATTCAACCAAGGCAAATGACATTCAACCAAGTTCTGGCCAAGTAACTCTTTGGTGTGGTAGCTTAGGTAGACATTCATTTCTCGCATTGCATGTACCCGAGGAAGGACTAGCACCTTCTCCTACATATTTTTTAAAAGCTAAATTAAGGTATTAGATGGATAAGATAGGAATTAAGATAATAATTGATAGCAATAGAGTAGTTAGGTTTGGCGAGGAACCCGCTTAGCCATCCAAGACCCTTTGGGGCAAAGTGGAGTAGAAATAGGTACATAAGGCCTTAGAACAATAATGAACAAGTCTCCTTAACCATACAACTTTGTATCACACCAAAGTACATTCTGATCAATTTGTATTCACCTAGCGTTTGGCTTCAAAAGCCCTTGTTAGTGTAAAGGTATGTTTATGCCCCTATTGCTGAAGGATTTCAATTGTTGAATCCATGAGAAAGGTTTGGCAATAAGAATATGAATGTGGAAGATGGCTTGATGTTGGATGTGATTGGTCCTAAGTGCCATCAATAACACAAAATTGAAACTCATGGACATTTGCTGGCCAATTAAGCCCCTTTGTTGATGTGCCTTTTGAGAAGGGTAGAACATGCTACCAAAGTTGGACGTTTTGAGGCAAGTGGACTTCAAGGCAAAGTACACCATCACCTTCAATGTAACAATATGGAGTTTAGCAATGTAGTTAGTAAGGCTAACAAAGTAGAGAATATGCCAAATTAGCCCAAAATATTCCAAAAATATCTATAAAGCTTCTTGGGAAGCTTCCCAACTAGCTTAACTTGCACCCCAAGTAGGAAGCTTCTAGAAGCTTCCAACTAGCTTAGCTTGCACATTAAGTAAGCGGTTTCTAGAAGGAAGCTTCTTGAGAAGCTTATTAGTTAACTTGGCTTGCACTTGAAGAAAGTGGTTCAAGGAAGCTTCTTAAGAAGCTTCTAAAGAGCCTTGTATGCTACCTATAGATACCAAAGCCAAAGCTCATGCTAGGCATTTAGAGTTCCTCCACATTCAAGTGTCCCAATATGAGTTTCCATTCTTCTATTTCTCTCCTTGGTCTTGGTCTTTGACATTGGTATTAGAGCAAGAATGAGATGGATGGGATTTATGGACCACCAAATCCACTTTCACCAAACTATTGGGATTTCATATCCAAGTACTACCCAAGCATTGTTTCATACAATTCATCACCTCACGCTTTGGACAAGATGCTTTGCATATGATCACCATATCTGAGGAACCCTTGGTGCTTCCGGTTGTAACTTATGGAGAACAGTGGACATGTTGCTTCTATGTGTTAATAATTTGATAGATTAGGGGTGGCATGATAGAGTAGCAACCATGGCGGATATGACCGAGGTTATCCTTGCTATGCAGCAACAATTTGAGCACCTTACTTAATTGTTGGATGAACAAGATCTACAACAACAAGAGCACATAGAGAGAGTAAAAATTCAAAAATGAGAAGATCAAATCTAATTCTCTAAACCCAAGGTATTTGAAGGCAAGAATCTTATGGATGCAATGGAGAATTTTGTGCTTCACGGTGAATGTTATTTTGAAGCTACCAATCTGCAAGACAAGCAAAAATAGATTATCTTGGCTTCTAGCCAATTGGATGGAGTAGCAAAGCTATGGTGGAGATTCCGAGTGGAGTGAGTTGAAAGACAAATTGTTGCACCAATCTTGATGTGAGTAGTATTCAAGAGTGCAATAATTAGTCAATTCCAAGTTATAAATGCCACACAAGCTGTACGGGATAAGTTGGTAGAGTTGAAACAGATTGGCTCCATAAGAAGTTACATAATGCAATTCCAAAATAGCATCATGCAAATTTGCAAATATACTGGAAGGTGAAGCTATGGATCAATTTATGAAGGGCTTGAAGTAAAGAACCAAATTAGAAGTAACCATGCAAGAGCCACAACACTTGGAGGAAGCCATGCGGTTGGCCAAACATTTTGATTCCTTGGTTGCAACAACTTGGTCTTGAACTCAACCTCCACAGAACCTACTGATACACTACACACGGGTGGAAGAGTCGAAACCAATGGAGATTGATGACATTCAATGGAGACCACTTGGCATTGCAAATAGAGAGAAACTTTGACAAATTGTGGTTGTTTTTATTATCACCAATTGGAACATCGTATCGTTGAATGTCCACTCAAGAATGGGTGACCTCAACAAGTTGCCTAGATCGAGTTTGTGGAGCAAAACAATCAAGGAAACAAGGAATCCCAATAGGAGATTTTGAGCCGCCTACTAGGAGCTTGATTAGTTCCAATGGGATTGAAGGCTTGACCTATGCAAGTTTGCTTCACTTGCAAGATATCTCAAGGTTGTACAATTTTGGTTAATTCTTAAAGTTTAGAGAGAATTGTATATCTATGAAAGTAGCAAAGGAATTGGGTATTCCTATCAAACCAGTAATTGGAAGTAGATTGATGATAGCGGATGGTAGAAAGGGTTCTACATTTTGTATCTCACATTTGTTACCTTCAAGATTTGGAAGGAGTATTTGGAGTGTATGAGGTTTGAAGTGGCACCTCTACATTACAATGTCATTCTAGGACTACCTTGGCTTGGATGTCATAAGATTCAATTTTATTAAAGCTGATGACAAATTCAAGTACAACACCAAGATAGGAATTTCCGATTAGGTTGTCTGGCACCTTTAAGTAAGACATCTAAAAATAGTCAATCCCAAGATGGGAAGTTTGGTGAGAAGGTAGCCATAGAGCAAGCCTTGAAAGGAGATGAGTCACAAGATGGGAAGTTAACTAGGAAAGCAACCATGGAGCAAGCTTTGAAGAAAGAAAGTCTCTAGATGGGAAGTTTGTTAATGAAGTAGCTATAGAGCAAGCTTTGGAGGAAGATAAGTTTGTTTTTGCGATGTGGATCAAGTTGATTGCACAAGGACAATCTGAGGAGAGCCAAGAGCCTCATCAAGCAATGGTTGATCAAGCAATGGTTTAGGAGTTTCCGGATGTGTTTCTAGATGATCTGCCAAAGGGATTACCTTTTTATTGTGGTATGCTCTTCAAGATTGAGTTATTGCCAAGGAGTACTCCATGAGTAGACCAATCTATCGGCTCTCACCAAAGGAGTTGGAAGAGTTGCAGAAAAAACTTATAGAATTGTTGGAGAAGGATTTCATACAACATAGCACCTCTCCTTGGGAAGCACCGGTACTATTTGTTCCAAAGAAGGATGGAGGACTTTGTTTTTGTATTGATTATTATGGACTCAATAAACAAATAGTGAAGAATATATATCCCTTATCTCGGATCTATGACTTGCTTGATCAATCAAGCGGAACACAATACTTTTCCAAGTTGGATCTTCATAATGACTATTGGAAAATCTCCATTGATGGGGAAGATGTGCAAAAGACTACCTTTCGCACAAGGTACGGACATTTTGAGTGGAGAGTTCTACCTTTTGGGCTCACTAATGTTCCAATAGTCTTCATGGATCAGATGCATTGGGTGTTGGATGGACTATTGGATAAGTATGTGGTAGTGTTCTTGGATAGTATCTTAATCTATAGAAAGATAAAGACATAACATGTGAATCATGTGCAAGAAGTCCTAAGACAACTACAACAATGGAAAATTTAATGTAAGAAGTCAAAGTGTGCCTTTTGGCAGAAGGAACTTACTTTCTTTGGTCACAAGATCTCATCAGAGGAGATCAAGATGGAAGAGGAGAAAATCAAAGCCATTATTGATTGGCCTACTCCAAAGGATGCTACAAAAATATGGGCATTTAATGGATTGGCCGGTTTTTATTGACGGTTCATCCATTATTGTAAAAGACCAAAATCAAGGAGAGAAATAGTAGAATGGAAACTCACATTGGGACACTTGAATGAGGGAAAACTCCAAATGCCTAGCATGAGCTTTGGCCTTGGTATTTATAGGTAGCATATAAGCCACTTGAAGCTTCTCAAGAAGCTTCCTGGAGCCGCTTTCTTGGAGTGCAAGCCAAGTTAACTAGGAAGCTTTTCAAGAAGCTTCCTTCTAGAAGCCGTCTACTTGGCGTGCAAGTTAAGCTAGTTAGAAGCTTCTAGAAGCTACTTACTTAAGGTGCAAGCTAACCTAACCGAGAAGCTTCCCAAGAAGCTTCCTAGATATTTCCAGAATATTCTAGGCTAATTTGTCTCATGTGCTACTTTGTGAGCCTGATTGACTTTGTCGCTAAACTCCATATTGTTATAATTATTATGCTCATGTGGGTACACCATTGATGACCTCTTGGACAAGCACTTTAGCTTCCAATGGACCACCAACCACAAATAAGCATTCCAAAAGCTGAAACATATGGTGTCTTCAAGGCCCATTCCTCAACCATATGATCCTCAACTACCATGTGTAGTTGATTTTGATACTTCTAACTTTGCAATTAGAGCCTTGTTGCAACAAGAATTTTCTAGATGGACTACATTCCATTTCCTTTGTGTCTCGCTCACTAAATATGGTTGAAAGAAATTACTTTGCTTGAGATCAAGAACAATTTACAATGGTATATGCCACCAAGGTATGGAGGCATTATCTCTTGGAGAAACAAGTGATCATGCAAATTGATCACAAACCATTGTTGCAAACCTTAAACTTGGAACACATGAAGAGTCAACATTGTTGATGGGAGGAACAAATCCAATTTTTTGACATTAAACTTGAGTATAAACCAAGTTGGTTCCATGTCATCCTTGATGCTCTATCACAATGACTTGATTTGAAGTCTCTTCCTCTCATCACGGCAGCAATTATGATGGTATCAATTGACTCCAAGGTCCAAAATGAGTTTCGGTTAGCTCTACAACAAGATCCCTTCTTCTAAATGGTACATGGTCATCTTACATCATACAACAAGGAGTACAACACCTTCTATTTCAGTGAAGGCTTCTATTCCATGAGGACCTGATCTATGTTCCAGCCAAAGGTCATCTCCAACTTGTGCGCCTTCAAAAAGCCCATGATTTACCAATAGCTGGTCACATGGGTGTGGACAAGACCTTGGGTACCCTCCAACGCCAATGGTAGTGGCTCAACTTCACATGAGATGTTTGGGATTTTGTATGATTGTGTGAGAGCTACCAACGTTACAAGGCCAACAACCAAAAGCCGAGTGGAATCCTTCAACCACTCCCCATTCTATCCACTCAATGGGAACACGTGAGCTTGGATCTCATCACATCCTTGCCCAAGAAAAAGCAAGGACACACAACAATCGTGGTGTTTGTGGATAAGCTTAGTAAGCAAATTTACTTTGCACCAACCTTTGATACCGTGGATGCTCCAACCTTAGCGCAAATCTACTTAACAATGTCTTCAAGCATCAGGGGATGCCACATGTACTCATCTCCAATTGTGATCCTTGATTCACCGGGAAGTTTTGGCAAGCACTCTTCTAGATACTCAGCACCAAGCTTGCTTTGTCCACGGTCTATCATCCTCAAACTGCTAGACAAACCAAACATGCAAATCATACCTTGGAGGATATGTTGCGTGCCTTTGTCAATGTCCACCATACCAATTGAGATGAATGTCTTGCAGCTACAGAACTTGCCTAGAATAATTCCAAACAGCCACCAAAGCACCAAATTTTCTCCTTTCTTTCTCAATTTTAGCCAAGATCCACTTGTTCTAGATTCTCTTCTTGCTCCTCCATCTCAAGTCCCTCATACTTCAAACTTCTTGACCACCATATCCCAATCTCTCCAACAAGCGAAATCTCACCTCCTTGTTGCTCAAAATTGTCAAAAACAATATGTAGACCACCATCATCGTGATCTCACCTTTGAAGTTGGTAATAAAGTCATGCTATCCTCTAATAACCTACCCCTCCCACTTGATACTCAAGTTCATAAACTCGCCTCTAATTGGATAGGACCCTTTGATGTCATCCAAATCATCTCTCTTGTTGCTTATCAACTTGCCTTACCTTGTCATATGCACATCCACCCTATCTTTCACATTTCCAAGTTGAAACCCTTTGTCCTTGACCCATCTTCTTTTTCCTCTCGTGTCCAACCTCCTCTTCCTCCTCCCATCCCTATCAATGGTCATGAGGAGTACAAAGTTGATCATATCCTTGCACGTTGCCACATTTGACAAGGACGTCAACAACATACGGAGTACAAGGTCCTTTGGAAAGGGTATCCCCTTCATGATACCACATGGGAACCTCCTTCTCACCTCCAAAATGCACAAACGGCCATCCAGGAGTTTGAAGCTTGAATGGTGACAAGGACGTCACCAACTATCGTGGGGGAATATGTAACAATATGGAGTTTAACAACATAGTTAGTAAGGCTAACAAAGTAGAGAATAAGCCAAATTAGCCTTGAGTATTCCAAAATTATCTAGGAAGCTTCTTGACTAGCTTAACTTGCACCCCAAGTAGGTAGCTTCTAAAAGCTTCCAACTAGCTTAGCTTGCATGCCAAGTAAGTGGCTTCTAGAAGGAAGCTTCTTGAGAAGTTTCCTAGTTAACTTGGCTTGCACTCTAAAAAAATGGCTCAAGGAAGCTTCTTGAGAAGCTTCTCTATAGCCTTTATGCTATCTATAAATACCAAAGCCAAAGCTCATGCTAGGCATTCAGAGTTCCCTCACATTCAAGTGTCCCAATGTGAGTTTCCATTGTCATATTTCTCTACTTTGTCTTGGTCTTTTACATTCAAGGTAAATTTGGTTTCATGTAGTTTTGAGAATGATTAAGGATATTTTTAGGTCTTTATAGAGCATCAAAATGGGTTCCTCTACCCTCATATTAGGAGTGGTTTTTAACCAAGAGGTTAAACAACAAAAAATAAACACATTGCAACTTGTGATACTTTCTCTTCACTTCTAGTCATTTCCAACCCATATCCTCATGGGATCCTCATTTTGGGCTACCACCATTGACTTTGTAAGATACTTTAAAGCTTGTCCATACCCATGTGATCAACAATAGGTAAGTCATGGGCTTCTTGAAGGTGCACAAGTTGTAGATCAACCTTGGGTGGAACATAGATCTAATTCTCCCAGAATAAAAGGGCTTTGTTGAAGGAGAATGTGTTGTATTCCTTATTATATATGGAAAGATGATCTTGTACCATCTGAAAGAAGGGGTCTTTGTTGTAAAGTGGTTGTAAACTTGATTTGGACCTTAGAGTTGACTGATATTATCGTTGTGATGAGAAGAAGAGACTTCAAATTATCACGTCATCTTGATAGGACATGGGAGATGACATGGTCAAACAATTGTAGCTGTTTAGACTAATATAAGTAAGTTTGAGGTCAAAATTTTTTAGTTTTTCCTCCCATTGATGATGTCCACTCTTCATGTGTTTTAAATGTAATGTCTACAATAAGGTTTTGTGATCAGTTTACATGATCACTTGTTCCGTAAAAGATCATGTCTCCATACCTTGGTGTCAAATACCATTGCTAGTTGTTCTTGATCTCAAGCAGATTAATTCCTTTCTATGTTGCTTAGTTGGCAAGACACAAAAGCGACGGGATGTAGCCATTTGGATATTCTTGCTGCAACACAACTCCAATGGAAAAGTTACAAATATCAAAATTAACCACACAAGGTAGTTTAGGATTATATGGTTGAAGAATGGGTCTTAAAGACACCATATGTTTCAGCTTCTTTGTGCTTGGTGGTCTATTGCAAGCTTGAGGTTTTCCCCAAGAGGTGGGTCAATAGTGCAGCTACATGAATATAGTAATGGATGAATCGTTGATAAAATCTTGCCAATCCATTAATTGCCCACACTTTTGTGGTATCCTTTGGAGTAGGCCAATCAATAATGGCCTTGGTTTTCTCCTCTTCTATCTTGATTCTCTCTATTGAGATCTTATGACCCAAGAAGGTAACTTCCTTCTACCAAAAGGCACACTTTAACTTCTTGTAGTAGAACTTCCATTGACGTACTTGTCTTAAGACTTCTTGCACATGATTTGCATGTTCTTGTTATAGATTAAAATATCATCCAAGAACACCATCATGTATTGATTTAATAGCCCATCCAACCCAATACATCTAATCCATGAAGATTGTTGGAGCATCAGTGAGCCCAAAAGGTAGAACTCTCTATTTAAAATGCCCATACCTTATGCAAAAGGCAGTCTTTTGCACGTCCTTTCCATCAATTGGAATTTTCCAATAGTTGCTTCAAAAAACCCAACTTGGAGAAGTATTGTGCTCCACCTAATTGATCTAGCAAGTCATCAATTCAAGGCAAAAGATATGTATTCTTCATTATTTGTGTATTGAGGCTATGATAACTAATACAGAAGCAAAGTCCTCCATCCTTCTTTGGAAAAAATAGTACCAATGCTACCCAACAAGATGTACTATTTCATATAAAATCCTTCACCAACAACTCCGTCAATGTTATTCAAAGCTTATCCAACTCCTTTGGTGAGAGTCAATAGATTGGTCTACTCATTGGAGTACTTCTTTGCAAGAATTTAATCTTAAATGGCATACCACAATTGGAGTGTAACCCCTTTGGGAGATCATCCACAAACACATTTTCAAACTCTTGAACTATTTGATCAACCATTGCTTGATAAGGCTTTTGGCCTTCCTCAGATTCTCCTTGCATAATCAGCTTGATCCACATTGAGAAAATAGGTTTATCTTCCTCTAAAACTTGCATTATGGTTATTTTATTGACAAATTTCCCATCTTTGGATTGACTATTCTTAGGTGTCTTACTCAAAGGTGCTAGACAATCTAATTGGTCATTCCTAACTTGGTGTTGTACTTGAATTTGTCATTGGGTCCAATAAAATTGAACCTTATGATATTCAAACCAAGGCAAACCAAGAATGATATCATGGTGTAGAGGTGCCACTATAAACCTCATACACTCCAAATCCTCTTTTCCCAATCTTGAATATAATATGATGTGAGGTACGGAATGTAGAACACTTTTTACCATCCATCACCATCCATCTACTTCCAATTAATGGCTTGATAAGAATACTTAATTCTTTTATCAATTGCATGGACATCCAATCCTCTAAACTTCCAAAATCAACCAAAATCTTATAATCATGATTAAATATCATACCCTTGCAAGTGAAGCAAACTTTCATAGGTTGATCCTTCAATTCTTATTGGAACTCATGAAGTTCCCAGTAAATGGCTCAAGTTCTACTACTAAGATTCCTTATTTCCCTAATCATCACGCTCCATGAACTCCATTTGGGCAAATTTGTTGGGGTCGTCCATTCTTGAGTGGACATTTAACAATGCAATGCTCAATTTTGCAACAATAAAAGCAATCATTACTTTTCCATAATCTTTCCTTATCTGTAGGGCCAAATGGGTTCCATTGGATGGCATCAATCTCCATTGATGCCAACTCCTCCACCCATGTGTATAGTGTAGAGCCAAATGGTTTCCATTGGATGGCATCAATCTCCATTGGTGCCAACTCTTCCACCCATGTGTATAGTGTGTGTAGGTTCAGTGAAGGTCTAAGTCGAGACCAAGTTGTTGCAACTAAGGAATCAAAGCACCTTGCTTATTGCATGGCTTCCTCCAAGTGCTTGGGCTCTTGCATGGTAACTTCCAATTTGATGTGTGACTTCAAGCTCCTCAAAAATTGATCCAGAGCTTCACCTTCTAATATATCTAGAGTTTGCATTATGGTATTATGTAACTGAATGATATTGCTTCTTTCTTCTTACACCATCTCCTTCAATTCTGCCAACCTATCTCATGCAACTTGTGTGGTATTTATAGGTTGGAAGTGCCCAATTATTGCACTCTTGAATTCTTCACATGTTAAAATTGGCATAACAAACTACCATTCAACTTGCTCCACTTGAAATTGCCACCATAGTTTTGCCACTCCATCCAATTGGCTTGAAGCCAAGAAAATATATCTTGGTTCATCTTAACGACATATAGCTTCAAAATAACATTCATATTCAAACAAAAATTTCTCCACTACGCCTAGGAGGTTCTTGCTTTGGATTTCAGAAATCAGATTTTCTATTCTCCTTCTTGAAATGGTGCTTTTTCTACATGCTCTTGTCATTGATGATCTCATTCTTCCAACAATGGAGTAAGGTACTCAACTTAATATTGCATGGCAATGATAACTTTGGGTATTGCTACCATGGCTACTACTCTATCAAACTACATACAGTTTATCTAAGCTAGCACATAGATGCAACACATCCATTGCTCTCCATAAGTTACAATCTGAAGTACCAAGGGTTCATCCAACAAGGTGATCATATTCAAAAAAAATTGCCCAAAGCATGAGATGATGAATTGTGTGAAATGATACTAGGGTAATACATGGACAAAAATTCTCCAATGGTTTAGCAGAAATGGATTTGGTGGTTCATAAATTCCATCCATTCCATTCTTGCTCTAATACCAATGTAATAGACCAAGGAGAGAAATAGAAGGATGGAAGATCAAAGTGAAAGATCACATTGAGACTCTTGAATGAAAGAAAATCTAAATGCCTAGCATGAGCTTGTGCTTTGGTATTTATAGGGAACATTCAAAGCTCTTGAGAAGTTTCCTTAAAGGTGCCTTCTTAGAGTGCAAGCCAAGCTAATCGGGAAGCTTTTTGATAAGCTTTTTTCTAGAAGCCGCCTACTTGGCATGCAAGCTAAGCTAACTAGAAAGCTTCCCAAGAAACTTCCTCCTAAAATTCATCACTTGGGATGCACATTATCCAATACTTGGAAGGCACCAAGTAGCTTCTTAGATGCTTCTAGAATATTCTTATAACTCTTGGCTAATTTGGCCTATTTGCTACTTTATTAGTCTCGACTAACTCATTTGTAAACTCCATATTGTTACACCTTTGATGTTAATCCTATCTTTTGTTTGACTTTTTGGTGGTGTAGGCTCTTCTTCTTCCACTTGCTCTTCTCCTCCAAAGGCCTTCATTCTTTTACCTCGATTTCTATAGGTTCTTTGCACTTGAGTATTGGGCCTTTGGCTTTGGGTACCTCTTCTTCCTTGGGCTTTTATAAGTACTTGCTCTTTATACCCAAAGGTCCCACTTTATTTTCATGTGTGCCTTTGTTGTTGGAATGCACTTCTGGCCAAAAGGTCTTCTTCCTTATTTGGTTGGGGTTGATGAAGCTCTTCTCTACTTGGTTCCTCTTTGTTGGTGCAAATTATGCCTCTTTTTGTTGTCCATCATCCTCCTCCTCTGTTGAAGATGATCCCACAAGTGTGAGTGAGTTCTTCTTTTCTTGTTCCCCTTCACTGTGAGTGCCTTTGGCATGTCTTCTAAAGACACATCAACCACCAAAGTTTTATTCCTTGTCCTCTTCATTTTCACCTTTGGTCTTGCAGGTGTTGCTCTTTTCTTCTTGTTGTATCCAAGGGTATTACCTGCTTCTTTAGGCACATATTTATTTGTGTGAGAGTAGGTCATTCTTTGTTACTTGGATAATTTCATGACTGCCTTGACAATAACTCTTCAAGTTAGGTTATGGTACCAACTGACCTTCCACCTATTATTAATCTTTGGTTATTGAAGAAGGCCTTCAAAACCATATCTAAGTTCATGTCTAGTCAACTCCAATAGGTCTCTAACTTGAGGTTAGCTTTCTAGTGCTCCTAAATCCAAGCAAACAAGTTTCCTCTAAAGTTGACACTACCAAGATCCTTCTTCTCTCTAATTTCTTGGATCATCTTTGTGTGACTCAATTCTCAATTCCATAGCAAGAAGCCAAATTTATTGCTACAAATTACTTGTGCTCTACAATGCAATGCCCATCTATTTATAGCATGTGGTTTGAAAATGATCTAAGGCACTCATCTAGGTTGCCTTTGTGCTCTAACCATGTTACATCTTCTCACCATATTACTTCTAGATCTCTTGAACAAATGCAAATGGAAATTTCTAACGTGCAGGTCTATGAAAACTCAATGCCAAAGATGGAGGAAACTCTTAGTTGCTTTAGGCTCGTAACCAAGCATGTAACTAAGTTTGATGTGCAACATGTGAAGGATTTCTAATGAGGCCCTGATCATATAACCTTAGTTGTCTATTACTTGTCTTCATTAATTGAGTCATGGTTGAGCAATCTCAATCTCCACATGTGAGTGCTTCATGCATACCAATGGTTCTTGATAGTAATTATTTATCTACGTGGTAGTACATTAAAACCATTGTACTTCCTTTGGGGCCAAAGGTCTTACAAGGCAAAGATCTTTGGGCTGAAGGTTAGCGGTGGTGAAGGTTTTTGTTTGTGTACTCTTTCCGTGTTGATTTTCCTCAAGCTCAACCCCTTTGGATTCATTTCTTTCGTATGCACTTCTTCCTTTGTGCTCATTCTTCTTACCTATGTTGCTGCCTTTGACTCCAAAGGTGAGTAGTATAAAACCACTTTCTAGCCTCAACAAGCATATAGCTAAGCATAGCCTTAAGAAAAGAACATAAACTAAAGAAAAATAATAATTTTGCAAAGAGTCTGTAACTACATAATCCATAATAATTCAAATCTATATATAGTATAATGTTCTACCTACATCTACTAGATATATGCTGAATATTCAAATTCTATTTACCTTTGGATTACATAATTAAACATTAGTGTTTGTTAAGTAAGAAAGAGAGGCGATTGTGTAGAAAAAATGAAGGATGGGAAGATCCCATCAAGCCACACAAGGGAGAGACAAAAAGGTAAGATGGGGTTGTTTAGTGTTCGTATACCTTTGGATTACATAATTAAACATTAGGGTTTGTGAAGTAATGTTAAAAGCTTTCAGTGTAGATAATTAATTTTTTGATAAATTACTCTACTTTGAGAAATGATCGTTGAAAGCTATGAAATTATTTTAGAAATAATTACAACTATTATGAAACTTGAACTTACTCTGTCCATCATGATAAAATGGAATATTTTTGCATGAAGATAATTGTTTCAGTTACTAAACCTATATATCAAATAACCTATTGTATATATATATATATATATATATATATATATATATATATCTCTCTCTCTCTCTCTCTCTCTCTCTCTCTCTCTCTCTCTCTCTCTCTCTCTCTCTTCATTTAACTGTTTTAATAATATAGAAAATTAGGCACACATACAAATTCCATATCTATATGAGTAAATCTCAAGTATTAGAAGTAACTATATTGTTTTCTTATATTAGGATTAATATTTTATTTATTTCTCTTTTCTAATAGATCACTATGAATTTGAAATTAGTACTGGAATTTTTTTGTATTTATTTGAGTTATATATTTTTGTTTCTAATAAAAATTTTGCATCTTAGTTGACATTCCAAATAGTTTTTGTGCAATAAAATATTATAATTTATAAAATTTATTCAATATTAAATCAATCTATCTGTCCTTACTAATGAGAAGGTCCTTAGATCTTAAAATAAGGATTGAATTGGTGATTACTGTAGAAAAGATGAAATAACCAAGGTGAAATCTGAATAATATATTTGCACTAAAAGTAAAATACAAAGGACAATCACCAAGATTATTAAAGCATATTTATAAAAAATTTGTAAAGTTCATTGCACATTAATCCATATTTACAAGAATTGTTATGAATATAAAGAATAACTTTCTTTCCTACCTATATAACCTAATTTTAGCTTTAATTAGCCTGACTAAGGATGTGTACGTGTAAATGAATCTAATGAACTTTACAAAATCTAACATCACTACTTGCTAATCTAAATTGAATGGAAAGCTTGGTTCTAAAGAGATAGTTCATGAGGTTATTGCTCTATTTTTTTGTGTTGATTAGGTATTTTAACCTTCTTAAATTATATAATATTATATTTAGAATAAATTTAATTATTATCCACATATTTTCTATAAAATAATAATATTTAATAAAATAAATATTATTGTTCAAGATTATGATTTTAGAGATAATATCTAGAGAAAAGCTCTTTGTGAAGAGAATAATATATAATGAAAATGAAGGAATTATATTTCTTTCTTGATTCCTTCTTGCATATTCGAGTGGGAAAATTTTCCAATTTATATATCTATTAAAAAATTATATATACCATATATTTATTCATTTTAGAACAAGAGAAGGATTGGAAGACCCTATCAAGCCATACAAGGGAGAGACAAAAGAGTTAGAATGGGGCAAAGCCCCAATAGTATTCGATATGAGAAATTTGATTTGTATTTTAGAAAGTATAAATAAAAATAATATCATTTAACTAAATAATTACTGATAAAAATAAAATACCAATACTAATACAGATGACTTATCACATAATAATAATAATTATTATTATTTTATACCAAAATAAAGAATTTTCTCCTTGAATATAAAAGAAATGTAATAACATTCTTACTCTTTGAAGCTAAACTATCATTACACTTTGTTGATTGCTAGAAAATTATAATTTATTTATAAATCATCTACTAACATTGATGATGAAATCTTCCTTGTTAATTGAAATAAAGATTCACTAAGATTATAAAGTAAACACTTTAAAGAATTAATTAATTAAAAAATATTGACTTAAAATTATCTGAATTTTCTTCTTATTTATGATATATGTTGTACTCTTAAAATATAATTTTTTGCTAATGTTGAAATGAAATATATTATTTCTTACACTATTTTTAAATATGAGAACAATTAATTTTATTTAATAAATCAAAGTAATTTACCATATTTTCAAGATCATATAAATAATCTAAACTGTAACTAAACTTTGATATAAATTAATCTATTCAAATTCCTTTCTTCTAAATAAGATCATCAACATAAAAAATAATAGGTTTAAAAAATAAAATACACTTCAAGGGATTCCAATATATCATATTCTAATTATGAATGTATAAATATTTGAGAGAGAGAGAGAAATATATATATAATTATAATTATAATATTCTATATTTCCATTTTAACTATTCTATGTTATAATTTTGAGCTATTTTGTTACATTTTGGTATAACTAAATTTTAACCTTTTTATTACCTGATATATATACAGTAGAATATTTTCCTTAAGTATACAAATATATTCTAAAATTTACATAATTTATTTTCTTTTATTTAATTTATAAAAATTCACATAAATACTTTATTAACCTTATAAGTTTATAATATTCTATTATGTCATAACAAATACAAAAGGAACTTCCATATCTAAATAAGAATAATGTATCGCATCCTCTTCAAAAATAAAGTGAATTCTTTTTAATGACACTATGGTTTTGAGATAGTCTTGAAACTGATACCAAGATATCGTGTAAAATTAAATAATGACAATGATTAATATATATTTACATAATTTCCAAAAAAATTATAATTAAAATTATTTTTCAATATCACATTACTTAAGAATTAAAAATAGAAGAGAATCCAGGGCAATTTTATATTATAATTTTTAACTTGTGTATGGTACTTCTTTTCTAAGTTATTTGTCATAAATTAAAACATTTATATAAAGGTGATATATATGCTCACGTACATAAAAGGCACTAACTTACCAATAGATGGACTAAGGGAATATGGTAACTTAAAATCTTAAATCTTACGTGGATTGGAGATAAAATACAGATTTGTTGATAAATTATTGATACCTTGAAAGAGATATGGAAATCAAATATCTGAAAAGAAAAGAAAAGGCATATTTTTTCTTTCGTATAGGTAAATAGTTACGATTTTATGAAATCAAGTTCCGTAGTATTATTTCTCAGTCAATGAAGATTCTTAAAAGTTTATTCAAGTAATATAAATAATAAAAATATATTTAAAATTGATACTCATTAAAGAAGAAAACCCTTATCGACTATGACATAGATATAATAATAAATAATTTTCTAACTGACTATTTTCTAACTAATATTGGTTTATTATTCTCTTCAAATCAAATAGCAATTGATTTTTTAATTCCATGCAATTTCATGAATTTTTATACGGGTCCACGACAGTAGAGACAAAAGGAATCTTGAAATTCTCCGAATAAATACAAATTCAAAACAATAAAGTGGCATATCGAAAGGAAAAGAGAGGAGGAGAAAGGAAAGGTAAGCAACTTGTGACCACACTCTGCACTGAGACCGATAGAACAAATGGTAGATCCAACGGCTGTCCCCCAATCGGAAGCCAATTCGAGGGTAGAGCTTCCAGCCATTATCTGGTTCATGTTCTATACCCCGGTCTGACACGCACCGAGTACCAGCGGACGTTCCTGCATTCACGGACCGCACCAGGTAAGGGGTGGGGTGGGGCTAGTTCCTGATAAGACGAGGAACGGTGGTAAATGTTTGACACCTGCTGCATGAACCTGGATACGATCGATGGACCATGAGGGATGGATTGGATGCTCTTTCTGTCATCTCAAACGGACGGGGGGACGGACGATGGATCGCGTTGATCCATCCATCACTTCTTCCACTCACTTGTTGTCAAGAACTAAGAAGCACGGGCCTCTCAACTAGAGCTCGAGAGCGAGAGGGAGGGACAGATATCTTCCTCTGTAGGACTCGTTTGCCTTCGTTATCGGTTTCTCTGTTGGATTCATCGATTTAGGTGAGGGAGCAGTATCGAGGCAGGATGGCAATGAGACAGTTTTTCTCTCAGGCAGCCGGTGCCCTTAGGGTACGGTGCGCAGCGCCAGGGCATCCTGCTCTTTCCTACGCCGCAGTTCGATCATTTTCGACTGGTAAGCTTTGCATTTGTTTCCGTCTCGGCTTTGTTATCGCTTTCTCATCTGTTCGTGCGACTACGATCTGCAATTTCGGTTTAGTTTGATCTCAGTAGTGAGACAATTTAGATCGAAAAATAATGCTGAAAATTGGAGGAAATCTTACAGGTTTCGCTGGTATGTCGTTTAGTGAGGACGTCGGAGTTCTTAGAACTCTCTTCTGATGCTTTCAAGTCTCGTAGTCTAGTTTAGAATGCCGGGCTTTTAACAAACTCTGCTCGAAATGTCTTGCCGAAAGCCGACAATGTACCGGCAAAGTGTACTGAGATTTAACAGCTAGTTCTCACTTACTTCCTTGTGCGCTCAAAGCTGATCTTTTCTGTTCCAAAAGGCGCTTCTTGAGCTGCATACGAGGAATCAACGCTCGGAACGTGTTCTGAATCCTTCTTTTTGACTGCCACGCTATACGTTTGAGTTCCGCGGAGGAAAAAGTGCTGAGATTACATTCCTTCCTCGTACAGAAAGTTGTTGGAAGCGAGTACACCATCACCGTAAAGTGTTGAGTGACTTACGTATAGGTTCTTCAAATTGCACGGATATTTCTTCACATCGGGGACAACTCATAAATTCTGGTGTTTGCAGTTCTGCAGGAGCTGAAATACGCGAAATCTCACGAGTGGGTGAAGGTTGAGGGAGATGTCGCCACCATCGGCATTACTGACCACGCACAGGTTGTTTGACCTTCAATTTACTCCATGTTGCTGGATTCTCGCAATTTAGTTCCTGTTTCCCGTTTCCTGCTTCCTGATTACTTACTGGCAATTGGATCTTGGCCAAGTAAGTCCACGAACATGCACCCGATTAGCTGCGCCTTGTCAGTTTCCCATCTCTTTTCCAATTCGACTAGTGTGCTCAGATATACGTGAGTTGGTGCTGACGGTAGTTTTCTTTAATCACAGTCGGAGCTCGGAGATGTGGTTCACGCTGAAGTGAACCCAAAGGTCGGCGACGCCATAGAATTCGACACAGCCTTTGCTGTCGTGGAGAGTGTGAAAGCCGCAAGTGACGTCATGGCTCCAGTGTCTGGAACAATATTGGAACTCAATGCCGAGTTAGCAGAAACTCCCAGTTTGGTGAGTTGAAGCGAATTTTTCTGTTGGCATCTCGGCATCATGATTTATGGACACGCAATATCTTGGTTATCTGTTGGTCTCGGGTCTGATATTTCGATCATCTCAGGGAGTGTGTTGTCTGATCTTCCCGTTCTTCGTTTAGTCTGGAAGGCTAATCGCTTTCGAGCTTAGGACTTCATTTGCAGCTGAGCCTGACTTTTGACTCAATAATGATCTTGCAGGTGAACGACAGTCCTTTCGAGAAGGGTTGGTTTGCCAAGGTGAAGCTTACAAAGCCGTCAGAGTTGAACGAGTTGTTAGATGCCAAGGCCTACGAGGAGCACGTCGAGGCTAGCGCCCATTAAGCAGAATGAACAGCTTTTATGGCCATTCATTCATTTCACTCTCTAGATGGTTTGTTCTTCTGCGGCTTACTTTGGATTTGCTACCAATCAACTACAGAGGTAGCCGTTCTAATGGACAGATAGTCACACTCTGCAAATGTGCGAGGACTCTGCATTGAAGTAGTTCCATATCCGGGGGTCTTGAAACCGTCGCCTATTCAGACGTATCCTGGCATTCTGAAGAGTAGGGTAGAGCTTCTTGTACACTTAAGGTCTTTCACCATAGAACAACAGAACATGGACGAATGAATGGCTGGCTTTGGTCTTAGTCATTGTGCCGTCTGGCGTTCAGTAATACCCAGGCCATTTAGGATCAGAACAAAATCAGCAGCTGAAGCTTTGGGCACAGCAGTAGTTTGTATAGCCTGATGAGATGTAAAGTTTACCTGAGGCTATTCTCACCAAAAGGCAATATCTCCAATGCAGTCGATGCGAAGAATACGGGGCATGATTGTCATCTCTATTCAGAACTTATAATAATCCTCCACGCACTGAAGATGGAAATCGCCTACATGTCATGAGCTTCTCACTGTGAACACGACATTTCAAAATGGCGGTGGAAGAAATTATACATGATAACTATGCACCCGGAGAAAATATACATGTAATTCAATTTTTTTACTTGACAGCACTTCTGCGCACGACATACTCGTTCTTTCGAAATAATAAATTTCCATGGCTTTTATACGATGGATGGCACTCTTCATTTACAAGTTTTAATTTTAAAATGAATTTTGTAGCGATTCGAGTTTTTTAATATGCTTCGAATTTTATCAACAGAGATTATTATCTTCAAAGGTATTCAATTTAATCATTTTCCTGAAACAAAGATGCAATCACATACTCCCTAGATTATTCTCCACCCTCAACACTAATTTTGAAAACTTGCCTTTTTCACATGATAGTTAAGTTTTCAATTGTCATTGCCCAGAAAAATCTGAGGCAGACAACACGTTTTGTGGTTTACCTTGGGTGAAAAAATTCATTCAAATTTCAGAATGTGATACGCTAATTGATAGCTCAATTTATGACCACTAATCTTTGACAAGTGGTGAATGGTACAGTCCTCCACCAGTATACATAAGCTACTCCTGAGCCTTGATGTTCAAGCGTCATCTGCATGGCACACTAAGGTAACCCGATACCTGAGGTGACAAAACAGTCAAGAAGAACGCACCCGGAGGCAAAGCAGGACGAGTGAAAAGCTCCGAGGACAACTCAGTCGGACCTACATGATGCTGATAAAACC
Organism: Lunularia cruciata; assembly: GCA_948567375.1. NCBI lineage: Eukaryota > Viridiplantae > Streptophyta > Marchantiopsida > Lunulariales > Lunulariaceae > Lunularia > Lunularia cruciata. Next base: position 48,701,090 of record OX419756.1, on the reverse strand, counting down.
CCAACTCGGGAGAATTGAAAGAATCTTCTACTTCACAATGTCCGCTCTGCCAGTGCAAAATAATGCGGCAGAGAAGACTGTCATTATACAAAACTTCATCTTGGAATTGTCAATAATGTCGACTGGTTACTAGAAATCCCCCACAGAGCCGGTGGATTAGGGGCCAACGACTACAACTTTGCAGGCGGCAGAATCTCAAGTGGTGGCATTTGAGGTACTCTAGAAAGCTCCGACCTTCTCTGCGTACTCAAACTGGGCGGTCAATCGATCGAGCTGTCCCTTCACACTCAAGTCCACTGATCTGGATCCATCCTTTCCAAACTTCACAATGAAGCCTGCAATCAACGAGGCGTCTAGTTCGTTCATTATCCTGACGTTTTTGGCACCGCTCAGGCTCTGGATCTTCTTGGCAATGAGAGCGAGCTGCGGCTTCTCGATTTTCACGGCAGAAATTACAGTGGCAAGCTGAGTCTCGGTCAAATCGAAGTAGATACCGGAGAACTCCTTGATGATGTCAAGGATCAGAGCAAACCTCTTCTTGTCAATAAGAATAAAGAGAAAATTCAACGTGTAGGTGTTCAATTTGGCATCCTCGGCCAAAGTCTTCAATATGCTCTTCTTCTTCTCCTCCACTACGACGGGGCTGACAAGGAACTCATAAACTTCCTTGTTCTTCAAAACCTCTCCGAGTTTCTCGATGTCCTGGTAGACTGCGTCCAAACTACCTTCAGACTGCGCAAGCTCAGCCAACGCGCTGGCGTACCCTCCCGCTGGGGTATCTGCCCTCATTGACACAACTCCCCTGCATCCCTTGCTTCCTGCTTCCGCTTGTGGAAGCTTTGACACCAAAGCGTTGTAGGTGAACGAGCTCAAGGACGCGGAAGTCGACAAACCTTGACACGAGACCGATCTCCTTCCCAACGAAGCGCGCGCCATAACTACTGGCTTGCCATTAGAGCTGGCCGCGCTGTCCATAACAACGGCTGCTCCGATGGCGCAAGCCCTGGCCGAGGCAACCTGTTGTAAAGCCTCCATTGCAAAACACTCTCGCGACAATTTCCTTGAGATCCGATGATGGAGATAGGATGAAATTCGGGGGCAATTTGGAATCCTCTCTTCCCTCTCAACTGAGTAGTCTCCAAGAGTCCAAAAACCACATGAGGGCTGCTGCAGTCACAAGTATCAATCCTTCAGCGTTAAGGTTAGGAGGAGGAAAGGAACGAAGAAGTGACGATCAGGTACTACTGGAAACTTGTGGCGAGTAACCAAGAATGGTAGCCTCACCACAAGATACGATAAAGGCGATAAGGCTAATGAAGATAGGACGCTGCGAATGTACACACCAATCGTTCTTGCCCATTTCTGCGTTCTTCTTTCCGGCCTTTCCCGAAAGTAAAGGAACTCGAGAGCTCTCTTCTCCCTTCGTTCGTTCCCTCACTCCGTTTGTTCCTCAAAGTCTCTGGATAATGTACTGTAACTGCGACTGCGAATTGAAGTCGATTCGGACTGTATAGCTGGACAACTGTGGCAGTCAAAGTTTTGCACTGTTCTGCACTGTACGGTAAAGCAGTGTTCTTGCATCGCGAGAGGACAGATGTCGGGGGACTTTGAGACTAAAATACAGTTTTTGATGGGATGAATTTACAGGAACAGAAATCGGATTATCTTATTAGCTCGTTTAGTTCTTAAGGACCGATATGGAAAATGTGGATGGCATGGCATGGCCGAAAGGGCATCAATCCTTTTGTCCCAAATTTGATGTTTAGTATTGTTTGGGAACTTATCAGAGAACAGTGATACAAGCGAAAATTTCCTTTTTCTTTTCGAATTGATTCCCAAAGCAAATCACCCATAGCTGTAATCAGTTTCTTTCTCTTCATTTCTCCTTGGTCCAGCGTGAATCTACGAAAAAATGTCTACTTCAGAATTGCCATCAATTGTTAATTTTATATGACAGGCTAGGCTAATCTTCTCACCAAAATCTTTAGTTAAAAAGTTCTAGTGCACTCCTCATAATGTTCGTTCTTCTGTGGCAATGGTCATCCTACCCACACCCTGCAGCACTCACAAGAATTTCAGCCAAGGACAATCATATCCTAGTATTACTGTTACTTACACCGCTGTCCAACTACACCGCCATGATGCGAGAACTTTTATTGTTGTCCATTAAGTTAGAAAAAAGGACTAGAAACCTGTATAGTTCGAGTGTCTGGTTATGGAGGATCTTTGGTGTCCGAAGCAATGAGTTGTTTCCATTTATCTTTACCAAATCAACCATTTTGTACGAGGCAATATAATTTGCATTATCTCATAATATCATGAATAGCAAAACCTTCATTTATGCGGAAAACTTGTTGCTGTTCTTTTGACCATATTGGTGGCAAATCTGAAGTGCTTTCCGCCTGGGTAGCTGTGAGAGTAGTGATGAAGTAAACAGTAGGACATCTTATCATAACAGTATACACATAGCAACAAGAACCCAGGAACCCAGTGAACACGGTGAATCAACTAATAAACTGAATCTGTTTCCGTGCATGCGCCGTCTTTGTAGTCGAGAAGCAAGCAAAAAGCTTGACAGGGGAGCCCTGCTATTTATTGATCATTGCACTTGATGCCGGGGAACTTCTACATGTTGGACTTGCTATTCTCATGACAATAATAGGGGCTGTTATCATAATTTAGACTATTTGATTGCGAGCAAAGCTGTCCGCGAAGCTCACAGGAAAAGAGGAAAAGAGGAAGAGAGCAGTTTGGTCATCAACAAATGGGCAGCTCTCCTCGCACGATTATGCAGTCCAGGATTGGCTCCGAGAGCTGACAGCTCCTGTGTACTCAGGCTGCACGTATTGTCAAGAAGGTGGAGAAGTCGAATGGTTTTGTCTACAACAGACATCATCTGATTCCTGCTGCAAGAGTAACCAGTCAGACGCCTCCTAAGTGGCACAAGAACTGTTGTATTCATTGTCTTGTTTCTTGATGAGTTAGACAAGGATGTATGTGCAATCTAGGTGTCCTTATTAAAAGTCTTAGGGGCTGAGCGGAACTAGAAACAATCACGTGTGCAGGTTCTGTATCAAGTACTCTAATCCTTGTCTTTAAACCATATAAGACAGATGTACTTACACAGAGAGAAGCTGATCCTGCCCTGTGGTCTTGCGGGCCATTGAATGAACCATTGGAGCAAAACTTCCATCAAGACAGAGAGGAGGCTGCATTACAGACCTGAAGATGAGCACTTTTTATTCCCGATTCACTTTGATCGGACATACTAGTGAGAACAGTTATCTTGAAATTATCTAATGAGACCACTATCAGATAGCTTTACTTACAGTGTCCGAGCCTTGGAGCTCTGTTACTTGCAGTCTTAGACTTTCCAGAGTTCTTAGAGCTGCTCGTAGACGTCTCGGAGTGTTTCTTGAAGAAATAACCTAGGAACATACGACTGACAAGTGAGGATATGCAGTTAAAAATGCATCACGGTTGCCTTGAACACCTTTTCAGCATTTGCAGCAGCTAATTACTCAGTGAAGCAAATCGAGGAGATACAATCCTTGAGGCTCCTTCCCTTAAAGACTACTTGATCGATAAACAATATCTAAAGATTTCTACTTCCGTGTTGCAAGTAATGCGTAAAGGAACAAACCTGGTCATTCTGTTCCGGTTCAGCGTTGGGATCTGATTGTTGTGTGTTATTGGTTACAAACGCTGAACATACAGCAGCCAGCTCTGGAGCTGTTAAAAGCTTGAATGCGCTGGAAGTAAGTGCCTTTGCAAACCACAACTCGTTCTCCACGTGATGAAGTCTTGAAACCTTAGACACAAACCTCAAATCTTAGTCATCCTGCAGGATGATGAAAAATAAACTGGTCGTATTGGCGACAGGACGCCCGATATCCCAAGAAAAGTTGTAGAAAAAGATCACAACTGGAATACAGCGTGAACTCAGAGACCTAACACAAGCTGACCGCCTCGAGAAGCAAAGCATCTTTGCATGAATATTCTAGCTATCTGCTTTTCCTTCGATGAAAGAGGTATTCTGAAGCCAAAATATGAGTATGTTATTACTTATTACGTGTGTATAGAAGTTCAGTCCACTTCCATGAATCAAGTATCAAATCAGACTTGAAGGTTAATGGCGGGAGATCTTACAAGGATTCCAAGTGGTTTTAAACGAGCATGTGCAGGGCCACTGGGAAACTCCAAAGTATCCGCCTTGATCAGGACATCAATCATTTGTTGACACTGGTTCCACACCGTTGTACCCCGTAAAGCTGTCAATCGTCTCAACAAGAGTGTTAGTGTTTCTTAGACGGTTCACAGCAACGCAAAGCAGAGCATAGCAGGATGAAGAATGAATACGCACACTCTGAATTCGTGTCATTCTCTTAGTGCTCCTTCCGAAATCATATCACTTATTCGTGCTGTGCCTCTCAATAAAAATGAAATTACACTTTTGTAGATACATATGTTCCTTCATTCTACAGGACATTTTGGCTGCCGGGTAGTTACTTGATTACTTGATTAATTATCTCGCTGCTCGCCATCTCTGGATTTTCTTTCAGAAACTTACATTGTGCATCCGGGAAGTTTAAGTTGTTACTTGCTTGATCCAAAACTTGAGAGGGCCCTAATAATATTGATGCCATTTCAGAGTTTAATGTTGAACTCATAGCGGTAATCTTCTCCCTATTTCTGACGCATAGTGCACTACACATATGAGCATCTTCCTCAAACAAAGGATCTAGACGTCCTGGCAATCAGCTGCAGTACCTTCTCCTTTGGTATGGATTCCGTGCTTCTTCAGTACTTCGACTATGTAACTACTTTTGGGGGTGCCTTTGGAGATATACGCCAGGTAGTCAGCGCGCTGCATACCACGAAGGCACAAAAAGCTTGTAGTCGATACATTGACTAGCATTTTGTACACCTTACAACTGTTGATAACCAAACATCCAAAGGTTGGAAAGTGGAGCTAATAAAGAACTCAATGAGGTTCCCTTTCGGAGAGCTTACAATTATTTTCCACTTCTCTCTGGACGGCAACGCAGGAACCTGTAGAATTTTTCCGGTGACTTCTTTGTATGTTGCATCCAATCGAGCCTCCTCATTGTAGACATTTGCCAGAGCACAAGCTATAGCGACACCAAAATCATTATAGTGAAATTCATTCAGTATTAATAGAATAGATCAAAATCCTAAACTTAGTTATTGACTGTTTACAGCACAGCGATGAAAAGTAATCATCGTTTGCCCATCTTCTATAGTTCCCGGTATTCAACTGGAGCACAAGCGCTAATGCCGAAATCAAGACTTGAAAACTTCAGTCGGTAAACTGGGTAGCAACTTGAATCACATAAAGTCCGGAACAGAAGTAAACTAGTGAGTTAAGCACGCATGTCTTGCAGAAACAACATAATTCGGACAATCCTCACGAACTTATGGGAAACGGTCTTCGGCTCAGAATTATATGTAGCTAGAGAGATCCTACATCATCGACTACATACAGTTGGATGTCTTGTACCTGGGACCAGTCTGAAGTAGTTATCTGTACAAAGTATCATGTAAAGAGCCTCCGAAGGACCTGGAACGACCTGCGCCAAAACAAATGGTCCATTATTTGGGGTAATCAACATAAGGACAAAACTAGGATCTGGATGCATCCAGCTTGCATCGAGCTGCAAGTACGGAAACAGTTGCAACCCTATGACAAATTAGGGCTTTAAGAGTTAAGCAAATACTGCGGACCTCAAAACACTAACGAGCATGATAGGAAGACCCCAAGAAAAGGGTTTCGATTCTTACAGCAAACAAGACACCAGGCAGAACACCACTGGCCCAAGGATCACAAGTACTACCAGCTGTAACATCAACCTGGGTGAAGATTACAGCATCCCGGAGCTTTAAAGCGTTGGAAGTATTTTTCTTTCGTAGTTCCTGTCAAGTCACGTCCACAATCGGTATAGATGGAAACTTACGGAATACCAATCATTCTAGGCTACTGGAATGTAGAATTCCAACTCCTTTGACAGCAGCCGCTTCTAGTAGACTGTTTAGGAGGATTCCGATACAGGCAGAATGTCCACTTCGTCCAGATCATCCGTGTAATAAGACAAGTTCTTCTCAAAAGAATTAACACAAGACAAAACTAATCATATACCGTCAATAGGTTTCAGAAGACAATTTACCTCCTTCAATAGGGGTTTCTCCAGGTAAGAAGAGAAACTTGATTCTATTATACTCCTGACCTGGCAGAGAACCAAGGGGGACGTCAATGTCGAAAACACAAAGTTGCGTAAGGAAACCATTACTCTTACAGCCTTCTAATTGAAGATGAAGATTGAACTCTACTTTAAAAGAGAAACATTACCTAAGAACTTCTTCCTTCCTGCTATATAAGTACATTGAAATAAGGACAATGAACAATGAAGGTGACTTGCTTTTAAAAATACCTCTGGAACGGTGTGCTTGCTCAGTAGGTTTAGCAGTAGGCTGTAGGTGGGCTTGAAATGCGAGGATACAGTACCCATGCTAGTCATTGAAGCCAAAATTTCTGCATCTTGCTGCTTGCTGTGCTCGTTTGCAACAAAGATCTACAAATGCAGCACATATTTCTTAGATTTACTACAGGGATATACATTTGCTACATAGGATGAAAAAACGGCAAGTTGTTACCCTTGATCATACATAAATTGGAAGGTTTGAAGAATGCTAAGTCCCATAAACAACAGGTCACATGCTAAATATGAGTCGAAAATTAAGTTACATAGCATTGTCTGAGTAGCACCTTAGGGGGATGATTCCGTTAAGTGAAGAAGTTTCTGAGGAATACACGTAAAGCGAAAGAAAAGAATGGACTTACAAGCTTTCCAGCGGAATCAAGCTCTCTACGTCCATATGTACCACCCAATACGAGCATTTGGCTGCAAAGTGAGGCACCACCGTCAGTTTTAGATAGACCTTTCCAGTATAATAAGGAAAATCGCTAAGAATGCGAATGTGGGTGTGATGTTAGGTTTGATCAGGACCCCTTTTCCTGGACAAGATGATTTCCATTACCACAAACTGGTGGAGTGACCCTTCCATGAAGGATAGGAAAGCGGATTCTTTACTGTACCTTCTAGAAGTACATTCTTGATCGTTTCTCAGTACAATGTCCTGCAATAAATATACCAGAGTTCGAACCGATATGTTGCTACTGCACATCATAGGGTGGGTTACAACCACGATATTCACCTACAGTAAAAGATCAAGGAAACTTATGAATGAGACACTACATCACAAACACAAAGCAAAACCTGCTCTACAACTGACACAGGTACCAAAACAAAGTTCATGGGTATATCCCTAACCGACGATGAAAAAAGATGTAACTTGGGTTCTACATCTACAAAATACTAGATAATAGATAATATACGTAGAAGATAACGAAGTGTTTCCAAAACGAGACAAGAGGAAGCAGGGATGATCATAATTCAACAAGGGATCATGAAAGAGAGATCATGGTGTCGCTTTACTTCATAATACAAGCGATGGAAAGAACATCTAATGATGACAAAAAATTGTTGGGCAATGCATGATGGTTGAGAACAAGAAAAGAATCAAGTAAGCTCTATCGATAGGTTGTTCCAACCAATAACAAAGTGAGTCATAATATCACCTACCAAGTTATCACGAACTAATCCTTTCACAAACTCCAACCAAGCCAGATGTTGCCCGTCATGAATAAAAGTAACACCCTCTAATAGACAACTGCGTACATCCTCCGTGATCTACAACAATCCAGAAATACAAATTGCATGAGTCAGACAGAGGAAATATTGTCTTTGACTTACATTCTATGGTCGAATCTAGAAGTCAACCATCATTTCTGTGGAACCTGAGGATATAAACTTGGGGAATGAATTGTACTTGAACTTACATACCATGGATTGAACTTGAGTATTGTCCCTAAGAAATTCTTGTATACGATTCTCAATGAGCGTCACGTGTACACCGTTTTCTCTCCGTGTTTGGATGAGCTGAGTACACGAAGATTGAAGAACATGGCAAGCCTTTTAGAATTACGGTCATACCTACATGGGATGTTCAAATTACTATCCTTCTACTGTATCGGTGCAGAAACAAGTTTGCCAGAAGTGAGAGGTAAGGAATATAAAAAATACCGATCTCATTGTACCTGAGTTGAAAACTTCATATAAGGAAGGCAATCGTCAATGCCTGCAATGGTGATTGCCATGGGGAAGAGTTCCTCGCATTGTTCAGATAATAACAACGATCTATCACACATTACAACAGTGAACTCAGACATGGAGCAAAACAAACAAACTTAATCTACGCTCTGCAGTTAGAGGACAAGAAGGGAAACATACTCGGGTGAGCCTATCTTAAGATCTATGTCTTTGTCTACTCTATTCTTGACTTATAGTACTTGTATTGACTGTTACAGTGCACAGGCCCAGATATCGCCAGAAATATGGAGAACGGAAATCACAACAGCTGAAATGAGGAGATCAACCTGAGGCTTAGCTTGCTGGTGCTCAACACGTCTGACTCTTTAGTATGCAAGGAATTTTCAGAGGTATGACTAAATAATTTGCTAACTGTTTCTAGTTTGGAGTCGGTGACAAGCGGATAGAGACCTGACAAACAACCACAAGAATAGGATTGTTAGGATCTGTAGCTTAAAGTTTCTCCCTGGCTAACAGCCACTAATCATAAAACAATTCGATGTCAAAAAACTTGAAAGTAAAACAATAGTTATCCTCTTAAGAAGTCAAACTGGTAGGAGATAGATGTCCTGAACATGAACTTCAAGCTGGAAGGAAAAATGCGAATACAATACAAGCTAAAATGGAGAAGTAAGGGCTTCTCACCAAGAGGATCACAGTAATAGTGAAACCTAGGTACTGGGTCGGATCCGGAACTGATCTAGAGTCCGGGGGAGGATGTCGACCACCAAGATTAGTTAGTAACCACGAAATGATATAATTAATACGATTAACAATGTAAATGACATCATACAATCGATGGAGAAACTAGGGAGCTACTTGGTTGACTAAACGCACCAGTTTACATTGGCCGTGGATAGAGTGTATCCAATGAACTATATCCTGGGCATTTTCCAGCGGCAAAGAAAGAGCAACGAGCTTGATCTGGGAACAATAACCATCTCAAGATGTCAAATTACACGTGTGAATGAATTGCTCAGACCTTAGTTCGAACCAGGTTAGTCTGAAATGATTTTCCAACATCAGCCATGAGCTGAGACGTTTTGGTTATAGATTGGATGCTCCAACATATAAAAGAACATCTCTGTGCCTCGAATTGTAAACCCAATAGCAGAAGCGAGCCCAAATGCTTGCATGAAATGCCAAAGTGGGAAGAAATCTTCTGGAGGAAAAGTCCATCTCCAGTAAACGGCTTACATCTAAAAGTAAGGGGAAAACACATAAAACACATAACACATAAAACACATAAAACACACATAAAACACATAAAACACATCCCGATATACCTTGTGAGCAAGTAGTATGATAGCCTCCTCCCACATACTCCCATACTTAACGTCACCAAGAGTGTTGAATTTATCCATCACGACAAGCATAATACCCTCCAGAAGTGATCCTTTCCCACCTTCTGTGTCGCGATTTCCCTCCCTCAAGACCTTGACCAGAGTTTTGAGGGTTGTGACTAATATCGCAGATGGTGATTGCATTTCGGATCCAAGAACCCCGACATATTCACTTCCAAACATTTTCTGCAATTCATATTCCAAAAGATAAGTTTCTCAGGCGTCAGCCAAATGTTGATTCGCACATCACCAAGAATATGGTACTACAATCAGAATTGGGCAAGCCGGACAGAAAACCCAACAAGAATGACGTAAGAGGAACAACGGGTGACGCTTCAACAAGAAACTAAAGATGAAGAAGTGGAGATTCTTTTGAGATGGCCTACCCGTTTAGGAAGGTGATAAAGATCAAACTTAGAGATCTCAAAGCGCAACTTACCAACATCAACCTCACTACCTGACATCAAGACCACTTGGAGAACATGAACCTTATCTTCACTCATGTACCGTACATAATAGTCTTCTAGCTGCTATCCTTTAGACGTCCAAAAGAATTTGATGGCCGGTACAACGAGCTGCTAAGTACAACATTAAACAAACATACGTCTTGTCTCCAGGCCTTACCACTTGAGGGAACAATATGAAGAACAGGGAAAGAGAGTTCCTTTGATTTATCTAACTGCTCTTGAGTATCGTGTTATAGAAAAGTTGAATTTCTGCGAACACAAACTGACTATACAGCGGAATTGCAAAGTCATAGAGAATCATGCATACAAGGCAGTACAGACAATATGAATGGGTACCTGATAATGCGCTAAGTGGCCTTCGAGTAAGTTTTCGGAAGGAGTCACAAATAGTGATCGTTCACTCTACAACCGTGTGAAACAACAATTCAGAAGCCTTTGCGGTGAGAATTAATACAAGCTGATTGATGTTAGACTGTATTTAATCGACAAGGAACTAAACTTTACCTGGTTAAAAAATAAAATCATAGAAAGGACTTCCCTATTAGGACCCGCTCGATTTGAATTCACAGTTGCCATTTGATCAATGCATACCTTGCGAAGAGCTTCACAAGTACATCGTGCAGCTACAACAGACTTGCCTGCACCACCAGGTGCACATAGAAGGATTGATGATTTGTTCGCTTGCTCGACTGCTTGATTCTGCGTGAATACGTCACGAAACTTAATATCTTTGCGATCTATTAAGTCATTGCAAGAACATTCAGTCTCAGCAGCTAAAATACGTGAAGGTAGATCTGTACTTGAGAGTTAATAAGCGACATACCTGCCAGTCATCCAACTGAAAAAGAAATAACTCTGAATGGCGTCCACCACCATAAGCTCCATTGCTGGTTTCCTCTTTAATTACATTAACTTCTCCGTTAACAACATGATGTACCTCAATATCCTCCACGTCCCGAATAACTGACGGGTTGGATTCCCCTATCCTCCCCTGATTGCCATTATTTATGTATTGCAGAAGGTCAGGTGAAACACGGTAAGAGCCAGTTCCAGCAGCGAAATTCTCTTCCATCACATCATTCGTTTCGACGGAGAATCTCATATCTGTACTTGAATCTGCATCTACTGTTGATGGCTCAAATCTAGGTGAGTTCTTCTCAGTCCCACTTCCATAAAGTGTGGTATTCCGTTTACTTCTTGATTGCCCCACCCTATTCCAGTCCTCCAGAAGATTCGCAAGTGATCTGGAGCCCACAGTATCTCGCCTACTTTCTTTACTAACTGCATTCTCTAAGGAGATCTGAGAGCGGTGCACACTGGTGTGAAAGAGCCTTGTGAAAGAGTCTTTCTGCTTTTTAATGTATTCTCCACCAGGAGAGACAACTGCCTTCTCGTGTCTAGAGGATTCTCGCGCTTTTTCATCCTTAGCAATGGCAAGCTCCTCGCTTTCACTTGATGAGTCACCACTTGCAAAATTGGAAAGCTGGAATGTTTCTTTGGCTGTATGTTTCGATTCCAGACCCGCAAATTCTATGTTGCTCATCTGCGGGCTACCAAAATCCGAAGTAACTTTGTTATAATTTATTCTAATCGAGTCCTTGAGATCATCCCATGGCAACTCGCCGTGCAGTTTGTCGCCAACATTTTCTGATATTTCTTCCTGTCCCTGTAGCAGGCTAACACCAGAGAAAGAACTGAAAGTACTTTCTTGTAAGAGACAAGGAACGACTTGGACATTCTGAGACGAAGCATTGGTCAGCACTTCACTTCTCAGTCGGAGTAAATCTCGAGGTAAAGACCTCTCGCGGAAGATTGAGTGTGTCGACCTCTCGGCATGCACGCGGATCGGAACCGTAAGAGAGCTTTGTTTCTGTAGTTCTCGTTCCTTGGCATAGGGTGAAGTGATTTCTTCTCTCAGAGTCGCTGATAAGTTGTACTTCTCTTCGTCTTTCTGATCCTTCTGTACTGTGCTATATTCCCTTGTAGCGTTTGTTTTCTTAGTCTTCAGGTTTAGTTTCACAGTATCTGCTGATTGTTTCCTGCTTCCTTTCTCCTTCTCCATGATTGAAAGCAACTGTAGAACCTCAGGGCAATCAAAACCAAAATGCTTTCGGCCATGTATTCGTATTTGGGCATTCAGCCCAGCGTGGACCAGAGCAAGAGCCCAAGCTTTAGAAGGACTGTCAGCCGAGTATGCAGACTTGCCGATCTCTCCCACCTAAAGGACACAAACCATCCCTCATCATTCATTGGAGCTTCCAGATACTATTAACTTGTCAAAAATGAAACAGATGATAGAGTGCGCAAAAGTTTCATCGAAGTTGAGAGCCTTGAATAAACCAACCCTGCTTTTTGGTCTCATTCACTATCCCAGACATTTTCAACGTATCAGAAGTCTGAGCTGCAAACAACTAACCACAAATTCTGGACCTTCGTCCCCTTGTTTGATCGTTTGTCTGAATTTCAAACCCTTGTATGTCTTGGTAGCTGTGTATCCCACAGGAAATGGATGCCGATGACCACAGCGACTGACAGGGATGCACAACCAACTCACTACAGCATGTCAGAGAGCAAAACAGAGACTCAAATTATAAGTATGAAGCTAAAACATTCCGTCTTAAGAGTTTCGGGTCAATCTACCAAATAACTCGAATTTCTGATCCAATTTTTTTTCTTTACGAGCTGTAACACATCCAACAAGTTAACATCTATTTAGCAGTTCGAGCCGGACCATTTTGAATAGTTTTCAAATTTATCTGCGTAGCCATGGGAAGTATGTGTACACACACCTTTCGCTCCAATATTTCTCATTTGCAGGATCTTCGTGTAGATATCCTAAGCTCTCGACAATTATCCCGTAAGTGACTTTCAGAGGTAGTTGCGTCGAAGTAAGGTTTCCAGTATCATCAACTGCAACCAACAACCCCAATGTTAAGCCAAAAATTTGGATATGAACTCACATCCTTCCCCAATGTGGACAGAGGTTTATGATGTGCGACGAAAGTCATACTCAAGAATACCCAAAGTTCAATTGGTCCTGGCTACGTAGCCACCAGTGATAATCAGCACATAATTGTTTGCTCTAAAATGGGTGATCCTCTGAAGCAAATAAACTTGCAGAAAGCGCACCAATTTCTGGAAAGTTAGATTACCTGTCCCTATTGCGAACTCAGAATCAGTGATTTGGTGGGTGGAGTTGGAGCGCTGGATGGCGGAACTACCTTGAATTGGGACATTGGTCCTAAATGGTCTACTCCCACTGCAGGCAGGAAGAACTCTCTTTCCGTTTCTATGTTCTTTCCACGCCCACCTCGTTAAACCCAGTGGCCAATTAGCTGCCGAAGGTTCGAGCTTTGAGCGTCTTCCCCAGTTCCATGACCTTCCTGCCGCATTCGTCAAGCAGAGCATTTCTGCATGACAGACGTAATTGGGAACGACCCCCTGCATCACTGCAGACTTACTAGTTTACAATCCATACAATTTCGTTGCACCATGAGGCACAAATCAACCGTGAATTCCCACTTTGCCAAGCCCAGCTGCGCGGGAATACTGCATGCTTTATCATATCCGACCTATCCGTTTCCCGTCGACGGCATAGAAGAGTAGAAAAAGCCTCTCTTGGCCCAACGAGCTTCATCAAAATCTCATCTCTTAAACCCTGCGCCGAAACACTCTAGGAATTATTGTAGACAAGTCAGTCTGTTCACTTGACCTCGAGCTTGTCAATCGATTGATTGGAGACAGCACCTGGAGGCAACATGGAGAATCTTTCCCCACTGTACCACTACCCCACAAACGCCATCGACACGGGTTGCCAATCTATGTGTGGGAACACTTTTGACGTTCTCTGTGCTTTACAGTGACATGGTGAAAGCCATTTGATTGGCCAGAGCGATTCTTCATATTTCTCTGGCCTCTGATTCCTTGGTTAAAGTAATATAAAATATGGATTAGAGTTCTCAGCACTTTAGTATCAGCAGTAAAGTTTCTTCCATTATCTTGCCTTTCTTATCCACTCTAGAGCCCTGTTTCTTCTGAAATTATGAAGCTTTTAAATTTTATCTTTGACTCAGTATTCTAATCCTTCGCACCTTCCGGAACTCCTTTCGTTGTAGTTTTCTCTCATCTTCAGGATTGGGACGGATCGAGTTCTATGTCTTGATTTCGATGATTGTAACTCAGCTCACATTGCCACTGAAGTCTTATGATCTGTCTGCTTTGTCCCTATCCTCATGACTCGCCTTCTGAACTCGGAATTTCTGCTTTAACATCCATGTAAAGCAACGTCCTATAGCACCGGGGCTAGTGTCAACTACACGAGCACCAAACTATGCTTTTCAAAACATCATGAGCTTTGACTTCGATCTTCCAGTTTTGAGTAGTTCCATGAATGTTTGCTGGGAGGCGCTGATCAATCAGAGCTTTATATTCAAAATCTCCGACATTCTGGACCTGCTGGTCTCATGTAACTACACTCACTAAGGCCTGCCAGACTAATCCAAACCGTAGTTCCTAAGAAGAGAACTACGTTCCTTGGAGCATCTTTGAGCTATCCCGGCGAATTGATTACTGCCAATGCGGGCAATCGCAACCCCAAGATTTTCTCCTAGTACGAGAGAATATCCTCTTTTCTTATGTAATGAGTAAGTGGTATTCAGTGATTGCGTATCTAGTGCTGCTTTCTTCATCCATACCGGCCAAATGGGAAGATGGACTAATCGCCTGAGTTCATGCGCGGGAAATGACGGTCTATGTAAGGAGGAAGATGGTAAATTAATGCAAAGAAGCATCCACGAACAGATAAAGGAATCCCATGTTTTCTTGTTGCAACACTAAAATAATAACAGTACGAGCTTCAAAACTTGTGCACGGAAGAGATTTCTGATCCCAGAATTGGCTGCTTACACTTGAAGGTAGTGAAGTCCACTACATTGACTGTCCTCCTGGTTGGTCAATTTGGTCTATATTCGAGAACATAACAAAACCAGGCAACTCATTTGTTACGACACAGTTAACAAAGTACTAGGAGACAAGATCAGGTTCCCAACGAGACAAGTTGAATGATCTTGGCCACAAGGCTAAGCCATTCATTCCAATACTTTCCCAAATGGCTTCACGATAAGAGACCCATCCACGACAAGTTCCGTTGTTAATCGGCTTGTTAAATTGCTCCGTCCTCGTTGTGCACGGAAGAAGAGGGGTCAGCTCCATCCTGGTCGGTAGAGTCAAAAGCTCTGCAAGAAAGGGACATTCATTGCAAATTTGATTATTTTCAAGTCTGTTTTGGCGACAAACGGGGTCGAGGTGGCATCCCCAGCATTAAAAGTTCCATTCGCTCCCGCAAATCAACGTCTCACCGTATGGGAGTAAGAAGCAATACAAACTGATGGACCTTTACTTGGTTCTTTTAGCAGCAGTGGGCAAGAAACTTCACTGTGCAAAAGGTTTAGTACCTTAGTAAGAGGATCATATCGCGATCGTCAGCAACACATTGACCCATCCATACAGGCAGGAAAGAAGGACTAAACCAATCAGACACAAACTCCGGCATGGGAAACAGTTGAATGTTGAGTGAGTAGTAACCGCTGGAAAATGTTCCTGGGTAAGAGTGTGCTCTTACCCAGAGTCTTGAAGAAATAATTCTTTCCCAACACGCTCCTGTAACGCAAGATGAAAGTTTCTTTGTCCAAATTCAGGACCCTTTCAGGCTTGACTGCAGGCATCTTTACTCGGGGGGTGAAACTGAAAGCTTCCACCTTCATCCAGTCGTGACAGCCATCGACTCAGTGAGCAACGATTAACCATCAAGTTATACAAGGGTGTAATATAAGAATGATTCTCCTCCATTCATCCTGCACCACCTTTCGGTCTCTTGAAATATGTGCCTCGACTGGAACCTGAATTATTCAGGCCTTTCTGACGGTTGTCACGTGGAGAATAATAAGTACCACGTCCTCCTGACCCTTGCACTTGAGGATTTTGCTCCTGTCGACTATGCCTCTCCCCACCTGATAAGTTGCCCCGACTTTGAGTCAATGATTTTCCATGCACATTGTCGCTGGCAGGTCCAGTCCCTGCCCGTCTTTCCCTCCAATTTGGACCTTGATTCTGACCTTGAAGATGAGCATCACTAACAATTTCAGAGCCTGACCTTCTTTCTCTCCAACTTCCACCTTCATTGAGACCTTGGATTTGACCTTGACCTTGACCTTGACCTCGGCCTCCTTGCAACCAGGCTTGTGGATCGACCCGTCTATACGAGTCAGAGTTTGATGCGTAAGAGGTTCGTGGTGGTGGCAGGTCTATGTTCACCATGTTATCGAAGGAGAGTATACATGCTATAGTGTAAACGGATGCAGCAAGCTGTGCTGGTAAAGTTTCCCGCGGATGTTTGATCTGAAAGAACACGCCAGAAACATCAGTTACAGCTCTACTGACATCTGAGTAAGAACAGCAAGAACTGTAACTGTCAAAAAGAAACAATATTCTCTTATACTAACCTTGAACGATATAGCTGCATTGAGTCGTTCTCTCAAGCAGTAAAATTGGGCAGCTTCAACAGCCGTGGCGGTGAAGCGCAGCCATCGATCAACAACTACAGCGACAGTTTTATCTGGTGCAGTCATGCATTCAGCCTGCCTATTGTCAACTGAACCCGCAGGCCTGACCACAACATCATCCTCGTCCTCACTGTCCATAAGCATCTCATCATCATCATCATCGTCCATGTCCATAGGAATTTCTTCTTGTGGGTCGAGCGGAGCGACCACCATTTCTGTTGCAATCATTATGACTGGATGTGGCTTCACGAGAGTGCTATTCCTTATATAGACTTGAGTTTCACCTCGTGTTACTTCATCAAACACCAGCAACAGATCGTTCGTAGAAGAAGTTTCGGCATAAGAGATATTTCGGTTGAGCTTGAAATTTTCTGAGTGTGGATGAATTCGGACTTTCTCGCCTCGAGAGGTTTGCACTACCGCTTTTTGACCATTTGGAAGAGGTGGCAAAACCACACCAACCATAGGATACATTCCCGCCGCCAACACAGCTCGCACAATGCCTGGATCCTTGGCATTGAGGCTGCACGGATGAGGTCCTTTGGGAATAAAGCCTTTCTGCACGAGTTCACTCTGGAGCTGTCTCCTCATGCCAGCAAGCATATTCATAGTGCCACCAGAAATAAAGTGCTGGGCGCAGAAGCGACCCTCCTGACCATGACCTTTCGCTTTGGCCACTTCCCAGCCATCGAATGCTGCAATAACGGCTAGATGGTCACTGTATCCACCGTATGATGCTGCAAGCTGTTGTTTGGCTTGGTGCGCTCGTTTCTTCTGATCTGGGGCCATTGGTAGCACAAATGGTTCTCGGTACCCCGCAGCACATGCAGCAGTTAACGCAGGATCCAAACAGTTAAGGAGAATGGCAAATAGGAGCATCTTGCTGGTGGATGGATGGACGGGTAGCGAACCCAGCTGCTTGCCAAGCTCAGTCAGTCTCTCATCTATAGTCAACGCTCCAAGATCTTGTAGCAGTAAAACAGCATTTCGCACAGCTAGATCAAGAGGAGGAGCTACAGCCTTACTGATAAAGGTCGCAATTTTACCGTTTGGTTCCAGCAGTTTAACCTGATCACAAGAGAAACACGAGTGAGTATATCTGCAGCACTAGATCGATATGAGCCAGAGCACATCTTTCCACTTCAGATGTTAATCTAGATAGTTTTTTCACCTTCTAAAGTGGTGGATATGCTTTTTCTTCTTCTGGTTAGTTGTTAATTACAGTATGACTCAAAAAGACTTGTGGTAAGGAAGGGATTAAGGGTCAAACCTGTAGACAGAGTTCTTCTAACGGAGTACGCTTGATTTCAGGAAGTTGAAAATCAGGAAGAGCAGCTGCTCTCATTCGCGAAAAGAGATGATAGCAAACTCCTGGCTGACAACGTCCGGCTCGCCCTTCACGTTGCTTGGCACTCGCTTTGGAGATCCAAGCTGTCTGCAACGTCGAAACATTGCTGTAGGGGTCATAACTTTTCTCCTTGATACGCCCACTGTCAATGACATATACTACATCGTCTATAGTGATAGCACTTTCTGCAATATTGGTTGCAAGGACAATTTTCCGGACTTCTGCGGGTGGCCGTTGGAAAACCTTTCTTTGCTCATGAGAAGGCACCATTGAATGTAATGGTAGTATTAGAAAACTTGAATGATCGCCAAAAACAGGTGACGCTTGTAAGCATTCTCTGGTCCTCATTATATCTTCCCATCCTGGAAGAAATATGAGAATAGCTCCATTTTGGTTACTACCCGTATCCTCACTGAGACCCCTACAGATACTGAGCAACAACCGTTCGATTAGACGCACATCAATCTCTTCTTGATCTACTGAGGCATGATACTTCTTGAGCAGCTCCGCTTCCTCAATTGAGGACATTTTCTCCTCTTGATAGTCATTCAAAAGTTCCACAACGTCTTCATGTCCGTGTCTCTTGGCCCAATCAAGGGCTGTTGCACCATCCTGCGAAACAATAGACCGTTTTGCCCCAAGAGAGAGCAGTAACTGCAAGTCATCCGCCCTGCCCTTACCAGCAGCAACCATCAAGGCAGTAGCGCCAGTTAGTGGGTGCTGGTAATCACATAAACGTGAGCTGGGGTCATCTGTGACGATTTGTAGCAGTAATTCAAAATCATCCTCTAGCCATGCAGTGCTAATAGCCTCGTCCATGACATCCGCATCCTCCTTACTTACGATAGCTCCTGCAGCTTGCAAGCTACTGCTCTCTGCCCCGCTCTGAGTTGCTCCCAGGACATCTTCCAAGTAGTAGGTACGGATCTGAAAGGGTATGCTAGGGTTTAGAACGAGTACTGAAGTGTAATTGTGGTTCAAGCGTTACCTATCTGCAACGCTCGAGGATACAGCTGACTGCTCAAGTTGAAATCAACTGGAAAACCTTCAAGAGTGTTTCCTTTTGCGACCTTTTGAAGCTACACAAGAAGGTTGTATGGAATGTAGTATAGAAAGTAGAACAAATGTACATCATGTTGCTACGAAAAAGAAAGAGAACAACAGAAGGAGAAACAAGTAAATGGCCCAACAAACAGATGTAGTACCTGTTTGGATCTAAAGCATAATTTTTTGAATTTCGAAATTCATGTTGCTGGATATTCCTCAACTTACAGGATAAGTAAAGCCAGGTACTCTGACGATTGGGCAGCCATTGAAGTAGGCAGAAAAGAGCTCCGCATCCAGCGTAGCACTCATTAAAATCTGCTTACAAAGTAATCGTCAGATATACGGTCCAGACTTACTGGCCAAAAGGTCGTGTCTGAGTGATGTATATGCATCACACTCCAGCTACCAGAGGGTCTTTAGCAAGCGCTACTACCATTGAGTCCCGTGAAAACCTTGCACGGCGTCGTGATGAACTAACCAGACCCTATTTTCAATTCTTGAGCATCGACCAGAAAGCTAGGGCACCATAAAGATATCCCACCAGATACGGATAGGATATCATCGCACAGACACTGCACATTCGGTAGCACTTACCAAACGCAAGTCTGGTCTCAAAGGTAGCAAATCCCTGAACAAGAAAAATACCACACAATTACAAATTCAGAGTAAGCCCATAAAGAGATAGTAAATTATCGAATTAAATTAAATGTTCCGCAGCACAAGAAATTACTTACCGGAGCACAACAAGAAGGAAGTCCGCGTTTCGATCTCGCTCGTGGATTTCATCCTGCAGCACAAGCATTTTCTTTTGAAATGATGGAGCAATACATAGAGTAAACAGCCTTTCAAGGTCAACCAAGATCAGCCTTATAATCAAAATTTTAAGGACATGAAATGCTGGATATGTGTAAGCATGTACATAACAAAAGAGCAATCCCCAAGGAGCATGCTACTTGGTAATTGATGTCGCAGACAGTCACTTTACCACAATAACATGTGTTGCATCTAATCCACATGTGTCATCCCACAGGCCATCCTCCGCAGTTTGCCCTCTTGATTGGCCGCCGGAACCAACAAGCTTTCTTAATAGAACACCGTTGGTACAAAACATTAGGGATGAGTGCTTGCCTCCCTTTGCCTCCAACCGGATCTGCCAGAAACGTGCAATATAAGTTATAACCAGGTATTGCCAACCCACTAGTCACATAGGCTTCTTGCTTTCTTTTAATTGATCCGATACAAGGATTTGAGGACGTCCATATCACACTGTCGATGTCTGCACAAACACCTAATTTGATGAGTACCTGATAGCCAACGGTGTCTCCTATCTGTTCGCCAAGTTCATGAGCGATTCGCTCCGCTACTGCAAGAAATATCAAGCACCAAAAGGTGAAAAAGGGCTTGACTTCCCTAACCAACTTTAGCTCCTGAGTTTATAGATTTGAGAAAGGACGATGCCAAAATGCTCGCTCCGTCAAGATATGAGGTCTGGAGATGTTGAAGGAGTAGTGCAAACACGACACTCCACTGGCACTGCCTCCCTGGATACCAACTTCAAGTACCAACTTCAAGTTGTTGCTAGGAGTTCAATGAGTGGTCTGGCAGCGGTAAACCGTATACAAAGTCAAAAGAAGCATCAAAGTAAGACCAGTTGCTTAAGGAACAAACCGGATGTCGCAGATATTCGCCGGGGCTGCGTGCAAAGAATCTTGCATGGTTTTCCTTGTTGCCACATATGGTTCAAAATGTATTGTGGGACCTGAACACGTCAAATAGTGTGTGCAATTAAACATGGGGACCCAGAAATGCATCTTGTGCAGAGCTCAAAACACAGTAAACGTGGCGAAAGAGCAATGCAAATGGTTGGATGAGATATATGATAAAAAGAAAACCAGGGAATGAAGTACAAACCTGAGTCGTCTTTCCACAACCGGTTTCACCCGCTATAAGTACAACCTGACTCATCAAGGACGGAAACTCGTGAGAAATGCCTGGAAATTCACTTTCTACTTCATGATAGATGCTTTCTGAACCTCTTGACCTCCCCCAGCAAGTTGGACATGAACATCGCCATCACCTATGACTGAATGCCAGTTCTTCAGATATAGAGCTTACCATCGAGTTTCCCTATTGTGATCTCAGACTTGAGAAATAACGGCACACTTCACATAGTGCATATATAACTAAATGCCACGCTCAATGAGTCAGGCTAACTCCTGTATATAATCCTTTGATGAGTACCTGGTTGTTTTCAACAGATTTTGTTATAAATTCTTTGAATGCAAAAATGGGTAATTTTTCCCTGCCTTCTGCAATCTGAAAACCAAGTGAAGGCAAGTCACATGGGTCAACAAACATAACGCGGCGTTAGTAAGAGCATATCGCACTGCCAAATGCTGGTTCACTAGATTTACCATCCACAAATCAGCCCCGTGCTGTGTGGCCATATTTTCTTTACTTCTGATCACAGTATTCTTGTCTCCTTTCCAAACTGTACATCTAATGCCAAAGATTGATCGCGAGAACCTATAAATGATCTAATATAGCTAAGATTGACAACTCGTGACACTGCACTCTCTCTTAAAATACGGTAAGAAGGAAATAAAACAACACAGCAGGTTTAGCAAACATCACTCGAACTCATAATGTCAGCGCACATGATGTAAAGTCCTGGGCAGCATGACCACTTAGCAGTTTCCAGCAACAAAAAATGGACCTCGAGATAGAACCTGTTGTAGAGCAGGCGTATGCTTCAACCGTGACGTCAGTTTCGAAGCTTGTTTGGCTACTTCAGTTGGCGTAGAAGCCATTGCGTGCCGTGAGGATGTGGACTTGCCTCGCATTGGGGCCTTCGGAATAGAGTTATCGCATGGTTGAGCAATCCTCTCCTTTCCTAGAAGCTCATCCTCTGAGGGAGGAAAATTCGTGAACAGTTCCACGACAACCTCTTGTGCTTCTGCTGAAAATGAGAGAGGAGAGGTTGTGGGCTGTCCCTTCCCTTGACTACCTGCTGGTTTTTGTACTGTAACCCGTCTCGCCTCACCCTTACTGCGAAACAGTGAGAAATTATAGTCAGATAGCAGGTCCTTAGAGCATAAATACAGATGCAGAATATGTAAAAACTGGTTGCTCAAGAGGTCAAAGACGGCAAGTCTCTACGGAACTCCTAGAACCACGGTAAAATTTAGAGAGTGTAGAAGGTACCCATGGCTTTTTGACTTGAATCCCATCCTCTTGCAGAACTCATGTACCACCGCTCTGTCATGGTTGCTCAGACCAGCCTCGAATGTCAACTCTGAACGTACACAGTGGACAAATTACTTTAGATGCACGGAGTGCAGTAGCTCATATGAATTTCCAAAATTTCAGGCTGTGGCCAGTTTCGAATACGTCAGGTACAAGTAAAGAGCGAAGAACTCAAGCCCTTAAGTGATGGCCAACGAAACGTATGTCTAGAATCATAAGCTGGTTAGAGTTTTGCTAATGACGTAAGGTCATTAAGCAAGTCTTAATGATTCATGTACGCAAGTCATTGATGTTCCAGTGTAGTTATAGCAGGCCATCAGAAACTTTTAAGCGCTGATACACAAACCTACTGACAATACAAGGTGCTCTTCATTATTAGTTTGAAGATGTTAAATGTATCATCGACCCCGTTTAGTTTGCAATCCCAATACATTAACTACATATTAGAAGCACTCCAAGTAGTTAAACCTCCTAAAAGCAGTTCATAACCATTATATGGATATCGCAGATGTCAACAGAAGGCAATGCAGAAACAGGTGCTCAAAGGTGAGCCGCCTATTAATGTATCTTTTCTGAAGATAATCACTGCGTTCTGAGAAGTGTGTTAATTTCCTGACCATTTCCAAATTCTCAGGCTATATTTGAACGCAACACTGGTGCAACAAATATATATGACCCTTGCCACAAGCAATTAGAATATGACCATCCGTGGCCATCACGAGAACTTGCATTTCAAGGTTTATACTCGATCCATACTCAAGAGCAATCAGGCCACCACCTTTAAGTCAACCAGCATACTAACCCTGCTTGCGAAACACGTCCATCAAAATCCAAACGTCGCTAGCCAAACAGGGGGTGATTGGAACACCTTTTCTTTTGCTCCCCTGCAAATCTAACATTTGCGCAAACATTCTAGAGAGACACTTGAGACGGAGTGATGTGAAATTCAAGCTCTGACAAATATCTTGCACATGTCAACTCCAATTTCTACAGCCAGAACAAATACCGCTAATTCTGAACTAAGTATTTATCAATATCCACCATAATCAGAGCATACCTTTTACATCACTGCTTCTGAATTGCTCTAAGCGTTCCGCGATACTGATCCGATCAGCTTCGGAAACAGGCCTCCAACCAGCTGACAATCCCTGTCTCCCTCCTCCTCTGCCTCCTCCTCCTCGGCCTCCCCTCCCTCCCCCGTCTCTCCCATTCATACCTCGCAATCAACTGCACAAATGTCCTCCTCCTCGTCGTGCTCCCTATTCCTCTGTCTCTACACTTCAAAATCGTCTGCCTCTCCTACAGAGATTCCTGGGAAACTACTGCCCAAATCTTCCGCCGCAATTGACAGTTTCTTCGATCCAGCAAACATGTGCCTTCCTTCCTTCAACTCCTCTCTCCTCTTTTCTTTGTCTCCCAGCGACGAATTAATCGACAGGCATCCTCCTCTGCAGTTTTCTCACGCCACTCCACCACCGGAGGAGAGGCAACCTCGTTTGCATCATGCCGTGGATTACTGTCCTCTCCTCCCGTGAAGGACTTTTCTCTCTTGTGACTGTCCCGGAAATGGCCTCCAAATCTGATTGGTGTCTTACCGGGCCAACTGAGCTTTCCGGATGTGGTTCAAAGAGTATTCAATTTGTTCGAAAAGGCGACCACACATGAAGGAAGGAAGACCCCATCAAGTACAAGAAGGAAGACAAAAGAGGAAAAAAGGCGACGGTGTAGGAAAAACGAAGGATGGGAAGACCCCATCGAGCCGTACACGGGAGAGACAAAAAAGGTAACATGGGGCTAAGCCCCATGTTTGTTGGAGGTAAGTTTGTTGGAGTTCGATATCGTTGCAGGGGCCGGTGGTGGTCTCATCTTTCCGACCTTGCAACCGCTTTACTTCAAAGCCTAAAGGTCATTACGTTTCTTCCAGCATTCTGTCCTACGTAAGCGAATCTCATCATCTCATCCATTACTGAATATTTGAGCGTATTTGAGCTTGCTAATGGATGTGACTGTGGAGGTTAGGTAAGAGAGAAGGGCTACTGCGTAGAAAACACGAGGGATGGCAAGACCCCATCAAGCCATACAAGGGTGAGATAAAATAGGTAAAATGTCAATATTAGAAATTTGCACTCTTGCTGAGAGCAAATTTCTGAACTATGCATGTTGTATAGTTTACAAACAATTGGAGCAATCGAAGAACTGTCACCTAGTGTAATTGCTCTCCTCTGGATTGTACCGGACATTGCTTTCTATAGAGCAATGGACACAAGAGACCTAAAATATATTGGAATTGGAAATATAAGTATTCTAAGTCAATGAAAAGGAAATATTAAACAAGAGAATTGATATTTTTATGCTCTTTTTATATATTTCCACGTCTCAAATAGATCATAGATGATAAGGATTATTAAATTGACCTCTTCACTTTACTAGAACAACACACCCTAGTCTGCACTTCTCACGACCATACACTATCATAAATCAAACAACCGACTCACACAAGAGTAATTGTGCCTTCACACAAGGTAAACTAGGGTAGGTCAAATTAATAAGACGAGAAGTAGATTTAACAAGGGGGAATTTACAAATGCATGCACAAAAATTTATACCAGTTACAAAGAGGGGTACAGTTTCTTGATACATGCACTTTTTCATAGGGGAATTTATGAATACGAGCACAAATATCTATAATATTTACAAAGAGAGGTCTAGTCTACTAATATGCACCTTTCAAAAAACTAGTTAAAGGGAGGCACAATTTCCTACTTGGCCAATGCACTCACCCCACCCTTCCTTTTCATTCTCTCGCACAATAGATTTCTTAGTTTTACTATGACACACCTCTTACAAGTCAAAGTACTTTTTAGTATTGCAAAAGAAGCAAGAGTAGCATGTTCAAACTACTCTTTTGCTATGTTAGCTCCCTATATATCCATAAGCAATAAGCCATGAAACATTTCCATTCTTGTCCAACAAGCAATAATGAGCGGAAGGCATAGTCTATGCATCTAGCAAGCAATGTAGCAAGTGTTGTGCAATCAAATGCATGCAAGTTTGAGTGTTTATAGACCGTTGGAAGGATTGTCTATTAATGTTGTTTCATTTACTGCACAAGATGCAACTTGCTTGACCTTTACAAAAACATTTCAAGTACATGAATGCAGTTTAGCAAAATTTGCAAAGCCTCTTGTTTCTAATGTTAAAAAGCTCATACCAAAAGACATCATCAATCTAGCCTGCTCTAAATTACTTGCAGAGATATCATATATGGCTGCATGGCATAGTAGGGAAGTGCACAAGAAGAGATCAGCCAATGAATACTACAATAGCTTCCAAAAAATCTCTTCACTCTTGGATGCTTTGCAAATTTCAAACCCAAGAAGTATAATAAAATTTCAAGTAGATTCTAATAATTGCTTCAAGCTAGCCTTTATATGTCTTACCCCTTGGGTGCAAGTAGCATGCTTTTCTTGCCATGTATACAAAATTGATGCATGTCATGCCAAAGGAACATACAAGGGTGTATACCTTGCTGTGAGTGTTCTTGATGGTGCAAGCTGACTACATCCTATTGCATTTGCTATAGCACTAGTTGAGAATGCAAAGAATTGGACATGGTTTTGTGGACTTATTATAGAAGCTATGGGATTCTGTGAATTCAAATACAATAACCATCATTAATGATAAAAAAAGGTACAAAATTGCATAAAATGGTGGAATAATCTTGAATGTTATTATCAATTATGTTTGATATTGTAAAAGACCAAGACTGAGGAGAGAAAACATAGAATGGAAGCTCACATTGGGACACTAGAATGAGGGAAAACTCCAAATGCCTAACATGAGCTTTAGCTTTGGTATTTATAGGTAGCATATAAGGCCCTTGAGAAGCCTCTTAAGAAGCTTCCTCGAACTGCTTTCTTAGAGTCCAAGCCAAGTTAACCAGGAAGCTTCTCAAGAACCTTCCTTCTAGAAGCCATCTACTTGGCTTGCAAGCTAAGCTAGTTGGAAGTTTCTAGAAGCTTCCTTTTAGAAGCTACTTACTTTAGGTGCAAGTTAAGCTAGCCAAGAAGTTTTCCAAGAAGCTTCCTAGATACTTCCAGAATATTCTAGGCTAATTTGTCTTATTTGTTACTTTGTTAGCCCTACGAACTTCATTGCTAAACTCCTTATTGTTACATATTCCCCCACCACTAGTTGGTGACGTCCTCGTCACTAGTGAAGCTTTGAACTCCAAGATGACCATCTGTGCATTTTGAAGGTGAGAAAAAAGTTCCTATGTGGCATCATGAAGGGGATATTGTAACAATATGGAGTTTAGTGACAAAGTTAGTCGGGCTTACGAAGTAGAGAATAAGACAAAATAGCCTAGAATATTCTAGAAGCATCTAAGAAGCTTCTTGGGAAGCTTCCCAACTAGTTAATTTGCACCCTAAGCAGGTAGCTTCTAGAAGGAAGCTTTTAGAAGCTTCTAACTAGCTTAGCTTACACGCCAAGTAGGCGGCTTCTAGAAGGAAGCTTCTTGAGAAGCTTCCTAGTTAACTTGGCTTGCACTCCAAGAAAGCGGCTCAAAGAAGCTTCTTGAGAAGCTTCAAGGGTCTTGTATGCTACCTATAAATACCAAGGCCGAAGCTCATGCTAGGCATTTGGAGTTTTCCCTCACTCAAGTGTCCCAATGTGAATTTCCATTCTCCTATTTCTCTCCTTGGTTTTGGTCTTTTACATTGGTATCAAAGCAGGAATGAGATGGATGGAATTTATGGACCACCAAATCCACTTCCACCAAACCATTGGGACTTTCATGTCCAAATATTACCAAAGCATCGTTTCACATAATTCATCACCTTGCGCTTTGGGCAAGATTTTCTACACATGATCATCGTGTCAGAGGAACCCTTGATACTTCCAGTTGTAACTTATGGAGAACGGTGGACATGTTGTATCTATGTTTTAATCAACTAGATAGATTGAGAGTAGTAGAATAGAGTAGTAGAGATGGCGGCAATACCGGATGTTATCATTGCAATGCAACAACAAATTGAGCATCTTACTCGATTGTTGGATGAACAAGACCAGCAACGACAAGAACAGATAGACAGAGCACCAGTTTGAGATGGAGAAGATCGCATTCGATTTCCGAAACCCAAGGTGTTTGAAGGTAAGAATCTCCCAAGCACAGTGGAGAATTTTGTGTTTGACTACGAACGTTACTTTGAAGCCACCAATCTTCAAGACAAGCGGAAACAAATTCTCTTGGCTTCTAGCCAATTGGATGGCGTGGCAAAGCTTTGGTGGTGATTCCGAGTAGAAAGAGCTAAACGACAAATTGTTACATCGATTTCGACATGGGCAGAATTCAAGGATGCAATACTTGGTCGATTTCAAACTATAAATGCCACCCGAGCCGCATGAGATAAATTGGTGGAGTTGAGGCAGATTGGCTCAGTGAGAAGCTACATCACACAATTTCAGAACATCATCATGCAAATTCCAGATATCCAAGAAGGTGAAGTTCTGGATCGATTTGTGCGAGGATTGAAGTCACAAACCAAATTGGAGGTGACCATGCGGGAGCCACAAAATGTAGAAGAAGCCATGCAATTGGCTGAGCGTTTTGATTCCTTGGTTGTGACAACTTGGTCTCGACCTCGACCTACACAAAGCCTACCAATACCACGAGTGGAAGAACCAGTACCAATGGAGATTGATGCTATCCAACAAAGACCACTTGGCATAGCAGATAAAGAAAGATTACGACAAAATGGAGGTTGCTTTTATTGTCGCCAAGTTGGACATCGCATTGTTGAATGTCCACTTAGGAATGGGCGACCTCAACAAGTTGCCTAGATGGAGTTTGTGGAACAGAATGTTTAGGGAAACAAAGAATCCCAATAGGAGATTTTGAGCCGCCTATTGGGAGCTTGATTTGTTCCAATGGGATTGAAGTCTTGACCTATGCAAGTTTGCTTCACTTGCAAGGTATGATATCTAATCGAGGTTGTAGGATTTTGGTTGATTTTGGAAGTTCGGAAAATTGCATGTCTATGCAAGTAGCAAAGGAATTGGGTATTCCTATCAAGCCAGTGTTTGGAAGTAGTTTGATGATGGCGGATGGTAGAGAGGGTTCTGCATTCCCGCACCTCACATCCTGTTACCTTCAAGATTGAGAAGGAGTATTTGGAGTGTATGAGGTTTGTAGTGGCACCTCTACACTATGATATCATTCTGGGTCTACCTTGGCTTGAACGTCATAAGGTTCAATTTGATTGGACCCGATGACAAATTCAAGTACAACACCAAGGTAGAAATTTCCGATTAGGTTGTCTGGCACCTTTGAGTAAGATGCCTAAGAATAGTCAGTCCCAAGATGGGAAGTTTGTCGAGAAGGTAGCCATAGAGTGAATCTGGAAGGGAGATGAGTCCCAAGATGGGGAGTTTGCCAAGAAGGCAACCATAGAGCAAGCTTGGAAGAGAGATGAGTCCCTGGAAGGGAAGTTTGTTAATGAAGCGGCCATAGAGCAAGCTTTGGAGGAAGATAAGTCTGTATTTGCGGTGTGGATCAAGCCGATTGCACAAGAACAATCTGAGGAGGGCCAAGAGCCTCATCAAGCAATGGTTGATTGGATAGTTCAGGAGTTTGCAAATGTGTTTCCGGATGATCTGCCAAAGAGATTACCCTCTGATCGAGGTATGCCCTTCAAGATCGAGTTATTGCCAGGGAGTACTCCAGTGAGTAGACCAATCTATCGGCTCTCACCAAAGGAGTTGGAGGAGTTGTGAACAACACTTACAGAGTTGTTGGAGAAGGATTTCATACACATAGTACCTCTCCTTGGGGAGCATCGGTACTATTTGTTCCAAAGAAAGATGGAGGACTTCATTTCTGTATTGATTACCATGGACTCAATAAGCAAACCGTGAAGAATGCATATCCCTTGCCTTGGATCGATGACCTGCTTGATCAACTAAGTGGAGCACGCTACTTTTCCAAGCTGGATCTTCGTAGCAGCTATTGGCAAATTCCTATTGAAGGAGAGGACGTGCAAAAGACTGCCTTTCGCACAAGGTATGGACATTTCAAGTGGAGAGTTCTACCTTTTGGACTCACTAATGCTCCAGCAGTCTTCATGGATCAGATGCATCGGGTGTTGGAGGGACTATTGGATCGGTCCGTGGTGGTGTTCTTAGATGATATTCTAATCTATAGCAAGACAGAGGTAGAACACGTGAATCATGTGCAAGAAGTCCTAAAACGACTACGACAATGGAATTTCTACTGCAAGAAGTCAAAGTGTGCTTTTTGGCAGAAGGAGGTTACCTTCTTGGGTCATAAGATCTCATTGGAGGGGATCAAGATGGAAGAAGAGAAGATCAAGGCCATTACTGATTGGCCTACCCCGAAGGATGCTACAGAAGTACAAGCATTCAATGGATTGGCCAATTTTTACCGACGGTTCATCCACTATTATGCTCACGTGGCTGCACCATTGACTGACCTCTTGGGAAAGAACTCGAGCTTCCAGTGGACCACCAAGCATGAAGAAGCATTCCAAAAGTTAAAGCATATGGTGTCTTCAAGACCCATTCTTCAACCATATGATCCTCAACTACCTTGTGTGGTTGATTTTGATGCTTCTAACTTTGCGATTGGAGCTGTGGTGCAACAAGAATTTCCAGATGGACTACATCCTATTGCCTTTGTGTCTCGCCGACTAAATACAGCTGAAAGAAATTACTCTGCTCAAGATCGGGAACAACTTGCAATGGTATATGCCACCAAGGTATGGAGGCATTATCTCTTGGGGAAACAAGTGATCATTCAAACTGATCACAAACCATTGTTGCAGACCTTACACTTGGAGCACATGAAGAGTCGGCATCATCGATGGGAAGAGCAACTCCAATTGTTTGATGTCAAACTTGAGTACAAACCAGGTCGGTTCCATGTCATCCCCGATGCTCTATCATGACGACCTGATTTGAAGGATCTTCCTCTCATCACGGCGGCAATTACAATGGTGTCCATTGACCCTAAGGTCCATAACAAGTTTCAATCAGCTCTACAACAAGATCCCTTCTTCCAAATGGTACACGGTTGTCTGAAAGCATGCAACAAGGAGTACAACACCTTCTCCTTCAAGAAAGGCCTTTTATTCCATGAAGACCAGATCTATGTTCCAGCCAAAGGTGATCTTCAACTTGTGTGCTTTCAAGAAACCCATGATTTACCAATAGCTGGTCACATGGGAGTGGACAAGACCTTGGGCACCCTCCAACGCCAATGGTGGTGGCCCAACATGACACGAGATGTTTGAGACTTTGTCCAATCATGTGAGAGTTGCCAACGGAACAAGGCCAGCAACCAGAAGCCGAGTGGACTCCTTCAACCACTCGCCATTCTATCCGCTCATTGGGAGCATGTGAGCTTGGATCTCATCACATCCTTGCCAAAGATAAAACAAGGACACACCGTAATTGTGGTGTTTGTGGATAAGCTTAGTAAGCAAATCCACTTGGCACCAACCTGTGATACCGTGGATGCTCCAACCTTAGTGCAAATCTACTTCGATAATGTCTTCAAGCATCATGGGATGCCACGTGTACTCATCTCCAATTGTGATCCTTGATTTACCGAGAAGTTTTGGCAAGAACTCTTCCAGATACTCGACACCAAGCTTGCTTTGTCCACGGCCTATCATCCTCAAACTGATGGACAAACCAAACGCGCCAATCGTACATTGGAGGATATGTTGCGGGCCTTTGTCAACGTCCACCATACCAACTGAGATGAATGTCTTGCAGCTGTAGAATTTGCCTACAATAATTCTAAACACAAAAGCACTGGATTTTCTCCCTTCTTTCTCAATTTTGGCCAAGATCCGCTTGTTCCAAATTCTCTTCTTGCTCCCCCTCCCTCTTAGGTTCCTCATACTTCTACATTCTTGACCACTATATCCCAATCTCTCCAACAAGCCAAATCTCACCTTCTTGTTGCTCAGAATCGCCAAAAACAATATGCGGACCATCATCGTCATGATCTCACCTTTGAAGTTGGTGATAAAGTCATGCTATCCTCTAGTAACCTCCCTCTCCCACTTGATACCCAAGTTCGTAAACTTACTCCAATTTGGATAGGACCCTTTGATATCACCTACATTATCTCTCTTGTTGCTTATCGACTTGCCTTACCTTGTCACATGCGTATCCATCCTATCTTTCATGTTTCTAAGTTGAAACCCTTTGTTCCTAACCCTTCTTCTTTTTCCTCTTAAGTCCAACCTCCCCCTCTTCCTATCCCTATCAATGATCATGAGGAGTACGAAGTTGATCGTATCCTTGCGCGTTGCCATATTCAACGAGGCCGTCGCCAACATACGGAGTACAAGGTCCTTTGGAAAGGGTATCCCCTTCATGATGCCACATGGGAACCTCTTTCTCACCTCCAAAATGCACAGATGGCCATCAAGGACTTTGAAGCTTCACTGGCAACGAGGACGTCACCAACTAGCGGCGGGGGAATATGTAACAATATGGAGTTTAGTGATGAAGTTAGTCGGGCTTACAAAGTAGAGAATAAGACAAAATAGCCTAGAATATTCTAGAAGCATCTAAGAAGCTTCTTGGGAAGCTTCCCAACTAGTTAACTTGCACCCTAAGCAGGTAGCTTCTAGAAGGAAGCTTTTAGAAGCTTCTAACTAGCTTAGCTTACACGCCAAGTAGGCGGCTTCTAGAAGGAAGCTTCTTGAGAAGCTTCCTAGTTAACTTAGCTTGCATTCCAAGAAAGCGGCTCAAAGAAGCTTCTTGAGAAGCTTCAAGGGTCTTGTATGCTACCTATAAATGCCAAGGCCGAAGCTCATGCTAGGCATTTGGAGTTTTCCCTCACTCAAGTGTCCCAATGTGAATTTCCATTCTCCTATTTCTCTCATCGGTTTTGGTCTTTTACAGATACCCTTTCCAAAGGACCTTGTACTCCGTATGTTGTTGACGGCCTTGTTGAATATGGGAATGTGCAAGGATACAATCAACTTTGTACTCCCTATGATCATTGATAGGGATAGGAGGATTGGGCTCGAGAGGAAAAGGAAGAGGGGTTAGTAACAAAGGGTTTCAACTTGGAAACATGAAAGATAGGATAGATACACATATGACAAGGCAAGGCAAGTCAATAAGCAACAGGAAAGACAATTAGGGTGACATCAAAGGGTCTTATCCAATCAAGGCCAAGTTTACAAACTTGGGTATTAAGGGAGAGAGAGAGGTAACTAGAGGATAACATGACTTTATCATCGACTTCAAATGTGAGATCAAGACGATGGTGGTCCGCATATTGTTTTTGACAATTCTGAGCTACAAGGAGGTGAGATTTGGCTTGTTGGAGAGATTAGGATATAGTGGTCAAGAATGTTGAAGTATGAGGAACCTGAGATGGAGGGGTAGCAAGAAGAGAATCTGGAACAAGCGGATCTTGGCCCAAATTGAGAAAGAAAGGAGAAAATCTGATGCTTGCTTTGCTTGCTTGGAACTATTCTAGGAAAATTTTGCAACTATAAGGCATTCATCCCAATTGGTATGGTGGACATTGACTAAGGCACATAGCATATCTTCCAATGTACAATTTTCATGTTTGGTTTGTCCATCAATTTGAGGATGATAGACCATGGACAAAGCAAGCTTGTTGCCGAGTGTTTGGAAGAGTGCTTGCCAAAACTTCCCAATAAATTGAGGATTGTGGTCAAAGATGAGTACACATGGCATCCATGATGCTTGAAGACATTGTCAAAATAGATTTATGCTAAGGTTGGAGCATCCACGATATCACAAGTTGGTGCCAAGTGGATTTGCTTACTAAGCTTATCCACAAACACCACAATTGTTGTGTGTCCTTGCTTTGCCTTGGGTAAGAATGTGATGAGATCTAAGCTCACATGCTCCCATCAAGTGAATGGAATGGCAAGTGGTTTAAGGAGTCCACTCAGCTTTTGGATGTTGGCCTTGTTGCATTGGCAACTCTCACATGATCAAACAAATTCTTGAACATCTCGCAGCATGTTGGGCCACCACCATCGACGTTGGAGGGTACCCATGGTCTTGTCCACACCCATGTGACCAGCTATGGGTAAATCATGGGCTTCTTGAAGGCACATAAGTCAAAGATCACCTTTGGTTGGAACATAGATCCGGTCCTCATGGAATAAAAAGCCCTCCTTGATGGAGAAGGTGTTTTACTCCTTGTCACATGTTGTAAGGCGACCATGTACCATTTGGAAAAAAGGAATCTTATTGTAGAGTTGACTGAAACTTATTTTGGACCTTGGAGTCAATTGACACCATCGTAATTGCCATTGTGATGAAAGGAAGAGACTTCAAATCAGGTTGTTGTGATAAAGCATCAAGGATGATGTGGAACCAACCTGGTTTGTACTCAAGTTTGATGTCAAACAATTGGAGTTGTTTCTCCCATCAATGATGTCGACTCTTCTTGTGTTCCAAGTGTAAGGTTTGCAACAATGGTTTGTGATCAGTTTGCATCATCACTTGTTTCTCCAAGAGGTAATACCTCTATACCTTGGTGGCATATACCATTGCAAGTTGTTCTCGATCTTCAGTAGAGTAGTTTCTTTCAGTTGTATTGAGTTGGTGAGACACAAAGGCAATGGGATGTAGTCTATGTGGGAATTCCTATTGCAACACGGCTCCAATTGCAAAGTTAGAAGCATCAAAATCAACCACACAGGGTAGTTGAGGATCATACGGTTGAAGAATGGGTCTTCAAGACACCATATGTTTCAACTTCTGGAATGCTTCTTTGTGCTTAGTGGTTCACTAGAAGCTCAAGTCCTTCCCCAAGAGATCAGTCAATGGTGCAGCCACATGAGTATAATAATAGATAAACCGTCGGTAAAAACTGGCCAATCCATTAAATACTTGTACTTTTGTAGCATCCTTTGGAGGAGGCCAGTCAATGGCCTTGATTTTCTCCTCTTCCATCTTGATCCCTTCCGATGAGATCTTGTGCCCCAAGAAGGTAACTTCCTTTTGCCAAAAGGCACACTTTGACTTCTTGCAATAAAATTTCTATTATTGTAGTCATCTTAGGACTTCTTGTACGTGTTTCACGTGTTCTATCTCTATCTTGCTATAGATTAAGATATCACTCAAGAACACCATCATGTACCAATCCAATATTCCATCCAATACCCGATGCATCTGATCCATGAAGACTGTTGGAGCATTAGTGACCCCAAAAGATAGAACTCTCCACTCAAAATGCCCATACTGTAAAAGACCAAAACCGAGGAGAGAAATAGGAGAATGGAAACTCACATTGGGACACTTGAATGAGGGAAAACTCCAAATGCCGAGCATGAGCTTTGGCTTTGGTATTTATAGGTAGCATACAAGGCCCTTGACAAGCTTCTCAAGAAGCTTCCTCAAGTCGCTTTCTTAGAGTGCAAGCCAAGTTAACTAGGAAGCTTCTCAAGAAGCTTCCTTCTAGAAGCCGCCTACTTGGCATGCAAGCTAAGCTAGTTGGAAGCTTCTAGAAGCTTCCTTCTAGAAGCTACTTACTTAAGGTGCAAGCTAAGCTAACCGGGAAGCTTCCCAAGAAGCTTCCTAGATACTTCAGGAATATTCTAGGCTAGTTTGTCTTATGTGCTACTTCGTGAGCCTGACTGACTTTGTCGCTAAACTCCATATTGTTACATATTCCCCCGCTGCTAGTTAGTGATGTCTTCATTGCCAGTGAAGCTTCAAATTCCTGGATGGTCGTCTGTGCATTGTGGAGGTGAGAAAGAGGTTCCCATGTGGCATCATGTAGGGGATACCCTTTCCAAAGGACCTTGTACTCCGTATGTTGGCAACGGCCTCGTTGAATGTGGCGATGTGCAAGGATACGATCAACTTTGTACTCCTCATGATCATTGATAGGGATAGGAAGAGGGGGAGGTTGGACTCAAGAGCAAAAGGAAGAGGGGTTAGGAACAAAGGGTTTCAACTTGGAAACATGAAAGACATGATGGATACGCATGTGACAAGGCAAGGCAAGACGATAAGCAACAGGAGAGACAATTTGGGTGATACCGGAGGGTCCTATCCAATTAGGGGCAAGTTTACAAACTTGGGTATCAAGTGGGAGAGTGAGGTTACTAGAGGATAGCATGACTTTATCACTGACTTCAAAGGTGAGATCTCAACAATGGTGGTCCGCATATTGTTTTTGGCGATTCTGAGCAACAAGGAGGTGAGACTTGGCTTGTTGGAGAGATTGGGATATAGTGGTCAAGAATGTGGAAGTATGAGGAACCTGAGATGGAGGGGGAGCAAGAAGAGAATCTGGAACAAGCGGATCTTGGCCAAAATTGAGAAAGAAAGGAGAGAATCCGGTGCTTGCCTGTTTGGAATTGTTCTAGGCAAATTTGGCAGCGGTAAGACATTCATACCAATTGGTATGGTAGACATTGACAAAGGCACACAACATATCCTCCAATGTACGATTTTCACGTTCGGTTTGTCCATTAGTTTGAGGATGATAGGCCATGGACAAAGCAAGCTTGATGCCAAGTATCTGAAAGAGTGCTTGTCAAAACTTCCCGGCAAAGCGAGGATCACAGTCGAAGATGAGTACGCGTGGTATTCCATGATGCTTAAAGACATTGTTGAAGTAGATTTGTGCTAAGGTTGGAGCATCCACGGTATCACAGGTTGGTGCCAAGTGGATTTGCTTACTAAGCTTATCCACAAACACCACAATGGCGGTGTGTCCTTGTTTTGTCTTTGGCAAGGATGTGATGAGATCCAAGCTCACATGCTCCCAATAGCTGATGGAACGGCAAGCAGTTGAAGGAGTCCACCCGGCTTTTGGTTGTTGGCCTTGTTACGTTGACAGCTCTTACATGATCGGACAAATTCTTGAACATCCCGTGTCATGTTGGGCCACCACCATTGATGTTGGAGGGTACCCAAGGTCTTGTCCACACCCATGTGACCAACAATGGGTAAATCATGGGCTTCTTGAAGGCGCACAAGTCAAAGATCACCTTTGGCTGGAACATAGATCTGGTCTGCATGGAATAGAAGGCCTTCCTTGAAGGAGAAGGTGTTGTACTCCTTGTCACCAGTTGTTAGCCGACCATGTACCATTTGGAAAAAGGGATCTTGTTGTAGAGCTAACCAAAACTCATTATGAATCTTGGGATCAATTGACACCGTTGTAATTGCTACCGCGATGAGAGGTAGAGACTTCAAATCAGGTCGTCGTGATAGAGCATCAGGGATGACATGGAACCAACCTGGTTTGTACTCAAGTTTGATGTAGAACAATTGGAGTTGCTCTTCCCATCGATGATGTCGACTCTTCATGTGCTCTAGGTGTAAGGTCTGCAACAATGGCTTGTGATCAATTTGCATGATCACTTGTTTCCCCAAGAGATAATGCCTCCATACCTTGGTGGCATATACCATTGCAAGTTGTTCCCGATCTCGAGCAGAGTAATTTCTTTTAGCTGTATTTAGTCGGCGAGACACAAAGGCAATAGGATGTAGTCCATCTGGAAATTCTTGTTGCAACACAGCTCCAATTGCAAAGTTAGAAGCATCAAAATCAACCACACAAGGTAGTTGAGAATCATATGGTTGAAGAATGGGTCTTGAAGACACCATATGTTTTAACTTCTGGAATGCTTCTTCATGCTTGGTGGTCCATTGGAAGCTCAAGTTCTTTCCCAATAGGTCAGTCAATGGTGCAGCCACGTGAGCATAATAGTGGATGAACCGTCGGTAAAAACTGGCCAATCCATTGAATGCTCGTACTTCTGTAGCATCCTTTGGGGTAGGCCAATCAGTAATGGCCTTGATCTTCTCTTCTTCCATCTTGATCCCCTCTGATGAGATCTTATGACCCAAGAAGGTAACCTCCTTCTGCCAAAAAGCACACTTTGACTTCTT
Organism: Lunularia cruciata; assembly: GCA_948567375.1. Lineage (NCBI taxonomy): Eukaryota > Viridiplantae > Streptophyta > Marchantiopsida > Lunulariales > Lunulariaceae > Lunularia > Lunularia cruciata. The sequence goes on along the minus strand of OX419756.1, from coordinate 48,663,911 downwards.
GCAGTAAAATTTCCATTGTCGTAGTCGTCTTAGGACTTCTCACACATGATTCCTGTGTTCTGCCTCTGTCCTACTATAGATTAAGATATCATCTAAGAACACTACCATGGACTGATCCAATAGTCCTTCCAACACCCAATGCATCTGATCCATGAAGACTATTGGAGCATTAGTGAGTCCGAAAGGTAGAACTCTCCACTTGGAATGTCCATACCTTGTGCGAAAGGCAGTCTTTTGCACGTCCTCTCCTTCAATAGGAATTTGCCAATAGCCGCTACAAAGATCTAGCTTGGAAAAGTAGCGTTCTCCACTTAATTGATCAAGCAGGTCATCGATCCGAGGCAAGGGATATGCATTCTTCACGGTTTGCTTATTGAGCCCATGATAATCAATACAAAAACAAAGTCCTCCATCCTTCTTTGGAACAAATAGTACCGGTGCTCCCCATGGAGAGGTACTATGTTGTATGAAATCCTTCTCCAACAACTCTGTAAGTGTTGTTTGCAACTCCTCCAACTTCTTTGGTGAGAGCCAATAGATTGGTCTACTCACTGGAGTACTCCCTAGCAATAACTTGATCTTGAAGGGTATACCTCGATCAGAGGGTAATCCCTTTGGCAGATCTTTCGGAAACACATCTGCAAACTCTTGAACTATCCGATCAACCGTTGCTTGATGCGGCACCTGGCCCTCCTCAGATTGTTCTTGTGCAATCGGCTTGATCCACACTGCGAATACAGACTTATCTTCCTCCAAAGCTTGCTCTATGGCTGCTTCATTAACAAACTTCCCTTCTAGGGACTCATCTCTCTTCCAAGCTTGCTCCATGGTTGCCTTCTTGGCAAACTTCCCATCTTGGGACTCATCTCCCTTCCAAATTTGCTCTATGGCTACCTTCTCAACAAACTTCTCATCTTGGGACTGACTATTCTTACGTGTCTTACTCAGAGGTGCCAGACAACCTAATCGGAAATTCCTACCTTGGTGTTGTACTTGAATTTGATGTCGGGTCCAATCAAATTGAACCTTATGACATTCAAGCCAAGGTAGACCTAGAATGATATCATAGTGTAGAGGTGCCACTACAAACCTCATACACTCCAAATATTCCTTCCCAATCTTGAAGGTAACAAGATGCAAGGTGCGAAATGTAGAACCTTTTCTACCATCTGCCATCATCAAACTACTTCCAATCACTAGCTTGATAGGAATACCCAATTCCTTTGCTACTTGCATGGATATGCAATTCTCTAAACTTCCAGAATCAACCAAAATCCTACAACCCCAATTAGATATCATACCTTGCAAGTGAAGCAAACTTGCATAGGTTGAGCCTTCAATCCCATTAGAACTCATCAAGCTTCCAATAGGCGGCTCGAAATCTCCTACTCAGATTCTTCATTTCCTTGATCATTCTATTCCACAAACTCCATCTGTGCAACTTGTCAAGGTCGCCCATTCCTAAGTGGACATTCAGCAATGCAATGTCCAACTTGGCAACAATAAAAGCAACCTCCATTTTGTCGTAATTTTTCTCTATCTGCTGTGCCAAGTGGTCTTCGTTGGATAGCATCAATCTTCATTGGTACCGGTTCTTCCACTCGTGGTTCTGGTAGGTTTTGTGTAGGTCGAGGTTGAGACCAAGTTGTCGCAACTAAGGAATCAAAATGCTCAGCCAATTGCATGGCTTCTTCTACGTTTTGTGGCTCTCGCATGGTCACCTCCAATCTAGTTAGTGACTTCAATTCTTGCACAAATCAATCCAAAGCTTCACCTTCTTGGATATCTGGAATTTGCATGATGATATTCTAAAATTGTGAGATATAGCTTCTTACTCAGCCAATCTGCCTCAACTCCGCCAATTTATCTCGTGCAGCTCAAGTGGTATTTATAGTCTGAAATCGACCAAGTATTGCATCCTTGAATTCTGCCCATGTCAAAATCGGTGTAACAATTTTTCGTTCAGCTCTTTCTACTCGGAATTGCCACCAAAGTTTTGCCACGCCATATAACTGGCTAGAAGCCAAGAGAATTTGTTTTTGCTCATCTTGAAGATAAGTGGCTTCAAAGTAACATTCACAGTCAAACACAAAATTCTCCACTGTGCTTGGAAGATTCTTGCCTTCAAACACCTTGGGTTTTGGAAATCGAATGCGATCTTCTCCATCTCGAACTGGCGCTCTGTCCATCTGTTCTCGTCGTTCCTGGTCTCGTTCATCCAACAATCGAGTAAGATGCTCGATTTGTTGTTGCATTGCAAGGATAACATCCGGTATTGCCGCCATCGCTACTACTCTATTCCACTACCCTCAATTTATCTAGTTGATTAACACATAGATACAACACATCCACCGTTCTCCATAAGTTACAACTGGAAGTATCAAGGGTTCCTCTGACATGGTGATCATATGTAGAAAATCTTGACCAAAGCGTGAGGTGATGAATTGTGTGAAAAAATGCTTTGGTAATATCTGGACATGAAAGTCCCAATGGTTTGGTGGAAGTGGATTTGGTGGTCCATAAATTCCATCCATCCATCCCATTCTTGCTCTGATACCAATGTAAAAGACCGAAACTGAGGAGAGAAATAGGAGAATGGAAACTCACATTGGGACACTTGAATGAGGGAAAACTCCGAATGCCTAGCATGAGCTTTGGCTTTGGTATTTATAGGTAGCATACAAGGCCCTTGAGAAGCTTCTCAAGAAGCTTCCTCAAGCCGCTTTCTTAGAGTGCAAGCCAAGTTAACTAGGAAGCTTCTCAAGAAGCTTCCTTCTAGAAGCCGCCTACTTGGCGTGCAAGCTAAGCTAACCGGGAAGCTTCCCAAGAAGCTTCCTAGATACTACCGGAATATTCTAGGCTAGTTTGTCTTATGTGCTACTTTGTGATCTTGATTGACTTTGTTGCTAAACTCCATATTGTTACACATACCTTGTGCAAAAGGCCATCCTTTGCACATCCTCCCTATCAATGTGGATTTGCCAGTAATCACTACAAAGATCCAACTTGGAAAAGTATTGTGTTCCACTCAATTGATCAAGCAAGTCATCAATCCGAGGCAAGGGATATGCATTCTTTATTGTTTGCTTATTGAGCTCACGATAATCACTATAGAAACAAAGTCCTCCATCCTTCTTTGGAACAAATAGTACCGGTGCTCCCCGAGGAGAGGTACTATGTCGTATGAAGTCCTTCTCCAACAACTTTGTAAGTGTTGTTCATAACTCCCCCAACTCCTTTGGTGAGAGCCCATAGATTGGTCTACTCATTGGAGTACTCCCTAGCAATAACTCAATCTTGAAGTGCATGCCACAATCGAAGGGTAATCCCTTTGGCAGATCATCTAGAAACACGTCCGCAAACTCTTGGAATATCTGATCAACCATTGCTTGATGAGGCTCAAGGCTCTCCTCAGATTTTCCTTGTGCAATTGGCTTGATCCACACTACAAAAATAGACTTTTCTTCCTCCAAATCTTGCTCTATGGCTACTTCACAAACAAACTTTTCATCTAGGGAGTCATTTCTCTTCAACGCTTGCTCTATAATTGCCTTCTTGGCAAACTTCCCATCTTGGGACTCCTCGCTCTTCAAGGCATGCTCTATGGCTACCTTTTCAACAAACTTCCCATCCTAGGACTAACTATTCTTAGGTGTCTTACTCAAAGGTGCCAAACAACCTAATCGGAAATTCCTACCTTGGTGTTGTACTTGAATTTGTCATCAGGTCCAATCAAATTGAATTTTATGACACTCAAGCAAAGGTAGTCCTAGAATGACATCATAGTGTAGAGGTGCCATTACAAACCTCATACACTAAATATTCCTTCCTAATCTTAAAAGCCACAAGATGTGAAGTACGGAATGCAAAACCCTTTCTACCATCCACCATCATCAATCTATTTCCAATCACTAATTTGATAGGAGTACCCAATTCTTTCACTACTTGCATAGAAATACAATTCTTTGAACTTCTAGAATCAACCAAAATCCTACAACCCCAATTAGATATCATATCTTGCAAGTGAAACAAACTTGCATAGGTTGAGCCTTCAATCCCATTGGAACTAATCAAGCTCCCAATAGGCAGCTCAAAATCTCCTATTGGGATTCCTCATTTCCCTAATCATTCTGTTCCACAAACTCCATCTGGGCAACTTGTTGAGGTCACTTATTCCTCAATAGACATTCAGCAATGCAATGTCCAACTTGGTGATAATAAAAACAACCTCCATTTTATCACAATCTTTCTCTATCCATTGTACCAAGTGGTCTCCATTGGATAGCATCAATCTCCATTGGTGTTGGTTCTTCCATCCGTGTGTAGTGTACTGGTAAGCTTTGTGTAGGTTGAGGTTTAGACCAAGTTGTCACAACCAAAGGAACCAAAGCGCTCAGCCAATTACATGGCTTCTTTTATGTTTTGTGGTTCTCACATAGTCACCTCTAATTTTCTTTGTGACTTCAATCCCCGCACAAATCAATCCAAAACTTCACCTTCTTGTATATCTAGAATTTGCATAATAATGTTCTAAAATTGTGTGATGTAGATCCTTATTGAACCAATCGGCTTCAACTCTGCCAATTTATCTCTACGGCTTGGGTGGTATTTATAGTTTGAAATTGACCAAGTATTGCATCCTTGAATTCTGCCCATGTCAAAATTGGTGCAACAATCTTGTTGTTCAACTCGCTCCACTCAGAATTGCCACCAAAGTTTTGCGACATCATCCAATTTGTCATGCCATTTGTAGTGCCGGATCTAGATGCTCAGACACTAGAGTTCCAGGGATAGTAGTTAGAGTTATTTTAGCAATATCTCAGAGACTACTTTCGACGGTCAGATTTTGTGTTCAGAGTATTGACTTCACGGTGGAGTACACCATCACTTTGCACCGTTTGAACCATCAAGTGTGCCGTCAGCGGGACCATTAGGGTTTCAGAGCTAGCTTGAGTCCAGGGGGTATAGTTTCAAAGTGAGCTCTAGAGAGCTCACTTCTTTGATGTTGAGCCTTCGAGTTCCTAGCTATGGTGGACAGAGGCCGGCAAGCATCACCTAGATTCTCTATGCTTGAGTGGGTGTGGCTTGACTGTAATCAATGCCCAGTTGTTGGCAGTTTATAGAGTGATAGATCAAGTATTGATCTAAGTTGAGTTGAGTTGAGTTGAGAGTGGTAAGCAATCTGATTACATCAGAGAAGCAAAATCAGGAGGAAATTGGGTGCAAGAACTTTGAGTGTTGGTGGTATCTCCAAGCTTGGTGGATTGTTGGTAGCTCGATTCAAGTTTAGTGTTTCCCTAGTGTGTAGAAGCTCATTTGATTGATGCAAATTTGGCAGTTAGGCAAACGGTGTGCGGAAGTGTTGGCCAAATTTTGAGCAAAGAAGGAGCAAATTTTGAGCAGTGGTTGTGATTTTGAGCTCAGAAGGTGAAGGCAGGACCAATTTGCTATGAGTTGGGCTCAGAAAGTCAAATTGAAGGTGGAGTTGGGAAGCTATTCTCATGAATTTGTGATTTGGAAAAACCAATGTTGTCAATTTGGCTCGAGTGGAAAGTTAGCGGCAAATAGCCAACTTTACGGTTTATGTCAGATTTTGGTTGGGATTTATGTTAGATTTTGGCCAGATTTGGAGGAGTTTCACTAGTTTGGAGGACTTTTGCAAATTTGGAGAAGTTTCACCAATTTTGGAGGAGGTTCAAAGTGGCAACAAGAAAGGCCTCATTTGGCTGAATTTCGGCATTTAAAGGCTTCGAGGCATAGGGCTGTGGGCTATGAGAGGCTACGAAGGCCTAAAAGGGCAGCAAGCCAACTTGCTGGCGTGAGGCTAGCTAGTTTAGAGTAGATCTTGGTCATTGGTTGGCAAAATCTGCCTTTCCTGCTAGATTGTGCGCAACACGGTTTGATCCCTAGATCTCTTGTTCCTAGACTTGTGCCCTAGCAACTCGTCCACCCTCACTTGTTGTCCTAGTGACTGTGCCACTATTATCTATACACATGTAGCTTTGGCAAGGAGAGGCAGTTTGATCCCATTCTTGGTGATCCTAGTAGCTTAGAACTTAGATACGAACTTCTCTTATGTCAAATGCCAAATGGTGGCAGAGTAAGTCCCGTGTTGTGTTATGAGATAGAGGGTTTTCGTTTAGATTTCTTGTGATTAGACCCCCTCCATTCTCTTCTTCCTGTTTGTGCACCACGTTTGTGTGAGGTGCCCTGACTTTTGAGCGTTGGTGCTCTAGTGTGCTCTCGATGGTGAGGCTAGAGTGATGAACAGTCATACTATCTTTGTTTCTCTCCGGTGAGACAAGAAGTGATGACCTACAGACCGTGAGAGTGCGTGTTATGATGGTAGGTTATAGGTTGCCCTTTCCCCTAGTGTAGTTATCTCGGTTAGAGTTACATTAGTGGGTGGTGCTTAGTTGGTGTTGGCACTTGGTGGGGTACTTGCGATTGCAACTTGCGGTTGCAGTTGGTGGTTCGGGTTTACTGTTGTGGTTACTTTGTCACGACGGAGTTCTTTGGAGATTCTAGAGGAGTTAGCATTGTAGTACACAATGGGTTTACTCAGAGTGGTGCTCAGTTTCAGCCTATATCTCAAGTCCCAATGAGGGAGGAGATTGACTCTGAGTTTGAGTTCTACACAGGAGTTGATTTAGTTGAGAGTGCACTTGGTGTGTCCGCACCGTTGTTGTGGGACATGGACAAGATTTATGGGGCCTCCAAAGGCCCTAGGTGTTACTTTGGTACAGTGGGTACCATTGAGTTGGATGACTTCATCCAGGAGTTTAATAGTTGGTGTGATCTGCAGTAGATGCGGAACCCGACTTTGTTCACACCCTTCATGGCATGGAAGGGGTTGTTTTAGCATCTGGAGGATCCACCAATGGATGACTACCATGAGTTCAGGAGAGCTCATTTGGAGGAGATTGAGTTATGGAGACAGTATTGGTCTCCACACTATGTCTCCATCACTTCAGGCTCGGTGGCCAGGAGTAGATCGGTTGTACCTATGAGTTCTAGCTAGAGTAGTGTGGGTGGAGCTAGTGGAGGTGCACTAGCTTGAGATAGTGCTACTACGGGTGGAGGCACCGCTGCAGGAGGTGGTGTGGTATCGGGTTTAACCCCATGGTGGAGTTCTTCTTGTGTTTGAGGCAGAACTACCAGGGAGTGCGGATTGACAAGCTGAGGAGCTTGCAGGAGTTCCAGCAGAAGGCTAGAGAGAGCCAATGCAAGGCATACACTCGCATGAGACAGCTGATCAGTTTCACTCAAGGAGTTACCGAGGCCTAGGCAATCTTGTTTTGGTATGGAATATTGGACAAGGAGTTGCAACATAGAGTTTGTGATGCTACGTTGTTACATGCTACTTTGCCTACTTTGGCAGTGGTCTTTGGTTTGGCTGAGCGTATTGAGCTCAACATGGTAGAGGAGAGGGTGGTGACATCTGCATTTGATAAGGAGACCTCATCCACGGTTGTGACTTCTTCTAGAGTGCAGCAGAGTGCACCATGCCTAGTTGATTTTTGAGGACAAGGTGGACAGTCCAGATCCTATGGAGCGAGTGGAGGGCCTAGTGGAGTTAGACCCTTACCCTCATTTTCAGGTCAGCAATAGCCAATGAGTGGTGGTGTTGCTTGTTGGACTTGTGGTGGACCTCACCATCGGAGAGAGTGTACTCAAGGCAGTGGACCTGATACCTCGTGTGCATCACAGCCAGCACAGAGGCAGTGTGAGCATTGCCATAGATTTGGTCACACTAGTGATTGGTGTTTTGACCTACACCCGGAGTTACAGAGTGGTAGGGTTGCTATGGCTGGTAGTAGAGGAGCTCCAGTTCATGGAGAATGAGGTGGTAGAGGTGGTGGTAGAGGATCTACACCTAGTAGGGGTGCAGTACTGTGAGCCGGCCTGTCTCTCACTCAGGATGAACCTCTGATGGCTATTATGGTAGCGCACCATGGACTAAGAAGGCAAGGAGCCCCAACTCCATCATACTCCTCCAAGGCTAACACTCCAAGACTCAAGACATTGCTCACTAGAGAACTCAATGAGAGAGAGATAGTTGCAAATGAAAGGATGATGAGTACTTCCTCACCCCTTGTTTATATACTTGTGAAATAGTTACGTACCAAAGTTACTAATTACCGTAGTAACTCAAGTTACTAGACTAAAAGTCAAATAAAGTCAAAAAGTAGAAAGGAATATCTATTCACATGGGCATATTCCCCTAAGCATGTGGTCTTATCTTGACCCAACCACTAAGTCAAGGATTCCTTCACATGGGCTATCCTTGGACTAAAGAAGAATCCAAAACAAAAAGGCTTGCGGGCCCAAGAGTTCTCAACTCTTTCCTCAAAGCCAAACACCTAGGAATAATACCAAGTCAACACACTAAAATCCAAAATAGTGGTGCTCATCTTTTCTACTTCCTCTAAAGTAAGGTCCCCTCTATCTTAGCTATGACTAACTTTAGCTAACCATGACTAATATAGAACCATCCTTTATCTCTATATAAATAATATCTCTTAAGTACTTGTAATACCAAGCTAAATATCACAATACCATACACATGCACAAATGAGTGTTACATTTACCCCCGGACTAAGTTTTCACTTTGTCCTCAAAGTGAAGGTCTCTCTAACTTCTATGGTACATCTTCAACTTATCATGGTTAATCCTATCAAAGTGTCTTCCTCCCAACTCCTTGAGATCATAGGTGTAATTGCCCCACACCTTCTCCACTATGAAAGGTCCAAAGTACTTAGGCAAAAACTTCTTTTGCACTCTCTTGAATCAAATGGAATCAAACAACATTACCCAATCACCTTCTTTTAAAGTCTCCACCTTCTCCTTGCCTTGCCTCTTGTCATAGCTCTCCTTTTTTTTCCTTTGGGCTAGCTCCACTCAAACCATAGCAATTGCTCTTGCCTCTTCCAACTCCATGAGTTGATCCTTCCTTGACTTCTTTGCATCACCTCCTTGTGCTTTCTTCAATCTCCTATGAATGCTTTGGAAGGTAGGAAGATCAAAGTGAATAGGTAAGGTAGACTCAATACCATACACCAATTGAAATGGAGAATATCCAGTGGAAGTTTTCATAGTTGTACTATACTCCCACAAAACTGCATGAATCCTCTTGTCCCAATGATGTTTAGCCCCTTCCATTTCTGCATCTTTGGCCAACATCATGCACAAGGTCTGATTGGTTCTCTCTGCAAAGCCATTGGAATTTGGCTTATAGGATGTAGTTACTCTATGGGTGATAGAGAAATGTCATAGCATGGCTGTAGTAATGCTTCCTGTAAACTCTCCTCCTCTATCAGAAACCAACTCCAAAGGGCATCCAAACCTAGTGATAATGTGTTCATAAAGAAATCTACCCACTTCATCTTCATTCTTGTCCCTCAATGGTCTAGCCTCAACCCACTTGGTAAGGTAATTAGTAACTACCACAATGTACAGATTGTTCCTTGGGGTTCTATTGAGAGGACCTACAAAATCAATTCTCCACTTCTCAAAAGGTCCTAGTAATGGAATTGATCTAAGTGGTGGAGTGGATGTAGACTTTCTAGCAAAAGCTTGATAAACATGACAAGTTTTGCAATAATCAAGACAATCCTTGAAAATCCCTCTCCAATGGTAACCTGCATCTAGAATCTTGAAAGTAGTCACCTTCCTACAAAGTGTCCTCCACATACTAAACCTTCATGAAACTCCTTTATGAATAGGATAGACTCTTCCTTACCCACTGCTCTTCGAAGTAGACCATTTGCTCCTTGATGAAAAAGAATATCCTCCACCATTGTGTAAGGTCTAGATCTTGCTGCAAGGGCCTTCCACTCCCTAGCATGCATCCCTTCTGGATAGTTACCTCTTGTCATAAAATCTACAATCTCCTTGTACTCCATTGGAACCTCTTGAGTGACTGAGATTGTCATGAGCTCCTCATCCGGGAAGGAATCATCCACTGGCTCATCTCCATCATGATCATAGGCTCTTGATAACAAATCAGCATTTGCATGTTTCTTTCCTGGCCTATCCTCAATGGTGTAGTCATACTCAGATAAGAGTATCATCCACCTTGCTAGTCTCCCTTCAACATTAGGCTTGTTGAAGTTGTACTTCAAACCCTTGTGATCCGTGACAATCGTGGCTTTCCCTCCAATCAAGAAGTGTCTAAACTTTTTGAGACCAAAGATCACTGCCAACCCTTCTCTCTCCGTGACAGAGTAGTTCTTCTCTACTGAAACCATCTGCCTACTAGCATAAGCTATTGGATGATCATGCCCATCTTGGTCTAATTGACTAAGAGTGCATTCTATAGCTACATTAGAAGTATCAATGTAGAGGATGAAAGGCTTACTCCAATCAGGTTTAGCAAGAATTGGAGCTACAACAAGGGTTTGCTTGAGCTCCTCAAAAGCTTTGAGAGCCTCCTTGTCCTCCAAAATCACCATGTAATCTACACCGTTCTTCATGTAGATGGTCAATGCATAAGCTTTGTTGGAAAATGAGAAGATGAACCTCCTATAGTATCCAACCATCCCCAAGAATTGACGTAACTTTGTCAAGCTTGAAGAGAATGGAAGGTCTGAGATTTTCCTCACCTTCTCAGGATCAACTGCTATTCCATCCTTGGAGATGATGTGCCCCAAAAGTAGACCTTCTTCACATCCAAAAATGCACTTCTCTGGGTTGAGTGATGCATTTGCCTCATCCAAGTGTTGCAAAACTTTGATTATGTGCTCAAAGTGCTCTTCCTTGCTCCCATAGACACAAAAGTCATCAATGAAGTCTCTCACAAATTTCCCAATGAAAGGTTCAAATACCTTGTTCATGAACCGTTGGAATGTGGCTGGAGCATTGCAAAGCCCAAAAGGCATGACCTTGAAAGCATAAGTTCCCCAAGGTGTAATGAACGTGGTGAGTTGTTGATGCTCTGGTGCAATCTTGATTTGGTTGTATCCACTATAACCATCTCCAAAACTGTACCTCTCATGACTTGCAACCTCCTCCAAGATCTCATCAATGAACGGCAATGGGTAGTAGTCCTTCTTGGTAACAGCATTGAGCTTCTTGTAATCCACACATACCCAATGCTTGCCATTCTTTTTCTTCACAATGACAATTGGAGACACCCATTTTGAATTCTCCACCTCAAAGATAAATCCGGCCTCCTTGAGCTTATCAATCTCCTCCTTCACAACCAAAGATATTGGTGGGCTAATGCTACGTTGCTTTTGGCGGATTGGTCTTGCATGTGACTCCACCTCTATCTTGTGCTCCTCCAAGGTGACTTCCTTCAAATCCTTGTAACTAAAAGCAAACACATTGATGAACTTGCGGAAAATCTCCTCAAATCTCACCTTCTCCTCCTTGGTAACATTTGGGCCATACTTGAGGGTAGCTAACCTTCTCTCTACCTCCTCAAGTGTCAATGGTGATTTGTTTGGGTCCTTCAAAACCTCTGGCTTAGGTGCAAAATCCATAGCACACAAGGGATATACATCTGAATCAGATTCAGATTCATCCTCCTCCGTGGAAGTCTCCTCCTCCATGCTTGTGTCCACACCTGAAGCTCCTTCTTCAGAATCTGATTCCTAATAATCAGAAGATGGTGTATCTGAATGTGAAGTGTTGGTGGTGTTAGTCACATGAACAGTGACTCTATGGTTTGATGGCCCAATCCTCAAGTACCCTTTGTGCCATCAATCAGTTGTGCGTGCTGCTCTCAACCATGGCCTCCCAAGAAGTAAGTCATAGCTTGAATCCTTCAAGACTTGGAAAGTCATGAGATTTTGAACTCCCATAACTGAAACTACCACTTTATCCATCACCCCTACTGGTTGAACTTATTGCTTGTTTGCCATGCTCACCACAAATGTTGAAGGTCTTGAGGGTATCATACCCAACTTCTTCATCAACCTTTCTGACATAGCATTCACTGCTGATCCTCCATCAACCAATGCATCCTTGATGTTGTGACCATTCACTCTCACATCAATCTTGGAGGCATATTCACAAGCCTCCCATGGTGCAGGCTTGGCATCCACCACCTCCATTGATACCGAAACTTTTGCCTTCTTCTTCCTCTTGCTCCTTGTAGAACTCAAACCACCTCTAAGCTCCTTTCTCAAGGTAGGGTTCAAAGCAATTAATTGGCCCATTGTGATGTTAGCCTTGTGACTACCAACATCCTCCAACACATTGTAGTTCCATTGTTGCTTTGAGATCAAGAAGTCCTCCATCCCCAACTTCTTCCTTGGAGTCTTTGTTGTTGATGGTGTTGAGATACGAGTGCTCCTAGTAGACATAGGAGTATCCTTGCTTGGAGTAAATCCTTGAGAAGAGTGAACATCCTCTGCAAAACAAGCTCTCTTCTTCTCTTGTGCCAAAAGCTCCAAATTAAGACCCTTGGAGTTTGAGCACTCTCCTTTCTCATACTTGCTCTCAACCACATCTATGGATGTTATCCCCTTACCTTTGTTGGGATTAGGAGCCACTTGGGTTTCACTACCTCCCTCTTTCCCTCTATTGGCTCCCTCATAACCCCTTCCTCCATGGTAAGTGGAATTTGGGCAATTCCTTTGGATATGGCCTCTTCCTCCACAACCAAAACAATTTCTATCATTGAAATTGTTGGCTGGTTGGCCTCCTCTATATGGATAGTTTCCATAACTCCTAGGCCCTCTCCCTACATTATGATCCACCTCTCTCTTCTCCCATAGTTGCACCACATTGATCTTGAGATCGGCAAGTTGTTCTGTGATGGTTTGGAGTGGATCTTTTGGTAGAGGTGCAAGAACTGGAGCAACTACTACTTGTGGTGCAACCCTTGTCACCAAAGTATCAAAAGTTCCACCATACTTGTAGCCTTGAGGAGGATGCACAACCTCCTTCACTACCAAATCACTCTCATCCCCTTCCAAACTCTCCTCCATACGAATTGCGATCTTGATAGCTTCAACCTTGGAAGAAGGTTTCTCATATCTCACCTTGCTTCTAATTTGTGGTCTCAACTCTCCCACAAAATTCTTGGTAAGCATGGCCCCTTTGCCAATCATTGTAGTCTCCACATCATCCCCACCCTTCCTCAACACTATGTGAAATCTGAACTCTAACTTTTCTACTCTTTCCACATAGACTCTCACTTTCTCTCCATCTCCTTGCTTGAGAAATGTAACCTCACTCATCAATCTCTCATAACTCTCATCAAGAAGAAAGTTCTCAATGAGTGCTGAAGTCAAAGTCTCCCAAAACTCTTCTTCCCCATCTCTCCTCTCTCTCTTTTGGTATTCTGACTCATACCATGTAAGTGCTACATCCTGAAAGAAATCTGGTAATAATGAGGCCCACTCATTCTTCCTCCTCTCATTGTTTCCTATGCAAGCTCTCTTGAAGTCTCTCACAAAGGCCTCCACATCTTCTCCATCCTTGCCAAAGAAAACCGGAATTTTCCCCATCTTAACCTCTCACTATCTTTCTTTCTCTCAATTTTTTCTTCTCTTTTCTTTTCTCTCACTCTATTACTAATAGAGTATATACATGACTAACACCATCTGAGAATAATCCACTCTAGGGAACACAAAAGGTTCAGGTTGCTCCAAGATTTCTATAGCAACATCAAATCCTAGAGTGCATATTAATCTAACTCTCATGGATAGTTTATCCATAAGTTGAAAGATTATCTCCATCACTAATCTTGAGAACTAGTTGATGAAGGTGGTAGTATTTCTGTAGCTATACTAAGACTCTCTCCAAGATCCTTCACCAAAGTCTCCAAAATTGATTTTACTCTACTACACTCATGTCCTTTTGGAAGTCCTTCAACTCCACAAAGCTCACACAACTCCTTGGTCTTAGATCTTCTTCCTCCCAATCTTGGTGAAGAAGATCCAATATGTAAACCCAAGTCCAGTAAGCCTCTCCTTTCTCTCAATCTCTTGCTCTCAAAGGTCAATGGACATGAACTTGCCTTATGTCCCTTCTCTCCACACAAAAAGCACTTAGACTCACTCTTTCCTCCAAGTGGTGTAGGTTTTTGGATCCTCTAAACACTCTCTTCAAATTCTATTGTAAACTCTCTTTTCCTCAAATCCACCCCTTCAATCACCTCAAACCCTTGGGGAACCTTGCATCATCTCAATTTCCACTCTTGATGGCCCTCCATGTTCCCAAAATGAATCTAAACACTCAAACATGCTTTTTGTTGATCTCAAACTCCTCATGCATGAGATCTCCACTTTGCAGAATTGACCCTTCTTCACAATGTCACTCAAATATCCTAACCAGTATGTCATAGTCCTCTGAAATTTAGCACACTTAATCACAACTCTAGGGCTTAACTCCCTGCAAAATTTCAGATCTTTTCATCAAGCCATTTGGCCTAGACACCTTTCTATTCAGCACCCATATTTCAGATTTGGTCTTAAAACCACCCCCTTCACTTCAAAAACTCATAACTCCCTGCGCAAGAACGATCTCTCTCTAATTTTTGTGGCAACAGGTAGGATACAATCCACTGAATTTTCTTGGAAATTTTTAGGACAATTCAATGAAAATTGAAGAAATGGAAAACTCTATACAATTTTCCAAAGAGCATGCAGTTGCGGGAGCACTTTACCCTATCAACTTTCAAAAATTCTAGCCCAGTGCGCATAGAAGCTCTCACAATAATTTTAAGTGTGCTAACTGGAAGATAACCCAAGCTATCATGTGTAGAAATCTCAAGTCCAAATCTTAAACTTGAGATTTTGCCCAAAATCACCTTAATCCCCAAAATCTGCAATCCACCTCACACAATCTCTCCAATTCCTCTCATGTGTACAAGATTTATAAAATCACCTCAAAGACATCATAATGAACTACATGGTATACAAATGGATCTTGGTTCTCTAACATAAGTTCAGCCCTCTCCTCTCCTAATGTTCTCTCCAAGTGAGCTCTCATAGCCTCCTTCTGCCTAATGTAGAATTGAACGCGGAACATTACCTTGCCTTCTAGAAAGGTCCCGGCAACGGAACCAAAAATGTGAGTTGGCATGTCTCTCACTCAGGATGAACCTCTGATGGCTATTATGGTAGCGCACCATGGACTAAGAAGGCAAGGAGCCCCAACTCCATCATACTCCTCCAAGGCTAACACTCCAAGACTCAAGACATTGCTCACTAGAGAACTCAATGAGAGAGAGATAGTTGCAAATGAAAGGATGATGAGTACCTCCTCACCCCTTGTTTATATACTTGTGAAATAGTTACGTACCAAAGTTACTAATTACCATAGTAACTCAAGTTACTAGACTAAAAGTCAAATAAAGTCAAAAAGTAGAAAGGAATATCTATTCACATGGGCATATTCCCCTAAGCATGTGGTCTTATCTTGACCCAACCACTAAGTCAAGGATTCCTTCACATGGGCTATCCTTGGACTAAAGAAGAATCCAAAACAAAAAGGCTTGTGGGCCCAAGAGTTCTCAACTCTTTCCTCAAAGCCAAACACCTAGGAATAATACCAAGTCAACACACTAAAATCCAAAATAGTGGTGCTCATCTTTTCTACTTCCTCTAAAGTAAGGTCCCCTCTATCTTAGCTATGACTAACTTTAGCTAACCATGACTAATATAGAACCATCCTTTATCTCTATATAAATAATATCTCTTAAGTACTTGTAATACCAAGCTAAATATCACAATACCATACACATGCACAAATGAGTGTTATAGTACTTGCCCTTACTTCTGACACAGCTATGGCTACTCGGATTGAGCTGTTGGAGCAGAGATTGGCTAGTATGGCTATTGCTCAGAGGAGATCAGATTCGGGTGCTGAGGCTTCCACCTCATATGCTAGTGATAGAGATGCTTTGGACTTCATGTGCGGAGCAGCACAGGTGGATGCATCTGCAGTAGTGACTAGGAGTGCAGTATGTGCTCCAGAGTCTAGAGGAGCATCAGTGGAGTTGGACCCACAGAGAGGAGAGGTTGGGAGACAGGTCAGACTTCCCCAATCTTTCACGCTATCTGAGGCATTGCAGACAACATCCATGGTTCCTAGATGTCCCAGTGCAGGTGTGGTAGGTGGTGATGGATTACATGATGGACTACCTGCTAGTCAGCCACGTGCTACTACACAGACTGAGTCTAGCATGATGTTGAGGGCGGCTTAGCTGATTATGCGGCATCTTTTGTTTTTGGCTAGTGATATGTTTACATTGGGAGTTGACCTAGCCCCAGTATTCCGGTTGGCTGCCACGTTGTGTGAGAGTAGGGATGGTGCAGTTCCTACTACTAGAGTAGAGGTGGTTGGTAGTGGAGCTAACTTGCTTGAGGAGCATGGGATCCGTTCAGCGACCAGTGGTTTATGGCAGGCAGCAGCGACTAGACTCGAGGAGTTGCCAGCTAGACCGGCCTTTGAGAGAGCACGATTTACACATGGTGTTGTCCTATTGGATAACCAAAGAGGGATTTTTTGTTTGGTGGGACCTTCAGGAAAGATCTATACACCATAGAGAGTCTTGTTAGACTCTGGTGCGCAGCCCCTTATGTTGGGGAAGGATGCAGTTGTCTGTCTGGAGTTACAAAAGACCGATGAGGAGAGGTGTCCATTTCAGATCCAGACATCTGTAGGTGGTGGTTTGACACAGTACATCACATGTGGAGAGCTTGTTGTCCAGGTTCAGTCTGGTCATACGACTGATAATTCGGTGGTGAGAGCTCAAGCTATTGCAACAATAGCTGAGTCATATGATGTGCTAATTGGGGGAGCAGTGTTATACCTCATGGGTTTTAGCATTGACTATTGGGAGGAGACAACCTCTTATAGACCTGGTTGGTAGTCTGGTGAGGGATGGGTATATCGCCTACCAATACGCTTTAGTAGTGGCAGTCTTGGCTCACTACAGTCTGAGACCATGGCAGCATCAATTTTAGCTTTCAATGGTGCGATTACTTGGCCTGGTGACTTGTTGGAGGGGAACGTCTATGCAGAGGATAATCTAGTACCAGAGGAGATAACTCGGCTTTGGAGTACGAGTAGGATTGTTCTATCCACCTTGGATGTTCCATTGTGGAGTTCAGAGGAGGCATTGCAACATCATGCAGATCAGTTGGTGCAGCAGGCTTGGAGTGGAGCCTTTGTACCATCAGGAGATGAGTGTGAGGATGAGCCTCCAGAGGCGATTGCTTTGACACCTTTGGATACCACACTCATTGCTTGGTAGTATCCAATAGAGGGGATATGCCTATTGGAGTTGTTTGGTGGGATCAACACCGGACTAGCTGTGGTGTTACATGAGGGTATCCAAGTACAGAGGTACTTGTATGTAGAGAGAGATGAGACTGCTAGGCAAGTTTCTCTACATCATGTGGCATACTTGGCCTATTGGTATCCGGAGTTATTACCGATGTCAGCAGTCAAAGGTTACCAGAAAGCCCTAACAGGAGACATTTCCTTATTGGGGGCGCATGACCTAGAGAGACATGGGCCTATTCACTTGGTGATTTTTGGATGGCCATGTCAGGGACATACATGTGCGGGCCACGGTTTGGGTCTTTAGGATCCTCATTTTGGTGTGTTTTGGGAGATGTTACAGATACTACAACATCTCCAGGTTCATCAATCTGGTTCTCCAGCTTACCTTTTGGAGAACATTCCTTTGATGGATGATTCTCGCACTCAAGTGGTGGTGAGTACACATCAGGTCCATTCTTGGATAGGACCTGCTGTATTGTTAGATGCAACTAGAGTGGGATCACAGGCTCATTGTCTTCATCTTTGGTGGACAAACCTCTTACCCAGAGAGGTTCTACAGCGCGCTTATGATGGGATTCAGCGACTTGACCACATCCTTGTTGATGATATCTTGGATGTTAGGCATCAGTCTTAGATAGTGGTAGTCGCTGATAGGTCACTTATGGCAGTGGTGAACCTAGTTGGACAGCCTAGAGCTGCATTTCCCACACTCATGAGTTTCCCAGGCTCTCATGCTTTTTGAGAGGGAGGACCTGGACTTGTTTAGGACTCACATTTATAGCAGTTGGTGGAGCCCAACGCTGATGAGAGAGAGTGGGCGATGGGTTTTCATACCGGTATTACCGCTGTTCCAGCAGTGTTAAAGGCATCCAGGCGTCAAGTGTTAGGTCAGGTTATGGACCTGAATTGTTTGACCTGGATTGTGAGCCTTGGCTTGGCAGAGCAGCATATGATGCGCTTGATAGGCATCACCCTATCAAGACGATTTAGGCACATGCTGAGGGCGATGGACCAAGTGGACATGGTATTCTTGGGACACATCCAGTAGCTACTAGGGAGAGTGGTCTACTTAGAGTCCATCCAGGTGAGCATGGGCTACTTGGATTACACCCTTGGTCCACATGGGATGCAGCCATAGGACATGTGGAGCTTGCAGCCAGAGTGGAGGGAGTTTTTCACACAGAGGTTGGGACCTCTAGTGGGCGGGAGCATGACACTATTGCTCCCAAGGGCCCAGTGTAGCAGTCAATCAGTACGTCTTCCACTCTTACTATAGTTACAGAGGATACTTGGGAGCCAAATCTTGGACCCAAGCTTATTGGAGAGGAAAGACGAAGGGTTTGGAGGTTCTTGAGGAGTCACACAAGTTGTTTTGCCTTCAGTATAAAGGATTTGGGTGCTCTAAAGGGACTGGGTGTACGGATTGAGCTTACTAATGACACACCAGTTTTCCGACTTCCTTATCGATATAGTGAGATGGAGAGGACATTGATTCAGAGCCGGAGTAGTGACCTTTTTGAGGCTGGTTTGGTGGAGATTTCACATGGAGAGTATGCATCAGCGACAGTGATGCCAGCCAAGAAGGATATGCATGGCAACTATACAGATAGGCGGATGTGTGGAGATTACCATCCTATCAATTGATAGACCAGGGTTGATCGGTATGCCATGCCTACACTGGAGGAGATTTTTGATGCAATTGGGCATGCAAAGATCTTCAGTACTTTGGATCTTCGAGCGGGATATCTTCGGTTGCCGATCAAGGAGGAGGATAAGTCCAAGATAGCATTTTGGCTATTGATCCTCATGGCAAGGATGTGTTATATTAGTGGAGGTTCTTACCATTTGGGTTAAAGAACACTCTTGCTGAGTTCCAGAGGGTCATGGATAGGATCCTAGCTGGATTGGATTTTGCTCGGTGCTATATTGATGACATTTTGGTTTATAGCACTACTATGGAGGAGCACGAGAGACAATTGTTGGAGGTGTTTGAGAGGTTGAGATCTCATGGACTCAAATTACATCCTGGGAAGTGTAGGTTCTTCCACGAGCAAGTTGAGTATTTGGGTCACACTATCTACCCCGGATGACTTGGTGTCTAGCAGACCAAGGTGGAGGCTATTGCACATATTCCTTGGCCTATGGATGTGAGCAAAGTGCGAGCATTCCTTGGGTTGGCGAACTTCTATCACCGCTATGTTAGAGGATTTAGTGCCATTGCCAAGGTCTTGACAAAGCTGACCAAGCTTACACATGAGTGATGTTGGGGAGATGAGCAGGAGAGAGCTTTGGTAGAGCTCAAGGAGAGGTTGACATCTGCTCCTATTTTGAGGAGACTAGTCAGGGGATGACCATTTCAGGTTCACACTGATTGGAGTATGTTGGGGCTTAGAGCGGTGCTCACCCAACATGATGATGAGGGGAAGGAGTTTGTGGTGGCCTATGCTAGTCGCTCCAACAATTCAGCGGAGGTGAAGTATAGTTCATATGAGGGAGAGTGCTTGGCAGCAGTTTGGGCAGTAGCACATTTACGATGTTACCTATTTGGTAACCCCTTCACTCTCATCACTGATCATCAGCCGCTGAAGTGGTTGATGGAGTCCGACAAGCTTTCATGGAAGCTTGCACGATGGGCTTTGATTGTACAAGAGTATGATTTCACGGTTGTTCACAGACTTGGAGTGGTGAACTGTGATGCAGATGGGTTGAGTAGAAACCCGTGTCCCAGCCAACAGGATCAGACCGGAGCACGTTGGCATGGTGAGACAGATGAGGAGATGGTGCCAGGTTGGCATGCATCGGCCATTTTGTGTATATTTGCAGAGGCTTTGGTGGTATCTCTCTCAGCGCATATAGGAGGAGTTATTGAGGTCATAGATCCAGAGAGTGAAGATATTGGTACAGTTCAGCAAGACATTCATGATGATGCCTTAGTGATGGACTATCTTTGCATTGGTGTTGTTGGTGGCACAGTTGGGGCCAAGGAGAGAGACCATGTTCTTCAGCAAGCCAGACGGTTTAGATTGGAGGGCAGACACCTTTTGCGTGTATGGGAAGATGGTAGAGTGCGAGTAGTACCACTGCCAACATAGAGACCACAGTTGGTCCGTCATGCTCATAAGGAGCTAGGACATTTTGGAGTAAAGTGTACATATAGCTTACTCTAGGGTCATTATTGGTGGCGCACGGTATGCAGACCAAGGTATAGCAGTTTGTTGCTAGATGTGTGGTTTGTGATTGAGTTAGAGCATCATTCAATGCTCCTATGCCACAGTTACACCCATTACCTATCATGGGATTGGATTACCGTTGGAGTTTGGACTTTGCCGGACCTTTATCGCTAACTGTGAGACATCATTGGTATATTTTGGTGATGGTAGAGCACTTCTCCAAGTGGATTGAGTTGGTGGCACTTCCTGACAAGTCTAGTGAAGGGACAGCTTACTCGTTCCTGGATCGAGTTCTTAGTCATTTTGGTGCACCAACTGAGGTTT
The DNA here is from genome assembly GCA_948567375.1 of Lunularia cruciata. NCBI lineage: Eukaryota > Viridiplantae > Streptophyta > Marchantiopsida > Lunulariales > Lunulariaceae > Lunularia > Lunularia cruciata. Next base: position 48,643,170 of record OX419756.1, on the reverse strand, counting down.
TGACTGATTAGGGTACAGAGTTCTTGGGGGAGTTTCAGGTCTTGTGTGACAAGGCTTTGATTGATCATTGTACTACATCCCAAGATCACCCTGAGGCATATGGCTTAGCAGAGAGAGTGGTTCAGACTGTGAAGAGAGGATTGCAAAAGTATGGTTTGCAAAGAGGCTACTTGGGTGATTGGGATCTCCAATTACCTTGGTTTGCCATAGGCTATCGATTCAGCCGGCAAGCCTCCTTAGCATCCTTCTCTCTATACTTTCTACTCTATGGACAAGATCTTGATTTACCTTTAGCCATTCATTGAGATGTTATTGTAGTTTTGGACTTGGATGACCCCGATGTATGGATGAGCGCATGTTCTCAATGGGCAGAGATCTTTCGGAGAGTGATGCCGATGGCCTTTGAGAACTTGGCGATTGCTCAGCATGAAGATACTTTACGCTATGCTACTATTTGAGGAGGAGGTTATAGACCCTTGATCCATCGATTTCATCTAGGCGACTATGTATATCTACAGTAAACAACACCAACGACACTTGATGTTTCTACAGGCCACACTATCTTGAGAGTGCGTAAGGTTTTGCCATCTGGAGTCCTTGTGTTAGAAGGACGTGATGGTGTTGTTTGGAAGGATCATGTGCGCAATTGTGCACCATGCCACCTCCTAAACATTGATGGTACTATGGACCCAAGCTTGGCACTTGTACATGCAAGCTTGAGGTGTATGTTATGTGGCTCTTTTGGTGGAGCTACTACTATGTTAGTGTGTGATAGATGTTCAAGAGGATGGCATATGGCATGTATGACTCCTCCCCTCACGGTGGTTCCTCATGGACAATGGTTATGTCCTAGATGTACTTGACCTATAGCTAGTTCATTCTTTATATGGTATAGATTGTAGACAGGCGACTAACGATAGGGCTCCATAGCACCCGGCCTCTTGATCTTTGCCCATTAGAGGGTATACCATATACTTAGAATAGATGGCTATCTAGAGTTAAAGGGGCCTAACCGCCAGCAAGGGAGGCGATTTTGGCACTTTAGAGTCTATGTATGACTTATGTGTGAGTTCTGATTCTATAGTGTATGATGTTGACAGCGATGGATATTGTGTAGCGATGTATATACGCACGACAGCTGTCACGCCTTTTGTAGTGCCGCATCTAGATGCTTGGACACTGGAGTTCCAGTGATAGTAGTTAGAGTTATTTCAGCAGTATCTCAAAGACTACTTTCCGATGGTCAGATTTTGTGTTCAGAGTACTGACTTCACGGTGAGGCCCACCGTCACTTTGCACCATTTGCACCATCAAGTGTGTCATCAGCGGGACCGTTAGGGTTTCAGAGCTAGCTCAAGTCCATGAGGTATAGTTTCAAAGTGAGCTCTAGAGAGTTCACTTCTCTGATGTTGAGCCTTCAAGTTCTTGGCTATGGTGGACAGAGGCCGGCAAGCATCACCTAGATTCTCTATGCTTGAATGGGTGTGGCTTGACTGTAATCAGTGCCCAGTTGTTTGTAGTTTATAGAGTGACAGATCAAGTATTGATCTGAGTTGAGTTGAGTTGAGAGTGGTAAGCAATCTGATTATTGTGGCACTTTAGAGTCTATGTATGACTTATGTGTGAGTTGTGCTTCTATAGTGTATGATGTTGACAGCGATGTATGTTGTGTAGTGATGTATATACGCACGACAAATTGGCTAGAAGCCAAGAGAATCTATTTTTGTTCATCTTGAAGATTGGTGGCTTCAAAGTAACATTCGCACTCAAACACAAAATTCTCCATTATGCCTAGAAGATTCTTACCTTCAAACACCTTGGGTTTTGGAAATCGAATATGATCTTTTTCATCTTGAACTGGCGCTCTCTCTTTCTATTCTTGTTGTTGCTGGTCTCATCCATTCAACAACCGAATAAGGTGCTTGATTTGTTTCTACATTGCAAGGATAACATCCGGTATTGCCGCCATAGTTACTACTCTATCCCACTACTCCCAATTTTATCTAATTGATTAACACATAGATGCAATATGTCCACCGTTCTCCATAAGTTACAATCGGAAGTATCAAGGGTTCCTCAAACAAGGTAATCATATGCAAAAAATCCTGCCCAAAGTGCAAGGTGATGAATTGTATGAATCAATGCTTGGGTAATATCTAGACATGAAAATCCCAATGGTTTGGCAAAAGTGGATTTGGTGGTCCATAAATTCAATTCATCCCATTCCTACTCTAATACCAATGTAAAAGACCAAGACCAAGGAGAGAAATAGGAGAATGGAAGCTCACATTAGGACGCTAGTATGAGTGAAAACTTTGAATGCCTAGCATGAACTTCAGCTTTGGTATTTATATCTAGCATACAAGGCCCTTGAGAAACTTCTCAAGAAGCTTCCTTGAGCCGCTTTCTTAGAGTGCAAGCCAAGTTAACCAAGAAGCTTCTCAAGAACCTTCCTTCTAGAAGTCGCCTACTTGGCGTGCAAGCTAAGCTAGTTGGAAGCTTCTAAAAGCTTCCTTCTAGAAACTACTTACTTTAGGTGCAAGCCAAGTTAGCCGGGAAGCTTCCCAAGAAGCTTCCTAAATACTTCCAGAATATTCTAGGCTAATTTTCTTATTTGCTACTTTGTTAGTCCTACTAACTTCATCGCTAAACTCCATATTGTTACAAATATATTCATATTGCTTTCTTAATAAACCTCTATATTTACTTTATGACTTGATCCATATTTTGCAAGGTAGCTTTGAAACAATTTGTCAATTCTTGATCTTTGTATGATTGTGGGTGAGCATATAATTAACTCATCTGAACCCTATATTGATCAAGGAATTTACTTTTTTAGAATTTAATTTATGTTCAAATATATGTAGACAAGATGTACATATGATTAGGCATCTTGTTGGTGACAAAAGCTCTTCCTTCATTTGTTTGGATTGCAAGTCAAATTAAGTGTGCTTAGTAACAAGGCTCTTTCTTGAAGGTGTATTCTCTCCATGGTAATTGGAGGCTTGCTTAATTGCTATACCACTCATAAAAATAGAAAGGAAGAATAGTTGTATAACAAGTTGAGGTTTAGTTTTACCATTTATTGTTGGGGACTTGGTCTTTAGATGTTGGACATGTCCTATGCTCAAGGCCACTAGAATCCACCTGATTAATCAGAAGATGTACTTACTTAACTTCATTCCATACATGCCTCAACAAAAGATGAAAATACTTGTCAATAAGCAAGTTTCATGGTGTACATTCCTCTCAAAGAATGAGTCAATAAATTTCTCTATTATGATTAGGAAACTTACAAATCAAATGTTGTTGGTTTGTATTACTTGTTAGTATATTTGCTTACTTTGGTGCACTAAAGATAGAGAGAAACTCATCCTTGCACTTTTTATATTCTTGGTACTCTAGTCATATTGCTAAGCTAATAATTACTATATGAATCCATTCTTTAGCAAGTGAAGTAACAAACTATGACACGGAGTAATTGCACCAAATTAAGCTCATTTAGGTAGAGCTTTAAGTAATGGCTCCTATGATCACCATTTCTTGGTGCATTCATGATGTGGATACTAATAAGGTTCTATGATATTCTTGAGTCTAATTGCTTTCTTCAAAAGTAGAACTAGATGTTGGTTGATGATGGCTAAATATGATTGACAATGATTGCAAAGTGCTTGTGATTAGAAGGAGATGTAATATTATGTGAATGCTTTGGTTCAAAAGTAGCACATGGTGTTGGTGAAGAATGAGGCACTAGATTAGTGAGGCTCCCTACATTGATGAACTAACCAAATTAGCAGATTTTTTGGACCTTTGTGAAGTTGTAATCTACCAAAGCACTAATGTATTCATGTTAATATTTTACAAGGTTTCATAGATGCAATGACATCAAAAATGCCTAGTGTACAACATTGTTCTTGTGCTTGGCATATAGAAAACAATTTCAATGTACAATTTAAAACAAAATGAATGATGTGGTCTTCCAATCCTTTGTTTTTTCTACATGGTCGCCCTTGTCTATTTAAAACAAAACTCAATTGCAAGATTTGAGCAAAAGCAAAAGCACTACTAGTCACTTCATTTGAAGCTTCAATGGCTCATATTACAAAGAAAATTAAGGATGCTTCCTCATTCTACATATTATATCATTCCCAAATTGTGCACTTAGCCATACTCCAATTCCACAATTTGCCATATTGATGTCAAATATATTTGAACTCTTGTATCTTGGAAGCAAGGAAGGCTCAGCCACTTGAGCAATTATGCAAGTTGTGCATAAGAGTGACATGCTCATCCACAAGCAATGCATAGAGCTAGCAAACATTAGCAAAGTGAGTTTGATTCCAAAATATGTTCAATAAAAAATTCAACAGACTTTTCAAGATGCACTCATTTGCATAGTGTTTTAGCTTTGTCTAGCAAATTTTAATTTATGCATATAAGCAATAGTGGATTTTGTGTTTTTTATCTATGTGGACATTTGTGTTAATGTAAAGCTTTCCCAAAATACCAATTTTTATGAATGTGCAGTTACAAGGAAAGCACACTAGTCACCCTTTGACTTAGTGCACACAATCTTATTTGATTTTAGAGCTTTAAAAAGCATATAGTTGTTATTTCAATAGACTTAGTATTGTGTGAAAATGACAATCTCACTTGTCCTCCTCTATATACCAAGCAAGCAAGGTCAAGCAAGGAAATTAGGATTCAAAGTTGTGGAGAAATAGGGTTGTAAGATCAACTTTCCTGTGGAAAATGTGGTGGAAAAGGTCAGACATAGTCAAACATATCATAGTTCCCATAACATTGTATAGTAATGTTTGCATTAAGCTGTAATAAAGTGTGCTCTTATCCATAAATATTTTTAACTATGTCTTTCTTTGTGAATATTATGGATTTTTGTATGTGTATCTATAAATATTTTTGCATTGCATTCGTTCTTTTTTCTTAATTACGGATGTCTACGTTTGTAATTCTCCTTTAACATTCTCCATAGTTTATATGTATACTATACCAAGATATGCAAGCATTCTATCCTCTCATGTTTCAAGTCAAAGTCATTCCATTCTCTCAAGTTGCCATGCAATATCAAATTTAGACCTTGTAGTAACTCACTTTTAACCCGATCAGTATTGCACCCAACATTAAGATCATGAAGTTGAGATACTCCGCACCTTCTAGTAATCCACTAGGGAAGCATGAAAGTATTAGAAAGAGATTGCAGAAATATCAACCCTAAACCCTAAACCTCATGACATTACTTTTGTTGAAGTTTTGAGTTTGAAGAAGAAAAGAGCACTTTGGTGTCTACAACATCAGATTGGTTTGTCATTGACTAAAACTATGAGGAAGATCTTCTGGTAGATTTCTTAGACAAGGTCTTACCTAACTACCAAAGCAATGGCCCAAAGTTAACAATAACTTGCATTGGGTAAGACATATTCATATTGTAATAGACGTAGAAGTCTTGCTCCAATTTGGTCCATGTAAAAGAAAGAGAACAAGGAGAAGGCCAGCTATATTCTAGAGCTACAAGAGAAGTGAGAAGGAGTTTCCTGACCAAGAATTGACGGAGGCTAAGAAAGACTACCGAGTGATGAAACAAGATCTCATAGCAATCACAAATGACAATAAGTAGAAGAATCAAATGAGTATGTGTATCATTGGCACTCTAAACAACCAACGTTTGAAGACTGCGGATTGAAGTCAATGTGAAATAAGACTAAAAGAAGCTTACGGAAGAAGAGTTGAATATTACCCAAGTAGATTTAGATAGTATCAGAACACAATTAGCAAAATTTGAGAGTAGGAGAGAGCAATCATCCTGGTCAAGAAGGACAGTTAGATAAGAAGTTGGACTTGCATCTTCTGCTCTAGCCATCAAAAGAGAGAGAATAGAATTGAGTCATTAAGTTATCAAAGATGGAAATGCGTTAAGTTAGATGAGATTCTCAATCTTTTTGAGTTGATACTTAGGAACTGATCCACCACATAGTTAGATGATATCCTAAAATAATTAATAGAATGGTCTATTAATAATTAATAGACCCCCAACATTCTTGGCAACAAATTGCAATATTTCTATCAAAGGAACAACAATGGATCAGGGAAATCAAGGAAAGTCTAAAGTTGGAGTTAAGAAATGTAGCTTGTAGACTAGAGGTATTGCAAACAAGGAAGACAAAGACAATTGACATGGTACAAAAATTACGATTATTTAAACAACAATTAGGAAGCTTGGCATTGGCCATTAGTTAGTTTGTTAGCTTTTTTCACTACCAAGTCACTCAACAATATAAGCTTGCAAACTTGAAGTGCTTTGTATTCAAATCCATACAAAGTAAATAAGTGTAGGGCTCTTGTGCAACTTGTCACTTTCCTTAATTCTTGATGTTGTGTTCCTTGCCTTAGTATTGTATAAGACTTGGTGAATCTTCATGCACAACTATCTAGTGCCTTGTGTGTTTGATCCTTGGTCACCTTCTAGTGGTAGACTAACCTGAAGTAGTGCAACAATTGAGTTTTTGAGCTCTATAATTTTGATAATAAAGACATCCTAACATACAAAGACTTGGACCACTACGTGGACAGAGGTTTCTTTGTGATTCTTTTGGACTTCAAGTGCCTTAACAAAAAGAGCAGAATGCTTATATGAGCCAAATTTTGCTATTAACTTGTAACTCAAATTAGCACTCTATGAATTGAGTCTAAAATATCAGATGTTTTGTCTTTATTTTAAGTTTTTTGTGAAGTATATTAATTTCTTTTCCTATGAGGCACCTTCATGGTGACTTGGCTTTCTTTTAGGAATTTTTTTATGCCCAATAGGTAAAAAACACAACAATAAATGAACTCAATTGTGACATTTAACTTTGTATCTTGTAATACTCAAAGGACAAGAGAACCCCCAAGAGAAACAAAAGAGAGAAAACACAAAGCTTCACACTCAATACTCCGATGCTCCAAAAGAACACCTTGTATCTATTTTATAGCAAAGAAGATCCCCTCAAAGGAAGCTCCACCCTTGGGCCAAATACATGGATAGTGATAGGTCAGGAAGCTCCACCCTTAGATTAATTTCATGGATGAGTAACATTTCAGTCCTTCTCCTATCTGGTTGGTCAAATAGGTTTGTACAAAGAGAACCTTCATATATGAAGCTAAAAATCACATAGATGAGGTAGCATTGGAAAGCTCTCAATGGGAAAAATAGTGGGAAGAGAAGGCATGATTATGTCCTCAAGAGGGGAGGGATTATTTCCATGTTGAGGCCTAACTCATTTGTTTAGGCCTCCAAAATTGGCTCTAAAGCTTTCAAGGTGTTTTGGCTCTTGCACTATTAGTGAAAGTACTCTTTTGGTGACAACTCTATCTAATCTACTTAGTCCATCGTATATAACATCCTTCTAGATGTTACCAGGCCAATTTCCATCTCTAGATAATATATCTAGCTACTTGTATTAGATATCTGACCACTTCATACTTATGTCTTCATGGGATTGACCTATTTCTTACCAATTTCTATAATTCAATAGTTACCAAGTTGTCACATAGACAATTGTTCTGCACCACTATTTGGTGGATACATTCTTTGGATTTGCTTGATACAAAAGGATTGTTTAGGGGCGATGAATGTCAAAAAGTGAGTGCTAGACCAACCTCTTATTGAATTGGTTGCAGAATCTTGAATTAACAAACAAAACCAAGTTTTGGAAGCCTTAGAACAAGGAGAACTTGAAGAAGCAAAAGGCATGGTGGCAAAAAGGAGAAGAGAAAAAGCTCAAGCTTTCACCTAAAGTTTAGTGAATATGCCTTTTTCCTTACACACTAACCTTCATGCAAACCTATCAAGACTTGTATTAGTCTCACAAGAAGCAAGACCTTCATCTTCTATTTTCTCTTAAATGCACAAAATATTTAGTGATCCAAAAAATGAATTAAGGAGATAAGTGAGTTGATTGATTTAACCAAATCTCTAGTGTTGTTAGAACAGGGAGGTGTAATGGAGCCCAACTCTCAAAGGTTATCTTATAAAGAAACTCTAGCTACAGATGAATGCTCAAGATGCAATTATTAGAGACATGACTCCCAACCAAATTTGCTCCATATGGTTCCTTGTTATTTCTTATAGACACTCCCAAAGTAATTGAAAAATCAACACAAGTTGCCATTGATTCCAAATTTGAAGAAGTACCACAAGATCCTCTAAACCCATTTGAAGAAGTACCACAAGGTCCTCTAAACCCAAGAGAAGTTTTAATTGACTTGTTGTCCTAAGAAGAGGGTGGATTTGAAGATGAGATATTAATACAAGCAGCTTATGTTGAAGGTGATGTTCCTAAAGTCTCACCTCAAATGCCAACAGCTATCCTTGGCCTAAACTTCCATTATGTCCCACTTTTAAAGAACATCTTACCCAAGGTACAAACTCAAATGGAAAATACTACTCCCTTCACTTGACAAAGGTACTAAATTTTAAAGGACAAGATAGATGATCCAAACACTTTCATGATGGAGTTCAAGGAAATCTTAGTGGCCAACCAAGAAGAGAGTGATGCTAAGCAACTTTGGGGGGCCTTATCATAGAGTAATGAATATTTTATAAAGGAGCATGAAGATGAAATTATAGCCAAAGTCATTAAATCCAAAAAGCTCCATGAATCAGCATGTATCACACCATTGGGAAGATATTGATCATCCAATGATCAATCCAAAAGCAAGAAACCAAAGAAGAGATCTACTTGTAAATCTTGGTCTTCTCCTTCTTCCAACAATTCTAGTAGTCCCTCTTCCTTTGGAAAATCTTCATCAAAGAGGAGAAAGATTGCCATAAGAAGAGGAAGGTCATTGACAGCCACACATCTCCTCCAATCCAAAGGTATTCAATCTACACAAAGTTGGAAGAATAATCAAACACTTTGTGGATTTCAAAGTGCAGATGGTCAAATCCAAACAAAAAAGAAGGCCACTCTCATATGCTAGACCCAATGTTTAGTGTAATACAAGTGGGAAACCTAGCCATGCTAACACAAAATGCTAACCAAAAGGCCCACCTACCCAATAAATTAGATAGAATGGACCCCAACTGTAATACTTTGAGGGCAAGAGAAGAGAGAAAATGTAGATTTCACACTCAATCATCCGATGCCCCAAAGGAGCACCTTCTCTTTATTATATAGACAAAGAGGATCTCTTCCAAGGAAGCTACACCTTAGGATAAGGCACATAGATAGGTGACATGTCAGCAAGCTCTACCCTTGGATTACTTACTTGGATGGGTGACCTGTTGGTCCTGGTCCTATCTGGTTGGTCAAACAAGCTTTGACCGGAGGGAATCTTTTAGGGAATCCTCCTTTTAGGAATCTCAGAATCACGTGGGTGAGATACCATTGGAAAACTCTCAACAAGACAAAGAAGAAAGGAGGGAAGGCCAGCCCTTTCTTTGTTTGGGGGGAATCGGCACATTTCCAAGCCTAATTCATCAGTTTAGGCTCTGAAATTGCCTTCAAAGATTTCAAGCATATTTCAATTCCTACTCTATAAGTAGAAGCCCCCTTTTGGTGATATCTCTTTCTGATCTGTTTAGTCCATCATATGTAACATCCTTCTAGATGTTACCAAACCAATTTTCACCTTTAAATCATATGTCTAGCTTTTGGTTCTAAGGTTTTCAAGTCTATTTTGGTTTCTACCCTATTAGTAGAAGTACTCTTTTGGTGATACTTCTATCTGATCTATTTTGACCATCATGTATAGCATCATTCTAGATGTTACCAAACAGAATTTCACATCTAGATCATATGGCTAGCTCTTGGTATTACAAACCTCCCTCCTTTTAAGACGCAACATCCTCATTGTACAACTGTTGCTCAAACGCTTTCACCAACATTGGTGCATGTGTCAAATTGGCAGCAGGCTCCTAGGTTGCTTCATAGAGAGGATAACCTTTCCATTGTACTAGATAGTCTACCTGTGGATGGCAAGTACCACGCATGCATTTTTGGAGAACACGCTCCACTTCATATTCCTTTGTGCCATCAATGAGTATCGGACAAGGTCAAATGTCTTGTGTGGAATGACATTGGCCTGATCAGGGAGCATATCTGCATAATAGGGAAACATGGAACACTTGATGGATATTCATGTGTGGTGGTAGCTTGTGGTGATAGGCCACAGCGCCAACTCGACAAAGAATCAAGAAAGGCCAAATAAAACAAGGTCTAAGCTTACGAGGTCCAACTAATGTGAGGTTGGTTGTTGATAGCCACACTTGATCCCCAACATTGAACTCCATGTGCCTATGGTGTGCATCAACATACTACTTTTGTTGATTTTGTGCAATCTGTAATCTATGTTTGGTGCTCTCCACACCTTGTTGGATTCTAGAAACAAATGTGTTGACTACATTGACCTTAGTAGCCACCAAACGGATCTTCATCAAGCTAGAAGGTGTGAAGGAATGCTCATCATACATGAGAAAGAACAAAGTGACCTAGATGGATACATTCACTAAATTGTTGTAAGCAAATTCCACCAACGGAAGTAGGGTGTCCCATCTCTCTTGCTCTTCTAAGGTGAAGCCGCGTAACATGTCTTCAATAGTGCAATTAGCCCGCTCTATTTGTTCATCTGTTTGTGGGTGGTAAGCTCTGGACATGGCTAACTTGGTTTTGAAGAAACCAAAGAGTGTTTGCCAAAACAAACTAGTGAATTGAGACCCTCTATTAGTGATGAGTACTCGAGACAAGCCATGGTGAGAGAAGACTGCATGTAAGTATAATTGAGCTAGTTGTGGGGCGGTCACATCCTTGGTAGTAGGGTGTAAATGAATCATTTTGTTAAGTCGGTCCACAAAGATCATGATAGGTGGTCTTGGGTAATTCATAGACAAGATTCATACTCACCTATTCACAATGTTGGGCAGGAGTGGGGAGAGGGTGAAGGAGCCCTATAGGAGCTTGATAAGAAGCTTTGTTTTGTTGAGAAAGTAGCTAGTTATGCACGTAGTCCATCACATTGTTGCTCATCTTGGGCCAATAGTAATGGCGTTGGACTGCATCCAAGGTCTTGTCCACTCCAACATGATCTCCGAAGTAACTTGCTCCATGGAGTTGATCAAGTAGGTCATCCATGCAAAGTAAGGGGTATTTTTTCTTCATTGTTTGTTGATTGAGACCTCGATAGTCAATGCATATGCGTATTGTACCGTCCTTCTTCTTCACAAACAAGACAAGAGCCCTATATGGTGATATGCTAGGTTGGATGAACCCTTTTTGTAGCATCTCCTCAATTTGAGTCTTACATTCCTCCAACTCATGAGGTGATAGGCGATATGGGGCCTTACAAGGAGGTGTCTTCCTTGGGAGTGTCTCAATTTTATGATCTACTCTCCTTTTTGGTGGTAAGCTTGAGGGTAGATCATCAAGAAAGACATCTTGAAACTCATCCACCACATCTTTCAGTTTCTCAAGAATTTGTCCATCAAGTTGTGCACTCTGGACTTCTCTTATTAGACCCATGAAACATTTATCAATCTAGACAGTTGCCGTCCTTATGACATATAGAGGCAGCTCTTGCTTGTGTGATTTTTCTTTAATCCCAATGATTGACCATTGGTGGGTTCTCACTACTTTCTTCCTCCAATCTACCATAGGGTTGTAATGCTCTATCCATGGCATGCCTAAGATTGCATCATAATGAGCTAATTGTATCACTTGCCACTCAATTGCTTCTTGATATTCTCCTATAGAGAGTATTACTCATCTAAGTAATGATTCAATCCTCTCTATTTTCCCATTAGGTAACTCTACTTCTTCACTCTCATCTCTCTCTAGATCCATTCTCAATCTTATTGCAACAAAGCAAGACAAGAAATTCTATGTTGCTCTCAGATTTATTAATACTCTCACTTGATTGCCTTTTAGGACTCCATTCACAACAATCAATTGTGAGGTCGCCTTTTGAGACCTTTGCATGTTTGTCTTCTTCCTTCCCTTGCTTCTCTACTTCTTATTGAGCCAGTAAGGCTGCGAGGTACTTCCTTATTGAGCCAGTAAGGCTATGAGGTACATTTACTGGCAATCTTGGTTTCTGAAGTGATTCCCACCTCTTCCTATTCAGTGCGCATCTCCATGTTGTTCAAAGATCACCTATATGAAGGCCAAGGGCCTCTAGGGAAATGAGTGCAATAGTTGGTAGATATGTGCCCAATACAACCACAATTGTAAAAACGGCATTGTTCTCCTTGTGGGACTCTATCTCTTTGTTCTTCTACCCGTCCACGCTCTCCTTGAAGCGGTCATGCTCCTCAATCTCAAAATCAAAGGTCACCCAATTCCATTGGTATTGGTCCACTCATGTGTGGCATTTCTGCCCAATAATGTTGAGGTGGAACTACTCCTTCACCTTCACCCAATACTCCTGCTATTCTCTACGCACAAGCAATGGCTTCAAATACCATGCAAGGATTTTTCACCATGACTTCTTGGCAAATCCACTCTTTCAATCCTTGTTTGAAATTTTTTAGAGCCTCTACTGGACTCATGTCGGTTATTGTGACTTGTAGATCCAGAAATGCCTTCACATACTCTTGTACATTGTTCTTTTGTCTCAATCTCCATAGTCGAATTTGGGCCATATGCACAGAATCCACCAATTGGAAATTCTTTAGCAATCCTTCTTGCATTGTTGTCCATGTGACCTCCCTTCTCTCTACCAACATGGATTGCTCCCAAGCATCATACCATGTGAGAGATTTATTGGTCAAGTACCCACATGCAAACATGCCTGTAGCATGCTCCGTGATCTTTGTTGAGAACAATCCAAAATATTGATTTATTCTTGAGATCCAATTTTCCACTACTCCCATCATATGTTGTCCCTTTTAAGGCTAGATGTTGCAAGTCTTCTTCATCCAAAGTAGCAATGTGGCTTCATCACTGACAGGGTTGTAGGCACAAGTGCCTCTTCAAGTACTTCCATCATAGGTATTGGGTTTTGAGATGGCTCTTCTTCTTGCATTGCTTGATCATTTGTTAGGATCTGCACTTGACTTTGTAATGTCTCCATGGTCATCTTAATCTCTCAAAATTCATTCAACATCCCTTGCATTCCTTACACCAGCTCTTGCAATTGCAGATCCATTGTTCCTACAATACTCAATTGCTAATGTCTACTTCAATACAAAGTCAATATGATCACTTTGGAAGACGCACAAGCTATTGGAACTACCATTGGGACCTCAAAAGCTATCACTTGTTATAATACTCCTCATTAAAATTCCTAACCACACAATCTCTAAAGATCACTTTTGGTCTCACTTACATAACAAATTTCTACTTGAGTGTTGAAAGAGAGAGGATTTGGGACATTCACATCCATAACATCATAATAGAATGTAGATTGTCAAATCCCACACTCTGTCATATACCACCACATGTACAATCACCGTGTTTGGTGAGCTCATCACCTTGTCCATGAATTCTGCTCTAAAGTGATTAACTAGCAATACTCTCATTTGCTCACGCTGGATGTACATAACCTTGATGTGGAATGGATTCAAGAATGGAAAGCTAGGGACGGGAAATTGTCCTCCTAGTGTATCCATCCCATCCGCTCTCTAAAGCCCTTCCTAAGTCTAGCAATTACTCTATGTTCTCTACCTCAAATTACTTAGTTTCAATAGTTTGTGTTCTTCCAAAAGGGGTGATCCACTCTCTTGGACTAAAACACTCATTTTGATACCATTGTAATACTTAGAAGACAAGAGAAGAGAGAAAACACAAATTTCATACTCAATCATTTGATGCACCAAAGGAGCACCTTCTCTTTATTATATAGACAAAGAGGATCTCCTCCGAGGAAGCTCCACCATAGGATTAGACACATAGATAGGTGACATGTCAACAAGCTCCACCCTTGGATTACTTACTTGGATGTGTGATATGTTGGTCATGGTCCTATCTAGTTGGTCAAACAAGCTTTGACTAGAGGGAATCTTTTAGGGAATCCTCCTTTTAGGAATCTTAGAATCACGTGGGTGAGGCACTGTTGGAAAGCTCTTGACAAGACAAAGCAAGGAGGAGGGAAGGCCAACCTCTTCTCTATTTGAGGGGGGGGGTCTGCACATTTTCAAGGCCTAATTCATCAGTTTAGGCCTCCAAAATTGCCTTCAAAGATTTCAAGCATATTTTAGTTCTTACTCTATTTGTAGAAGTCCCCTTTTGGTGATACCTCCTTCTGATCTGTTTAGTCCATCATGTGTAACATCCTTCCAAATGTTACCAAACCAATTCTCACCTTTAAATCATATGTCTAACTATTGGTTCTAAGGTTTTCAAGTCTATTTTTTTCTACCCTATTAGTAGAAGTACTCTTTTGGTGATACTTCTATCTGATCTATTTTGACCATTATGTATAGCATCATTCCAGATGTTACCAAATGGAATTTCACATCTAGATCATATGGCTAGCTCTTGGTATTACACCAACTTAGGAAAACTAGGAATACTATATGAAGAAGAACTCCTAGTGTTTATAGTATAAGAAATACCCAATTCAATGTCGGGGCTAATTGTTACAATTACATCATATGTCCCAAAAGAGTTTGTGAGTAATGAACCTTTGCATAGGATTATGCAATCATGTCAAATGCCAACTCCGTCATATATTACAATTGTGATGTCGTTAGTTGTTGGTCCACATATTATCACAAACCTTGCAAGAAAATTGTATATATGCTCTTGAGCTCAAACTATAAACTATTGGGCAATGTAGGAGCAAATTTCTCACAACCACATGCTTCAAAACTACCTGTGTGCAATTCATTCCTAGTGCATCCACTACAAAAACTGATCCAAATGTTACAATTGTTTTTACCTTTACATTTGATTTGGTTGCATTAGAAGAGTTGGGTCTAAATAATGAGATGTAGAACAAGGAAAAAAAGGAAGAGAGATGGCCAATGGAGCTAAATAACATTGAGACACACTCTAGTATTATGCTTCACAAAATGAAAACATCTTTTGATTCATCTGAGTCAACCAAGACTTCAGATGGATTCTATCAAAGCGCAAAGACAAAATACTAGAGAAAATGTGAGCCAAATGTGATTGGATCATCCTTAAGAAAGACCAACCTAAAAAGGAAGCAAAATTTCCAACCACTTTGGTCCCATCTTATCTTGCACACATTTAGTGCAAACTTAAACGATTAATTCAAGAAGAATTATCACAACTACGTTAAGAAGTAACTCCTATGGTATTTATTCCTCAACCACCAATTACTATTCTTCAAGGGAAGGATGAATTTGAAAATAAGCAATTGATAGCTCTCTTCTTAAGGAAGAAGAGTGATGAATCAAGCCTAAAGTAGAAGCCACATGTCAAATTTCAAGGCATCCCATAAAACAATGTTGTAATTGGCCTTGGTAGTCAAAATATCACAACAAGCAAGGCCAAAGGACCTTCTTACTATCTATAGGATGGAGGAGTAGAATTTGGATTCTCCCAAGATTGAGATTGAGATTTAAGGATACCTTATTGATTCAATTGTAATTGACTCAAGAATGGGAGCCAATGTGATGATTGAAGATACCACCCATAAGTTGGGGTATAGGGAATTTGAGGCAACCTCTTGAGTATAGCATTTTGCTGATCAGACCTAATGACTGCCCTCAGGCCAACTCTCTAATGTGCCAACCATTATTGTGGGAGTTCTTTTAAACTTACCTATGTGGTCTTACATCCAATTTCAAAGATAGGGTATACACTCCTAATTGGTCTACCTTGGCTATAAATTTC
Source organism: Lunularia cruciata (assembly GCA_948567375.1). Taxonomy (NCBI): domain Eukaryota; kingdom Viridiplantae; phylum Streptophyta; class Marchantiopsida; order Lunulariales; family Lunulariaceae; genus Lunularia; species Lunularia cruciata. The sequence goes on along the minus strand of OX419756.1, from coordinate 48,627,373 downwards.
TCACATAAGTATTGGTTGGTACCAACATAAGCTCAAATTCAAGTATCTAAGCAATCCAAAAGAGAAATTCATCACAACATCTTGGAAGAAGGAACAACATTTAGGGAAAATATAATCCTCCAAGGAAGGTTATAATTGTAAATCATCCAAAATCTTGATAGAGAAAAATGAGGTAAACTGCTTCAAATGTTACAAGATCAAAGAAATCAACGAAGTAGACAAAGGGTCAAATTAGGAAAGCCTTAGAAGATGAAGATAATCCTTGGCAAACCACCACAATGTTGTGCTATAGTCATGTGAGCCATATAGCAAGGGTCATCAACCTAAATGATTGTCAAGATGTGAAATACTCCAAGGACAAGAGAACTCTTCAAGAGAGATACAAGAGAGAAACATAGATTTCACCCCTCAATCCTCCAATGCCCCAAACGAGCACCTTCTCTTTATTATATAGCCAAGGAGGATCTCTTCCAAGGAAGCTTCACCATAGGATTAAGTACATGGATAGGTACCTATCACCAAACTCCACCCTTAGATTACTTTCTTGGATGGATGACATGTTGGTCCTGGTCCCATGTGGTTGGTCAAACAAGCTTTGACCAAAGGGAATCTTTTAGGGAATCTTCTTGTAGGAATCTCAGAATCATGTGGGTGAGGTACCATTGGAAAGCTCTTGGTGAGAAAAATTAGGGAGGAGGGAAGGCCATCATATCTTTAACTAGGAAGAATGTTTACATTTTCAAGGCCTAATTCATTTGTTTAGGCCTCCAAAATTGCCTCTAAAGTTTTCAAGCTTATTTTGGCTTCTACCCTATTAGTAGAAGTGCTCTTTTGGTGATATGTCTATTTGATCTACATTCTTTATTATGTGTAACATCCTTCTAGATGCTACCACCCCAAGTTTCACCTCTAGATCATATGCCTAGCTATTAATTCTAAAGTTTCTAAGCATGTTTTGGCTTTTGGCCTATTAGTAGAAGTACTCTTTTGGTGATACCTCTACCTTATCTACTTATTCCATCATGTATAACATCCTTCTAGATGTTAACAAACAAAATTTCATCTCTAGATCATCTATCTAACTATTGGTATTACAAGATGTTGTCTTGGAGGAAGGCAAAGTACTAAAATTTGACAAGCACATGTTAGCAGATAAGAATAAAATTTATGCCACGTTATTTAGAGAGTATAAGAATGTTTTTGCTTGGAGTATCAAAAGATATTTAGGCATCTCTTGTCAGTTTGGAGAACACCAAATCAACATGGTAGATGGAGCAACATGGTAGATGGAGCAACACTAGTTTGCCAATGGTAGTATAGATTAAACCCAAAGTACTCATTACTAAACAAAGATGAAATTGACGAGTACCTTAAGGCCAAGATTATCTTTCTTGTGTTATGAGCTAAATTGTCTCTCACTCAAGATGAACCTTTGATGGCTATTAAGGTAGCATATCATGGACTAAGAAGAAAAGAACCAAACTCCATCAAACTCATCCAAGGCTACACCTCCAAGACTCAAGCCATTGATACTAGAGAACTCAATGAGATAGTTGCAAATGAAAGGATGATGAGTACCTCCTCAATCTAAATTTATATACTTGTGAAATAATTACACACCAAAGTTACTAATTATTGGAATAACTCAAGTTATAAGGCTAAAAGTCATATAAAGTCAAAAGTCTAAGAGAATATCCAAACTTAGGGAATAATCTCTTAAGCATGTGGTCTTAGCTTGACCCAATAACTAAGTCAAGGATTCCTTCACATGGGCTATCCTTGGACTCTAGAAAATTCTAAAACAAAAAGCTAATAGATCCAAAAGTTCTCAACTCTTTCCTCATAGCCAAACATCTATGAATAATATAAAGTCAATATACTAGAATCCAAAATATTGGTGCTCACTCTTTCACCTTTCCCTAAAGTAGAGTCACCTCTACTCTTGGCTGTGACTGAATTTGGCTAATCATGACTAATATAAAAGCTTGGTTAAACTCCATAGAAACAATATCTTCAGCTACTTACAATACCAAACTAAATATCCCAATAAATCATAGAGGATACATACATGCACCAACATACATGGGTGTTATAATGAAAAGTAGCAAATGGATCTTTCCCATTGTTATTGCTGCAAAGAAGAAGACACAAATATTCAACATTTGTTAACATGTCAAATGTTGAATGTTGCCATCAAGAAGGTTTGTCATTCTTTACTGTAATACTCTAAGGACAAGAGAACTCTTCAAGAGAGAAAATATAGATTTCACACTCTATCCTTTTATGCCCCAAAGGAGCACCTTTTCCTTATATAGCCAGGGGAGATCTCCTCCAAGGAAGCTCCACCATAGGATTAGGTACATGGATAGGTGACTTGTCAGCAAGTTCCACCCTTAGATTACTTGCTTGGATGGGTGACATGTCAATCTTGGTCCTACCTGGTCAAATAGGCTTTGACCAAAGGGAACCTTTTAGAGAATCTTCTTGTATGAATCTTAGAATCACGTGGGTGAGATATTGTTGGAAAGCCCTCAGTGAGACAAACCAAGGGGGAGGGAAGGCCAGCCTTTCCTCCATTGGGGGGAGGTTCTGCACATTTTTTAGGCCTTTTCATTTGTTTAGGCGTCCAAAATTGCCTCTGAAGTTTTTAGGCTTATTTTGGTTTCTGCACTATTAGTAGAAGTACTCTTTTGGTGATAACTCTATCTGATCTACTTAGTCCATCATGTATAACAACATCCTCCTAGATGTTACCAAATCAAATTTCATCTCTAGATCATGTGGCTAGCTATTGATTATAAAGTCTTCAAGCATGTTTTAACTTTTGGCCTATTAGTAGAAGTACTCTTTTGGTGATACCTATGTCTGATCTATAAAGTCCATCATGTATAATATCCTCCTATATATTACCAAACCAAATTTCATCTCTAGGTCATGTGTCTAGCTATTGGTATTATATTTACCCTCCACATATGCAAGTCTTGACCAAGTGGCTAGGCATGCATATTATAACTTCTTAGACTGGTTTTCAAAGTACAATCAAGTATCCATTCAAGAGGAGTACAAGGAAAAAACACCTTCACAATGGATTGGAGGACTTACTCCTACAATCAGATGTCATTTGGCCTTTGCAACGCACTTGATAGTTTTCAAAGAATGATGAATGTTATATTAAAAGATTTCCTACGAAAGTTTGTAGAGGTATTCTTTGACAATTTTTGTGTCTTTGGCCATAGAAAATATCACTTTTAAAACTCAGCCAAGTCTTTGCTTGATTTAAGGCCACTTGACATCTGGAGAAGTGTTTCTTCATGATGATTGAAGGAATTTTGTAACATAGTGTAATACAAGCAACTAGACATATTATCTAGAGGTGAAAATTGGCTTGGTAACATCTAGAAAGATTTTTTGTACAATTGGCTAGGTAGATCAGACAGAGGTGTCACCAAAAGAGTACTTTTACTAATAAAGTAGAAGCCAAAAATAGCCTAAAAACTTTAGAGCCAATTTTGGAGGCCTAATCGGATGAATTAGGCCTCAAAAGTGGAAAGATTCCATCCCTTTGGGTAAAAAGGCTTGCCTTCTACCCCCAATGATTTTTCTCATTGACAGCTTTCCAATTGTATCTCACAGATGCAATTCTGAGCTCCCTACAAGAAGATTCCCTAAAGATTCTTTGTGGTCAAACCAACTAGATAGGACAAGGACTGATATGTCACACATCCAAAAAAACTACTCCAAGGATAGAGCTCGCTGATAGGCACCAATCCATGTATTTGATCCAAGGGTGGAGCTTCCTTTGAGGGGATCCTCTTTGTTAAATAATAAAGAGAAGATGCTCCTTTGGCGCACGTAGGATTGAGTGTGAAACTTGTGTTTTCTCTATTGTATCTCTCTTGGAGAGCTCTCTTGTCCTTGGATTATTACACATACAGTGTTAGTTCATGGAATTGAGGGAGATAAGGAGTTATATAAAATAAAGTAAAAGTAAAAGTTATCAAGGAGTTGCGTGCACCCACTACCATATAAGAATTTTTTGCCTTTCTTGGCCATGTGTGCTACTATCATAGATTTATCTCTGACTATATTATCATTGCATCCCTATTAACAAAACTACTAAAGAAAGTAGAAGAGTACAACTAGACAAGAGAATAGGAGAAGACATTTGTCATCTTGAAGACTAAACTTATCAAAGCCCTTATAATCATCCTCTAGATTGGGAGTCCTACTTTCATGTATATGTAGATATGTTGTATGTGGTGATTGAAGTTGTCCTCAATTAATAGGGTGATAAGAAGAAGGACTATCTATATATTAGGCCAATAAGCAATTCTTGATAGTCAACCAAGACCACCAAGAGGGAGGCATTAGGAATGATATATCTATGTAAGAAATTTTGACACTACTTGCTTGGCTATGAATTTATATTTCACATGGATCATTATGCTTGTCTTGTGAGCCAGCCTAGGCTTATCTCTCACTCAAAATGAACCTTTGATGGCTATTAGGGTAGTGCACCATGGACTAGAAGGCAAAGAACCAACATTCCATCACACTCTTCCAGGGCTAGAACTCCAAGGCACATCCAAGACTCATGTTATTACTCACTAAAGAACTCAATGAGAGAGAAATATTGTAAATGAAAGGATGATGGGTACCTCCTCATCTCTAGTTTATATAATTGTGAAAAAGCTACACACCAAAATTACTAATTACCAAATTATATCAAGCTATTAAGCTAAAAGTCAAATAAAGTTAAAAGTCTAGAAGAATATCCAAGCATATGAGAATAATCCTATGAGTGGGTGGTGTAAAAGACGGAGGAGAGAAATAGAAGAATAGAAGACCAGAGTGAAAGATCACAATGAAACCTTGAATGAGAAAAACTCTAGATGTCTAGCATGAGCTTGGGCTTTGGTAATTATTAGGAACATACAAAGCTATTGGGAAGCTTCTCAAGAAGCTTCCTAAAGATTATTTTCTTAGAGTTTAAGCTAAGATAATTAGGAAGCTTGTTAGGAAGCTTCCTTCTTGAAGCCACCTACTTGGTGTGCATGCTTAACTAGTTGAGAAGCTTCCTAAAAAGCTTCCTTAGAAGCTTCCTAAGAATCTTCCTTCTAGAAGCTACATATTTGGCATGCAAGCTAAGCTAGTTTAGAAACTTCTCAAGAAGCCACCTATTTGGCATGCAAGCTAAGCTAGTCGAGAAGCTTCCCAAGAAGTTTCCTCCTAGAAATCGTCTAATTGGTATACATATTTACTTGATACTTGGAAGGTACCAAGAAGCTTTCTAGATGCTTTTAGAACATTACTATAATTCTTGGTTAATTTAGCATATTTGCTACTTTGTTAGTTTCAACTAATTCACATGTAAGCTCCATGTTGTTATAAGTGATCTTATCCTCACCTACCAACTAAGTCAAGGATTCTTTTACTTGGGCTATCCTTGGACTAGAGAAATATGCACCAACAAGGCTTGTAGTCCAAGAGTTCTCAACTCTTTCCTCAAAATCAAATAGTTAGAAATAATACCAAATCAATACACTAAAAGACAAAATAGTGATGCTCACTCTTTCCTTTCCTCTAGAATAGGGTCACTTTTATCTTAGCTAAGACTAAGTCTAGCTAATCATGATCAAATATAGAAGCTTGACTAAACTCCATATACCACTATCCAAATCTTCTCAAATGATGCTTATTCCCAATCAAGCATTGTGATCATGCTATTAGTAATAACCATAAGTTTTCATATACATTTATAAGAAAGTTATTTTAAAATTAGATAATATAAATTTATGGACTAAATTATTTTTTATGTTATTTTTTATATTGATATTTGTGGGGTGGAATTTAATTTATGACAAATTTATGGTTATTTTAGTATTTACAAGTATTTATTATCCCTTTATGGATTTCAAACTTGATTTGTGTTTATTGTCACTTAATTCTTCTATTCATTTGTTCAGTTCATCTTCTCAATCTTTCTAAATTGACTTTTATCTTTTCTTTATCTTTTTTCACTCTTTTTTTTCCTTTTTTAATCTCTCTCTATACATACCTTGAAGAGCCGCTTACCAACATTTACAAAGAGAAATCAAGAGTATAATGCATGGAAAAAAGATGCAAGAAGCTACAAAAGCTCACTTTACAAAAGACAAAGAACAACATTATTAATTACTTGATGGAGAATAGTCTTAAAAAGAAGAGTCATGGAATAATCTAATGAAGAATGAAACACAATTTATGTTATAGCTTTCTCTAATGTTTCATACCAAAATTGTGCAACTTGTATCTCAATCATTCTCTAGTTGAAATTAATTAACAATGCCATGCAATTATATGCCTTCCCATTTGCTCTCTCCAGCCTTTTATTGGAACGTCTATAAGGTTCTCAACTTGTCATTCTATATTCCTAAGTAGTTTTGCCTCAAGGACTACAAGGACTCTACCATGAGGTTAAGCCATTATGTGAATTAATTTCCTATATTGTACCACTACTCATAGTAACACCATCTCTAACTAGTGTACTACCATTAGATGTACTACCATTACTAAAACTAGAACTTGTATGTACAATGTGTCAACCTCTAAAAATTGAGCCTTAGGTGATAGAGATGTATTTTTGAGACTAATACTTTTTTCATATGTACTCATCATAATCATCCATTGGTGGATCTTCCAAGTGCTAGAAAATCTCTTTCATGCTATGTAGGGTGTGAATAGAGTCAAGTTTCAAATTTTTGTAGATCACACCAACTACCAAACTTTTGGATGAAATCATCAAACTCAATTATACCCATTGCACTAGATTAGCACTTGGAGCCTTTAGAAGCTCTATGAATCTTGTCCATGTCTTGTAGATCACACCAACTACCAAATTTTTTGATGAAATCATCAGACTCAATTATATCCATTGCATTACATTGGCACTTGGAGCCTTTGGAAGCTATATGAATGTTATCCATGTCTTGCAATAATTATATAACAATAAGATATGAATTCCCAACTCATTGAATTTTGTGTCAAAACCAAAATCAAAATCAAAATCAAAATCTTCCCCATTGGAGCATGAGATGTTTATTATAACACATGCTACTTATGAGCCCTATATTTATTGTAACAAAATCTTTTCTAGAATATTTAGAGAATTCCATCATAACAATACACTCAAACATAACAATTGTAACTACCCCATACCACCATCCTAACAATCCAAAGGTAATCATAATAGCAAGATAATACTTTTATTAATGCTCTATGAGTACCTCTAATTATAAGAAATACAATAGTAAAGAGTGCAACTTGTGATGTGCTACTCTAACATACACAGAGATAATTTATGACTCATCATTCCTAACCTCACCGAAAGTAAATATAGGTTGCCTAATTAATCATTATTCTAATTGCACTATCAACAACATTCTAACATTCCAAAGACACCCAAAAGAACACGACACATAAAGACAAAGCATTCAATGGAAGAGGTCCAAGAAGTCCAAAAAAATAACACTCCATATCATAAATATCAAACAAGATTAATTTTTTTACAGTTTTTCATATCAACATAATAAAACCTTTGATGTACTCTTACACTATTACAATCATCAAGGATCACCAAGGATGTGGATGTATGTCCTCTTTTAGCTAACATAATGCATCTAAATACAAGTACCACTTGAACTAGGATAACAAGAAAGAATATAGTAGTTAGCTTATAGGTGTGTTGGAGAATTAAACTTCTAGGGTTTAAATATTCTTGCATATATTCATGTTAGATGGCCAAAATCCTCCAAAAAGATGATTAAAATGGTAAGTCTCATACTAACAAGTTGGCTTGTTGTTCTTTATAAATTCTTTGGCCTACAATTTCTATACCTCTATGCCTCAATACTTTAAATTCCAATTTCAAATCCTTAAGCTCTAAATGCTTACCCTAAATCACAAATCTCTAGTTGGTTTGTTTTCCTTTTACATACGTTCTAATCTTCAATTATTATCCTCCAAAGCCTTTAAATGCAAACTCCAACTCCCTAGTCAAGAACGTTATCCCAAGTTTGACTTTAAATCTAGGCTTCTTTTGATCCAGTTTGATTTGTTACCTATATTATGCAACTTTGATTCCAATTTCCTTCTCTATTGTTAAAAAAAATTTCATCTGAATTGTTGTTTCTTTAACATTGGGTAGATTTTCTACCTCATTCCAATGTCAACCAAATCGATTTATAAAATTTTAGTGGTAATTTTGATGTAATTTCATCATCAATTGATATGTTCTTCAAAATTATGTAATGATCTAACTATCTAATATACCATCAATCATACCTAGGCTATGAGATAACAACAATGCTCATTCTTGGAACTCAAATTTCTTGACTTGTCATGCAAAATCCAAAATATAAATTATATACTCTAAAAATATGAAACTGCAATTATATTCAATCCCAATCCACTTTAAAACAAAAGTATTAAGACAAAAGTATCTAAGATATAATTATTTAATCTCTTACAATAGCCAAGGGTTTAGGTGGCTCAATATTAAAAAAAGCTGATCTTTGGAGCTCCAATTTGAGGTGTATCTTTCTTTTGGAAGACCAAGAAATCTAATCTTAATATCACACATAAATACCTTGGTTATAAACATGGTGGTTCTAATTTGGTTGAAGAGATCTTAACAATGTAGAAGTTCACAACTAAGCAATCTACTAGAGTTTCTATCAAGATAATACTCAAGAATCGTAGCAAAGTAACTAAAGTACTACAAATAATACAACATTTTTCATAAGATATAGACACTTCAAAGGGATGGTCAATCCTTTGGCTTCACTAGATAGCCTTTTAATATTCATTAATCAAATGTATCAATAATTGATGAATTTATAGATAAATATCTTATGGTTTTTTAGATTAATAATTGTCACTATAGCAAGACAAAAGCATAGAACTATACTCATATTCAAAATCTATTATAATACTTAAGTATATATGGAAGTATACAAGAGATTAAGTGCAAGTTCTAGAAAGAAGATTTTATATTCTCAAAACACAAGGTTTTGATTCAAAGAATCAAGATATAGATAAGTCACTTCAAGGGGATGTAAGTGAAGTGCAATGATTCAAAGGATTGATTAGCTTTTATCAATGTTTCATACATTCTAATAGACATGTTGCTACATCAATCAACAATACCTGAAGCAAAGATGTCAATTTCAAGTGAAAAAGAGGAGGTTGCACTTAAAACATCTCAAGAAATTTATAGTAACTTCTCCAAGCTTATAATCACATAATCCTAAGGAACTCTTTTAAGTCAATACTGATAATGCTAACTTTATTTTGAGGTAGTGCTACAATAGGATTTTACAAATAATTTCTACCTAATTTTATTTACCTTGGGAGGTTTATTCCAATAAGAGAAACTACTTTTCTTGTGACCACAAACAACTATTTGTCTAGATGTATCCTACCAAGATTTAGCAATTTATTTTTCAACAAACCTATGAATATGAAGACCTACCACAAGCTATTATTGCTTGTAGCTCACTTAAATTATATAAAGAACAACATCATCAATGGGAGGAGCAACTCCAACTACATGATGTCAATTTCAAACAAAAATTAGAAAAATACTATGTTGTTTTGCATTTACTTTCTTGTTTGCTATATTCAAGCATTGCTAGATTGCTAGATTCAAGCAACTTACAAATTTTTGAATTGTCCAACATCACTATGGTCAAAGAAAAATAAAATACAAGTTATATTATCAACAAAATTTCCAACTTTTTCCAACTTTTTTGCGCACATTTTGTATTTAAGTATTATGAATATACTTTATTATCAATCAAGCATGGATTGTTACAATAGAATATTCAAGTACTTGTTCTACATTATCCTACTATTTGCTTGACTCCACTATAAGATACACATAATTTTCCTATCTAAAGTCATCTTGGAATAAATGAAACTCATTATCATCTTTAATATCCTTGTTGGTTCTTTTAATATTGAACCTAAAATGATGCAAATCCAGATTTAACTATATTTCTCATTTGTGATATAGGAAGTGATTACCTATAAGCTACTAGAGAGTATGTGTTATGACTGCAAGTTATAATATAGTTGTTCCAATTAGAGGTACTTAGGTAGCATTAGTAGGTGGTGTCAAATTGTTGTACTCTATACATTATTAAGTATGTATTGTTTCATTTGAGCTTAGAACCATATGTTCAAGATATAATCCCAAGCATAAGAAACCAAATGATTTATTGAGCTTCAAAAGGTTTTTTTTAGATCATATCACCCAAATTATTGACATAATAAGAATTCCTAATATATGGATATAGTTTTTGAATTTCAACTAAAAAAAATCAAATATCAAATATTATTCACATAGAAATATGAGGCAATTCAATCATGAACTGGATTACATATTTCTAGAATTAATTACTATGTTGGGTATTGTAAACACTAAGTTTTTCTTTTAATGTATAATTTTTTTTACCTCAAAAATGTTTGGTTCTTTTAAAATACTTTGAAATATTAAGTTATAATTTGAATATCTTAATCATAAATATTATCTTACAATCTACACAATAAATGCAGTTCAATTGGCAAAGCTCTACTGCAAAAATGTTTTTTGTTACAACTCACAATTCAATGACAAGTTTTGAAAAATATTTGATTTCAAGATTTGAAGTATCAAATTGACCATATTCATTGCTTACCATGTGCACATAGATGTTCAGATTAAATAGGCAAACCATATCTTAGAGGATACCCTTTGCACAATTTTTAAGATGCACAACAACAATGAGGATGTTCTATTTCTACAGTTTATCTAGAACCACTCAAAGTAATCAAGTAAAAGAATCTATCTTTTTTTTCTTATTTATGGTCCAAGATCCCTCAGTTCATGATAGCTTTTTCAGTTCACTATCTTTCAATATTTTTGCTACCTCTACCTTCTTCTCCATCTTACCTTCTTTCTTACAAGGGGTAAAGCTACTCTACTTATCAAAAAATTTATTCAACATTAACAAGCTAATACTCCATGTTCTGATATTTATTTTATTACTAATGATGAATTCATGCTCTCAACTTACACCTTTCTCAATCCCTTGATACTTCAATTTATAATCTTGGTACCCAATTAGATTGGGTCCCTTCTCTATCTTTTAACCTTTCTCTCGTATTGATTATCAACTTGATCCTCTTCATAATATTTGTACTCATCTTGTCTTTCATATCTATAGATTAAAATATTTTTTCTTATCTCTTTTTCTTGACTATTCCAACTTCTCTTACTTGTAATTTAATAATTGCAGGTCATAAAAAGTATGAATTGCATCTTGTTAATCACTATATATAAAGCAACAAATATTTTATAAGGGTTACTTGGTTTATGACGGTGCATATTTAACCTGAAATATTTAGTCTGAAAATAAACCCCTTTATTATTTTCAGACTCCTAGAAATGTCCTCCTAGGCTTTGGATTAGGGCATATCACAAGGACATCCTTCCGTGACTAGAAGAAGTGGAATGTGTAATAGTATAGCAATTTACTATAAGGATTAAATCAAATGTTGGCATATAAATGATCAGAAACTTCCAATTGATACTACAAAACATAATTATAAAATTTTCATAAAGGAGCATTTAGAAGGTACCTAGTAACATTTCTAAAGATTGAGTAGGCTAGTAATGTGCTTGGGAACCTTTCTAGCATGCGAGGCGGTAGGAACTTTCCTTGGGATTGATTTACTTGATTCAGAAGTAACTTGGCTAGGAAATTAATACTAACTTCACTAGAAACCAACGTCTACACACCTCAAGTATAAAATAAGGTATTGGACCATCTCCAATAATTAGATTACTCTCTATTCAATTTTGGTCTACATCTTCTAATCTATCCTTTTACTTGTTTTCTACATTATGCACTTCTATATTTATTAATTACGTATGTATATGGATATGAAAAGTTTCTTTGTATTGAAATATATATATATATATATATATATTCTAAAGCAGTAAAATTGATGACAGTATGAGTGTAATTACTTGCTTGATCTTTTATTCCTTTTGGGATGGGGTGCATTGTGCTCGTTACTGCGGACAAAATGCAGTTTGACGAGTTGTATAGATTTGACAGTTGACATAATCCTTTGAACCACGATCTTCGGACCTGCGTTATAGCTAGATCACTTCATATCTAGATAAGATTGATTCTAGTTTAAAACTAGATGATTGTGATATTCTTTGCTGAAACCAGAACACCAAATTGTACACTATGTTACTAGTATTCTCAACAGAAGAAATTCTGACATTAAAAGTTTGCTTCCTGCTCAAATCCCCAAATCAGGTAAAAGGTGTAATTGAATAGGCTGGCTGGTATCTTATATGATGCTCTATAAATGAAAACGTTTTCAGAAATTTACATCTCTCTCGGAGATATGGTTGGAGGTAACGAGATGAAAAAGTAATGTGTATTTATTATCCTTCTAGTCACAACTTCACCCAAGGAAGAGAAGGAAAAGGGGGTGTTTCCACGATAATCTTATACACCAAAACTAGCACCAAAGCCGAGATATCTGTTGACATAGATGCAAATTGACCCAACTATGAGCACCAAGGTTGCTGCAGGGGCTTCAAGACATGCATAAGACAGGGCAGGTCGGTGTGCCCTTGTCCAAAAGCAGTCTTATTCTGCAATGGAAAGCATGCGGACACGAGACGTTGAGACTATGACACCAGACACCAAGAACTGGACACTCGCAGATCTGAGGCACTGCAGTGTAAGAAATGTCCGCTATTCAGAGATTTCTTTGTTGGGATGTGTCGTTGGACGTATGTTTAAATAGTTCAGGTAAACCGACTTACCTGCATGGCGATCACTCCCAACCCCTATTGTGTGGGTGGTGCATTAAGCTGGTACATGCTTTTCCACCAGACCGCTGTCTGTAACCTTCTTGTTTTATTCCGCTTTCTATGGGTAATCCGTGTTTTGTAGCGTAGATTGTCTTCAAACCAGGTAACAGGTTGCAGTAACTGCCTCGGTTGTTTGAAGCAATCCGAGACAGACAAACACGATTATCGAGTGGGGTTTCAGTCAAAAGCTAGAAAGTTTAATCTCCAAACCATCCTATCTACATGCGTGGGGGCATGAGTTAGCTGATGATTGCTGTAGAAATATCGTTCCTTTTTAATGTGTCGGGCTCCCCCGCTACTTCAACCCGGCTGGGACAAGGCCAGAGAAAGCCAGCTGGGTCTGCTGCTGCTGTGCACAACACGTTAAATGAGGCAGTAGCTAGGTATGTTGACTTCCAAACCACAGAAGAGGGAGTCAAGTACAACAGACTTATTGGATGATAGATCTATCATGCGAGAGAACACTAGCGTTTTGTAGCCAATATCTCCATCAACATTCTCTTCGGAGCTCGTAATCGTAAGAACACACTTGAGTCTTCAGACCCGTCCTGTGAAGGGCTCCCCAATTGAATAACCAAAAGCCTAGTCTAGAACCTTAGATCTCAGACAAGTTACAGAATCACGAGCCCTAACATGCAAGGAGGAGGACATGTCTCCTCCCATCTCCTCCTTGCCTAAAATCTGATTGCACAGTTCCGTAGGCCGGTGGGGTCATTGACCTTTATTTGTTCGAATTGAGCGCATCGTGTTGGGTGCAGGGAGCTAGAAACCTCTTGCTTTTCTAGATGAGCGGGTCCTTTCTCACCGGAAGGATGCCTGTCTCGGAGACGGTTTATGTGTCAGACGTGCGAGGAGGTAATTAATGGACCTCTACTCGTTTCTTGCCTAAGAAACGAGGGAAGGACCTATCAAACGAGAATTAGTGTATGTAATGTGTAAGCTATGTATAGCAAGCTGCCAAAAGACTTACGCACGTCGTTAATATATAGTTGTGTAATAAGACACGCTGTCGATATTCGTACATTCCAGTGAATCTGATAGTGAGCACTTGTGCATTCTGTCCGCGTGTGGTGCACTCTAGTTCACCTCGATTAAGCAGTAGTGCATGTGTGCACGTATTAAGAACCAATAACAACTGATTACATGGTGTAAAGTACTGAGTCCTTTCGAGTAAAGTACTGAGTAGCATCAGCTCACAGGGCACGATATCGACCTTGTTAGTTCACTTCCCTTGAGTGACTCAAATTTTCCTAAACAGGCCGCAGTTTGCTGTGCAATGAAATATACAGCCTTGAGGACCCGAAGAGTCAAAAGGCTGAAAACACAATTCAGGTGCAATGTGAGTTTAGGTATCGAATGCTATGCGGAATCTTATACTTGTGTGTACTATGCGAGTTAAGCAAGTCATAGTATTGAAACGATCATGTTGTTGCGGGCCTGAGGACGCACTAAGCAACACAAGTGTCAAGAAACGAAAGGTCGCGTAATATGATGTCAAGTGAAACCACAGATGAGCAGACTCTTTATGAGTTCTGATAGGAGTGAATCGTCTAGAAGTAGATTGGGGAGATGAATAGAACTAAACAGATAAACTCTGCGAGGAGCGAGGTAGATCATAGGAACTTCACTTCCACGAAAATGACAGAATAGATCGTGCTGGCCAAACAAAACCACAACGGACGCGTGCGCATACTTGTTGATTCTACAATCTGTACATATAACCAGTGCACTCGTCTGATGTACTGCCAACTTCTGATGAGTGCAAGAAGTGAACGGTATAGCTTTAGTAATGAAAGCGCATGAAGGTAAGAGTGAAGATGTCAGGTCCAGTTGGAAGAACTTCATTAGGCACACGTAAAGTGGACAAAGGAACACTTCCCAACGGATGTGAACAAACATGGGTTCCGGCACTATGCGCACATTGGAAATCACACGTTCAAAGATTTACATGGTAAATGGCTCAACAATATTGAACTTGCTGCTAATTTTACAAATTTGTGAAACAGGGATCTACTTGTTAGATCTACATCAATCCGGCGATTTCCCGCCTCAACTAACAAACAGCGCTAAAGGTCACCACAACCTTAGCCTGTGTCTTGACTAACTAGTAGGTACTTAGATAAAGCCCATCATGCCAGCTGCTGTGTTGATCCAACCAAGCGCTGAGAGGATCCGAAACTGGTCACTTGCTCTTCTTGGGCCCCAACATGGACATGTGATCCTGCGTCGCAAGATTGCATATTTAATGTCAGCCATACAAGCCATAGAATCCGCTAAAAAGAAAACCAAAAATGGTGACCATCGGACAGCATCCAATTTCTTTGATCAGCTTTTACTAGCAGAGCGACACGATACATAAGCTGACTTTCAGTAATTTCGGAGTGAATGCAGTGGAGGTGAGGGATCGAGACACTTACGGAGATGAAATCAAACGCCTTAGTATCCTCCTTTGTGTTCTCCACAGCAGCATATCTTGCTGTAGCATCGCTCGAGAAATCAAAACTATCATGATGTTTCTGGTTAGGAACTCCACCATTGTAAGTGTTCGGCATCATCCCCCCAAACATTGGCATTCCAGGTACACTACCTGCAAACTGTTGCTGCCCAAACGCACCAGCAAAGGCGAAATTCATATTTCCTGAAGTCATCGCTTGTTGCATCGCTTGTTGCATCATATTTTGTTGAACAAATCCAGGGACACCCATAGGCATCATACCAGAAGGATGCATAAACATCATTTGTGGGGGCATGCCAGGTACAGCGGGGACCTGTCCAGGAACTACCATGCCTGGCAACTGGTTGCGGAACGAATTTGATACACCTCCAACAGCACTAGGAATAGATTGTTGGACAGGTTTGGTGGGCGGAAAACCTTGCAAGGGCTTCTGCTCATGATAATTTGTTGAGTTACCAGTTGAGAGATTTCCCATGAGCTCAAGTAAATCGCTTTGAGGGCCCGGAGCGCTTTTAGCATTGGTAATGGATAGACCCTCCAATAAACTGTTCCCTTCATCCAATCCTAAGCTTTCTACAGCACCATTACCTAGTTGTCTGCCACTATCCACATCAAGACCTGAGAAGAGATCGACTTGACCACCATTTCCAACCACACCCTCGAAACTGTGAAACGACATGCCCGCAAACGGATCCGATTCGGATTCAGTGGCAGAAGCTTTCACGGGAGAGAAGTTCAAATCAGCCCCATCTAAAAGGTCCTGTTGAACGGAAGGATGGACCACCTTCCTTTCTGGTTGCTCCTTGTTTGGTGTACTTTGCAAGCTGTCCGGTTCATCAAGCAAGTCGAAGTTCCCTGTGTCCATTAAATCTGGATAGTTTATTGGAGCTGATAGCTTCGGTGCTGCCTGTGGCATGTTTGTCTCCGCACTTACATCCGCGTTCCCGTTCCCGTCTTTCAGTCCACCTCCGAGCATGTCCATCACCTGCATGTAGAGGAAACATTCCTCTGCATGAATTTGCTAGCTTTTCACCGAAAAGAAACTGACAAGACTAATTTCTCACGGCTTTAGCCCCTTTAGCCTTTCTCAACAGGATATTAAATACAGTCACGAGTAATTTCCAAGCATATGTTTCTACTTTAGAGGTACTGACATCATCTCCGTTTCACAACATACGATTGTACAGCTCCACGGAACCAATACTCGACTGGAACTCACGTGGCAATGAAGAGAATCCAGCGGACCCCGTAAAGTCCAACAAGTTACTAGTTCTGCTACGCAACAAGAAAGAGGCTACTCACCTTCTTAGCCTTCTCTCTCAGTGAGGTTTGTGGTGACTGTAGACTATCAACAATAGGACTTGCATCCTCCTCGAACATAAGCACCACCGAATCGAGAACTTTGTTATCTTCCCTGCTCCTTATCGAAGCCTCTAGAAGGCAGAGAGCCTTATAACGGACCTGCACATTTGACAAAATTATTATATTTTCAAGTGGACCGGAGCATTATAAGGGCGCTTCAACATTCGCATGACGATGCTTGCAAAATCAGATAGTTGACACAATAGCGAGAAGGAATGATAACCGCTGTGGTTTAATGCAACTGAATGTCTAGATCAACATCGACAATTTATTAGCACAGTATCGTAGAAATGCAAGCTGTGCGAAATTAAGGCCCCAAGCTGGCAGTCTTATCCAAACCAATATATCTAAGAAATCCGTGACCACTCCAACTGAAATTTCATTCGAGAGCAATTCAAGAATACCTGCCAAGAGTGAGCTCTCAATTTAGTCTCAATAGAGTGAACCAGATTTGCGGCATTCAGCTTTTGGGATGTGACTGTGAAAGTTTGTAATGTTTCCCGGGTAGGCTGCAGCCGGACACCACCAGGAGCTGTCAGACTGTCAAGCAATCGATCTTCAGATGTATGACCACCAGCCCTTCCATCACTGTTGTTTCCTCTGCCACCTCCATCTCCTGATTTAGACTGTGACTTGGCATTAGGTGATGAGCCTCCTCTACCCTCGACAGCTTCAGCGTCTCTATCCCAGTATGCAACTTCCTCCTTTTCAAATGGTCTCTCCCTTTCAGCATTTAGTGATTTACGAAGACTTTGCCCCCCTCGATAGCTTCCTAAATTTTTACCGCTTCCAGAGGTAGAACCGGAATAGTGATTATAGTTATTTATCATGTCGATACTTTGTCTTAGAGAATTGCTTCCAAACCCGACCAGTCCACTTAACACCGACTTCTTTTCCTCCTCCTTCGGCATGTCAAAATTTGTACTTCCGAAACCCTGAATTCGTTTCCCTACATCTTCCATGGTTGTAGTTTTCTCTTCAGTACCAAAAATGGCAGCGACGGCTTCGTGGGCTGTCTCTCGTACAGCTTTGTTTAGCGCATCACCTTTCAAAGCATCCAGCTGACCTTTGTAATGAAACAATTGCCGAACTTGCTGAGCTTGGCGCTGCATTTCTCGTTTGAATTCTGGCCCAGCTTTAACTGATGCAAACTTGATAAATCTCAGGGTCTGCAATATAAAGAAACATCCCGGGTAAGTACGGATGTAATTCGCCTAGTCATTTACTTTACTCATCTACGGAACTTTGTAAAAACCATACAGCTGGTTCATCCAGGCAGTAAATAATATTGGAGAGTGAATATATATACGGCTAAAGTAAGAAACCAACCTTCTGCTTTACAATGGGGCTCTTGTGTTCAAGCCTCTTGAGAGTATACTCCAGCATCTCGCGCACGATATCCAACGGTGAGTTCCTCAGAAAGGTGCAAATTTCCTCCAGGCGATACACGGGAGATACCTTGTCCTCATCGGTAGTCACATTATCTATTAAACGACTCCGCCTGTATGCTTCTACTGCCCTCACGCTCGACTGCATCCTGGCTTACCGATCGCACGACAAAGCTTTAATATCTTCTCAAGCTTTCACCAGGCAAGTTCAGCTCTCATCTCATTTCCTCAACTTGACCTAAACAATCGTGTTTTGGATCTAATTTCAAAGTAAAAGAGAATGTGGAGTGACCAGAAACAGTACTTTCTAAACGATCAGTACTACTTCGGTACTGCCTCAAATTCGTTACACTGCCTTCTTCTGCTACCTCCGCCACACCTAAAATTCAGGGCATGGCAGGGCCGGAGTTGATCCGGCATCAAAATCCACAAGATAGCCAGACCCACTCAGAAAGACGGAGCCATTCAATTCGCATGCAAGTAAATCCAGCTGCCAAAACAGCAGGCTTTCCACCAGCCCTGATTCGCAGGCCCCCGTTCCGCCCGGTTCTTCTCCTCCTCTCACCTCCTCCTCTCTCGACCGTCCACAATCTTCATCACTCTTTCTCGCACCCGCAGATCGTGCAAAACCCTCCTCCGCCTGCTCCGTTTCTCAATCCCCCTTCCAATTCCACCGATCCGTACCTCTATCAAAACCCCAATCGCTCTTAAAACAACCTCCAAACAACCACCAACATTTCCAACCACAACAACAACAACAACGAGCTTCTCCGAGCTCTACTTCCTCCTCGTTGTCGCGAACCCTTCCCTTCTCAGCTCGTCAAAATCCAACTTATCCAATATCTCACACCCCGACTATAAAATACTACGACTGAACTACGTTCGACTCCGGAGTCCTGTTCTTGGTCGATCGATCGATGGATCTATCGATAATTGTTGTTCCCTGCTTGCATCAATGAATCAATCAAACGATCGTCCCCCTCCCGTCGTCGTCGTCGTCGGCCTCTTTCTTTGCGCTTTCTATGAACTGTACAGTGATCTTCCTATCTTCGCCTCTGCGCTCAGGGCCTGGTTTGTCTGACCACCCGTGGTCTCTCTTTTTCGTCTTCTTTTCGGGCAACTCCCGAATCATCGTTATCATAAACCTAGGGAAAACCTCATCATTTTACTTTATTTTTCACGGAGAATCAAAAGCTACTTACAACCGTGTAAATATAATTGACAGACTCAATTAAAGAATAAAAGGGATGTATAAACCTGGAATGGTGCGGAGGGTATTTACGTGTGAAATGGCATTTGGAAGCTGTCAAGGTTTCTCCTTTCTTGACTTGTGGTCAAAATAATAACTACTTAAATTCAACACGAGAAAAGCTGAGACACTAGCATGCCAAGCACCATGCAATACCTTGATGGTTGCTGCATAGAGTTTCAGTTAGTGTCTCATTGTTTGCCAACTTCTACAACATTTTTGTCAACTTGAAATTCAATTCGAACATGAATTTTGAATACTTATTAATATGATTGACTTCGAAAGATATAAATTCAGGCGCAATAGATTATAAAGCTTTAGAGGAACCAAACTCATCAAAGTTATAAGTTAATAACTAGCATGATCAGTGTCTACATAATGGCAGACTCATGTTTAACGTCTAACTAAATTTAGCAGTGCCTCGTACGTAAACCTCCTTGCCAAACACTATATGACATTGAAGTGGATTAGTGATATCATCTCAGAAGGGTATATAACTATTCCTAATAATTCCCGAAGCTGAATTAAATGATACAATAGATGGGCATGGCCATAAATACTGCACAAAAGTACACCAATTGTACGGATACCAATCTTCCTTTCCACTCTGAACCTTCAGAATAACGAGTAAAGAAATAAAGTAGGGAGCTCCACACTTTACCCTGCACTTGAATGCTAGTCTGGAGTACACCTGCCATTCGCAATTAAGTCACATTGTTTTTGTGAAGTGGAATCGAATGCCTCTACAAACAAGATTTCTTCTCTTGAATTACAAGGACTGGAAACTCATGCAAAACTCAAAGTTGATGGAGGACGATTAAACGAATAATTCCTTGGTCTTCTTTTTTAAGAAAATGAGACACTTATATTATTAGCATGTTAATGTAAATAATCACTAGCTAGTTTACAGTCTTACTTGATGGTGAGCTAGTACTCTATGTGAGTTATAGTTTTTGAGCGAGTGATTACCCATCCCCATGGATGGCAAGCTCAACCACATGTTGTAAGGTCTCCAAGTATAGTGGCATGCAGCGAGGTCACTTCTTTGTTCCTCTAGCCTTGGAGTTATATGGAGAGATGGACATGGAGTTTGACACATTTGTGAGTGAGGGTGCGACAACTTAATCAAGTAGGTTGAAAGAAGAGAGGAGATAGAATACCTCATTCCAAGTGTAGTTGAGACGAGAGCTAGAAGGAGAAATTCAAGCTATTTGTCTAAGCTTGGAGGAGGAGTGTGCTAGAGTACTCATAATAATGGAAGATGTGACAAACTTGATGATTGAGCACATGGAGGAATAAGCAAAGTAATTACCCTACCACATCAGGTCAAACTACATGACCTAAAGATCCTAATTCACAAGTTAGAGGCAAAGATGTACAACAACAAGCAACTTGCACACTCGTTCACTCATCTCAAAGTGCACTTGGGCCAAAAGTTTGAGGTTGTGCTGATTAAGATGTGTCTCAAGTTTTCAAATTACAAGGAGGAGGTCAAATTGCTTATTAGGATGTGTAAATGCAGAGGTAGCTCTTTGTGGTAGTGTAAAGATTGTGAGGTAATGAATTATAGACTAAGTGTAGAATGATCATTGGCCTAGTAGTACAAAGATGAATTTTAGGCTATAGATCTTCATGATTGTATATTACCAACTCATTACACTTTTTGTGAGTGGTCATTTTTATAATTGAAGTCCTTCATGATAATAAGCAATGGAAAATTAGAAGTAACTGACAAAATTAAGGATCTAATTTGGCATTGCCACTTAGGGAGGTCTTAATTAAGTTAGTCAAGAATAAGATAAGATAATCATATAGGATTAGCAATGAGTGATCTATATATAATTTAGAGATTTCTAGTAAAATAAAATTTCTAGCCATTGGATTCCTCAATGTAAACCAAGTTCAATTGTTTTGACAATTTTTGGCAAATGAAGCTTTTTACTCAAAGATCTCTATGATCATCTATGTTTTTTGCATTTTACAAAATGGATTATTTGCTTGGTTGACTATTGGTGAGGAATCTTAAAGTATGAACACAACTGCTTGATTGAAGAGAATCATTTACACCTATTTGGAGTGTTGTTGTTGGTCTTACACCTATCTCCAATGTTTTGAATAATCAAGGTGATGATGTGATTGGCTAACAAAGATCAAGAGCATCATGAAGTATCATGATAACAACAAGCTATGCAATACAATCAATCGACAAATCATTTAGGATTGTGTATTCGCACAAAGTTAGTTCTCTATGCATTCTCTATTATTGTAGTCATAAGAGTGCGAAGGACTCCATAATGAACTACCTATGAATTACAACATACCTTTGGTGTGTGTATGATATTTGTAGTGCTACAACCTTTGGAGCATTCATGATAATCATGATGTAAATGAGGTTTGAAGCATTAACAAAGATAGAGCAATAACAACCATTGGTCCAATTGCACCTTTAGCATGGAGTGATCTCTGAAGCAAAGAGACCTTTGTGATGAATGAACCATCACCTTTAGGGATAATTTGGAAAAGATCCATAATGAAAATGGTTTTTGTTTCACCTTTTTGTAGTGTTCCACAAAGGATGAAACTACATTCTTATGAGAACAATTTTGCAAAGAGGTTAAATAGGGAAAAATAAAGAAATAAGCATTATAACACTTTCCTTTCTCTCCTAATTATTTCCAAATTGTATCCTCATTAGAACAACCTTTTCTTCCTATTGTACCATATTTTGGTCAACACTAAGTCATTAGACTTAGAAATATCACCTTCTTAATACTAAGCCCTTGTGTTTCATCATAACAAATTCCACTCTACCATCTTAAAATCTAAATCCTAACTTTTAGAGTACACTTGTGATATACTTCTTAATTTCATTGAAGTTAGCAAGATAAGCACTCATGCTTCCTTTCCAATAAGCAACTTAGGAAAGTGCATCTAAAATGTGATTTCTTCAAGCTTGTTTGCATTGTGCAAGCTTATGAAGTTATGGTAGTATTATTATATCTTAGTTTTTATTCAAGTCCTTTGTGTGCAAAGGGAAGTTAGAAATTTAGACTCTTGCAAGTCATGCCAAAGCTCTTTGGAAGGTTAAGTTTGAGCAAATCTTCCTCTTATCTCTTTGGACAATCCCAATCAAAAGAGAAAATAATGAATTAATTTGTTATCTCTTGAATGTCTTTGCAATCATATAGCCAAGTTGAATTATCACTTGGATTCTCTTTGTGTTTTCCTTGCCAATACTTCATAAAGCTCTTATTATCCTTGTGCACAAGTTATTTCCCAAATTAGAAAATCAAGTTTCTTGATGAAATTTAGAGAAGAAGGAACCTATTTTAGGTATTTTTGTTTAGCCAATCCAATAAAATCATTTATAGGACCAAAATAGAACATAAATTCCCTTAGTAATATATTTTGTATGTTTTAGTAATATAATTTGTATGTTGTACAACATAGTTGATTGGAGATTTGAAATCCTTAGAGATTATTGCTTGTCATTAGCCACCCAAAAAGGCTTTAACAAAGCCAAAGAAAATAGCACCTACTCCTAACTCTCATGCTTCTTTGCTAGAGGCAAAGTAAAACAAAGGATAAGCTAGCTCCCAATAAACAAAGGTTGAACTTGCACTTGAGAGTAAGAATAAGTAATCAGTAGGAGGAAAGTAGATGGCAATAGAAATGGCTTTTTTTTTTGTATTTCACATATAATAAAAGACCACAATCTTAGGTATCAAAATCCAAACATTTCTAAAGTTAGCTCACAAGGGAAAGGGTATAGATTGGTGACTAATTTAGACCAATCTTGTGATTAACAAGAGCAAATAGATGAGCTAAAGGATACATTTGTTTCAAGAACCCAGTAGATAGTCAATAAAGTGACACTTCACACAATTAGATCATGGTAATGCAAGCAAAAAGGCATTTGGATTCCAAGCCCAACATTTCAAAACTTAAAGATGCCTTAAGTGCAAAAATGTTATTAAACTAATGAGGATGTAAAGGAGGTTGAGTTAGAGATAAGTAGAAACTATTCAAGTATACTCACATGCAATATGTGGCAATACTAACCTTTAAAATTCATTCAAGAGACATGCTAGAAAGAGGACCTCTATAATAGAGCTCATCTTTGAGATTGTTTAGATATTGGACAAAGATTGGAGTCATATGTATTGATTATATTATTCCCATTATGAGCCATATGTTTTGATATTTTGCATTTAATCTCTAGAGAAAAGTTATTATTAGAAGAGGGTTGCATCATCCTTATTGATGTACTACAAAAAAATGCTAAAAATTCCTCATCACTTTCACTATAATCATAGTCCAAAGCACTCTTGAAGGTAATGGATCATTTGTAATGAAGGTCACTTTTCCCTAGAATTTCCTTATCTTCCAGTTAGCGCAACCCAATTCTTGCCTACTATTGTAACAACCGTTCTATGATCTACCCTTTGCACCTCCATTACAAACATGAAGATGCATGAGATAGATCAATGTCAAAGAGTCTCACAAGTTAAAGGATGTAACACACAAACTACCTTGGAGTCATATCTCTAAAGGGTCCAATCTCTTTGTCATCTTTGATTGTAACATAGTGTCCTATTCTTCATTAAAGACACTATGTTGCAAGAGGTTATAATGATTCATACTACTTAGTCTCCCAATTCATAAGACTTAACAATACCTAAGCCGATAAAAGGCCATTAAAATACTATTCATGGTCTATATAGAGCACCTAAAGGTCCACCATCTAGTTACACATGAACTACTCCTTCACTACAATGTTATGCTACCACACCAAGATTCCTCAACTATGAAGTGACTAAGAAGGCAAACATTCATTCAAAAAGTAGACACATGCACATACAATGACTTGATAGTCTTGATGGCATAACATTGTTTATTGAAAAAATATAATGCACCAAATGAACATAGTAAAAACAAATTCTAAGCCCTATATACATTCTTATTTAGCTAACAAAGAGATCCAACAACTACAAATGGTTAGAAATCTTCTAATTACATCTAGTCCATGCCTATCTTATCTAATCTTATCCTAATCTAATCTTCAAGTAGGCATGGCTTGCATGGCACTACCACCTCAAGATATTCGTTGTATCTTCTTGTGTCATATAGTGGTCTACTTGTATTTTTTACTTACTCTAAAGTCTACAAACTATCTATAAATAAGAAGTGTCTTGGCTATGATTACAAGATGCAAAAAACTACAAGATAGGTTGTTTCTTATGATGTTTGTCATGGACTGGGCTGCAAGACATTGTTGAGGTTGTTAGTTGTCAAGAGGTCAATTTGGCAATATTGGTGACAAACTATTTGCACCTTTACAGATTTCATGAGCTTTACGAGCTCCTTTCTTTACCTAACAACTTCATTTCTGACACTCATATGTGCTTTTTTTGAACTTGGAGTTGTGTGGCTCTATAATTTGAAGGACAAGGATGTTAATTTTTCATTTTTATAGACCTTTTACTCAAGAGCTTTGACTTGTGTTATGAAGCCTTTGATCTTTGTTTGGTATGTAATGTCATTGGTCATTTATTCCAATTGGCCCAAGAGTTGAGTTGCCATATGCTCAATGGTTGTGAGAAGCCCCACATGCTTGTTTGTTAAGTTCTTCCTTTCTCATTGAAGTTTTGACTTCAAGTCCTCTCTTACCTTCATTTCAATTTCCTCCTCATTATCCTATGATTGTTTTAGGCTCATTGTAAGTTCTTGGATACAAAGATTTGTAAGCTCTTCAAGTTCTTGTATTGCATTTTTTGTTGTAGTTGCCTTTGTGTTAGTGGCCTCCAAGTCTTTATGATGTTTTCTAGCTCTTTTTTTCTTGCCTTAAGTTGTTCTTCATGTTGGGCTTGCTGTCTCGTGACTTTAGTTTGCATTGTAATAACCTCCATTTGTAGGCATTGTAAGATAACTTTGTTCTTGTAACACCAAATCCTCTTTTTGGAACTTCTTGAGCAATTGGTCTTTCTTTTGCAATGATGCAGTTTCCTTCAAGAGTAGTTTGTTGGCATTGGTTAGTTTGGTACAAAGTATGGCCTTGTCCTTGGTGGTTGTACTTGTCTTCTTGTAAATATATTTTATGAGCATAACTAGCTAATCAATAATGGACTTCAGCTCCTTGTAGCAAGGCACAAACTCCTTAAGAGTTCAACTATTGGTGTTGTTGCATGTATGAAGTAGACCAATATCAACCACACCATTGAATTGTTGTCATATTTCAAACAACAACAAATAGCTTCCATCATATTCATTTTGTATCTTGTATCAAAGATTGTGCCAATGGTGTATCAAGAGGAGCAATCTCCATCCCAAAATGTTCTAAAATTGTCTTTTTGGCTATGCAAGTGGGTTTGTCCCCTTCTTGTAGGTGACCTATAGTGGAATCTTCTTCTTCCATTTTTTTAGCATTTACTTCCAACATATGCATTTCCTCAACCATGTATAATATTTCCTTGTTTGTTTGTGCACCTAAAATAACATCCACAATTTTGACCATAGGATTTTCAAGTTGGCAAGGTTTAAGAAGATAGATACTTGCTTGGGAGTTTTCTTCAAAATTGCAGTGAGTGCATCATTGTCTTCCTCCATCTATGCATTCCCTTTGTCATTCATTACTTCTTATGGTGTTGGTACAACTATATCTCATTGTTCATTGCCTCCTTTGATATTTCATTAGTCATATTTTGTAATACTATTAGCTATCCATATTATCTAGAGGTTGAAATTGGCTTGGTAATATCTAGAAGTATGTTATATATGATGGTGAAAGTAGATTAGATAGAGGTATCACCAAAAGAGTACTTCTACTAATAGTGCAAAGGCCAAAAGCACACTAAAAACTTGAGAGTCAATTTTGGAAACCCAAATGGATGAATAAGACCTCAAAAAATAAACCATTTCATCCCTCCAAGAAGAAGATCACTATCTTCTCCACTCCTTGTTCTTCTTGTTGAGAGCTTTCTAACGATAAACCTCATCCATGCTATTCTAAGTTTTATATAGGAAGATTCTCCAAATAGTCTCTTTGATAAAACTTGTTTGACCAACCAAATAGGACAAGGATAAACATGTCACCAATCCATATATATGATACAAGGGTAGTGCTGCCTTTGAGTGGATCCTCTTTGCTAAACAATAAAGACAAGGTGTTCCTTAAGGACATTGGAATATTGAGAGATGAAGCCTTGTGTTTCTCTTGGGGGTTCTCCTATCCTCAGAACATTACACATTTGGTGACAAGATGTATGTAAACAAGTCAACATTGCCTGACTTGTTCTTATTTTAAGAAGTTTTTTTCTTGGAGCCAAAATGACCTTTCATCTATTTAAGAAGCCTTGTTTCTACCTTGTGTCTTGTCTCTACCATTTCCACTCTCTTCTAATGATCCTTCAATGATAGGGTTTCATTTTTGTTTGTTAGAGACCAAAGTTTTGGCCTTCATCCAAAGGACCTTCTTACTAATCATGATGGTGTTCTATGATTCTTTGACAAGTATAACCTTCTTGGTACAAGCATACTCCTTTTCCACCTTGTGAATTTTTTTTATTTCCTTGGCTAAACTAGATGTCTACTAAAATAGGCTAAATGGTAGAAGTGGCTCGTGAATTTCTCCTTCTCTTTGTATGTTAGAAAACCCATCTTTATGTAGAAGTATATGATGAAGGGCCTTAAAATTATGACCACTCCATATTCCATGTCCTCTAGCAGCTCATTTACTTGTTCAAAAAACATTCATCCCTAGCTCACAAGTTTCCTTTCGTGTAGGATTTGAAAGAAAATGGCTTGGGTGAGATTGACATATGAGGTTCTTTTCAGGAGTTTCATGATTGATTCTTTTACAACTTGTCCAATGGGATCCTTTAAAGATCATACCTTATACCCATAAGTAAAATTCCTTCCAAAAAATGCATTATGTATCTCAGCCTTCATACTCTTGCTCAGCCTACCATGAGGCGTATCAATGTATATTTGGCCAAATGGCATGCACTTTTCTCCTAAGGCTCATTGCACATGGTCTTTTGTGCACATAATGGGGTTAACTTGTCACAACTTTCCTATCAAGTACAAGCTATTTCAAATTTTATCTAGCAACAATAGGTCTATAAAACTCCAGTCCTACAATAGGAATTCTAGGTTCTACTTTTCAAGTACTTAGTTCTTCAATGCAATCCACATTCATATAATTTTGGAGGTTTTCAAATAGTCTCATTTTATTTGCATGGTTTTGCTTCTATCTTGACCACCATCGGTTGGTCCACATTCTTGCAGATATCAAAATCTTATGTCTCATGTTACACCTCCTCATATCAACCTTACACTCTTGCACTTGCATTTGCAGCAAATCTTGGATAATTGTTTGAGCAATTGTTGCATGAGAAAATGAAAATTGTAAAAGTAAAAAGTAACTTCTCACATGGTGGAGTTGGATTTTTATAAATCTGCTTGCTTTGTCTTCCTTGACCATTGTGATGGTTGGTGAACGGTTATGGTTAAATGGTGCATATGCACCATTTAACCATCACCGTTGCATGAAATGATTGCAACTGGTTCTTTGGTGGCACACCAAGTCACATGTTACAAGCTTTTGAAGTAGTAGTGGAATCTCGTGGAACTTCACTTAGATTGAATCTCATTGCTCTACAACTTATATGAAGGAGTTTTGCAAAATTTTGACATTGTAATGAGCCGGCTCTTATTGTACACCTTTTGAATGTCTTTGTGTGGTTCATTTTGCACAAATAGGATACAATATGATGTCAATGTTTTTCAGTCATGGTAGGAGACATCAGATCATCATTCTAAAAACTTGTAATTCTTGGAGGTTTGTCAAGCCAAATTTGGACTTTGCTACAAACTAATCATTTTGCCCTACTTAGTACTATCCTAATGTTGAATATATTGTCTAAAACACTACTTTCTACAAGAATTGAGAAAAAACTCAAAGAAAAAGAGAAATGTGGGTAGTGACATCCACCCTCACTTGCCTTTGAAATTGCTGAATTCCTATCTATACTTGTGTAGCTTTGGCTAAGAGAGAATGGTGGATTCCATTCTTGGTAATCCTTGTAGTGTAGGAGTAGACAAATGCTCTTATTATGTCAAATGCCAAATTGTGAGCAAATCAATCTGATTCTAGTTGTGAGATGGAGGGTTATCATTTGAACTTCTTATGATTGAGGCCCAAAATTCTATGGTTCTTTTATTGCACCATATTTTTGTGAGATGCAATGATATTTGGAACATTGGTGCTTTGGTGTTCTTTTAATATTGAACCTAAATGATGCAAATCCAGATTTAACTATGTTTCTCATTTGTGATATAGGAAGTGATTACCTATAAGCTACTAGAGAGTATGTGTTATGACTGCAAGTTATAATATAGTTGTTCCAATTAGAGGTACTTAGGTAGCATTAGTAGGTGGTGTCAAATTGTTGTACTCTATACATTATTAAGTATGTATTGTTTCATTTGAGCTTAGAACCATATGTTCAAGATATAATCCCAAGCATAAGAAACCAAATGATTTATTGAGCTTCAAAAGGTTTTTTTTAGATCATATCACCCAAATTATTGACATAATAAGAATTCCTAATATATGGATATAGTTTTTGAATTTCAACTAAAAAAAATCAAATATCAAATATTATTCACATAGAAATATGAGGCAATTCAATCATGAACTGGATTACATATTTCTAGAATTAATTACTATGTTGGGTATTGTAAACACTAAGTTTTTCTTTTAATGTATAATGTTTTTTTACCTCAAAAATGTTTGGTTCTTTTAAAATACTTTGAAATATTAAGTTATAATTTGAATATCTTAATCATAAATATTATGTTCATGACATATATCACCACATTGACTCACTTTGACCTTTTCATGAAATAGTTTATGGTTAAAATTTTTTTTTTTTAGATATTTTAGAACTAAAAACAATAAAATTTTAATGATTATAGAAAGAAAGACAAAGATAAATGCTTTACTACTTATGAGATTATATAATTTGCTATGGAAAGACAAACTTCACTTGCTTTTTGCACTTACAAAGAACAAGTTAAGGTATGCAAGGCCAAATACAAATAGCCTTAAAGAATAGATAAAGAAGAAGAGGCCTTATCAACTTTGTAATGTTTTAAAAACGTATTTAACATTGGTTTTCTATAGAGGTTAGGGTTAACAAACCCAATTGTTATGTGTCTCTTAATGACATAATAATATGAGGAAAGATTAAGAGGAGGAAAGATGTATTTTCCAAAAGCATTACATTTGGAAAATGTAGTAAGGTTTACTAATAAACTATTAAAGCATTATATATATTTATCATGGTATAGATAATGAGCAATAAATAATTCAAAATTTTCTCAAGTTTCAGCCAATATCCTCATGGACAATGGGATCTAGAGGCAAGAAAGATATTAGAGTGGACATACTTAATGCCTCCAAATCCATAAAGTCAATAGATGATTGGTATGAATTTTAGAAATATTAATAATGAGATTTCTGACAACTTACTAACCAATGGTCTTCACACCTTCCAATGTTTAAATTAATTGTTCATCAACTCAGGCATAGCATGGACATGGACTAAATTCCAGATAGATAAAGTCATATATATCTAAACCACCAAAATCTAGCTATGAATCCATCCAACTGAACTTAGCACATCACTTGAACTAAACATTAGTTAGTAAATGACATATAACAAAATTACTAAATTATCAATGGGAAGAATGGATGTACTATATTGTGAATGAATGAAATCCCAGCTTGCTAGAAAAGGATAGAGTCAATAAGATGTAACATTATTCATTTGGTATATTTTGAAAATAAAATAGTCCTTTAAGAACTTGTGGTTTCAAGTTCTAAGTTGTTTTTGTAATATATATATATATATATATATATATATATATATATATATATATATATATATATATATGTGTGTGTGTGTGTGTGTGTGTGTGTGTGTGTGTGTGTGTGTGTGGGTTTGATTTAAGCCTATGGGTGAACCAATATACATAACATGTGAGTCTTGTGCTATTTCATTAAAAGGTTTCACTTCTAAAAGTGATGGATACTTAAGATAAGACAGTGACAACTGTAAAAAAAACTACTAGTAGTTGTACAAAAAAGGGTGCAAGGAGAACACCTTAGTAAATTGAGGTATGGGTGATTGAGAACATGTTATGGTGGTGTGGGTTTTAGTTAGAACATATGTAGGAGTAATTACATTAGTGAAATCAATAACTTGATCAACTCAAACGTTGACACGCATCAATGAGAAATTAAAGAGGTGTGCAGATTTTGGTATGAGATTGAAATTAGAATTCATCCCTCCTTTGTGTGTGAGAGTATGAATTGAATGTTTGAGTTGTGTGAGCATGTGAGAGGATGGAGGAAGAATGAGAATTTGTCAAAATCTACATGGCAAGAATAGCCAAGAGTTATTAAAAGAGAGCGCCGGCACAACCTTGAGGAGTGTTGCATTTCTAACATTTGAAAATCAATGCAATCAACAAATACAACTAAAATTCATATTATTTCAATGTGTGGAAATGAAGATAGAGTAGCAAATTCAATCATCAATCCACCATTGTCTATTTTGATTCATCATCCACCACCATCAAGATTTAAAGAGCTATTAAAGATGGTGATAGAGAGGGATAAAGCAAAGGGAGAAATGTGATAAAGACCAGTTCAGCAAATGATTGGCCATCATTATGCACAACTTCTAGATTCCTTAGAAGATGAGGAGCATTTTAATCAAATTCATGGAGGTAATTGTTGGAAAAAAGTTCAAAAGATGACTACATTTAGTTATAGAGCCACATATTTAGAGCAACATGGGAAGAGATTTTGTAATTTATTAATGGAAATTTTTTTTTACAAGAAATGGAGCCATATATACAAAATTTTACAAGTTGGTAAAGCACTAGAAGAAGAAGAGCACAAGTGACGGTCTTATTGACAAAGATTTAAAGCAAGGATGGAGGACAATAGTGAATAAGTTAAATCATATTTGTCCTTCTTTTGAGTGCATGGATTTGATGTTTCAAAATCATGCTCATATATCTCTCCTACATTAGCCAGTATTGGTAGTAGTTTTACTGAAAATATTGGAGATGGTGATGATGTCCAAGTGGTGCATAAACTAGAGGTGCACTCCAAGGAGCTTAGAGAAGATAAAGAAATAGTTGAAGATTTGCAAGAATCTAAGCTAGTTTCAATTCCCTTTGCATACCCAAGTATAGGCTCAAGTGCCAAAGTTTTAGATGCCAACTTTTTTAGATGAGATGGAGGAGGACAAGCGAGGAAGAGCAAGAGGAAGAGATGGACTACCACTGGCACCCATTGACGGAGTGGCACATAATGAGGAGATCAAAGTAATGGAGGTAAAGAAGATAACATCTTGAGAAGGAGATTGTGAATCTCACAAGAAGTGAATAGTAACCTCTTGAGTTAATGCAAAGATTACACCCGACATGGCCACACTCTTGAAAGACTTAGCCAATCATAGTAAATAGAAGAGTGCATTTATAAAATCCAAAGAGAGATGCAGAATTCTTGAGATAAAATCTGAAAAGATAAAAGTCAAGGTCAAAAAAGTGTTTAGAATATAGAAAATGAAATCTAAGTAGAAAATGAAGTAATCAAGGAGAGGATTGCAAAGTCAAAGACATTTCATTTCATGACTCTTGAATTGGCTAGGGCTTGAAAAAATCCTCAAGAGATTACAAGAATAATTATAGGATTATTTGATATAGATTTGCATTCATCTCTCTCTGGATCCAGATCTGAACTAGGTGGTAGCCATAGTTATGCTATAGATCCAAAATTTGCTATAGATCCAAAAATCCCAATGCTTGATTACAATGTGAAGAGGATGTCTAGCTCTAGCTCAAGAGGTAATAGATTTCAATATCAATATGGAATAGGATGATGAGCTATAGCTTGAAATGTAAATATTGGTTCACGTAGTGATAAATAGTTTATAAACCTTTTATTCAATCTTATGTATGCTTTGATTTGACATTCTCTACTTGAAATTAATATTTTTCTTCTATTGGTTGAGCCTCAGTCAATGATTTCTTTTACTTGTGACATTGTGTGACAAGTGGGGATTTGGGACATTGGTACACTAAATGGTACAAATGTAGCTGGATTTTACTAGATATTGTATAATTAGTATACATGATAGACTTTACTTTTGTACCGCACAATACTATCCAAGTTGCACAAGATATAAATATGCAAAATATTGACAATTGTTTTATGGATTACCATGGTTCATGTTGTTAGAACCATGTTTAGACCTAGGTCACCTATTAATGACATCTTCCTTATAAACTTGTTAGTGGACAATTTATTACCCATGAAACTTAAGAAATTTTTTTCATAAGGTTCAGGTTTGCACTTTTAATTTTGTGAATTCTATGATTTTTTACTTTGAACTCTACAAAGCTATATGGTTTTGAAATGTAGTCACAAAGCTTACATTGATAAAGCTTCACTTCTATTCCTTAGTGGTTTGGTTGAAAAGCAGTTTGTTTTCATTGTGGTCTAGGTTGAAATTACAACAAATTGGGTTTTGTAGTGTATAGATAAAACCATAATGAATACTTGATTTGAAAATGCATCAAAGTGAATAATGAAAATGAGTTTTCTCTAACAAATATTAGTTTCATGGCAACCAGGGGTTTCATGTTCAAAATCTTGACATACATGAGATACATAGAAGAAAAGAGGACATACATATGAGATACATTTAAGGAAAGAGTACATAAAGTGAAGAAAACATTGAAGTTTAGATCAAGTTCAACATGTGCAACTTGGAAGTAAAATATTTATGAAACAAAGTGTATGTACAAGACTATGGGTCTAATCATGGCTATACACACAATCCAAAACCATGCCTCAATAGTGCATCTTTAAGTCTCTTGTATAGAATGTAGTGGAGACAAAACAGATTATGAGTCCACATCCATAACCTCTCATCTAGATGCAAAGTGGGCTCCCAACAGCCAAGAGCTAATCTATCATACAAATCATCACTATAGTCTATGAATCTCCTAAAGTTCCACTCTTCTTCCATGACCATAAGAGTGGGTTGAGTGGATACCAGCCCAAAATCTAGCAAGAGGAAATACTTGAAGGTAATCCAATGGAGTGTATGAGCTAGTATCTATGAGGAGGGTGTATAGCACCAGGGGGTGATTCCTATAGTAAGGTAAAACATATGTATCAATTATCAATATATCTTTAATGCACAAACCTTAAAATGTGAATGAACTATAAGTTCTTGCCATAAAACCTCTATCATGGTCCATAAACCCATCATTCTCACCAAGGCAAACCATGAGTTTAGTGGTCATGTATACTTTCTTCGGAAGGAATCCCAAATCTTGCATGGATCAAAAGCGTTGCTTTACCTCCCTTTATGTGCCATTAGTCAATATGATAACCTCAAAGTGCTTAAGATAATAGTCCATAAAATCTTTAACCCTTGATAAGAGAACATACCATGGAGTACTACTTGTTGTTTAGTACCTCCATCCTTTCCTACTAGTCTTTTTGAACAACTTAAAGAACATAAGACAA
The DNA here is from genome assembly GCA_948567375.1 of Lunularia cruciata. Lineage (NCBI taxonomy): Eukaryota > Viridiplantae > Streptophyta > Marchantiopsida > Lunulariales > Lunulariaceae > Lunularia > Lunularia cruciata. The sequence continues at coordinate 48,593,383 of OX419756.1, read as the reverse complement.
GTAGATCTTTCATGTATCTTTCATGATACACTGATTCCAGGAAATACTATGACTTGGTCGGACTCGACCTTGTAGCAAGGAGAAAAGGTAACTGTGAATACCCAATATCCCTTCTCTTTCTCTTCGCCAAGCCATGAATCGATGCATTCTAGGAGATACTGCAAATTGGATTTCTTAATTGCATTAAGATACCTTTTTATTCCCCTTTCATTGTCCAAGAAGGCGGAAGCTTCTCCTTTCCACTCTCCCACTTCGGCCCATTCGTTCTCGAAGACAGTGAAGCTTGCAAGGTGGCATGGAAGAGCAGGTAAGCTTCGGAAGAGAGGAGTAACTTTATGGTGTAGAGTAAAGTCGATCTCGTACAGTAAAGTCCATGTAAGTAAAGTTGAGTAATGTAGTGTGTGGAAGCCCGCCTCTAAAGTAGGTGTGGTTTCAAAGTAGGACCAACGTGGAATAAAACTTGGTGGTCTCTGGCTTGAGTTAAAGCATGCAGGGTCTCGCCTCGCCGGGTTAGGTGCCGGTGTTGAAGCAGGGAGTATACGGACGGTAAAATTTAAACTACCGCGAATGTAGCCATGAACAGTTCAAATTACCCTAAGACAGCGGAGGAGCAAAACTGGGGAGCTGAGAGTTTCCTGCACTGTGTCTTTGATAAGTTGATCAACAACAACTGTTCTGGAAGTATCCCTCTGGCTGTTAGAACTGAGTGGGCCGGCATAAGCGGATGAAATTTTTCGCACTTACCCCTTAGGCTCCCCACATAGGCAACCCACAGGTGCCCATTCCTAGGTAGGAAAGGAACAAGCCGTTGGATGATAGAATCGGACGGGTGTCTGGGACCAGGTTTACGTGAAGGACGCTTTGATTACGACCCGGGCAGTCATAAAGACCGGGCGGCTGCACTTATAGCCGTTGTAGTGGAGATCGAAACCGTTCAATGACGTGGTAGGCTTAAGCTACGTGGTTGGGGGTAATTTAACGGAAGTGGTAAGTAAGCAGAGGAAGCGAGGAAAGACCTAGTACGTAGAAAGCGAGGAAAGGAAGGGGGATCTTGGCTGGCTCAAAGACACATCGCTCTGCTGTTGTGAGTGGGTCTGCTCTGTCGGCTTTCACCTGCGTGCTTGTTGTTTTCGACTTAGTTCGCCCGCTGCAGCAGCACAAAGCCTTCCTTTCGACTGATTCGCACACTGCACGCAATCCATCGGGGTTTAGATAGACGAGAGAGGGACAATACCGGAAGAGAGAGGGAGCCAGGCAAGGTAGGCAGGCCAGCCAGCCAGCCAGCCAGCCAGCCAGCGTGGGGGAGGAACAACTACGACTTCTGTCCAGAACATTCCGCCATCGTTCTGCAGGGGCTTGCACGACGAGACTCTTTCAATCAACACTCTGCATCGGGACGGGGAGTGCAGGCAGGCAGGGAGAAAGGAAGGCTCCTGGAGGATAGGAGTTGTTGTTGCGTGTGGTGTGAGAGAGGGAGAGAAAGAGTGTGGTTGCCGTCGCGTGGGAGGAAGGAGGACATCGAGAGAAGGAGGGAGATTTCGAGGGGGAAGATTTCTGTGTCGAGGTGTACGCGTTTTTTCTGTTTGGGATAAGAGGAGGAGTCCCGTGTGTGAAGGCACGGGGCGACGGACAGAGGCCATCCACCCTGGGATCCCGGCAGCTGGAGTTGGTGTGATTTGGAGCTGGGAAGGATCCGCGTAGAGAGATTTATTAAAAGTTCAGGGATTGAAGCGTCGGTTAGATTTTAGTCGCGCCGAACAAGGTGATCAAGTGACTCGTGGTTCAATGATTTAGATGAGAAGGCCTTTAGAGTGTTGAATAATCAAGCTCATTGCCTGTCCTGTAATCTCGAGTTTCCTCGATAACGGATCAAAACCTCTCTCGATCGACTTTCAGGAAGTATTAGGGCCGGGGAAGCTTTTTCAGGGCATTCAGGTATATTATAACCTCAGTCACTGTAAAGGATCGCAGCCATGCCCGGCGAACGCGAACTCCTGAGTATTCAACCTGGCGAACTCAAGTTTCCATGTACGCCACATTTCAACTCTTGCTCCTGCGATTGTCTTTCATGCCATGCTGTTGTTTCACTTTCTGTGATGTCGAGTTGTTACTGAAGTTCGCGGTCTTGATTCTCCTCCGCAAAGATAAGACGAAGGTCGTGAAATTTGGAAGTAGTCTTAGCTTGACAGCGCTTTTGAAGCTATATAGGTCTATCTCGTGTGCATCCTTCCGTATCTTCTCGAGAAGTAAGGAGGATGTATGGAGCTCTCCACCCGAGGGGTAGGTTGCTTACTCGCCCTTCCAAGAGATATATCACTTACCTACGCCTGGTTGATCGTGTGAGCTTCTCTATTCTTCTTCCAATGATCTGCCCCTCACTGGATCGATCTAAGCTGTGAGTGAATCTTTCGTGTTTTTGAGCCGATTCGGCAAGCGTTTGCCGAACTGTCTGCCTAATCCGGTTGGCAATTACGCCAATCAGTGCAAGGGCACCACATCAGCTGTCATACCTGACTTCTGTTCACTCTGTCGCATCTGCACTGTCAAGGATAACACCGCAGCTTTACCAAGTCAAAAAGTGTATCTAATAACAGCTATCTGCCAGTGTCCACTACCTTGTTTTCAGATGATCGCATTTCCACCTTCTCTCTACATCTCTCTTTGATGATCTACCAGGACACCCGAACATGCACTGTACTATCTTACGATGGATATTCTGAGTTTCATACGACGATGTAGGTTGCTGTGAGTGCGATTCTTAGTGGATTTCTACTGGGACCACCCACGTCTGTTCTGGTTTAAGAACACTGCATAGTCAGTAGCGCTCTTTGCGCAACTTTCAACTTTTTGAAACATGCACAACATTTCGAGAACTGTATTTGGTCTAGATCGCTACCAGGGTTCAATAGCAATTCACATAAGAATCCAAAATTCTGAGTTTTTTTCATTTGTCGAATTGTGTCTCCGCTTCCAACTGTGAGGAGGAGAAGTTTGGGTAGAATTACAGGCTTTGTTTTATGCGTTGGTGTTATTTGACACTTCTAGTTTATTTGAGACTGATCCTTGCCCTAATTTCCTGTGACGGTGGAGCAGTTGAGCTGAAGAAGCAAATTTCGTGTTCGTTGCGTCTTGTAAATGCAACGGACAACTATGTCGCATTTAAGGTAATTAACGAAAATGATCTCTGCGGGAGGTCTAGAAGGCATCTTGGCGAACATTTGTTACTGTGCAGCTTGTCCATTAGAGGGGTTTTGTCGCAGTGAATGGTGGCAATTAGGATATGTCACTTGGCGCTGATGGTTAGATCAGGAGAGGAGAACGTTAAGTAAACGCTTACTGGATCATTGCAGGTCAAAACAACTTCTCCAAAGAAATATTGTGTGCGCCCGAACACTGGCCTAGTACTGCCCCAGAGCAGTTCTGATGTTACAGGTAATGTTTGTAGACATATCTGGAAGTTTCACAATTCATCTCAGTGGAGGCCATCTATAAGTATAGCTGCCAGTGTCACTTTTTACTTTCATGTTTCATGACAGTTTAATCATCACACATGGTTGAAGCAGATGGGCGTGCGGTACTCATTTGTGGAATTCTTTTATCCCCACAGTTACGATGCAAGCGCAGCGGGAGGCACCTCCGGATATGCAGTGCAAGGATAAATTTTTGGTGCAAAGTGTGATTGCTCCACCTGGAACATCGGCTAAAGATGTCTCGCAGGAGTTGGTAAGTTCGAAAAGAGCCACTATCTTCCACGTTTTTCAACGGTTTTTTCTGTCAGGTCACAGATTACGGCGAGCTCTGTGGCAATATAAGCACGTGGTATTGGCAAACTCAACTTAAAAGGTAGTGTTTTGTAGGTCCGGGTTCTCTGTTCCATCACTAGAAATGTCGCAGGTCCTTATGGTCGAAATCCTTATGGTCAAGCTCGTGTAGCCACCAGATAAGTTCATGATATTTCCAATTCGTCCTGTCCACATCTCGTGCCGCACCTCTAACATGCCCATAATCTTTTTCGAGATGACTCTTAACAGTTCAATAAGGAGACTGGGAAGGAGATTCACGAAGCTAAGCTCAGAGTGCTGTACGTCGCACCACCCCAACCTCCTTCACCTGTTGCCGAGTCAGCAGAAGAAGGTTTATCACCAAAAGGCAACAGTGATAATGGAGATCGGCATTTCATGCATGATGCGGTAAGGGATCTATCACAACCAGATTCTGAAGTGCATGATGGGAAAACGGCAAAAGCTAATTCGAAACCATGCAGCATGGAGCTGCATATTCGGTGTAATTCAACCTAGCATGGAAAATCAATTGCATCATCTCCTCGTTATCCCCAACGAGGTTTCAAAAGAGGTAGTAAACTGGAGTAGATATTGATTGATATGAGGATCAAAATCAATCCAGGGAAACCCTGCAAAGGTGCTTTCCCTGGGGCAGTTTAGCTGTTAGATACCAACACTCCCTCAGTTCAAGTGAGTATGTCTGTTGATCACCTTTGCGGTGGCTTTATATTTCTCAATACTGGGTTATCTTTGTGATGACTTGAATTGTGAAACCAGTCACCCTTCGAAATGTAGGGGTGTCAGTTGCTGAGGATGTTCTGTTCTATGTTACTTACAGGGTTTAACTTCAAGAAAGCGGCGACTAACTATCTGCAAAGTTCTGTAAATAGGTTCCTTAGGAAGCCGGCTCACAATGCAGAACAGAACTGTAGATACTTAATTTTTGTGTTGATAATTATTTTTTATTATTACAATTTGACTGTTTACGGAGTGAGACGCGAAGGAACTAGTTGATGGATTCTGACTCTTGTTTCGAGGGTGAGTGGATATTAAATTTTACCTGTGTAGCAAGTCGTCTCGTCAAAATTGAACGTAGACGACTGTTCCTTCTATATATGACTGCTTACAGAGCCAAGGGATATACTCGATTTGGAAGTCCATTAACTTCCCATCTAAGGCCTTGTCCATGTTTAGTACCTTGTAATAAAGCAGGCTGTAAGATTCTCAGCTGCCATTGTCTGATATCATTGTCTACTACATTCCTTACAAGTTTTGGAGTCCTTGTTGACGCGCGTATCAGTTTAAGTTGTGTACCAATCGTGTACTCATGGTCCACTTGTTTGTGGCAGAGTTCCAAGGACGTCAGTGAACTGAAGGCGAAACTTACTGAGGTGTGGTTTTCACTCGTGGATGCCTCTTTGATTACCTTTATGATTGCAACGTTGTCGTTCCAACGCATGTTCGTTGTACACCACATTTCGGGAGTCTCTGAACAGATAACATTGTATTGAGGCTGGTATATTGAATTTACACCTTCTGTATCTGCTGACTTCTTTATTTGAATTGCAGTTAAGGGCGTCTTTGACTACTATTACAGCAGAGCGTAATTCAGCTCTGGAGTTGAGCCAGCGATTGCAGCAAGAATTGGTACGGTTACTTCCCGAAGATCTATACTTGTTGTTTCCTTTACAAAGTCATCTGCTTTCTTAGATGAGCCTCACGCAGACATCCTCCTTTTCATTCTCTCTTATGTTGTGCCAGATGTAGATCCTTGTTCAAGACGAGCATGGTCTAGCCAAACCGCTACTTTGCAAAAATGTGTTTTCTGCACGCATACATTTGAGCTTTACGTTGCACGTATGCTGTTATCTTCCAATGAGATATGACTCGGTTTGTGAAGTTACTAAAAAATTTACGCATTAATTTGGTTATTCCACTTGAATTATGGTGCAGAGGAACATGGTTGCAACCATGGACGAAAGAAATGCCGGGAAGGGATCATCTCAATCTACTAAGGGCCAACAATCTAAGGGCTTTTCCTTTTTGTTTGTCTTCATTGTAGCTATTCTGGGTATCATAGTTGGATATTTTATGAGTCCTTGAAAGATTTAGAATCTGTCAGACTTCGAGGGCTAAGGGGTTTGATTGTGTCAAAAAGGTTTGTAGGGATAGGGCATCCATTTAAATTGAATATTCGTTTTTATTGTGTCTGTGGGTGTCTCTAGTTCTCACCAGAGACGAACAAACTTAGTTGATAGGCGTACGGTACGGTACATTCATCGTCAGGAAGTCGGATTATCCTATGTGCTGGTATTGTTTCTTAGTCGATCGCTATGGACAGGAGTTTTTTTTACGCTCCAAGGTGTTAATTATCAAATGTAAATGTGCGGCGACGATGAAACATAGAGAGCACCTCTTGTCCGCTGGGAGGGACCGGGACTCTGTTCTTGTTAGCGTGACCCATATCTATTCATAAGCAGGTGGTCTCACTCCATGTGTTTTGGCTAGTGGTGGTAGTTGAAGGATTGTAGTACCCAGCTGAATGCGACGCGGCCGTAGAAAAGTCAGGAATTCAATACAAGCTAGCCTCGTGATGAAGGAGCCGCGGCCATTTTCATCCTCGGGAGTTTATTTTTTCTGTCAAGGCAATGAGCAGTGGGCATATTTTTATGATGTAATATAAGATGTTGTGTTTTAAGCTTAGCTTGCGGCATTTCATCTTTTGCACTTCCTGGACGGTGTGGAAGTGGGTTATCTGAAGCAAACCACTCTTGTCTTTTTGTGACAATTTTTGGATGTAGAGAATTTCATTTATAATCAGCTTGTCCAAATGAGTCTTATGGGTCTTGTGAGTTTTCTTGATTCTTACCCATGTCTGACAGTAGGTCATAACACGCCCAACCACTTTGTGTCCTGAAATGTGCCAAGGTTCGTGGACCTACATTTGAGCGAAAGCTAACGTACTAAACTTTGTACTAGTTAATTATAGATTACAGAATATAGATTATATAGATAGCACAATTGTAATTATATGTCACAGAATATAGATTATATAGATAGCACAATTAATTCCAGGGTCGCTTGCTTTCAGTCAAATCTTCCAAGACTAGCACCAGGAGGGTTGGCTGATTCATATGAACTTCCGAACTTTCTTGAACTCGGTGAAGACTTTAAGACTTAGTCATACCGGTTCAGAGCGTACTCCTGCAACCTCATGTCACCTGTATAGTATACACTGCGGCCCACAATTCTGCTTAACTTGCACTGTCGCCACGTGTGCGTGCGTATGGCTGATTGCACTGTAATTTTAGCAAGAATATCACCAATCTTATTCTATTGGCTGCCCTTTAACTCCCCTGCCTTCAGTTTCATCCGTCTTGATTCCAGAAGAGTGCATCCCCCAACCATTCACACAGGCCGGCGACTCCCTTCCTCGTCCTTATTACCTACGAATTACTGAAATTCAGAACCAAGTTTTATCTAAATGTCTGCATATGGAGTTTATGCACCCACGTATCTAATTTCTGCTCTGCTGCCAACACCACAGCGATGCTAACGACCAGGTTTTCTCAAATGCCAGTGACTGCTGTCAGGTAATAATTTGAAGCACCGTTGAAACTCACTGCCACTCTCTAATAACTACTTGTACAGCGTGCGCGTTGTCAGTTCGACATCATCTATGCCATCAGTCTTCCTTTAAGCTCTGAATCTCGGATTCAAACAATTGAGGCTTTTGGTAGCACCTATTGTGAATCAGTATGATTATTCAATACATGGTGTGCCACCATCATAGAAAGATCACATTATTGGTAGCAGTGGACAAAGGTTTGACACCCTTACTAGACTGCGAGTGGAACAGAAAGAACACACTATTGGTAGTAACGGCCAAAGGTTTGGCACCCTTACTTGGGGTATCTAGACTGCGGGTGGAACAGACAATGGCTTCGGTCAGAACGAGGGACGAGTGCCGGGAAATGTTGGAGCAGTGTGCCATGTTGTCTTCTAACGATGGTTGCACCGAAGTATAAGGGAAGACCTCTCTTCCACTAAAATAAAGGCCGTGAGATCCCACTCATAAATCGACTTCCAATAGAGAACTTTCGAGGACAAATCTGTGAAAACAGGATCTGAAGGTTATCCAATCGACACAATGCTTTCCCTCTCACAACTTAGTCGGTATATTTGAAATGATCAATGAATGGATGTACCTAATGTATATTATTTGAAATGTCATTGATATTAATGTGATTGCACGTTTCACATGGGGTATACTAAGTGATCTAATTATAGTCTTTGTGTATCTTCCCCATATCTTTACCCCTTGCAAAATAATAAAGAGTCTATATCACACCAGATATGGTGTATTACATGTCACCTTAAGAAGCTTTACATTGAAATGAAAGCATAACTAGCACAAAACCTAATGTGAGTAACATGGAATGTTCCATCTTGTTTACTCTCCATACCTAAAGAACCACAACTTACTCACCTCTCACCTCACGTGAGTAAATATTAACTCTTAAAATCCTAAAAACTTTGAACTTATAATTTCTACTTCACGTTTCCAGAGTTTTAAAACTATGTTCCACAGGAATCATGGTATGAAAGCCAAAAAAATTAGAACCAAAAATTGCCAACTTCTAACTCTTACACTAAAAAAATTCAGAATCTTATAATTCTCCCTAAATTTCAATCTAAATATCACTGAAATCAAAATTGAGAACTAAAATAATCAACTACTTACTTTTAATCAATAACCTAATACCCAAATGAAAAATTCCTCTTAGAGTCTCTCTCTTGCCGCTATCTCTCCCGAGTCCATCGCCGCTCTTCATCTCATCTGCCTCTGGTCCCGAGGAAATGGTGCAACTGTGAATCTCGAGCAAGGGTGTCACCATAACCTCCTTGCTCATTGTCTGGGTTATTTGATTTCCATAGCTAATTACTGGACGACCGCATTATCCAAAGCGTCGTAATGGACGAACGGTGCGGTATTGTTTCCTTCTCTTGTATGTAATAGATCCCCGGAACATCGGATATAGTAATGTATCGTAATGAGCGAAAGTAATGTGATGTCCTACCATTCCTTACTAGATTCCATTGAAGTAGTGAGCTTGCTTATTCCACAAATCTTGCATGTCATCTGGTTATTCTAACAAAGATCCAAAGATGTAATTTGTGACCATGATCTGCAAAGTACCCAACACATATCCATCATGTTGATATCTTCTAAATCGTTATTCAAATATTCAATTAAGCGGTGTCTACATGAGCCTCTTTATATGAGAGAAGTAAAGGGGATTCCTTTCTTCTCTCTAGTTACACATGATGTTATTAGAGACATAGTGTTTGCTATGGCACAAGAGAGTGGATACTTGGTTTGGAGGGAGCATCTGTATGTTTTGGGCAGACTTATATTTGGTTTAGGACACGTGTTAGGGCAGACTTATATTTGGTTCGAGATGATCAGGTGACAATAGGGGATGTCGTGGTTAAGGACACTAAGTATGATACAATTTTGGAGGGAGTGATTCCCCATCCCCTTGGATGGGCGGCGAGTGTAGCAACAACTTGCAAGGTCTCCAAGTATAGGGGTATGCAGCGAGGTCACTTTTTTGTTCCTCTAGCCTTGGAGTTATATGGAGCAATGGACGTGGCATTCGAACACATTTGTCATGGAGTGCACAAGAGCTTATCATGTTAGGCACCAGGGGTACAACTCTCACTCTCATACTTCGTAGCATCTTTTAGACAACATATCCATTGCTCTACAAAAGGCAGTGGCTGGTGCAATCCATAGGAGAGCAATCACACTAGGTGATGCTTCTTCGGATGCTTCAAGTTGTTTGTATACCATACGACTTGCATAGCTTGGATATCCTAGGTGCAGTAGTGCAGATTTCTCATATAGACTCTATTGGAGCATAGCTCCATTTTACCTTTTTTTGTCTCTCCCTTGTACAGCTTGATGGGGTCTTCCCATCCTTCATGTTTTCTCGGTGGTCGCCCTTTTTTCTTCTCTCTTATCTTTAAGACAACTTACAACAAGTAGAAACAACAAAAAAAGACACTCATGGTATTAGAAGCAGGTTGCATAATTAGAGGAAGTGTCAACAGATACCAGTGTTGCGGAATGATTTATATCATTATAAGTTGGTGGAAGATATAAGAGTGGAGTAAAATCAGATATACATTCCCACTATGAAATAGAAGTTGTTTGTTTCCGAAGAACATCTGATTGATACATTTCCTTATAGATGAGTTCTCTTTTATTATGTGATGGAGTTGGTTTCATGGTGCAAAACCCTTTATAGAAGTAAAGATTACTTTGGGTTTTTTATAAGTAATATTGAAAGTCAAATTTATAATTAGTGCCATTTACAACTATGGGTTTCTCACTCGATGAAAAGCAAAATACTTCAAAAATGATTGGACCGTGTTGAACCAAGCATGGCCACACAAAATTGGTCTGACCTTGTTGTACGAAAACAGTAATGTCTTCCTAGTTTCGTTTGGAAATCTCCATGAAATAGATTTCATGCCAAGTCATAACTAATCTTGCAACTCGTCACCCATGAATGTAGCAGTTGTAACTTTTCTACGAGACATCTCAATTCATTTGTGATTGTAATTTACCTGAAGAGGGAGAATACCTTCGCTTAAAACTCCATTCACGTTTTACAATTCACTGAACCAAGGGTTTATACAGAGATGGTTCTGGTCAGGTTCATTACATTGACCCAGAATTATTAAGATAAAATTTCCAGTCAAGTTTTGCAGTGAGTGACATACAACCTTTTAAAAAGTTGTTTAGGGGTAGGTTGTTCCACTCAGATATTACAACCAAACCACAGAGACGCTATTTAGAAAGAGGGTACTCAATTTGAGGTAGTTTTCAGTCAAGTTTTACTGTTATCCGAATATCCGAAATTTGTTCAAAAGAGGTTCCTCCGTTCCTGGGAATTGGGAGAACTCTGTCTGGAGCCCAGTTCGGTGGAGAACAGACAGATTCCCGACAATGCGCTGCTAGCTATTTCACAACCTTCGCTACCGTAAATTCCCCAAGAATCCAGGAAGAACTGGCGAGTCCACGACAACAAAGACTTTAAAAAAGCTATTCGTCTCACGTTACGAGGTAGTGACGTTGTATTCCTTCGTTGGAAATAGAATCCTGTACGCGATCTTCCTTTTTACTCTTTCACGGACATATAAGAAGAGATGGTAAGCGACAAAACAGTAGCGACTTCTACAATTTTACAGGATGAGAATCGTAGAAAAGATGAAAATGGACACCGCTGTCCAAGTAACATGCGGGGTGAGCATGGACAATTTGGTCCGAACAGTTTACGTTGACAAATGATTCGCGCAAACCAAATTGCACTGCTATCCCTTCAGCCATGAGATGATTTCTGTTCGTGTAACCGACGGAGAGCCATAAAATTGCCATGAGAATGTCTCATAGATAGGAATCACTTCACATTTGCTAATCTACATTCTAGTTTCCTGGTTAACCTATCTGGACCTTGATATAAATATGGGCCTTGTGGAAAAATGATTTAAATAGTGGGGATTGAGCCGATATTTTGTCGCTTCGTCACCCTTTGTAACTAAACCTGCCCCACGCCTATGTGTAAACAATGGATCATTCATAAGTCCTGAATAACCTATGATGGTGGCAGAGCTGCCACTAATAAATCTGGGTTCGCCATACCACCATCTTCCTTTTGCTTTTTAAGTTCAGCCAAAACTTCCACCTGAAACAGCGAATCCAACGTTGTCAGGAACCCATGCACGTTAAAAGCACATACCAAAAGAGAGAATTTCCTCTACAATGGGCCAGGTTGGAATTCATTGTAGATAGACAGAAAAGGATTCAAGGTATCCCTGAACTCTTTAGCAATATTTCAACTACTTAGGAAAGGATATGCCATATGGGTAAAGCTGGCTGTTAACTCTCGGTGAACCATCTATCGATAGTTACTAAACAGTTATACTGGAATGGAGATATCAGAAATAAAGCTTCGTCTCTGAAAGGTTTTTACTCAAGGATGCACTAAAACAAATGCTTCGCGCAGGGTTGAGTTACACCAGCTTACCTCGCTTTTAGTATGAATATATCCGACAAGGTCATCCGCTTCGTCACCTTCCTCTAGGGGTAACTGAGCCTCTAGTGCCTTGTAATAACCATTCTCAAGTTCGACTCCATTCGCCTGCACGGACAAGCCGACACTGTCAGAAATGAAGTGAACAATATGACAAGTTTTGCTCATATCTCAAGCTGAGGTGCTCCGTGGATTGAATGGCTACTACAGCCGTAGTCTTGGGAAAAGAATAAAACATTCTAGACTGTTGCAGTTTTTATTTTCTGTCAAAGGAGACTATCCTGAAAAGCAGTTTAATTACACAAACAGATAGAGATTCATCCGGATAAATTCGAGTGACCAAGAGGGAAGTGAAGTAGTGGCAGGGGAAAATTATATTAGAGAACAGAAGCAAAATGGGCAGCTTTGAACGCTAGAAGAGCAAAGAAGAAAGATGTAAAGCACTTCAAAGGGTGAAACAGTATCTTTAGCTTCCCGACATTAACCTCTCAAGAAAAAAACTGTGCATGATGATCCTTCTTCTCTCCATGAAGGCTACAAACATATCGACAGAAGGTAGGATCTTACCCCGTAAAGCAGAAGTCTCTGGATTCGCAGGTCCTCTTCATCCAGGCAAATACAAACGTTGTCAACTGATTTTAGTTCAGGCTGTAAGTGCTCCTTAGATTCCACCCCAGGAACTGACACATTTGCTGAATTCTGAAGCTTGTCGGACAAGGATGATCTTGCTTTGGAGATCCGAGTCTTCGCAACATGTATCTTGTGCAGGCGTCTACAAGTCCAAATAAAGTCAGACATGTTTAACCTTGACTGGCTGAACTTCAACTACACAACAAAGAATTCGAAAAGACAAGAAACATCTCTTACGATAGAGATAGAGGAAGACTGACAATCAACACTCGGTACGCAGATTTTTAGTTGTCGTCACAGTGACGCGCTTGACTTGCTTCCATACTCTAAAACGACTTTGGTCCAGGTGAGAAGTACCTTGCACGCGCTTGCTGACTTGCAACGTAGGCAACAGGCAGCACCTCCCAAGGACGATGCTCCTCCGACAGCGTATCTTTGGGGGTTGGCGACAGTGATGTGAGCTCCGAGAGGCCCTCCAGGATCTCCTTACCGCTCTTTACAGAAGCTTTCAGTTCAGCACCATGCATGGGACTATTATTGCCGAGTGAAGGTTCTTCCTCATTGTCTACTTTGACTTCGACTAGTGCCTTGTTTCCTCTTAGAAGGCTATGTCCTCCGTTGATCTTGAGATATTTAGTTGGTCGTCCTTCCGGAACTTCGTCAGCAGCACAATAGCTTGTTTCATGATCCGTTGCTTTTTTCTCCCTATAACCTTTTGATACCATTCCTTCACCAGCTTTGAACGCGTGTGAAGTCGATGCTCTTACATGGGTCCCCTCCCCTGAGGAACTGGGATTATTGTTAGTACCGTTCTGCCTGTGTCTTTCCTTCAACTTCATCTCCAGTTCTAGATACTGTTGTGGCAGACGACAAACAAGTCCGAGATTTAGGGTACTAAAGCTTGGGTTCCATATAAATAAAGCATTTAAAGAAACCAAAGGTCACAGCAACCAAAAAAAAGCATTCGAAAGTTAAAAATCATTGTAGTTTGTAAAAGAAGGTTTTCAGTCAGTTTTGAAGGAACATCAACAGCATGTTCTGGAGGCAGTAAGAACATGCCTGGAGGAGGAAAGGAAGGTGACGCAGCACATTTTTAGGAGTAACATCAGTGCCCCAAGGAAGTTTTTGAGCTACAACAACCAAAGCGTTCTGTTCACAAAGATAAGAGCACAATCGACGATGAAAATCAGCACATTGGAACGATGAGTATATATCTGCCCTCATGTTGGGGTTTGCCATTTCTCGATCAACCAACAGCTAGTCGATCGTTCTTCTAGTTGAATCAAGACGATGGCAGATAAACTGAGAGATAATGCTGTACTATGAGTGCAGCTGTTTTCAGCTTGTTACAAATATACAACCTTGCATTCATTGTAGCGCAACCTTGTGGCCCATATACCAGCATGCAGCTCTCTAGCAACGTCAACGATTTTAGCTGACACCTGCCACAGCAATACCAAATCAAAACGATGGCAGCCAGCTCCAGCAGATCCGACTATATGTAACGAGTTTACTTTGAACTCAAAGACTACTTCAATGTATCTTCTGAGGTGTCAATCCCGAAAACTGGAATAACAGTTGTCAAACTAGCCCAGAAATGGTCCGGCATAAAACGCCAGGAAATGTGGGAGGGCCTATGGAGTACCTTGTTTGATTCCAGAACCAGCTGCAAAACTGCTGCAACTACCTGCCAATCATTAGACTGTTTCAGAAAGGGACTAGCATGGTATTTGGTCCAAACCGATCCTACATCTCTATCAGTACTAAGTCATTTTAATATGGCACAAGCTTGAAACGAAAGAATTTTATAGACCGGAAGTTGTAACTCACAGGCAAAGGACGACGACCAGTGGTGATAAACCACTGTTCAGCATGGTTCAGAAGAATACTCGCCTGCCTCTTTACTTCCCGAACCACGTCCTTACTTTGCCTCTACAGTAATAGATGTATATAGGTTCAGTAAAACAACCACTAGCCCTTATGTACAAGCAGCTAAAAGCATCATACTTAGAATGTGCGACGATTGTCAATTTGCAACGCGAACTTCGTCGATCTTTCACTCACAGATAAGGCGGGAAGAGTGGATGCCGACCGTTCCAAGAATATGCACAGATCTACCTGAGGCTGCGGAGTGGAAAACAAACTCCAATCAAAATCTTCAAGAGAAAACTTGACTGTATGATAGCATACACCAAGAAAGGGCACGATTAATCAGTTGCTCGCAAATGTTGTTGCCAAACATACAAGGAACTCCCTGACCATGTTCTTCCACAGCTTGAGCAATCCTGAGAAGCGACAGAAGAGAGGAGAGTGCAACCAGATGATTCCTTACTACTCCCAACAAGTGATCACTTGGGAGAAGGTACCAAATCTCGGAACGCTCAAACAGAAACCGGATTCAAGAAGCAAGCCGCAAAATGGAGGGGTAGTTTTGTGCAGTAAAACGGCAAACACCAAAATCATCTATGGAAGGACTCGCTGGCTTTGAAAAGACGAACATCATATCGCCTATAGATGTCAAGTCCTAGATACGATGTCCTGCAGATGTTACTAGACACGACTTAGTTTACGGTATGTCCTTTAGGGACATAGCATAAACGAAGCACGTATAGATTCTAACCCTTCCTAATCCTAATTCATAAGTAGCTCGTTGTCGCAAGGACAACTACCGACATTCATGACAAGGATGCTTCATACCATGCTGATATCCAGTTTGTGAAGACATCTGTTGAACATCCGCCCAAGCTCCACCACATCACAGTTGACGCAGTCCTGTCCATATAGATGTCTTAGAACAAGCTTGGTGAGACGGTGAGTAAAGTTGTCCTGTCCCAAGTCATCAACCATTTGACAGGAGACTAACGGTTTGCCCATATATACATAGATTATCAAATTGAGTCGTTAAATCTCATAGGCTGATACCAGAACTTGTGGTGTTCAAACAATCAATGAGTCACTAAAAGGGTAACAAGATGTGATGAAAAGATAGGTGCTTACCGCAACCTCCGGTACTGTCAAAGGTAACTGGCTTTGCCGAATAACAATATAGATGCAGGCTGCTACCATTATATCAACCCATCGTCCTGAGCCCCAGTCTCCTTCTAATGTAGTCTCCACTATGTGCTTGACTCGCTCAACTTTATCACCGGGAACTCTAAGTGAAGCAGTGATGCGCTCTACTTTCTTCATAGTCTCCACCTACAGACTCGAGACTCGAGATGTCAGAGTCGAGATGAATCACTTCTCAACGTTCGAACTCAAAAGCAAAAAGTAATCGTGCAAACGTGAAGGTACATTCCAATACTTTGAACACTTTCTTTTCATATGAAGCGAAGTCAGTTTCAAAGGTCATTAAGTACACTCGGTCCCTGACAATAAGTCGTTAAGATACAGTGTAATTGCTACAACGGGCCTACAATTTTGATACAAAAATACAGAATCAGTCCTACCTTGTGACGTTCGCTCCAGCTTGTATAGCCGGTGTAAAAATTATGCGAAACTTGGCCTCTCATGAGACCTTTAGCAGCAGCAGCACCACTGTCATATTCCGAAACATGTGTCCCACGACGCTCTATAACATGTCCAACTTGCCATTCGGCGCGCAATTCGGTCTCAACCTGATTTCCCACTCTTCCACAGGAATCACAGGCAAGGACACCATAAATCGAATCGAGCACCATCCGAGCTTCCCCACAATGGGAGCATCGTTCTCCCGTCTCAAACTCCATGGTTTTGATTCTTCACAAACTTTCTGTCCGCGGAATGGATTGGAACTGTTGCGTGTGCGACTCCACGAAGATCAGGGCTCTTCTTACCGGCGAAAATTTGGTGCCCACTCAAGTCTATGGCCAAAATCGAAGTCAAACCTGCACATCGTTCAAAGGAGGAATCATTCATATTGCAAAGTAAATTGGAGATTATACCTTCATTCCGGTAATGTATGTGCCCAAGTAGTCATTGACAAAGTGTCAAAGTAGTAGATAACCGCCAGGTACTCCAGCCTCAACAGAACATACGGCATCCGAACAAAGCGAGAGAAGTTGCCTCCAAAAGCCTCTTGACTCCCAGATTGATGATGAAAGTGGACAGGATGCAAATTTTGCGCTACCAATTCAAAAGGCAAAAACAGACTGATAACGAACCGCGAACGCAGAATTCCTACTCAAAATTCCCTCCTGTCAGGTAGCCCTGCAGTTGTAGAACATTTTGCCATGCAGGAAGCAGTCAAGATAAAACATCTAACTATAAGTAAAGTGACAATTTGGTACGAAGGATGGAACAAGACCTATGTAAACAGGCGATTGTAAATTTGCAGTTATCTACCTAAGTCGCCGTTATCCGATATCAATTCCAGACAATCATAGTATCAGAGTTCTTGCGGCACTTCTGATCTATATTTTATCAAAAAGTTGCACAATTCGAAATTTGTCATCACGTTCTTGGGACTTACTGATGGATTGTAGCGATCGCACCAGCACAAGGTTCACACTAGATATCGATCCAATGTTTTAAGATGATGGGGTGCTACAATTAAATTGTCTGAAGGCACTATGATCTCGACGGCCGATCCTAATAAGGAACTCCAGCCTTTAGGTTCTCGTTGGTTTGAAGAGAGTATTCAAGCACCGTTGTCCAGCCTTTGCACATGATCTAAACAGTCCTGTTCATTAACAAGGTTCCTGTTAATTAACCGCATACAAATCACAAGTACTCAAAAGCAACAATAATGTGGAACAGGGGAGTGAGGACCTAAGTCTAGAAATTCGAATCGAAGGTACGACCAGGCATCACGGTTTCAAACAGAGGGTTGAAAGTGATTCCAACTTCAGAGGCACCTGTTTTTGAGACCAAGTGAATCGAAGTCCATCTATTTAGAGTACATGCTTAGCAGCAATTGTCTTCGGTCTCAAGGTCCCATACTGAGCGATGCAATTGCTGACAATTCACGCAATCTTTAACTTGCAGAACCAAAGAATAGTACCTGAAGTATGCTCAGAGCAGCCATCTTGTCAATAATACTCTTCCTCTGTGTGCCGTCTATCTTCAGCCCTTCCAAGGTCCTCGACACAGCCTAATAGAATAGAGATACAACATCTTGTCGAAGTCAAGTATTGAACTTTGAACTTCAGAATATATACCAAGCTACCACGATGATCAACAATGATGCTGACACTTGCCGCCATAGGTTTAAGGATGAATTGGCAACTGCAAAAGGTGATACAATGCAACAATACACGACAGGCTATTCACCAAAGCATTGTGTTCGATGCAACCCAGGTGTTTACCACAGATGTGAGACGTTCATCCCAATATAGATAGCAGAGATTTTGAAATTTCCTACTCAGCTGCAACTCGCTGACAAAAGACTTCACCATCCGCTCCTGTCCACAAACATAGCTTCGAAATTCAAGAACATGAAATTGCCTTTTGAGCCTGTTCGTCAAAGTATTGCGGAAACGCAGTTGAGATTCTTCTCAAGCACGTAGTTCTCCCATGCAATTTATGAACAAACAGATGGTTTAGGACAGAAATAAACCTGAGAGCGACGATTGCCAGCCAACTCGAGTGGATAGCAAATATCGAGGGAGAGTTATTCGGAGGAAGGCTTTGTGAGAAGAGCACAGGGATTGAAAGATTTATTGATACATCCACCAGCGGTATATCCAGCATTCATACTCTAAACCAAAGTTAGCTCAACATAAGGTATATCTAGATTACATGAGTCCCTGTACCTAGAAGTTGTGGAGAAGATTTTCAGTAAAAAGTTGTCCAAAGTAAGCTGAAGGGAAAGGAGAAAGAAGCCTAATTTGATATGACGACAAGTTAACTTGATTGATGCCCATACGTCCAGCCAAATTACTGCAGACTCAAACTGCAAAGTTGGGCAATTGGAGTAAAACAAGGAATGATGTCCAAACAAAGTTTTGTCATCTCCAGTTTCAACGATAAGAAGAGATTTAGGTGTCAACAAGTCAAGTTTCTTGTAGGTCTATTCTTGACGATGAATTGTTTCCAGGGAGCGATAGAACCGAGAATTGCCTTCAGTCATGACAGATGCAGATCAAAACTCCAGATTAAAGTAAGTCCCTTTGGTCATGCTTTTGGATCTGTCACTCAGGTTATCATAGTTAGTCTCGTGTTTCCAACCCATACAAGACCTGTTGTGAGGTTAACCTATCCGTATTTCCTAAAGTTGACAGGACTAGAAAAAACTAGTCATGATTCTGGATTTGTATTTTACAGTTTGAACGTAAAAACTATAAAACGTCTGAAATCATGCTGCTCGAAGAATTGCGAATGGATAAATTTATTCAACGATCGACGGGGAAAGGAATTATACAGTCTATGTCGCCGACATTGGCTCCTGGTAAGTGATCGATTGGAGTGTACAGGGTTTTATATTCCAAGAATTTAAACTGCGAAATGAGTCCTGCTTCAAATAAGCACAGGCGTGTGGGGTTTTGGTACTAGTTTTCATTGTCTAACGCAATTCAGTATATTCAGGATACGAGAGCTGGATGCACCATTGGCAGTGAAGTCTTAAGAGTCGATTGGCCCGCTACTACATCCGAAACAGCTATATCCGTGCAATTGAACATCTCCGCGCACTCAAGTACATACAAAGACGAATCGATCTGCTGAGGATGGGAAACTGGAAAGGTAAAATACATACCAAGACCTACTGACAACTGAAAAATTCCCCTCAAAAGCTTAATCGATAAACCATAACCATCAGCCACAACTTCGGTAGTTGCCGACTACATTGCAAAATGGAAGAAGATAATCACATACCTCAAGAAACGATTGTAACTCGGCAGTGCTACTCGATGCCGGGTCCATGGCTGTGTTCTGTCTCTCGCTTTCGTGGTCAAGTTCTGGGAAGGGAACACGAGCGTGTGGACAAGTGCGGCAAGAGGAATGGTCAGGTATGACATAGGCTCTTAAACCCTAAAAGAGATCCTCACATGTTTTCTAACTATATATAAGAGTTTTGCAAGTCCGAACGAATACTCCGCACAACTACGGTCCATGTCCTACACCGTACTATGCGAGAATTCCCGGCCTACCTGGCCCTGTGCTTGGTGAAGGACTCTAAACTACTAAACTACTGCAGTGGCGTTGTGGGGTGCAGAATGACCATTAAATGCGTGCGCATGGTCATGCGGAACATTCCCCTGTACCCTTGTGATGGTCCAACCTCCTCCACCTTCTGCACCTTCCATGCGCATTTCTTTCGCCCGTGCAAATCTGCTTTGATTATTGCTTGATCTGTTTCAATATCAAGCGAGAGGCTAGAAGATCTTCAAGACCATAATACTGTTTGTCTAATTTAGGGAGCATGTACATAGCTCTTGCATATGCACAGTAATGCATTTCCGTTCTGACTGACAATTGGTTCAATGCACAATCTTTTCTTCACCTTCTGTTGAGCATGACACTGCAGAGCTGTTCGGCGGTGCCTTATTCCGCAGGTAGTGATAGTAATTCCACTTTTGCAGTACCACCCAACCTCTAGATTTACGTCAACCTTTCCTTTCGATTGTTGTATTCTTATCATATCTCCAGTCATGGAAAGGTTCAGTCTCTCAACTGATTACGATTCGGAGTGTCCATCCGCTTTTTCCTCTGTACCCGCAAATGGTAAATACAGTCACCATGCAACAGAACCCGCAATTTGATGGTCCGAACTCGCTCGGCAGTAGCAGATGACCCTCGTTTTTTACAGCTTCTATCTGATTCAGACTAGTCGGTTTGGCGCTTTATCTGTTGTTACTTTAACCAGGAAGCTTGGTTCTTGACCTTCGCTGAATTTAATTATGACATATGCCGAATAGCTAGCAGCCGATATCTAACAGGACGGTGAGCTCCCATCCCTCAACCTCAAAAGTTTTGAAATTGACTCTTATGCTAGTGCCGCCTCCATAGGTGACTCCAATAGGCTTGAACTCCTTCGTCCTCAGCAATAAGCGGAACATTGCGAAGGAAGTTTCTCAAACAAATACGGGCTTAATCTTGTTTAAACCTGACGAAAGGTAGTAAATCAAAAGTCAAGGAGAGAGTAAGAAATGAAACTTCCTTTAGTGATGGTATGTCGGTCCAGAGGTGGATGAGAAAAGCCTGCTAGCACGAAATAGCTACAAACCACAAGCTCTCAAAGGCACAACAAGTGTTGGGCTAGTGAACTCTGTCAACGCTCAACATTAGAGTTACCAATAGCTCTTCAGTTAAGGTAAAGTAAGCACATATCTTATTATAAATATCATACGGGGAGCATGATCCGTCGTGTCCCAGCTTCGCATCTACACCCCTTCCCACGTTTGAGAAAAATGTTCATCGGTAACCCAGATAGACACAAATGTGCGTTGTTTCTCAGAGCAGTTGGTATAAAACTTTGAAAAACTGAGGGCCTTGATCGACTGTGTACACTGTATTTAGAAGAAGTAAGAGTACTATGAGAGTGATCCGTGAGATGATACAATTCTTGAGAACATATAATGATTGTGGCAGCGAAAAAGTTCAACCCCAACGGAAGGAAGAAACTTATTTTAGCACCGCAACCCACCCATCATGTTACAACATGCTAGCGGAAAATTATATCAGTACTAGACTATACTGGATTTTATCATCCTTGAGTGGTTGGCAATACTTAAACAGCACTTTTACAACTGGCGTTGCAACTTTTCAAGTAGCCTTCTCTCGAGTTACTTGCTGCCGGAAGTTGGTGCAGGTGTCTTCGTCCACACCCTGAAGAGGTTTACCGTGTACTTCCTTGGAGGCCAAGGACTCTCGACGCTTGAATATAACTCAAAAACTGCGCTTACGCGCTGCAAATCTTGTTCTGGTGACGCTTTGGTCTGACACGTACGCAAGCTCTTCAAATATAACAAGTATACTTACGCTACCGCGCAAAAATTATCTGGTAATCTAAGGTGAATCAGATGAACTGCGCCTCAGCTATCGTTGGCATAAATGCTACAACATAGCAGGAAGTGACTAATATTTCTAACAGAGCAGATGGTATAACAGGTGAGTCACATGATGCATGGATTACCGATTTGTTTCACTGTTGTTGGGAGCTTATATTCTTAGTTGAACTAGAGGCTGCTTTGAGGAACGTGCTCTAGGTCCCTGGGACTCGTGTTGACAAAGCAGCCATCTGTTGCAAGTGTTGAAATTAGATTACCACACGTACAGCAGTCTGGTTCTTCCCCTCCGTCATCGTACCGTAGTATATTTCCTGCATACAGGTACAGGACCCCACACGTTTGTTCAGTACATCTCTTGTCCAATATACGAGTGAGGAGATTCGGATTGGGCTGCCATGACACAGGTATAATGCTCTAGCGTCTTGTTGCTGAAGTTGAATTAAGGAGAAGGCGACCACATAGAACACATGAAGCCGTACAAGGGAGAGACATAAGAGGTAAAATGGTGCTAGGCCCCATTGAATTGGTTAAGGGTTAGTTTTGCTGTTGCTCGGTCTTGCAGGGGCTGCAGGCCTCGGGAGTTTTCACTTCTTGCCAGATTAGAAAGGTCTCATTTGTAGTTTACTGTGTGTAACTCCAGTCGGGCTCCAAACGGCAGTATGACCGAGGTTGAGATTTGCTCCCCCCGTCTGGAAATCAGTCCTAATCAAGAATTATGATAAGCTAGGTTGTGTGTCTATGTTTTACTAGAAGTTGGCCAGCGTCAACGTCATTGTTCAGGAAATGTCTCAAATCCAACCTTCCTGCTAAAAATTTGGAAACAAGTTTCGACAAGACAATTAGGCTGCATGCTTGCTTTGATCAAGACGTCTTCTGCCCTGATAAGAGCCAGTCAAAGCCGAACTAGTGAGTTTTCTTGACAGGTGGAAGCTTATTGCGCTGTTAAAGACCTCGGGCTGTCTATTACCCCAATGCGAGAAAGCGGCTAAGAGCTGATCAAGTACGGACTTTTCTCTCCAATATTTGTCTGGAACGTTTGAGAAGACTGCGGTAAAGGAGGAATTGGTTAAGTTGAGGAATCAACTTAACCAAATGGCCATATTTCCTTTTCTTTGTAGCTTTGTGTAGTCTCTGCCGTTGAGTGAAACCAGAAGACAAAGCAAAGTACCAGTAACTGGCAGTATCGGTTTCTCTCACTACTGTTATTTCGAATATACAAGTATATTTTGGTAGAGACCGAGAGGAGCTATCTTTATCTGCTTTCGGGCACAGGTTGCATCGTCTTCGAAGAGTGAATGTCTCAAGAGTGAATTTGCTCGGCGCGATGAAGCTCAGCCTCATTCCTATCTGCAATTTCTCCAATCTCTTCCCAGTTCGATCCTTCAATCTTGCAGCTTCCGTATGCGAGTTTGGCAACGAGAAGTAATCTTCAATCGACTCAAGGATCATCATCAGCAGCAGATAAAGGATATTAGACTCATACATGTAGACCGGAAACACATTGAAGAATTGAATCGGAATATAGATGCGGTACACACCCCATCACACGGCGGGAAGGTCGTCCAGCTTTCCGGCAGAGACAACAATATCTAACCGATTCTATACAGCAAATTCGCTTCTTACTGCAACCCGAATTGAAAGTTCACTCTGCCAGTATCGGAGACGACGGAAATCCACTTTGCAATGTAGCAGATTCCAGTCTAAACCCTGCGCCTCCATTTCTCCTAGGAATAGCACTGAGCGCGCCTCCGTTTGTCCAGGGTATAGCCGGGAATCCAATTGGCAATCCGTTTGTCCCGAGTATAGCACCGAACACTAAGATGAGGGCCGGCACGGCCTACCTCACCTTCAACTGAGTACCGTACTGTAGTGGGAATAATCAGTGTGCGCGCAGTAAACTCATCAAGACGGAAATTACCTCTGTGTTCTGCCCCAGAATTATGAGTCTCCTTGATTAACAATAGAAAAAACATGAGCCAATTTTTACACTTCTAGTAATTCGCTTAGATCCAAAACCGTCTCAACAGGTTTTGTTTTGTCCGAAGTGGCATCGAGGGGCAAATAATAAAACATATTTGCAGATCCGAGTTAAAAAAATGGAGACTTCATTCTTTTATTGTTATCTTGTATTTGTGGACCGGAGAGATTTGATGGATTAATCTCATATGATATGAAAGAGGAACGTGTGACTCTAATTGCGAAGAAGAATCGGAGTTCATGTTTAGTGTCACTAATTCCGCAGCTAATGAATTTTACTCCGTTAGGACAGGTGCCTGAATTAATCCAAAGATGGAGGTAGATTGTGTGGAATTGATCTCATCTTGTATTTGCAAATTGGAAAGATTTGATGGATTAATCTCGTATGATATGAAAGATGATGTGGGAACCTAATTGCAGAGAATTGGAATTCATGTTTAGTGTCACTAGTTCAGTAGGGCGGTCTCAAGAATTTTACTTCGTTAAAATAATTCTCCAAATCATCCAAAGATGGAGGCAGATTGTTTGGAATTGACCGGGGAGAACGGAGACTTGGGAAGATGACTGCAGATTTACAATGTCCATCGGTGGACTAGTCATTGGGTATCCGTCATTCATTGGTTATCCGAGCTCAATTCCAGACAATTTGTCTCCGTCCTTGGATAATTGAGAGATTCAGTTTACCTCAATTCCAGACAATTTGTCTTCGTCCTTGGATAATTGAGAGATTCAGTTTACCGAAGTAGAATTCATAAACTCTTCCCCGTCAAACTAGTGATGCCAAACATGAGTACCAAGTCTCCGTTCAATTCCAGACAATTTGTCTTCGTCCTTGGATAATTGAGAGATTCAGTTTACCGAAGTAGAATTCATAAACTCTTCCCCGTCAAACTAGTGATGCCAAACATGAGTTCCAAGTCTCCGTTAGTAAGGTCCCACGCCAGCTTTCATATCATATGAGACCAATCCATCAAAGCTTTCATATCATATGAGACCAATCCATCAAATCTCTCCAATCCGTAAACGCAAGATAATAAAATAGAATATGAAAGCTTAAATTTCTTTGACTCCAATCTACAACCATACCTTATTAGTGGCTCCTCTATGCCATCTCGTACCAAACACAATCATGTCGACATAGTTTCGGATCTAAATTACGCGGAATGTATAAATTGGTTGATGTTGTTTCCATTGTTAGTCAAAGACACTCAAAATTCAGGGGCATTTACACTACGGCAGTTTCCATCTTGATGAGTTTGCTACGCATTGATTCTTGACAATACAGTTGACGTTGAGGGAAGCCGTGCGGGCCCTCACCTTAGGGCTCGGTGCTATAGTCTGGGCAATGGAGGCGCGCTCGGTGTTATATCGAGGAGGAATGAAGGCGCAGGGGTTTAGACCGGAATCCGCTGCGTTACCAAGTGCATTTCCGTTCGTTTTCGATACAGGCGGAGTGACTTTCAGTTTGGGTTTTAAAAAGCAAATTTTCTGTAGACCTTCCGATACTGGCAGAGTGAACTTTCAGTTCCGGTTGCAGTGAAAAGCAAATTTGCTTGCAGCCCGCTGCATTGCCAAGTGGATCTCTGTAGTCTCCGATACTGGCAAAGTAAACTTTTCAGTTCGGGTTGCAGGAAGAAGCGAATTTGCTGTAGCGACCGGTTGGATATTGTTGTATGTGCCGGTAAACTGGACGATCTTCGCGCGTGTGACCGGGTGAATGCTGCAGCTATATTCCGATTCAATACTTGATACTGTTTCTGGTCTACATGTATGAGTCTAAAACCCTTCATCTGCTGATGATGATCCTTCAGTCGGTTGGAGACTACAATCCGTGGACAAACTCGCGTACGGGAAGATTGAGAGAAATGGAAGAGATTGGAGAAAATTGCAGATAGGAGTGAGGCTTACTACGGGATTGTAAGGAGCCACACCTTCGATACCAATATTTTCTTGGAAGTAAAAGAGCTCGATGAAGGCTGTTACTTTAAGCCAGCTGCATGAAACGTTGAAAGCTGGAGGCAGACTGCTTGGAATGGATGTCGGGACACGCAACGTTGGTGTGGCAATATCTGATGACAAGTGTCGTATTGCTTCTCCTCTTAGGTTCTCGCCAGTCCTTTAAACAAGTCTTTGCTGAGAGACCCATTCTACACGTTTTGTCATTCCAGTAGTCAGGGTTTGGCGGAGTCGAAATAACAGCTGATCAATACACACGAAGTCAGGGTCCAACTTGACAATCTTGCTTACTGAACCTCAATCCTGGCTTGTTTACTTAGGTTTTGCTCGCTTTATCAGTGTATATCTCCGATATTCTTACTCACATTTTTTCGATACCACGCAGCAGTGAACAGGCTGTGCTAAGTGTGGAGATTTGAATGCAGCGTCTTATACCGGAATCAGTCATCGAACCTTGCAAACATTGAAAAGCTTGACCAGCTGGTGAGACGTATGTATTAAGCTTAGTTCAGTGTAGAGACGTTATTGTTCCTGTGTTTTAGGCGATACTTGTATAAAGTTTGATGATGACTTCCATGCCATGAAAACTATCTCGACCGGTTGCCCAGGCTCGGAGACATTCCATCAGTGGACTAGTTATTGGCTATCCGCTCGAGTTGGCTGGCAATCGTAGCTCTCAGGTTTATTTCTATCCCAAACCATCTGTTTGCTCATAAATTGCATAAGAGAACTACCTGCTTGAGAAGAATCTCAAATCCGTTTGTGCAATACTTTGACGAACAAGCTCAGAAGGCAATTTCATGTTCTTGAATTTCGAAGCTTTGTTTGTGGACAGGAGCGGATGGTGAAGTCTTTTGTCAGCGAGTTGCAGCTGAGTAGGAAATTTCAAAATCTCTGCTATCTATACTGGGATGAACGTTTTACATCTGTGGTAAACACCTGGGTTCCTTCGAACACAATGCTTTGGTGAATAGCCTGTCGTGTATTATTGCATTGTATCACCTTTTGCAGTTGCCAATTCATCCTTACCGTATGGCGGCAACAAGTGTCAGCAGCAATTGTTGATCATCGTGGTAGCTTGGTATGTATGCTGAAGTTCAAAGTTCAATACTCGACTTCGACAAGATGTTGTATCTGGATTCTATTAGGCTGTGTCGAGGACCTTGGAAGGGCTGAAGATAGACGGCCCACAGAGGAAGAGTATCATTGACAAGATGGCTGCTCTGAGCATACTTCAGGTACTCTTCTTTTGTTGTGCAAGTTAAAGATCGCGTGAATTGTCAGCCATTGCATTGCTCAGTGTGGGGCCTTGAGACCGAAGACAATTGCCGCTAAGCATATACTCTAAATAGATGGACTTCGATTCACTTGGTCTCAAAAACAGGTGCCTCTTATGTTGGAATCACTTTCAAGCCTCTGTCTGAAACCTTGATGCCTGGTCGTACCTTCGGTTGCAATTTCTAGACTTAGGTCCTCACTCCTCTGTGTCACCTGTATTGTTGCTCTTGAGTACTTGTGATTTGTATGCGGCTAATTAACTGGAACCTTGTTAATGAACAGGACTGTTTAGATCATATGCGAAGGCTGGACAACGTTGGTTTGAATGAATGCTCTCTTCAAAACAACGAGAACCTAAAGGCTGGACCGTCGAGATCATAGCTCGTTTAGACAATTTAGCTGTAGCACCCGATCATGTTAAAAACATTGGATTGAATCCAGAGTGAAGCTTGCGCTGGTACGACCGCCAAAATCCATCAGTGAATCCCAGGAACGTGACGTCAAATTTCGAGTTGTGCAACTTTTTGAGATATACAGATTAGAACTACTGCAAGAACCCTGATCTATGAAGGTCCTGTCACTGAATATGAGGGTCTGTCCATGGCGAGAAAAAAATTCAGGCCTGTCTCTTGACTGGGGAGTTAAGTTCAAAGCAATCAACCGTTTTGCCTGAGATCAAACTTTTGGTTCTTCAGGACGCTTCTAATCTCGATGCTCGATTATTCCTCGTTCAATATAAAATTGAGGATGCTCTCTAAGTCGTGCATACAAATATTACATGAGCTGATACACGTAACTGCGGTATAATTCTTATCTTAGTTCAGCACGATTGATCGGCAACATCAAGAAGAACAGAGAGCAAGTTTAGCAATCGTCAAACCCGTTCAATAAACGTCGGCGGCATTGACGTGACACTCTTTGTGGAACTGATGCTTCCAAGTCGATAAAACTGAAGTTTCTTTCTAGTTATGCATGTTATGGAATCACCAAGAAATCTTAGGAACGATGGTAGCTTTCCTACTACTGTACCTGAACTATATCGTCCCTACTCAGTGGAATGAGGATAAGGCCGAATAAATGGCTGAAAAGTAGAGGGTATAACTTGAACCTAGGATCATCATGGCCGCTCGAAAGTATATCAGCAATCCAAGAAGCAATATAGCTTCTGGACATACGATCTTTCAAGCTTCTTTAAAGTGATCAGAACTTCCTTAACAGGTTTACTGAGACGTTGGTAATATGACGGGATGTGAGACACAAGATCTCTTATGACTCAAGCTCATGATTGCAGAAAGGTATAGACGAATCCGCCTGAAATGTCAATCCTCAGAGGAAGCTTTACTTCAGAGAAAGCAGCATAGACTTGACACCTTGACTGAGGTCGAGGATAAGCCAGGACGATGAAATTATCTTTGCATATTCTGAAAGCGTCGAAGTATTAAAGTACTCGTATCTAAATATCGTTGTGCACAATTGCTTAGGCAGCTCACTTCACTTGAGCTGAACTTGCTGCCTGGAGCGTAGGTTATGCACTTCTCCCAGCATACATCGGTGAGCTTGCCTACCAACTCATTCATAACCGCCTTCTGCTTCTCTTGCTGGAACGACATGACACAAACAGCTCATTAGACGAGATATATAACCATGTTACGCAAACTGAAGACCTCGCAGTCAAGCAATGAGTGAGCGAGAAGAGTTATTCGGAACAAAGCTTTATGAGAAGTGCACAGGGACCGAAAGATTTATTGACACATCCAACAGCGGTATATCCAGCATTCATACTCTAAACCAAAGTTAGCTCAACATAAGGTATATCTAGCTTACATGAGTCCCTGTGCCTAGAAGTTGTGGAGAGGAGTTTTAGTAAAAAGTTCCCCAAAGTAAGCAGAGGGGAAAGGAGAGAGAAGCCTAATTTGATCTCCCGTCGACAAGTTAACTTGATGCCCACATTTTCAGCCAAATTACTCCAGACTCAAACTGCAAAGTTTGGCAATTGGAGTAAAACAAGGAATGATGTCCAAACAAAGTTTTGTCGTCTCCAGTTTCGACGATAAGAAGAGATTTAGGTGTCAACAAGTCAAGTTTCGTGTAGGTCTATTCTTGACGATGAATTGTTTCCAGGGAGCGATAGAACCGAGAAAGGCCTTCAGTCACGACCGATGCAGGTCAAAACTCCAGATTAAGTCCAATTGGTCATGCTTTAGGATCTGTCACTCAGGTTATCATTGTTAGTCTCGTGTTTCCAACCCATACAAGACCTGTTGTGAGGTTAACCTATCCGTATTTTCCTGAAATTGACAGGACTAGAAAAGACTAGTCATGACCCTGGATGAGTTTTTTAGAGTTTGAACTCAAAACCTATAAAACGTCTGAAATCATGCTGTTCGAAAAATTGCTAATGGATGAATTTATTCAACGATCGACGGCGAAAGGAAATATAGAGACTATGTCGACGACATTGGCTCCTGGTAAGTGATCGATTGGAGTTAACGGGGTTTTATGTTCCAAGAAATTGAACTGCGAAATGAGTCCTGCTTCAAATAAGCTCAGGCGTGTGGGGTTTTGGAACTAGTTCTCATTTTCCAACGCGGTTCAGTATATTCAGAATACGAGAGCTGGATGAACCATTGGCAATGAAGTCTTACGAGACGATTGGCCCGCTACTACTTCCAAAACTGCTATATCCATGCAATTGAATATCTACCAGCACTCAAGTACATACAAAGACGAAGCGATCTGCTGGGGATGGAAAACGGGAATGGTAAACTACATACCAAGACCTACTGACAACTGCAAAAGTCCGCTTAATCGGAAGCTTAATCGATAAAACATAACCATCCGCAACAACTTCGGTAACAGCCGACTAAATTGCAATATAGAAGAAGATAATCACGTACCTCAAGAAAAGATTGCAACTCGGCAGTGCTACCCGACGCCGGGTCCATGGCTGTGTTCTGTCTCGCGCTTTCGTGGTCAAGCTCTGGGAGGGGAACACGAGCGTAAGGACAAGTGCGCAAGAGGAATGGTCAGGTATGACATAAGCTCTTAAACCCTAAAATATATCTCACATGTTTTCTGACTATATATGAGAGTTTGGCATCTTCGAACTAATACTCCGCACAACTACAGTCCAAGTCCTTAACCGTAATAAGTGCGATAATTCCCGGCCTACCTGTCCCTGTGCTCGTTGAAGGACTCTACTACACTACTGCAGTAGCGTTGTGGGGTGCGAATGACCATCCAATGCGTGCGGAACATTCCACTGTACCCTTGTGATGGTCCAACCTCCTCTCACCTTCTGCACCTTCCATCTGCATTACTTTCACCCGTGCAAATCTGCTCTGATTATTGTTTGATATGTTTCAATATCAAGCGAGAGGTTGGAAGATCTTCAAGACCATAATACTATATGTCTAATTTAGGGAGCATGTACATAGCTCTTGCATATGCATTGGAATGCATTTCCGTTCTGACTGACAATTAGTTCAATGCACAATCTTCTCTTCACCTTCCGTTGAGCATGATGCTGCAGAGCTGTTCGGCGGTGCCTTATTCTGCAGGTATTGATAGTAACTCCACTTTTCCGGTACCACCCAACCTTTAGATTTGCGTCAATCTTTCCTTTCGATTGTTTTATTCTTATTATATCTCGAGTCATGCAAAGGTTTTTCAGTCTCTCAACTGATTACGATTAGGAGTATCCATCCGCATTTTCCTCTGTACCCGCAAATGGTAAATACAGTCACCATGCAATAAAACCCTCAATTTGAAGGTTCGAACTCGCTCGGCAGTAGCAGGTGAACTTGAGCAGGTGACCCTCGTCCTTTACAGCTTCTATCTGATTCAGATTAGTCGGTTTGACTATTTATCTGTTGTAAATTTAACCAGGAAGCTTGGTTCTTGACCTTCGCTGAATTTGGTTATGACATATGCTGAATAGCTAGCAGCTGATAACTAACAGGACAGTGAGCTCCCATCCCTCAACCTCAAAAGTTTTGAGATTGACTCTTATGCTAGTTCCGCCTCCATAGGTGACTCCAAGCTCCTTCGTCCTCGGCAATAAGCGGAACACTGCGAAGGAAATTTCTCAAACAAATACGGGCATAATCTTGTAAAGTTTAAACCTGACGGAAGGTAGTAAATCAAAGGAGAGAGAAAGAATGAAATTTCCTTTATTGGCGGTATGTCGGTCCAGAGGTGGATGAGGAAAACCTGCTGGCACGAAACAGCCACAAAACCAAAAGCTCCCAAAGGCACAACAAGTGTTCGGCTAGTGAACTCTGTAAACACTCAACATTAGAGTTACCAATAGCCCTTCAGTTAAGTAAAGTAAGCACAGATCTTATTATAAGTATCATACGGGGAGCATGATCCGTTCTGTCCCAGCTTCGCATTTACTTCCCTTCACACGTCTGAGAAAAATGCTTCATTGGTAACCAGATAGACACGAATGTGCGTTGTGCCTCACGAGCAGTTGGTAAAACTTTTTTGAGAAACTGAGGGCCTTGATCGACTGTGTACACTGTATTTAGAAGAAGTAAGAGTTCTATGAGAATGATCCGTGAGATAATACAATTCTTGAGAGCATATTATGATTGTGGCAGCGAAAACGTTCAACCCCAACGGAAGGAAGAAACTTATCTTAGCACCGCAACCCGCCCATCATGTTACAACATGCTAGTGGAAAATTATATCAGTACTAGACTATACTGGATTTTATCATCCTCGAGTGATTGCAATACTAAACAACACTTTTACAACTGGCGTTGCAACTTTTCAACTAGCCTTCTCTCTGTTACCTGCTGCGGTAAGTTGGGGCAGGTGTCTTCGTCCACACCCTGAGTATGTTTACCGTGTACTTCCTTGGAGGCCAAGGATTCTCGACGCTTGAATACAACTCAAAAGCTGCTCTTACGCGCTGCACATCTTGTTCTGCTGACGCTTTGGTCTGCCACGTGCGCGAGCTCTTCGAATATAACAAGTATACTTACGCTACCGCGCCAGAATTATCTGGTAACCGAAGATGATTCAGATGAAGCGCGCCCCAGCTATCAGTTGTGAAGGTGCTATAACATAGCAGGAAGTGAGTAATATTTCTGACAAAGCAGATGGCATAACAGGTGAGCCACATGAATGTATGGATTACCGATTTGTTTGACTGTTGTTGGCAGCTTATATTCTTAGTTGATCTGGAGGCTGCTTTGAGGAACGTGCTCTAGGTCCCTGGGATTCGTGTTGACAAAGCAGCCATCTGTTGCAAGTGTTGAAACTAGACTACCACACGTACAGCAGTCTGGTTCTTCCCCTCCGTCATCGTACCGTAGTATATTTCCTGCATATAGGTACAGGACCCCACACGTTTGTTCAATACATCTCTTGTCCAATATACGAGTGAGGAGATTCGAGATATATTACGGAAACAACGGACTGGGCTGGCATGACACAGGTACAATGCTCTGTTGCTGAAGTTGAATGAGGTAAGGCTTAGTTTTGCTGTTGCTCGGTCTTGCAGGGGGCTGCAGGCCTTGGGAGTTTTCACTTCTTGCCAGATTAGAAAGGTCTCATTGTAGTTTACTGCGTGTGACTCCACTCGGGTTCGAAACGGCAGTATGACCAAAGTTGAGATTGCTCTCCCCGTCTGGATATCAGTCCTAATCAAGAATTATGATACACCAAGTTGTGTGTCTATGTTTTACTAGAAGTTGGCCAGCGTCAAAGTCATTGTTCAGGAAATGTCTCAAATCCAACCTTTCTGTTGAAAATTTGGAAACAAGTTTCAACAGGGCAATCGGACTGCATGATTACTTTGATCAAGACGTTTTCTGCCCTGATACGATCCAGTCAAAGCCGAGATAGTGAATTTCTTTGACAACTGGAAGCTTATTGTGATGTTAAAGACCTTGGGCTGTGTACTACCCGAATGCGACAAAGCTGCTAAGAGCTGAGCAAGTAAGGACTTTTCTCTCCAATATTTGTCTGAGACGTTTGAGAGGACTGCGGTAAAGTTTAGATAGAGGAATCAACTTAACCGAATGGTGCCATATTTCCTTTTCTTTGTAGCTTTGTGTAGTCTCTGCCGATTGGTGAAACCAGAAGACAAAGCAAAGTATCAGTAACTTGACAGTATCGGTTCTCACTACTGTTATTTAGACTACACGAGTATATTTTGGTAGAGGGACAGAGAGGAGCTATCTTTATATGCTTTCCGGCCACTGGTTGCATCGTCTTCGAAGAGTGTCTCAAGAGTGAATATGCTTAGCGCGATGAAGCTCAGCATAGGCGCGTCTTTGTCAAGTATCTCCATGGCGGCGTCGAGAAGCATTCACCGAATGTTCCGAGGTTCTTGAAACTATTTCGTTGTCGGCTCGCATATTTTGGCTCCAGTAACCATGCTCACTGGCTCAACTGAGTGAAGTATAGAAGAGGATGCTATTCCTGTCATGATAGTCTGAAATCCATCAAGCAGCAGATTTTGTTCACTCCTGAAACAAAACCTTGGGAGTCAAGAGAAAATGCTCATCAACTCCTGAACAATCGCCTGATTTCAAACCATTACGTCGTTTATTTGATGATAGTTCCGTCAACATATCGGCTGTCAAAGTTTTCTTTCTCCAATCACGCTTCAGACCGGGAGAATGGTTATCTAGAGCTTGACTCATTCAAAAGGGTGCGAATTTCCTTGACGAGTTGAAGAGAAGTTGACCATGTCTGACAGGAGGTAGAAGAACGACTTTTGACGCTTTCGGCACCGCGTGGCGATGAATCCGGAGCGGCTATCAAAAATATCGACGACGTCAATCTAGATACCATTCTAGATCCGATTGCCGCCTATAGGTAACTACGGTACACTAGCCAAGTTGACCAAATTGCAATTCCACTATTGCTTTTTAAGGGATGACTGGCAGATACCCTTTTTTTAGTCGCGAGGCACTTCAAAGACCATTGTTCGGGGTAATTGTATGACAAATGCTTCATCACACGTTTTGAGTGACTAGAATTGCAGATACCCTATTGGCACCAATTGTTAGGCGCGAATTTAAGCATACGACATGCTTAAATTCGCGACAGTCGAAGAAGCTGTGTAAGCATAAGTTGCTTGTAAGCACGATTGACGAAGTCATTAATAGCAGGCGCCATAGTACGGCCATAATTGACAAATTCTCTTCTAGGAGTGCAGAAGTGGAAGCAATCCATAGCATGTAATACTTCCTCCTTATGAATACGACTGTCATCATCCATCTCTGGGTCAGATATGAACAATTCTCGTAATTCAAGCTCGTCGGGTGCTTTTGTCTGAACAGGTACTGGTGCACGATGTTGGTACATCCAGGAGCTGCGGAAAGCAGCATGCTGAACGATCAAACGCACCGGATTTCCAGAACCCGGAGTGATCCATCCGTAACTCCTAGTGGGAGGAGATTGGGCTCGGGACCATCACTTAACTCGAATCCCGGTCCTAAAGTAAGGGAGTTATTTTTATTGAGCCAAGAGGGGGACAAATATGCGGTTCCTATTGTCATTGCTGTACAACTTTCCTCCAGACTCAGGGACTATATCACAAGCATTGAGGATGCAAGTGCGAATATGGGGCGCTATGAGTCTTTGGAGTACTGCAAACGACAGTCGCTCGAGCTACCGTGTTCGACTGAAGTCCTGAAAACTCTAGTCGAGTTTTTCACGGCAAAGCTCCAGTTGGATGTGAAACTCTCCAATGAGGAGACGCACATGAGCGTAGAGGAGCAGCAAGAATACTGGAGAGAGTATTTCTACTTCCGCATCGCATGGAGAATGGACCTTGACACTTTCGCTGATGAAACCCTCAAGGTAAGGAATCGAAACTGGCGAACTGATTTCAGTTCAGTCATAAATGTTGAATCGTACATTCGTGGGGCTAAGTGGCTTTGATCGCCTCAATTTCCGCTAATAAGTCACATGCTGGCATGCAGGTCGCTGAATTTCTGCACATGAGTAGTTTATACGATCTTTTATGGTGTTGCTTCCGTGTGCGTCTGATGAGCATGTACGACCAAGAAGGGACAGAAGTTTACATGGATTAGCCCGGCCATAGTCAATCCTTTACCTCAAATGGCCACTGTTTCAAAATCCTCTAGAGATTCAAAGACGCTCTTCTGCAAACATGCCGGGTACTCGTAAAATCTCTGTCAAGAGAGAAACTGCCACGCCGTACACAGATGATTTTGTGGCAAGCCGGCAGCGTGAAACGGGAGTCTTCTAGTGGGCCTGTCACTGTTAATGCGAAGCATCGAGCTTCCTTTTCCCAGCGGCGATGACCGTAGCTTAATCAACATGAATATAGCTCGAAGCAGGAGGGACAGGTAACATAAAGTTGTATAGATCATGTAAAAACGACACGGGAAATCACAAGCTCTGTTTGAGTGAGCTACTTGCAATCAAGGAACTAGGACTGCCCTCTTGCAACTACTCCAGGACCTGATTTGACTCTCTATACAGAGGACCTTTGCTTTCGCGGCCTTGCATATGTAGTAACAGCTAGCAGTGCTTCTTTTCGTGAGAAGGAACCCCATCGAGATCATGTAAATAGATGGACGTGCGGATTAGAGAGCAGAGAAAGGTGCTTGGAGAATTCAACTGGAACACAAGGACCGTCGAGTTGAAATAAGCCTCTCAGTGAGCTCCTTGCACCTCTGAGAGTAGTGAAAGAGCTGTACCTTCGGGATCGTTATATATAAAGTACTTTGGCCACAACCCAAGTTGGCTGTGTATACAGGCAATTTTCTGAACTGCTGAGTGATTTAGAGATACACACCTCCAACTACTGATGCAACGACGAGTTGTTTCACATTAACTTCATGTTTATTAACTGATCTCGTGGAAGACCTCGACAGCTCTGTACATCTTGTGCTTATGACCCATGAACAGAGTGGTCCACAGCCCATGTTCACTTCTGACGTCCCAACTACTGGGTATAAAAGCGTAGGTCTCATGATATGAAGTCTGTTTGATTTCTAGTTTGGACCGTTCCGAGAATGACCAGCGGTCTTCCATGTGGTAGATTAAACAGCGTTTTTCCATGTGGTTAAAGTTTCTTACTCTCTAGGACATCTTCGTCATCCTCTCGATCGGAGAATGCAGCTAGGGTCTAAGGTCCGAATCGGCACGGGCTACTTACTACACTGGACCATATCGAAGCTCTGATGGAGAATTCTGGAATAACCACCTCTCGCCAGGGTATTTTCCTGAGCTGAACCCGACTCATGTCACTTTGACGTCAATGACCTTCGGCTTTGGGGGTTCCGGAGGAGGAAGTTTTGGTACAGTTACTGTCAGGACTCCATCCTGACATGCAGCTCCAATTTTAGGAAGGTCCGCGTCGCTGGGTAGCGTAAATCTCCGCATGAATCTCCCCGTTTTGCGTTCCAATTGAAGAAACTTCCCACCTTCTGGCTCCTTTCGCTTGCGCTCACCACTGATGGACAGTATGTTCTCATTCTCTAATTGCACCTTCATTCATTCCCAATACATTCAGTGCCAAAACAAACCTTATCAGCCGTTCAGTTTCACTCTTCTGCTAAAGCAAGCGGCTAAGGTTGCAAATCGTGTGTCTGCTTCTATCTCTTCACATATTCCACTTACAGGTGGAACTGCAGTGTTAAGTTGAACCTCACCTTGACATCAGCGGATCTAAGTCCGGGCATATCTGCAACGAAGACATACGACTCAGGAAACTCCTCCACGTCCACAGCTGTCCGGGCCATAGCCTTGGAGTCTTGCACATAAGTGTGCGTTTGTTTGCTTGAATACTTATCCACCTCATCAGGCAGATTCAACAGATGTAGAAATGCCAAATTCTCAACACTCATCGCGGAGTTACTATCTTCCGAGTGTCGAACGGTTGACAAGACTCACGACGCTCAAACCCTTGGAGTTGAATAGAATTTCAATGCAGTAGTAACACTTTCACCAGAGAATGGTCGATGGCGCTCGACGAAACACTACTCTACGTAATCTGCAACGCTCCCAAAAATTTCATCCGCTAACTCCGCTAAGAATTAGATCCCGACTGTGGTGGCTGCATGTCAAGTAACAGAATTGATACAGGTGTTCGCTGGTTGTTCTGGTAACGAACTCAGATTCCAGATCCACCGAGATGTGTCGAGCGAGGCTCAACTCTATCTCTGAGATGCCACCTCTAGAGCTTTCCGGGCCCTTCTAATTTCTTCGAGCAGATTCTCCACACTTCCAAGCTCTTGACATTTGGAGAAGTGTTCCAAATCACAGCTTTCTCGTATAAGAACGTCACCACAATAGATATTTAATAAAAGAACAATAATATTTTCCAGGAGACTTGGCAGAATTTTCTAAGACACACTTTTCTAGATATATAAATATAGATAAACCTTGACTCACAAAATATAAGAAACCTAATCATCAATCGAAAAAGTAATTTAATATCCTAATGCCACTTTGGATTCTCATCCTACCATTTTATGTCTCAGGGCTGCTGAAAGTCCGTGAAGGCTTCTTCCTTTCAGAACCCTGTTTGACTATAAACAAATGGCTTGAATATGTATGGTTCTAATTAGGGGGGTACGACTTGCTCGGATATCTAAGGTGCGGTAGGGCAGATTTCTCATACAGACTCTATTGGGGCTTAGCCCCATGTTACCTTTTTTTTTCTCTCCCTTGTACTGCTTGACGGGGTCTTCCCATCCTTCATTTTTCCTACGCGGTCACCTTTTCTCTTTTCTTTACTGGGGGTTAAGATTTAGTTTTTCAATGCCGGAAGACATCCCATTGTTCGTAAAAATTTTACGGCAACGGAGCTAAATTTACAGGTGAATTTCTTTCGGGCTAAGGATTCGAGAATAGTACTAAAATTTATAGGTTGTTCGAAGACGTTCTATGGCAATAGGTCCGACGGTACCACTATAATTTACGGGTGTTCCACTCATAACTGAAATACTAGGGAGTTTCTCGGGTCCTGTAATTTAAGTTAACGTAAGAAACGATATGGGGGTCTCTGAATTTGTTTATGATAGGTGAAACAGGGTACACATTTTAAATTATGAGGTAAGCGCAACATTTCATAGTATTATCGACTGGCAAAAATAAAACGTTACGCACAAATTCTCCGTGGGGTTTAGGGTGGGTATGGGAGGGGACAAACATTAATTAGAGGTAAATCAAGGCTCTTACTTCTACTTGTCAAGTCCTTACAACACCATGTGTAGTAATTGCATTTATATATGATTTACCACATGACTCTTAAATCCCTTTTGTCCTTTACCTTTTGTGATTTTGCCCTTATTATGTATACATAGTAAGGGGTTTCAGAAATAGTTTTACAAAGCTCTATATATTTTCATATAGATTTTGATGCGTTGACGATGCGTTGACTAAATCAGTATAGGGTGCAGGCAGGAGGAAGAAAGAGTACCCACTACAAATTTTTGTCCAACTTTTTTAATATTAACAAACTCCATAACATGTGGTTTGTAGGATATGGAGCTTTCAGTTAGCACACCATAAAGCATTAATTACAATTTAAGGTTAATAAAGTGCCTGGTTTGGGGTGAATCCGGTCGGTGCCAATTGCCACCCAGTGTAGTGTGTTAATTAAGGATTAAATGGGCTTTCACCAATTGCCGCTCAATGGCACTTATAGCCACTCGTGGCCACTCGATGGCTCCCACTGGTCCTACATCCAAATGTGAGATTGCATTGCAATCAAGTACTTGATCTCCTATTGCTAAATTTTTGTTGCCCTTTTGGAGTAAAATTCCTCATCCCTCAATCAAATTCTTGGTTGCCACATCGTGGTGTGTATCATTTTCCATAACTTGCACTATCTCCCTTGCCGCACTAATATATGGAATACATATTCCTCATTTCACTAAAATAAGTTAAGTAGTTTGTCATTTACCCCATAATCATTGGTCAAAACTATTTTTGAAACCCCACTAATGTCCCCTTTAATCGTAGTGCTCTCTATGGATGGTTAAGAAATTATACCTATTTGGACTTGTGCGACATACTATTCTTTTTACTCGACCATAGTCTTTTTCAGACTGAGATGCCTTACTTTGTTGGGAAATCAAAATCATAATCCTTAGCATTTTAGGGTGATAGGTTTTTAACATGAATTTAAATTTACACTAATTGAATAATTAATGAATCAAGATCAAGACCTGAATTCAAATTTGAAGAGCAAGAAGAGTGTCAAAGTCCAACAAAGCAAAGTGTGAACAAATGGTACAAATGCTTGACATACAAACTACTCATTTGCATCTTTGACACAATTAACCTATTTCATTTCTTGCTTTCATTAGTGCCACCTTAAAGTGTCAATTCAATTCACATTGAGAATTCAAAGTGCAATTTTGGTCCCAATTTTGAGCAAGAAGCAATATCATGCACAAGTACCGATACCATGCAGTAGTAACAATCTCTGATTGAAGAAGAAAATAGGGAAATGCTTTTGAGAAATAATGAGAAGCAAGGTAGAGAGGATAATGAATGAGTCCAGACTATGAATAAAAGGAAGCAAAAGACTATTGGAGTGAAGATGAAGAAGATAGTACTCCATGCTTTGGACTTGTGGAATGTAAGAATGACTATCCACCATGGGATAGTGGATCCCTACCCAATGAAAATGCATTAGAAACCCCTGAGAGTATGAGATGATCCATGAGTGCATTGTATCAATTATAAAAATTATCAAAAAACTATTAAGAGAGTAATTTTTTTTGTCAAGGAGAATATGCAAGATGGGTTGGTGTGAAGTACAATGAGAGATTCTATGGTGGATTTTCAAGGTCAAACAAGTTGATTTGCAATGTCTATTAATATCTATGGCAAGAAGTTGCTATCAAAAACCAGTAATATTGATATTTGAAAGTATTGCTATTTGAAACGAGTGGGAATTCAAAAGGTTGGTGTGAAGTACAATGAGAGATTCTATGGTGGATTTGCAAGGTCAAACAAGTTGATTTGCAATGTTTATCAATGTCTATGCAAGAAGTTGCTATCAGAAACCAGTAATATTGATATTTGAAAGTATTGCTATTTGAAACGAGTGGGAATTCAAAAGATAGAGTTAGAGGGGAGTGAGATTTCTAAAGAGTGCACAAGAGGGAGTTCAACTACAGAAAGGAAGGGAATAATTTGGAAGAATTTGGTAGAATAGGAATTGGAGTTAAAAAAAAAGGAATGAAGGAGAAAATCAAGATGTACTAGAATCATGAAGAAAGAAATTAGATGAGAGAAGAGAGTTGTTGAAAATTGTCATAAATATTGATGCAAAGCTACACATCATTTATAACATACAAGGAATGAAAAAAGTATATAAAGCACTTCTACTAATAGTGCAGAAGCCAAAAATAGCCTAAAAACTTTAAAGCCATTTTGGAGGCCTAAACAAATGAATTGGACCTCAAAAATAGAAAAAATCCCCCCTCCATTGTAAGCCCCAAAAATGGCTTTAAAGTTTTCAGGCTATTTTTGGCTTTTGTCTTATTAGTAGAAGTGCTCTTTTGGTGATACTTCTATCTATTTGACGTTCTCCATCATCTGTAACATCCTTCCAAATGTCACCACCCCAAGTTTCACCTCTAGATCATATGCCTAACTATTGATTCTAAAGTTTCCAAGCATGTTTTGGTTTTTGACCTATTAGTAGAAGTACTCTTTTTGTCATACCTCTAGCTTATCTACATGGATAAATTTTGGTAATACCTTTAGCTTATCCATGTCACCCTTGGATCAGATACATGGATTGGTGACCTTAAAAAATAGAAACCCCCCACTCCCCCTTGGACTCATCGCTAATAGGTCACCAATCCACATATCTGATCCAAGAGTGGAGCTTCCTTTGAGGAGATCCTCTTTCCTATGTAATAAAGAGAAGGTGCTCCTTTGGGGCATCAAAGGATTGAGTGCAAGATTTGTGTTTTCTCTCTTGAAGAATTCTCTTGTCCTCAAAGTATTACAATGATATCAAAGCAAGTGTTTTAATCCAAGAGAGTGGATCACCCTTCTTGGAAGAGCACTAGCAATTAAAATTGAGTAATTCAAGGTGGAGAACATAGTGCAATTGCTAGACTTGGGAAGGGCTATAGAGAGTGGATGGGATGGATGCACCGGGAGGACAATTTCATGCACCTAGCTTCTCATTCTTGAATCCATTCCACATCAAGACTATATACATCTAGCATGAGCAAATGAGAGTATTGCTGGTTTATCACTTTGGAGCAAAATTCATAGACAAAGTGATGAATTAACCAAACTCATTGATCTACCTATAGTGGTATACAATAGGGATTGAGATTTGATAATCTACATTCTATTATGATGTGATGGATTTGAATGTACCAAATCCTCACCCTTCCAACATGCAAGTAGAAATCTATTATGTAGTTAGACCAAAAATGATGGTTAGGGATTTTGTAGTCCACAATTTTGGTGATGAATATTATCAACGAGTGATGGCCTTTGAGGTCCCAATGGTAGTCTCCATAGTTTTTGTACCCTCTTGAGTGATCATTCTAACCCTATATTGAAGTAGGAAGTAGCAAGTGAACATCAATTGTATGTAGGAATCATGGATCCGCAATTGCAAGAGCCAATGCAAGGAATACAAGGGATGTTGAAAGAGTTTCAAGAAATCAAGATGACCATGGAGGCATTACAAAATCAAGTACAAACCCTCAAAAATGATCAAATAATGCAAGAAGGAGAACCATCTCAAAGCATAGTACCTACAATTGAAGTACTTGGAGAGGCACCCGTGCTTATGACATCAAACCCGACCAATGATGAAGCCACATTGTTACTACATATGAAAAAGACATGCAATATCAAGCCTTACAAGGGGCAGCGTGCTATAGGAGTAGCAGAGAATTGGATCTCAAGACTGAATTGACACTTCCAATTGTTCTCGACGGAGATCATTGAGCATGCCATAGGCATGTTTGCATGTCGGAAACTGACCGATAAAGCCCTCACATGGTATGATGCTTGGGAATGATCAATGTTTGCAAAAAGAATGGAGTTCATGTGAACAACAATGCAAGAAGAACTTTTGAAGAATTTACAATCTGTGGATTCCGTGCAGATGGCCCGAATCCGGCTATGGGGATTGAAATAAAAGAATAGCACACAAGAGTATGTGGAAGCATTTCTGGATCTACAAGTTGTAATAACCAACATGAGTCTAGCAGAGGCTCTAGACAATTTCAAACAATGGTTGAAGTACTGAATTTGCCAAGAAGTCATGGTACAAAATCCTCGCACTGTATTTGAAGCCATTGCTTGTGCTCAAAGAATAGCAAGAGCACTTGGAGGAGGTGAAGGAGTAGTTCTATCTCAACACCATCAAGCAGAAATGCTACACATGGATGGACAAACACCAATGGAATTGGGCAACCTTTGGTTTCAAGATAGAGGAGCACGACTGCTTCATGGACAGCGGGGACGGGTGGAAGAATGGAGAGATGGAGTCTCACAAGGAGAAGGAATTTGAGGAGAACAACATTGTTGCTACAATTATGGTAGTATTGGGCATATGTCCATTAACTATTGTGTTCATCTCCCTAGGGGCCCTTGGCCTCCATACAAGTGATCTTTGAACAACATGGAGAGACGCATGGAAGAAGAGGAGGTAGAAATCACCTCGGAAAACAAAGATTGCCAATAAAGGTACCTTGCGGCCTTATTGGCTCAATAGGGAAGTGGACAAGTGAGGGGAGGAAGAAGATGAGTGCATGTAATACTCCAAGGACAAGAGAAGAGAGAAAACAAAAATTTCACACTCAATCATTCGATGCCCCAAAGGAGCACCTTCTCTTTATTATATAGACAAAGAAGATCTACCCCAAGGAAGCTCCACCATAGGATTAGGCACATACATAAGTGACATGTCAGCAAGCTCCACCCTTGGATTACTTACTTGGATGGGTGACATGTCGGTCTAGGTCCTATGTGGTTGGTCAAACAAGCTTTGACCAAGAGGAATATTTTAGGGAATCTTCTTGTAGGAATCTCATAATCATATGGGTAAAGTACCATTGGAAAGCTCTCAATGAGACAAACCAAGGGGGAAGGGAAGGCCAACCTCTCCTCCATTGGGAAATAATTTGTACATTTTCAAGGCCTAATTCATCAGTTTAGACTTCCAAAATTGCCTTCAAAGATTTCAAGCATATTTTGGTTCCTACTCTATTAGTAGGAGTCCCCTTTTGGTGATACCTCTTTCTGATATGTTAAGTCCATCATGTGTAACATCCTTCCATATGTTACCAAACCAATTCTCACCTTTAAATCATATGTCTAGCTATTGGATCTAAGGTTTTCAAGTTTGTTTTGATTTCTGCCCTATTAGTAGAAGTACTCTTTTGGTGATATTTTTATCTGATCTATTTTTACCATCATGTATGACATCATCCTAGATGTTACCAAACCAAATTTCCCATTTAGATCATATGGATAGTTTTTGGTATTACAATGCACAAAGATTTAGATAAGCAAACTCACAATTGATTGTTGTGAATGGGGTCCTAGAAGGCAATCAAGTGAGAGAATTGATAGATCTTGGAGTAACAAAGAATTTCTTATCTTGCTCTATTGCAATAAAATTGGGGATGGATCTAGAGAAAGATGAGAGTGAAGAAGTAGAGTTACCTAATGGGTAAATAGAGAAGATTGAGTCGTTATCCATAAGGGTAACACTCTCTATAGGAGAATATCAAGAAGCAATTGAGTGGCGAGTGATATAATTAGCTCATTATGATGCAATCTTAGGCATGCCTTGGATGAAGCAATACAACCCTAGGGTAGATTGGAGGAAGAAAGCAATGAGCACACGCCAATGGATGATCATTGGGGTTAGAGAAAAAGCACATAGGTAGAAATTGCCTCTTTATGTCACAAGAACAACCATTACTCGTAAGACAAATAGATGTTTCATGGGTTTAATAAGAGAATTCTAAAGTGCACAACTTGATGGACAAATTCTTGAGAAATTGAAGGATGTGGTAAATCCATTTC
Organism: Lunularia cruciata; assembly: GCA_948567375.1. NCBI lineage: Eukaryota > Viridiplantae > Streptophyta > Marchantiopsida > Lunulariales > Lunulariaceae > Lunularia > Lunularia cruciata. The sequence goes on along the minus strand of OX419756.1, from coordinate 48,549,706 downwards.
AAGATGTCTTCCGAGATGATCTACCTCTAAGATTACCACTAAAAAGGAAAGTAGATCATAAAATTGAGATACTTTCGGGGAAGACCCCTCCTTGTAAGGCCCCATATCCGTTATCACCTCAGGAGTTGGAGGAGTGTAAGGCTCAAATTAAGGATATGTTGCAAAAGGGTTTTATCCAACCTAATGTATCACCATATGGGGCTCTTGTTTTGTTTGTGAAGAAGAAGGACGATACAATGCATGTAACAATATGGAGTTTAATGACATAATTAGTAAGGCTAACAAAGTAGAGAATAAGCCAAATTAGTCCAAAATATTCTAGAAGCATCAATGAAGCTTCTTGGGAAGCTTTGCGACTAGCTTAACTTGCACCCTAAGCAGGTAACTTCTAGAAGCTTCTAACTAACTTATCTTGCACGCCAAGTAGGTGGCTTCTAGAAGGAAGCTTCTTAAGAAGCTTCTTGGTTAACTTGCCTTGCATTTTAAGGAAGCGGCTCAAGGAAGCTTCTTGAGAAGCTTCTCAAGGGCCTTGTATGCTACCTATAAATATCAAAGCCAAAGCTCATGCTAGGTATTTGGAGTTTTCTCACATTCAAGTGTCCCAATGTGAGTTTCCATTCTCCTATTTCTCTCCTCGGTCTCGGTCTTTTACATTGTATCAGAGTAGGAATAGAATAGATGGAATTTATGGACCACCAAATCAACTTCCACCAAACCATTAGGATTTTTGTGTCCAAGTACTACCCAAGCATTGTTTCATACAATTCATCACCTCACACTTTGGACAAGATTTTTTGCATATGATCACCATATTTGAGGAACCCTTGGTGCTTCCGGTTGTAACTTATGGAGAATGGTGGACATGTTGTTTCTATGTGTTAACAAATTAGATAGATTAGGGGTAGCATGATAGAGTAGCAACCATGGCGGCAATGCCCGATGTTATCCTTGCTATGCAGCAACAAATTGAGCACCTTACTTGATTGTTGGATGAACGAGAGCTTTGATGACAAGAGCACATAAAGAGAGCACCAGTTTGAGAAGTAGAAGATCAAATCCAATTCCCTAAACCCAAGGCATTTGAAGGCAAGAATCTCTTGGGTGCAATGGATAATTTTATATTTGACTATGAACATTATTTTGAAGCTACCAATCTGCAAGATGAGCAAAAACAAATTCTCTTGGCTTCTAGCCAATTGGATGGATTAGCAAAGCTATGGTGGAGATTCCAAGTGGAGCAAGCTGAATGACAAATTGTTACACCAAGCTTGACTTGGTAAAATTCAAGAGTGCAATAATTAGTTGGTTCCAAGCTATAAATGCCACATGAGCTGCACGGGATAGGTTGGTAGAGTTGAAACAAATTGGCTCTGTAAGAAATTACATCATGCAATTTTAGAATACCATCATGTAAATTCTAAATATATTGGAAGGTGAAGCTCTAGATCAATTTTTGAGGGGCTTGAAGTCAAGAACCAAATTAGAGGTAACCATGCAAGAGTCGCAACACTTGGAGGAAGCCATGCGGTTGGCCGAATTTTTTGATTCCTTGGTTGCAACAACTTGGTCTCGATCTTGACCTCCATAGAACCTACTATTACACTACATATGGGTGGAGGAGCCGGCACCAATAGAGATTGATGCCATTCAACAGAGATCACTTGGCATTACAGATAAAGAGAAATTGCGACAGAATGGTGGTTGTTTTTATTGTCACCAATTAGGACATTGTATTGTTGAATGCACACTCAAGAATGGGTGACCTCAACAAGTTGCACAAATGGAGTTTGTGGAGTAGAACAATCAAGGAAACAAGGAATCCCAATAGGAGATTTTGAGTCATCTACTAGGAGCTTGATTAGTTCTAATGGGATTGAAAGCTCGACCTATGCAAGTTTGCTTCACTTGCAAGGTATGATATCTAATCGGGGTTGTAAGATTTTGGTTGATTTTAGAAGTTCAAAGAATTGCATATCTATGCAAGTAGTAAAGGAATTGGGTACTCTTATCAAGGTAGTAATTGGAAGTAGATTGATGTTGGCGGATGGAAGAAAGTGTTTTGCATTCCATACCTTATATCTTGTTACTTTCAAGATTGTGAAGGAGTATGTGGAGTGTATGAGGTTTGTAATGGGACCTCTGCACTACAATGTCATTCTAGGACTACTTTGGCTTGAACATCATAAGGTTCAATTTGATTGGACTTGACAACAAATTCAAGTACAACACCAAGGTAGGAATTTCCGATTAGGTTGTTTGGCATCTTTGAGTAAGACACCTAAAAATAGTCAGTCCCAAGATGGGAAGTTGGTCAAGAAGGTAGCCATAGAGAAAGCCTTGAAGGAGGATGAGTCCCAAGATGGGAATTTTACCAAGAAAGTAGCCATGGAGCAAGCTTTGAAGAAAGATGAGTCCTTAGATGGAAAGTTTATTAATGAAGCAGCCATGGAGCAAGCTTTGGAGGAAGATAAGTCTATTTTTGTAGTGAAGATCAAGCCGGTTGCACAAGGACAATCTGAGGAGTGCCAAGAGCCTCATCAAGCAATGGTTGATCACATAGTTCAAGAGTTTGTGGACGTGTTTCCAGCTGATCTGCCTAAGGGATTACCCTTTGATCGTGGTATGCCCTTCAAGATTTGAGTTATTACCAAGGAGTACTCCAGTGAGTAGATCAATCTATTGGCTCTCACCAAAGGAGTTGGAGGAGTTGCAAACAACACTTATGGAGTTGTTAAAGAAGGACTTCATACAACACAACACCTCTTCTTGGGGAGCACTGGTACTATTTGTTCCCAAGAAGGATGGAGGACTTTGTTTATGTATTGATTATCGTGGGCTCAATAAGCAAACAATGAAAAATGCATATCCCTTGCCTTGGATCAATGACTTTCTTGAGCAATTGAGGGGAGCATGATACTTTTCCAAGTTGGATCTTCATAGTGGCTATTGGCAAATCCACATTGATAGGAAAGATGTGCAAAAGATTACCTTTTGCACAAGGTATGGGCATTTTGAGTAGAGAGTTCTACCTTTTGGGCTCACTAATGTTCCAAAAGTCTTCATGGATCAGATGCATCAAGTGTTGGATAGACTATTGGATTGGTACGTGCTGGTGTTCTTGGATGATATCTTAATCTATAGCAAGATATAGGCAGAATATGTGAATCATGTGCAAGAAGTCCTAAGACAACTACAACAATGGAAATTTTACTATAAGAAATCACAGTGTGCCTTTTGGCAGAAGGAAGTTACCTTCTTGGGTCACAAGATCTCATCGGAGGGGATCAAGATGGAAGAGGAGAAAATCAAGGCCTTTATTGATTGGCCTACTCCAAAGGATGCTACAAAAGTATGGGCATTTAATGGATTGGCCAGTCTTTACCGATGGTTCATCCATTATTATACCATGTGGTTGCACCATTGATTGACCTCTTGGGGAAGAACTTGAGCTTCCAATGGACCACCAAGCACAAAGAAGCATTCCAAAAGTTGAAACATATGGTGTCTTCAAGGCCTATCTTCAACATATGATCCTCAACTACCATGTGTGGTTGATTTTGATACTTCTAACTTTGCAATTGGAGTCGTGTTGCAACAAGAATTCCTAGATAGACTACATCTCATTGCCTTTGTGTCTTGCTGACTAAATATGGCTGAAAAAATTACTCTGCTTGAGATCAACAACAACTTGCAATGGTATATGCCACCAAGGTATGGAGGCATTATCTCTTGGGGAAACAAGTGATCATGCAAACTGATCACAAACCATTGTTGCAAACCTTACACTTGGAGCACATGAAGAGTTGACATCATTGATGAGAGGAGCAACTCCATTTTTTTGACATCAAATTTGAGTACAAACTAGGTCGGTTCCATGTCATCCTTGATGCGCTATCACAATGACCTGATTTGAGGTCTCTTCCTCTCATCACGGCAGCAATTACAACGGTGTCAATTGACTCCAAGGTCCAAAATGAGTTTCAATCAACTCTACAACAAGATCCCTTACTTGAAATGGTACATGGTTGTCTTATAGCATGCAACAAGGAGTACAACACCTTCTCCTTCAAGGAAGACGTTCTATTCCATGAGGACCGGATCTATGGTTCCAGCCAAAGGTGATCTTTGACTTGTGCGCCTTCAAGAAGCCCATGATTTACTACTAGTTGGTCACATGGGTGTGGACAAGACCTTGGGTACCCTCCAACGCCAATGGTGGTTGCCCAACATGATACAAGATGTTCAAGAGTTTGTCCAATTGTGTAAGAGCTGCCAACATAACAAGGCCAACAACCAAAATCTGAGTGGATTCCTTCAACCACTTCCCATTCCATCTGCTCAATGAGAACACGTGAGCTTGGATCTCATCATATCGTTACCCAAGACAAAGCAAGGACACATAACAATCGTGGTGTTTGTGGATAAGCTTAGTAAGCAAATCTACTTGGGACCAACCTTTGATACCATGATGCTCCAATCTTAGCGCAAATCTACTTTGACAATATCTTCAAGCATCATGGGATGCCACATAAACTCATCTTTGATTGTGATCCTTAATTCACCAATAAGTTTTGGCAAGCACTCTTCCAGATACTCATCACCAAACTTGCTTTGTCCATGGCCTATCATCCTCAAATTGATGGACAAACCAAACATGCAAATTGTACCTTGGAGGATATGTTGCATGCCTTTGTCATTGCCTACAATAATTCCAAATAGACAAGCACCAAATTTTCTCCTTTCATTCTCAATTTTGGCCACGATCCGCTTGTTCCAAATTCTCTTCTTTCTCCTCCTCCATCTTAGGTCCCTCATACTTCAACCTTCTTGACCACCATATCCTAATCTCTCCAACAAGCCAAATCTCACTTCCTTGTTGCTCAAAATTGTCAGAAACAATATGCGGATCACCATCGTCGTGATCTCACCTTTGAAGTCGGTGATAAAGTCATGTTATCCTCTAGTAACCTACCCCTCCCACTTGATACCCAATTTTGGAAACTCACCTCTAATTGGATAGGACCCTTTGATGTCACCCAAATCATCTCTCCTATTGCTTATTGCCTTGCCTTACCTTGTCATATGCGCATCCAACCTGTCTTTCATATTTCCAAGTTGAAACCTTTTGTTCCTAACCCATCTTCTTTTTCCTCACGTGTCCAACCTCCTCTTCCTCCCATCCCTATCCATGATCATGAGGAGTACAAAGTTGATTGTATCCTTGCACATTGCCACATTCAACGAGGACACCGACAACATACAAAGGCTCTTACTTCCACTTATCAAGTCTCTTACAATTGTTAATTACAAGGCTCTTACTTCCACTTTTCAAGTCCTTACAATTGGCAAAGTCCTTACAATACCATGTGTTGTAATTGCATTTATTTATGATTTTTCACACATGATTCTTAAATCCCTTTTGTCCTTTACCTTTTTTGATTTTGCCCCTATTATGTATACATAATAGGGGGTTTCAAAAATAGTTTTACAAAGCTCTATATATTTTCATTTAGATTTTTACAAAGTGATGACTAAATCAATATAGGGTACGAGCAAGAGGAAGAAAGGGACACACTACAAATTTGTGTCCAAGTCCGTTATTATTAAAAAACTCCATAACATGTGGTTTGTACAAAACAAAGTTTTGGTTGGCACACCATAAAGCATTAATTACAATTTAGGGTTAATAAAGTGCTAGGTTTGGAGTGAATCTGGTCAACATCAATTGCCACACTGTGTAGTGTGTTAATTTAGGATTAAATGTGCTTTTTCATGTTGCCACTCAATGGGGGCCCATAGCCACTCATGGCCACTCAATAGCGCCCATTGGTTCTACATCTAAATGTGAGCTTGCATTGCAATCAAGTACTTGATCTCCCATTGCTAAAAAATTTCACCATTGTCGTGATCTCACCTTTGAAATCGGTGATAAAGTCATGCTATCCTCTAGTAACCTCTCTCCTACTTGATACCCAAGTTCGTAAACTTGCCCTTAATTAGATAGGACCCTTTGATATCACCCAAATTGTCTCTCTTGCTGCTTATCAACTTACCTTGCCTTGTCACATGCGTATCCATCCTGTCTTTCATGTTTCCAAGGGAAACATGAAAGACAGGATGGATACGCATGTGACAAGGCAAGGTAAAAACCCTTTGTTCCTAACCCCTCTTCCTTTTCCTCTCGAGTCCAACCTCCTCCTCTTCTTGTCCCTATCAATGATCATGAGGAGTTTGAAGTTGATTGTATCCTTGTGCATTGCCATATTCAACAAGGCCGTCGCCAAAATATGGAGTACAAGGTCCTTTGGAAAGGGTATCCCCTTCATGATGCCACATGGGAACCTCTTTCTCACCTCCAGAATGCATAGACAGCCATCTAGGATTTCAAAGCTTCACTGGCAATGAGGACGTCACCAACTAGCGGCAGGGGAATATGTAACAATATGGATTTTAACAACAAAGTTAGTCAAGCTTACAAAGTAGCACAGAAGACAAATTAGCCTAGAATATTCCATAAGTATCTAGAAAGCTTCTTGGGAAGCTTCCTGGCTAGCTTAGCTTGCACCTCAAGTAAGTAGCTTCTACAAGGAAGCTTCTAGAAGCTTCCAACTAGCTTAGCTTGCACACCAAGTAGGTGACTTCTAAAAGGAAGCTTCTTGAGAAGCTTCTCAAGGGCCTTGTATGCTACCTATAAATACCAAAGCCAAAGTTCATGCTAGGCATTTGGAGTTTTCCCACATTTAAGTGTCCCAATGTGAGTTTCCATTCTCCTATTTCTCTGCTCGGTCTCGGTCTTTTACAACAATGGTGGTCCATAAATTGTTTTTGACAATGCTTAGCAACAAGGAGATGAGATTTGGCTTGTTGGAAGGATTGGGATATGATGTTCAAGAAGGTGGAAGATGAGGAACATGAGATGGAAGAGGAGCAAGAAGGGAATTTGGAACAAGTAGGTCTTGGCCCAAATTAAGGAAGAAAGGAGAGAATTGGGTGTTTAAATATTTGGAATTATTGTATGCAAACTCAACAATTGCAAGATACTCATCCCAATTGGTATAATGAATGTTCACATAGCATGAAGTATATCCTCCAAGGTGCAATTTTCATGTTTGGTTTGTTTATCAATTTGAGGATGATAGGTTGTGGACGAAGTAAGCTTGGTGCCAAGTATTTGGAAGAATGCTTGCCAAAATTTTCAAACAAATTGAAGATCACGGTTGAAGATGAGTACACACGGCATTCCATGATGCTTGAAGACATTGTCAAAGTAGATATGTGCCAATGTTGGAGCATCCATGATATCAAATGCTAATGCTAAATGGATTTGCTTACTAAGGTTACCCACAAACACCACAATTGTTGTGTGACCTTGTTTGTCTTGGATAAGGATATGATGAGATCTAAGCTCACGTGTTCCCATCAAGCATATGGGATGGGGAGTGGTTGAAGGAGTCCGTTTAGTTTTTGGTTGCTAGCCTTGTTGCATTGGCAGCTCTCACAAGATCACACAAATTGTCAAACATCTTGTGCTATGTTGGGCCACCACCATTGGCATTGGAGTGTACTCAAAGTCTTATCCACACCCATGTGACCAGCAATTGGTAAATTATTGGCTTCTTGAAGGCGCACAAGTTGAAGATCACTCTTGGCTATAATATAGATCTGGCTTTCATAAAATAGAAGGTCTTCCTCAAAGGAGAAGGTGTTGTATTTCTTGTTGCATGTTGCAAGATGACCTCGGGCCATCTGAAAGAAAAGATCTTGTTGTAAAGTTATCTTAAACTCAATTTGGATTTATGAGGTGATTGACATCGTTGTAACTGCCGCCATGATAAGAGGAAGATCAACCCATCATGATAAGGCATTGGGGATGACATGGAACCTATTGGGTTTGTACTCAAGTTTGATGTCAAACAATTGTAGTTGTTTCTCCCATCAATGATGCCAACTCTTTATGTATTCCAAATTCAATATCTACAATAAGGGTTTGTGATTGGTTTGCATGATCACATGTTTCTCCAAGAGATAATGCCTCCATACCTTGGTGGCATATACCACTGCTAGTTGTTCTTGATCTCATGCAAAGTAATTCTTTTCTATGGTATTTAGTCAATGAGACATAAATGCAATAGGATGTAACCCATTTTGGGAATTCTTGTTGCAACACAACTCCAATTGCAAAGTTAGAAGCATCAAAATCAACCACAAAAGGTATTGAAGGATCATATGGTTGAAGAATGGGTCTTGAAGACACCATATGTTTCAACTTTTGGAATGGTTCTTTGTGCTTGGTGGTCCGCTAAAAGCTCAAGTTTTTTCCCAAGAGGTTGGTCAATGGTGCAATTACATGAACATAGTAGTGGATGAATAATTGGTAAAAAATTGCCAATCCATTAAATGCCCATACTTCTATAGCATTCTTTGGAGTAGGCCAATCAATAATAGCCTTGATTTTCTCCTCTTCCATCTTGATCTCCTCTAATGAGATCTTGTGACCAAGAAAGTAACTTCCTTTTAGACCATCAAATCTATTTTCACCAAACCATTAGGATTTTTGTGTCCATGTACTACCTATAGACACAAAAATCCCAATGGTTTGGTGGAAATAGATTTGGTTATCCATAAATTCCATCCATCCTATTCCTACTTTGATACCAATGTAAAAGACCAAGACCAAGGAGAGAAATAAGAGAATGGAAGACCAAAGTGGAAGATCACATTAAAACACTTGAATGAAGGGAACTCCAAATTCCAAGCATGAGCTTGGACTTTGGTATTTATATTCAGCATACAAGGCTCTTGAGAAGCTTCCTAAAGCCACCTTCTTGGAGTGCAAGTCAAGCTAATTAAGAAGCTTCTCAAGAAGATTCTTTCTAGAAATTGTCTACTTGGCATGCAAGCTAAGCTAATTGGAAGCTTCCTTCTAGAAGCTACCTACTTGGGATGCAAGTTAAGCTAGCCAAGAAGCTTCCCAAGAAGCTTTCTCACCACTTGGCATGCACATACTGAATACTTGGAAGTTACCAAGTAGCTTCTTAGATACTTCTAGAATATTCTAGGCTAATTTGGCCTATTTGCTACTTTGTTAGCCTTGACTAACTCGTCAGTAAACTCCATATTGTTACACCAAGTATAATTTGTAATTGATGTAGGAGTGGAAGATGTACTAACTTGATGCTACATTGGGCCTTTGGGAGCAGTAATGTCATGCACGTAATCACTTGAGTTCCCAATCTTAGTGTGAAAAACTCCCTTTTCTTTGGCTGCAAGGTCCATACATCTTCTAGCTGCATCCCAAGTAGACCAAGGATATAATCAAAGTAGACCATGCTCACCTAGATGGATCTCAAGTAGACCACTCTCACTAGTAGCCATTGATTGTGTCCACAAGAGTACCCTACCCAATAATCCATTGCCCCCAACATGTGCTTGAATTGTCTTGATGGGCATAAAACTCACAAGTGTCCGAGTAGTGATGTCAATCAACCATATCCTACGCTGCTTTGCCAAGCCAATGCTCACAATCCAAGTCAAAAATATTATATCCATAGCCTGACCTAACACTTGATGCTTGGATGCCTTTGACACTACTATAATAAAATTAATAGTGGTACAAAAACCCATCATCTGCTCCATCTCATCAACATTGAGCTCCACAAACTATTATAATTGTGAGTCCCAAACAAGTCCATGACCTTCCTCTTGAAAAGCATGGGAGCATGGGAAACTCGTAAGTGTGGGTGAAGTGACTTATGGCTATCCCACAAGGTTCATCATTGCCATAGGTAACCTATCAGCCACTACTACTACTTGAGACTAGCACCCAATATCCAAAATGTCATAAACAATAAGGTGGTCTAGTCATTGAATCCCATCATAAGCATATTGTAGAACCTCTCTAAGATAAATGTTTGTCCACCAAAGACAAAGATGAGGAGCTCATGATCCCACTCTGGCTGCATCCAACAATACAACAAGTCCTATCCAAGAATGGACCTAATGTGTACTTGCCACGACACGGTCAAAAAAATCACCTATAATCATAAGGGACATTTGCCAGATGTAGTTTGGATAAATGGATTGATGAACTTGGAGATGTTAAAATATATGTAATATTTCCCAAAACACAACAAAATGGAGATCCTAGATACCTTGACCTTAGCTAGCATGGGTATGTCTCTAACATGGCCATTTAGAAATCACCAAATGAGAAGGACCATATCTCTCTAAATCTTATACCCCCAATAAGGAAATATCTATTGATAAGGTCTTTTGGTAACCTTTAACTACTAACATAATAACTTAGTAATAACTTAGTATATAGATAGGCCAAGTATGTCACATATTGTAGAGAGATTTTCCTAGTAGTCTCATCTCTCTCTATAGACAAGTACCTTTGTACTCATATACTTGCCTATAAGACCATAGCTAGTCCAATGCTAATCTCACCAAACAACTCTAATAGACATACTCCCTCTGCTAGATATTGCCAAACAATGAATGTGGTATCCAAAGGTAATAAGGCTATTAACTTTGGAAGCTCATCCTTACACTAATCTCCTAATGGTACAAAGACTCCACTCCAAGCCTATTGCACCAATTGATTTGCATGTTATTGCAAAACCTCCTCAAAACTCTACAATGGAACATCTATGGTTGATAGAAAGATCCTACTCATACTCCAAATCCGAGTGATTTCCTTTGGTACTAGAGTATCCTTTGCATGATCATTCCCCTCCAATAAGTCACTAGACCAAGTAACAAAACCATTGAAAGTTGACATTGATGCCATGGTACTTGACTGTAGTGAGCCAAGACTACTACTACTAAAGTATATTAGTAGGCACCAAACCCATCCCTCACTTGCCTGCCAACCTGGTCTACAAGAGATGGTCTCCTCCCAGTAGTCAGTATTGAAACCCATAGGGTATAAGATTGCTCCACCAACTAGCACATCATATGACTCTACTATTGTTGCAATGGCTTGAGCTCTCACCACAAAGCTATTAGTCGATGACTATGCTGAATCTAGACAATGAGCTCCCTACATGTGATGTATTGTGTAGAACCACCCCCTAAAGATGTTTGAATCTAAATTGGACATCTCTCCACATTGATCTTCTATAGCTCCAGGCCAACAACTACAACCTTCCCCAACATAAAGGGTTGTACACTAGAGTCTAATAAGACCCTTTGTGGTATATAGACCTTCTTTGAAGGTCCCACCAAACAGAAAATCCCTCTTTAGTTATCCAATAGGACAACTTTAGGTGTGAACTATGCTTGCTCAAACGTAGGTCTAGTTGGTAACTCTTCCAACCTAGTTGTTTTTGCATGCCATAAACCATTGGTTGTTGAGTGGGTCCCATGCTCCTCAACCAAGTCAGCTCCACTATCAACCACCTTTGCTCTAGAAGCAAGAACCACATCATCCCTACTATTACAAAGTGTGGCAACCAATTGGAACACTAGAGTTGAGTCAACTCCCAATGTCAACATGTCATTGGTTTAGAACAAAGAGAAGCACATAATCAACTAAGTTGCTCTCAACATTACACCAAACTCAATCTGTGTAGTAGTAGGTGGTTGAATAACATCTAGTCTAGCATGCACTCTATCACCACCTACGACACTTGTATTAGGACATCTAGGAGCCATGAATGTCATTTGTAGTTCCTCAAAGAGTATGAAAGACTAGGGAAGTCTAACTTGTCTACCAACCTCTCTTCTTTGTGGATCCAACTCCATTGATGCTCCTCTAGCTCTAGAGCATGCACTACACTCCTAGTCATTACGGTATATGCATCTACCTATGCTGCTCCGCACATAAAGTCCAAGATGTCTCTATCACCAACATAAGAGATGGAAACCTTAGCATCCAAATCTGATCTACTTTGAGCTATGGCATGCTAGCCAATCTCTGCTCCAACTATTCAATCCGAGTAGCCATGGTTGTATCAAAAGCAAGGGCAAGTACTGCACCCCTACCAAGTGTGGATCCTCTACCACCTACCATAGTAGCCCTACCACTTGGTAATTCTGAGTGAAGGTCAAAGCATGGGTCACTAGTGTGACCAAATCTGTGATAATAGTCACATTATCTTTATTTTGGTTGAGATGCACCAAAGCTATCATGTACGCTACACTAAGTGCACTCTTTCTTGTGGTGAGGTCCACCACAAGTCCAACAAGCAACACTACCACTCATTGGCTGCTATGGACCTAAAAATGAAAGTAAAGGTCTAGCTACACTAGGCCCTTTACTCTCTCCATAGGATTAGGCTGTCCATGTTGTCCTCAAAAGCCAACATTGTATGGTGCACTCTATTGCAACTAGAAGAAGTAACAACTATAGATGAGGTCTCCTTACCAAATCTAGATGTCACGACTCTCTTTACCACCATGTGGAGCTCAATGTGCTCAACCAAACTAAAAGTAGGTGAAGTAGCCTATTACAATGTAGCATTATGTACTCTATGTTGCAACTCCTTGTATAAGATTCCATACCAAAACTAAATGCTTGGGCCACAATAACTCCTTGAGTGAAATTGATTAGCCATCTCATGCAAGTGTATCCTTCATGTAGGCTCTCTCCAGCCTTTCATTGTAACTCTTGCAAGCTCTTCAACTTGTCAATCTACACTCCTTGGTAGTTCCATCTCAAGCAATGGAAGAACTCCACCATAGGATTAAACCCTAATATTGCACCACCTCTTGTAGTGGTACTCCTACTTGTAGTAGCACCATCTCCACTAGTGCACCTCTACTAGAGCTAGAACTTGTGGGTAATGCAAATCTACCCATAGCAACCAAGCTTGAAGTGATGGAGATATAGTTTGGAGACCAATATTGTCTCCATTGCTAGATCTCCTTCAAGTGAGCTCTCCTAAACTCATGATAATCATCCATTGGTAGACCTTCCAAGTGTTAAAATAGCCCCTTCCATGCCAAGAAGGGTGTGAATAAAGTTGGGTTCCATTATAGATCACACCAACTATCAAACTCATTGATGAAGTCATCCACCTCAATGGTACACACTGTACCAAAGTAGCGCTTGGGGCTTTTAGAGGCCACATAAATCTTGTCCATGTCCCACAACAATGGTGCGGACATCCCAAGTGCACTCTCAAGTAAATTAGCTATTGTATCAAACTCAAAATCAGAGTCAATCTCCTCACTCATTAGGACTTGAGAAACAAGTTGATATTGAAAGCCACTCTAGGTAAACCCATTGCCTATTGCATTTATATCTCCTCTAGTATCCCCAAAGAACTCCATCGTGACAATGTAACTCAAACCGTAACCATAACCACCACAAGTACTCCACCAAGGATCACGACCAAGTGCCACCACCAATTGAACACTACTCACTAATGTAGCTCTAACTACAACAACTACACTTGAGAGAAGTGCAACTTGTAACCTACTATCACAACACACACTCTCACGATCTATAAGTCATCACTTCTTGCCTCACTAGAGAGAAACATAGTTAGTCTTGATTGGTCATCACTCCAACCTCACTACCGAGAGCATACTCTAAAGTCAAGGCACCTCACACAAACATGGTACACAAACAAGAAGCAAAGAATGGAGGAGGTCCAATCATAAGAAGTCTAAATAAACCCCCCTCCTCTCCATCTCATATATCAACACCAGATTGACTTTGTTACCATTTGGCATTTGACATAATAAGAATGTCTACCTACTTACTCATAAGCTACATATATATAAATATCAATCAAGCAATCAATAGGACAACAAATGAAGGTGGATCAATTGGCTAGGGCACCAATCTAAGAACTCCCTAGAGATTTGGGTTCATACCCTTTTGTGTATAATCTAGAAGGATGGGCAGATGTTGCCAAACAATGACCAAAAAGTCATCTAAAATAGCTAGCCTCATGCAAGCAAAGTAGCTTGTTGGCCCTTCTAGGCCTTTGTACTCTCTCTAGCCCACTTCCCTATGCCACAAAGCCTCTAAATGCCAAAATTTAGCCAATCCAAACCCTCTCCAAATCTAGCCAAGCTTCACCCAACTCTGGCCAACTTGAGCACTAGCTAGGGCAATTTAGGCAACCTCTACCAATTTGACACACCTCCTCTATAATTGGCTTACTGCCAAAACCTCTACTAGCTCTCAACTTGAGCCAAATTGAGATTATAATGATCTCCAAATTCTTAATTAAAGGGAATTGGTTTCTAATTCCACCTTCAATTTTGCACTTTGAGCTCAATTTGCACCACATCAACCTTGATTCCACCTCCTAGGCTCAAATCAGACACCCATTGTCTCAATCCTCATAAATCTGACCATTGTTTCTGCACACCATCTGCCTCACTACCAATTCTACATCCACTTGCATAGGGTTTCCACACACAATCACTCTCAAGGAAATCTAGGACCACAATCAAATGTACCAACAATTAGCCAAGCTTGGAAACACCACCAACACCCTCAATTCCTGCACCTAATTTCCTCTTGACTCCCACTTCTTTGATGTAATTAGTTCATTCTTCCACTCAAATCAGATATGTACTCAATCCTTCACTTAACAATCTTCTAACAACTAGGCACTGATTATAGTCAAGCCACACTTGCTCTAGCTAAGAGATTCCAAGTGGGCTCATTAGGCTATGTCCACCATGGCCAAGAACTCAAAGGCTCAACATCAAAGAAGTGAGCTCTTTGGAGCTGCACTTTGAAGGTATACCACTTTACTCAACCTAAGTCTCCAACCTTATTGGCGCCGTTAACAAAGTAAGTGATAGTAGGTCCTACCATTTGATCAATAGTCCTAACATAAAATTGGACCACCAACAAGTAGTCCATGAGTAACTACTAAACTATGACCACCAAATTAACTATGACTACCAACACTACCACTCCAACGTCCGAGCAACCTAACTTTGGCGCTACAAATATTGTGACATGAGGTACAAGGCAAATTATGAGATACAAAGTGCAAGACAATACATTTATAGGTACAAATGAGGTACAAGGTATGAGATATCCAATACAAGGTGATGTACAAGGCAACATATGAGATATGAGGTACAAGGTATAAGGTACAAGATGAAATATAAGGTATGAGGTACAAGACAAAGTACAAGTTATGAAGTACAAGGTGAGGTACAAGGTGAAGTATGAGGTATGAGGGACAAGACAAAGTACAAGATACAATATGAGGTGACATACAAGATGTGAAATATGAGGTGAAATATGAGGCAAATTTATGAGATACAAAGTATAAGGCAAGGTACAAGATATGAAATACAAGGTGAGTTATAAGGTAAAGTATGAGATACAAAGTAGGAGGTAAGGTCCGAGATGAAGTACGAGGTATGCAATACAAGACAAAGTACAAGATATTAAGTACAAGGTGAGATATACGATATGAAATATGAGGTGAATTACAAGGCAAAGTATGAGATGCAAGACAAAGTACAAGGTATGCGATATGAGACAAAGTACAAGATATGAAGTATGAGGTATAACATCCTTGTACAAAGTTTGTTTGGTCATATGTTGTAACTTTGTATGGTTGTATCATTTGCTATGGACCTCTAAATGCTACAATTTTGGTAGCAATAGAAGCTCATAAATGGATACTTTCAACAAAGTAAAGCTCACTTCATTTAGACACTTAACCATAGAGTTATCAGCCTTGTCATGCACCAAGGTATTTTGGGCCAAAGGTCTTCCATGCCCTTGATGTTCAAGCCAGTGACGTTCGACTAGGCCAATGGTGTCATTCTAGAATTCTTTTTCACAAAATTTAGCCCTATAGTCATCACCATGAGATATCATGATCACTATCACAAGAATTATGAGGTATGAGAATCATTATTATTATGATCCATGGGTATGAAGAGCCATTGTGCTTTTCTTATGTTATATTCTTGTCCTCCTATAGAGTTATTTTCTAGATTAGTGATAAAGGCATAATCTCCTGTTCTAGCCTTAATAACTTTCTTGAACTCTCTCATTACTCTATGAAAATTATAAAAAGAAAGAAAAATCTATTGTTAGCATGAAAGTGGATTGCTATGTACCTTATTTGGTTAAATTCAGTTTTCAAAGTTTATAATAAGAGTTAGGTTATGATCTTTACCTAATTACATCTATCTCAAAGGGATTAAATTCTCTTCAAAGAAATAATATTACATGTGAGTGAAAGCAATTATCTATTGTTCTTATCGCTAAATTATGGTGCACTATCTTTTGGGTAAGAAAATTCATCATCATATAGACCATATAGTAGTGTTTTAAACTATTCATTTGGAGTACATGATATGTTTACAGTATCTTTATGACATAGACCATATACTAGTTATTGGAGTATGTGAAGAGTTTACGTCATTGTTAGGAAAAGAAACTCAAGCTACATAAAATTAAGTTGGACAATTCAACACTATTTTTTATACTTAAATACATGTAACCTGAAAATTTCTATTTGTATTAAATACTGGTTATGGTTTAAAAAAAGGAGAAATGAGCAAGACAATACTAATGACAATATGCTATTAAAGAGACCTTTTTCTTCTAAATATATCAACACAACTTGCAATTCAAGATAATAGGTATAATTTATGTTTTACACCAGGTGGATCGTTATACAAAGAAAATCAATATATATATTCTATTTAATTCTACTCTTTGTCCATAAAGCACCTAGTCTTCACAACTCTAGTCATTTTTTAGTCAAGATACTACATAATATTTCTATATTTTTTAATATTTATTGTGATAACAAGATATAGCTCAAGGTTGTTATATATTTATTCATATTGGTCAAAGTTACCAAGGAACAAGGCTTTAAATCTGAAACCACCAAGTTTGCTTTAATGGTGGCTAATCTCTACTTTGTCTTGGGAGTACAATAGCTCAGATCTCATCACTCTTAAGGCTAAAAATATATTTTTGGATTAAGCATAGAAATCTACTTAGCTTATTTGCAAGGCCACAATGTACAAATATATTCATAGATAAACTGAGTAATGAAATCCACTTAGTTGAGTATTTCTGGTGACATAACATAGACATCCAATCAACTAAACTCTATTTTAACATAAGATTTTGGCTTCATTGTCTCTTGCAAGTAGTTATATCTAAGAAAGATCCAACTTCATTAGTAAGTTTCATTGATTAGTTTGGCCAATGCTATTCAAGATTTTAGGCATCAAGTTAAACATAAATTGATGTTCAAACAAATGCACCAATGTGTGCACATACGATATGCTTTGAGCATTTTATGAATCAATGTGAATACTCTCGTTTCAAATTTTACCTTTAATTGTAAACAAGAAAATATAGAATTCTCAATCTTCTTTCTTTATTACAATCAAGAATTCTTAAGTATTAATAGTTTTTAACTAATACATCTTCGTCTCATGTCCTTAGTACTTTTGTTTTATTTATTTCACCTTATCTTTCTCCTTACAAGCACATGCTCATCTTATTAAACTTCAAAATGAGCTTAAAATTGCTAAACATGACATGTAGATGCCCTTGATCATAACTGATCTTTCATAATTGATTATAAAATTATACTTCCAAATCAAAATCTTCCTTTACATCTTGATACTGAAGTTTTCAACTAGCTCCAATATAAATTGGCATCTTGTTTATTTTAAAAGTTGTCTCTTGTTGCTTTTCACCTTGATGTCTTATGACCATTTTTATATTCATTATATATTAGATATTTGTAGATTGAAACCTTTTATTCTCTTTTTCTTCTATTACCTCACCTAATATTAGCAAGCTCATTTCAAAGAAATTATATAGGTTAAGTCCAAATTACATAATTTATAGCTTATATAATATCATAATATTATTGGTGATGATGAAAAAGCATAATAATAAATTGATGTGATTATATTCTAAAATTAGAGTTAAAAACTTTTGTAGAAAATGTAAATTTTTAGTAACTCTTGAATCAAAATAATTTTCATGGTGATTAACTTTACTTTTTCGATTTCATTGATTCTCATAAAATTACAAGAGTAGTATTACAAGATCCACCTAATAATTTTCATAAATCCTCAAGAAAATTCTACCCTCTAAACTGATTTCTTACTTAGTATTAATCACATCACACGAAAACATTGAACATCTCAAATTAATGTATAGTAACCTATTTAACGCTACATTTTTCTCCTTCTAAACTGAAATTGGCTCTTACTTAGAAAATAAATTAATTATGTGGTTTTGGGAGTAATTGTTAAGCATAAGATAGAATATTTATTGAGATTGTATTAACAATCATGTTTTAATACAGTTTATCTCTAATAAAAGGGTTCGGTATGGACTACAATGAACTTTAACAGACCATTTTAGCCAAATGATCACATTATCCAAACAAGTCAGTTTTATCCAAAGTATGAATCGCGTTCAAAGTGTGAAATTGTGCCACATTATCGAAGTAGTGACATGGATGATTTTACTTGCTCTCCATAGATCTTGCTTTATACCTGTACACTTGAGTAATCTTAATCATAAACTGATGTATTTCAGTTGCAACTATACCAACTATCAGTTTCATTGGGATAACTGTCAATTTCAGTGATATAGTTATCTCCTTGTTTTTCTCCACATTCTTCTAACAGAGGGGGATATAACGAACTATTAACCACCAAGAAAGTCTCATTTCCCCGCGAGTGTTTTTGTCATCCCTCCCTGCTGTGGTGTGTAATTAGTTCGAAAGGTCCGATAGAAAATTCGGGTTTGAATATTTACTTTCTTTTCGTCTTTGCAAGTATATCATAACATAAATGTAACTCTTTGGGTGGGCGTGCTGCGCATATGCTAAGGGTGGTCTAATGTTTAAGTGTTTACCAATGCTATGCATCTAGAATGATGGGGATTGGTTCCAAATTTGGAGAGCGTTAAAACAAGATTATCTCAAAATTCTCAATTATACTTGGGGAGAATCATAGGTGTGCTCCTCCCTAGACCTCATCTTCCCTGTTTATATATAGATCGGATAGAGTGGCATAAAAGGATCCCCGTCCCATATTTGAACGCGTTTTCATTGCCACTGCAGTGCAGTCGGGAAGAAAAGCAACGGTGACCGCGACGGCGGTCAAGTGAAAACCCCCAATGTGAGCAACCCCGTCAGGTAAAGCTAAACCCAACGTAACAGTCGGGGAATCAATTCGATCCCAGACGAATTCAATTCTCGACTCATAGAGGCAGGGAGGTTCGATTCGTGTCTGGGCCACCGAAGTATTGATGGTCCTGTGCACTGAGCACGGATTCAAATTGTCAGTGTTTACAGTGCTACTGCCGAAGAAGCGTTCGGGGGGCGTTGTGTGGACGAATTTCAATTGACACTCGACTGGAGGGGGCATTAAGCGTTAAAAGAGTTTCGGAGGAGGCTGCCTTGCGCTGGAAGATGGGGAGTGGACGCGGATGGTAGGGAGGGGAAGAGTGTTCTATTTGAGCAACAAGGAGTTTAGTGGGAAGCGGAGTTGGGAAAAAAGAAAGTCGGGGAGTGACGATGCTGATGATGAATTCTCAACAGCAGCAGCAGCGGCAGCTAGTTGTTGCCGTGGAGGGAAGTGCCGCTTTAGGACCTACCTGGCCCTCGCTGCAGACCGAATACGTGGAGAAAATCGCCAGGTTTGTCTGAATGGGATACTCGTGTCGTCCACTTACGGAACTGGCCCAAACGTCACCTTTCAAGTTCTTCAATAAGACAGAGTCTCTGCTCAGGAGTTTCTCAATATGGCCAGTGTGAAGTAATATTATAACTCAAAGTGAAGTGCAGTTTACACAATTCACCTCTTGAAATTGCTGTCTTTAGTTTTCGAATTTGACACGGACTTCTCGCCTGGCGTATTGACTTTGACAAAAATTGAGAAGGCAATCAATTAGATGCAGTGACTTTGCTCTCAATCTTTTAAGTTGTATTATAGGCGTTAGTAGTTCCTTGAGCGCAGTGGATTTTCTGGAATTGAGATCAGGGAGTTGCTCTAACTTTGTGTGTCTTCCTTTTGTATGCAGGGCATTCAGTGGGTACAATGGTCAGGTACTAATCTTAGCTTACTTACTAGTAGGAAACTCAACCTAGAGTGTGCAAGATACTGGTTTTCTCAAGATTCAAACTTGTTGACGCCGTTTGGTTAGTACTGAAACTGATCTCAATGATGCAGAAACAAACTGGGACTGCTGGAGAGATGGCTTTGGTTGTGTTCTACAGTCACGGGTGTAACAATGGTACAAGTTTTCCTGAATTTAGAGATTGTAGGGCCATGTTTGTGCTCTGGTCTTTTATTCGTACGTGTCTTTCATGACCGTCGGACAGAGCTCATTCTTGGAGAACAGAAGCTCGAAGAATGAGTACTGTTGAAAAATGTTTCAGGAACAGTAGTTACCGGTCATTAATAACGACTAGAAGATGTCACGCACAGACTGAAAGCGAAAACCTTGTTGCCAGGTTGCTTGGTCCAACGAAGTGGCTGGACGTCAAGCTTTGATGTGTTTTCTCGCTGGCTCTCTTCTATTCACTTCGTGGGTGGAGGATTTGGAGACGCTGCCATTGCAGAAGGACTTTCAGAGGCTCTCTTGGTAAGTACTCCTCCATGACAGCAAGCTTTGGATTACAAAAGATTCTTATCTTTGAGCTATTGTGGGCTTCTGTCTTCCAAGCCAAATCAAATATCTTACATAAGGTTCGAATACTGGTTTGAATACAGATGAACGGAGTCTGGGATCCGCTAAGCCAGGAAAAGGAACTTGTATCTTGATGAGAGCCGTGTAGGTTGAATGCAGTGTTGCCAAAACATTCTTAGAGGTCCAAAATAGGCACTTCGTTTGTTGAGCTATGCTGATTTCAGTTATAGCACCGCACAGGGAGGAGAAGACGCTGAGAAGATGAGTTTTAATCAGCGGAACCCTAGGGACAGTAATCCTTGACAAGAACCAGCTCCTCTTTGGAATCGTATATGCTGTGGATGTCGAGTCCGTCCTCGTCTCTATATATAAAAGACGATAGTGACTGGAGAATGAAGTCTCAACTGCTGTACACAAGAATTCAAGAGCGAGTAACATTTCCATTCAAAACAAATTACTTTGAGACCAGGGGCTAACATATAATGCTCGTCAGATGTGTTGTCCAGGGCCAAATGTTCCAGCTGTTCCACAAGTCTCAGAGCGACAGAAGCACACTCTTTTGGTTGCAGTGTCTAATCCACATCGACTTCCGACTCCGGTTGCATCTCCTCCAGTCTCCGGTTTTGTAAATTCTCAGGGAAACAGTGCAGATATGCAGATGGAACACTGGATTCTTGCTGATGCTGAAACAGTGTCCCAGGCTTTTCCTCCGGTACGTACCTATTAACTTATAAAATCAATGTTGTTATTAGTGCGAAGGCCTTTCATTTTCGAGAACTTTTGTCTACAGTTCTCGAGTTTGGTTCCTCACTATAGAGGTTTCTTGCGGGGGATTGGATAAGCACCATGTTCGTTTCTCATAAAAGTATGAATATTTTTATTTGCGGAAATTTTTATTTCATAAACTACTTAGGGTTAGATACATGGAGGGAACATCCAGACTCCTCCCAGTTCTTCTACTGAGGAGAGCAGGATATTGCTGACACTAGAAGGATAAGCTTTGTCTGAAGTTGTTGAACTTATCCTTCACTTCTTTTCTGCAGTGTTCAGTTTCTCTTTCCATTATAGCGCCGAGGCAGCTCCCAATGTTGAAAAACATATTCTCTCAGGTTTCAACTAAACTGTCCTCATTGTACCTTGCCCTGGAAGAGTTATCTTTCTCGAGGTCCTGAAAATATTTCCATGCTTGTATACATGAAGTTTCTCCGCATACATAGTTTACTTTCCTTATTATGCCTTAGTTACAAAACATGTTGTCGAGGCACGAGGAAAAGGTCCATTTTTGGACTTAGAACAATCGTCTACAATGAATACGGGTTCACACAATGCATCCCTCCTTAGGTGATAAACTTTCAGATTATTTGACATCGTTATCGGCCGCTACTCGTATGAACATTCTTTCCTTTCCCAGTGCAAGCCCTAAGCTTCTGAACTGATTTGATTCCATCGATGATTTACAGGCTAAACGCACATCACGTGCCTCTGAAGCGGCCAGTGATCCCCTGAAAGTAAGCGCACAGCACATGGTTCTTCTTTCAGATGGCTTCGTCGAAGCTAGAATGGCCCTACACCGAAATGTTGTGCCAAACACCATGGGAACAAATGTTCCCAAGATTGAGCAGCATCAAACTCCATCCGTCAATGTCTCATCGGTTCCAAACCAGAACCCTCTAGTTGGAGTAAGGCCTACCACGGGGGTGTCAACAGGTGGGTGAAGCATTTGTGAAAGTGAATTTGCTGGAAAGTGTTCATGTGAGGCGGATGCTTCTTCTGTCAAGCATGTAGTCTGCTTCTGACATGTTCGCGTATTACACCACAAGTTCGTTTACTTCATCATAACCGTGCCCAGAGTATCTCTTAAGGTCGAAATAACTGTGTTTGTGGTGTGGGACGTGAAGAGTTCCCAGAAACACTTTTCTACATGTTGAAACTATCTGTGGTATTGGGTTCCATCCATCTTCAGGCATAGCTGGTCATAACGAAGGGTACATGACTTTTAGTTCTTCTTGACAATCTCAAAGATCTAACCAGTAGTTCTGCATACACCTACACCCTCACAGGATTTGGTACTATGCCTGGGCGACCAAATTCCAACATGTCCATACCACCAGTCGCTGTCAAAACGGTACTTGCTCCGACTCTCTCCTGTTCATGTAGGCTTTGGAACTGAATGGATTTCTAAATCAAAGGATAGAAGGTACTCTGGTGTTCCAACTTCATGGTATAAGTGAACTTATTGGTGTTTATTGAGAATTACCGCTCTTTGTTTTATATGGTATCTATCGGTGGTTTTGAGAACTTGCCACCTTGGACTAAAATCATGAAGTTCTTAATCTGTCCAGGAGGCGGTTACGCAAGGAAATTTGAATTCGTTGTTACAGCACGGCAACACAAGCAGCAGTATTTCTCTCCCAATGCAGCAGCTTCCTTCATCTGGACCTCTGTCCAATCAAGATACATTGCAGTCTTCCTTGACTTCTATAACTTCATCAGATAGCCAGCAGGATTTCAAGGTTCTAGGAAACATGCCCTCTACCCAGCCACTTCGACCTGTTGTTGGTAACTCTCTTTCTAATAACAGCCTCATGGCTCATAGTCCATCTCAATCGCAGTCACGCCATACCATTGGTTCACCTTCACTACCACCAGCAAGTCCCTTAAGCGGTTTGCAATCATCCGGAGTGGGGGTTTCAGTGTCCAACATAATGTCAAGTCTTCCTGGAGGAGCAAACTCGATGTCTAATTCCCAAAGTGCTTTGGGTGTCACTGGACAACAAGGCGGAGTTGGGATGGGCTCGAATGGAACAGTTGGCTTGAATGTCGGACAAGGAGGAGTAGGTGTTGGTAACTTACATGGTGGATACAACTCTGGTACAACGGGCCTTGTAAACAACCAAATGCTTGGATCAGTACAGACAAATCCGTCACTAGTTAACACAGGCGTATCAGGTACCGGACAAGGATTAGGAAGTCTTGGACAGGGGGGTGTCACAGGAGTAAATAGTCAAGGTGGCCTGGGTATGTCAAATCAAATGGCCTCTAGCGGGCTAGGATCAACAATGCCCGGTCAAGGTAATACTGGTGTGAATACTGGAACTGGAACGATGATTCCAACTCCCGGAATACCTCAATCACCCGGTCAAGGTCAGCCTCTTGGAGTCAACAATGCACAGGTGGCCAACCATCCACCTGCCCAACCTGTGAATGCGCCTGCGAAGTACACAAAATTGTGGGAGGTTGGTGAATCTTCCCCTGCTCTCTCAAGTTCGTCCTTCATCAAGACATCCAACTTTTGGCTTCTGACAGCTGAGAAGGTACCTCGCGCCATTTAAAGTGTTGTTTTACTGCATCCTCGCAGGGTATTCTTGCTGGTCAAAGAAAGGGAAATGTTGTTCCCATTCCCATCTGCAAACTTGAGGTGTGTTCTTCTAAATTCCGCAGTATTTAAACAAGTTACGCATGTGGCATTCACACGGTGATGGAAATGGGTAGTTAGTTGCATGGCTTTTGGCTGTTTCTCGTTGCGACTCACTGGTTTTAATTTCTCATTTGTTGATTCACCAGGGATATCGACAAACCTTATCGCCAGAAACGTATGAGTTATTTCACCCTTGTTTTCATTTTGGGGATTCTATCTAAAATTTCTGAAGTTGTACTTTGGGTAGAAACCTGACAACGATCACTCCTGCCGTCGGTTGTGATCACATTTTGCTCTAAGTATCGAACCTCAGATCAGATTTGTGCTCAAAACCGCTGTGAACTCACCATGACGTGTTCTGTGAGATACTCAGGTAAGAACGATTTATTGAAAGGTTCACTTATTCAATCTTTGGTTATTTCGCAGGCTGGCTCAAGACTGGCCAACAACAATGCAGATAATGCGCCTTATACCCCAGGACTATATGAACCAGAAGTATGGTTGTTTGCCAGTCCCTGGACTCTGAACTTTGAACTCTGAATTTTAGCCTGGGTATCTTTATTCTCCTCATGTGGCTGCTGCTTTAGAGTGCTTTTGCCGTTGTCTTGAAGCTCTCCAATAATGACGGAGCTAATACTTAAGCCCCTTTATCTACCTATTCAAGTACTTCTAGCACAGGACGTGCTAGGACTTCTAGCATACCTTGTGTTGGTTTGTGATTTTAAACTCTGAACATAAGATGTTTACGTTGTCCATAGTCGATGTTGCCTCATGGGTATAGATTGGTTGCTTACGCAACACGTGCATCTGATATGTCTGGTGTTTTGGTCAAGCAGAGATTATCAACGCAAAGCTGAATTGCTCGTGTTTCGTCCATTGACACAGCACGACTTCCTCGTCCAGTTGGCAGAAAAGAAGCTGGTAAATCAGCCTTCATCTATCGGTTTCTTGGTCTTGTTCTTGTACAAAATTCGGGTTTCAGAGTCAGCAGTGCCCCCCTTGGATCTATTTCGTGCTAAACGATTCAGCTTTGCATTGACATCTGTGAATCGGTTTATAACCAGATTTGAGGTCCTAAGTTCGTCTATATTTTCTCAGTGTGCAGTGATACAACTTCCCAGTCAAACTCTTCTACTTGCAAGCACAGAGAAACCTGGTCGAATGATCGGAATGCTATTTCCAGGGGTGAGGCCTTCTTTGTCCTATATGCTGTTGTCAAGACATGTGCATGAATCTCGTTTGATTGTCCGCAGAGGATTTCGAGGAAGATGACGAAATGATGATAAACTTATTCTGAACCTAATCCTATGCCAGAATTCTCAAATTATTGTGCTCTTTTTAGGTCAGTACTTTAGCTCTTCATACTAACCATGACTTTCTTTCAGAAAAGGTATTCTCAACGAGGACCAAAAGAAATGTAAAGTCTAGATTCCATTCACAAGCTGATTACCTTCTCTCATATCAGGAAATGGTTCATGTCAAACCTCAAGTTTCAAGCCAACAGCAACAGGCAGCAGCGGGTGGCACAGCACCTCAAGCTCAAAGTCACGCCGTGGGACAGGTTGGCTTGTCACAAAATCATCCAGTTAGTCAAGGTGGCCTTTCACAAAACCATTCTGTTGCTCAGAGTGGCATGTCACAAAATCAC
This sequence comes from Lunularia cruciata, assembly GCA_948567375.1. Lineage (NCBI taxonomy): Eukaryota > Viridiplantae > Streptophyta > Marchantiopsida > Lunulariales > Lunulariaceae > Lunularia > Lunularia cruciata. Next base: position 48,524,023 of record OX419756.1, on the reverse strand, counting down.
ACTGTTAATCAGAGTAGCCTGTTGCAGAATCATTCTGTGAACCAGAGTGGTTTGTCTCAAAATCACTCTGTGGGACAGAATAGCTTGTCACAAAATCATGCAGTGGGGCAAGGTGGCTTGACACAGAATACTATGGGACAGAGTGGATTTGCACAAAATCAGCTTCAAGCACAGTTGCAGAATCAGCTGCCGAGCAATCAAGTACCGAATGGGCAATCTCGAAGTCAACTAATGCCAGGGCCGGCTAGCCTCCATGGTACAGGTTTTCTCCCTTAGCTGTGCAGTGCTTGTCTTGTATATCTCATGTACAGGCGAGTACCTTCACTAGAAACGTCTAGATGTTGTACATACAGAGTTCTGAAGGACAAGGAAGGCGGCTAGTGAGCGATTCGTCTTAAATTTGACGTTTCAGTCTACCTATCATGCTATGAGGAAAATGCCGAATGGAATTATGTAAATGTATAGATTATAAATAGTCATCATAAGAGTCTATCTGGATCCTCGCTGTACATAAACTGAAATCGATTTACAAGGCTTTGCCGATTCGAAGCGAAGTTGCCGTTACAGCTAGCTCTGTTGAGTTTGGTTGAGTGCTCAAGTGATTCGTTCCGCTAATGTTTCTACCCTTTTGTACATGTCAATGGTTCAAAGTTCACACCCATTTTGTTGCACAATTGATCGTAAGCACAACGAGACGCAACCTGTTTGATCCTAAATGAACTTCTACATGTATCCACTTCAAGTGCTGTAATTTCTGAAGAAACGAAACTTCTGTGTGATGGGTTCTGAGATACAAATCAAAGAAACTGAGAGTCCTGTGTGAGAGGAATGAAAGAGTGGACGAAATAAAAATATAATTTCCTAGATTCTCCCTAACATGTACCTAGGAATACTGTTGAAACGTTCTTCAGCAGAAAGACGATATTTAAGGACGGCGAGAGAACTAAATTTTGGCCAGTGGTTTAAACCCACAAGAAGGAAGCTTTAAGCATGTAATCCCTCGAAGATTAGTGATATTTTATGACGTGACATTGACAGTTCGACATATCCAAGTTGAGCCTAGGAATCAGCTCAAGTTCCTTCCATGCAAAGCCATCGAAAAATGACGCCTCTTTTCTTCTGTTGTATCCAACTCGATGGGGCACTCACACCGAAATTTGAATGTGAATGATAATCTGTTCAAACCAAATGATGGGTAGTTGGGATGCTTGTTCTAAACACACAGCACGGGTTCGGACCACCTTGTCTTCAGTCTCTGAGACCAACATCACCCCACATTCATCAGAGACCGTGTAGGATAACGAGGATGGGAAGACCCCGTCAAGAGATAAAATGGGGCTAAACCCAAGAGTATCGAGATGAGAAATCTGTCCTAAAGCACCTAGTGTATCTGAGCTATGCAAATAGTATAACTCATGTACACGTTCTGGCGTACAACATACTGATGTCAACTTCTGCTGTACACCAAGACTCCATAACTGGGTTGTGTATTTTACTAGTGGACCAAATGATGGCTAAGAGAGTTAGCTCAAACTTTTCCACTTTCAGTGACCATTGCTTTCGTTAACATGGGCAGTTCCATGGATCCTATATCTCTGTCCGACTTTGGACTTCCCACTTTGATTGCGAAATTTTGTAGTTTAGATACGAAGAGCACCTTGGGTATGAAAAGGAAAGCCAGCACAAAATCCATTTGTGAACACTCAACTTCGCACTTACTTTGTTTGACTTCCGGGGTTCGGAGGTCCGACTTGAAGAACTGTTTAATTGTAGACTTTATTCTATTCTTAACTCTATTTTCCTCAAATCAACCCCAAGAATCAACTCAAACCCTTAGGGAACCTTACATAGCCTCAACTTTCACTCTTGGTGACCCTCTATGTTCCCAAAGATGAGTCTAAACACTCAAACATGCTCTTGGTTGTTCTCACACTCCTTATGCATGAGATCTCAACTTTCTAAAATTGACCCCAGCTCACAATATCACTAAATTCTCTCAACTGGTATGTCACAGTACTTCACAATTTTTCACACTTGGTCAAGACCCCAGGGCATTCTCTCTTGAAAGATTTCTGATATTTTCATTGAGCCATTTGGCCTAGGCATCTTTCTATTTAGCACACATATTTCAGATTTGGTCTGAAAACCACTCCCTTACTCATAACTTCTTGTGAAAGAACAATCTTTCTCCAATTCTTGGGCTAAAAGGTAGAATACTATGCACTAAATTTCTTGGAAAGTTTCAGAAAAATCCAATGAAAAATGAAGAAATGGCAAACTCTATATAAAATTCCAAAGAGCAAGCAATTTACCAAAAACAATTTACCCTACCACCTTCCAAAAACTTTTGCTCAATGCGTGTAACAGCCCTTACAAAAATTTTAAGTCTCCTGCCTTACATATAATCCAAGCTATTCTATGTGAAAATTTCAAGTCCAGATCTCAAACTTGAGGTGATGCCCAAAATCACCGTACTCCCAAAATCTACAATCCACCTCACACAATCTTTCCAAATTCTCTCATGTGTATAGTATGTACAATATCACCTCAAACATATCATAATGAACTATAGATTATAAAAATAGGTCCAAGTTCTCTAACGTACGCTATGCACTCTCTTCATGTAATGTTATCTCCAAGTAAGCTCTCATAACCTCTTTTTATCTAATATAGAATTATTCACGGAATATTATCTTGCCTTCTAGAGAGGTCCTAGCAATGGAACCAAAAATGTGAGTTTTCATGTGTGTCACTTAGGATGAACCTCCAATGGCTATTATGGTAACATACCATAGACTAAGAAGGCAAGGAACCCCAACTCATTTGCACTCCTCCAAGGTTAACACTCCAAGACTCAAAGCATTGTTCACTAGAGAACTCAATGAGAGAGAAATATATGTAAATAAAAGGATGATTAGTACCTCCTCACCCCTAGTTTATATACTTATGAAATATCTATGCACCAAAGTTACTAATTACTGGAGAAACTCAAGTTACTAGGCTAAAAGTAAAAAAAAGTCTAAAGTCTAAAAGAATATCCATACTCATGGGAATATTCTCCTAAGCATGTGGTCTTATCTTGACCCAACCACTAAGATTTTTTCACATGGGCTATCGTTGGACAATAAGAGAATCCAAAGCAAAATGACTAATGGGTCCAAGAGTTCTTAATTCTTTCCTCAAAACCAAACACCTAAGAATAATAACAAGTCAATTGTAATACCAAGAGCTAGCCATATGATCTAGATGTGAAATTTGGTTTGGTAACATCTAGAATGATTTTATACATGATGGTAAAAATAGATAAGATAGAAGTATCACCAAAGAGTACTTCTACTAATAGGGCAGAAACCGAAATAGACTTGAGAACCTTAAAATAAATAGCTAGACATATGATTTAAAGGTGAGAATTGGTTTTGTAACATCTAGAAGGATGTTACACAGGATGAACTAAACAGATTAGAAAGAGGTATCACCAAAAGGGGACTTCTACTAATAGAGTAGGAATTGAAATATACCTAAAATCTTTGAAGGCAATTTCGGAGGCCTAAACGGATGAATTAGGCCTAAAAAATGTGTAGAATAAACCCCCCCAACAAATTAAAGGCTGGCCTTCCCTTCCCTCTGCTTTGTCTCATCGAGAGCTTTCCAATGGTACCTTACTCACTTGATTCTGAGATTCCTACAGGAAGATTCCCTCCGGTCAAAGCTTGTTTGACCAACCAGATAGGATCTAGACCAGACATGTCACCCATCCAAGTAAGTAATCCAAGGGTGGAGCTTGCTGACATGTCACCTATCTGTGTGCCTAGTACTATGGTGGAGCTTCCTTGGAGGAGATCCTCTTTGTCTATATAATAAAGAGAAGGTGCTCCTTTGGGGCATCGAATGTTTGAGTGTGCAATCTGTGTTTTCTCTCCTCTCTTGTCCTCGGAGTACTACATCAATACATTAGAATCCAAAATAGTGATATTCATCCTTTCCACCTTTCTAAAGTAAAGTCCCCTTTATCTTAACTATGACTAAATTTAGCTAATCATGACTAATATAGAACCATCATTTATCTTTATATGAAATAATATCTCTCAAGTACTTATAATATCAAACTAAATATCAAAATAATATATACATACACAAATGGGTGTTAAAATTAGTGTATTTGCAAGAGAGGATGCTAGAGTTGTAGAAGAAGCATCCAAAGGTAAGAGACGAGCTTCAACTGGCAAAGATGTGTTCAAAGAAAAAATCTTGTAGTTGAGGGTGAGGTTGTCTCAAAGTAAGGAGGAAGCGGAAGTACTTTGGGTTGATGTGGAAATCCAACAACAAAGCTTCAATGACTTGCAAGTGAGCTTCAAGCAACAGGGTGGCTACTTAGAGCACCAAAAGGAAGAATTGAGGGAGTAAAAGAAGGAGCTCAAAAAGAAGAAGGAAAGAGTTGGAAGCTGCATAGACCAACTTAGGCCATCAAAGACTATAGATTCATATGCATGAACAAGCAATGGAGGAGTTAAGGCAAGTCATGGCAAACAAAAATTGGGCCTTGCAATGGGAATTAGCCAACAAAGGACAAGAAAAACAATGCTTATGAGATTTGGTGAATTGGGGTGAAGCCCACATTGCTCATCAGGAAGCAAAGAGAAAGAAGATTGAGGCAAAGCATGCTGAGGAGTTGTAACTACCTCATACAAAGTTGGAAAAGGAGGTGATCCAAGGCAAGTCACTCTCAATAAGGATGGTTTGGGTGTACTTAGTGAAGTCACCACTCAGCTGAAGGCAATACTCAGTATTGTAGATCCTCCATCTATCACAAATCACAATTCAATCAACCTTCTTTACCAAGATCAATGTCAACATACTCCTCATTAGCATGATTTGTGATTTAGTAATCTTCTAGATGTATGACTTTGGCTTTTCCTTCTTAAGAGGATACCTCTACTACCTAAGTGTTGGCTCTTGGCTTCTTGGCTGAGGAAGATTGCTTCTTTAGGGTGATGTTCTTCCTTTTGGAAGCCTTTAACACCACCAGCTCTTTGTTCCATGCCCAAAAAAGCCTTTTCTTGCAAATTTAGCATTTTCCACTATGTACTTGGCGATCAACATTGGTCTTTCAGGATGGTCATCAAAATAACTTGCAGGATGAAAGTGGGTGGGGAACCTCTTCCTTTTCTCTCTAGTTAGGAGATTGGTTCCCATGTAATAGGAGCAAATGGAGTAAGGTAAGTAGCACCTTGTCTTCCTCAAAGTCTTGGTGCAGGATCTTGCCTTTTTGATTGAATATTTGTGCCCAACCTATAGGCTTGCTTAAGTACATGCAATCAAAAATACAACTTGGCCATTTTCAAGTAGGTGGTTCATTTGAGTTTGAAAAGGTTCATAAATGCCTCCACTATGACTCTTCTTGCAAGGTCTTTGTAATTGGCTACCCTCCACCCATTATTCTTCAATCTCTTATCATTGAAAGTGCCCTTGATCTTGATTGTCAACCCCTTGTTTACAAATTTGGAGTCCAAGGTCATTGCTCATGAAACTCCAACATCCGGGCCAAGTACCATTTTCTAAATAGTCCTTGGTCCAATTATATGGCTTACCTCTTATTCCTCTTGGTATCTTCTTCTTCTCCCTCATCTCATGGATCATGGTGAAATCAGTCAATTCCCAACTCTAGAGCAAGAATCCCTAGTGTTTGCCTTGGATTATTGTAGTCTTATAGTGTATGGCCCATTTTTTTTCATTATAGGAGATCTAAGGATAGCCTTTGGAATCTCTTTTTATGTTCTTGTGTAGACACCATGTTTCTTGATAATAAAAGGAAAGAGAAAACTATAGTTGGTTCTACTTTGAGTACTCTCTATCACTCTGAGTGCTACCTCACTAAATAATGCCAAATGATCTCTTATGGTTTCAAGAAAAGTGCAAGCAGTAAGTGCTCAGCCATGTTGACAAGGGAATCTATGAAAAATGCAACTACTAGTTGAGATTCTCATTTTATAGTCCAAATCCCTAGTCATTCTTCAGCCCTTTGGCGGTTGGGAAGCAGGTGTGCACTTGCCATCTACACATGTGAAGGCATCTGTATGTCATCTTTGATCAAGTGTAATTCTCCCATATGCAAATGATTTTCCTCCACTCATTTCCCATGCACCAAGCTTGCCCGCCAAGTGCCAGTGGTTGTCTTGAGTTTAGAGGTCCTTGCCAACAACTCCTCACTAATTTGGTGGCACATTCAAATCATGGTTGCACTTAAGTACAAGTGTCAAGGGTACTCAACACTCAAACCTGTAAGCACCCGACCAATAAGCATTCCAAGTGCTCATGATAGCGCACTCTGAGTGTTGATTGTCCTACAAGCACTCAAGATTATTCTACATCCCTCTAAGTGCTACTCGTCCTTAATTTTTGTGACACAACTACAGGTCTTCTTTTAGGGGTATTCCCCTAGTAATTAAAAATCTCCATGGTCTTTCCTTAGCACTTAAGCATGATTTGATCAACAAAAGAAAATTTTGAAGAAATGAGAGCATCACAATTGGTCTTGGGGAAGATCTCTTAGCAATTGTAGTTCAAGAGGAATGCATTTCACCTTCTGTTTAGTTTATAAGAAGGACTTTGGCCTTGCACCTCTTCTTCATGAGGAATGCATTTGGTCCAATACATGGTTTTTTGGAGGAAGTACTTTGGTCAAGTACCACTTTAATGTAGTATAAATTCAAATTAGCTTAGGGAAGAATTGGCAACTTCTGTGACATTATTAGAAGCTTAATTAGGTGGTTAAATTAAGATAAGATAGGATTAGGATCCTAAGGTAGAGATAAAAGCTTCTCAAGAAATCTTCACTCATTAATACCCTTTGTGGAAAAGTAGGATTTGTATATAAGGCTCCAGCCCAATAATTTCATAATTCACGTTTCTAGGCAACTTTGTGTAAAAGTGAAGTCCAATAATTTGGTTGTCAAGCAACATCCAATCTTCATAGTCTTATTGTCATTTTATCTTGAAGGTTGTTGAAATGTCCATGCTCAAGTAGAGGTGAGGAACTTTGCAATAGGAGCACAAATGTTTGAGTACCAAATGGGGAAATTTTCACTTGATCAAGATTTTGGATTCTTGGGGGTTCTAAAGAAGCAAAGTAGTGCAAAGAGGAACCCACTTAGTTAAGAGCACTACCAATACCACTGAATTAAAAGGAAAGGATACCAATACCACTGAATTAAAAGGCCATGACATTTGGCAAACAAGAAGACTCCTTTGGAGTTGTGCTTTCTAGGAAGGGTAGTACATGACTTAGTAGTTGCAATCTTTGTGCCAAAGTGAACCATCACGTTACGGGATCTCCTTGGATTAATCAACCATGAATTTGATTTTAGTTTTATTTTTCTATAGTGCACCACAACGGGTGACACTACATCCTTCTTGGAGTGATTCTTGCCTCACTAAGGAGAAGCTTCACTTCTTGGAGTAGTTCTTGCCTCACACTAACCTCTATGGTCTTTCCTTAAATAGAAAATAATAAACGAAGTATGGCTTGTGACACTTTCATTTCATTTTAATCATTTCCTTGAGGGAACAACCTATTTTTATCATTTATACTATTAGTATGTTGACATTGGATTGTCACATATGGCTTAATTATTTAAAGATAATTGGATCATCTATGAATATAAAATATACTTACAAACTTGTCATGTCTTCTTGTTCCTAAGTCTTTAGCTCAAAAGCATTGTTCTTGAGATTATTCAAGTATAAAATTTATAAGATATTTCTATAATTTGAAATATATAGTAATAATTAAATTTATGGAAATATATAAAAATATCACTATATATATTATTTACTAAATTTTGGATTAAAATTTTAAGGGATTTCTATATTCTTACTAGTTTTTTACTCACAACAACCATGGGTTAGAAAATTATTCAAGGAAGTTTATATATTAAAAAATACAATTCTTTTGAGTTGAATTTTGTAAAGAGATTTTTTTAAGATACTGAAATAAAAAAAGGCTAATGCTTCCAATCTCTATAGTTTGGAAATGTATTTCGAAACTTTTATTTTCCTCTAGTAAATAGCAAAGCATAACCTCAGTCTACAAAATATGAAGGAGACTGAAATCTCATGTTTGGAAATTCCTTTAAATCTTTTTATTTTTATTAGGAAGAATCTCATCTTTTAGATTATCACAAAATTTAGCATTTGTATATTTTGTTCATAAAAAGTTCCTCGTTATTCACTTGAGTCATCATCGTCTAATATTTCACAAACTCAAAGATTGTGGAGAAAACGGAAATAGAGAATATTAGTAAGAACTTAATTGAGGGCTTTATTTAATCTTGACTCCCATATAGAATTTAATCTTTTCTTTTTCCAGCCAATTGTGATAGAGCGTCAAGATGTTGTAAACTAAAACTATAAATTTGCACTAACTAACAAGGTTTTTTAATTTTGCATTACATCCACTCTTTTTGAATTCCAACTACACCATTTAAAATTAATTTGTGCATCCTGGACCCAAGAAGAAAATGTCAACCAAACACAACAGCATAATAATGCCTTCAATCGTTCCCAGTCAACTCAGAAAAGGAATTTTCCGCAATGGGCGAAAGCCTGACGGAGCAATGCCGCGTGGAGGTAGAAGGCTCACGGATTTTCATAGTTACAGTACCAGCTGTTATTATCAAATCAGCTCAAAAATTTTGAAATTTTTTTTTTCATTCAATAATGACTTTTTTTTCATAGTTAAAAAAACTATAACATAATAAAGTAAACAAACAAATAAAAAAAGAAAAAAAAATACAATAGTGTTCGGTAGGCAAGATGATATCAAGGATATAAGCTGGTGTGGAAAAGCTAAAGTTGATATTTCTGTGAACCTCGAGGACACTTTTGGAGCTCTTGACCACATCTAGAAATATGAAAGTGATGATGATGATGAAGAGTTCCCAAGTGGGTTGCTTGTGAATTGAAAGAAGCTTCTCATCTCAACGCATGTAATGATTCTCCGTTGTCTTGTGGCTATGCCTTCATTCTCCAACAATCACCATCATGGAAACCAATCAAGAAAAATCATTACAGCTTGTTCCCAAATCTATGGAAGTTTCGCGGACTGACTTATCTTTTGTCATGTCCGTCCACAAATGGTTCTATAATAAATGCACTATCTTTCCTTTCGACGGCAATTTGGTCGAGACCTTTGTCAATAGGCCCGTTTTTGGCCTTGATTTTTGTAAATTTAGTCAACTTGCAATCGCCATCTCTTCTGTTGTTATTCTTGCAGGTTTGCTTTTTTTTGGCCTTGATTTTTTGTCAATTTAGTCAACTTGCAGTCGCCATCTCTGTTGTTATTCTTGCAGATTTCCTTGTCCGCATCATCGGAGCTCGGTTTGCATTATTTTGTGATACTTTTCTCGTCAATTTTAGCAGTTACTATCTAGCAAAGCCTTTGCGGTCTTCGAAGCTTAGGCTGTTCCTCCTTTCCACATTGATGACGTGAAAGATCTTAAACTTCCACGTAAGGGCAAAGAGAGAGCAATGATGCAGCTGCTCTGGTTCCTTTTAAGCAGCCGAGCGAGCTTTCCTACACATATACTAAAATCATAAGGGACTGTTATGCGTGCTGCATAATGTACCATCCAGAAAGTTGAGGTGATCAATTGCATCTCCTTGGTGCAGTGATCACCTTTACTGCACTGAAATTGAAGAAAGGTCGGCATTGCTTTCTGCCTTCTGAACTTGCGTATAGAAAACATTCGCAAGTTCTTTTCTACAAGACTCTGGAGATTCTCTTCACAGTTTTGATCATGGATAGAATCAAAGAGTCAAATTCCTCTCCAGCCACTCGAGTTGAGTTTGTTGAGCAGCATTGTTGAGCATGTGCAGTAGTTTAGCTACTACTATTCATGTTTTTCCTGTTTCCTCAGAATCTATGTACTCGATCGGAAAGGAAAGGAATATCGCTTCGTGTGCATGGATCATTGCATTCACTGAATCACTTGGACCATTCGCACATTCCTTGGATTGTGGTCAAAACGAAGATCATGTTGGAAGTGCAGAAAGCTGTGCAAATCTGGTAAGTCATATTTGCAGAGATTGGGACAACTAAAGGCATAAGCGTAATTTGTGTGGCTTGTAGTACTCACATGGTCATGGCACGACGACCAAACGACTCTAATCGAATGGAGAGGCTCGCTTAGTAGTGGGCCTTGACGTCGGGAACGAGTTAATAGAAGTCCATGATCCCATTCTTCTTTTCCAGCAGTGAGTCCGGTGTCTATGTTCGTAGAACCCTGTGATGGTGGCGTTGAAGAGCCTCGGGGAAGCCAACAAGCCACCCCATAACCAAAGCCGACTTTCAGGGTCCAAACTTCCGACTCCACTGATCGGGAGTCCCGGCACATCGTGTAATTCGTCCCGATAGAAGCTGAGCTCTGCCGGCCGGTATGCAAGAACTTTCCGCAAAGAGAGATTCGTTTCCGAGGTTTTCCTAACTGTGCGGGAAATTCATCGGTACGCACCCACTATGCCTTCGTGAAATTTTCACCTAAAACTAAGAAGAATTCGGTGGATTAGATGAAGCCCGCGGATATGACAGGTTCTCGAAATCTCCAGGGGAACTGCAATTCCCGACTACGCGGAGACTTCTGAGCAGCACCAGCTGGCTGTAGGCAGCCGTGGGTTGGAGAACCACAACATTACTGGTGATGGAGGACTGACGGCTGCACGCTTTTGGCAGGGGGAGTTGGATATAAGGAGGAACAGTTCAGGCTCTCAAGTTGGGAACTGGAGCTTATCCGTAGTGTTATGATAAACTGCAGTACGTGCGAAGGGTGGCGGGAAGAAACTGTCGGTTAGGTCCTAGATCTCACCGACTGGAAAGGCCTGCGGCGCATCAAAGACTCTGTTCAAAGCGGCTCTGCTCCCTTGGTCCCAGATAGAATATAACTTTCAGAGACTCCCTCATCCTGCAGATTTGGTTCTGGTGCCTGATTTCATTTCAGCTTTGAGTCCAGAGGCGAGGGATTCCTTTCAGGTTGCTTAGTGATTTTCTTCGCCACCCCCACGAGTTCCTTTCTCCCGCCTGCTCAGCTCTCGTGTCGCAACAGAAAAGCGTAGATTCTCTGAACCCACGGCGCGCTACGGACTACGGACTTGGGGTTCTGAACCCGAGGACAAGGTCAGTGCATAGGGATATTACTCATTGCTTAATTCAGAACCCTTCGCTGGCTTAGTACAGAAATCTTCTGCGATGATGGGTGCGTCAGGTTATAAGTGCGTTGAGAACCTATGAGACTCCAGTGTTTCTGTCGAGAAATAGAAGTGAGAGGTTGGCGTGAAGGATTCCTTCAAGTATTGGTACCGTTCAGCTATATCGTCTAGGTTTGTGTGGTTGTAGCCTTTTGGTGGTGTAACATTGGACATGTAGCTAAGGATCGACAATAATGAAGATGGCACTATGTGCATCGCATACAGCGGTAGTGGAGTTTCACTATTCCACCTACCAAAGGCCCCACATACGCACATACACACGCCCACCAAATCCATACATGTTCTAGAGCCTCTGACTTGGAAAGACTGACCAACAGTGGCAGCTTCAGATAAGCCTCACTTTTGACTGGAACGAACGATCTCGGTCCTTACTCCTGCTGCTCTCAGACTGACAGTGCATACATACGAACTGGCGATTCAATCAACACGAGGGAAAATAAGATGTTCAGTAACTTACAATTCATTCATGAAATCAAGCAACTGGGGATGGAGGATGCAATGCAACAGAGAGAGAGAGAGGGTACTTTGTCGTCGACATCTAAAGACGAAAGGATTGAGAGGAAGGGAAATTGATAGATTCAGTGGAGATCTGGAGAAGAAGTCACCATTTCAGGAGTTTATTAACAGAATTTATAACTACAAAGTGACTTTCCTTTCCGGTATCATCTTTCATTGACTGTAACAATGCTTTTTTTGGAACTATAGTACAACTTTCATGTCTAGAGTACAAAATATCGTTTGGACAAGGAAAGCCTCACTCACAAAAACGACGAGAGGAAAGAGGACCCAGGTGTGGTCTCCGACTTCTAAGGAAGAAACGCACTGTTAAACCTCTAAATGCTCTCAATCTAAGACAAGTGGATTTCCTCTAGTAAACCCTCTTCTCACTGCTCTCCGCCACTGTTTGTGAAATTGAATTGCACTGACTATGTCTGTAGCAGCTTGTCAAGTGATCATTCACCATACCTGCAGCCTGCATAAAGGAGTAAATAGTAGTTGGACCCACATAGCGGAATCCTCTTCTCATTAGGTCCCTGCTAAGAGCCTCTGACTTGGAGCTCTTAACAGGGACTTGTGTGAATAGACGTGGTAAATTAACTATTGGTTTGAAGCCCACGAACATCCACAGGTACTTATTGAACGATCCGAATTCCTGAGCAATCTGTTACAAACCCACAGCCTTAGTTAGTCGGAATTTAGTAGCTCCATTCAAGCACAAGTTTCCCAGCAAGAATGCACTGAATTGGACAATTGCCAGGATGAACAAACTTCCCACCTTAACGACTTGTTTGGCATTCTCGATGACTCCTCGAACCTTGGCCTCTGTCTGCCTGATGACATCATCGGAGGCCAATGCAGCTACCTTCTTCTCATCAAACTGTGCAACAGCTTCTGGGTCGAAACCTGCAAACACCTCTCTGTGAGGTGGGGGAAAAGGAAAACAGGTGCTCAGTACAGACAGACCTCAGCGATTCCTCTGGTGAGGATTTCGTTTGAAAAGCTCAAAATCATCCGAGAAGAATCCTATCTGCTGTTCAGTTTCCAGACTCAAATTTACAATGCCTACAACCAGTACAACTAAGGGCCAGTGACCCTTGACACGCTTCTTTGAACAGTGTTTAGCATGAGCATTGCTGGACCATGTGAAAGACAGCTGAAATACAAGAGGGAACAAGAAATGAAACCTGAAATAATCCCTCAAACCCAGAATCTGGGGTCGGCTGAGCTCCGACTGCGCACCTTCCAACACCATAAGCTCGAAAAGCATCCTAAAAAACAAGCATTCAATACTCCGCATCAGTGCCACCTGTAATTTCCGGCGTCAAAATTAAACAAGAACCTCGGCAATCACAGTAAGCCTCAAGTAAACCTCGACTCTGCTCATGACAGCTTCCGAGCCACTATAACAAGCTATTCATCTCAATCATATGAGTCGGGAGCTGCTTAGTATAGGGGACTGATTGGGGAGACGGTGCAGATATGTTACTTGTCGTTGTGGACCGGAACGCCCCACTCCTCGTCATGGTACGCGATGATAGTCGGTTCTGCAATTACCACGAGCCCACACCGGTAAGAAGCCTACACACGAGATTACTCACGGCAGGATGCAACAGAGCGACTGCAAACTGAACTGAACTGCTCGCGTGCTACTCTACCAAGAACTTGTTAAACGCACGATAAAGTCCATTGGCTCTAAAACCTGAAGGAATGAATCTTAAAGTGCTTTATTTGCTGCGGAAAGAAAAGCCATCCTCGACCCAATTACTGATCCCATTGTCCACAATTGCAGCTGACAATTAACGCCTTACTACTGGATGAGGACATCTAGGAGGAGCTCAAGAATGTGGGTTCCACTGTAAGCGTGTCTAGACACATACTATGCTGCTACTCGGCCCAGCCATAGCCTAGACGAGAGAAAGCTCCTGGTCCTCCTCGTTGAAGGCGTCAAGAAATTTCCCATCTATCCCATCTTGAAAGATGGGAGTTGAGCCCAGAACGATGGCGGTTATTATCAATTTTCAAGATCAAATGGAACAAACCCAGTACGAACGAAGTCGAGGCACCATCCAAAGCACGAACGAAGGAAGATGATGCAGACACCAGTGTAGACAACATTCTGACTGTGTGTCTTCTCCATCATAGTCTCGTACTTAACAACATCCGTTTGATTTGTTGTCCTGTTTACAGTAAGTGACTGAAGAGAAGTGTTCACCATCACAATCAAGCAACCGTCCTTTAAACCTGTGGAGATACTCAGAACAGGACTCACAACGAAAAGGCAATGTAGTAATGAGGCAATACAGAAGTTCAAGATCGTTACCACTCTGAGGAGTGATCCAGTGGCATCTCTTCTTGGTGTCAGTGACGTGAACAGGGGAAGTTGGTAGCATTCCTTCGCATGCGACCCGGCCGGCCTTCGGAGGGCCTGCTCTTTTGCCGAGACTGTTGAGAAGGCGATGCTTTTTCAGCATTTGCACATCCAAAGCGCTCAGTTTCTTCCCTGAGATTGTTGGACTCTCAGCCTCTGGAAGCCCTTCGTCACCCTTAGACGACGATCCATCCGAAGAAGAGCAAGACTCTCGGTGCTTCCTGAGCGCTGTAAAGTCCAAGACAGCGAGCTTGCCACCAGAAACCACAGGACTGTTGCATTCATGAGGCAGCTCTTCCTTGCTGGCGGACGTACTCGAGTACCCATCCGATGAGCTCGTCGAAGACAGATGTTTTCTGAGCGCTTGAAGATCTTCGAGCGCTGAGAGTCTCTTCGTGGAGATCGGACTCTCCAGAGGGCATTCCTCTTTGCATGAAGAGGAGCCATCCGAGGAACAGGAGGTCGACATCAGTGATGCTTGGGATGCCATCTGTGAAGAAGGTTTGGACGATGGAAACAGCACATTTGACAACGAGTTGAAGCCCGGTGATCTCTTCACACCATCTATAGTAGTATTAATAGTACTAGTTCTATTAACACCAGGAGCTGATCGCATTTCCCTCCTCCCCACCGATGGAGAAACAGCCCTGCGACCGGGTGCCAAGGTGCTGCTGCTGTTGCTGTTAGTTCTCGACAGGCTGGTAGCGGCTCTCATTGCTGCTTGCGGACCAGCTCCCGTGGTGGACGAAGATGAAAGCTTGGCAGGGGCTGGAGACGAACTCCGGGCAGTTCCCTTGGAAGCAGGAGATGGATTACGAGCAGCGGCTCGGGCCACATTTGGAGTGGGAGATGGATTTCTGGCAGTGGCTCTGGAAGCGGGACCAGAAGGAGTGGGGGATGGATTGCGAGCAGTGGCTCTGGAAGCGGGAACTGGAGATGGGTTTCTAGCAGTGGCCCTCGAGGCTGGACCAGAGGGAGTGGGGGATGGGTTTCTGGCAGTGGCTCTGGAAGCTGGAACATGAGAGGGGGAGGGATTGCGAGCAGTGGCTCTGGAGGCTGGAGCTGGAGAGGGATTGCGAGGCGGGGGAGGGCCCCTAACAGCAGGTCCGGGGGATGGATTGCGAGCAGTGGCTCTGGAAACAGGGGATGGGTTCCGAGCAAGAGATTTGGGCTGGGGGGGAGTGGTGACGGCAGATTTGGGGAAGTAAGGAAGTAATCTAGGCGATTGAGCAGTGGTCCTGCGAGGACCAAGAACTGGGCGGACGAAATCTTCCCTCTTCTCTAAATCCTTAGCTGACCTTGATTCTTGTTCTTTATCCCCCGGGGGAAGGTTTGGGTTTCCCCCAAGTTTCACGGACAACATCTTGGGGGGTTTGGTACCTCCCCCACCGTCCTTCTCCGTTGGAGGCTGGACCGATGTCAGGAGGTCCGCGTCTCCAAGCTGTCTCTCAACGTCCCTCTCCCTGCACATGTTTTCAATCTCTGCAATACTGTGCTACCCGCAATGTCCTTCGCCTTCTTCCTTCCTTGCCCTCCAACCTCTGTACTAAGCCTCCTCTCTAACTTACCTCCTTTCCCCCTTTCTTCGCTCTACAGCAAAGAACCCACCACGCTCTCGTCTCTACACACGTCTTTCTTCTCCAAAAAACAACGACGGAAACGCTCTTCCGACTACCTGATCTCCTACTCCTCCTCCCCCCAATGTGGAACGAACCACTCCTCCTTTCCTCGATCCGATTGTCGCACTCCTAAAACTCTGCACTTCACCCTTCCAGCTCTTCTCTACCTCCTCTTCTTCCACATCTGAATGAATGTCCCGTTCCTTGCTTATTCGCTGTCCAGCTCCAGTCACACTCGTCCCAGCACCGAAAGAAATATGTAAGTATTGCCACCACAAGTAACGGAACACAGAGAGAGGGATAGATCTGTATCTATCCCGACAGCCGCCGATACAAACAAACACAACCAGAGAGGATGAAGACACTGACAACTACAAGCTTCCTCCGATGCCACCGAAAGACTGCAATGCGCCGAGGATCCGCACGGAGCACAACTCTCGTAGACGTATGTATTCTCTCAATCGCTTTGCTCCTCTCAGTGTCTGGCTAGCTTTGATGTTGAGTCGCAGCAGCAGCAGGAGGGAGCTGTGAAAGTGAGATCAGCGGTCTGCTCTGTCTCTCTGGAATTCAATGAATGCACCCGGGGTTGGTTGTGCAGGAGGCCAATATCTCTCCCTCTCTTGAATGTGGGGAATGCCCACTATTCTGGAAGGAAGAAGGATGGAAGCAAGAAGAGCACGGACTCTTCTCAGATTCTACAGCTTGCAGTATGCAGTAAGCAGGAGTGATTTCGGCCAGTAATGCAGGCGTTCCTTCCTAATGGCGGACAGACTTTGGCAACGGACGGACGTAAAAACAAAAAGTCAGTACCCAACTAACCCCTCCCTGCGCCGGGTGCGTGAGTTGTTCCTAACCCCCGATCCGACCCCCCTACTCCACTCTGCGCATTGCGGGAAGACTATGGGAGAAGAGTTCGCGTCCTTGAGGAAGTTTACTGTAGTTTGAACTTGAGTAACACCTCCCGCAGCCCGTCCAAGTGAAGCTCCATACGGGACGTCCGTCAGGTATGTGCCTTTCTTAATACAGTATTGTTGTATGGTGCGTAGCAACTGGATGCTGCCAAGTAGGGTTTGCGGGTAACCCAGGTTAGTTGCCAGGGCAGAGGGTTGGGTTTCTGTGGACGCGACGGCTAAGCCTATAGTCTTGCGGTTCCGCCATATGGGGCACGCCCTGGAAGTAACACTCCATTGTGCCGGAACCCTTCGAGCAGGATGACCACACGTGTACTGTAATGCCTTTGCGGCATCGACTCCACCCCGTATAATGGAATGTACGACGGAATTCGATCATTCTGTACAATGCCCGTTAATTAAAAGAACAGGGAGGAGCTCTTTGAAATTGCAAGAAACGTGTACGATCTTTATCAATTGAGTTTCATGATCACAGCCCTTTTTATGGCTCTTGAAGTTTCCTGTAACTCAACTTGAGCTACCCTTTGGATTCTATATATCATTACGGTGGAACCTGTAAACTTGACGCAGAATGGTTACAAACTGCTGATGCTGGTGCGGATTCTTGCCATGCGAATTATTTGGAAGGGTTTCGGATCAAGAATGATCATCAGCGTTGAGGGATCTACTCATACCTTTTCGATACTTTCTGCAGATCGTCTTGAAAGTTACACATTGAGCTGTTGAGTTCCCTTGAAGGCCTTATCTACTCCATCTCAACCCCAAGAGCTTACAAAGAATAAGAGAATAAATTCAATTTTGTAATTGAGAGTGTAATGAGTCTAACTATTGCTATTGCTATTGAATAAGATTGAGGGACGTCTTTCTTAGCAGATGATAAAATGATCCGAGTTATCACAAGCACTTCACATCATGGCCCACCTCCAAGAAAAGTTAGATCACCAAGGGGTGCGTAAAATTATTCTCATTCTGAGACACTGACTCATTCTCATAGCTTCTAATATAATGTTAGACGCCTAGTGATAAAGGCTCTTTGACACTTTCACAGATCTTACGTGACTCAAGAATCAAACCGAGATATATAAACAAATATCAAAGTATATAACAAACTTCAAAATATCGCTCGTATCTTCAAGTTTGTCGTTTCTAAAGGTTTCCTCTCAACCTTTGCAAATACTACTCTACGACATGCACTGTCTCAATATTAGTGCGTTGTAATATATTACCCTCCATGAAGGTACTTTTGCAGAAAGGGAATACGATTATGTAAAGAAAGGCAGGGTAGGATGTACCAGGAAGAGGGTGCATCTAAACAACCACTAGACAAAAAAAAATTAGTAGATATATATCTTATTCATTCATATTGTGAACGTAAAGCTCAAAGAAAATTGAAAACATTAAACACACGACCACTATAGGTGCCTATCCCAAGGGCAACACATAGGAGGGTCTAAGTGGCCTCGAGAGGGGTGCCAGGGATGCTTGACTTTGACTTAGAACTAGAGCACATTCCTTTGGGAACGAAGAAAACCCCGTTTGTTCCGTCCACCAAATGACCATCCCTCGGATGCCGATCGACCTTAGCTGTAAGAGACTACCGCTGTAGGACACTCAGTTGAGCGACAGGTGGCATGCACAGACTGCAACTTTCTACCATGATATCTGATGAAGGAACAAAGCAGCTCCCAACTGTGCATCCTATCTACTGTAGTTTGGGAAGGGAAGGGTAGTTGGGCGGCAATGACAGGTATGATTCCCCTCTCCTTTTGTTTCTGTGATACTATTACGCATTTAAAAGATGTTTCTTATACCCAAAATGCTCTGGCGTTTCTTTTTCTTTTCCATTAAATATTCCAGAAAAGAATTTGTGCCCAGAATGATTTTCAAATCGCCGCCTGTTTTTTTACGTGCCCTCTTGCTTTTCTCCAAAGATTTAGGATACATAATCTTTATCGAATCGGAGGATAAGTTGTCGTCTTTCGATTATTGTCATCCATATGCAAGAAATCTTCTTCATAAAAGTTGTGTGGTCTCTATGTCGGGAGTGTCCAGATACTTAATCTATTTTTACCTTAACATAAAGGTCTTGTCATGCACGATATACACTCATATTCTTGAAAAGTATCATAAAGATTGTGTTTCTTTGTCGGGCAAATTGGGACCTCTTCGGACAAGACCTCTATTTATATTGTTAGTTGACATAAGTATTTATCCAAATTCTTGGGTATAACGGAAAGCTCCAGTGTGTGTATGCTCTATGGAGATTGAAGCCTGGAAATGCCCACCACGAAGTGCTACTAAAGTCTTCATTCATGACTTCTTTTGGCGTGTGAGTGCAGTTTATTTAACTTCTCTTGACGGTATCTTGGAAAAACGTGCTGTGAACGATGGCTGGCTATGGCAACGGGCGCCTCAATGCATGAGAAGTAGAGCCAAATTAGAGTAGATTAGAGAGCTTCGAGTGGAGTAAAAGTTGATTCCTTGCCATGATTGAGATGAGAGGTTTTTACCATTTGGATTTGAGCACTTAGAAATTCAAACCTTGAACCGTTAAAGAATTGCAGAGAAAATTTGAAAATTCAATGATTTATAGAAGATGGGTTTGGTGCGGGCAGTGGGATAGTAATGGACGAGAGGTTACAAGCCCCTTGAGGACATTCACGCTATCTTAACCTGATACCTACATGTACCATTTTAACTATAGTTCAACACACTCTGGAACAAGGTCTGCCTGAGCTCTGGTGAAATTTTTCTTCAGAATAGATATGGCTCAAGTCTAGTTCCTCTAAGGAGGCTAGATTTGCAAGTGTAGGAGACATCGAACCACCAAACAATGCAAACTCTGGTAACCTGACAAATACAATAGACCTTCGATAGCGACTTTCAACTTATTTCAATTTAGTACCGCTTGTATGTAACCCAACAATGCATGAACGGAGACAACAACAGTATGCATCATTCTCCCAAAATTATAAGGTCTGGTAAGTGCTCTTGTGAGAACAAGTACTATAAATTGTAGGTTTTGAGGAACGTTTCCAAGCGAGTGGGTCGATCGAGCCATTGCATGGAAAGATGGAACTAGTATGACGGGGCAGTTCAATTGAACTCGTTGTGGATCTAGAGGCTGTCCGCATGTGGTAGCGGGTGCACTATCCTCTTGGACTGCGAGAAGAATCAGTTGTTGAGACCATGGAAGGGAAATGAGTATGTCTTGAATATATTTGGAAGAAGACAGGGGCCAAGCGGGTGCGGGATCTGATCTGATGCAACTTTAGACCTGGTTTTAGTAGCGCATGGCTTTGGTGACCATTTGGTACTGTTTGGCATAAGGAGAAAGTTTACTTTCATTTCTCCTTTGGGATAAGATTATGTAAATAGATCACCTATTGTGGTAAGAGAAGCATTGGGAAAATTTGGGGATTTGGTGAGGTCAAGTTCTTATACTGAAACTTCTTTTGCCATAAGGTTCTTCTATCAATTTTTTCTTGTACCAAAGGTTCTTGTACTAGACACAATGGAGCTTGCAGAATGAAGACTATCACTCACTAGCAGATGTGCTGTCTTCCTCCATTCCTTATCTTTCCACCATTGTTCATTTTTTTTAGTTTTCATTTTTATTCTCTACATGTTTATGTGTTGGGTGTTTTTAGATGTTTTCATCTTTTTGCTTTTGTCATCTTAGTTCAGTTTTTTCAATTTTCATTGTTATTCTAGATATGTTCAAATGTGTTGGTGTTTTTATCTTTTGGCTATTGGTGTCTTAGTTTGGGGTTTTGGTAAGTACTTTTTTAATCATGCATTGGATTACATCTACAAGGAGTTGAGAGACTCCTTGCAGATTCAGTATTTTGTTTCACAATGCCTTCACTTCATTCTTTGGCACGAGTAGCTAGAGGAACTACCACATGCAACATTCATCATCTAGCACCCCATATCCCTAATGTGCATCTAGAACATCACTATAGGCACCGTCTAATCTAGTACACTCCCATAGGGGCCCACGTACCTTTTGATGGAGTCACCTCTCCTCCTTTGCCGTATCCTCCACAGTCCTTAGATGAGGAACCTACTTTTGCTGATTCTATTATGGTGGATACTCCATTGGTTGATGCTCCTCTAGAGGATACTCTATTAGTGGATTGTCCCATGGAGGATCCTCCATCCATTATCCCTTTTGTGCCTCCTCCTCCTCCCATGACCTTTCTTCTTGGCTTCCTAGATCCACCACCACCTTCACTTGGTTTGATCCTCTCCCCCATCCCTCCAGACCCCTCATCATCCTTCAATTTGCCCCCATAGCACCCCCTTACATCCCACCTCACTAGCGACCTATGTAGTCTTGTCTTGATTGCCCATGGGTGGGGTTTGGCTTGGCACAACATCGAGAGCAAGCTAAATGTTTATGGATGAGAGTAGTGGCCACTTCACTGCCTACCCCCCTAGACCCTCTTCATACCCTAACCCTCTTACTACATGCACCACTTAAGTCTTACTCTTGGCTCCACTCTTAGGATCTCCTTCAGGCCCTACTTCCAAGCCTCTCCTGTCCTTGCATGTATACCATGATCTCGATGCCCATTCACTACCTTGTGGGCTTCACACTTTCCATACTCCTATGCAATACCTTGGCAAACAATCAAGAGAGAGTTGTTTCTACTTGTATCCTACTAGCTCTCTTCCCTTAATGAACTCTACTTCTTCCTGTACATGGGGCTGCATCCAAACATTGCAAGACAACCATCAGATTCATTGGTTTTAATGAAGAGATTGGGTTGCTTTACAGGAAGAGTACACCATCTGAGCAAAGGTGGAAGCCAGACAGATCATAGAGTCTCCACAAGCTCCACTCTACCTCTAGAGCATTGTCATCTATGTCATTCTTTGATGTTAGGATAGGTAGGGGAGTATCAGCAAGTAGTATAGGCACTCTCACCCTCCAGACCAATACCTTTTTCTATTTACACTCTTAGCTTTATAGGATCTCCACCCATTTGCCACATATGACCTTCCTTCTTTTGTCCATGATTATACCTAATGAGAAGTCATAGCTTGTAGAGTCCTTCTTTGCACATGCTCTACTCCACTCTCTAGGTTTCTCAGCAAGGGGTCCTTTAGGCTAGTTTTTGAGCATTTACATGATTTTCTTTCTCCCAACTTGCCAGACTCAAGCTTCCTTCTTCTTTTTACTTTTTGCCAGCATCTTGCCTTGGGCTTGGTGCCCCCAAGTATAACTTGTTTGTTTGGTGCATCTCATTTCTTGGCTCTATCCAAGGAGACATTTGGTATACGCTCCATAGCCATAAGGGGGTCTTCTTGCATTTATTGTCATGCACCATTTGCCTACAACTTTGAAAATCCTTTTCATCTTTCTTGTCTCCTCACAATATGAAATAGTCAAGTCATGTGGTTCTGAGATGGTTATTGCGGGCATTAGAGCTTCCTTGGACCTCCATCCTGATTGGGTGGTCATCCAAGTGGATGTCATTTTGAGCTCTTTGTTTTATAAGAAGCATATCCCATCTTTGATTCCTTTTGTGCATACTTTCTATGGCATTGAGACACCATTGTTGTACGGCCACCATACTACCATAAGAGACTTCACTCAACTAGTGTTAACAAAGGGTACATGCAAGGGAGATCCTTTGGGAAGGTGCTTATTTACCATAGATGTAATACCAAGAGCTAGCTATATGATCTAGATGTGAAATTCGGCTTGGTAACATCTGGAATGATGTTATACATGATGGTCAAAATAGATCAGATAGAAGTATCACTAAAAGAGTACTTTTACAAATAGGGCAGAAACCAAAATAGACTTGAAAACCTTAGAATCAATAGCTAGACATATGATTTAAAGGTGAGAATTGGTTTGGTAACATATGGATGGATATTATACATGATGGAATAAACAGATCAGAAAGAGGTATCACCAAAAGGGGACTCCTAATAATAGAGTATGAACCAAAATATGCCTAAAATCTTTGAAGGCAATTTTGGAGGTCTAAATGGATGAATTAGGTCTCAAAAATATGCAAATTCCTCCCTAAAGAGTCGAAAGGCTGGCCATCCCTCCCCCTTGCTTTGTCTCTCCAAGGACTTTCCAATGGTACCTCATCCATGTGATTTTGAGATTCCTACAAGAAGATTCTCTAAAAGATTCCCTCTGGTCAAAGCTTGTTTGACCAACCAGATAGGACCATGACCAACATGTCACCCATCAAAGTAAGTAATACAAGGGTGGAGCTTGCTAACATGTCACCTATCTATGTGCCTAATCCTATGGTGGAGCTTCCTTGGAAGAGATCCTCTTTGTTTGTAAAATAAAGAGAAGGTGCTCCTTTGAAGCATCGGATGATTGAGTGTGAAATCTATGTTTTCTCTCTTCTCTTGTCCTCGGATTATTACAATAGCTCACTACATATCTTTTGTGAGAAGTGGTAGCTACCTTTTCCACATGTCTTTTTCTATCTCTATTGGATGATACTCATATCTTGGGTCCCATGGAGGATATAGCCTGGGCAGTACATGCTTCACACTTTATCTTGAGACCTTGGGTTTATGAGTTTAGACTCATAAATGCAAGGTCTAGAGCCCAAATATAATCCTCACCTCCTCTAACTTCCCATTGGGAGGTTTGAGTGCATTGCTTTCCCTTCTTGGAGATGAGGATTCTTTTAGCTTATATATCTTAGATACACTAACTCAATGTAACAATATGGAGTTTAGCGACGAAGTCAATTAGGCTCGCGAAGTAGCACATAAGACAAATTAGCCTAGAATATTTTGGAAGTATCTAGGAAGCTTCTTGGGAAGCTTCCTAGTTAGCTTAGCTTGCACCTTAAGTAAGTAGCTTCTAGAAGGAAGATTCTAGAAGCTTCCAACTAGCTTAGCTTGCACGCCAAGTAGGCGGCTTCTAGAAGGAAGCTTCTTGAGAAACTTCCTAGTTAACTTGGCTTGCACTCTAAGAAAGCAGCTTGAGGAAGCTTCTTGAGAAGTTTCTCAAGGGCCTTGTATGCTACCTATAAATACCAAAGCCAAAGCTCATGCTAGGCATTCAGAGTTTTCCCTCATTCAAGTGTCCCAATGTGAGTTTCTATTCTCCTATTTCTCTCCTCGGTTTCGGTCTTTTACATTGGTATCAGAGCAGGAATGGGATGGATAGAATTTATGGACCACCAAATCCACTTCCGCTAAACCATTGGGACTTTCATGTCCAAATATTACCAAAGCATCGTTTCACACAATTCATCACCTCATGCTTTGGGCAAGATTTTCTACATATGATCATTGTGTCAGAGGAACCCTTGATACTTCCAGTTGTAACTTATGGAGAACGGTGGACGTGTTGTATCTATGTATTAATCAACTAGATAAATTGAGGGTAGTGAAATAGAGTAGTAGCGATGGCGGCAATACCGGATGTTATCCTTGCAATGCAACAACAAATCGAGGATCTTACTCGATTGTTGGATGAACGAGACCAACAATGATGAGAACAGATAGACAAAGCGCTAGTTTGAGATGGAGAAGATCGCATTCGATTTTCAAAACCCAAGGTGTTTGAAGGCAAGAATCTTCCAGGCACAGTGGAGAATTTTGTGTTTGACCGTGAATGTTACTTTGAAGCCACCAATCTTCAAGACAAGCAGAAACAAATTCTCTTGGCTTCTAGCTAGTTGGATGGCGTGGCAAAACTTTGGTGGCGATTCCGAGTAGAAAGAGCTGAACGACAAATTGTTACACCAATTTTGACATGGGCAGAATTCAAGGATGTAATACTTGGTCAATTTCAGACTATAAATGCCACCCGAGCTGCACGAGATAAATTGGCGGAATTGAGGCAGATTGGCTTAGTGAGAAGCTATATCACACAATTTCAGAATATCATCATGCAAATTCCAAATATCCAAGAAGGTGAAGTTCTGGATCGATTTGTGCAAGGATTGAAGTCACAAACCAGATTGGAGGTGACCATGCAAGAGCTACAAAACGTAGAAGAAGCCATGCAATTGGCTAAGCATTTTGATTCCTTAGTTGCGACAACTTGATCTCGACCTCGACCTATACAAAACCTACCAGTACCACGAGTGGAAGAACCGGTACCAATGGAGATTGTTGCCCTCCAACGAAGACCACTTGGCACAGTAGATAGAGAAAGATTACGACATAATGGAGGTTGCTTTTATTGTTGCCAAGTTGGACATTGCATTGCTGAATGTCCACTTAGGAATGTGCGACCTCAACAAGTTGCCCAGATGGAGTTTGTGGAACAAAATGATTAGGGAAATGAAGAATCCCAATAGGAGATTTTGAGCCACCTACTGGGAGCTTGATTAGTTCCAATGGGATTGTAGGCTCGACCTATGCAAGTTTGCTTCACTTGCAAGGTACGATATCTTATTGGGGTTGTAGGATTTTGGTTGATTTTGGAAGTTCAGAGAATTGCATATCTATGCAAGTAGCAAAGGAATTGGGTATTCCTATCAAGCCAGTGATTGGAAGTAGTTTGATGATGGCGGATGGTAGAAAAGGTTCTGCATTCTGCACCTCGCATCCTGTTACCTTCAAAATTGAGAAGGAGTATTTGGAGTGTATGAGGTTTGTAGTGGCACCTCTACACTATGATATCATTCTGGGTCTACCTTGGCTTGAACTTCATAAGGTTTAATTCGATTGGACCCGACATCAAATTCAAGTACAACACCAAGGTAGGAATTTCCGATTAGGTTGTCTGGCACTTGTGAGTAAGACACCTAAGAATAGTCAGTCCCAAGATGGGAAGTTTGTTGAGAAGGTAGCCATAGAGCAAATCTGGAAGGGAGATGAGTCCCAAGATGGGAAGTTTGCCAAGAAGGCAACCATGGAGCAAGCTTGGAAGAGAGATGAGTCCCTAGAAGGGAAGTTTGTTAATGAAGCAGCCATAGAGCAAGCTTTGGAGGAAGATAAGTCTGTATTTGCGGTGTGGATCAAGCCGATTGCACAAGAACAATATGAGGAGGGCCAGGTGCCGCATCAAACAATGGTTGATCAAATAGTTCAGGAGTTTGTAGATGTGTTTCTAGATGATCTGCCAAAGGGATTACCCTTTGATCAAGGTATGCCCTTCAAGATCAAGTTATTGCCAAGGAGTACTCCAGTGAGTAGACCAATCTATCGGCTCTCACCAAAGGAGTTGGAGGAGTTGCGAACAACACTTACAGAGTTGTTGGAGAAGGATTTCATACGACATAGTACCTCTTTGTGGGGAGCACCGGTACTATTTGTTCCAAAGAAGGATGGAGGACTTTGTTTCTGTATTGATTACCGTGGGCTCAATAAGCAAACCATGAAGAATGCATATCCCTTGCCTTGGATCGATGACCTGCTTGATCAATTAAGTAGAGCACGCTATTTTTCCAAGCTAGATCTTTGTAGCGGCTATTGGCAAATTCCTATTGAAGGAGAGGATGTGCAAAAGGCTGCCTTTCGCACAAGGTATGGACATTTTGAGTGGAGAGTTCTACCTTTAGGACTCACTAATGCTCCAGCAGTCTTCATGGATCAGATGCATCGGGTGTTGGAGGGACTATTGGATCAGTCCGTGGTAGTGTTCTTAGATGATATCTTAATCTATAGTAGGACAGAGGCAAAACACAAGAATCATGTGCGAGAAGTCCTAAGACGACTACGACAGTGGAAATTTTACTGCAAGAAGTCAAAATGTGCTTTTTGGCAGAAGGAGGTTACCTTCTTGGGTCATAAGATCTCATCAAAGGGGATCAAGATGGAAGAAGAGAAGATCAAAGCCATTACTGATTGGCCTACCCCGAAGGATGCTACCAAAGTACAAGCATTCAATGGATTGGCCAGTTTTTACCGACGGTTCATCCACTATTATGCTCACGTGGCTGCACCATTGACTAACCTCTTGGGAAAGAACTCGAATTTCCAATGGACCACCAAGCATGAAGAAGCATTCCAGAAGTTAAAGCATATGGTGTCTTCAAGACCCATTCTTCAACCATATGATCCTCAACTACCTTGTGTGGTTGATTTTGATGCTTTTAACTTTGCAATTGGAGCTATGTTGCAACAAGAATTTCCAGATAGACTACATCCTATTGCCTTTCTGTCTCGCCGACTAAATATAGCTGAAAGAAATTACTCTGCTCGAGATCGGGAACAACTTGCAATGGTATATGCCACCAAGGTATGGAGGCATTATCTCTTGGGGAAACAAGTGATCACGCAAACTGATCACAAGCCATTGTTGCAGACCTTACACCTAGAGCACATGAAGAGTCAACATCATCGATGGGAAGAGCAACTCCAATTGTTTGACATCAAACTTGAGTACAAACCAGGTTGGTTCCATGTCATCCCTGATGCTCTATCACAACGACCTGATTTGAAGTCTCTTCTTCTCATCGCGGCAGCAATTACGACGGTGTCAATTGATCCCAAGATTCATAACGAGTTTCGGTTAGCTCTATAGCAAGATCTCTTCTTCCAAATGGTACATGATCGACTAACAATATGTGACTAGGAGTACAACACCTTCTCCTTCAAGGAAGGCCTTCTATTCCATGCGGACCGGATCTATGTTCCAGCCAAAAGTGATCTTCGACTCATGCGCCTTCAAGAAGCCCATGATTTATCCATCACTGGTCACATGGGTGTGGATAAGACCTTGGGTACCCTCCAACATCAATGGTGGTTGCCCAACATGACACGGGATGTTCAAGAATTTGTCCGATTGTGTGAGAGCTGCCAATGTAACAAGGCCAACAACTAGAAGCTGGGTGGACTCCTTCA
Organism: Lunularia cruciata; assembly: GCA_948567375.1. Lineage (NCBI taxonomy): Eukaryota > Viridiplantae > Streptophyta > Marchantiopsida > Lunulariales > Lunulariaceae > Lunularia > Lunularia cruciata. The sequence continues at coordinate 48,496,571 of OX419756.1, read as the reverse complement.
ACCGCTTGCCGTTCCATCAGCTTGTTGGGAGCATGTGAGCTTGGATCTCATCACATCCTTGCCAAAGACAAAACAAGGACACACCGCCATCGTGGTGTTTGTGGATAAGCTTAGTAAGCAAATCCACTTGGCACCAACCTGTGATACCGTGGATGCTCCAACCTTAGTGCAAATCTACTTTGACAATGTCTTCAAGCATCATGGAATGCCATGCGTACTCATCTCAGACCGTGATCCTCGCTTTACCAGGAAGTTTTGGCAAGCACTCTTTTAGATACTCGGCACCAAGCTTGCTTTGTCCACGGCCTATCATCCTCAAATTGATGGACAAACCGAATGTGCAAATCATACATTGGAAGATATGTTGCGTGCCTTTGTCAATGTCTACCATACCAATTGGGATGAATGTCTTGCCGCTGCCGAATTTGCCTACAACAATTCCAAACAGGCAAGCACCGGATTCTCTCCTTTCTTTCTCAATTTTGGCCAAGATCTGCTTGTTCTAGATTCTCTTCTTGCTCCCCCTCCATCTCAAGTTCCTCATACTCCCACATTCTTGACCACTATATCCCAATCTCTCCAACAAGCCAAGTCTCACCTCCTTGTTGCTCAGAAGCGCCAAAAACAATATGCAGACCACCATCGTCAAGATCTCACCTTTGAAGTTGGCGATAAAGTCATGCTTTCCTCTAGTAACCTCCCTCTCCCACTTGATACCCAAGTTTGTAAACTTGCCCCTAATTGGATAGGACCCTTTGATATCACCCAAATTGTCTCTCCTGTTGCTTATTGTCTTGCCTTGCCTTGTCACATGTGTATCCATCCTGTCTTTCATGTTTCCAAGTTGAAACCCTTTGTTCCTAACCCCTCTTCCTTTTCCTCTCGAGTCCAACCTCCCCCTCTTCCTATCCTTATCAATGATCATGAGGAGTACGAAGTTGATCGTATCCTTGCGCGTCGCCACATTCAATGAGGTTGTCGCCAACATACAGAGTACAAGGTCCTTTGGAAAGAGTATCTCTTTCATGATGCCACCTGGGAACCTCTTTCTCACCTCCACAATGCACAGACGGCCATCTAGGAATTTGAAGCTTCATTGGCGACCAGGACGTCACCAACTAGCGGCGGGGGAATATCTAACAATATGGAGTTTAGCGACGGAGTTAGTTAGGCTCACGAAGTAGCACATAAGACAAATTAGCCTACAATATTCTGGAAGTATCTAGGAAGCTTCTTGGGAAGCTTCCCAGTTAGCTTAGCTTGCACCTTAAGTAAGTAGCCTCTAGAAGGAACCTTCTAGAAGCTTCCAACTAGCTTAGCTTGCACACCAAGTAGGCAGCTTCTAGAAGGAAGCTTCTTGAGAAGCTACCTAGTTAACTTGGCTTGCACTCTAAGAAAGCGGCTTGAGGAAGCTTCTTGAGAAGCTTCTCAAGGGCCTTGTATGCTACCTATAAATACCAAAGCCAAAGCTCATGCTAGGCATTCAGAGTTTTCCCTCATTCAAGTGTCCCAATGTGAGTTTCCATTCTCCTATTTCTCTCCTCGGTTTCGGTCTTTTACACTCAAGCTACTACCCATGCCCACCTACTCCTCAATTGGGGAACACACATATGCCATACTCTCTCCTATAGCAATGTTATGTCCCAAGAGCATCATATTTAGCATGTACTTATCCTCCCACATCAGTTCTCCTACCATATCTATGGTCTTTTGATAGTCATATATGCCATACCTTCTCTACTCTCTTAAGGCCATGTATGCTCCCACAATTATCAGATGAATGGTGGCATTTGCAAATAGCTCCTCCCATAGCCATGGGAGGATGTGATATCATATCTCAAGAGGCTCTTGTGCCAGCAACCTACTTAGGATCATGGGCCCTTGTGGCCTCTCTTTAGGCATATACGTTCTTACAATAGGGGCACACTTTCTTATTACCACCCATCATGGCAGTTGACTCAAGCACCCATGTTTTCCAAACATCTCTTTGATTAGCTCATGATTTATTGTCATGACCAACATGTACATCACTTCCTTCCTTTGCAAATTTTGTTTCTCTAGACTCTAGGAAAATTTAGGCAGAGCTCAATGAGTGTATGCACACTCACATCCTTTCTAGCATCTTCATTGATGCACCATTATTTGATAGAGCTAGGATTCTCTCTTGTCGCGAGAAGGGAGCGATAGCTTGGCTTCTCCGTTGATTGAGGACTTCTGGTTCACATTAGAGGAGTTCACCATGGTTTTTAAACTTTGGCTAGGTCTACCACATCCAACACTCTTGGGCATACCAAACCAATGTTCATGTGGTTCTACATTTGATGTTGAATGCATCCACATCTTATGATGTGCTATAGGAGGAGAGCCTACTAGAGTCCATGATGCTACTAGAGATGCGGTGGAATAGATCTTAGAATCTACTTGCTCACATGTTCAGATTGAGCAATAGATGGTACTACTAGGGCCACCTCACGAGAAGGCGCAGATAGCTTTTATCAATTTCAAGGATGGCCGATGTACATTGTATGATGTGGTAATGGTGAACCCACTTCTACCAAAGTCCTTGGTACGAACTAGCATCCAAGCAGGAGCTGCAATGATCATTCCCACCAAGGGGAAGGAGGACCACTATGTCCCATGTCTTTATCTATGACACCTTTGTCCCCTTAGTAGTGGAGATCTTTGGCCACCTTCATCATCCATTGGATGGTCTCTTTTGAGAGGCAACACATGGCTCACTACATAGGAGAGGCGCTTTGGTTTTCTCACCTGCAATGCTTACCTATATTTTATGACATAGGGTCTCTATCACTATAAAAAGATAACAAGCTTTGAGTCTTCTTCGACAAGCATCATTAGTGGGTGGTCCCTAGCGACAACACTCCCCTCACATGTGCCAAACTTACCCTTGGAGGATCTCTACCACACTGTATTATTTGTGTAGAGTACTCTACACAACAACTGCATTGTGCTCTGTTCTCTAGCCATATTGCCCCTTTTCACATAGCTTTAGGCTCTCCTTTTCTTCCTTTCCTTCTAGGTATTTTATTAGGCTGTTGGCCACCTCAAACCAAAAAAGAAAAAGTAATAATAATAATACTAAATTATGTGCATACAATAGAACAATGCTAGTCCATCGACAAATTTTGGAGCCGTTTATTACGTTTCCTTGAATCAATGAAACGAATACAGCTAAATAACCTCGTGTCAATAGAAAGTGCCAAGAATGGACTATTAGTTGGCTGCTAGACAAATACAAGAATGTGGGTAGTCGCTTAAATTCGACATGCATAAGGATACGTTGGGACTTCCAGTATTATTTATTCCGTCAGATTCATGAATACACTTCGACGTAATGATAAGGTTGAACTTTTGGATCTTTGATCCCATGGGTGATGAACTAATAGTTATGTTAAAATGTGTTTTCTAGGGCCAACAATTCTCTAGGTAGAAATGACCTCCTTTCTATGTGCAAAGCTTCTCGATTTTTCTTGATTCTTGAAGGGCCCAACAGCATCCACTAGACGCATATTACTGCTGACAGTTCAACATGCAGAAACGTAGTTTTGTTATAATTTATTTTATACCTTTATTTCTCTTTCTTGTTCTTCCAGATGTTCATGGATTAACTTCGTCCTTTAAATATGCCTTTTTAACTTTGAATGATACCACGGAGGCCCTTTCTGTAAAGACCTTCTATTTTTCAGAGCAAATTTAGATCTTACAATAGCCCTCTAATACTTTGAAGTCAAGAAATTTTAAAACAAGATTTCACCTTTCACAAGTGTTCCAAGAGTTACATGAAGGTTAGAAGTTTTGGCAATTGGTTTCCAGTTCAAACAAATCATTGGATTGCCATTAAAACATTGAGAGACTCTATATTACTGTAAACTTTCTCGATGCTATCCCCTCGACTTCCATATACTTATATTACGTCTTCTCAAATCCGGACCATGAATTCCTTCAACAGGTTGGGAACACACCATAAACCAAGCTTCTATCGTACCCGTGAGCTTATCAAACCAAACCCGTGAGCTAATCATTAAGTTGTCGTTTATTGAAATCTCCATCTTTCCATGCAGGCGACGCCTCCGTTCCGTGAGCTTATCCAGTGCTGACGTCGTACCCTCAAGTAACTGAACGTACCCTCAATTATCCAGTAAATCGGGAGCTTACGTCCGCAAGGTTCCCCGATGAACGGACATTCATGAATTGAAGTCATGAACGGCCAGATGATCCGTAAGGGTATCTTAAGCTTCCGTCCGGGTTCCCAGGTTAACGGACCATCAGTCGTAGTCATGAGAACCTCGGAGATTATGCGTAATCAAGCCTCATTAATATTGCTCACCCGCAATCCCTGAAATCCATCCGCCTGTCTTAGCCTGATTCGGTTTCGGATGCCCGCCATTTTCGTCAACCGACTTCCAAAATTTAAATTTCGTATTTCAAATCGGCAAGACAGTATTTATCAGAAATTCGAATTGATTAGGTCCAATACGTGTATTTGGAGATCTTCTTGACTTCGCATAATCCCATTAGTTTAAGGCGCCAAGACAAGCATGAATGGCGGCGCAGGTAAACAACAGGCTTCCGCTCGTGAAGCCGGTGTTTCGCCACCTCCAATGTTGCTCTCTCCATGACCACGGAAGTGGCGTAACTCCTGTTCAAGGCAAAAGCGTACATCGTGCAGGGAGCGTAGCCGATCGCATGCGGGGGTATTCCGCACAGGCAGTCCGCCATGTCTTCACTTTTCCACCATCAGATTGAAACATCCGCATCACTCACCGTCAGATTCACCGCAGGTATGTAAATGACCTACAGTACTTGGCTCCACATACCCCATCGGTATAAGGACATGCTTTGTCATACCTCCCCGGCTTTACGACAATAGATTCCCTTGATCAACCTAAGTTGGTTCAGATAATCCCTGGAACAGGTTTAAGGACATGGGATACCACAACGAAAACGACAGATGGTTGGTTTATTTTAACCTGTTTGAAGAGTGTTAATGTGCAAAGAATTGTAAACAATTCGCGCTTGCCACAAGTCCATTGACAATATTCGATATTCAACTTGGCATGGTTTCTCTGCTCTTGAGGTTTCCACAAGCCAAATGAAAGAACGAGAGTGCCGAGATATCACTATACTCCAGGGTACAGAGATTAGTTGGAATGGCATGTGTTACAGTGACCTTTAACAACGAATGTTTGCTGCGGTATTTTGACTATAGTTGAACTCACGTACAAGTCAACCAAAATACTAAAGTAAGAGGGGATATCGTAAGCCCAAGGGAACACTAAAAGTCAACTCGCTCTAATTTAGAATTTTCCTCGGTAATCTTTGAGGAAGATTCTAGTTAGGATACAATTTATACCTAAACTTTATCGCTTCTTTTAATATCCAGATTAATCATCTAAAACATATGAGTTATTATTTATTATAAATGAGGAGACAGGGTTGATATTTATTCCTTGGATGCCTCTCGAAACGCAGCTACCGATTGTGCTCTTCATTACTGAAGTGTCCAATTTTTGCAATAATAATAATAGATGAATCTTAATAAACTTTTACAAACCAGGTTGCCAATAACCCTGGTAAGCGCTGAGCCGCAGTGCCCGGTTCGACAGAGAATGGATACCAATAACACTTTTGACACCTACCCAGTCCGTAAGCAACTTCTTGCAGATGGCTTAGTTCACTTGATCCACTGACGGACATGTGTCAACAGAGAGGCAGTACGCCAAATAGGTACCTGACATAGAGAACTGAGAGGCAAAAGAGACTTCACGTCGGGCCTACAAGATCAGTTGGAAAGAACACCGAGTTTCAAACTGGCTCATCCACGAGAAATGCGTCATCACTTTCACAGCACTATCATCACCACTCCCATCCATGGCATGGCGTTCCGTGGGGCATGTGCACAAGCCGCCAAAACTTGAAGGTGCTTCCGCATAATTACCTCTCTTAACCTTAAGTCAAGTTGCCTGGAGAGGAAGAATGTTCCCTCTGTTTAGCAAAGTTTACTGTAAGTCCCCTCTGCAGAGCAAACGACGTCCCTAGCAAAGCACTGCAAAGCGACGACGTCCCTAGCCGTTCCATTGGTCCGGAAGGCAGGCATAACCCTTAACTCTAGGAAACCTCTGCAATACAGTAGTCCTTAAGTAGTTTACAAGCGAACTGTAAGTTTAAGCAATAACCAGTTGATTACGTATGACCTTCTATCGCCTATGTACTCTCACTTTTCTTATATCTTTCCTTTCCATTCTTAATAGCATTCTTCCTTCGCACAGTTGTTATGCTAAAGTGTCCATGCATCCGAGAGCAGAAAAAGCCAGTCAATTAAGAATAGTACTATCGGTGTAATAAAGTTTGGCTCTATCATGTAAAGTTTGGCTCTTTCATGCTCACTAAACCAGACCTAGCACAGCTTTTTGCTTCCTGCTCGCAACATGACTTTGCTTTCCACTTCGCAACATGACTTCAAGCATCGAGATTTCAGAGCCGTCGGTCTGTCGACGTCGACGCAGTTTTGTGGTTTGCATGGATGTAAAATTCGCAATACAGTAGGACTGTTGGAGCATAATCCATTGCCTTCCTCATCCATGTGCATGCATATTGACTTCCCATACCTTCCTGAGTGGTTCTAGAAGGGAGCATTGGGAGAGAGAGACAAGGAGTAGGAGAGAAAGTGAAAAATGAGAGAAAGTATATTATTGAATTTTGGAGAGATTGCTTACATACATCACATGAGTGAGTAGAAGATTCTGTTTGTTTTTAAATTTCTGTTCCATTGGTATCTAGATTGAAGGCTATGGAGAATCAAGTAGAAAGTAATTAAGACCTTCATAGTTTTTAGGGTTTAGGATAGTAATTTCTAATCTCTTGGTATTCATGCTTGAGTTCTATTGGAATTTAATTTGAAATTTTTTGAGAAAGCAATTGAATTTATGAGAGTTTTTAGTTTTTAGGGTTTGGAAAGATAACATCTACTCATGTGAGTTCTGATGTGAGGGGTTGTGGCTTTCCAAGTATGTGGAGATATGGAAAGGAACATCATGTGTTATCATCATTATCTTGTGCTAGGCATGGCTACATTCCCCATGTGGGGTTGTATAGAGTGGCTCAAGATACACCATACCCAATGTGTCACTGACGCTCTATCTCGCAAAGCGAGGTAGAGCGTCATGGGTAAAAATGTATGTGGGAAGGATGCACAAGGACTATGATTGAACTCTTGGTATACTAACATGAGGCAAGCCACCACATTTACTATAGTGACACTCAAGATTATGCATGCTTCCTCTATCCCTTCGTTAACCCTTCCATGGATACCAATCGAGTCATGGGAATCGTTAGCATCTCAAGCGGGTTGTATCTTGGGGTTATTTAAGACTAGTTTTCAGTCTATTCTATAGGCTACCCCATACGCCCCATGATGAGGATAGATAGGCTTTTTGCCTACCACTTGATTGTTTGGCATGTGATCCCTTGGACGAGTTAGCATGGTTCTTATTCCACTTACTCCACTGATGTACCTTTCTTAAGCTAGAGGTGGACGTGCGGGACAAAAGAGAGATGGTTGTTAGATTTTGTCAATTCTGAGCGGGGGATTAGGCTGCCATACAAGAGGAGTCTATTTGGGCTGCATGTTTGAAGAGACAAGTTCTATCACATGATACCAAAGAGTCCACTCAATTACAATAATGTAGGACATTGTGTCAAACATGAGAGTTTTGTAGAGTAACACTAACACTACAACCTTTGTCTATGGCTAGTCCCACTGATGAGACTATTTCTTCCGTATGCTCACTACATCCTATGGCAAGAGAGGGAATACAATTAGAGGTCTTAGATTATTGATTGAGCACCTTTGTATTTTGATAGGTCATTTTTTGCAAAAGTGTTGTGCACTTTTGCTCGCTTCTCCTCAAGAGGCTTGTTTGAGATGGTATATTAGCACCTTAGAGATTGCTTTTAGGCCAATGATCCTTCTAGTGGATTTATCAAGTTGTTTTAGTTGGCTATAACAATAGTGAGGAGAGATATTTCTATCTCTATTAGTTGGGTGTTAGGTGCTAATCAACTTCTAGTGATGGAGAAAGACATTGAGGCATTAGACCAATTGCTATTGGAGAGATCTTTTTGTACTTAGTTAGCCACACCATTGTCCTTCCGCATTAATCTCACTTCTATGAGCACACATCAATTTAGAGTAACTACACTTGGGGGTTGTGAAACTATATCTCTAGGTATTAGTGCAGTCCTAGATATCCATCAAAAGTGGGATATCCAACCACACCATTATCCTATAGGTAGATGTTGAGAAATCTTTTAATAGTGTCTCTTGGGCATACATCATTATAAAGCTTAGGGAGGTCAATGGATCCTTGATGAGTCTCATTTGTTTTGTGTGATTGTTCTATGGCTCTCCTACTTCCTTTTACTTCTAGCATGGTTGGTCACTGGAGCAAGTCACCATCCTAGAGTCAATTGTTGATACATGACAAGGAGATCCTTTAGGGGGGACCTTTTTTTTACCATGGATCCCTTTAGAGCTCTTTGATCTACTACTTTGGCCATGCCAAGTTGTGTATTTCCCTCCGTGGTAGATGTTACATACATTGTGACCCTTGTAGATCAGATTAGGTAGGCCTTTGATCATTTGACTACCAAGGTACATCTTGTAGGCTTGAGAGTCAAGGTGTCAAAGTGTAGAGCATGGTCCTTTTTAAGTATCCCTCCTCATCTTGAGCTTCAAGAGAGGCGTGTCATATTTATATATGGACTACGTGTTCTTGGAGTGCCAATAAAATCCAAGGATTTTGTCACATGCTTCTTAGACATTTCATTGGTTGTAAAAGACCAAGATCGAGGAGAGAATTAAGAGAATGGAAGATCAAAGTGAAAGATCATATTGGAATTCTTGAATGAGAATAACTTTGAATGCCCAGTATGAGCTTGGGCTTTGGTATTTATAAGCAAACATACAAGGCTCTTGAGAAGCTTCCTAAGAAGCTTCCTCAAAGCTGCTTTCTTAGAGTGCAAGTCAACCTAACTAGACAACTTCTCAAGAAGCTTCCTTCTAGAAATCTCCTAGTTGATCTGCAAGCTAAGCTAGCCAAGAAGCTTCCCAAAAAGCTTCCTCCTAGAAGCCACCTACTTTGCATGCAAGCTAAGCTAACAAGGAAGCTTCCCAAGAAGCTTCCTCCTAAGTCACTAGTTGGCATACATGTCACCCAATACTTTGAAAGTACCAAGTACCTTCCTAGATACTTCTAAAATATTCCAGGCTAATTTGGCCTATATGCTACTCTATTAGTCTTGATTAACTTGTTGGTAAGTTCTATATTGTTATATATTCTCCCATCACTAGTTGATAGTGTCCTTGTCACCATTGAAGTTCCAAACTCTTGGATGACCGTTTGTGCATTTTGGAGATGAGAAAGAGGCTCCCAAGTGGCATCATGAAGGGGATACCCTTTCCAAAGGACCTTGTACTCAATATGTTATTGGCAGCCATGTTGAATGTCGTGACATGCAAGGATATGATCAACTTCATACTGCTCATGATCATTGATGGGCACGGGAGTAGGAGGGCATTGGAAATGAGAGGAAAAGGAAGATGGATTAGAAAAAAAGGGTTTCAACTAGTAAATGTGAAAGCAGGGTGAATTTGCATATGAGAAGCAAGGTGTAATACTCTGAGGACAAGGGAAGAGAGAAAACACAGATTGCACACTCAAACATTTGATGCCCCAAGGGAGCACCTTCTCTTTATTATATAGACAAAGAGGATCTCCTCCAAGGAAACTCCACCATAGGATTAGGGACACAAATAGGTGACATGTCAGCAAGCTCCACCCTTGGATAACTTACTTGGATGGGTGACCTGTCTGGTCTAGGTCCTATCTGGTTGGTCAAACAAGCTTTGACCGGAGGGAATCTTTTAGGGAATCTTCTTGTAGGAATCTCAGAATCACGTGAGTAAGGTACCGTTGGAAAGCTCTTGACAAGACAAAGTGGAAGGGGAGGGAAGGCCAGTCTTTCCTCCATTGGGGGAGGGGGGCCCTGCACATTTTTGAGGCCTAATTCATCTGTTTAGGCCTCCGAAATTGCCTTCAAAGATTTCAAGCATATTTCGGTTCCTACTCTATTAGTAGAAGTCCCCTTTTGGTGATACTTATTTCTGATTTGTTTAGTCCATCATGTATAACATCCTTCCAGATGTTACCAAACTAATTCTCACCTTTAAATCATATGTCTAGCTATTGGTTCTAAGGTTCTCAAGTCTATTTTGGTTTATGCCCTATTAGTAGAAGTACTCTTTTGGTGATACTTCTATCTGATCTATTTTGAACATCATGTATAACATCATTCTAGAAGTTACTAAACCAAATTTCACATCTAGATCATATGGCTAACCCTTGGTATTACACAAGGCAAGTCAATAAGCAACAAGAGAGATGATTTCAATATATGATATCAAATGGACTTATTCAACTAGGAGTAAATTTAAAAACTTGGGTATAAGGTGGGAGAGGTAGGTTACTAGAAAAGAATATGATCTTATCACCAAGTTGAAATGTGCAATCACAACCATGTTGGTTTGCATATTGTTTCTGACAATTTTGAGAAACAAAAAGATAAGATTTAGCTTGTTGTAGAGATTGAGATATGGTGGTCAAGAAGGTGGAAGTATGAGTGACATAAGATGGAGGAGAAGCACAAAGAGAATCTAAAAAAGTGGGTATTGGCCAAAATTAAGGAAGAAGTGGGAGAATTTAGTGCATGTCTATTTGGAATTATTATAGGCAAACTCAACAATTGCAAGACCTTTGTCCCAATTGGTATGGTGAAAATTGACAAAGGTATAAACCATATCTTCCAAGGTGAAATTTGCACATTTGATTTGTCCATTAATTCAACGATGATAGACTGTGGATACAGCAAGCTTGGTACCTAGTATTTGGAAAAGTGCTTGTCAAAATTTTCCAATGAAATGAGAGACACGGTCATAGATGAATACATGAGGCATCTCATGATGTTTGAAGACATTATCAAAGTTGATCTGAGCCAATGTTAGAGCATCTATTGTATCAAAGGGGTGGTGCCAAATGGATTTGCTTACTAAGCTTGTCCACAAACACCACGATTGATGTGTGACTTTGCTTTGTCTTGGATAAGGATGTGATGAGATCTGAACTCACATGTTCCAATCAAGCAGATGAGATGGGAAGTGGTTGAAGGAGTCCACTCAATTTCTAGCTGTTAGCCTTGTTGCATTGGTAGCTCTCACAAGATCAAACAAACTTTTGAACATCTCATGCCATGTTGGACCACCACCATTGGCATTATAAGATATCCAAGGTCTTGTCCACACCTATGTGACCAGCAATTGGTAAGTCATGGGTTTCTTGAAGGCACACAAGTTGTAGATCATTCTCAGTTGGAACAAAGATCTGTTTCTCCTAGAATAGAAGGATTTCTTTTGAAAGAGAAGGCATTGTATTCCTTGTCATGTGCAACAAGACAACCTTGTACCATCTAAAAAAAGGATCTTGTTGTAAAGCGGTCCTAAACTCAATTTGGGCCTTGGAGTTGATTGACATTATAATTGCCACTATGATGAGAGGAAGAGACTTCACATAAGGTCATTATGATAGGGCATTGGGGATGACATGTAACCTACTAAGTTTATACTCAAGTTTGAGGTCAAAAAATTATAGTTGTTCCTCCCATCGATGATGTTGACTCTTTATGTGTTCCAAATGTAATGTCTTCAATGAGGGACCCTTGCTGTAGACATTACATTAGTGATTGGTTTGCTTGATCACTTGGTTCCCCAAGAGATAATGTCTTCATACCTTGGTGGCATATACTATTGCTAGTTTTTCTTGATCTTGAGCAGATCTTGATTTTTGTGGTGTTTAGTTAGTAAGACACAAAGGCAATGAGATGTAATCCATCTAGGAATTCTTGTTGCAACACAACTCCAATTGCAAAGTTAGAAGTATCAAAATCAATCACACAAGGTAGTTGAGTGTCATATGGTTGAAGAATAGATCTTGAAGACACCATTTGTTTCAGCTTCTAGAATGCTTCTTTGTGCTTGGTGGTCCACTAAGTTCTTCCCTAAGAGGTCTATCAATGGGGTGACCACAGAAGTATAGTAATGGATGAACGGTTAGAAAAAACTTATCAATCCACTAAATGCCCATACTTTTATAACATCCCTTAGAGTAGGCCAATCAGTAATGGCCTTGATTTTCTCCCCTTCCATCTTGATCTCCTTTGATGAGATCTTATGACCAAAGAAGGTAATTTCCTTTTGCCAAAGACACACTTTGACTTCTTGCGATAAAACTTTCACTAACATAGTCGTCTTAGTACTTCTTGCACGTGATTTGCATATTCTACCTCTATCTTGCTATACATTAAAGTATCATCCAAGAACACCACCACATACTGATCCAATAGTCTATCCAAAACCCAATGCATCTGATCCCATGAAGACTATTGGAGCATTAATGAGCCCATAAGGGAGAACTCTCCACTCAAAATGCCCATACCTTGTGCAAAAGGTAGTCTTTTTCACGTCTTCTTTGTTAATGGGAATTTTCCAATAGCCACTTCAAAGATCCAACTTGGAGAAGTATTGTGCTCCACTTAATTGATCAAGCAAGTCATCAATTTGAGGTAAGGGATATGCATTCTTCACTATTTTTTTGTTGAGACCATAGTAATCAGTATAGAAATGAAGTCTTCCATCCTTCTTTGGCACAAATAGTATTGGTGCTCCCCAAGGAGATGTACTATGTCATATGAAATCCTTCTCCAACAACTTTGTTAATGTTGTTTGAAGCTCATCCAACTTCTTTGGTGAGAGTCAATACATTGGTCTACGCATTGAAAGTACTTCTTAGCAATACTCAATCTTCAAGGGCATGCCATGATTGGAGTGCAATCCTTTTGGCAGATCATCCAAAAAAAACCTACAAACTCCTAAACTATTTGATTAACCAATGCTTGATGAGGCTTCTAGCACTCTTGAAATTTTCCATGTACAATTGGCTTGATCCACACCACAAAAATAGGTTTATCTTCCTCCAAAGCTTGCTCTATGGCTACTTATTGACAAACTTCTCATCTTGGGACTGACTACTTTTATGTGTCTTACTCAAAGGTGCCAAACAAACTAATTGGTAATTCTTACCTTGGTGTTGTACTTGAATTTATCAGTGGGTCCAATCAAATTGAATCTTTTGACATTCAAGCCAAGGAAAACCTAGAATGATATCATAATATAGAGGTGCTACTACAAATCTCATACACTCCACATACTTATTTCTAATGTTGAATGTAACAAGATGTGAGATACAAAATGCAAACCCTTTTCTACCATCCGCCATCATCAATCTACTTCCACTTATTGGCTTGGAAAGAATACTTAATTCCAAAGGAATACCTAATTCCTTTGCTAATTGCATGGACATGCAATTTGTTGAATTTTGAAAATCTACCAAAATCTTACAACCACGATCAGATATCATACCTTGTAAATGAAGCAAACTTGCATAGACCAAGTCTTCAATTCCATTACAACTAATCAAACTCTCAATATGCGGCTTGAAATCTCCTATTGGGATTCCTCATTTCCCTTATCATTTTGCTCTACAAACTCCATCAGGGTGATTTTTCAAGTCTTCCATTCTTGAGTGGACATTGAGCAATATGATATCCAATTTGGCAACAATAAAAGCAACTACCATTTTATCATAATCTTTCTCTATCTATAGTGCCAAGTAGTCTTTGTTAGATATCATCAATCTCTATTGGTGTCAGCTCCTCCACCCGTGTATGGGTAGGTTCTATGGAGGTCAAGGTCAAGACCAAGTTATTGCAACTAAGGAATCAAAGCGCTTAGCCAACTACATGGTTTCTTCCAAGTGTTTTTGCTCTTGCATAGTCACCTCTAATTTGGTTTGTGACTTCAACCCCCTCACAAATCAATCCAAAGTTTCACTTTCTAGTATATCGGGAATTTGCATGATAGTGTTCTAGAATTATGTGATGTAGTTTCTTAAAGAGCCAATCTCCTTCAACTCTGCCAACCTATCTCGTGCAGCTTGTGTGGCATTTATAGCTTAGAATCAATCAATTATTGCACTCTTGAATTCTCCCCATGTTAAGATGTCAAGCAACAAATTACCATTCACCTCGCTCCACTTGAAACTGCCACTATAGCTTTGCTACTCCATCTAATTGGTTGGAAGCCAAGAGAATCTATTTTTGTTCATCTTGAAGATTTGTAGCTTCAAAATAAAATTTGTAGTCAAACACAAAATTCTCCATTGCACTTGGAGATTTTTTACCTTCAAATACCTTGGGCTTTGAAAATTGGATTTGCTCTTCTCCTTTTCAAAATAGTGCTCTCTATACATGCTCTTGTCATTGATGATCTTGTTATTTGAACAATCGAGTAAGGTGCTCAACTTGTTGCTACATGTCAATGATAACCTCATGCATTGTCTCCATGACAACTACTCTATCAAACTATCTATAGTTGATCTAAGTTAACACGTCCACCGTTCTCCATAAGTTACAATTAGAAGTATCAAGAGTTTTTCAGACAAGGTGATCACATTCAAAACAAACTGCCCAAAGCATGAGATGATGAACTGAGTGAAATGATGCTTGGATAGTACATGGACACAAAAATCCTAATGTTTTAGTGGAAATAGATTTGGTGGTCCATAAATTCCATCCATCCCATTCCTCCTTTGATAACAATGTAAAAAACTGAGACCAAGGAGAGGAATTAGAAAATGGAAGATCAAAGTGAAAGACCATATTGGGACTCTTGAATGAGAAAAACTTTGAATGCCTAGCATGAGCTTGGGCTTTGATATTTTTAAAGAAGCATACAAGACTCTTGAGAAGCTTCTCAGCTTCCTCAAAGCCATTTTCTTAGAGAGTGCAAGTCAAGCTAACCAAGACGCTTCTCAAGAAGTTTCCTCCTAGAAGCCACCTACTTGGCATGCAAGCTAAGCTAGACAAGAAGCTTCCTCTTATAAGTCACCACTTTGCATACACATTTTCCAATATTTAGAAGGTACCAAGTAGCTTCTTACATGCTTCTAGAATATTCAAGGCTAAGTTGGTCTATTTGCTACTTTGTTAGTCTTGACTAACTTGTTGGTGAATTCCATATTGTTACATTGGTCGAGGATATTCTCCATGTGGATGACCTCCCTTTACTAAGAGATTTGTATGTGGCATTTGGTATACTCTCCTCTAGTATTGCACTTTGACCAACTTACCTTCTCTACATGTTCCCCTTTTGTAATACAAGAAGCTATATATATATTATCTAGGTGTGAAAATTAGCTTAGTAATATCTAGAAGGACGTAATGTACAATGGGCTAGGTAGATCAGACAGAGGTGTCACCAAAAGAGTATTTCTACTGATAGAGAAGAAACCAAAAATAGCCTAAAAAAATTGAAGCCATTTTCAGAGGCCTAAATGGATGAATTAGGCCTCAAAAATGGGGATTATTCCCCCCTTAGGAGAAATAACGCTTTCTTTCTCCCCTTATGATTTGTCTTGTCGAGAGCTTTCCAATGGTACCTTACCCATGCAATTCTGAGCTTCCTACAAGAAGATTCCCTAAAGATTCCCTTTGGTCAAACCCCAAAACCAACTAGATAGGACAAGGACTGACATGTCACCCATCCAAACAACTAATCCAAGGATAGAGCCTGCTAATAGGTCACCAATCCATATATCTGATCCCAAAGGTGGAGCTTCCTTTGAGTGGATCCTCTTTGCTATATAATAAGAGAAGGTGCTCCTTTGGGGCATCTGAGGATTGAACATGAAATTTATGTTTTCTCTCTTGAAGAGTTCTCTTGTCCTTGGAGTATTATAATGGTATCAAAGCAAGTGTTTTAATCCAAGAGAGTGTATCATTCCTCTCAGAAGAGCACGAGCTACTGAAATTGAGTCATTTGAGGTGGAGAACATTGTGCAATTGATAGACTTGGGAAGGGCTTTAGAGAGCGGATGGGATGGATGCACCAGAAGGACAATTTCTTGCACTTGCTTCCCATTCTTAAATCCATTACACATCAATATTATGTGCATCCAATGTGAGCAAATGAATGTATCACTAGTTTATGACTTTGGAGAAAAATTCATGGATAGAGTGATGAATTCACCAAACCCGGTGATTCTATCTGTGGTGGTATACAACAAAGAGTGGGATTTGACAATCTACATTCTATTATAATATTATGGATCTGAATGTATTGAATCCTCACCCTTTCAACACACAAGTAGAAATCCGTTATGTAGTTAGACCAAAAGTGATGTTTAGGGAATTTGTAGTTTGCAATTTTGGTGAGGAATATTATCAACAAGTGATGGCCTCTAAGGTCCCAATGGTAGTCACCATAGTTTTTTCACCCTCCCAAGTGATCATTCTAACCCTTTATTGAAGTAGGAAGTAGCAAGTGAACATTGATTGTGTGTAAGAATCATGGATCCGCAATTGTAGGAGTTGATGCAAGGAATGCAGGGGATGTTGAACGAGTTTCAAGAAATCAAAATCACCATGGAGGAATTGCAAAATCAAGTACGTGTTGTCAAGAGAATCAAGTAATGCAAGAAAGAGAGCCGTCTCAACAACAAGCACCAACAATCACCGATGAAGGAGGTGAAGCGATAAACATCGATGCAAAACTATCAAGCCGTGACACACTATTTTGGTGGACCAGTAACTATGGAATTGGGCAACATTTGGTTTTTAGACAAAGGAGCAAGACCTCTCCAGGGAGAATGGGGATGGTTTCGGGCTATTTTTTTGGCCTCCAGAGTGCACCGGGCACTTGGCTGCTTGTGCTCAACTTGTCTTTATTGTAGTCAATTTAGAGTTTCTCATAGACCGTCATTCTCTTCCTATTCTCGGTGTGTTGGAAATCTCAACTCTGTAAGAATTTGGGGTTTTCTTTGTTTCTTGAGGTAAGGTTTCTCAAGGGTTTGTGTTTGTTCTCGGCCTTCATAGAACTGGCTAGCTCACGCGGTTTCAGCTATGGTTTTAGATCCGACAGTTCCTAGAAATGGCTGGGAATTTTACAAACAACAAATAGTTTCTATTCAGGCTCAACCCGGCACCCAGACTACTGAATCAAACCATTCATATAGATGGACTGAGAGCTCCTAAAATGGAGCTTCCTTGACACTAGTCATAGCTCAAACACAACACCGTCTCAAGATTTGTCATTCATAAAATTTCAGCTGCAAGGTTCATAAGTTTGGACAAGCCATCCAACTCCAGTTCATACATTGTTTGTACTAACTTATGATAGAAAATCATTTCAGGTGGCGCTTTTCACACACACTCTATCCAACAACAGTAAAGACAACTCACCCTCCGGACCTCTTCCTTCACCTTCCAACAGCACTCCCATCAATGCCTCCTTGCAAAGGTTTCTATTCTCAGCCAAAGTTCCTTCCATGAAACGCACTCAGCTCTCCTGTTAAAAATTCCTTTCTGTCCAGCACTCTCTCTCCTGCATAGTCCTTCATTTTCTTGAGAAGAAACACTTTTTTCCCTGCACTCTCAAGCCCTCTACTTTCCTGTGAAAATTTCCTTTCTGTTCTGTAACACCCATTTGTGCATGTGTGTGGTATTGTGATATTTAGCTTGGTATTACAAGTACTTAAGAGATATCATTTATAGAGATAAAAGATGGTTCTATATTATTCATGGTTAGCTAAATTTAGTCATAGCTAAGATAGAGGGGACTTTACTTTAGAGGAAGTAGAAAAGATGAGCACCACTATTTTGGATTTTAGTGTGTTGACTTGGTATTATTCCTAGGTGTTTGGCTTTGAGGAAAGAGTTGAGAACTCTTGGGCCCACAAGCCTTTTTGTTTTGGATTCTTCTTTAGTCCAAGGATAGCCCATGTGAAGGAATCCTTGACTTAGTGGTTGGGTCAAGATAAGACCACATGCTTAGGGGAATATGCTCATGTGAATGGATATTCCTTTCTACTTTTTTACTTTACTTGACTTTTAGTCTAGTATCTTGAGTTACTACGGTAATTAGTAACTTTGGTATGTAACTATTTCACAAGTATATAAACAAGGGGTGAGGAGGTACTCATCATCCTTTCATTTGCAACTATTCCTCTCTCATTGAGTTCTCTAGTGATCAATGTCTTGAGTCTTGGAGTGTTAGCCTTGGAGGAGTATGATGGAGTTGGGGTTCCTTGCCTTCTTAGTCCATGGTGCGCTACTATAATAACCATCAGAGGTTCATCCTGAGTGAGAGACAGGCCGGCTCACAGTTCAACCCTCTCTCTCCTGCAAAGTCCTTCACTCTCTTGAGAAGAAACACTTTCTGCCTTGCACTCTCAAGCCCTCACATTCCTATGAAAATTTCATTTCTGTCCCGCCCTCTCTTTCCTGCACAGTCATTCATTCCTTTGAGAAGAAACACTTTCTGCCCTGCTCTCTCAAGCCCTAACAGTCCTGCAAAAATTTCTCTTCTGTCCAAGCAGTTACTCTCCTGCACATCCCTCATTCCTTTGAGAAGAAAACTTTTTCTTGCCCTGCTCTCTCAAACCCTCTTCTTTCTTGCAAAAATTTCCTTTCTGTCCAGCCCCCCTCTCTTGCATAGTCCTCCATTTTCTTGAGAAGAAACACTTTCTGCCCTGCACTCTCAAGCCCTTTGCTTTCCTGCAAAAATTTCCCTTCTGTCCCAGCACTTACTCTCCTTCACATGCTCCATTCCTTTGAGAAGAAAACCCTCTCTCTTGCCCTGCTGTCTCAAGCCCTATGCTTTCCTGCAAAAATTTCCTTTCTGTCCAACACTCTCTCTCATGCATAGTCCTCCTGTCAAACTCAAAAATTCACTCCTCCTGTCCAAACTTGCACTCCATTCCTACGGGAAAACCCTACTTGCCTTCTCCTGCACAGCCCTCCTGTCCAACTTGAAATTCACTCCTCCTATCCAAGCTTGCACCCCATTCCTACGGGAAACTTACTTGCCTTCTCTTGCACAACACTCCTGTCCAACTCAAAAATTCACTCCTCTTCTCCAAGCTTGCACTCCATTCCTACGGGAAACTTACTTGCCTTCTCCTGCACAACCCTCCTATCCAACTCGATAATTCACTCCTCTTGTCCAAGCTTGCACTCCATTTGTGCAGGAAACTTACTTGCCTTCTCTTGCACAGTACTCCTGTCCAACTCAAAAATTTACTCTTTATGTCCAAGCTTGCACTCCATTCTTGCAGGAAAACCCTACTTGCTTTCTCTCCTGCTCAGACCACCTGTCCAACTCAAAAATCTCCTTTTTTTACTGTCTTTCCCTGCCTTCCCAAAAGTCCCTTCCAAAATTCCCTTCACAGACCAAAACTCCCAACCAACATTTTCATGAAATTCCCAAAAAGGGTTCTTTTGCTCAAATGGCACTAGACAAAATACTCTCTCCATATTAAATTGCTCAAATGACACTAAATAAAATTCCCAAGATTCTAGTTCCATAAACTAGTCATGTGTAGGTAGATCACAAAGTTGAGCTCCAAGTGTCGTGTAACACAAAGAAACTTTCAATATTAAGTATTACAAAGGGAAACTCTTGAGCTCACCAAATAGCACCAACTCTCTGAATCAATTTCCCAACGACAATGGGTCAAAGAAAGGAGAGAAAGAGTCTCACAAGGAGAAGGGGCTTGAGCAAAACAACAATGATATTACAATTGTAGCAAAATTGGGTACATAGCCATCAATTGTCATGTTGGTCATCTTAAAGGCCCTTGGCCTCCATACAAGTGACCTTTGAACCACATGGAAAGACAAATTGAAGAGGAAGATATGGAAACCGCTTTGGAAAACAAAGATTGCTAGTAAATGTACCTTGTGGCCTTACTAGCTTGGTGAAGAAGAGTAAAAGCGGGAGGAGGAAGAGGAGGAGTGTGCAAAGGAGGAAGATAAATGCACAATTAATTGTTGCAAATGGAGTGCTAAAAGACAAACTGGTGAGAGTGCTGATAGACCCTTGGGCAATAGAGAATTTCTTGTCTTGCTCTATTGCAATAAGGTTGGGGATGAAACTAAAGAAGGATGAGAAGGACAAAGTAGAGTTACCTAATGGTTAGATAGAGAGGATTGAGTTGTTACCTAAAAAGGTAATATTCTCTATAGGAGGGTATTGAGAAGCAATCAAGTGGCGAGTGATACAACTAGCTCGTTATGATGCAATCTTAGGTATGTTGTGGATGGAGCACCACAACCCCATAGTGGATTGGAGAAGGAAAGTAGTGAAAACTAGTCACTGGAAGATCTTTGGGATTAAAGGAATATCAAAAAGGCAAGAGTTACCTCTATATGTCATAAGGACCACATCTATTGGTAAGACAAATAAATGTTTCATGGGTTTAATAAGAGGTGGTTAATGAGTTCCAAGATGTCTTTCTGGATGAATTACCCGCAATTTTACCACCAAAAAGGAGAATAGATCATAAAATTGAGATACTTCATGGGAAGACACCTCCTTGTAAGACCCCATGTCGACTATCACCTCACAAGTTGGAGGAGTGTAAGGCTCAAATTGAGGATATATTGCATAAGGGGTTTATCTAACCCAACGTATCACTATATGGGGCTCCTATATTGTTTGTGAAGAAGAAGGAAGGAACAATACGCATGTGCATTGACTATTGGGGACTAAATCAACAAATAGTGAAGAAAAAATATCCATAACCTTGCATGGATGACTTGTTTGATCAAATCAATGAGGCAAGGCACTTCACCAAACTTGCTTTGCGGAGTGGTTACAACCAAATCAGGATTGTGGAAGAAGATATACACAAAATGGACTTTCAAACAAGGTATGGTCACTTTGAGTACTTGGTGATATCATTTGGCCTCACCAACACTCCAACCTCTTTCATGAGTTTGATGAATGACATATTTCATTTATACTAGGATAAACATGTTTTCATTTTTCTTGATGATATCTTAGTATACAGTAGGACGCTGATAGAGCACAAGCAACATTTGGGAGAAGTCCTCCAGATTCTACAATAGAATCAATTGTATGTCAAAATCTCAAAGCGCAAGTTTGGAAAATCTAAAATAGACTACTTAGGGCATAGAGTAAGTGTGGAGGGTATCCAAGTGTTAATAGATAAAATAAAGGTCATTCAAAAATGGAGTACTCCAAAAGATCAGACTCAACTCAAGAGTTTCTTGGGATTAATGGGGTTTTATTGTTGATTTTTCAAGGATTCTCAAAGACTGCACAACCCCTAATAGCACTATTGGGCAAGGGAAAGAGGTGGATATGGAGAATTGCACAAGAATTGGCTTTTTAGGAGTTGAAATATGCATTACTACATGCACCAATCTTGAAATTGTATGACCCAAAACGTCCAATCAAGATAACTACAGATGCATCAGGTGTAGCAATAGTAGAAGTCATACAACAAGAATGGCAGGATGGATGGCACCTAATTGCGTATTTCTCTTGTAAGTTGCTATTGGTAGAATGCAACTATCACACCACCAAACAAGAAGAGTTGGCCATTGTCCTTGCAACCAACCATTGGAAGCACTATTTGGGTGAGAAGCATTTGTGGTAGAGACAAACCACAAACCTGTAGTCTACCTTGAGACACAAAAGGATCTTTCTTGTCAATAGATTCAGTGGGCAAAATGGAAACAAAAATTCAACATGACAATCAAATATGTGGAAGGCAAGAAGCAACTTGTAGATGCATTCAGCCAAATGCTGATGGTAAACAATTTGGTGAAGGAAATCAAGATGAACCCTGACTTCTAGCCCAAGATTCTTATTGCTACAAAAATTGACCCACAGATTGTACATGTTCAATCATCTAAAGGCATCACCAACACCCAAGGACTCACCTTCCTTGATGGTAGGTTATGGATCCCCAATGATACGGATCTAAGAACTACCATCCTAGTAGATTGTCATGATTTTGCCATTGTAGGTCATATTGGAATGGACAAGACCTTAGAGGCAGTCAAACACCATTTCTATCGGCCCAAGATGAGCAACGATGTGATAGAATATGTTTGGAGTTGCTTACTTTATCAACAAAATAAGGGTTCTAATCAAGCCCCCACAGTACTCCTCCAACCTCTCGCCACTCCTACACAATGTTGGGAGCAGGTAAGCATGGATTTGGTTTGTGAATTGCCCAAAACCACCTCAGGGTTGATTCCATTGTAAGTCTTTGTCAACCAACTCAGCAAAATGATTCATGTACATCCTACCACCAAGGATGTGACTACCCCGCAACTAACTCATTTGTACTTAGATGCAGTCTTTTCCCATCAAGGCTTGTCTCAAGTGCTCATAAAAAATAGAGGCACTCAATTCACTAGTTTGTTTTGGAAAACACTCTCTGGATCTTCAAAACCAAATTGGCTATGTCCACAACATACCATCTACAAACTAATAGACAAATAGAGAGGGAAAATCACACTATTGAGGACATGCTTTGGGGCTTTACTTTGGATGAGCCAAAGAGTTGAAACACCTTACTCCCATTAGTGATATTTTCTTACAACAATTTGGTGAATGCCTCCACACAAGTCACACCATTCTTCCTCATGTATGGAGAGCATCCTTTCACACCTTCAAACTTGATGAAGGTCCATCCGGTGGTTACCAAGGTTGACCTTGTCAACACTTTTGTGTCTAGAATCCAACAAGGGGTAGAGCACACCAAGCACAGGTTGCAGATCACTCAAAATCGGCAAAAGCAATACACAGATGCACATTGCCAACACATGGAATTCAATGTAGGTGACCAAGTCTAACTGTCAACCACCAATCTCAAGTTAGGTGGTCCTCATAAGCTCAGACTTTGTTTTATTGGACCTTTCACCATCCTTCATTGCATCGACGCCGTGGCCTATCACCTCGAGCTACCGCCACATATGAAGATCCATTCGGTGTTTCATGTTTCCTTATTACTTCAATATGCTCCCTGGCCGCCCCGCTTCTCTTCTATCCAAGAAATTTGACCTTGTCCAAACCTAGTTGATGAGGTGGAGGAGTATGAGGTCAAACGTATTCTTCATAAATGCATCCGTGGTACTCGCCATCCGCATGTGGAATATCTAGTCTAGTGGAAAAGGTACCCACTATACAAGGCAACATGGGAGCCAGTAGCCAACTTACCAATGCACCAATGTTAGTTCAATCTTTTGAGCAACAACTTTGCAACGAGGACGTTGCGTTGAAAAGGGAGGAGGTTTGTAATACAAGCAACTATACATGTTATCTAGAGGTGAAAATTGACTTGGTAACATCTAGAAGGACGTTATGTACAATGGGATAGGTAGATCAGACAGAGGTGTCACTAAAAGAGTACTTTTTCTAATAGGGTAGAAGCCAAAAATAGCCTAAAAACTTTAAAGCCATTTTTGGAGGCCTAAATGGATGAATTAGGCCTCGAAAATGAAATAAGCCTTTCAATAAAATAAAGTCTTGCCTTCCCCACCCACCCCCCCTCCCTCCCTCCCCCCCCCCCCCCACCCCCACCCTCACCCTAACCCTATGATGCATCTCATCGAGAGCTTTCCAACAGTACCTTACCCATGCAATTTTGAGCTTCCTACAAGAAGATTGCTTAAAGATTCCTTTGGTCAAACCTATTTGACCAACTAGATAGGACAAGGACTGACATGTCACCCATCCAAAAAACTAATCCAAGGATGGAGCTCATTGATAGGTCACCAATCCATGTATCTGATCCAAGGGTGGAGCTTCCTTTGAGGGGATCCTATTTGCTATATAATAAAGAGAAGGTGCTCCTTTGGTGCATCGGATGATTGAGTGTGAAATTTGTGTTTTTTCTCTCTTGAAGAGTTCTCTTGTCCTCAAAGATTTGGCACATAGATAGATATCTCTACCTATCTCGTGCAAAGGGGTAGGGGTAGGCCTATTATCAATGGAGGAGATGGCACTTATAGCATTTTTGGGTCGTTGGGCTCTCTTGTCACCGCTACTTTCCTCTCATTTTGTAGTTGTTGATAGGCCAATTTTAGAGACATATGTGGCCTAGGTGGAGAAGGGATTCTTTTCTCTCCAAGTGTTATTGTGGCAAACAAGAGATGGTCTAACTCCACAGGCACAAGAGGACTTTCCATCCTTTGCTTCAATATTGTCAAATTGGACTAGAGGTTTATAGTCTTCCTTGATGGAGCGGTAGTGTTAGCATATGCTACATTCTCTCTTAGTTGACTCGCCCATTCCTCGAGCCACTTAATTACATCTTTGATCTTGCTTTGGCAAGGGTGTGGGCTCTTGGATCCTAGCTTGACCATGCATTAAGGCATTCCGACTTGCACCAACCACCTTCTCTACAATGATGAGATTCCGCCTAGGTTTGGTCCACTTATATGCATATTCATTACTCACTTGTGAGTGTGGTTCTACACTAGATGTAGCCACAGTCCATATGATACAATGTCCTTTTGGGGGACACATGATAGCTACTCATGATGCCATTAGAGATATAATGTTTGTTGTAGCACAAGAGAACTGATACTTTGTTTGAGGGAGCATTCATATGCTTTGAAAGTGATATGTGTCATAGCAAACTTATACTTGGTCCGAGATGATCATGTGGCAATGGCGGATGTTGTGGTTACAAATCCTACGCGTGATGCATATTTGGAGGGAGTCATTACTCATCCTCTTGGATAGGCGGTGAACAAAGTAGCAACACACAAGGTCTCCAAGTATATGGGTATGCAACAAGGTCACCTCTTTGTTCCTCTTGCCTTGGAGTTTTATGGAGCAATGGACACGGCATTTGACACATTTGTCAAGGAGTGTGTGAGAGCTTATAATATTAGACATCCAGGGTACCCTTGTCATTCTCATACTTTGTAGCATATTTTCGACGCCGTGTGTCCATTGCTCTACAGAGAGCATCGGCTAATGCAATCCATAAGAGAGCAATCACACTAGGTGATGCTTCTTTGGATGCTCCAATAGTTGTTAGTTGTTGGACTGTACTACTTGCATAGCACAGATATCTTAGGTGTGGTAGTGCAGATTTCTCATATCTATTCTATTGGGGCCTAGGCCATTTTACCTCTTTTGTCCCTCCCTCGTAAGACTTGATGGGGTCTTCCCATCCTTCATGTGTTCTCAGTGTGTTCTCCTTGGTCGCCTTTCACCTTCTATTAAGGAGTTAAGTTTATTTTTGCTTCTCCTTCTCTTATGAGGATAAGGACAAATGCTTCTAAGGAATCTTTGCAACGCGTGGCATGAAACTACACTTAAAAATAATCCCACATAAACAAATGAGAAGGAGTAGCAGATGCAGGATCATCTTTGGTTGAATTAATACATCCAGATTCCAGAATTGATGAGGATGATTTTCAGTTACATGTGAAGACGGAAATCACACCCCGTTATTTAGCCTCTCAGAGGTAATTAGTCTTTGGAAAAAAGGACGCCAGAGGGACATTCCCTTATCGTAAACAACTTTCAAGTAAAGGTCAAATGTTCGTGATCTAACGCTGTGAAGTAGTTTCATAATGATAAAATGGGAAAAATGCATCAATTGTATGGTTCAGTTAGCACTTTAAAGTCTTGACTTAACTTTCAGCGGTCCGTTCTTCTCTAAGTTTGCCAACATGAGGAATGTTATTCAATCAAGTAAAACCATTTTAAAAAATCCACCACTTGATGATGAATATAAACGCATGAACTAAAATGGACAAGAAAGCAAGAGAAGCATCACTACGACTCTCTTTTGCTCACTTGAGAGTTATCTGTGCTGGGTTTCTTTTATCTTCCACATCTTTCTTGAAACTGGCCGTAGGGAATACATAAAGAGGGAGAGGAGAAAATCTACTTAATCTCAGAAAGAAATGATCTGTGTCCCAAATCATATATTAGAATGTTCAGCAGATAAAGAAAATTATCTGCTGGTTATGGAAACCTGAATTTTCCATGCCAGAAGTTTCCCGTTGTATTACTGTCTTGGGCTTTGATCCCAAGTGGGTACCGGTCGATTCAAACGATCACTTTTCTCAAACAAGTTTTGTCGCGGAAGAGATTTCAGGTCTTCCTGATCTTAACTTCGGAAACGAAGAAGAGAGCAACAAAAACTTAGAACTAATGTAAACAAATTGAAGTCGGAGAAAACCTTTGGTGCCTATAGGAGAACGAGGATGATGACGGAAATCTTTTTCGTCTTCCGAAGCGATGGGCTCTCACATGTAAGATGTCCCACCATCTGACCATGTTGAAGCTCAACGCACTGCCAATCTCGATCTGCGCCGTCCAGAGGCATGAACTTCCAGCATATTATAATGTGTTGCCCCTTCTCGTGGAGCTTTAATTGGAGAGAGAAAGAGAGGGCAGCTCTTGTGGGTCTGTTCTGTGGGTTGACAGTGTGCAGTGGGACACTATGCAGGCAGACATGCAGGGCAGTGCAGTGATGATGACGATCATGGAGAACGAGCCCGAGGCCCCAAGCAAAGGAAAGGGATTGGATTGGATTGGAGTGCATATTTCTCTCATCTAATTATTTCCCCCTCACGGACCTCCCATTCCACCATAGACAATGCAAATGGCGTTAGTGCTAAGAGTACAATAGTGTTGTGGTGGTGTTCTACCATCCATCCTACTGTTCACAATATATTTTATATGATTGTATCCCACCCAATGGAGACGAAATTCGTTAAAAGACAACAACTACCAATGACATATTCTCTACTCGATATTCAGTCCTGACTGGACTGTCAAGATAATCTCTCTTTCCTATTCAATACCTGACTAGACCAAACAGTTGGTGTGGTACTGTGGCTCTACGCTTGTTGTTGCTCTATGGAATTTGTGGCGGTAGCTCCTGCTGCAGGTCTCCGGTTTGTGTGGTGTCTAAACGTAAGGCTCTGTAAGGCTCTTCTGAGTGTGAATCAGCCTCTGAAGCGTGAAAGATGGAGAAGTATCGATATCGATATTGGAGTATTTGGTATTTGACTATTCCTGAGATTATCCTTTCACTATATTTTTTCTTTCACTTTGATGGGGTCTTCCCATCCTTCATGTGTTCTCTGTGGTCGCCTTTCCCTTCTTTCACTACAACGATATGGTATTTGTTCGACTCCTCTTTCCAGTGTCACATTTGCAACAAAAGTAGGACGACCGCGTAGAAAAAATGAAGGATGGGAAGACCCCGTCAAGCCGTACAAGGGAGAGATGAAAAAGGTAAAATGGGGCGAAAGGAGGGTAAGAGAGGCCAACTGGGTGGAATATTCAGGTGGTGGTGGTGGGGATGATGTAATTTACCACCAGCAAGAGAGGGGAGGGAGGATTGAGAATCCTATGGTCTATTGCTACTGCGACATTACTGCACTGGGCTGGTCTCGTTGATCTAATCGAATCAAACAAACCTCACCACCTCACACACCGCACCAACGCCCACAAACATATAACCTATGTAAGCCAAATCCACCCCACCAGCACGAACACATGAGAAAGAGAACAGAGAGAGTTGGGTGCCACTTTGTGACACATAACGGAATTCAACTCATCACCCTTTTACATGAAGAAACCGTTGGGAATAAAACCTTCCACTTGCGGCATCACCAGGCATCTTACGATATTGTACAACAATATAGGTGTGTGTGTGCTTGTCTGCCAGTGTAATGCCATCTCCTTTTTGCTGGACCGTATCCGGCCAGGCTCTTTTGCGCCAACTAACACACTTGACCGTTTGTTTCTCTCCCGAGGCCTCATAAGGCGTGCATGTGCTTGTATTATGCCAACGGCGCTATCTTGCTGTGAGTGCATTCTCCTCCAACCTCGATTTCGCCGTCAACGAACAGCATTAAGCCAAAGTCCTCAACGACTCTTCTCCCCGGTACTGTACATTCTTATATATTCATTTCCCCGCTCAAGGCGTGAACTTATCCGATTACCTTAATGGGTTGAGATTACACTCTCCTGACCTGTTGATACGTTTATCAACCACAATCATAAGTTGTATCCATCATCCCGCTTTCACTACCACGGATTCATCTATTCTCTTCTATAAATCCCCATCATCTTGAAGATATGGATTACATCATAGTTATACGATATACTCCTTGGTCTTGAGGGGAAGGATTTCCGCCCATGGATTGAATTGGATTTAATGGCACAAGTGGTCAGGTAACATAACCTAGACAGAGACCAGACGGATCCATTCCCCTGACTAGGGCATCCATGACATAAACCACCTGAATTAAGCATTGAATACTGCAGTAGCTCCACAGGCGTCCTTCACACGTGAGTGGATAACTTA
This sequence comes from Lunularia cruciata, assembly GCA_948567375.1. Taxonomy (NCBI): domain Eukaryota; kingdom Viridiplantae; phylum Streptophyta; class Marchantiopsida; order Lunulariales; family Lunulariaceae; genus Lunularia; species Lunularia cruciata. Next base: position 48,468,219 of record OX419756.1, on the reverse strand, counting down.
CGTTGTCCCCCGTCTTGCGCTCCTCCTGGTTATCCTGCTTTAGACGTCGCACTACAGTACCAGAAGCAACTTAATTAGCAGTCAGATCTCATGGATCTCGTCTTCTTCTTCACTGTTAGAGAGGATCGTCAGGTAACCCCCAAGGTGGAAGGAATGAACTAACGGCCCCGATGATGTTCTCGGGGAAGGAAATCCGGTATAGAATAGGAATAGGGAGGGGAGAGAAAAGAAAAAGTTCCTTGGTGACAGTGACTGATCATTTTATGATGAGGTGCAGGCGAGAGGAGTCAGCTTTATTTGGCGAAAATCTTAGGATTCTCATGAGCTCAACCTGTGGTTGGATTGACGTACGAGAGGTTTCGTCCAGATGGTCCATCGATCTCAAAGTCCAGTCATCACGAACTGTAGCTCACAACCTCCGTTGGAATCCAATGATGGGAAGATTTAGCAATGTGGTTCTGCGACGTCCTATACGGACTACTGTATTTACTTCTCGATGAATTTCCCGATCGTTCCCTTCATACGAGCAGTTAAATTGCTGGTGACTTGGGGCAAACCGAGAAATACAGTATTGTATACTCCCAGATGGAACTCAGGCAGGCAGGGCAGGGCATGGGACGGTAGTAGTGGTGGTACTGAGATTCTTTTTCTTCCCCAAGGTCATTTACAGTAGTACTAACCCCTATTGCATGAATCGTGGCAACTTACAGAGTCTATGATCCAACGACAACGCCTCTTTTTCGCTCGCCCTCGTTATGTGCCTGAAGTGGGTTGCCGGTTCATCCCCTACCTTTGCAACAAATACGTTGCGGCGATCAATGTCCTGTATTTTACGCAAGGCCGACGGACGACGGGTTCAACTCTCCTGCACTCACTCGGGTGTATCTATCTATCTATTGTAGCGTGGAATGATGGAGGGTTGTTGGAAGTACGTACACGATCGTATTTTCAGCCGTGCGGATGATGAGCTCTCTCTGGCACACACAACAGTAACGAAGTTAAAGTAGGAAAGGAAAGAAGGAAACCATCGATTGGATAGAAGGTTAAAATAAACAGTCAGTAGTGTAGTCGCCGTCGTACGTCCGATTGAGAACCCAGTACGTACGTCAGTTCTGAGCAGACGAGAGGAACCTAAACTTGAAGCAATTCCATTGGTGCAGACAGGAAGGGCGAGAGAGATGCGATGAATCAACAAGTCAACAACAACACCATCTGCTCCGTCATTTCTTACAGACATCTGTAGCTCAATGTGCTGCAATGGTTCAATCGCAGCTGGTCATGACGCGCATTAAGGGTGCCGTGATAAAAGAGAGGAAGGGCAGCGAAGGAAGCGGCAGCGCCCTTTCACCCTCTCCCCTTTCTGCTCTTGTTGTTGTGTTGACTTACGATTATACTACAACGAATTCCAGATCTGATCGATGCTCCATTCTGCGAGCGAGCTCAACGGAGCTAAACCCCGCCTCGGAAAGGCAAGCGATATCGATGCCGCTGCTTGAGATCATGCCCACTGTGTATATATCGCCGGCGGCACCAGACTGGGACAATAATCTCGAATCATTACGAGGATTCCAGTGGTACAACGAGGCCATGCCCCCCATCCCCTTCCCGAATCAATTCTCCTCCTCCAGACGTATCCACATCCATCTCCAGACTCTTCACGGAACTACCCTCGACGGCCGTCAACGGTACCCTCATCTTCATCCTCCCTTCTTTGGACGGACGAACGGCCCCTATACCACACTACCGGAAGCGCTCCGCCCGTTACAGTTCCCAGTCTAAGAAGCTAGAGCTTCATCCTTCGTTCCTTCCTTCCTTCCTTCCTTCCTTCCGTCCGTGCGTCCGCCCGTCCGTGTATGTTAACTTAAGTACGCCCTGAGGGTGAATCTCACTGTGTTCAACTCATCTTGTTTTGATTAAATTAGCAACATCTGTTCGCACAAGTGATTCACTGCATGTGTTTCACTCTCTGATTCAGAGAGCAGATGAAGAAACGCCAGGCATGAATCTATATCTTTGTACTATCCATGTTGAAGATCCTGGAGTACCAAAACAAGGGGACATTTTGGCCTATGCATGACATAGCCCTGTCTCATGATTTTCTCTACGGACCTGGGGAATATGTCACTGTATTCTCTGAAACTTGATGGGAATCACTAGCTTGGGATCACTAGTGATCCCAATCGGGCAATCATTCCCGTGATAGTGGATACAAGGTCCTTGCGAGGGAAAATGGAAGTAGACCGACACTGTAATGGTTTCTGCAGGTGCATCCACCTAGAGAGGATAGTAGCTCTAGTGAAGTGGATGCTAGCTAGCTTTACTTTATTAAAGTGAATTACATGGTTCACTTTTTCGTTTTAATCTTCAAGTAAGTAAAGAGATTGATGTAAACTAAATGTATTGAGTTTTTACTAAGAGGTTGTTGTACTTCTTTATGTTTTTGAAAGTTATAGAAGGGCTCTTTACGATCATAGAAATAAATTTGTGCTAATTTGACTATGTATCTACAAAAGTTTTGAGTTAGTTTTAATTAGTATTTCATTAGAAAGCATATGAATGATCGCTTTATAATTATCTTGATTTTATTATGAAGGTTGTTGGTTGACTTATTGCCAAAAAATATAAGGAAATAAAAAGATAAGTAAACTCTTGGAATAGAAAAAAATCCAATAACAACCCATTTAAAATCTCAATAGTGATGACTACTGAAAGTACAACATAAATCATCTTGTGAATATAATAAGAAAGAAATTCTCTTGCTAGTTAGAGAAAGTAAATATGTGTATGAAAAAATTCCTAAATTCTATCGTTAGCTCTTAGAAAATGGAATCAGAAAACAATGTCAACTAACTATCATTCATCTGAAAGTGCATCTTGATGTTACTAACTAATCAAACTTACTAAAAATTACTCATGTAAGCAATAAGTGTAACCTTGAAGTTTATTGTTATTTTGAATCATAAGACAAAGGAATTTAAGATTCCAATATAAATCATATTATCTTTGACTTTAAGTTAGTTAGTAGAATAAAAAGAACATCAATTTAAGAATCCACTGATCATTTTTTGAAAAAAAGAGAAAATATTTCTTGATAATTTTATTTTAATTTGCTTCAAGATACAAGAGATAAGATTATACACTTAAGAGCATTCATGAAGGTGAAGGTGAAAGAATGAAATATTAAATTGCATCTTAATGTAAGGTAACACAAATCGATCCATTATTATTAAAAAAAGATAAAAAGTGAATTGATTTCATTATCTAATATATCTTGTTTGACTTATTAATAACCCCAAATGTATCTTGATGCAAGGTAATACACATCAATCCATTACTATTAAAAAGACAGAATGTGACTTGATGTCATCAGCTAATATATTTTGTTTTACTTATCAATAACCCAAGATGCTGTAGAAAGTTAAGTGAACTTTGGAACCTTGACCAAGAGCATGTTGAGAATCATGTTAAGAAAGACATTCTATTTGACTTTGTTTCAATAAGAATCATTAACTACTATTGAACAGAATAAATGCTATGTTATATGATCTCACTATTGACATCTACAAATAGTAATTTTGACTTATTAGAGGAATAGATGAGAAAGATATAAAAATCTAGGTCAACTATTGCTAACCATATCAAAAGATAAACAATGATAATTAGAGAACTATAATTACAAGTATAGTCATTTTGACTTTATATATTATAATATTATTCAATCACTGTTCTATGGAGGATGGATCTCATTACAAGTATAAGGTCAAATAGACATTCTCTTTAACTTTTATGTGTAAGAACCATGAATTAAGGCTGCATAAGACAAAATTTACAGTGTATATTGATGCCATGATCTAAATTTGCTAGATTGCCTCAAGACTTGGAGTAAAAAACATCCTCTTTGACATTATAACCCTCTTGATCCTTAGCTAATTACAGAAAAATAGAGATGTTATGATCTAACTTTAACTTATTGGAATAAAAAGTGTTAGATAAGTCCACTTCTTAGAATCCAAACATGGAGCATCTTAAATAGTATGAACAATGATATTTGGAGACCTATAACAAACAAAGATATTCTTTTTGGCTTTATGTATCATACTAACTTTCAATCATTGTCTTATGGAGGATGGATCTAAACATTATAAGGTCAAAAAGATATTCCCTTTGACTTTACAACATATAAGAGCTATGAATTAAGACTAGATAAGTCTAGAGGGGTATCTTGATGCTATGATCTAACTTGCTAGATTATTTTAAGACTTGGAGTAAGAAATATTCTCTATGAGATTCAAACCTCTTGAGCATTAGCTGATTATAGAAAATAGAACAAATCTTGATGTTACGATCTAACTTTGACTTATAAGAGTAACAGGCCGTAATATAAGTCAACTTCTTTGCATTGTAACGCAGAGCATTCTTAATAGTAAGAAAAAAAATTTCTTAACTTTGTATGGAACGCGAGAATAGAAAGTGTGAGTCAAGATAAACATCTATTGTTCAAACATAGTTGCAAGAGAGGATTTAAAAATGTTCTATTGCTTTATAGCTAATGATAGAAGTTAAGACTTTAAAGAAAACTTTCCATCCAAGTTTATTAAAGCCTTTATCCATACTTTAGTGCTGAAAATGATAGAAAAATACCTTGATTGTAATCGGGTATGAAAATTATTATTTCTTCTTTTGTTTGAGAAAAAATAATTTAAGCAAATATATAAATTACAAAAAAAATTACAGTTTTATAAATATACTAAATAAGAAAGAAAAGAAAATGGAAATTTGTGAATTCTCTCTTGAATATATTTGAGATTAGAACAAGGTTACTCCTTCTTTTTTAACATATACTTAGAAGAATTTGATACAAACAAACATGGATATTATGTTAACATCAAATATCAAAAGAAACAAAGAAGACTAAATCCCTACATGAACTATACAAGATAGTGTCTTCTATTTTCAGTATTTTGGTAGAGAAAATTCCATATTTATGAGGAGGCTTTATTTATTGGAAAGTTTGCCAAATAACCCTTTGAGATAACTGCAAGCATTTCAATCTGCTATTTCTTGATCCAATCCCGTCAGTGAAGTTATATACACTCCCTGCACTTTATATGCTGGAGTCCAAATGCTTACCTCCCTACATACTCCCAACGATACTGATATGTGAATCTGACACTATCAGCAGATCATATCCACCCGGTAATGAAAAGATCTAGCCCCCATCGCCGTTTAAGTTAGCTCCTTGAGCACTTCGGTGATGGGTGGGCTTATGGCCACTCAGCCTTTCTCCGATTCCCTCCCCTCTATGATTTCTCAAGCATCCAACTTTGTAAAGACGTCTCCCGTAGAAGTAATCAACCTCAAAAAGGTTCAAGTGTACGGAGTTACATAACGAGAGAGAGAGAGAGAGAGAGAGAGAGAGAGAGAGAGAGAGAGAGAGAGAGAAAAGACATGCAATCAGATATATGGAGCTAGAATGTTCACAAGTACAGGAGGAAACTTTTGTGCCCAAATCTATGCTCCTCATTTTCCTAGGCTTCTCCGTTCGCAAGTGAGGAGAGAAAGGTGGTCGGAGATAGCGGTTCATAACAGTATACCTACTCCTTTGCTAGGACAGAATAATGCAAGACCACAATGTAGAGCTGCTGTAGCATTATATCATGAGATTGCTCTATAAAGAGGCAAAAGTATTTCAAAACCTTTTGGATTTGATATTTCTGGGGGGAATGTGAACATGCTTCTTCTGCGGCGTTGTCTTCATTTATGAATCATACCTGGGCAATATAAACTCACAATGATGGGTTGCAGGGCTAAGAGAGCCCGATGGGGGGAGAGAGAAGAAAAGAACCTTTGGATGTGAGAGAGCAAGTAAAGCAAGATTTGTGTTGTCGATCACTTGATATATACACCACTGCAATCAGATTCAGATCGTATAGTGCTGGTTAAAGAAATGGAATAAGGACCGCAAGACCAAAGAAAGATCTAAAGCTGACATAAGAATATTGATGGTACCAACTCAAGCACAGGACTGAAGGCAAGTTAAGAATCAGCAATTGATAGTAAGGTTCTCGTTGAAGCCCGATTTCAGTTTGTACTTCAGTTCTGATTCTCCTTTTGCCAACACATCTCAGAGGACAGTGATGTATGTTTGCTGCCTCAATTCCAACCTTTCCTACCTTGTCCATGTACCTCAATATGTTTACTCTCTTTCCAACACATACAAGTGTGTAGGAAGCAGGTAGTTTCCTTACATCATAAACCAAGCCCACAATCTCTACCTTCGAATTAGACACTCGGATTATCATCTAAATCTATCTCCATGGGGATTGGGATATAATAGTCACGCAGACAGGAGAAAGCAGAAGGTCATTGGAGTCTTCATATCGCTTTACTCTATAAGCAGGCCGGGCTGGAGACCAGTGATAGAGACGAGTGGGTGATATAAAATACAGGACTCCTCATGAGGGCAAGAAAACAAAGCTCAAAGAACGGTAACGGTCAGTCTATTGATCGGTCCTAGCAAACATAGGAACATCACAGAGAGGCTTCATTTCAGACTTAATTGATGGCTCCATCACCTCATCTTGGCACGAGAAGTCTATCAAACTATCAATTGCCTCACCTACCATGAACTCGAGTGATGTTTCCATCACCTTACCTAGAAACCAGAAATGCAAGTCTACCAATCGTCTGTTACTACTACCAAATCCCCAGTTCCCAGGAGTGCTATGCCTATTCTATATTCTGGATGTCCTGAGAGGATGTTACCAGAACCTGACTCTCATTGGAGCCCGATTCGAAACGCCACGTTTGTAACACACATGACGCAAAACACCTAAAGCAATCGATTCATTACAAAGGCTCATAATTAGCCTTTGCTGCCTCCCGTGGGTACCTTTCGGAGGATCAGAACAGCGTTGCTCATCATCCTCCCAGATCTCACGCAAAGACAGAAAAGGTTGCTTTTGCATCGGTCGACAAAATCCTTACACCCAAGGCCTATTAGTCCGAGTTTTTACTGGTACAACAGTGCCTACGCTCAGCTTTTCTACAGATTTTCTATTAGAATCTCTTATTCGGGTTCAAATTGACTCCGCGAGGCTTTCATCTGCTGCCGCTTGAATTTCTAGGGACAAAGCTTCCGCTCACCATCCTTGCCTTGGCAAATGCCCTCGTGGATGGTGTTAAACAAAAGTATCCGTCAAAGAGCCTCTGGAATATGTTCCGGCATCGATGATTTTTAGTTGCGCTGGCTACGGAAGCGATCACTTGTCAAAGCTGCATCAAAAGTCCTGCGTACTCAGAGAATCCCAGATCCAGTAACAGAGTCACTAGAGAAATTCTCAGATTATGCGACATGACCTGCATGGACCTGCTCACCTCCCATGTGCCGCATCCAAGGGACTTAGATAGGTATTAGAGATACTATCAGGCTGCTATGTCCTGCAGATACTTCACTGCTGAACTTCAACAAAGTCCCAACCTACGGCTGTGAATGTGTACATGACTGGCAGCTGCTCTGTCCCACTCACAGTTCGCTGCATAGCTTACACAGAGCGCCCGCATTTGGTTGTCATCCAAGCACCGCCTTAGAAGTTTGGAGGATGAGCAGTTGAGACAATGCACAGTTGCAAAGGATAGATTGACTCCTGTTCATACCATGGAAACTTGACTAGGTTATTTCTCTAAAAACTGCACTGACGCTTCACATTAATTAACCTACCTAGCAATTTTCGAACTAACCCCGCTGCTAATACCAAATCCCTCTGTCGGAACTCGACTTCAAGTTTTTTCTAGAGTAACCCACCCTCCTGTTTCCTAATGCGTAAAACTTTGGATGTGTACAATTTTTGGAAACCATTTGAGGTTTTGCTATCACAATCTTTACTGCTTCTTGATAGTATATGTTGCATATATAGCAAAGTATATCACTTCCAAGTTTGTACTTTGGTACGAAGACGGAAAAAATTCACTTGGATTGACCACAATAAATTTCATTCATCCGGCTATGAAACTTCACAACATTTCTTTCAGTGGAGTAAAACATGTGCAAGCCAATTATAAATATACCTACATACAAACTGATATCTAATAAACATAACCGTGCAAATTTTTACTTCTACATCGCTCATGCAAATGAGGAATTCGTACTAGTTCTAGCAAGGCCGTTAGCTGGACTAGAGGGCTTCTCTGGTTTGCTAAATATACCCCTTCCAAAATAATCCGCAATCACTGAGAATCCATCCTCCGAGTTACGAACCAGTTGAAAGAACGTGTCATGATCACCAGCATTCTGCTCTAAATTTCGCTTCAAGTCCAGCACATGTTTATAGGAAGGTGCGCAAATTGGACATTCCTTCTCATTATCCCCAAGACAACGCTGGTGAAATGAGTGCATACAGAGGAAGTGTACGGCTGGCAAGTCGAGGGCAGATGTGCATGCAGTGCACTTACTGAGCTGGAAAATGCGTGCATTGGTTTTCAGCTCGTGTACCTCGGCTCGCATGGTGGAAGTCTCCTCCTGGAAGCACAAGTCAGAAAACATCAGGGATGAGTCTTATATGTGATGATTTACTGTCGTTTCCTTCATGTAAACTGCATCTCACGGCATTCATTTGATTCATTTCACTACGCTTTCTTCTATTGGGAAACGGATAGCTGGATGGCAATGCTTTTTCCTGTTCCATGTCTAGAGTGATTTGAGCCGACAGCCCAGGAGACTACTTCCAGCCAGACTCCCTCCAAAGGCTTTTCAATCACAGAAGCTGTCTCACACGAATGAGACTGCTAGTTGCCATATTTCAAGATGCGTAATTTAGACCGCAGAAGGAGACTTGGCTCGGCATAGGTACAAAATCAGGAAACAAGAAGCGAGGAAAAGACGAGACTTCCTCCCGAAAGATGGACCCTGACAGCCATGTTGGTTTCCTGTGTGCTCTTCGTGATGCTTTTAGAAACTCTACTTGCTTGTTGCGAAGGCAGACAACAGATCCAGGATAGTCAAACGCAAAACATCATGCTTTCCTTTCCTAGGAGTGCTTAAGTCCAGTGCCAGATGATGACGAAAAGTACGTTACAGAACTACACTAGTTGGGGTAGTAACTGGTACTGGTCTTTGCTTCAATGCTGGAACCTAAATTACATACACTAACTCTTTATGGACCAGAAAAGTACTTAATACAGGGTGTAGGATTCGTGATGCAATACCTGGTATTTCTCAATTGCTCTTCTATCTTCATCAATAAAGCGTGTCTCCTGTTGGATCTGCCGAGCGATGTAATCCTTCACAACGGACAACGTAAGCGTGACGTTCTTGGCCAGTTTCTGCAAGACGATGAGAGGAGGAAGTAGATTATCGCGCTCAATGTACACTAAGACCTCTTTTACTTCTTTAGAGCAATCTTCTCCACGCTCACCGAAGTAGGTCAGAACATCGCTCCATATTGAAGAATCTCCTCCACGGCTGGCATCACCCAGTCGCTTACAGCAGGATATCAGCCCTTGATAGTCCCCATCTTTCATGTAGACCACCATAACTTCTTTATAGAGCTTCATCTTCTCGTACAGAAAGAGTAATCCATCTCTAAAATTGTGCATCTGACAGAGCACGAGAGCAAGATCTACATCGTATCGGGGTTGCTGTTCGTGTGGTCCCCATCCATTTTTGAGCAGAGCCAAAGCCATCTTCAACCTTTCATCCCTCTCCTCAGGAGTCTCTTTCTCGACCGGTGGTACAACAGGGACTGGTACTGGTACTGGTGCTTGTACGTGTACTGGCTTTTCGACTTTGGTCTTGATTTTTGGGGGCGCGTTGCCATTCAAAACAAACGTTTTACTTGACTTTGACTTAAGGCCCCAAGCGGCAAAAGCATCACCACTCCCTGGCTCCTTGGGTGGGCTTCCCCTCAGACTCTGACTGTGATTTAAGGTTTCTTTCGCAGCAGGTAGCTCAGGAACCGCAGTGAGCACAGGTGTGCGCAAGTCTTCTGACAAGTATAGCTCCAGAAGAGTGTTATGAATCTCCAGATGAGCTAGGGAATCGTTTACTGCTTCAACGTACTGTTCGAAAAACTTCATCAACCATTTCGGCTGGTCGATGAACACATGGACAAAATCGACTGGAGAAGGAAGGAGGTTGGCAGGTCCACCATTGGAATGAGAGCCGTTCTCTGTGCCTCCTCCGCCGCTACCAGTACACAGCTTCATCAAAGCTGCAGTAGTTTCCACCGGTTTATGTCCTACAAGAGTTTTACCATACTGCTTCAGTGTTACTGCTTCCTCGTAGAGGGGAAGGCTGGATATGTAAAGCAAGGCTTCCTCGTACCGACCGAGGTCCTCCAGCAAGATTTTCAAGTATGACTCGTGTTCGCCGGCTCGTTTAGCCACATACAAGGCATGCTGATAGTACCCTGCGGCCCGGCAAACTCTAACAGCAGTCTCTACATCAAACCGATGCTCGCCTTCCCTACTCTCGTCCCCTTTGATGAACTCATCCAACTTGGTTACGTCCTTCAGCTTCGTGTAACAATTGAGAAGAAGGGTGGTATGATCAGCTGTTGCTAGACCCTTTTCGTGGAGCTTTTCCAGGTAATTCGTAAGATTGTGTATTTGCTGAGCATCCAAAAACTTCTGGATGACATACGATGGCTCCAACTGCCCTATCGTGCGGATGTATTGCTGCATTGCTTCACCATAATTTTGCTTTTCGTACAAATGATCACCATACTTTCGCATCACTTCTGCTGTAGCAGCTGCATCTGCATGTTGACTCTGAACAAGGTTGATTGCAACCGTATACAGATTCTTTTTGAAAAGCATAGCCAGCTTACTTCCCATATCCTTCTCCGCTACACATAGAATTTTTTGATCTTTAGTGAGGACCGTGATGCTGCCCCACTCGCATATTACGTGCGCTACATCTCCAATTGGGACGCTGTACGCAATCAACTTGTTCTTCAAGTCATATACGTTGAAGATGTTCTTGGTCGCCTTCTTTGGGGTAGCTGTAACAGCCAAAAGGTATCCCCGGAACCAGCCAAGATAGCGTTTCTCCCCATCAAAGGCCCAGCATGGGCCCCGTCCATCAGCCTCGTAAAAGTACACTGCCTCTGGTCTACCCACTACAAGTTCCTGTTATGCCCACCTCAGATCAGTAACTCAGCTGACAGGTTATGACAACAACCATTTTGGCATGCATTACAGCGTCACATTCCATAGATCATTTTCAGCTATGTCCTCAGGTCATTTGCTCATTTAGATAGGCAGCAGTTTACATGATCAAAGACAAGTTAAAACCTCAACTAAACTGTTGATAGAACTTTAGCGATCATTCTGACAAGCAATTAGTGTGCCAAAGACATACTGCACACGCGTGGCTCGTGATCCTCTTTCCACTTTTTAAGAAACGAGAAAAGAGACACTACGACGAGCAAATTTACCTGGTTGTCACTCATCGTCATATTCTGCCCTTCTCCACCGAGCATGTCCAGGACATGCTTCTGTGGAGGTTGCTGGTGCATGTCGAAAAGGTTGACAGATGCAGAACTCACTGCAAAGAGCTGAAGGACAGCCCCATCTACTCGAAACCCTAAGCCTGTGACTGGGGAGGCTGGCTGCGAATCAACAGCTGGATCAACTTGTAATCTGAGTCTTGATACTCGTTCACGTGCAACATCCCCTCGTATGCAGTAGATATAACCTGTTTCGAGTCCTATACAGACCAGCAAAATTGGAGGTGCTTCCTCAAACACTATAAAAGATGTGATCTGAGAAAAGAAAATGTGACGTCAGAACCTACCAGATTTTCTGGTACCAGCAAATTTCCGGATCTCTAACGGTCTTGTTCATATACTCTGTGCTTGTCCTGTGTATTGCATAATTTATAAACTTACTACAGGCAGGTCTCAAATATAAAACTCGAGTTTAAACATAACAAACTGCATGATTGACATTTCATACAGAGAAAATGAGGGGAGGAATAACTGGGGGAGTTCATTTGACATGTGCACCGGTTCTCATGGAGTAATCTTTTGAAGTTAATATACAACTATCACAAACTCATCAGTCACCAGGGTGCCATCTCAACTTGAAATCTATGGATTTATTCAGCGAGACGAAAGATGGAGGCAGTATGAAATAAGATAGTAGTTTGAAGAACCGTTGAATCGATCACACATCATATTCACTGCGTCCCTTAGACCATGTAATCCATGAAATAAACAAAGCGAACGAAGAATCACCTTAGCCTCAGGAAACTTTGGAGCGAAGATCTTCAAGCTTCGAACACAGGCCGGTCCAGTAGTGCTAGAGCCCTCTGGCTGCATTCTGTCGAGGTCCCACATTTTCAAGTGCATGGATGTCACACGAGGTGTTGATGTGTCATCTTCGCCAACAGACAATAGCATGTTCCGTTGCTGCAGCGCAAAGAATAAAAGGTAATGAGGAAAGTAACCGCGATAAGTCAACCGTCGCCAATTTCATCTAAACAAACCAATTCCGTCTCCAGACACGGGTGTGGAACGTTCACTGATCAAATTTGGCATGGTGCCTTAAATGTCACGGCCTCCCGACAATCCATCTCGCGCGCTGGATGGACGCTATTAGTACTTTTCCAGAACAATGAAGGTGGAACCTGCGAAACGACTAGGATAACTGCCTTTTGAAACTCAATAAACTCATAACACAAGTTAAAATTCTTGAGTTCAGCACAACTAAGCTTGCCCAGACGCGTACTTACTTTGTACGAGAGATGTCACAGGGACGATATCAACCAGCTGATAAGCTGGTTAAGGATGTTTGTTTACAACGTTAAGAATGTTAAAGTTTACAATTAAGTTGCTGCGTACACGCTGAGCTAGCTAAATAATACTCAATATAGCCTGTACATCTGTTATATGATGCACCTCAAACTTCTTTCGACAACCCTAGTTGGCTTTCCAATAGAAAGCAGGTGTTAAGCTTTGATCTCGAATTTTTGAAGACGGACAACTTCACTGCTCAGCTCTTTGAGGATATATCAACTCTCTATCCCGTGCAAAAAAGTAAGGAGAAAGCCTATGAACCCCGTACCTTGAGTTGCTGAATGTACTGGACCTTGATGGAGTGCGCCTGGAAACTATAGTTCAATTTCAGCCCCCGGTCAAGCACATGCACAGTGGCATCCTCGGTCCCAACTGCAACTTGACCTCGACCACTAGTACTACACTCCACCTTCTCCTTAAGCTCTTCGGCGACATTGGCACCTACGGCTTTCTCCTCAAAAAACTGAAAATTACGCCACTGATACATCTTGGTATCTACGAGTCGTAATTCACTCAAAGTCGTCTCAAAGTTCCGTGTCACGCTCACCACCCATCAGAAACCTCCAGCTCCAAAATGCGCCAAACTCTTCTTAAAGCTCGTTCACTACAGCATGTCCCAACATCGTGCCGATCGGCCCAACATCTTCAAAACCTTCTTTCAGATCTTCAGTAAAATCTCCACCTTCAGAATTTCAAATACGGATCACAAACTCATTTCAACACCCTTGAAAGTCTGATTCCAGTCCAAACCCGGCATTGGCTTCAAACTATAAGAACCTAAAGCGCTCAACAAGCTCGATCTAGGCGCTGCTAGAATTTACATTTCCGGGTTCAGCAACAACTACAGAATCGAGAGCTCTCATCCATCACCTTTTCGAGTGCGAATACATCTATCTGGACAAAAGATATCAATTCGCTAATCACTTTTGACCGTAAACCTCAGCTCTGATCAATCCGCTCCTTCATGTACAAATCTAGAGTTATTCAACCCGAGCTTTCACAATTCCAAATTTGAGGGCATGATCTTCTTACCTTGCTAATCCAATTTCGAATGACATGCGGATCTTGATTCGACATGCGACAGACGGACAGACAGCTAGCGCTGCACACTTGGCGATATGTCTCGGAAGTCCAATGAGAAGTGGAACACAAAATCAACGAGAAAAGATGGGAGAGAGTTGAGCTCTCGGGGCCTGCCCTCCTTTCCCTCCCTCCCCCAGGACAACTACGCAGCACCGGCTAGCACATACTCCCGTGTCCTTCCCGGCGGGATGGCTGACCCGCTCCCGCCGTAGACCCCGCTGATTTGTGGGCCAGAGTTTAAAGGCTCCGTAGTTGCTTTAGACTTCAGGACAGGCTTAGTTCCGAAAGAACTAGCGTGTTAGATCTAAGTAGGTTAATTGGACTCATGTGAGTCGATTACGGTAACCAAAGTTGCTACCATAATGGGTTCAGGTCATGTGAAGGTTCTCTGCCGTGATTTCAATCACAACAGCAGAGTTACCCTCGTAGAATCAAGACTTTTAATGAGAAAATGTGTAAGCGGATAGCATGATTTTATTGCAGCGTCTTCAATTTCTCAAAATATTGAATGATGAATCAAAGACAATGCAAACTGATTATGTATAGAGATTTAAGTTGTTGACATTCATACTCGTGTGGGAAGTAAGGTAAAACACTTGGACCTGTAACTTCCAAGTGCAGCTCTTGAGTATGTAAAGAGTATACCTTGAGTATGTACAAAGCTGTACTCTTAACACAGCTCCTTACAATAATCATGTAATCCTTCAGTCGTGTGTCCCATAGTGTGTGTTTATTAGTTTCTTGTCGCATGTGAAGCAATCCAGGGTAGAGGCAAAGTTGCCTCGCACGTTGTCAGCTCTCACAGATCTTTGTAGCAATCATGAACTTTTCAGTCTTGTGTTACAAGGTTGCCAATACTTACTTTACCCTGGTGTGCGAAGTGAAGTACGTAGTCTATGTTATCTTGCCGATGCCTTTTACATACATTGTCCCACTACAACAGCTTTAGAATGAAGCAAAAGCAATTTGCCACTTAGGGTAGTTTGTTGGGTAAAGGTAATATCTTGAAGCAAAACATGGGTGTCGGAGCTTGTCATCTCATCGTCGCTTTTCTCTAACAAGTCTTGTGCTTCCGATAAACTCTTTCAAAAATGTTGCGATAGACTGGTCTCTTCCTTGATGGGAATGGGAACTGACTTGCTAGTGTTTAAAAGCTCTACGATAATTTGATGTATTCCGGGAGGCTCTTGACCCTAAACAGAGTATCATATCATATGAATCATCGGATGTGCTGCATATAAGCTCTCTCTGCTAAAATATGCACGCACATAGTCATTACTACCCTGTTGACATCAGCTCACTATTTCCAATGTCAAGACATGCGGGTCCATGCCCACCCACATTATCAAGTCCAATGAGTTTCTTGGACAACGATATCACCCAATGGCATAACCAGACGAGGATAAGTATGCTCTACAGGCCCATGTCTACCAATTATGCTTGTAAGAGCTTGGGCCGGGATGGATACATGGAGGTAGATGCTCTGTCTCTTCAGGACCTTCACATATGGTTACAGAGGCATGAGGACTACACTACATTATGCTAGATTTTATGGTCAGCATATCCACTTCCTCTTCTTGTTATATGTTTGTTGTGGACGTAAAAAGCAAATCAACTTTTGTGCATAGCCTCCTATGCACAAAAGTTGATTCACAAAGGCTTCGTCATCCTGTATTTTAGTGCAAGGATTAAATGCTCGTGCTTTTGAAACTTAAAATTATGTACAATTTGCGAGCCCGTCAGATTCAGTAGTGAATCTGCATTGTATTCAAGGCCGGAGTTGCAATAGATAAACTTTTTTTTGACATGTGGGTATTTTCCAAGTCGACAAGAAAGTAGTGTTGCCAAGAAGCAAGCATGCATACATACCCCTGCTTCCATGGATGAGCCAGGCTCGTCAATAACCATTACTGCGAGAGACTCCAAGATAACAATGTTAATTGGGCCTTTGAAGCCCTTGGATTGGTACGCTTACGGTAAACCACTCTCTTACTCCATGATTTGCGGGCATCATGATACTTGGTTAGTAATAAATCTGACGTGATCAGTTGGAGATGTGAGGGGAATTTTGATATGAAACGGACAATGGGCAGAACTAACAAAACCTGCTCCTAAATGTAATTCTAGAGCTTTCAATGTACAATGTATACAAAGGCAAATACGATGGGAGCAGACTTTCCAAATGCCTGCTCCTTTCGACGTCCGTCTGTACATACTATTTGATCACTTCCTCATCTGAGTGAAGAGAGAGGCCTGTGCGGGGGGGATCCCGCTCCCAAAGCCAGGTTGACCACCTTGATTTCCGCCGAAGGCTTGAAAACCGCCTCCTGAAGAACCTCCGAAACCACCACCTAGTTCCCCACCAGTTATAGGGTTAGTTTATAGCCGCCGACATATGCAGAGACCCGGAGTAATTATAGTTGTACTTCAACTCACACGCATGCAAAATATGGTTGTCAAGATAAAGAATTAGTACATGTGCACAACAACAGATAGTAAATGAACCAAACTTGCAGTACCTGCTCCCAGACCAGCAAAACCGCCGCCTGTAGATGCATTTCCAAATCCACCACCTGTAGCAGCACCAGCAAAACCACCGCCGGTGGCAGCACTTGCGAATCCCCCACCAGTTGCAGCACTCGCAAATCCTCCACCTTGTGCAGCACTAGCAAACCCTCCTCCCTGAGGAGAGGCAGAAAATCCTGCCCCAGGTGTGGCTCCCATACTGTTTCCAAAGCTCCCTAACCCCACTTGTCGGGTCTGTCCAAAAGCTCCAAGAGCACTTCCAAGTGCTTGCTGCCCAGGTCCAAGCTGTGCAGGCTGCCCAAATCCACCGGGGGTAGGTAGTGATGGACTTCCAAAACCCTTCCCTGATTCAGTAAAGAGATTGGTTTGAGAGAACCCAGAAGAACCAAATCCACTACCGAAAGGACTACTCCCTGTTTGTTGTGGCGAGGACTGCGACTGTGCAGCGGGTAAACTAAATGCGGCAGGTCTAAATAGCTGTCCACCTGAAGGTGGACTCAACGAAGGGGATTGACTACCCCCAAATGTTGTTGAGCCTCCAAACGGATTCGTCTTGGGAGCCTGGGAAGGTGTGTTAGAACTCCCAAGACCGAGTCCCCCAAAACCTCCGAAGCCACCAAGACCAGTGCCTCCTCCAGTGCTTGCCTCCTCTTCCATGTCTTCTTCATTATTATCAATTGGAGAAGGGGAGATAGATGCAGAAGAAGCCATTGAACTTGTACCGGGAAACATGAATGGTTGCTGAGCTGATGTGGACCACATGCTTGACTGCCCAAAAGGAGAAGAGGTCATCTGTGTCCCTGCTGTTGAGAAACCAGAGATGCTTGAAGATGCAAAAGGTGAGGCTGTGGTTTGAGATGGTGCGGAAGCACTAGCACTGAAAGGAGAAGGTGCTGATTGGTTGGTCATGGTAATGCTTGGAGACGTGAAAGGGGATCCTGCTGTCTGAAGCGGTGCCGAAACAATAGAAGCGGTTGTAAGGGGGGACATTCCTAAACTAGGGGCAGTCGCACCACCTGGAATACTTACTGATTGTGCCATAGCTGAAGCACCCGAGTTTCCTGAAAGAAGGCCGGTATTTCCGGAGAGTGTGGAAAATACGTTGGAAGCTGAGGTAGTGCTATCCGGAGCTCCAAATCTGGATACTGGAAGACCGATTGTGCTTGTGATTGAAGCTCCAGTACTGAGGGTCGATGATCTCACATCAGATGATGGTAAAGAAGTTAGTAAAGGAGTAGTTGCCGCTCCTATTGGTGGAGCTGAAGAACTGAGCGCACTTCGGTTACCAGTCGGAGAACTGGTACCTGATTGCATGACAGAGGGGGCAGCCGTCTCAGGAGTAGTACTACTTGCTATGGGAAAGAGTGACTTTGAGACTTGAGATTGTGCTGAAGCACTTGACGAAGTTTTCTGGTTAAGCACTGATGAGGCGGACCCAAGGACAGGAGAGGGCGACGTTCCGGGTCCAGAAGGTTTTGAATCTGAACTGAGGTCGAACAAACTCTTTCGACTGCTCCCAGTTGCTGCAGTTGGGGCGTTCTGTGTAGAACTAGCTGCTCTGATTTCGTCCCGTTGCTTTGTAGCCTCTTTCGCCTGCACAGATGACCCGAGAATTTGAGTGGTTTGGACCGTTCCAGGAGGAGCAGGCTGCGCTTTCATGGTAAAGCCACCCAACTGAGGCTGCTTCAAATTGCCAAACGACTGATTCTCCCTGTCTGTCCTCCCCACAGACTGCTGCACTAAGTCATTCCTCTTTTCAGTCGAAGGTACCGACTTAATGTTACTAGCAGAGGCCCCGCCTGTAGGTGCAGGTCCAGTCAAGAGAAGAGTAGGAGCCGGTCCCGTGAGAAGCGGTACAGGAGTAGGTCCAGGCAGGAGTGGGACAGAATTAGGTCCTGGTAAGCGGAGTTCTGAACCTGCTACCAAGCCTCCATTTTGCGTCTGGTTGATCTCTTTCTCCAGCCTTTGACCATCCATCTGATTCCCAGTTGAAGAGTTGGAACCGCACCTGTTGCCATCTGCTGACCCTGCTTTCGAAAACATACCACTCTTCCCCGTAACATCACTACCACTCTCCCCAAACACATCAATACCACCTCCATCAAAAGCCCCCAGAAGCCGTGGCTTTGTCGCTGGCACAGATGCATAGTTCCCCCCATTGTTTCCAGCAGACCCATCGCTATGACCCGATGTCAGCTGGTTAGTTGCCGGCACCATTCCCGACTTGATAATAGTACCACTTCTAGACCCATCATATCCTCCAAAGGTACCTGGTTTGGCGAACTGGGCAGAGAGATATGTAGCTGCAACTGGAGTATCTTTAGCCAGTGATATTGTAGTGTTAGCCCACTTGAAAAGGCTTTCTTTCGGATCAGCATTGCCTGTGGACGACATATAGCCAAATTGAGCTGCCGGAGGTACGACAAAATCCTCGCTTGGAGAAGTTGGGCCTGAAGACAGACATTAACAGCATAACCGTTTCAGAATGCATGTTCCGGGAACATCCGGAATGATGGAAAACAACGGACTGTATCAAGTTAACAAAAGCCTGCTTGATAGTATTTCCCGGAACAGTTTATAAAAGATAGCCGCAAACAAACCAAAGCCAGATGTAATGCTAGCTTGTCCTCCTCAACTTCTTATAATATGTAGCAAATCAGATTGACTAACTTGATCGTTTTTGATGATCTGTTTGTGAGATGGGCCATTGAGGGCCATAAGTTGAAAATCCCATTCGTCCAGTGACAACAGGAGCCGGAACGGCAGCTTCAAATCCTGGAGGGGAGAAGGTTGGGTGGGTGTACTGGGCTCCCATTCTTGTGCTTTGCGGCTGTCGGGCATTTCGAGACTGGGGCCAGCTTTCCTTGGCCGGGATCTCAGGAATATTCCCCTTACGTTGCCCAAAGGTGGGCACACTCGAGCTACCAGGTCCAAAAACTTGACTCGGCTTGTTATGCACCGGCCTCTTGATTGTTGTCTTTGGAGCTCCACTCTCGACCCAGGTCTGGCAAAGGAGATCAGTGGAAGGTCAGATATCTGCCTGCAAGTTATGGACATTGGTAGTAGAATTCGTTCTATGATAAATACCAAGTTTCCAAAATCACTCGGTTTGACTTATCTTACCGCATCCATGGAGTCTCTTCTTCGTCTAGTAGTCTCTTGTGCGACTCCACATGGCTCATGAACTTGAGCCATATGAGTTCTCGCTCTCTCCACTGATGATGACCTGTCCACTGATGGTGATCGCCTGGGCGCGGGCGAGTACGACAAGCGCTGCTTCGATATTGGACTCTGCCCATTAGAATCCATGAATGAACTCATACCATTCTCTGGGTGTGCTGCAACAGACCTTAATATCGCTTCTGCTGTTGACTTCTTGGAGCTCTTTGCAGGTGACGACCAGTTTATATTTAAAGCCTCCAGCTGCTTTTCAAGAGAAAGTGAAAGCTCTTCAGCTACAGCCATTTGCGCGTTCACGGTGTTGTAAAGATTTTGTACTGACATGAATTGCCTGTAACATAACATCAAAAAGATTGGACCTTCAGCACCAACGAAATTTAACTCGTCCAGAATCAGTAATGAAGAGCACAATCGGTAGCTGCGTTTCGAGAGGCATCCAAGGAATAAATATCAACCCTGCCTCCTCCTTGACTCTGTGATCCACGACAACACTTAACATACACTGAGCTATATTACCCATTTCCTAAACTTTGAACGAGTAGTAACTACTTATGCAACCTCTTCGATGGAAAGATAAAATCCCCTGACTTCATTGTATTCAAGAACCAGCTCCTTACCCTACAAAGTACTTCGCATAAAGCAACAGAGTATATCCTTGTGAATGTTCAGAACACAGTCGCAATCACCATGCAACATACCGGACGCGCAGGATTGCATACGGAAGCTTCAAATTGCAGGGGAAGAGAGCGGGCAATCGTTGATCCAGTAGGCTCTATAAAAACCTTACCCAGGACCGCGTGCTTGTTTGTTGGGCCTCCGTCGAGCACAATCTGTCTGCCATTGCTTGAGTTCCAGATTATGTAAATGCTTCTCCAATTCTGCAATCTTCAGCTTCAAGTCCTGAGCTCGAAAGAAAGGTTGATCAGAGAGGTCTGCTTGCGGTTACAGGTTGACCTCTTCTGGTTATATGATTAAGACGTAAAAAGACGTAAAACACAAAATCTGAACTTTTGATTGTCAGTACTCATAACCTCAAAACCCTTGCGATCTCTTAACATCTAAATTATAGTGCGTCACCCTAAATAGTCTCTTATTCTTGGACCCCGGCAATTTTTCCAATTCAGCCAAGAGTGGAAAGAACCTGATCTGCCTTCAATACCCGCTTCCGTTTCACGTCTAGTTCTGGATGTAACTTTTGAAGAGTCCACAACTCTTGATGCCGACTATCATCCTTTTGTTCCATTAAACTCCTTGCATAGATCCTCCATGCATCCACTGCGAAGTCGTCAAGGCCACATTAGACTTCAATATGAACTCCGACTAACCCTGGGGTTTGAAGTCCTCTTTGGCATTTGCCTGCGTTAGATTAGCACACAAGAAAGCTTGCACTGCCAGAATATCCAATAGGCAATGTTATTCGTGAAAGGAGGATAAAAGAAGTCTAATGCGGGCTCTACCATCTCAAATAAGGGTCTTCTTCTAGCTTAGTATTACTGCAGTACAAACATGGAGTCCGGTATAGACAGCTATATAACTGGCTCAAAAGAATAGGACCTCGTAAGCTCTCGTCTCGGGTATCTTCAACATTTTGCTTCTCTTGGATGAGTTTTTTCTGCCACGAGAGAAACGAAATATGAGTCGCATTATTGCAGATGCAAGATGATGACTAGAAATTTAGATTTACGCTCTAAATTAAAATAAATAAATAAAAACTCCGTCCAAATAATTTTCACCCCGGTTTGAAATTGACCCAAAAGTCTGATATATCACGACAGTGCACATTCGTGACAATGTAATACGAACATGCAATCGGCTTGCTCCTCAAGGTAGACCAGGAACCGGTCCAAGCAACAGATGCCATACCATATTGATTCATCATGTGTACCTCTGGTTGCTCTCGGTGCTACTGTGGCTACAGAGAATGGCATCTATAGAACAAATGAGATTCTTTGTTTAAGTAAACGTGTGGACAAGGTTGTTCATCACACGTACTCTGTACGCTTTGCAATCCTCGGAAAGCAGGTGAATGCCCTGTTCGAGTTCTTCCAGAGATTGCCTCGTGAGTCCAGATTGATGTTCGTTACTGTCTTTCATTGCTCGTCCTTCGATAGAGGACATTAATTGATCGACTTCTTCAGCCATCCTTCTAACCTGCAAATTTGAACAGCCGGATTCAGGGCCAACAAAGTAGATACTCATATAGGCCACCAAGACAGCTTTCGCAGGTTACTCAGTATCAAACGACAGGGTACCAAACTCCGGATTATTTGTTATGTCCAGGTAGCAGTAAATAAGCACAAGGATGACTTTTGTTCATATACCTTCTCAAGTTCTGAAATGAATGCAGCTTCCATGTCTGAGAGGCCAGCAGCTCGTCCTTGCTGAGCTTGCTGATCCCTCCCTATCCATGATTGCGAAGCAGGGCCCCCCCTTTCATTTCTCTGAGTGGGAGTATTTCTTTGACCTGAAGTAGCTGCACCTTGCGGTCCCTTCATATCCTGACTGAACGTAGTTGGCATATCAAACACCTTAGTTGGAAACGGAGGAGCACCAGATGCAGATGTAGACGCCCCCGGCTTGGCTGGAAGAGTAGAGTTAAAAGAAAACGAGGGATTTGCTGCTGCTAATTGGGGAGGCCGGTGCGCCTGTGGAGACGCTGGTTGAGCTCCTGATACCTTGTCGTTAGCTTTCTGGAAAACACCCGCCATTTGACTTGACGCAGACAAGGCAGAACTAGGCACGGTTATCACTTGATTTGGAAATAAGCTCGTCTTGCCAAAAGGACTGGCTCTCATCGAGTCCGCAGAAGAGAAGCCAGGTGGAACAGTACTATTCAAACTTAGTGATATACTCTTGGAACCGTCCTCAAATGCGCGGATCATGCCCTCATAAGTGTTAGTGACATTATCTGGTCCTTTATCTTTATAATCTTTCGACGCAAGAGATGGGCCAGGACTCGACATGACCTGTTTGCTATCATGCGACCCAGATGTTAATCCCAACTTTGGACCCTCCAACTTGGGTAAAGGACCTGATGGAGAAGTGGAGAGAGAAGGCCTGGTGAACCGCTCGACAAGGGAAACTGTACTGTCTTTCGCATCTACTTTGTTCCTAATGGGTAAGGCAGCTGACTGAGAAGACTTCTCTTCTTCTTTTTCATCCTCAGCCCGTTGTGGTTCTAAATCGTCTGCTGCTTTGGCTGCAATCCCATTTTTTCCACTAACTTGTGACCCTTGAGTGGTAGATCTCTTAGATTCCGGTATCTCGGAGGGTGCTGAAACAATGTCTGGGACATGCCACTTCTCATCGAGCCTGCAAGCGACATCAGAAACTTCAGCAAAGCCTGTTTGTGGAACTCCAACGTAATCATCTTATATCATCAACGTACGATGACGTGTAAGATGCACATGTTCCAGTGGTCAAATAGGACTTTGAGGCACTTCCTCTTCAAAAAAAGCTAATATCAGACCTTGCAAACGAAAATAAGCTCAATTTTCCTTCCAGTGACGCGCAGATCAAGACTGGACATGGTGCAAGTTTTTCCTCTCCAGCATCATCTTTCGGATCAGTTAACTGGATCTGCGTAGTTGTACGATCTATTGCAAGCCCAACTATCGCATTGTCGTCACCATTTCCTGTCGCCACGAGTAGAAAAGCATGGTTAAGATCTGTCCCGTATAGACCACATCAAAATTTGACAAGAGTCTACCTCGTTCTACTCCTTGTGTGCCCTGACGTAAATCGGTCCTATATTGTATAAATAATTCGTTATTTCTCGTCTGAATCTTGAGCGGAGAAAAAACCGCTTTTCAACTGAATAAAGTGATTTATCCAACCTTGCAGTTCAATTCGAGGTATCCACAAATCGTTGCCAAGTTCTAAACTGTATGCCTCATCCCTTCCATTCTCCTGGATCCAACCGACAAGTACAATGTGATCATCGATGCTTTTCCTGCAGGCTGCCACCACCATTTCCCTGCACAAAGAGCACGAAATGGAAAGAGGTGAGTGGTATCCTGTCTCATGGAATGACCGCAATTACTTCGGAATATGCTCATAGCAGTATACCCAGTGAAGGGAAAATAATGGTAGTATCCAAGTTTGAATGCTTGATGATACATGGTGATAAGTTCCAGACGAACTCCAACTACGCATCCTTACATTCTAAGGTGCAATATTCAGAAAATGGCAGCGTCTCCACTACTAAGAATGTTTCTTGAACAAGTCCCACTGCAACACTGAGCCTGTTCTATTTGTTTGAAGTACCATGGCTTGAGATAGTCAAGGAGCATGTATGGCCCACTGCCTGATGGCGTGACAAAAGACTCGATAGAAGGAAAGAGCTGATAGAAGACAAGTCCGAAACTCTGGCTCTCCTCCTGTATTTAAAGAATTTTGAAGGGATCAGATATACGGACAAGCTACAGAATCTCAAAATGTACATTAATTATGTATTGGAGGAAGAAGTAATAAGTTGACAAAGTGCGAATCCAGTGATTATTTCCCTCCAAACACTTCTATATTGGAAAATTCACTGAGCACACGGGCCCATCCAACAATTCCATAGCAGCTCGACAGCTCGTAAGCTCTGCTCTTATCCACACCAAAAGGTGTCCACAAAATTCTTGGAGAAAAGAAAAAACCTTGGCAAGACTCCCGAGAGTTGAATTCACGATAAAGAGTGGATAGCCGTCCTCCTCTCCTTCAGAATTTACTCGCACATACCCAACAATAATACTGTCTGGGCGCACCCATCTGATTGCATCCACTGTACTTGATACGTCAGTTAATAGGGAGTTCTTTACGAGCATCAAAAATTTTACCCGAAACATGAATCTAATTTATTCTGTCCACGGAGGAGCATAAACGTGTGAATTCTCGGAAATGCAGAGTGAATTCGATTAGGACGGGAATCACAGCAACCAACAAGAGTGGAACGTTCCCCCCAGCAGACAAGGGTTTTATCCTGCTTTAGCAAGTATCTGCACATCGTATTCCAGCCCTTATGGAATAACACATTACATTGAAGGCCTTCGAACTAGGGATACGCAGAGCTTTAGGTTCAACACGACTGTAATTTTCACTAAAGCGTCGTATACATCAGCTACATCTAGCCTACAAAAACTCTCGTATCAATCCAGACAAGAATCAGAAGTGTACCGGTCATATCAGAATCGACATCCTCATCTGAGAGGTGAGCTGGAAGTTCCCTGTTGAAGGTTCTGCCAAAAGTTGAGGTCGTAATGCTCAGTTGCCGGTTGTCACAAACGTAGGCAATGTGCTGTCCATCTTCACTCCAAGAAGCTGAAAAAAGGGTAGACAACGAAGAAACTGTGAGCATAGAGGCACTGGGGTTCCATCCTCAATGTACCGACATGATCCTTAAGTTGGCATCCTGGCACTTGATGCGCGTGCACATAATAAACAGCACTAAATGGGAGGCAAATGAATACTAAACTAATTATTAAGGCAAAATGGAAGTAGCTAACCGTACCTGCCAGAGCATTCTTTTCAACCTTGATCTCAGGAGCAGAACCAACACGTCCAAGCAGCAATTTTCCCTTGCTTGTGACAATGAAGAAGGCATCGCTGTCTGATGGGCTCCAGCTGAAATCCTTGGCATGTGTATCTTCGTGTGGATCTATTTGGCGTACTTCGAATGGAGATGTGTCTGACTGCAAATACTCTCAAAAGCCCTAAGTCACAACTCGAGGTCCTATAGTCCAAAGATGCATGGAGTATTCTGATATCATGTTGTCCCAAGGGTCAAGGGAACTAACTTCTATATTTGGTTCTTAGACGACAATGGAAACCCTTGTAAGAGCTTGAGGAGAGTTTCCACTGCAAATAAATCGAAACAGCAGACAAAACTGAGATAGAATAGGTAAGATCATAATATTCGCACATCTTACTCACCTTCACATACTTTCTTATGAAGACCGTCCCGACAAATACTTCCCATTAAATTTGCTCTCACCTTTTGAACAAGCGTTGGTAAGTCATGGAACTTTATGCTGCCACCGGAGCACACGGCAACCGTGAGTTCGTCATTAGAGAGGGACAAAAATCGTATGTTAGTTCCCGTGACCGTCACGATGCTCTTCTCTTGAGCTGTTTGACCAGCGTTACGTTTGTCTTTCAGTGTCTCCGCAATTTCCACTAGATCCGCTGTTCTCGCGACACTGAAACCTGTTACAAAACAATCAAGTTCAAACAACTTCATGGTCCAGTACGAAATTAGATACTACTTCCATTGCGGTCTATGACTGGCATGAAAATAATCAAGTTAAAGTAATGAGCTGCTACACAACAACTCGTGCCAGGAAAATGATTCAACTCGATCTCCAGGTAGCTGATTCACCTCAACCAACAGCAATGACAAGCAAGTCAAATAGAATGCAAGAGGCTCCATCAGTCGCACCTCGTGGATGTGCAAAAAGACAGTAGCCAAAACGATTGGACACCGCCAGAGCCCGAACTGGAAGCTCATCTGAAGAAAAGCCTTCGGTGCCTGACAGCATGGGTACGTCCACTCCAACTCTCTTGAACATAACATCGTCAACCTTCTTTAGCTCAACCTCTTTGAGCTCCATTGCACTTGATGTTCCTCTGATCCTCCAAGAATAAGATACTCGAGAGGACTAAGACTGTAACGTAGCCAACTTAACCCGGCACACCCCGTTTCCAAAGCTCCCAAAGTAGTTCTCCATAGGGAGTTGTGCTTTACTGTAACCTCCAAGCAGAGCTTGAGATGTTACTTTAAACAAGGCTAATCAATCCATGTTGGCAACTTCTGGAAGAAATAACTTAGCCTGCAGAACAGCCATCACTGTCAAGATGATAGAAACAGCTCAATTCTGTGATTTAAAACTGCTCTGAGACCTCAGTGCTCTGCAAAACCCTAGATGGTACAGATGTCCCACTTCTTCCAGGACCACACTTCAAGAGGCCGTTTAGCAGGAGATATGCCTGACAATCCACAGATGCGGGCTCATGAGATGGAGTATAACTGGAAACTTATGTCTCAGGCTTCAGTACGTCGAGTGGTGACACGCAGATGCCTAACAATTTGGTCTTCATAGAATTCTTACAAAACGGCACATTCTGACAATTGAAATTCAATTGTGGTTTAAAAGCGTAATCATCATGAACTAATTAAGACACCTACACAGACTTGGAGGGAAATGTGAAAGTATTTACAATTGTGCTTCCACGAACTGATTGGAAATATATTGTCCTCGAAACAAAACTTAAATGTGGACCTCAAATGTTGGGCAGACGCCTGAAAATTATGTCACACCAAAGAAGTTTGAAATAAAAAAGTTAAAGCGAATTAGGCAACAAACGCGGAGATAAGGACGAAAGTGCTGAAGTCCAAGAATACTGAACTTCATCGTCGCCAACTGAGTCTGCTACCGGCTACCTAAATTCGATACAATAAAATGTTTGACTCAGTGGCCTTGCTCACAGAATCAGGATCCATCACAAGACAAGGCATCTAATTGGACGACTAATGTTGGAGGAAAAACCACGTCCTTGAACTGTCTGTCTAACGGACCTACATTGTTTGTGGGTAATTGGTTTTTAGAAAAAGGCCCATATCATATTTACAGAAAATTGCACCACCTGGAAGGCGGAATCAATTTCTTCCTTTGATCTGCTTATACAGCAAGGTGCAGCAAATTCTCCAACATGAGCCGCATGAAAGTTGCACGGGTTCCCTTTAAATAACGACCAAATTTAAGTATCCTGGAACAGTCTTCCAGATTCCTTAAAATGCACGGGATGCTTCTGTACTTAGAATGCGATGTACACATATAATAACGAAAAGAAATATTTACAGGAGCTGCGCCACTAACCAGACATTGTTGCTGAGCACGGCCCGCACCAGAATTCGCAAGACCTGTCCAATGGGGACTTTAAAATTTGTGGATCCAGTCCTACGAGTGCCTTGCTTCCCAGCTGCTTGTTCGAGAGCAAAATTCCTCCGCGAACCAACAAATCCGTCACGTTTTCTGTGACCCCGTGCAAGCAAAATTTAAAGTTACCCCCAATGTCTGAATGGTCTGCTATCCACTTACCCCAGAGGAACTGGATTGCGTTGGACAGTCGAGGTTTAGGGGTTCTGCTGCGCTTAACAGTCAACTCTGTAATGGTTATCACGGAAGAGTACGATACACCAAGAATATTCCCTGATTCGCCTAAAATTTACTTCTTCTCTCAACTTATTTGCACGGTGGGAAAAAAGGCGACTCCGTAGGAAAACCCCATCAATCCGTACAAGGGAAGGAAAAAAAAAAGGGAACATACAAGAGTCTGTATAAGATATATGCACTTCCGCACCTAAGATATCCAAGCTATGCAAGTCTTCCGTCTACACACAACTGGAGCATCCGAAGAAACATCACCTAATGTGATTGTTCTCCTATGGATTGCCCCAGCCAGCCACGATACCCTTTAACACAATGGACACATGTTGTCTAAAATATACTACAAAGTATGAGAGTGAGAGTGGTACCCCATTATGCCTAACATGATAAGTTTTTGTGCACTCCTTGCAAATATGTCAAATGTCTTGTTCATCGCTCCATATAACTCCAAGGTTTAAGGAACAAAGAGGTGACCTCGCTGCATGCCCCAATACTTGGAGACCTTGCAACCTGTTGCTACACTCGCAGCCCATCCATGGAGATGGGTAATCACTCCCTCCAAAACTATATCCCGCGTAGAATCTATAACCACAACATCCGCTACTTTCACCTGCTCATCTCGGACCAAGTATAAGTTTACCCTAACACACGTCGTATGCAAAGCATACGAACGCTCCCAGCCAAGTATCCACTCTCTCGTGCCATAGCAAACAATATGTCTCTAATGGCATCATGGGTAGCTATCATATGTCCTCCAAAAGAGCACCATGTCATGTGGACCGCTATTGCATCTAGTGTAGAACCACACTCACAAGTGAATAATGAAGATGCCGATGGGTGGACCAAACCTATGTGAAACCTCATCGTTGTAGAGAAAGTAGCTGGTGCGAGTTGGAAAGCCCTAATGCACGGTCGAGCTAGGATCCAAGAGCTTGCACCCTTGCCGGAGCAAGAGGGAAGACGTGCTCTAGTAGCTTGAGGAATGGACGAGTTGACTAAGAGAGAATGTAGCGTATGCTCACATTGTCGCTCCATCCAAGAAGATTGTAAACCTCTAGTCCAATCTGACGATAATGAAGCAAACGGTGGAAAATCCTCTCGTGCTCGTGGGGATAGACTATCTCTCGTCTGCCGCAATAACACCTGGAGAGAAAAGGATCCTCCCTACACCTCTATCACATGAGTCTCCAAAACCGGCCTATCAACAACCACAAAACGAGAGGAAAGCAGGTGTGCCAAGAGAGCACAACTACCCACAAATGCTATAGGTGTTGTCTCCTCCATAGAAAGCAAGCCAACCCCACCACATGAGATTGGCAGAGTTGTCTGTCTACGTGTTGAATCCCCTATCATACACTCAAAAGTCTTTGGTCCAATAATATCACCAAAGACTCCCATAATCCTCCTATCAAATGCTCTCATACGTAATAAGAAGGACAATGAGGGGAGAACTGTATGGATGAGGTAGGATGGTCGATGAGCAATACGGGAAGAGAGTATACCAAATGCCACCTACGGATCTCCTAGTAGTGAAAGGTCATCCACATGGAGAACATCCTCTACAAGGGCAGCGTCTAAGCAGCGTGTGACAAAATCCTCCGATCTTACTGGCACTCCAAGAACACGAAGTCCATCTGTGGATGTGATACACCCCTTTGGAAGCTCAAGGTGGGGAGAGATACCTAAAGGAGACCCCTCACTACACTTTGACACCTTGACTCTCAAGCCTACTAGATGTAGCTCGGTAGTCAAGTAGTCAAAGGCATGCCTAATCTTATCTATAGGGCTTACAATGTGTGTATCATCTCTCAAGGAGTGAAATATTTATTTGCACTCGAGTTCAAGATTTGCACTCAAGTTCATGAGGTCAAGTGTGAGCAAAGCAAGTATATTCTAACATAGAGAAGATACATTTTTAAGTTGGGTTGTAGAAAATGAAAATATAAATACGGTAGGAGGAGTGGGAGCAAAATTATTTTATAACACTCCGGAGCACCTTTACTTGTTTGATTTAATATTTAATAGTATTTGTGTTTGGCAGGGGTCTAGAAAAACAGAGATGCTGAAAAAATGCATAGCTTCGGGATAAACAACTCAAAGCTTAAAAGAGAGATGTACGTATAAAATTTGTATTTATATATTTTATATTTTATATTTCATCCGAGTAAATGCATGAAATATATATACTATCGGGCATACTGTTCATAATACATCTGAAGAGGATGGATCTCCAAAAGAATAAATGTACATAGAGAAATTATATCATTCCCTCCATTTAATAAAAGCACTTAACAAATTATTAACGAATCTCCTTCTTTGAGGAATTTGTAAATTTTTATGTTTGTATCTAATGCATAATACATCTTTCACCTCCTATGTATTATGTGTCTTAAATATCTTTATTTTTTGAAAACATTTAACGCTAGATGGGCAATATATGAATATGATGAAATTACTTTAAATTTATTTACGCATGCATGTTAAACATGTAGCAACGACTAGAACGATTTACATTTTTGGGGAGGGTCAGAAACAAGGTAGATTAATTTGCACAGTGGGATGAGTTGGATATTCGACAGCATCATAACTCACACCGAATGTTTAGTGGAAAACGAGTAAGACGAAATCCAAGAAATAACATTTAGTACAAGTTAAAATCTATGAGTAGTAAAATATTGTACGTTAGATAATAATGCGTTTCATTTAACTGTTAATAATTTCTATACTAAGTATTTTTATTGACATTATTCGATGTATAGTGATAGAGGTTTGAATGGGAAAATTATTCGGGGAACGTGTTAGAATTTTTGCTTTTATTAATTATGACATAGTTTTTATATTTTGATTTTGAAATCCTAATAAAGAAATGCATAAACTATAATAAAAACAACACACTTAACATATATACAACAACGGTTCAGTATACCTCATAATAGAATAAACCGATAACCATTAAAGGAATCGTTCTTCAGTTTAGCAAAGTATTTAGTCGATTTTGATGTTAAAAGTCGTTTAAGTCAATTTTCCAAGTGTTACTAAGCATAATTATATTTAACATCCTACAAATAAAACTTATAAATTATTTATATTCTGAATTTGAATTCTGTGCCAATTTTGAAAACTAATTATTGTAAATCTATCATTTTGATAAAAAAATTATTATATAACACTCTACATCCTATATTAGCTTAAGAGAAATGTAAAAAATTCACTAAGAAACAATTGAAGTCGAATGCTACAAAATTTCATCCTTTGTCCAAAAAGTTAGTTAAGTAAAATTTGCATAGGTTTGCATATAGGATCATAGACCACTACTCTTATATAAGAAAATGAGTTTCAACAAATCTTGACTGAAATAAAAATATTTTACAAAAATGAACATTTAGCATGAACCTCGATAACTCATTGAGAGATATATATCCATAAGTTCTACACCTCTAACTTCATTTGTTGTGATACTTTTACTATGCTTCCTTTTAAAGTGTGGAATCTAGGTTTAACTAACTACTTCAGTTTACTATTCTACTTTTAGAAGAACCAACTCTTTAATTTCCCAAATTTTGACAAACACATGAGAAATATTAACATATAAATGAAAATTTCATTACAAATTTTAGTTAAGTATATGCTTTGTAGGTTATTTTCATATAAAATCAAAATATATTCAAAACACTAATATATTCAAATATATTTATATTTATTTATATATCCAAATATATTCAAAATTTTACTACATGTTTATGAGACACGTTTATAATTTTACAACCTTCTTATGTATCCTCTTTTAGTTTTGGAGGAAATTGTGTTTCTAAGTTCATAATTATTAATTTCTTGCTTGGGTAAAAGTACGAATGTTCATATTTGAGTAAGGACTAACTTTAAACAAAGTAAAATATTTTACCATTTTATTCTTAAATTTGAACACTGCTAGAAAAAACCTAAATAATATTTTGGATAATGTATTTTTTAATTATTAATAAATTATGAGTAAAATTTCATTTAGTTTGAACCAAACATACTGTTTTGATATAAAAAGGAAGACGCTCTAAAAGGATAAATTCTCATGCTTTCTTTTGACGGAGCTATCCCTTTATTATAAACCTAGTATTGTTTATTAATACTTGATCATTCTCACTATGATTAGAAAAACACTAAATTTAGTATTTTTGTGCTTAAGGATGAAGGACGGGTATAAAGAATATACTTCTTCGCATCGATGGAACTAATTTTACTTTAAAAGAAGCAAACTTATAATTAGATTGTATATAGAGCAAGTATGTTTGTTAAAAAGAAAGGGAGACTGCATAGAAAACACGAAGGATGGGAAGACACCATCAAGTTGTACAAGGGAGAGACAAAAATGGTAAAATGAGGCTAAGCCCCAATAGAGTCTATATAGAGTCTATATGAGAAATCTGCCCTATTGCACCTAAGATATCCAAGCTATGCAAGTCATATGGTCTATAAACAACTAGAGCATCAAAAGAAGCATCACCTAGTGTGATTGCTCTCCTATGGGTTGCACCGGCAACTGCCCGTTGTAGAGCAATGAACACACATTATCTAAAATATGCTACAAAGCATGAGATTGAGATTGGTACTCCTTGGCGCCTAACATGATAAGCTCTTGTGCACTCCCTAACAAATGTGTCAAACTCAGTATCCATTGCTCCATATAACTTCAAGGCCAGAGGAGCAAAGAGGTGACCTCACTACATGCCTCTATACTTAGAGATCTTGCAACCTATTGCTGCACTCTCCGCCTATCTAAGAGGATGGGTAATCACTCCCTCCAAATCTGCATCTTATGTTGGGTCCATAACCATGACATCCACTATTATCACCTGATCATTTTGGACCAAGTATAAGTTTGCCTTAACATGTGTCATTTGTAAAGCATACGAGCGCTCACTCCAAGCCAAGTATCCACTCTCTAGTGTAATAGCAAACACTATGTCTATAATAGCATCATGGGTATCTATCCCTTGTCCTCCAAAAGGACATCATGTCATATGGACCCTTGTCGTGTTTTGGTTTGCGTAGGCCATAAAAAAGTTATCATAGTTTATCTTCACGTTAGTGAGGTAGATTGTATGCTGGATCCGACGGATTAGATGTTGCCATGTGAGTCATCTATGTACATGTATGTGATTGGCCATGGGGGTTACAATCTTATCATATTTGAGGGCTCTAATGAATAAAGATGAGGGCAAGTGGAGAGACGGGTGTGTTTTAGTTTGGAGAGTCTCAAGGGGAGAAGGACATTGGGAGTGAGAGTTGTAGCAGAGCGCGAGTGTTGGAGCATTGGAGGAAGCATTTGAGCATGAGATGTCCCATGCTCCCAATCTGCCACTTCTAAATACTTTTCTCATTAGGCTTCAGATTTTACACCACGATGACTTACGGGATTGAATGGTGATACATTTCGGGGCGGTATTCATGGAGTCGGTGATGGGAAATCCAGATCCTATTGTCCTTCTGGTGCTTACTTATGAGCATGTATGTGACTTGACCATATATGTGCTTCTATAGTTGGGGAATACCTAAAATTTTGCTCATAAGATTCAAGGTGGAGTCGTGGGGTCCATTTGTCAAAAAGGAAAAAGACTAAAGGACAAATGTGCAAGAGATTGGGGTCCCAAGAGAGAAGTCAAGAGTTTTTTGACCATTGAGGGATTTCAGGGAGACCATTTGAGAAGGGAAGACCACAGTTGGAAATAAGAGATGACAGGCTACAATCTTAAGATAGAAATTACACAATTTGAGCCGATTCTAGGAGGGATATGATTGAATGAATAAGGGGGGTAAAATTCATACCCATGAGCACAAAGTAGGCCATGGAGAGAGCTTCTTGCAACATTTTCACTATTTGTCAGTGGGATTGAAGAGTAGACAAATTTTTCACAATATTGAGTGCAAGAAATTTTAGTTTTGGGTTAATCTCAAATCAGATTTAACTGATTGAAGTTGAAGCTTTTGAGGTGTAAGGTTTTGGAGAAGAGCTAATGACCAGGTTTGGAGTTTGGTCACTCGCCAAGTTGTGGTTTGAATTTCCTTATGAAAATTTCAAGAGTTGTTGGTGGATAGGGTTTTCACCTTTTTTGTGAAGGTTTCATGTAAATTCTTTAAATATAGAAATCAAGGTCTCGGATCAAGTATACTTGGGTCTGTAGAGCTCACAAGTTAGCCCAGCTCAAGAATTGATCCACATATAAAGACTGGGGTTGGATTAGGCTACCAAAAATTGCAAATGTTTAGACAAGAACACAACCAGCTATTTTGGAAAATTTGGTTGGTTTTAGATGTGTGAAGAGGGAGATCTGATGCAAAACATTATGCTTAAAATACTATCATAAGCTTGGTAGAGCAATTTTCTCTTTCATCTTGATTTGATATCAATTCTCCTATCTTGTGACTATGATTGAGGGTTTCAGGTTGCTAGAGTGTTTGTGAGGATCAAGTGTATTTCTGAATCAGAAATCTGGGGAAAATTTGCCAAGAACCAGGAGCAAACCCTAAAAAGAAGATTTGAGAATTCAAGTGAAAGTTGCAGAAACCTGGCCAACTCTGAGAGCTTGTCAGACAAGTTTTAGTGATCTGATTGAAGTGTATTTTATATCATTGGAAAGCTGATCTCACAGGCTTCCCATTGAATCAAAGATATATAGAAATAGTTATTTTCATATGAGCTACACAGACTTTTCCCCATCAAAAAGACATAGAAAATTCCTACATGGATTAGAAATTTGTTGAGATCTGAAGTACAGATGGGAGGAGGCTTGGAGTACAGGTTGAAATGACATAGCAAGAAGGCTTTGAAGCTCTTTTCTGATAAAAAGAACATAGAGTTGTTGCCATATTTTTGTGATTGGATCCTCTTTGTGCTTGTATGCATGTTTGTATGCCCAGTTGGCTTGGATTGGT
Source organism: Lunularia cruciata (assembly GCA_948567375.1). Lineage (NCBI taxonomy): Eukaryota > Viridiplantae > Streptophyta > Marchantiopsida > Lunulariales > Lunulariaceae > Lunularia > Lunularia cruciata. The sequence goes on along the minus strand of OX419756.1, from coordinate 48,433,559 downwards.
GTGCGGGCGTTGCGCTTAGATTATTTCCTTCTATGAGTGTTGTGTATTTCTCCTTGGTAATGTTGGAAGTGATGACCAGCAGACCAGGAGTGTGTGTTGTGATGATAGGTTAGGTTGCCTGATACTACCCTTCTTGATAGCAAGAATATTAGTTACAAGAAAGGAGGGTTCCGGCGATAGGGTCACATGCGTGTTCAATCTAGTCATTACGGATTAACCTCTAGCCTCTGATCTGTAGTTCCATAGCTAGGCACCATGTGTGTTCCCATAGAGAGAAAAGAAAAGTACAACACCGTTGTTGGATCTAGTCTAGAACCACTCACAAGTGAGTAATGAAGGTGCAGATGGGTGGACCAAACCTAAGCAAAACCTCATTATTGTAGAGAAAGTAGTTGGTGTGAGTCAGAATGCCCTAATGCATGAACAAGCTAGGATCCAAGGGCCTTCATCCTTGCCGGAGCAAGAGCAAAGACATGATCTAGTAGCTTGAAGAATGGATGGTCAACTAAGAGAGAATGTAGCATATGCTCATATGGTTGTTCCATCAAGGAAGATTATAAACCTCTAGTCCAATCTAATGATAGTGAAGCAAAAGATGGAAAGTCCTCTTGTGCCCATGGAGATAGATTATCTCTTGTTTGCCACACTTACATCCGGAGAAAAAAGGATCACTCTTCCACCTCTGTCACATAAGTCTCCAAAATTGGCCTATTAACAACCACAAAACAAGAGGAAAGTAGGGATGCCAAGAGATCCCAACTACCCAAAAATGTTATAGGTGCCATCTCCTCCATAGATAGAAAGCCAACCCCTCCATAAAATATTAATAGAGCTATCTATCTACATGCCAAATCCCTATCATGCACTCAAATGTCCTTGGTCCAATAATATCACCAAAGGCTCTCAAATGTGATAAGAAGGGCAAGGAAGGATGGATTGTACGGATGGGGTAAGTTGATTGACAAGCAATACTAGAAGAGAGTATACCAAATGCTACCTATGGATCTCCTAGTAATAGAAGGTCATCTACATGGGAACATCCTTTGCAAGGGCATTGTTTAAGAAGCGTGTGATAGAATCCTCATATCCTATTGGCACTCCAAGAACACGTAGTCCATTTGTAGATGTGATATACCCCTCTAAAAGCTCAAGGTGGTGAGGGATACCTAAAGGGGACTATGCCCTACACTTTGATACCTTGACTCTCAAGCCTACAAGATGTAACTCGGTAGTCAATTGGTTAAAGGCCTACCTAATCTGATCTATAGGGCCCACGACGTGTGTATCATTTGCCAAGGAGGGAAATACACAACCTGGCATGGTCAATGTAGTAGGTAGGAGAGCTCTAAAGTGAGCCATAGCAAATAAGAGCACCCCTTAAAGATCTTCCTAACGTGTACCAATAACTGCCTCCAAGGCGGTGACTCCTTCTTGTGAACAACCATGTTGGTAGTAAAGAGAAGCAAGAGAGCAATAAAAAGACCGCACAAAATGAACAAGACTCACCAAGGATCCACCAACCTCCCTAAGCTATCTAAAGATGGATGCACATGAGATGCTATTAAAAGTATTCTCAATATCCACCCATATGATGACCTACTCTAGATGAATATCTAGGAGTGCCCTAATGCTTAGAGATATAATCTCACATCCTCCAAGTGTAGCTACTCCAAATTGATGTGGACTAAGGTGCTATCAAATATGAGAATGATGTTGAAGGACAATGGTATGATTAACCAAATGTAAAAAGATCTCTCTAATAGCAATTGGTCTAATGCCTCTCGTGTTTTCTCCATCACAAGAAGTTGACTAGCACCTAACATCCAACTAACAAACATAAGAATATCTCCTCCTGCTATTATTGCAACCACCTGAAACAGCTCAATAAAACCACTAGAAGGATCATCTACCTAAAAGCAATCTCTAAGGTGCTCATAAACTATCCCTAACAAGCCTCTTGAGGAAAGGTGAGGAGTAGTGCACAATGCTTCTGCAAAAAGTGATCTATCAAGACATAAAGGTTGTTCAAGTTGATAATCTAAGACCTTTAGTTGTAGTCCTTCTATTGCCATATGATGTAATGAGTGTAAGGAAGAGATAGTCTCATCAATAAGACTAGCTATAGACAAAGGGTGTAGCACTCATGCTACTCTACCAAACTCTCCCACTTCACCTACACCGTCATAATTGAATGGATTCTATGGTATCTTATGGCAAAACCTATCTCCTAAAATGTGTCGTCTTAACAAACTCCTCCTAAAGGGCCACCCAAACCTCCACTTGGAATCAATGAGATCTATCAACCACCTTTCTATGCCCCGCATTCCCCCTCTAGCATAACAAAGACATCATGGAGGGAGTAAGAAGAATAGGAACCATGCTAACTTGTCCAAGAGATCACATGCCAAATGATCAAGTGGTAAGCAAAAAGCGTGTCTAGCCTCATCATATAGTGTGTGGGGTAGCCTATGGAATAGACGTAGACATGGAAAATTAGTCTTAAATAATCCCCAAATGAAACCCACCTGAGAAACTAACCATTCCAACAATTTGATTAGTATACTTATAATGGTCATTGAAGGGAAAAAGAAGCTTGCTTAATCTAGAGTGTCACTACTATCAATGTGGTTTCTCACCTCACATGGGTATCCCAAGTGGTCCAATTATAGTCCTCGTGCATCCTTCTCACATGGATCTTTACTCCTTGCAAGGTAAAGGTCGGTGATACACCGGGCATGGTGTATCCCGTACCGCTCTAGGTGGCCCTACATAAGGAAGTGTAGTCATGGCTAGCATAAGAATAATGATAGTAACACATGATAATCCTCTCCATATCTCCACATACTTGAAAAACCACAACCGCTCACATCCCAACTCACATAAGAAAATACCGTCTCTCCAAACCCTAAAAACTATAAACACTTGTAACTTCCAATTTCCATCTCCAAAATTTTCAAACAAAATTCCCATGGAACTTAATCATAAAAACCAGTAAGAAATAAAAATTCTAGACCCGTCACTCTCAATGTGTAATTATAACTCTAAACCTTAAAGAAAGCTTAAAATCCTCATAACTTTCTACTCAATTCTCCATGGTCTTCAATCTAGGTACCAATGGAACTGAAATTGAAAAACAAGCAAAATCAACTATTCACGAGAGTGTTGTATGCTAGAGAGCACTCAGAAAATATAAATCTTTCCTCTTACATCTCTCCTTCTCCCCTCCTGCTCCACACTCTCTCAAACTCTCTTCCACCTTAAAGGGACAAGGGATCTCCAAATTTGCCATGCAAAAGTAAATATATAGGTGGGTGCTTAGGTTGAACGTGCAACAAGCAAGGCCATAGCTTCATAAATATATAGCTAGAATACTTGTATCTTGCTATATAGTGAAGAATTTGAAGATAATATTCTTTGAAGTCAAGCCTCTTGTTTTATACTTATCTTGCAAGACTAAAATATACTTTGCTACAACCATTTAAAAGTTAATATTCTTTCAAGCCCAAGTTTGATATCATATAGCCATGCATGTCATACCCTCTACATAGAAATATTTTAAAATTTTTGAAAAACAAACATTTAATTGAAGTTTTCACACATTTTTAAATATTTGTTCAAACATGATATTGTTGACAGTTAAAGTGAAGAAGGAGAGCCACAAAATATCTTGATATAGAAATATTTATCAAGACTTGAGAAATTAAAATATATCTCAATCTCTAAAAGTATAGTATTTACTGGTCTTACTCTTTGGAACTCAAACATTATGATATAATTAGATACATAGAAGCCTGTATGGAATATTTGTGCATTTTTCAAGAATGGTTAATTTTATCCTTCAAACATAAAGGAATTTGTTTGCCAACACGGTTTTTTTAAAGATCAAGATAAGTAAATTTTTTCGGGTAGTATGTACTTGCTCAAAGCATAAAATTTGGCAATTTCTTCATATAATATTATAATGCAATGTGGATTTATATTTAGCATCCAAAACCATTGATTTAGGTATTGATTGTTGTGAGCAGTGGTATTTATTCATTGCTCAAAACAATTTATTCATACTGTTGATAAAATTAGTCTGAACTTCAAAAACTTCTTTATAAACAGAATAGTAAACTTCTTACATGATAGCAATGATACGCCCTGAATTTGAATTATCCTATACTTCTCTCGTTTATAGAATTTACCTTTCAGTTGATTTTTCAAGTTATCTTAAGAAGATATTTCTATAAAACCTAATTGTATTATCTTTTTTAATGTAAAAAAATTGACAAGTATAATTGCTCACCAATATACATACTCAAAATATATATATTTTAGATTGAAATCCTTTATAGAAATAAAATATATGGTAATTTTATTTTTAAATTTTGGACTAATTTATATAAAGCGAGTTTCAATTTCATACTAAAATATTAGGCACTATATTTGAATAAAGTAGAAGTTTGGTGTGACAAAAAAAAAAGACATTCATGAATGCTTCATATGAATATAAAAATTGATATATAAGATATTTTTATGCACTCAAGTAATACTTCTATTTTATTTATAAAATAATAGTATTTTTTTCCTCATACGCTATAAATAAAAATTGAATGAGGCTAACTTCATTAATCTATAAACTCAGTCAAATTCTGATATACAAAACCTTGTAAAGCTCATTTGAATATAAAAAAGTTTCAGTGAAATAAATAAATAAATGTTATTAATATTATAAATAAAACTACTTCTTAAGAAATCTAATTGGGCTTAGAAATATATTTGATCTACTTATAATTGCAATAACTATCTTTAATTCAAAGAGATAAAATATATTGATATAGTTTGGTTTGTAAGCAAGGAGGAAGAGAATACATTTCTCATTTAACATTATACTAGGGTAGAATACACCACAAATATATGCATTAGTGCATTTTATAAATAAATATTGCACCACTTGTAAAAGTCATGTTTAATTTTTAATGAGTCTCTTGGGAAATTGTTATGTAGAGGAAAGATGACAGTACTAGGAAATATTGTAGATCCTTTCTCATAGCCATAGAATATTAACGTGTGCCAAAAATTGTTACCATTGGACTTATTCCCCATAAAAATGAGGAATGGATGTCTCTTGTAAAAAACTTATCATAGTATAGTGTACTAATTAAGCACTTTCATCAAGAATCAAGTGGTCGGTTCAAATCAGGCACTTTAATGATCAAACTTGTTTTCTAATATGAAATGTGGATCAGTTTTGAATTGTTCTTGTACATTGACTCATTTTGAAAGAGCATGCTAGTTTGGAGATGAGGAGAAGACTTGAAATAACATCAAACAAATAAGGATTGAGTTCACTTGGTAGTTGAATTGTAAAGAAAGCTAGCTTGCCATGAGCTCATGTGATAGATGATTCAGAAAGTGAATGAGCTTGCCACAATTCATAGATCTCACCATGATAGAGGGACGGAGGAATAAATTTTGAGACATAATGGAAACAATTTTAAAATAGAGTGTGACTTGTGAAAGAGAGATTGCATATGCACGGGAAGCATGTTGCAAGGCTCCATGAACATTTTAGAAAGTGGAGTTCTAGCATAGTGGGATAGAGTTGTGGGGCATAAGGTGAGAGTGCAAAGTGATCATTTTGTAGAGAGATAGAGATGTTTATCTTCCCGTGAGGTTGTAGGCACACAAGAGGTAAAGACTTTGATATCACAAGAGAGATTGTAGATGCAAAGGAGGTAGAGATGAGGGGAATATTTTGGGAGATTGAAAATACCCCTAAAAGTCATGGTGCTTTGAGCACAAATGCTTCATCACCATGCACCAAATTAATCTGCACATTGAGTCAACAAATGAGATTAAGAAGTATATGTAGGAGACGTTGGCATTTTGGCAAGGTGAGTTTGATGATAAGTAGCTTGAGTATGACAACAAAAGTGAAAAGGAGTTATGGGAGGTAGATGAGTGGATGGAGGAATCTGAAAGTGATTTAGATGATTTTTGCATCAAGGAGGGAAAATTACTTATAACATGGTGAGATTTTGCATATTTTGTGTGCTACATGGGAGATTAAAGTTAGATGTGCATGCAAAGTGAAATTTTGTATGTTGTTAAAAAATATAGACCACCTTCCACTCAAACAATTGATGAGAATGGATATTTTGTCATTTTATAGTTTACTTGAGCTCAATGGAGACCATGTAGTTTTTGCTAGTGTAAGTTGGGGAGGGAAAAGGCACCCATGTAGATCAAACTTACCATTACATTACATGGATTTGGACACAATTAAAATGGTGCCTACATGGCAAGGCAACTAATATGTGGGATATTAGTTCTAGATCTTCTACTCAATTCACCAACAAAGTTATCACGGCCATTCTTGCAAATTTGAAGAAAGAGATGGTTTGGCCCAACAAGGAAGAGAGAGAAAGGATATCAAAGGCTTTTGGATTAAAATGTTTTCTTGGGTGCATGGGATTGGTGGACATGACTCTCTTTTTGTTGGCCCAACATCCTAAAATTGATGAGGAAATATACTATAGTTGAAAAGGTTCCTACTCTTTCAATGTACAACTTATCTACGATGATAAGAGAAGAATAATTAACTTCTCCTTGGATAAGAGATGTTTTAGCATTTCTTTTTGTTTTGGTAAGAGTTTTATCTTTGCTCATTGAGGTTATGTTTGTTCCTTTAGGTTTTGGTTACATTCAAAGCTGTGAGAGATGCCTCATATCACTTGACAATGGAGCACATTACAAGTTATCTTTGTTCCTTTAGGATTTGGTTATATTGAAAGTTACGAGAGAAGCTTGATCTCACATGATAGAGAGACATATCATGTATAGGCCATATTTGATAGTTTTGATCCCTACAAATTTGGGTTCATTCCATGAGAAATGACCATTAGATATGGCCTCACACACAAAGGCCATATCCAATGGTGATTTCCTACCCTATTTTGGTTGTTTAGAGAGAGGTTAGATACCCTAAGGTAGTATTTGAAAGAGAGAGGTTGCTTTTGATTTTGCTTGTGAGAGTTTTGTGATTGAAAATTTGGGTTTATTTCTCAAGATGTACAATTTGTATATATATAGTGATACTTATAGGTTTTGTTGTAATTTTAACACATGCCAAGCTCTTATCATGATATGACTTGTCTAAAAAGGTTGCCACTTTGGAAGGACTTGAATCTACAAGAAGATAATAATTCTTTTAAACACCACCAATATCTACTTGGTTATTCAAGCTATGTCCCCATGAGCCATACAATATGTTCATTTAAGGTACATCAAACTTATGACATAAAAGATTTTAAAAAATGTGTAGTTAGGATACTTGTCATCAATGAGTACTATATAGGAATTTTCAAGTGTTGATAGCATTCACTATGAGAAGTCCAAGTTTAGTTGAAAATCAAGATAAATAGAAATGAATACCTCTTGTGATGGACCAATGCATGTGTTTTTTTGCACAACTTCTTGATCAATAGATGAGACCCAAAGGAAGAAATGGAGGAGTGGATAGATGATGAAGTGGACGGAACACATCAATCTTAAGGAGACATCTATGGTAGAGAAGAAAAAAAGGTCTTTATTTGTGAATACATGTCTACATTCCACCGCCACAGCGGTGGGTTCTTAAACACATCTTAAAAAATGGTCTTTCATTCAAGGATTATTGTGGATCTTCTATGCTTGTCATCATTTTAGATTGAAAGCAAAGAAAACGAGAATGGCATATGATTATCCACTCAAAGGTTATAGATTATCACATGACTTGAATATTCAGTTTATATTATATATGGTTGCTTTAATAAGAAATAATATTAGTGAGTTAAGTTTTGGTTTACAATGCAAGGTATGATTTAAGTTTAGGTTATATATTCCTAAGGTAAGTTTTTGGTTATATATTGTTCATGACATGGTAAGTTGGGCCCGGGTTAGATATGTCAATAATTTGAGTTCTTCTTATATATTCCTCATGCAAAATATGAGTTTGGATATGCAAAATATGATTTTATGCATATGATCACCATATCTGAGGAACCCTTGGTGCTTTTGGTGGTAACTTATAGAGAACAGTGGATGTACTACTTCTATGTGTTAATAAATTAGATAGATTAGGAGTGGTGTGATAGAGTAGCAACCATGGCGGCAATGCACAATGTTATCTTTGTTATGCAACAACAAATTGAGCACCTTACTTGATTGTTGGATGAACAAGATCTTTGACGACAAAAGCACGTAGAGAGAGTACCAGTTTGAGAAGAAGAAGAGCAAATCCAATTCCCTAAACCCAAGGTATTTGAAGGCAAGAATCTCTTAGGTGCAATGGAGTATTTTGTGTTTGACTGTGAATGTTATTTTGAAGCTACCAATCTACAAGATGAGCAAAAATATATTCTCTTGGCTTCTAGCCAATTGGATGGAGTAGAAAATCTATGGTGGAGATTCGGAGTAGAGTGAGCCAAACTATAAATTGTTGCACCAATCTTGACATGGAAAGAATTCAAGAGTGCAATAATTAATAGATTCCAAGCTATAAATGCCACACGAGTTGGACGGGATAGGTTGGCAAAATAGAAACAGATTGGCTTTGTAAGAAGTTACATCACGCAATTTCAAAACATCATCATGAAAATTCCAAATATCCTAGAAGGTGAACCTTTGGATCAATTTGTGAGAGGCTTAAAGTCAAGAACCAAATTAGAGGTAACCATGCAAGAGCCACAACACTTGGAGGAAGCCATGCTGTTGGCCAAATGGTTTGATTCCTTGGTTGCAACGACTTGGTCTCAACCTTGACCTCCACAAAACCTACCAATACATTACATACGGGTGGAGGAGCCAACACCAATAGAGATTGTTGCCAGTCAACAAAGACCACTTGGCACCAAAAATAAAGAGAAACTATGACAAAATGGTGGTTTTTTTTATTGTTGCCAATTGAGACATCATATAGTTGCATAGATGGAGATTGTAGAGCAGAATGATTAGGGAAATGAAGAATCCCAAAAGGAGATTTTGAGCCGTCTACTAAGAGCTTGATTAGTTCCAATGGGATTGAATGCTTGACCTATGCAAGTCTGGTTCACTTGCAAGGTATGATATCTAATCAAGGTTATAGGATTTTGATTGATTTTGGTTGTTTTTGGAATTTTAGAGAATTGTATGTCTATGCAAGTAGCAAAGGAATTGGGTATTCCTATCAAGCTAGTAATTGGAAGTAGATTGATGATGGCGGATAATAGAAAAGGTTTTGCATTCTGTACCTCGCATCTTGTTATCTTCAAGATTGGGAAGGAGTATTCGGAGTGTATGAGGTTTATAATGGCAGCTCTACACTATGATATCATTCTAGGATTACCTTGGCTTGAACGTCATAAGGTTCAATTTGATTGGACCCAACAACAAACTCAAGTACAACACCAAGGTAGGAATTTCTGATTAGGTTGTCTGGCACCTCTGAGTAAGACACCTAAGAATAGTCAGTCTCAAGATGGGAAGTTTGTCAAGAAGGTAGCCATAGAGCAAGCTTTGAATGGAAATGAGTCCCAAGACGGGAATTTTGCCAAGAAGGAAACCATGGAGCAAGCTTTGAAGAGAGATGAGTTTCTAGATGGGAAGTTTGTTAGTGAAGTAGCCATAGAGCAAGCTTTGGAGGAAGAGAAGTCTATATTTGTAATGTAGATCAAGCCAATTGCACAAAGGACAATACGAGGAGGGACAAGAGCCTCATCAAGCAATGGCTGATTAGAAAGTTCAGGAGTTTGTGGATGTGTTTCTAGATGATTTACCCAAGGGATTACCCTCCAATCATGGTATGCTCTTCAAAATCAAGTTATTGCTAGGAAGTACACCAATGAGTAGACCAATCTATCGGCTCTCACCAAAGGAGTTGGAGAAGTTGCAAACAACACTTACAGAGATGTTGGAGAAGGACTTTGTATGACATAGTACCTGTCCTTGGGGAGCACTGGTACTATTTGTTGCAAAGGGATGGAGGACTTCATTTTTGTATTAATTACCATGGGCTCAATAAGCAAACAATGAAGAATGCATATCTCTTGTCTCGGATTGATGACTTGCTTGATCAATTGAGTGGAACACAATATTTTTCCAAGTTGGATCTTTGTAGTGACTATTGGCAAATCCTTATTGATAGGGAAGATATGCAAAAGATTGCCTTTTGCACAAGGTATGGGCATTTTGAGTGGAGAGTTCTACCTTTTGGGCTCACTAATGCTCCAACAGTCTTCATGGATAAGATGTATTGGGTGTTTGATAGACTATTGGATTGATACGTGGTATTCTTGGATGATATTTTAATCTTTAGCAAGACAAAGGTGAATCACATGCAAGAAGTCCTCAGATGACTACAAAAATGGAAAGTTTACTGCAAGAAATCAAAGTGTGCCTTTTGGTAGAAGGAGGTCACCTTCTTGGGTCACAAGATCTCATCAAAAGAGATCAAGATGGAAGAGGAGAAAATCAAGGCCATTATTGATTGGCCTACTCCAAATGATGCTACAAAAGTATGGGCATTTAATGGATTGTCTAGTTTTTACATACGGTTCATCCATTATTATGCTCATGTGGCTACACTACATTGACTAACCTCTTAGGGAAGAACTTGAGTTCCCAATGGACCACCAAGCATGAAGAAGCATTCCAAAAGTTGAAACATATGGTGTCTTTAAGACCCATCCTTCAACCATATGATCCTCAACTACCTTGTGTGGTTGATTTTGATGCTTCTAACTTTGCAATTGGAACAATGTTGCAACAAGAATTCCTTGATGGACTACATCCCATTGCCTTTGTGTCTTACCAACTAAATATAGCTGAAAGAAATTACTCTACTTAAGATCAGGAACAACTTGCAATGGTATATGCCACCAAGGTATGGAAGCATTATCTCCTAGGGAAACAAGTGATCATGTTAACCGATCAAAAATCATTGTTGGAGACCTTACACTTGGAACATATGAAGAGTCAACATCATCGATGGGAGGAGCAACTCCAATTATTTGACATCAAAGTTGAGTAAAAACCAAGTTGGTTCCATGTCATCCTTGATGCTTGGCCATGACAACTTGATTTGAAGTCTTTTCCTCTCATCACGGTAGCAATTACGACGATGTAAATTGACTCCAAGGTCCAAAACAAGTTTTGATCAGCTCTACAACAAGATCTCTTCTTCCAAATGGTATATGGTCATCTTATAGCATGCAAAAAGGAATAAAACACCTTCTCCTTCAAGGAAAGCCTTCTATTCCATGAGGACCGGATCTATGTTCCAGCCAAAGGTGATCTTTGACTTGTGCGCCTTCAAGAAGCACATGATTTACCTATAGCTGGTTACATGGGTGTGGACAAGACTTTGGGTACCCTCTAACACCAATAGTGGTGGCCCAATATGACACAAGATGTTCAAGAGTTTGTCCAATCGTGTGAGAGCTGCCAACATGGCCAAGGCCAACAACCAGAAGCCAAGTGGACTCCTTTAACCACTCCCTATTCCATCTGCTCAATAGGAACACGTAAGCTTAGATCTCATCACATCCTTGCCCAAGACAAAGCAAGGACACACAACAATTGTGGTGATTGTGTATAAGCTTAGTAAGCAAATCCACTTGGCACCAACCTTTGATACCATGGATACTCCAACCTTAGTGCAAATCTAGTTCGACAATGTTTTCAAGCATCATAGGATGCCATGTGTACTCATCTTTGACCGAGATCCCCAATCCATCAAGAAGTTTTGGCAAGCACTCTTCTAAATACTTGGCACCAAGCTTGCTTTGTCCATGGCCTATCATCCTCAAATAGATGGAAAAACTGAACATGCAAAATGTACCTTGGAAGATATGCTATGTTCCTTAGTCAATATCCACCATACCAATTGGGATGAATATCTTGTAGTGTAGAATTTGCCTACAATAATTCCAAATAGGCAAGCACCGGATTTTCTCTTTTCTTTCTCAATTTTAGCTAAGGTCCGCTTGTTCAAAATTCTCTTCTTGCTCCTCCTCCATCTTAGGTCCCTCATTAGTCAACCTTTTTGACCACAATATCCCAATCTCTCCAACAAGCCAAATCTCACCTCCTTGTTGCTCAAAATTGTTAGAAACAATATGCAGACCACCATAGTCGTGATCTCACCTTTGAAGTTGGTGATAAAGTCATGATATCCTCTAATAACCTACCCCACACTTGATACCCAAGTCCGTAAAATTGCCCCTAATTGGATAGGACCTTTGATGTCACCCAAATCATCTCTCCTATTGCTTATCAACTTGCCTTACCTTGTCATATGCGCATCCACCCTATCTTTCACATTTCCAAGTTGAAACCCTTTGTTCCTAACCCATCTTCTTTTTCCTCTCGTGTCCAACCTCCTCTTCCTCCTATCCTTATCAATGATCATGAGGAGTACAAAGTTGATTGTTTCCTTGCACATTGCCAAATTCAATGAGGACGTCAACACCATATAGAGTACAAGGTCCTTTAGAAAGGGTATCCCCTTTATGATGCTACATGGGAGCCTCTTTCTCTCACCTCCAGAATGTATAGACGGCCATCTAGGAGTTTCAAGTTTCAATGGCGATGAGGACATCACCAACTAGCGGTGGAGAATATGTAACAATATGGAGTTCTATGACGTAGTTAGTAAGGCTAATAAAGTAGAGAATAAGCCAAATTAGCCTAGAATATTCCAAAAGTATATAGGAACCTTCTTTGGAAGCTTCTTGACTAGCTTAACTTGCACTTCTAGAAGGAAGCTTCTAGAAGCTTCCAACTAGCTTAGCTTGTACACCAAGTCAACGACTTCTAGAAAGAAGCTTCTTGAGAAGCTTCCTAGTTAACTTGGCTTGCACTCTAAGAAAGTGGCTCAAGGAAGCTTCTTGAGAAGCTTCTCAAGGGCCTTGTATGTTACCTATAAATACCAAAGCCAAAGCTCATGCTTGGCATTCGGAGTTTTCCCACATTCAAGTGTCCCAATGTGAGTTTCTATTCTCTTAATTTTGTCTTCAATCTCAATCTTTTACATCTCTAATGTCTAAGAGGACAACTCCAAAGACACATGCACTCCTACTTCTGCAACTTTGGACTTCTTATATTCTTTCACACTACTCCAAAGTCTCTCTAACACTGAATTTACTAAGTCTAATTTGAGACTTACATTGTCTTCTACCTCAATTATCTTCCTATCTACTCTCTCCCTCAAACAAATCAAAAGAGTGTTCATATCTACATCTTTTGCTCTCCTCTTCCGATGTAAAAGACCGAAACCAAGGAGAGAAATAGGAGAATGGAAATTCACATTGGGACACTTGAATGAGGGAAAACTCCGAATGCCTAGCATGAGCTTCGGCCTTGGTATTTATAGGTAGCATACAAGACCTTTGAAACTTTTCAAGAAGCTTCCTTGAGCCGCTTTCTTGGAGTGCAAGCCAAGTTAACTAGGAAGCTTCTCAAGAAGCTTCCTTCTAGAAGCCGCCTACTTGGCGTGCAAGCTAAGCTAGTTAGAAGCTTCTAGAAGCTCCCTGCTTAGGGTGCAAGTTAACTAGTTGGGAAGCTTCCTAAGAAGCTTCTTAGATGCTTCTAGAATATTCTAGGCTATTTTGGCTTATTCTCTACTTCGTAAGCCCGACTAACTTCGTCACTAAACTCCATATTGTTACATATTCTCCCGCCGCTAGTTGGTGACGTCCTCGTCGCTAGTGAAGCTTCAAATTCCTAGATGGCCATCTGTGCATTCTGGAGGTGAGAAAGAGGTTCCCATGTGGCATCATGAAGGGGATACCCTTTCCAAAGGACCTTGTACTCCGTGTGTTGGCGACGGCCTCATTGAATATGGCGACGTGCAAGGATACGATCAACTTCGTACTCCTCATGATCATTGATAGGGATAGGAAGAGGAGGAGGTTGGACTTGAGAGGAAAAGGAAGAAGGGTTAGGAACAAAGGGTTTCAACTTGGAAACGTGAAAGACAGGATGGATATGCATGTGACAAGGTAAGGCAAGACGATAAGCAACAGGAGAGATAATGTGGGTGATATCAAAGGGTCCTATCCAATTAGGAGCAAGTTTACGAACTTGGGTATCAAGTGGGAGAGGGAGGTTACTAGAGGATAGCATGACTTTATCATCAACTTCAAAGGTGAGATCACGACGATGATGGTCTGCATATTGTTTTTGGCGATTCTGAGCAACAAGGAGGTGAGACTTGGCTTGTTGGAGCGGGATATAGTGGTCAAGAATGTAGAAGTATGAGGAACCTGAGAGGGAAGGGGAGCAAGAAGAGAATCTGGAACAAGCGGATCTTGGCCAAAATTGAGAAAGAAGGGAGAAAATCCAGTGCTTGCCTATTTGGAATTGTTGTAGGCAAATTCTGCAGCTGCAAGACATTCATCCCAATTGGTATGGTGGACATTGACAAAGGCCCGCAATATATCTTCCAATGTACGATTGGCGCATTCAGTTTGTCCATCAGTTTGAGGATGATAGGCCGTGGACAAAGCAAGCTTGGTGCCGAGTATCTGAAAGAGTGCTTGCCAAAACTTCCCGGTAAAGCGAGGATCACGGTCGGAGATGAGTACGCGTGGCATGCCATGATGCTTGAAGACATTATCAAAGTGGATTTGTGTTAAGGTTGGAGCATCCACGGTATCACAGGTTGGTGCCAAGTGGATTTGCTTACTAAGCTTATCCACAAACACCACGATGGCGGTGTGTCCTTGTTTTGTCTTTGGCAAGGATGTGATGAGGATGGCGGTGTGTCCTTGTTTTGTCTTTGGCAAGGATGTGATGAGATCCAAGCTCACATGCTCCCAACGAGCTGATGGAATGGCAAGCGGTTGAAGGAGTCCACCCGGCTTCTGGTTGCTGGCCTTGTTACGTTGGCAGCTCTCACATGATTGGATAAATTCTTGAACATCCCGTGTCATGTTGGGCCACCACCATTGACGTAGGAGGGTACCCAAGGTCTTATCCACACCCATGTGACCAGCAATGGGTAAATCATGGGCTTCTTGAAGGCGCACAAGGCGAAGATCACCTTTGGTTGGAACATAGATCCGGTCCGCATGGAATAGAAGGCCTTCCTTGAAGGAGAAGGTGTTGTACTCCTTGTCACCTGTTGTTAGCTGACCATGTACCATTTGGAAGAAGGGATCTTGCTGTAGAGCTGACCGAAACTCGTTATGAATCTTGGGATCAATTGACACCGTCGTAATTGCTGCCGTGATGAGAGGAAGAGACTTCAAATCAGGTTGTCGTGATAAAGCATCAGGGATGACATGGAACCGACCTGGTTTGTACTCAAGTTTGATGTCGAACAATTGGAGTTGCTCTTCCCATCGATGATGTCGACTCTTCATGTGCTCTAAGTGTAAGGTCTGCAACAATGGCTTGTGATCAGTTCGCATGATCACGTGTTTCCCCAAGAGATAATGCCTCCATACCTTGGTGGCATATACCATTGCAAGTTGATCTCGATCTCGAGCAGAGTAATTTCTTTCAGCTACATTTAGTCGGCGAGACACAAAGGCAATAGGATGTAGTCCATCTGGAAATTCTTGTTGCAACACAACTCCAATTGCAAAGTTAGAAGCATCAAAATCAACCACACAAGGTAGTTGCAGATCATATGGTTGAAGAATGGGTCTTGAAGACACCATATGCTTTAACTTCTGGAATGCTTCTTCATGCTTGGTGGTCCATTGGAAGCTCGAGTTCTTTCCCAAGAGGTCAGTCAATGGTGCGGCCACGTGAGCATAATAGTGGATGAACTGTCGGTAAAAACTAGCCAGTCCATTGAATGCTCGTACTTCTATAGCATCCTTTGGGGTAGGCCAATCAGTAATGGCCTTGATCTTCTCTTCTTCCATCTTGATCCCCTCTGATGAGATCTTATGACCCAAGAAGGTAACCTCCTTCTGCCAAAAGCACACTTTGACTTCTTGTAGTAAAATTTCCACTATCGTAGTCATCTTAGGACTTCTCGCACATGATTCACATGTTCTGCCTCTGTCCTGCTATAGATTAAGATATCATCTAAGAACACCACCACGGACCGATCCAATAGTCCCTCCAACACTCGATGCATCTGATCCATGAAGACTGCTGGAGCATTAGTGAGTCCGAAAGGTAGAACTCTCCACTCAAAATGTCCATACCTTGTGCAAAAAGCAGTCTTTTTCACGTCCTCTCCTTCAATAGGAATTTGCCAATAGCCGCTACGAAGATCCAGCTTGGAAAAGTAGCGTGCTCCACTTAGTTGATCAAGCAGGTCATCAATCCGAGGCAAGGGATATGCATTCTTCACGGTTTGCTTATTGAGCCCACGGTAATCAATACAGAAACGAAGTCCTCCATCCTTCTTTGGAATAAATAGTACCGGTGCTCCCCACGGAGAGGTACTATGTCGTATGAAATCCTTCTCCAACAACTCTGTAAGTGTTGTTCGCAACTCCTCCAACTCCTTTAGTGAGAACCGATAGATTGGTCTACTCACTAGAGTACTCCCTGGCAATAACTCAATCTTGAAGGGCATACCTCGATCGGAGGGTAATCCATTTGGCAGATCATCCAGAAACACATCTGCAAACTCCTAAACTATCCGATCAACCATTGCTTGATGCAGCACTTGGCACTCCTCAGATTGTTCTTGTGCAATCGGCTTGATCCACACCGCAAATACAGACTTATCTTCCTCCAAAGCTTGCTCTATGGCTGCTTCATTAACAAACTTCCCTTCTAGGGACTCATCTCTCTTCCAAGCTTGCTCTATGGTTGCCTTCCTGGCAAACTTCCCATCTTGGGACTCATCTCCCTTCCAGATTTGCTCTATGGCTACCTTCTCAACAAACTTCCCATCTTGGGACTGACTATTCTTAGGTGTCTTACTCAGAGGTGCCAGACAAACTAATCGGAAATTCCTACCTTGGTGTTGTACTTGAATCTGACGTCGGGTCCAATCGAATTGAACCTTATGACGTTCAAGCCAAGGTAGACCCAGAATGATATCATAGTGTAGAGGTGCCACTACAAACCTCATACACTCCAAATACTCCTTCCCAATCTCGGAGGTAACAGGATGCGAGGTGCGGAATGCAGAACCTTTTCTACCATCCGCCATCATCAAACTATTTCCAATCACTGGCTTGATAGGAATACCCAATTCCTTTGCTACTTGCATAGACATGCAATTCTCTGAACTTCCAGAATCAACCAAAATCCTACAACCCCGATTAGATATCGTACCTTGCAAGTGAAGCAAACTTGTATAGGTTGAGCCTTCAATCCAATTAGAACTAATCAAGCTCCCAGTAGGCGGCTCGAAATCTCCTTCTGGGATTCTTTGTTTCCCTGATCATTCTTTTCCATAAACTCCATCTGGGCAACTTGTCGAGGTCGCCCATTCCTAAGTGGACATTCAGCAATGCGATGTCCAACTTGGCGACAATAAAAGCAACCTCCATTTTGTCGTAATCTCTCTCTATCTGCTGTGCCAAGTGGTCTTCGTTGGATAGCATCAATCTCCATTGGTACCGGTTCTTCCACTCGTGGTACTGGTAGGTTTTGTGTAGGTCGAGGTCAAGACCAAGTTGTCGCAACTAAGGAATCAAAACGCTCAGCCAATTGCATGGCTTCTTCTACGTTCTGTGGCTCTTGCATGGTCACCTCCAATCTGGTTCGTGACTTCAATCCTTGCACAAATCGATCCAGAACTTCACCTTCTTGGATATCTGGAATTTGCATGATGATATTCTGAAATTGTGTGATGTAGCTTCTCACCGAACCAATCTGCCTCAACTCCACCAATTTATCTTGTGCAGCTCGGGTTGCATTTATAGTCTGAAATCGACCAAGTATTGCATCCTTGAATTCTGCCCATGTCAAAATTGGTGTAACAATTTGTCGTTCAGCTCTTTCTACTCGGAATCGCCACCAAAGTTTTGCCATGCCATCCAACTGGCTAGAAGCCAAGAGAATTTGTTTCCGCTCGTCTTGAAGATTGGTGGCTTCAAAGTAACGTTCACAGTCAAACACAAAATTCTCCACTGTGCCTGGAATATTCTTGCCTTCAAACACCTTGGGTTTTGGAAATCAAATGCAATCTTCTCCATCTCGAACTGGCGCTCGGTCTATCTGTTCTCGTCGTTGTTGGTCTCGTTCATCCAACAATCAAGTAAGATGCTCGATTTGTTGTTGCATTGCAAGGATAACATCCGGTATTGCGGCCATTGCTACTACCCTAATCCACTACCTTCAATTTATCTAGTTGATTAACACATAGATATAACACGTCCACCGTTCTCCATAAGTCACAACTGGAAGTATCAAGGGTTCCTCTGACACGTTGATCATATATAGAAAATCATACCCAAAGCGTGAGGTGATGAACTGTGTGAAGCGATGCTTTGGTAATATCTGGACATGAAAGTCCCAATGGTTTGGCGGAAGTGGATTTGGTGGTCCATAAATTCCATCCATCCCATTCCTGCTCTGATACTAATGTAAAAGACCAAAACCGAGGAGAGAAATAGGAGAATGGAAATTCACATTGGGACACTTGAATGAGAAAAAACTCCGAATGCCTAGCATGAGCTTCGGCCTTGGTATTTATAGGTAGCATACAAGACCTTTGAAGCTTCTCAAGAAGCTTTCTTGAGCCGCTTTCTTGGAGTGCAAGCCAAGTTAACTAGGAAGCTTCTCAAGAAGCTTCCTTTTAGAAGCCGCCTACTTGGCGTGCAAGCTAAGCTAGTTAGAAGCTTCTAGAAGCTACCTGCTTAGGGCGCAAGTTAACTAGTTGGGAAGCTTCCTAAGAAGCTTCTTAGATGCTTCTAGAAAATTCTAGGCTATTTTGGCTTATTCTCTACTTTGTAAGCCCGACTAACTTCGTCACTAAACTCCATATTGTTACATCCGAGTTTCTTGCACAAGCAATTTCAATTCATGCAGTCTTGCTTTTTGCAATCTCCCTTTAGACTTC
This sequence comes from Lunularia cruciata, assembly GCA_948567375.1. NCBI lineage: Eukaryota > Viridiplantae > Streptophyta > Marchantiopsida > Lunulariales > Lunulariaceae > Lunularia > Lunularia cruciata. The sequence goes on along the minus strand of OX419756.1, from coordinate 48,414,574 downwards.
TTGCTCAACATTGCTTGCAATCTTCCAACCACTTCTCCTACTAACTCTCGTGCATACCCCCAAGATCATTCTGCCTTCAACTTTTCTTGGTACATCTTTAACTCATCTTTATACTCAACAACAAGCATCTTCTTCTCTTTGGCATACTAAGCACTCTACGTCTCAACACTTCTAACCAAGCCTCACAATCTTTCCTCCTCTTGGTGTCGGATTTCCAACTCCCTCTGCCATGCTTGATATTTTCCTGCTGCACTCTTCTTCAAGCTCTTTAACTCTTGCTCTATCACAGTCACCATCACCTTTACATGAATACTTTTGATGCAAAATTCACTGACCTCCTCTTTCATCTTTGCCAACAACACCATCTACTCTTTCAAATCTGTGGCTTGACTGTGCATCTCTCTTCCCCACTTCTTGAAACTCTCTTGCAAGTTCTCTAAAGTCTTCTTCTTCAAGACTACATCCACCTAAAGTTCCTCAACTTCTTCTTCTCTTTGGGTTACACTCTCCTTCAATCCCTTCACTTCATCCAATAGATACTTCATCACCTGCAACTCAGTCTTCACCTTCATATGATCTTGCGGGATTACCTTCTTCTGCATATTCAACAACTCCAACAATGGAGTCACAATTTACGTTAAGTATTTTACTCCCTCAAAGTCTTTGGCTTTGTCTTTGGCTTTGTCTTTGTACTTTGTTTCCTCCGCCAGAGCCTTCCCCCAAAGTCTTGATCTTTGTATCTTCAGTGATATTGCCTCCAAGCTTTCTTCTTCCTTCTTTGGCTTTGCATCCATCTCATGCATGGCCAATTCTAAGCAAGGATTATCTCCTCCTCCCATATGATCAATCACCGCATGAAATGCCTCATCTTTTGCTGCCCCAATAGATTGTTGGACTTCCTCTTCACCATCACTCTCACTTCTAGATTCCTCACTCTGTAGTGTGAGCTCGGCTTCTTCTAAGTTTCTTCCTTTGGACTTTGTCTCTCGTTTAGACTCTATCTCTGTGGTCTTCTCCTTCACCATCTTCTTACCTTACAGATTGAGTCTTTGGGTCTTTCATTGTGTCTGGGGCAATGCTACCTCTTTGGGTTTGGTTTGCTTCTTTGTCTTTAGACTTCTACCTTCCACCATCTCCTTCTATCCCATTCTGATGAAGTAATCATCACCGGCTTGCAATTGTAACATATATTGTTGCTCCTTTTCATCCGCTTCTTGTCGTAGATCAAGATGGAAATGTGACACCATATGCTGCCTCTCCTCCATTGTCAACAAATTTAATCTGAAGTAGAAGTGTGATGCAAACAGTGTGAAGTAATGTGGAGGCAAATTGGTTCTCCAATTGACGATCATCCACCTCATTTGCTGGTGGAAGCACTTTGCCTAGTTCACCTTCACTCTTGCAAACATCTGGTGGAAGAAGATTGCTTGCTGCATGTTCTTGTATGTCATTCTTTTGGGTTTGAATATAGCCATTATATGCTCCACAATGCTCCACTTGATTGGGTCCTAATAGGACTCCACTTTGTAGCCATTGTTAGTACGCGGGGTGAAGAACGAGTTTATGATATCACGGTCTCCTTTGTAGCATCACACTTCAAATAAAAGGTGATCCCAATTGCCTCTCTTGCTTCCTTCCCCAATACTAACCTCCAATCTGCATGAGTCCATCGGGCCAAATTTCCTCACTTCTCCTTAACTTTGGGGCCTTCTCCACCACTACTGGCAGCTATCTCTGCCATGAGGCCTGGAAAACTAAAATTCCAATTCCATGCCAGGAATGTAATTTGAAGTCTATTCAAGACCTCAATCCTAGCTATGACATCTAATCTATGAATTGCAAAACTCCTCACTACGAGTGAATTCTTAGCCTTCTTTGCCATGATTTGCTCTCTAGTTCTACGGCACTGAAAACCTATCTCCTCTCTTGGATGCGACACTCTAACCCCTTCCAGACTTTGGAAAATTTCACTCTCAATCAACTTCTTAATGCATATTATTGTAGGATGAATACTCAGAGGAAAGATATCTATTTGACATATTCATTTTCCCCTTATGTAATCAAAATTTTATAGTCCCTTGAAGTGCAATCATTCTTCAATCAAATTGAAAATTGTCTTCCACTTCTTTTGCGTGTTGGTTTCCTATCATTGTCAAGGTATTCTTCTCCTGCCTTTGTCATTTCTTGAAGTGTACTTTCTTGCCTGGCTTCACACATAGAAAGGTTGTTACACCATCTTGGTATGGGCCTTTGTTTCTTGGTCCAAATATACCCTTCTTTGGATTTGTCTCTTTGTAACCCCATCCAAGTACTTTCGGTTCCTGACCCAAGGTTGACTTCTTTGGGTTTACTCCAAAGACACACAATTCCATTCTTTCCTTTGTAATCCAGCTTTCTTAATTCACTTCTTCTTCAAAACTTTAACAAAATAGAACAAAACAAAAAATGTGAGTATCACATTGCTCCATATAACTCCAAGGCTAGAGTAACAAAGAGGTGATCTTGCTGCATGTCCCTATACTTGGAGACCTTGCAACTTGCTATTGCACTTACCGCCCATCTAGGGAGATGGGTAATCACTCCTTCTAAAATTGTATCCCATGTAGGGTCCGTAACCACAACATCCGTTGTTATCATCTGATCATCTTGGACCAAGTATAAGTCTACCTTGACATATGTCATTTGTAAAGCATACGAACGCTCCATCCAAGCCAAGTATCCACTCTCTTGTGCCATAGCAATCACTATGTCCTTAATAGCATCCCTAATAGCTATCATTAGGGATGCTATTAAGAATCTAAGCATCTATCCTCCAAAAGAACATCATGTCATGTGGACCGTTGTTACATCTAGTGTAGAACCATACTCACAAGTGAGTAATGAAGATACATATGGGTGGACCAAACCTAGTTGAAACCTCATCATTGTAGAGAAAGTAGCTGGTGCAAGTTGGAATGCTCTAATGCATGGTCAAGCTAGGATCCTAAAGCTTACACCCTTGCCAGAGCAAGAGTAAAGACTTGCTCTAGTAGCTTGAGGAATGGACAAGTTGACTAAGAGAGAATATAGTGTATGCTCATATTGTCACTCCATCAAGGAAGATTGTAAACCTTTGGTCCAATCTAACAATAGTGAAGCAAAAGGTGGAAAATCCTCTTGTGCTAGTGTGGATAGACTATCTCTTGTTTGCTGTAATAACATTTGGAGAGAAAAGAATCCCCCGTCCACCTCTATCACATAAGTCTCCAAAGCCGGCCGATCAACAACCACAAAACAAGAGGAAATTAGGGGTGAGGAGAGAGCCTAACTACCTAAAAATGCTATAGGTGCCGTCTCCTCCATAGATAGCAAGCCAAACCTTCCACATGAGATCAGAAAAGCCATCTATCTATGTGCCAAATCCCTTATCACACACTTAAATGTCCTTGGTCTAATAATATCACCAAAGACTCCCATAATCCTCATATCAAATACTCTCAAATGTGATAGGAAGGACAAATGAGTGGGGAACTATACAAATGAGGTATGATGGTTGACCAGCAATACTGGAGGAGAGTATACCAAATGCCACCTATGGATCTCCTAGTAATGGAAGGTCATCCACATGGAGAACATCCTCTACAAGGGCAACGTCTAAGAAGCGTATGACAAAATCCTTGGATCCTACTGGCACTCCAAGAACACGTAGTCCATCTATGGATGTGGTACACCCTCTTGAACCTCAAGGTGAGGAGGATACCTAAAGGGGACTATGCTTTGCACTTTGATACCTTGACTCTCAAGCCTACTAGATGTACCTCGGTAGTCAAGTGGTCAAAGGCCTGCCTAATCTAATCTACAGGACCCACGATGTGTGTATCATCTGCCAAGGAGGGAAATACACAACTTGGCATGGCCAAAGTAGTAGATAGGAGAGCTCTAAAGTGAGATATGGAAAATAAGGGTCCTCCCAAAGGATCTCCTTGATGTGCACTAACAACTGACTGCAAGATGGTGACTCACTCCTATGAACAAGTATGTTGGTAGTAAAGGGAGGCATGAGAGCAATAAAAAGACCGCACAAAAGGAATGAGACTTGCCATGGATCCACCAGCCTCGCTAAGCTCTTTAAAGATGGATGGTCATGAGACGATATTAAAATTATATTTTATATGTTATGTTATATTATAACATTCTCAACATCCACCTATAGGACAATCCACTCTAGATGGATGTCTAGGAGTGCCCTAATGCTTAGAGATATAGCTTCACATCCTCCAGGTGTAGCTACTCCAAATGGATGTGGACTGAGGTGCTATCAAAAGTGAGAATGATGCTGAAAGACAATGGTATGATTGACCAAATGCAAAAAGATCTCTACAATAGCGATTGATCTAATGCTCTAGTGTCCCTTTCCATTGCAAGAAGTCAACTAGCACCTAATACCTGACTAACAAATATAGGAATGTCTCCTCTTACTATTGCTGCAACCACCTAAAACAACTTGGTAAAACCACTAGAAGGATCATCTGCCTGAAAGTAATCTCTAAGGTGCTCATAAACCATCCGTGACAAGCCTCTTGAGGAAAGGTGAGGAGCAGTGCACAATGCTTGTGCAAACAATGGCCTATCAAAACATAAAAGGTGCTCAAGCTGATAATCTAAGACCTCTAGTGGTAGTCCCTCTACTACTATACAATGTAGTGAGTGTAGAGAAGAGATAGTCTCATCAGTAGGACTCACTATAGATAAAGTATGTAGCGCTTGTGCTACTCTACTAAACTCTCTCACATGACCCAATATCCTACACCGTCGTAATCCAATGGACTTTGTGGTATCCAATGGCAATGCTTGTCTCATAAACCATGTAGCCCTAACAGACTCTTGCTAAAGGGCTGTCCAATCTCCCACTCGGAATTGACAAAATCTAGCAGCCACCTCTCTATGTTCTACACGTCCTCCTCTAGCATAACAAAGATACCACTAATAGAGTAAGAGGAATAAGAACCATGCTACCTCGGTCCAAGGGATCACGTGCCCAATGATCAAGTGGTAGGTAAAAAGCCTATCTAATCTCATCATGGAGTGTGTAGGATAGCGTATGGAATAGACGTGGATATGGAAAACTAGTTTCAAATAACCCCAAAATGCAACCCACTTGCAGCTAACCATTCCCACGACTTGATCGATATCCCTTGAACAATCAACCAAGGGATAGAAGAAGCGTGCATAATCTTGAATATCACTACTATCAATGTGGTCGCTCGTCTCACATGGGCATCCCAAGTGGTCCAATCATAGTCCTTGTGCATCCTTCCAACATGGGTCTTTACTCCTTGCAAGGTAAACCGTTGGTGACACATCGGGCATGGTGTATCTTGAGCCGCTCTAGGCGACCTCACATTGGAAGGTGTAACCATGGCTAGCACAAGAATAATGATAGCAACACATGATGCTCCTCTCCATATCTTTTCATATCTGCAAAACCACAAGCTCTCATATCCCATCTCACATAAAAAATACAATCTCTCAAAACCCTAAAAACTATAAACTTTAATAACTTTTAATTTCCAAACTTTTTAAAACTAAATTTCCATGAAATTTCATCATGAAAACCAAAAGATTAAAAATGAAAATTCACTACCCATCACTCTCAATATGTAATGATCACTCTAAACCCTAAAAAAAGTTTAAAATACTCATAACTTTCAACTCAATTTTCTATAGTCTTTAATTTAGGTACCAATGGAACCAAAATTGAAAACTAAGAAAATCTACTATTCACTAGAGTGCTATATACGAGAGAGCACTCAGAAATTATAGATATGGAGTCTCACATCTCTCCACATTCTCCACATGTTTCCTCGTAAAATTTTCTCCTAAAATTAATAAAAGTTACATAACTGGAATTCGCAAGAAGTGCAACTACCTTTCTATGGAAAAAAGATATGCGCATGCGTATTTTAGTACGCTTTCTTGAAAGAAATAAAAACATCTCGAGAACATTTCCACTCTTAAAGAATCTGGAAGCTGTAATGTTTAAAAAAAATAAAATTCGATTTCAGTATTTTGAAATATATGGACATTTACGGTTTCAACCAGTGCAAATTTCATTAAGAATGGCACTTATCCAAATCTAACCCTTGATATGTATATAATCATTTAAAAGTGGCAGTTTTGAAACTTTGGTTTACTGAAAATCTTTTATATGTGCAATCTCTAGGCCGATTCGAGCACTCGCCATATCCAAAGTCGATGTATTTAATCAATTCCTTTTTGTCTTCTTTGATTTCGTATCCTTTTTGTTTCAATATATGAAATCAAGCAACTGTCAAAATTTCTAATTCTAATTTACCCTAGGGTATATTGTATTTTTATTTCTAAATTTACCCTAGGGTATATTGTTCTAATTATTTAGTGACATTTCTAAAATAAAATAATACTCATCTCTCGTTGTGCCACGACTGATACTCCGTGTCTTGTCAGGTCTTAAGATTTCTTGCACGGGTGATGGTTTTCGCATCGCACGGTTTAATTGAAATTGATATAAATACGACAATTCTCTTCTTTTCACATTCCTTTTTTGTCTCTCCCTTGTGCGGCTTGATGGGGTCTTCCCATCCTTCGCTTTTCCTACGCGGTCGCTTTTTCCCCCTTCTTTTCACATTCTGTGTTCTATTTCAGTAGACGAATTTCAAGTCATTATTCACTGCCCCAGTTGCTTAGATGGCACTTAAACATCTTAGGGGTGTTCTCAAAGCGCTTTTTGTTCACCCCATACTCTAGTTCCCAAGTAAGATGAGACGAAGTACACAAGAAAACAAACTACCAAAGAGAAACTCCTTCATTCTTCCTAAGCGGTCGCCCCTTTTCCAAGAGAAACTCTCCCCACATGATTGCACAATCACGAATCACGGTTGTTGTGCCTACTCCACTTTCATAGAGTACGCTATTCAACTAGACTTGTTTGACAGTCTTTGTCTGCTCCTCTTTTAAGAGTGCTGTACTTATTCGCTGGACCGGCCTGGAGATCAGTTTCTTTCAGTTTCTAGGTTCCAATCGGGAGATTGCACCCCTGCCTCTTTAGAAGAGACATGGTTGCAGAAAGATTCATAATCCCAGAACTATTCGATCAGTTCAGGATTGGCGTGATGTTTATGAATGATCCACTTTAAAGTCACGTTGAACAACATCTCAAATGAGTGAGTAGCTGAATATTCATCGTTTCAAATAGCTTTTGATTCTAACGAGGCTTCATCTGGGAAGGTACCATTACATGCATAGCGGGGAACTCAAAGAACTTGATACTATTCTCTGTCTGGTTTGAACGACTGTACTCTGATCTCATAGTTGTATTCAACTGATGAATTACGAAAGTACCAGAGAATATCAGTACTTTCTAGTATCGCCGCTTCACACGTCCACGTCATCTTGTTCCGCAAACTTCATTTGAAAGTGAAAATTGCAGAAAGTTCGTAAGAAATTCAGTCAAAATCTAGAGTATTTCTGCTCCCATTTTGACAAGTTTTGACATTTTTACCCCCTTGTCTTTCCCTTGTACGGCTTGATGACCACAAGAAGTCTTCCTTCTTGTGGTCACTCGCGGTTGCGTTTTGCTGTTTTGACAAGTAACCTAACATCATGTTGGTTGGTATAGAAGTAGAGTATTTGACATGGTTGGAGGTCGGTGTACCTCGAGTCTTGTCAAAGCGAAGGTAACTCAAGCACCAGTTATCAAATGGGCAAGTGGAGCTCGCTAGACTGGCCAGACGTCTTTCAGCAACAGACCCATATGCCGCAATTTTCGGTCATGTGAGTCACTGTCAATTCTCCACCATTTGATGTGGATAAACCTTAAACAGCGTATTCTCACCTGTCGGACTGGTCAGGTAAAAGCTCTATACCGTGTGATTTTTCAGCCTACGTTACCAGAACTTGCCAGGCCAGTTCGAGCCACCCACAGCGTGGTAATACGCCGGTTGGGTCTTCCTTCTTAGTACGCGGGAAGGGACTAAGCAACCTGATAAGCTATCCACGTGTCCACGTGACCTCCAAACGCACGGCTAAGATGAGCTTTTGAGGCAGTGACTTCTCTCAGCCGTGGACTAGATGAGGACTTAGACTAACTAAAGTGACCAATTCGCCACGTATTTGTGAAGACCAGCCCCATTGCCGGACCACACGTGGATTTTGTCGAGTAAAACTGTTTCTTGAAATTCCCTTCTTCGGGGCCAAATTGAGCGTCGACGAGGAGGACTGATCGCTCCTGTCACACTTTTCATGTGATGCGCTGAATGGGGAGGAAATTAAAGAAGAGATAGTGTGCGTAAAATATTGAAGAAGAAGGGGAATAAGGACGAGACTGTATGTAAGGAGGACGGAGGTGAGAGAAATAGGGGAATTTTGAATGTTGTGAGGTTCATAGAAAGTCTATCCATTTCTATTTCTCTCCGCGGGAGAAGCTAAGCCATTTTTGTTTGGGAGCGGTGGCAGAGAATCCGGTCGAGAACGCTGTGTGTCTTCTTATTTTATCTTCTTGATAGTCCTGTAGAAAGCTTTGATAGGTAACCGTGCTCTCTTCCCAGAATCTGGTCTTTCCGCCACGCATTTTATCAATTGTTGTGGTCCAATTTGCACTCTATTCTTCGCTCTTGCTTCTAAAATTTCTACTCAGTTCCGGTTCGAGGATCTGTTAGCGTCCTACTTTGCCTGAGAATCCACTTCTTCGTCACGCTACCGCCAGGCATTTGCATTCCTTGTTGATCACTCTTCGGTGCCGGCACGTGTCGTGGATATTGCAATTGCGGTAAAGTTCGACTTGGTACCAGTTTGAAGCTTCTTTTCCATCTTTGCTCCTAAGTCGCTTGGAAGTCTGCACCACATGGCCGCTGAATTGTCAGAATGCTGCTGTTAACTGCACCGAATATTGCAGTCATTTTCTTGTTGGATCTTCTAGTTCACCTAGACAGTGGATCTCTTTGTGAAGAGAATGATGCAGAGGCTGGTGGACAGCGTTCTGGGAGTGGCCAAAGAGTAGGTTTTCTTATCCCATACCAAATGGTTTTACGTTTGTCAGACAGAAGACATTCCGGGGAAGTGTTAGTTGACCTGTCATTGTCACCTAGACGAATTTTCTGTCAGTTTTGAAGAATCACTGGTACAGTCTGAGATGATCTTGCCGCAAGTAGAAGCGTGCATAGTTAAGGAAGTTCATTCAGCCTGTAACTGGAGCACCTCGCTAAGCGCGCATAAACAGACTTTCCAGAATCACCACCACGAGGACGAGGGTTTTGCTTTGTTATCTTCAAGTCGTGTTGCAATTGGCAACTCTGGATGTGTTTGGTGACTTTAAAAAAAAGGACGTTTCAAGTGGATCTGCTTCCGATCTATGGCAATTGATCGAAAGCGCGCTTGTTTGTTGGAAGTCAGGGATGGTTTGGATGTTGGTGTATCCAAATAAGAGCGCCAGATTGCAGGTCATTGTCGAGGGAAGGTCGTGCTCGAAGGCTATTCTTCGCGATTGGCTAGGTTTCGTGGTAGAAACTGATAGTTACGTCCCGCTGCCTTACGTCTTCTTGTTGTGCTATCCAGATCGTTGAAAACTTTCAGCCAGGAGTCGTTCAACAACGTCGTCAAATTGATCAATGGATTTTCAGCTATCGTGCTCGCAGTATTACCTGGGAAGACCCATGCATTGGAGGCTGTCACGGGGTGGGAGCTGCATCCGACCTTTCGTGCTCCTGGTATCCCGAAATGGATGGAAGCGTAAGTGACACGAGTTCTTTCTAATTTACTAGAGCTCCTACAGTTTGATCACGAGAACCGCATTTGCCGTTACCGGTCGCGCGTGTATACTTGTTTCGCCCAGACCCACATAGAAACGGCGTGATTTCAAAGTATATCATTACTCACTTACTCCAATATACTCGCAGGCGAGTGTCTTCGTTCAACCAGTTCGTTCATGACTTCGACTTCGACTCCACAGAGTCAGATGACGAATCTGAATATGCTACAGATATGGAGGAAGACGATGGCAGCGCGCCATCATCCCCATCTTCCATGACTTCTCGTATGTCACGCAGCAGTAGCTTTAGCCGGCATGAGCGCAGGAGCTCACTTTTAAGACGTCTCATCCGTAGGTTGACATGGCCACTTCGGTGGATACTGGGCATGACCGGTCTCAGGAGGCAGACTTCTTCAGGAACATACACTATGAAGGGAAATATCGAGCATGCACCACGGAGGAGTGCCAGCAGTGAGAGGCTAAAATCGATGTACACTCTTGCAAGTAAACACTTCAATGGTGTCAAGGATCACCTAGCTCATAGAACAACTGATAGCCGACGAAGGGGTGTTATTGAGGTGAAACTCAGCTCTACGCATTTCGAAAAGCTGGAGTGCAATGCATTGTACTCTGGAGTACAAGAATAATCTGTTGCTCCAGATTTATACGGCAACTGTGTTTCATGACTTTGACTGTTCACAGTGCGAATTGAACCTTACGTGATACTTCACGTGTGCTTTCTCGTGACAGGATTTGCAGCTTGGCGTGGAGCTATTTATTGAGAAGGTTTTCGACATTGTTCGAAATTGTATATACTGCTTCCTTTCTCCATTTCAAACGTTCAAGGCAATCTTGAGGAAATTGTTCTTCCCTGATTCTCCAACGTCAGGGGAAAAGAACACGGTTGTGATGGACAGAGCAACTCTAGGAGACTCCAGTCCAAGCATCAAGCGCGAAGTACGCAAGCGTCGAAATACTTTGAACACCGATGCGCGGACTTGTGGAGATTTTATCACGTCATTGGGGTAGGTCGAAATGAATCTCCTTGTAACTAAGAAAGTCGTTATTTATTGTGTAACTTAAAGCAACAATTCCATTCTCCATTTCCCTGCATTTTCTGCACGAATTATTCTCATGAACTTCTGCGTTTGCAGTTATCCATACGAATCGTTGAAGGTGACTACTGGTGATGGATACGTAATTGCAATGGAGCGGATACCAAGGTAGGTAACGAAGTCATACATCTTGTCCGCGTGAACAAACGACTCGGATTCCGATTTAGTTAGTTCTCTTTTCTGGAAACTGATGCGAGTTACGGTTACACGGAAAGTCCTAAGCAGTTCTGATGTGTGCGGAGCTAACATGTGGCCTGCCTCTGTGTAGACCCGAGTCGAAGAAAGTCCTATATCTTCAACATGGTATTCTTGATTCGTCACTGGGGTAAGCTTTTATCTGACTGGAGTCAAGGTTTCGTCTTAAATTCTTGGAAGACACTTATCTGCTACTGGGGAGATTAGGATGCCTTGTGTGTACGTGTCTGACCATCTACTTACATTGTTGAGTTGCGGAGTTACCGTCGATTTTGAGTTTGTCTTCATCTCAGATTTTCCGCCTCCTTATACAGATGGGTTTCAAATGGAGTGGTTGGGTCTCAAGCTTTCGCAGCTTATGATCAAGGTACTCCATGCTGATTTCTGTTCCGCTTTCCCTTTTATCATAAAGGGATGAAGTAGTCCTACTCTTCACGTCATTATGCTCTGTATGGGCAATTTGTTAGAGGTCGCCTCAGATCACACCTTCCCTACATCCCCGATCACAAATGTGTTTTATCTGTCTTAACTCTTGACGCTTGTTTTATGTAGGTTATGACGTATTTCTGGGGAACTTTCGTGGCCTTGTTTCTCGGGAGCATGTTAACAAAAACATTTCGTCTCAACGGTATGTCTATCGTCTATCAATTCCCGCAGAACAATACTTTGTTCAGGCTGCACAAGTTGATTCTAAACAACCGGCCCTGATCGATGTTGCAGGTACTGGAGGTACTCTGTGAATGAACATGGGACACAAGATATACCTGCCATGCTTGATAAGGTCCATGAGATCAAGATGAACGAGCTGAAGCAGTTAAGTCTATTGAGCGATGAAGAAGTTGCCTCGTCTGAAGCTGGGTCGAAAGAGGTTTTGCCCTATTCTTTGTGCGGCGTGTCACACAGTCTTGGTGGAGCTGCCATGATTATTTACCTAGTGACAAGGCGCTTGGAGGGGAAACCTCACTACATGAAAAGAGCTATTCTCCTCTCTCCAGCTGGTTTTCACGAGAAGGCTCCAGCCTCGTGCGTTGTTTTGCAGTATGCTCTTCCTTTGCTCGAACCATTTCTGAGACCAATCGTTCCGGGATTGTATATTCCGACAAAATTTTTCCGGATGCTTTTCAACAAACTGTCCAGAGATTTTCAAAACTACCCCGCGTTGGGAGGCTTGGTACAGACACTTATAAGCTATGCTGTTGGAGGGGATAGTTCGAACTGGATCGGGGCTATAGGGATGACTCACTATAATATGGAGGATATGCCTGGAATAGCTTACGGGGTGGCGCTTCATCTGGCCCAAATTATGCGTAGCAAACATTTCAATCTGTTTGACTTTGGTGTAGAAGGGAATCTGAAGGCTTATGGCACCAAGAAGCCTCTAGATATCGCAGCAAATTATGGACAAATTGACATCCCCATTGATGTGGTAGCGGGGAAGAAGGACAAGCTGATTCCGAAGTCTATGGTCTTGAGACACTACGAAACAATGAAAAATGCAGGCTGCAAAGTATCCTTTTCTGAGTTCGACTATGCCCATTTGGACTTCACATTTGCCCACAGGGAAGAGGTTTTGGACTACGTCATGTCCCGCTTACTTCTAGTCCAACCTCGATCCAGCAGAAGACGCGGTCGGAGAATCGACACGCGTCGTTCAAAATCGGTAAAAGATGTGTCAAGGAGAACAAAAAACAGGAGTGAAGATGAGGATCAGTCATACAGCCGGTCTAGGTCGATGGGCAACCGTAGACGTAAAGGTTCCGAGGACATGGATCAACCACGTTGAGAGGAGGAAGATGCTCGGAGTGGATGGCCAGTCGAAGAAGCTGTGCAAGGTAGTGATACTGTAACTTAACAGTCGCCAGTGGACACAGAGTAATATGTTAACATAGTGTTGGCACACCATAGCCTTTCATGGGTTTGTTCATATTCGCTCTCGGACAGGGCTTTCCTTCATTTAACGCGAGGTTTTAACGGTGTGTTGCCACAAAGACCACGACGCATCATAGCAGCAGTGCCTTCTGAGAGACTTGTCACAGACAAATTGGGAAAACCAATGCATAACGATTCATGCATACAGACGGGCTGAAAGATATTAATACCCTGCACCGGCTCTACAGCCAGGGGTAGCGCATATTGTAAACTACATTTGTCTCACCAACCATTACATTGTAGACCACACAGCAGATATCTTTCCCTATTTCAGCTAGTCGAGTGAACTTGGTTCACTGATAGTAGTGTACATAGTTTGCTATAGAAAGGAAGAGTCTGAGCAGCTGAGGGTTTGTCGACACCGGACTTGGATCAGACACATAGAGAAAGGCCTTTTCTGTACCGTTTGTTATAATTAGGACCCCTTGACAGAACACTAGATGCAGTTGTTCATTATTTGAGTTATATGAAGCTTTTCGAGCTTCATCCTTGTACCATCAAACATTTTGGCGACAAACATCTGCTTATTCAAAATTCATTTGAAGCTCTAAGTAGCTTACACTCGGGGAATCTCGGTTACTGCTGATATTTTGTTTGGCTTATGTAGAAGCCGGAATTGCTGCGGCTTGTTTATGAACGAGAAGGTCAGGTCCAGGATGTGGAGGCTGAATAGCTACTAGACTTGCGCGGAAAGGTAATATTGAACAGAGTTGGCTTTGAACCAGTCTAAGCGAGTCGGTCATTCATACTCGGAGAAGGTTTGATTTAAACTCGCGTTAAAAGTCCAAAGTTACATTTGGAGAACTTTTGGCGATCAACATCAACATAGTACATCAACATAACCCATCCTTTTCTTCCAATTTTGTGCGCCAAATTGCTGTGAAGGCTGGTTCGTAGGACACACAGCATGTGAACTTTTGCGTGTGGACAGAAATGTCATATATTTGTTAGGAGTTTCCAGCGTCTTTCTTGCGGTGGGCTTGTGTTGTATAACTGAAACTGATGGCGTGCGTTACATGCGTTCTATCATTACGTGAATGTCGGATACCCGCTCGTGAGAATGTGCTCTGTGAGATAAAAGCTCTATTTTGAGACTTCTGTACGAGGCTTCTAGCCTGACACCTGTTTGTTTCTGATGTCTACAGTACCGTAAGTTGCCACTCTGATCCAGGTTGGTGTACACGGCCATTTGTCGTGTGCGGTCTAAAAAAGCTTCTTTGTGAAACCATATCAGTGGCTCCAAACGGTTCATGTGTCGTGTCAACGCTACAAATTGCATAAAAGCTTCTTTGTGAAACCATATCAGTTGCTCCAGACGGTTCATGTGTCGTGTCAACGCTACAAATAGCATGTTCACGCGCTTGCTAGCTGACCTCCCTTTTATGAGCAAATGTCAATTCATCTGCTAGTAAGGTTCACATTTAGATTTATTCACTTCACCTCGCTTGCCATTATAGAGGGACAGCAAAACTGTGCGCTCTGTGCTGACGATATTCTGGTAAACGATGAAGCTTGCTCGATCGTGGTGCACCATGAGTTGGATTTATTAGCTACTCATATTAACTTATTGACACCTAACAAGTTCATTGGCGTGCTCTAGGTAATCCATGTAACTGCGTGGAAAGAAAAGCTCCACTACCACAAGGTATACAACCTGTCGGATTAGTTGATCGGACCTACTACTTCTCCAACTGTCGAATATCTCCACAACTACCCAGTTGTTTACAAACGATCAAAAGGGTGGCCGGGGTGGTCACCAACGCCGGGGTTGACCACTTGCGGATAAATAACGAACTTCACGAACTAACGAACGAACCAACTAACGAACTTCACGAATTAGGCTTTGTCGTGCAATGTCTGAAAACTCGGATGCAGTGTCCCAAAAGCCAATGGGGATTGGACAAAAATACGTCAAAAGCAGACACACAACGTGTGAAAATTTTGAAGGCCTCCAACAAATGCTAGTAAATAACATTTTTTCAACGTCCTAGGTTCAACTGACGAATACATATTTACACGAAGCTCTGCTTTTCTCTCCTATGCGCCCCACTGTGTTCAAGGCATAGACTATTGGTAGCAGCTCGACGATCCGCTCATTTCTGCAGTCAAGAATGCATGGATAAGACTGAAATTAACTTGATCATTTACGGCTATTCTTCCTTATCTTTGTTTTCTTTATCTGAGACCATGTTTTCATAGGTCAATTGAACAATGAGAGCAAGTAGAATTAGAATGTATACGGCAAGTTTTGGCCATTGGACGTTGGCTGAAGAACCAGCTTCAAGTAACGACAAGGTAAGAAGGAAAATGAGCACTCCATACAGCGTACGCCTTGATTTGGAACCGGCTGACTTCGAAATGACGGCCTTGGTAACCACTTCCGCTTTTTCCTTGATTTGCTTCTGTTCTTCAGGTGTTTTCGCCTTCACGGTCTTGTACAACTCTTTGAAGAAGAGTCCTTCGCTACGGGCTTGCTCCACATTTTTTTCAAAAGCTGCAAGATCAGCTTCATCGGCTTCTATTTCTGCACGCGCTGCCGCTAGCTCTTCTTCAAACGCAGAGGCCTTGATCTCCATTTCCTCGAGTACCTGACATCATGTGCAGGAATACTAATCCTGTCATCACTTTATCCTGAATCAAATTAATCACATCCATAACTTTATCCTTTATACCGCAGCTTGATAATTTGATTGAATGTGACTTCGAGTTGGTAAAACCTAGACGTGAATGAGCTCATCAATAACTGTCAGCGTGTTCTGGGAAGTTCAGATACTGAGGAACTTCCAAGTTTCACGCCAACGCCCTCAAAATCATTTGTAAACTGACATCAGAACTTGAGATGCCATAAACTATGAAGTATCTAGATCCAGATAAGTGTGTAGAAGCCTAAAGCAAGCCCACAAAGCGCTTCCAGGGGGTGTAATCGACGAGTGTAAAAACGAGTAAGGGTGGGTCACAACGTCTAGGTGGTTTTCTTGAAGCTTTTGTGCACATTGACAGTAACATCTAAAATTGTACTTGAACCCATTCATTCATCTTTTGCCTTGCTACGTGCAAGCACAGGGTACAACCTTGTCTACATGGCCATATAGCAGTGTTCCTTGACGGTATCACAGGAGGAATCACATGGAAATGCAACTCTTAATTGACCTTCAGACAAGAGATGAGAGAACACAAGTTGAGACTTATTTTGACCAGTTTAACTTCATGGGCTGGTCTTTTAGTGATGTAGCAAAGTGAAGGTGAAGAAAGGTGAAGAAAGGGAGAGGAAGCTCCAGATGAATTCAGCGTTTCTGCGACTGGTGTCACTGTAAGGAGCCACTCTGCATTCATCTGACACTAACATTTGAAGTTGTACTCACTCGAACCCATTGGTCTTTTGCCTTGCTACATAGAAGCATAGGCCACTACACTTTGAGTGGGCACCCGATTCGCATCCCGTATGGACGCCAGCACCTATGCCAGAAGGGGGGCCACTCAAAGTAAAACTACCCATTCTGCTGTCCAATCTTGCATTACGGCGCGTAGCAGTCAGTTGCTCTTCGAGTCTTGTACTGCATTCTATATTGCTCCTCCACCCTTCCCGGGATTAGTTCTCGAATACTAAAACCGTCCGAGCTATGAGGTTGAATGAATGTGTCCTTGAGTTAGTTCCATTTGCCCCAAAAAAGAATCTCTATATCCGGGGATCATGTGCAGAAAACTCTCCGAAGTCTAAGCTCCTGTCCCAGAATATCACAAAGAATTCGTTTCTGGAGCTGAAATTTAAATTTGCGAGAATAGGACAGAAAAAAATTCTAGAGGTTTGCTGTCCCTCATCGAATGCTGGAGAATAGGTCATACTACAAGTGATTTTGAATTCCTTATTCCACAGAACTGTATCCAAATCAGGACGGGCCCAGAAACAAGTGAGGCGAATCGCTACATACCTTAGACCCAGCTTCGTCCATGGTCCGCCTTGCTTCCTCAGCAATTCTGTCATATTCCGCATTCGCTTCCTCAGCAATGTCCGTCAAATGCTTTGACCGCTCCTCGACGAACTCATTCACCCGCACTTTTCCAGTCTCAAGCCTCACAATCTCCACAAGCATTTCCTGCACATCCTTGTCTCCATCATCATTTCCCTTCCCAGAAAGATTACTCTCAGCCCTCACTGTCAATGATTTCAGCCTCAAACCTATTCCATGAGTAGCACACCCACAAAACTGGCGAGAAGAAAGCGCTCGCGAAGAAGTTCTCGTCGTCCCGAGGATTGCTCTCCCAATTTGACTACTAAATGAAAATGATGAATGTTCACCACCACCAGCAGATGTCAGCCCACTGTTGGAAACACTATGAGCAGCAGTCGGGAGATCTGGAAAGACACAGCAGTGCATTTTGTCCGACCGTTCCGCTGCTGCTGAAGAAAAATCTCAATTTCCTGTGAAATCCTCTGTATCGACCGCTACAATTTATTCACTATCAAGACTGTCACAATTCCTGAAGCTACAAAATCATCATCATCCTCCTCCTCCGGTGCTCTAATATTATCTCCAATGCTGCTCACCGGAACCACAAGCTCCGGACTTTAACACACTATTCTGTTGCTGCTTTCCCATGACCTGTCAGCAAAACCCCACAAAACCCAGTGTATCTGTCTCTTCCTCCACTGAAATTGCATCTGTTGCCCGAGTTTCCAAGATCATCAGTAGAAGCAGCATCAGCAACAGCTACTGAGAGCGAATTGTCAGGTGGGTTTCCCTTTATCAAAGAAAAAGAGCGCCCTGGGGAGAGATAGATTTCGAGGAGTTGACAACACTCCCGGAACCATGAGTATTATCTTCCCCCCCATTAGCAGCAGCAGCAGCATCACCCACAGCCTTATCCACTTCTATGATAAATCGAATACGGAGCCCTTCTGTTCTCTTTTCTCTGGGGACCACTCTTTGTCAACTCTACACCATTTTCTCTCTCTGGCTATGAATTTGATCGAGTAATCTCCGGTCCTAAGGCGATAAAGGGAATCCCTCATTCACCGAAATTAACGTCAGGTAGATAGGAAGGAGTTGGTAAGGTTGGGGAAAATTTGAAGAAGATCGGTTCAAGTATCTATTAGTCAATTTCGAGTTATGTTTCAAACTGTGAAGGATAATGGGATATAATACTCGAGTGCCCACTACACGATGGAACCACCATAACCTTACAATTGAGGAGACAACACAAATCATAAGTTCAATGCAGTAGTCAGAATTTTGTCTTCCTTACCGTTCATTTTATTATTCTTCACAACAAGAAAAGCTTACGCAGATTGATGTTTTAGCTAAAATGGAAAAAGGCGACCGCTTAGGAAAAATGAAGGATGGGAAGACCCCATCAAGCCGTACAAGGGAGAGACAAAAAAGGTAACATGGGGCTAAGCCCCAATAGAGTCTGTATGAGAAATCTGCCCTACCGCACCTAAGATATCCGAGCTATGCAAGTCGTACGGTCTACACATCACTGGAGCATCCGAAGAAACATTACCTAATGTGATTGCTCTCCTATGGATTACACCAGCCACTGCCCTCTAACCACTGCCCTCTGTAGAGCAATGTACACACGCTGTCTAAAGTAAGCTACAAAGTATGAGAGTGAGAGTGGTACCCCTGACGCCTATCATGATAAGCTCTCGCGCACTCCCTGACAAATGTGTCAAATGCCGTGTCCATCGCTCCATATAACTCCAAGGCTAGAGGAACAAAGAGGTGACCTTGCTGCATGCCCGTATACTTGGAGACCTTGCGACCTGCTTCTGCACTCGCCGCCCATCCAGGGGGATGGGTAATCACTCCCTCCGAACTGTATCCCGCGTAGGGTCCATGACCACGACATCCGCTACTGTCACCTGATCATCTCGGACCAAGTATAAGTCTGCCCTGACACGTGTCGTCTGCAACGCATACGAACACTCCCTCCAAGCTAAGTATCCACTCTCTCGTGCCATAGCAAACACTATGTCTCTAATGGCATCATGTGTAGCTATCCTCTGTCCTCCAAAAGGACACCGTGTCATGTGGACCGCCGCTGCATCTAGTGTAGAACCACACTCACAAGTGAGTAGTGAAGATGCAAATGGGTGGACCAAACCTAGGCAAAACCTCATCGCTGTAGAGAAAGTAGCCGGTGCGAGTCGGAAAGCCCTAATGCATGGTCAAGCTAGGATCCACGAGCCTGCATCCTTGCCGGAGCAAGAGCGTAGACGTGCTCTAGTAGCTTGAGGAATGGACGAGTCAACTAAGAGAGAATGTAGCGTATGCTCACACTCTCGCTCCATCAAGGAAGACTGTAAACCTCTAGTCCAATCTGACGATAGTGAAGCAAACAATGGAAAACCCTCTCGTGCTCGTGGGGATAGACTATCTCTCGTTTGCCGCAATAACACCTGGAGAGAAAAGGATCCTCCCTCCACCTCTGTCACATAAGTCTCCAAAACGGGCCTATCATCAACCACAAAACGAGAGGCAAGTAGGGGTGCAAGAGAGCCCAACTACCCAAAAACGCTATAGGTGCCATCTCCTCCATAGAAAGCAAGCCAACTCCACCACATGAGATCGGAAGAGCCGTCTGTAAACGTTCCAAATCCCCTGTCACACACTCAAAAGTCCCTGGTCCAATAATATCACCAAAGACTCCCATAATCCTCCTATCAAATGCTCTCAGACGTGATAGGAAGGCCGGTGAGGGGGGAACTGTACGGATGAGGTAGGATGGTCGACGAGCAATATTGGAAGAGAGTATACCAAATGCCACCTACGGATCTCCTAGTAATGGAAGGTCATCCACATGGAGAACATCCTCTGCAAGGGCAGCATCCAAGAAGCGTGTGACAAAATCCTACGATCCTACTGGCACTCCAAGAACACAAAGTCCATCTGTGGATGTGATACACCCCTCTGGAAGCTCAAGGTGGGGAGGGATACCTAAAGGAGACCATGCCCTACACTTTGACACCTTGACTCTCAAGCCTACTAGATGTAGCTCGGTAGTCAAGTAGTCAAAGGCCTGCCTAATCTGATCTACAAGGCCTATGATGTGTGTATCATCTGCCAAGGAGGGAAATACACAACCTGGCATGGCCAAAGTAGTAGATAGGAGAGCTCTAAAGTGAGCCATGGCAAATAAGGGCCCCCCCAAAGGATCTCCATGTCGTGTACCAACAATTGACTCCAAGACAGTGACTCCCTCTTGTGAACCACCATGCTGGTAGTAAAGGGAAGCAAGAGAGCCATAAAAAGACCGCACAAAAAGAATGAGACTCGCCAAGGATCCACCAGCCTCCCTAAGCTCTCTAAAGATGGATGCATGTGAGACGCTATTAAAAGCATTCTCAACATCCACCTGTAGGACGACCCCCTCCGGATGGATATCTAGGAGTGCTCTAATGCCTAGAGATATAGCTTCACATCCTCTAGGTGTAGCTACTCCAAACTAATGTGGACTAAGGTGCTGTCAAAAGTGAGAACAATGCTGAAGGACAATGGTACGACTGACCAAATGCAAAAAGATCTCTCCAATAGCAATCGGTCTAATGCATCCCGTGTCCTTCTCAATTGCGAGAAGTCGACTAGCACCTAAGACCCAACTAACAGACATAGGAATGTCTCCTCTCGCTAGTGCTGCAGCCACCTGAAACAACTTGGTAAAACCACTAGAAGGATCATCTGCTTGGAAGCAATCTCTAAGGTGCTCATAAACCATCCTTGACAAGCCTCCTGAGGAAAGGCGAGGGGCAATGCACAATACTTGTGCAAATAGTGATATATCAAGACATTAAAGCTGCTCAGGCTGATAATCTAAGACCTCTAGTGGTAGTCCCTCTACTGCTATAGGATGCAATGAGCGTAGGGAAGAGATGGTCTCATCAGTAGGACTCGCTATAGACAAAGGGTGTAGCGCTCGTGCTGCTCTACTAAACTCTCCCGCTTGACCCAATGTCCGACATCGTCGTAATCAAGTGGAATCTGTGGTATCCTGTGGCGATGGCCTGTCTCCTAAATAGTGTAGCCCTAATAGACTCCTCCTGAAGCGCTGCCCAATCCCCCACTCGGAATCGACGAAATCTAGCCGCCATCTCTCTATGCCCCGCGCGTCCTCCTCTAGCATAACAAAGACACCATCGAGGAAGGAATAAGAACCATGCTAACTCGTCCAAGGGATCACGTGACAAACGATCCAGTGGTAGGCAAAAAGCCTGTCTAGCCTCATCATGGAGTGTGCGGGGTAGCCTATGGAATAGACGTGGACATGGCAAACTAGTCTCAAATAACCCCAAAATGCAACCCGCTTGAGAAGCTAACCACTCCCACGACTCAATCGGTATCCCTGGAACGATCAACAAAGGTATAGAAGAAGCGTGCATAATCCCAAGTGTCACTACTGTCGATGCGGTCGCTTGTCTCACGTGGGCATCCCAAGAGGTCCAATCATAGTCCTTGTGCATCCTTCCCACATGGGTCTTTACCCCTTGCAAGGTAAAGCGTCGGTGACACACCGGGCATGGTGTATCCCGACCCGCTCTAGGCGACCCCACATGGGAAGGTGTAGCCATGGCTAGCACAAGAATAGTGATAGTAACACATGATACTCCTCTCCATATCTCCCCATATCTGCAAAACCACAACCCCTCACATCCCAACTCACATAAGAAAACAATCTCTCCAAACCTTAAAATCTATAAACTCTCATAACTTTCAATTTCTATCTCCAAAATTTTCAAATTAAATTCCCATTGAAATTAATTATGAAAACCAAGAGATTAGAAATGAAAATTCCCAACCCATCACTCTCAATGTATAATGATCACTCTCAACCCCAAAAAAACTAAAAATCTTCATTACTTTCTACTCCATTCTCCATAGTCTTCAATCTAGGTACAAATGGAACCGAAATTGAAAAACAAAGAGAATTGACTATTCACTCAAATACTACATGCTAGAGAGCACTCAGAAATTATCAAAATTGTCTCATGTCTCTCCCTCTCCTCTCCCGTCTCCACACTCTCCCGCATCTCCCCGCGCCGACTCCGACTAAAATGAGGGTCCAAGTTCCTTTCATAGATGACTAGTTTCTGGTTACACCAAATAGTTCGGAGAAGTAGATTCGTGAGAGGGGGGCTTTTGGACTTAACTTAAACTTAAAATTTTAGAGAAACAAAACTAAACACCATATCCTTTTACACAATTTTAAGCCAGTAAAGGATATGGTTTCTAGTCAAGAATCAAAGCTAAAGACCATATCCTTTTGCACAATTTTAAGCTATTAGCTAAGTCCAAAAGCTTAAAATGTTATTCTTATTAGACAAAAAGAGGATTCCGCTCTTTACCTCTTTGGCTTATGTAAAATGATTTGTGAATTTTCTTTCCAAATCTCTTGCTAAACACAAAACATTGTGTGCTAGTTTAGCAACGGAAGCTATTTGAAAGGGACTTTATAAAACGCTTAGTTTTCTTGAATGAAGTTTTTTGGAACATAGAACTACAAAAAAACTTTCAAATAAATATTCTCCAATGATTAAAAAATCTCCAAATCTTTCTTGAAATCCAAATGACCGAGGGAACGCTCTAGACGTCACCGACATTCACAACCATATTGCTTTCAAAACCCGATCTAGTTAAGTAACATTCAAATTATACGAAAGCATTCTGACCCTTTAAAGCTTAAAAATAATATCACCATCCCTTTGATGAACTAATTTTATATCCTTATTTATATTTTCTCTTCTATCACTTTGATCACTCGTACATGCATAAAAAATTGCTGTTGATAGTTTGCTATTGTGGTCTTTTCAAAGGACAACTTCTATAGTCAATGTAAAAATGAAAATCAAATACTTTATTTTGAAAAATGATCTATTTTGAGAAATTCTTCTACTAAATGCATACACCTACTCTGTAGCAAACCGTTCAGTCTTGGTTCCTTTACATTAATTTTCTTACTACAAGATAGAGTACAACTGAAAGAACAATCAACAACTAATATCAATTATTATTTTACTAAATCATTATAATTTAATAACAAGTTAATGATACTATAAAATATTAATAGATACAAATATGTGTTGTGCGTATATACATCGCTACACAACATACATCGCTACACAACATACATCGCTGTCAACATCATACACTATAGAAGCACAACTCACACATAAGTCATACATAGACTCTAAATTGCCACAATAATCAGATTGTTTACCACTCTCAACTCAACTCAACTTAGATCAGTACTTGATCTGTCACTCTATAAACTGCCAACAACTGGGCACTGATTACAGTCAAGCCACACCCACTCAAGCATAGAGAATCCAGGTGACGCTCACCGGCCTCTATCCACCATAGCCAGGAACTTGAAAGCTCAACATCAGAGAAGTGAGCTCTCTAGAGCTCACTTCAAAACTATACCTCCTGGACTCGAGCTAGCGCTGAAACCCTAATGGTCCCGCTGACGGCACACTCAACGGTGCAAATGGTGCAAAGTGACGGTGGGCCTCACCGTGAAGTCAGTATCCCGAACACAAAATCTGACTATCAAAAAGTAGTCTCTGAGAAACTGTTGAAATAACTCTAACTACTATCACTAGAACTCTAGTGTTCGAGCATCTAGATGCGGCACTACAAATGGCGTGACAACTGTCGTGCGTATATACATCGCTACACAACATACATAGCTATAGAAGCACAACTCACACATAAGTCATACATAGACTCTAAAGTGCCACAATTGCCCCCCTAGCTGGCGGTTAGGTCCCTCTAACTCCAGATAGCCATCTACTCTAAGTATATGGTATACCCTCTAATGGGCAAAGATCAAGAGGCCGGGTGCTATGGAGCTCCATCGTTAGTTGCCTGTCTGCAATCTATACCATATAAAGAATGAACTAGCTATAGGTCAAGTACATC
The DNA here is from genome assembly GCA_948567375.1 of Lunularia cruciata. Classification (NCBI taxonomy): domain Eukaryota; kingdom Viridiplantae; phylum Streptophyta; class Marchantiopsida; order Lunulariales; family Lunulariaceae; genus Lunularia; species Lunularia cruciata. The sequence goes on along the minus strand of OX419756.1, from coordinate 48,390,656 downwards.
TAGGACATAACCACTATCCTTGAGGAACCACCGTGAAGAGAGGAGTCATACATGCCATATGCCATCCTCTCGAACAGCTATCACACACTAACATAGTAGCAGCTCCACCAGAAGAGCCACATAACATACACCTCAAGCCTGCACATACAAGTGCCAAGCTTGGGTCCACAGTACCATCAATGTTTGGGAGGTGGCATGGCACACAATTGCACACATGATCCTTCCAAAAAACACCATCACGTCCTTCTAACACAAGGACTCCATATGGCAAAACCTCACGCACTCTCAAGATAGTGCGGCCTGTAGAAACATCAAGTGTCGTCGGTGCTGTCTGTTGTAGATATACATAGTCACTTGGATGAAATTGACGGATCGAGGGTCTATAACCTCATCCTTGAATGGTAGCATAGCGTAAAGTATCTCTATGCTGAGCAATTGCCAAGTTCTCAAAGGCCATCAATATCACTCTCCGAAAGATCTCTGCCCGTTGAGAACATGCGCTCATCCATACATCGGGGTCATCCAAGTCCAAAACTACAATAGCATCTTGATGAATGGCTGTAGGTAAATCTGGATCTTGTCCATAGAGTAGAAAGTATGGAGAGAAGGATGCTAAGGAGGCTTGCCGGCTGAACCGATAGCCCATGGCCAACCAAGGTAATTGGAGATCCCAATCTCCCAAGTGGCCTCTCTGTAAACCATACTTTTGCAATCCTCTCTTCCCCGTCTGAACCACTCTCTCTGCTAAGCCATCTACCTCAGGGTGATCTCGGGATATAGTACGATGATCAATCAAGGCCTTGTCACACAAGACCTAAAACTCCCCCAAGAACTTTGTACCTTGATCAGTCAAAACCTCAGCTGATGCACCAAAATGACTAAGAACTCGATCAAGAAACGAGTAAGCTATCCCTTCACTAGACTTGTCAAGAAGTGCCACCAACTCAATCCACTTGGAGAAGTGCTCTACCATCACCAAAACATACCGATGATGTCTCATAGTCAGCGGTAAAGGTCCAACAAAGTCCAACCTCCAATGGTAACCCAATCCCATGATAGGTAATGGGTATAACTGTGGCGTAGGAGCATTGAATGATGCTCTAACTTGGTCACAAACCACACATCTGGCAACAAACTACTTTACCTTGGTTTGCATACCGCGCCACCAATAATGATTCTAGAGTAAGCTATACGTACGCTTTACTCCAAAATGTCCTAGCTCCTCATGAGCATGACGGACCAACTGTGGTCTCTGAGATGGAAGTGGTACTACTCGCACTCTACCATCCTCCCATACACACAAAAGGTGTCTACACTCCAATCTGAACCGTTTGGCTCGTTGAAGAACACGGTCTTTCTCCTTGGCCCCAACTGTGCCACCCACAACACCAATGCAAAGATAGTCCATCACTAAGACATCATCATGAATGTCTCCCTGAATTGTACCAATATCTTCACTCTCTGGATCTATGACCTCAATAACTCCTCCTGTATGCGTTGAGAGAGATACCACCAAAGCCTTTGCAAATATACACAGAAAGGCCAATGCATGCCAACCTGGCACCATCTCCTCATCTGTCTCACCATGCCAACGTGCTCCGGTCTGATCTTATTGGCTGGGACATGGGTTTCTACTCAACCCATCTGCATCGCTGTTCACCACTCTAGGTCTGTGAACACCCATGAAATCATACTCCTGTAAAATCAGAGCCCATCGTGCAAGCTTCCTTGAAAGCTTGTCGGACTCCATCAACCACTTTAGCGGCTGATGATCAGTGATGTGAGTGAAGAGGTTACCAAATAGGTAACATAAAAAATGTGCTACTGCCCAAACTGCTACCAAGCACTCTCTCTCATATGAACTATACTTCGCCTCCGCTGAATTGTTGGAGTGACTAGCATAGGCCACCACAAACTCCTTCTCCTCATCATCATGCAGGGTGAGCACCACTCCAAGCCCCAACATACTCCATTTAGTATGAACCTGAAATGGTCGTCCCCTGATCAGTCTCCTCAAAATAGGAGCAGATGTCAACCTCTCCTTGAGCTCAACAAAAGCTCTCTCCTGCTCATCTCCCCAACACCACTCATATATAAGCTTGGTCAGCTTTGTCAAGGCCTTGGCAATGACACTAAACCCTCTAACATAGCGGCGATAGAAGTTTGCCAACCCAGGGAATGCTCGCACTCTGCTCACATCCATAGGCCAAGGAATACGTGCAATAGCATCCACCTTGGTCTGTTAAACACCAAGTCCTCCGGGGTAGATAGTGTGACCCAAATACTCAACTTGCTCGTGGAAGAACCTACACTTCCCAGGATGTAATTTGAGTCCATGAGATCTCAACCTCTCAAACACCTCCAACAACTGTCTCTCATGCTCCTCCATAATAGTGCTATAGACTAAAATGTCATCAATATAACACCAAGAAAAATCTAATCCAGCTAGGATCCTATCCATGACCCTCTAGAACTCAGCAAGAGCATTCTTTAACCCAAATAATAAGAACCTCCACTGATATAACACATCCTTGCCGTGAGGATCAATAGCCCAAAATGCTATCTTGGACTTATCCTCCTCTTTGATCGGCAACTAATGATATCCCGCTTGAAGATCCAAAGTACTAAAGATCTTTGCATGCCCAATTGCATCAAAAATCTCCTCTAGTGTAGGCATGGCATACCAATCAGCCTTGGTTTGTCAGTTGATAGGACGGTAATCTCCACACATCCACCTATCTATATAGTTGCCATACATCTTGGCTGACATCATTGTCGCTAATGCATACTCTCCATGTGAAATTGCCACCAAACCAACCTCAAAAAGGTCACTACTCCGGCTCTGAATCAATGTCCTCTCCATCTCACTATATCGATAAGGACGTCAGAAAATTGGTGTATCGCTAGTCAGCTCAATCCATATACCAAGTCCCTTCAGAGTACCCAAATCCTTCATACTGAAGGTAAAACAACTTGTGTGGCTCCTCAAGAACCTCCAAACCCTTTGTCTTTCCTCTCCAGTAAGCTTGGGTCCAAGATTTGGCTCCCAAGTGTCCTTTGTAACTGTCGTAGGAGTGGAAAATGTACAGACTAGCTGCTACACTAGGCCCTTGGGAGCAATAGTGTCATGCTCCCAACCACTAGAGGTCCCAACCTCTGTGTGAAAAACTCCCTCCACTCTAGCTACAAGCTCTACACGTCCTCTAGCTGCATCCCATGTGGACCAAGGGTGTAATCCAAGTAGCCCACGCTCACCTGGATGGACTCCAAGTAGACCACTCTCCCTAGTAGCTACTGGATGTGTCCCAAGAAAACCATGTCCACTTGGTCCATCGCCCCAGCATGTGCCTGAATCGTCTCAATAGGCACAAGGCTCACAAGTGTCCGAGGGGTGATGCTTATCAAGTGCATCCTACGCTGCTCTGCCAAGCCAAGGCTCAAAATCTAGGTCAAACAGTTCAGGTCCATAGCCTGACCTAAAACCTAACGCATAGATGCCTCTGACACTATTGGAACAACGGTAATACCGGTGCAAAAACCCATTGCCCGCTCTCTCTCATCAGCGTTGGGCTCCACCAACTGTTGTAACTATGAGTCCCAAACAAGTCCAAGTCCTCCCTCTCAAAAAGCATGAGAGCTTGGGAAACTCATGAGTGTGGTAAATGCAGCTCTAGGCAGTCCAACTAGGTTCACCACTGCCATAGGTGACCTATCAGCCACTACCAATGTCTGAGACTGACGCCCAACATCCAAGATATCATCAATAAGGATTTGGTTAAGTCATTGAATCCCATCATAAGCGCGCTATATAACCTCTCTGAGTAAGAGGTTCGTCCACCAAAGACAAAGACGATGAGTCCGTGATCCCACTCTGGCTGCATCTAACAATACAGCAGGTCCCATCCAAGAATGGACCTGATGTGTACTCGCCAGCACTCTGGTGCAAGAATCACCCATCAAAGGAATGTTCTTCAAAGGGTAAGCTGGAGAAACAGACTGATGAACCTAGAGATGTCGTAGTATCCGTAACATCTCCTAAAACACACCAGAACAAGGATCTTGAAGACCCAATCCTCTACCAACACCTGTATGTTCCTAACATGGCCATCCAGAAATCACCAAGTGAATATGCCCATGTCTCTCTAGGTCATGCGCCCCCAATAAGGAAATGTCTCCTGATAGGGCCTTCTGGTAACCTATGACTACTGACATCGGTAATAACTCCGGATACTAATAGGCCAAGTGTGCCACATGATGTAGAGAGACTTGCCTAGCAATCTCATCTCTCTCTACATACAAGTACCTCTATACTCGTATACCCGCCTGTAACACCGCAGCTAGTCCGGTGCTGATCCCTCCAAACAACTCCAATAGGCATATCTCCTCTACTAGATACTAGCAAGCAATGAGTGTGGTATCCAGAGGTGTCAAAGCAATCGCCTTTGGAGGCTCATCCTCACACTCATCTCCTGATGGTACGAAGGCTCCACTCCAAGCCTGCTGCACCAAATGATCTGCATGTTGCTGCAATACCTCCTCTGAACTCCACAATGGAACATCCAAGGTGGATGGAACAATCCCACTTGTACTCCAAAGCCTAGTGATCTCCTCTGGAACTGGAGTATCCTTTGCATGGGCGTTCCACTCCAACAAGTCACTAGGCCAAGTAACTGCACCACTGAAAGCTAAAACTGATGCTGCCATGGTCCCGAACTGTAGTGAGCCTAAGATTGCCACTATTAAAGCGTATTGGTAGGTGACATACCCGTCCCTCACCAGATTGCCAACCAGGTCTATAAGAGGCTATCTCCTCCCAGTAGTCAATGCTGAAACCCATGGGGTATAACATTGCTTCCCCAACTAGCACATCATATGACTCAGCTATTGTCGCAATAGCCTGAGCTCTCACCACCGAGCTATCAATCGGATGACTAGGCTGAACCTGGACAACAAGCTCTCCACATATGATGTACTATGTCGAACCACCACCTAGAGATGTTTGGATCTGAAATGGACACCTCTCCACATTGGTCTTCCGTAACTCCAGACCGACAATTGCAGCCTTCCCCAACATAAGGGGCTGCGCACCAGAGTCTAACAAGACTCACTGTGGTGTATAGACCTTCCCTGAAGGTCCCACCAAACAAAAAATCCCCCTCTAGTTATCCAATAGAACAACGCCAGGTGTGAACCGTGCTCTCTCAAAGGCCGGTCTAGCTGGCAACTCCTCTAGTCTAGCCGCTGCTGCTTGCCATAAACCACTGGTCGCTGAACGGATCCCATGCTCCTCAACCAAGTTAGCTCCACTACCAACCACCTCTGCTCTAGTAGTAGGAATTGCACCATCTCTACTCTCACACAACGTGGCAGCCAACCGGAACATTGGGGTTGGGTCAACTCCCAATGTAAACATGTCACTGGTTGAAAACAAAGGATGCCGCAAAATCAGTTGAGCCGCCCCCAACATCATGCTAGACTCAATCTATGTAGTAGTAGGTGGCTAACTAGCAGGTAGTCCATCATGTACTCCATCACCACCAACCACACCTGCACTAGGATGTCTAGGAACCATGGATGTCATCTGCAATGCCTCAGATAGCGTGAAAGACTGGGGAAGTCTGACCTGTCTCCCAACCTCTCCTCTCTGTGGGTCCAATTCCACTGATGCTCCTCTAGGCTTTGGAACACGTACTGCACTCCTACTCACTACTACAGATGCATCCACCTGTGTTGCTCCGCACATGAAGTCCAAAACATCTCTATCACCAACATATGAGGTGGAAGCCTTAGCACCCGAATCTGATTTCCTCTGAGCAATAGCCATACTAGCCAATCTCTGCTCCAACTGCTCAATCCGAGTAGCCATAGCTGTGTCAAAAGTAAGGGCAGGTACTACCACCACTTCTACCACCTCGTTCTCCATGAACTGGAGCTCCTCTACTACCAGCCATAACAGCCCAACCACTCCGTAACTCCGAGTGTAGGTCAAAACACCGGTCACTAGTGTGACCAAATCTATGGCAATGCTCACACTACCTCTATGCTGGCTATGATGTACGTGAGGTATCAGGTCCACTGCCCTGAGTACACTCTCTCCGATGGTGAGGTCCACCACAAGTCCAACAAGCAACACCACCACTCATTGGTTGCTGTTGACCTGAAAATGAGAGTAAGAGTCTAACTCCACTAGGCCCTCCATTCGCTCTATAGGGTCTGGGCTGTCCATCCTATCCTCAAAAACCAACTGGGCATGGTGCACTTTGCTGCACTCTAGAAGAAGTCACAACCGTGGATGAGGTCTCCCTACCAAATCAGATGTCACCACTCTCTTCTCCACCATATTGAGGTCAATACGCTTAGCCAAACCAAAGACTACTACCAAAGTGGGCAAAGTAGCCTGCAACAACGTAGCATCACGAACTCTACGTCGTAACTCCCTGTCAAGTATCCTATACCAAAATTGGACTGCTTGGGTCTCAATAACTCCCTGAGTGAAACTGATCAGCCGCCTCATGCAAGTGTATGCCTCATGTAGGCTCTCTCCAGCCTTCCGTTGGAACTCCTGCAAGCTCCTCAGCTTGTTAGTCCGCACTCCCTAGTAGTTCTACCTCAAACATAGGAAGAACTCCACCATGGGGTTAAACCCCGATACCACACCACCTCCTACAGCGGTACCTCTACTCGTAGTAGCACTATCTCCAACTAGTGCACCTCCACTAGCTCCACCCACACTACTCAAGCTAGAACTCGTAGGTACAGCCAATCTACTCTTGGCCACCAAGCCTGAAGTGATGGAGACTATAACAATATGGAGTTTAGTGACGAAGTTAATCGGGCTTGCGAAGTAGAGAATAAGACAAAATAGCCTAGAATATTCTAGAAGCATCTAAGAAGCTTCTTAGGAAGCTTCCCAACTAGTTAACTTGCGCCCTAAGCAGGTAGCTTCTAGAAGGAAGCTTCTAGAAGCTTCTAACTAGCTTAGCTTGCACGCCAAGTAGGTGGCTTCTAGAAGGAAGCTTCTTGAGAAGCTTCCTAGTTAACTTGGCTTGCACTCCAAGAAAGCGGCTCAAGGAAGCTTCTTGAGAAGCTTCAAGGGTCTTGTATGCTACCTATAAATACCAAGGCCGAAGCTCATGCTAGGCATTCGGAGTTTTCCTTCATTCAAGTGTCCCAATGTGAGTTTCCATTCTCCTATTTCTCTCCTCGGTTTTGGTCTTTTACATTGGTATCAGAGCAGGAATGGGATGGATGGAATTTATGGACCACCAAATCCACTTCCGCCAAACCATTGGGACTTTCATGTCCAGATATTACCAAAGCATCGTTTCACACAGTTCATCACCTCACGCTTTGGGCAGGATTTTCTACATATGATCACCATGTAAGAGGAACCCTTGATACTTCCAATTGTGACTTATGGAGAACGGTGGACGTGTTGTATCTATGTGTTAATCAACTAGATAAATTGAGGGTAGTGGATTAGGGTAGTAGCAATGGCCGCAATACCGGATGTTATCCTTGCAATGCAACAACAAATCGAGCATCTTACTCGATTGTTGGATGAACGAGACCAGCAACGACGAGAACAGATAGACAGAGCGCCAATTCGAGATGGAGAAGATCACATTCGATTTCTGAAACCCAAGGTGTTTGAAGGCAAGAATGTTCCAAGCATAGTGGAGAATTTTGTGTTTGACTGTGAACGTTACTTTGAAGCCACCAATCTTCAAGACGAGCGGAAACAAATTCTCTTGGCTTCTAGCCAGTTGGATGGCGTGGCAAAACTTTGGTGGCAATTCCGAGTAGAAAGAGCTGAACGACAAATTGTTACACCAATTTTGACATGGGCAGAATTCAAGGATGCAATACTTGGTCAATTTCAGACTATAAATGCCACCCGAGTTGCACGAGATAAATTGGCGGAGTTGAGGCAGATTGGTTCGGTGAGAAGCTACATCACACAATTTCAGAATATCATCATGCAAATTCCAGATATCCAAGAAGGTGAAGTTCTGGATCGATTTGTGCGAGGATTGAAGTCACGAACCAGATTGGAGGTGACCATGCGAGAGCCACAGAACGTAGAAGAAGCCATGCAATTGGCTGAGCGTTTTGATTCCTTAGTTGCAACAACTTGGTCTCGACCTCGACCTACACAAAACCTACCCGTACCACGAGTGGAAGAACCGGTACCAATGGAGATTGATGCTATCCAGCGAAGACCACTTGGCACAACAGATAGAGAAAGATTACGACAAAATGGAGGTTGCTTTTATTGTCGCCAGTTGGGGCATCGCATTGCTGAATGTCCACTCAAGAATGGACGACCTCGACAAGTTGCCCAAGTGGAGGTTGTGGAGCGGAATGATCCGGGAAACGAGGAATCCCAGTAGGAGATTTTGAGCCGCCTATTGGGAGCTTGATTAGTTCCAATGGGATTGAAGGCTCGACCTATGCAAGTTTGCTTCACTTGCAAGGTATGATATCTAATCGGGGTTGTAGAATTTTGGTTGATTCTGGAAGTTCAGAGAATTGCATGTCTATGCAAGTGGCAAAGGAATTGGGTATTCCTATCAAGCCAGTGATTGGAAGTAGTTTGATGATGGTGGATGGTAGAAAGGGTTCTGCATTCCGCACCTTGCATCCTGTTACCTTCAAGATTGGGAAGGAGTATTTGGAGTGTATGAGGTTCGTAGTGGCACCTCTACATTATGATATCATTCTAGGTCTACCTTGGCTTGAATATCATAAGGTTCAATTTGATTGGACCCAACACCAAATTCAAGTACAACACCAAGGTAGGAATTTCTGATTAGGTTGTCTGGCACCTCTGAGTAAGACACCTAAGAATAGTCAGTCCCAAGATGGGAAGTTTGTCGAGAAGGTAGCCATAGAGCAAATCTGGAAGGGAGATGAGTCCCAAGATGGGAAGTTTGCCAGGAAGGCAACCATGGAGCAAGCTTGGAAGAGAGATGAGTCCCTAGAAGGGAAGTTTGTGAATGAAGCAGCCATAGAGCAAGCTTTGGAGGACGATAAGTCTATATTCGCGGTGTGGATCAAGCCGATTGCACAAGAACAATCTGAGGAGGGCCAAGTGCCGCATCAAGCAATGGTTGATCGGATAGTTCAGGAGTTTGCAGATGTGTTTCCGGATGATCTGCCAAAGGGATTACCCTCCGATCGAGGTATGCCCTTCAAGATCGAGTTATTGCCAGGGAGTACTCTAGTGAGTAGACCAATCTATCGGCTCTCACCAAAGGAGTTGGAGGAGTTGCGAACAACACTTACAGAGTTGTTGGAGAAGGATTTCATACGACATAGTACCTCTTCGTGGGGAGCACCGGTACTATTTGTTCCAAAGAAGGATGGAGGACTTTGTTTCTGTATTGATTACCGTGGGCTCAATAAGCAAACCGTGAAGAATGCATATCCCTTGCCTCGGATTGATGATCTGCTTGATCAACTAAGTGGAGCACGCTACTTTTCCAAGCTGGATCTTCGTAGCGGCTATTGGCAAATTCCTATTGAAGGAGAGGACGTGCAAAAGACTGCTTTTCGTACAAGGTATGGACATTTTGAGTGGAGAGTTCTACCTTTCGGACTCACTAATGCTCCAGCAGTCTTCATGGATCAGATGCATCGAGTGTTGGAGGGACTATTGGATCGGTCCGTGGTGGTGTTCTTAGATGATATCTTAATCTATAGCAGGACAGAGGCAGAACATGTGAATCATGTGCGAGAAGTCCTAAGACGACTATGACAGTGGAAATTTTACTGCAAGAAGTCAAAGTGTGCTTTTTGGCAGAAGGAGGTTACCTTCTTGGGTCATAAGATCTCATCAGAGGGGATCAAGATGGAAGAAGAGAAGATCAAGGCCATTACTGATTGGCCTACCCCGAAGGATGCTATAGAAGTACGAGCATTCAATGGACTGGCCAGTTTTTACCGACGGTTCATCCACTATTATGCTCACATGGCTGCACCATTGACTGACCTCTTGGGAAAGAACTCGAGCTTCCAATGGACCACCAAGCATGAAGAAGCATTCCAGAAGTTAAAGCATATGGTGTCTTCAAGACCTATTCTTCAACCATATGATCCTCAACTACCTTGTGTGGTTGATTTGGATGCTTCTAACTTTGCAATTGGAGTTGTGTTGCAACAAGAATTTCCAGATGGACTACATCCAATTGCCTTTGTGTCTCACCGACTAAATACAATGGAAAGAAATTACTCTGCTCAAGATCAGGAACAACTTGCAATGGTATATGCCACCAAGGTATGGAGGCATTATCTCTTGGGGAAACAAGTGATCATGCGAACTGATCACAAGCCATTGTTGCAGACCTTACACTTGGAGCACATGAAGAGCCGGCATCATCGATGGGAAGAGCAACTCCAATTGTTTGACATCAAACTTGTACAAACCAGGTCGGTTCCATGTCATTCCCGATGCTCTATCACGACGACCTGATTTGAAGGATCTTCCTTTTATCACGGCGGCAATTACAACAGTGTCCATTGACCCTAAGGTCCACAATGAGTTTCAATCAGCTCGACGACAAGATTCCTTCTTCCAAATGGTACACGGTCGTCTGGCAGCATGCGACAAGGAGTACAACACCTTCTCCTTCAAGGAAGGCCTTTTATTCCATGCAGACCAGATCTATGTTCCAGCCAAAGGTGATCTTCGACTAGTGCGCCTTCAAGAAGCCCATGATTTACCAATAGCTGGTCACATGGGAGTGGACAAGACCTTGGGCACCCTCCAACGCCAATGGTGGTGGCCCAACATGACACGAGATGTTCGAGACTTTGTCCGATCATGTGAGAGTTGCCAACGGAACAAGGCCAGCAACCAAAAGCCGAGTGGACTCCTTCAACCACTCGCCATTCCATCCGCTCGTTGGGAGCATGTGAGCTTGGATCTCATCACATCCTTGCCAAAGTCAAAACAAGGACACACCGCAATTGTGGTGTTTGTGGATAAGCTTAGTAAGCAAATCCACTTGGCACCAACCTGTGATACCGTGGATGCTCCAACCTTAGCGCAAATCTACTTCAACAATGTCTTCAAGCATCATGGGATGCCACGGGTACTCATCTCCGACCGTGATCCTCGATTTACCAGGAAGTTTTGGCAAGCACTCTTCCAGATACTCGGCACCAAGCTTGCTTTGTCCACGGCCTATCATCCTCAAACTGATGGACAAACCGAACGCGCCAATCGTACATTGGAGGATATGTTGCGGGCCTTTGTCAATGTCCACCATACCGACTGGGATGAATGTCTTGCAGCTGCAGAATTTGCCTACAACAATTCCAAACAGGCAAGCATTGGATTTTCTCCCTTCTTTCTCAATTTTGGCCAAGATCCGCTTGTTCAAGATTCCCTTCTTGCTCCCCCTCCCTCTCACGTTCCTCATACTTCTACATTCTTGACCACTATATCCCAATCTCTCCAACAAGCCAAATCTCACCTCCTTGTTGCTCAAAATCGCCAAAAAAAATATGCAGACCATCATCGTTGTGATCTCACCTTTGAAGTTGGTGATAAAGTCATGCTATCCTCTAGTAACCTCCCTCTCCCACTTGATACCCAAGTTTGTAAACTTGCTCCTAATTGGATAGGACCCTTTGATATCACCCACATTATCTCTCCTGTTGCTTATCGTCTTGCCTTACCTTGTCACATGCGTATCCATCCTGTCTTTCATGTTTCCAAGTTGAAACCCTTTGTTCCTAACCCTTCTTCCTTTTCCTCTCGAGTCCAACCTCCCCCTCTTCCTATCCCTATCAATGATCATGAGGAGTACGAAGTTGATCGTATCCTTGCGCGTCGCCATATTCAACAAGGCCGTCGCCAACACACGGAGTACAAGGTCCTTTGGAAAGGGTATCCCCTTCATGATGCCACATGGGAACCTCTTTCTCACCTCCAGAATGCACAGATGGCCATCCAGGAATTCGAAGCTTCACTGGCGACGAGGACGTCACCAACTAGCGGCGGGGGAATATGTAACAATATGGAGTTTAGTGACGAAGTTAATCGGGCTTGCGAAGTAGAGAATAAACAAAAGACAAAATAGCCTAGAATATTCTAGAAGCATCTAAGAAGCTTCTTAGGAAGCTTCCCAACTAGTTAACTTGCGCCCTAAGCAGGTAGCTTCTAGAAGGAAGCTTCTAGAAGCTTCTAACTAGCTTAGCTTACACGCCAAGTAGGTGGCTTCTAGAAGGAAGCTTCTTGAGAAGCTTCCTAGTTAACTTGGCTTGCACTCCAAGAAAGCGGCTCAAGGAAGCTTCTTGAGAAGCTTCAAGGGTCTTGTATGCTACCTATAAATACCAAGGCCGAAGCTCATGCTAGGCATTCGGAGTTTTCCTTCATTCAAGTGTCCCAATGTGAGTTTCCATTCTCCTATTTCTCTCCTCGGTTTTGGTCTTTTACAGAGACATAGTGTGGAGACCAATAGTCTCTCCATAACTCAATCTCTTCCAAATGAGCTCTATTAAACTCATGGTAGTCATCCATCGGTGGACCCTCCATATGCTGAAACAACCCCTTCCATGCCATGAAGGGTGTGAACAAAGTCGGGTTCCGCATCTATTGCAGATCACACCAACTACCAAACTCCTAGATGAAGTCATCCAACTCAATGGTACCCACTATACCAGAGTAACGCTTAGGGCCTTTAGAGGCCCCATAAATCTAGTCCATGTCCCACAACAACGGTGCGGATACACCAAGTGCACTCTCAACTGAATCAACTCCTATGTCAAACTCCAACTCAGAGTCAATCTCTTCCCTCACTAGGACCTGAGATACAAGCTGATACCGAGCACCACTCCGAGTAAACCCACTGCATAATGTAGTGTTATCTCCTCTGGAATCCCCAAAGAACTCCGTCGTGACAAAGTAATCGCAATAGCAAACCCGAACCACCAATTGCAACCGCAAGTTGCAACAACAAGTACCTCACCAAGTGCCAACACCACCACATGCCAATACCAACTAAGCACCACCCACTAATGTAACTCTAACCGAGATAACTACACTAGGAGAAAGGGCAACCTATAACTTGCCATCATAACATGCACTCTCACGATCTACAGGTCATCACTTCCTGCCTCACTGGAAAGAAACAAAGGTAATCTGACTGGTCATCACTCCAACCTCACTATCGAGAGCACACCAGAGCACCAACGCTCAAAAGTGAAGGCACCTCACACAAACGTGGTGCAGAAACAAGAAGTAGAGAATGGAGGGGGTCCAATCACAAAAAATCTAAACGAAAACCCTCCATCTCATAACACAACACGTGACTGACTCTGCCATTATTTGGCATTTGACATAAGAGAAGTTTGTATCTAAGTCCTAAGCTACCAAGATCACCAAGAATGGGATCAAACTGCCTCTCTTAGCCAAAGCTATATGTGTATAGATAACAATGGCACAGTCATTATGACAACAAGTGAGGGTGGACCAGTTGGCTAGGGCACCAGTCTAGGAACAAGAGATCTAGGTCCTGGGTTTCTGAGCCCAACTCGCAACAAATTGGTCATATCTTCATCTCCTGAGCTCAAAATCACAACCACTGCTCGAAATTTGCTCCTTCTTTGCTCAAAATTTGGTCAGCGCTTTCACACACCATCTGCCTTACTGCCAAATCTGCATCAATAAAAAATGAGCTTCTACACACTAGTGAAACACTGAACTTGAATCGAGCTACCAACGATCCACCGAGCTTAGAGATACCACCAACATTCAAAGTTCCTACACCTGATTTCCCCCTGACTTCACTTCTCTTATGTAATCAGATTGCTTACCACTCTCAACTCAACTCAGACCAATACTTGATCTATCACTCTATAGACTGTCAACAATTGGGCACTGATTACAATCAAGCCACACCCACTCAAGCATAGAGAATCCAGGTGATGCTTGCCGGCCTCTGTCCACCATAGCCAGGAACTCGAAGGCACAACATCAGAGAAGTGAGCTCTCTAGAGCTCACTTCGAAACTATACCCCTGGACTTGAGCTAACTCTGAAACCCTAACGGTCCCGCTGATGGCACACTCGACGGTGCAAGCAGTGCAAAGTGACAGTGGGCCCCACCGTGAAGTCAGTACCCGAACACAAAATCTGACCATCGGAAAATAGTCTTTGAGAAACTGCTGAAATAACTCTAACTATTATCACTGGAACTCTAGTGTTTGAGCATCTAGATGCGGCACTACAAATGGCGTGACATATTTGATATAATAGTTGCTCATCGTAAGATTACACTCTAAGAGTTCTATTCATCTAAACTGACCTCAAAGAAGTGTCTTTAGTAACAAGTACTTCTGTTAGCTATCTTTCACCAAGCTACTTAAGATCATCTCTCCATTCTAAAATATCAAAGCAGTTGGTACTTGAACGGGTTTTGCACATTCTTTTTAAGGGATAAAATCCAATAGAACAAGCAAAGGGTTTATGATAAAAGAAGAGAGACAAAGAAATTTATAGAATTCAATTTCTCGAGATTATTTGGTGCACTTATATTAACCAAGATAATCATTTTTGGATTCTATGGACAAAGTTTGATTATTAATTTCAAAGCAATTGATTAACTTGAGATCTTCTTGAGATAGCTTGTAAGTAGTGGGACTTAGCATACAAAGGACTGTTCATGAATAGATGGAAGAGTTTCGCAATCTTTGAATCTTGGAATCTTGATTGCTTATAGTCATGAAGTAAAGGCATTCATTACTTGAAGAAGGAACAGCAAAAAGAAAGGAAAACAGGAAAAAAGAAAAATGATAGAGAGATATTAATCCGAAAATTTTAGACTGTTAATGAAACCTTTACCTTAGATCAAAGAATCTCTAGCTCTTTGTTTGTAAGGGAAGAAAACGTACGAAAGGAAACTACACTAGGCTAACATTCAACACTAATAAATGGATCCGAATCTTTTATGACGCAAATATAGAATATCAAAGTGAATATTAATAACACTTAAGAATAGTTAGGAAACCAAATACTTGATGATTGTGTTTTTCTTAAACATAATAAATAGTTTTGATTAGTAGTGTCATATGTTTGATGAATGGCAAATGAATGGATGTTGTTAATTTTAATCCTTTTGAGATGCATTCCTTATATGGTAACCGTTCATGTGGAGCAAACGCACCTCACGTTTTTTAACTCAACATGAGTATTATTGCGTGAACTTAACCATGAATATTGAATATAACTAAAAATACAAATTTCGATCATATTCAGGAATCTTATTATCCACGTACTCTTAATAGCGATATGATTGATAGCCTTCAGCATAAGTCAATACCGGCGATAATTTGTACACTAAAGCAAAACAGTGAAATGCACCAGATCCGATACCAATTACCATAAAATTGTACTTATTGTAGTAACTAATCTATTTGCACATTTAGAGAACCTCGCTTCTATCTGTTCTTCTCTTTCCTCATACGCCCCCTCCGTTTTGGCATCTTATGTGCGTCGCGCTTCCGTCGTCCACGACCCAAGGAAAGGCGACCGCGTAGGACCACGACCCAAGGTGGTGGCCGGACATTTGCGGGTCTGTCACGTTCACAGATGCCACGCGGCGCCTTCGGACGTGACTTCTTCAATAAGCTCGTCCCGCTTACTGTACACAGTGCTAGGATTATGAATGAACTCCTTCACACGCTTGATTTTGAGAATTCTCAGGGTCGGGCGATTCTTGGTCGTTTTTCCCCGTTAAATTCCACTCTCCCCTCGAATTTCTTGGTTCTGTGCGATTTGCGGAATCATTTGCCGCACTTACGAGGGTCACACAGTCCTAATGGGCAGCAAATTGAGTTCAATCAGGAAGAATGACGCAAGTTGTGGACTAATTTTTGCCCGCCTCATCGCCTCGGTTGAGGAACTCACACTTTCTTTCTCGAACTTGATTTGAATCGCTGATCGATTGCTAGAGGAACTATTTTTGGTACAAGATTTCTTGTCCTGGAGGAGAATGAGCTACATTTTCTTTCGCTAGGTGGAGCATTTGCTGTCTGTGGACTGTGTTCATTCATGCCCCGTTCTTCCATACCCCCGTGGGTCTCTCTTCCAGGTACTTCTTAGCGTGTGCTTGTTTCGGGTCGTAGTCCCTATTCTCGTCTCTATTGTCTTCAGTTTAGTTGCAAAGCGAGCCAGTTGAAGGGAAGTCCGTTACTGCATAGAAAGTAATCATAAAAACTCCTACGGTTCCACGATTTCGACTCTTCTCTCTCGTCTTGGAGTTGCCCTTGCGGATATTCACCTGGTGAATGGAATACTTTAATAGTCTATCTTGTCAGCTATGAATTGACTTGGAGAAATGACTGCCTTTCTCTTGTATCCATTTTTCATCCTGACAGTGAGCCAGTTTAGCAGACCCTTATTACGCAGAAAGTCATTTAGAAAGCCCGTTCGATTCCAGGATTTCGTCTACCCTCCATCTTTGTGGAGTTGCACTTGCCACTATACTGAAGGTAATACTTAATAGTGTGCCTTGTCAATTGTGAATTGACTTTGAGGAATTTACCAGCTTCTTTCCTCGCGGTGTCATTCGGCAGGGCATCCACTACTGAAGGGACGTGCGGGTCATACCGGTACTCTTGTTGGTAAAAAGTTGTATGTCATTGGGGGACGAAATGGGAGCGAGTTCTTTAATGACCTATGGGAGTTTGACACCGAACTACTCAAGTGGAGTTTACTTCAGAAACACACCCCCTTCGAAGCAAGGGCATATCATACCGCCACCTTGATGAACGGTAACCAGCTATGGATAATTGGAGGAAGTGGTCACGTGAGCATGTACGGTGATGTGCACGTTCTTAACCTCGAAACTCTGGAGGTAAACTGGTTAATGCCAAGCCTCGCAGTGTGCCCTCAGTAATTTGCAGATAATAATCAAAATGATGAAATGTTAGTGAAGTTTGTATCCAAGCAAGTTTCAAGACACATCTGGCCTGAATTGATTTTTCTTGTGACAGTGGAGTAGTCCTCAAACCAGAGGTCAACTCGCAGGGAAGCCTAGGGGTACTCATTCTGCGATCCAGCACCCAGTACAGGAGAAATCCATTTTGCTGTTTGGTGGATATGGTGGTAGCGGTCCCACCCATCAGTGGCTGAGTGACTTGTCAATCCTTCGAACTGGTGGGTTGTTATTCCTAATCTGGAAGGTCTGAAGTGCGAGGAACCTTGTGTTTCGGTTTTAGAGCTAAGCCATTGGCACATGAACGCGCATATTACTTTCATGAATAACTGATCACCAAACTAATTCTCTTTCATAGACACGTTATTGTGGGAGGAAGTGAAATGTAAAGGAGTAGCGCCCTGTGGCAGAGGTTATCACACTTTCACTCCATTTGGAATCCACGTTGTGCTATACGGGGGCAAAGGGGAGACTGGCATCGTATCATCGGATGAGATAAGGTGCAGTAATTACCGTCCATTTACTGGCTATTCTGAAGCTTTTAGATGTTCACGATAGAAAGTTTAACGACTGCTCCTACAGAGAGTCTCTTGCGGTTGTTACCTGAGGCTCTACCCTGGTGGAGTAAGAGACTGGCCCTTGAGGAGTTTGAAGTATTCAAAGGCATGTCCTACTTTTACTGCCAAGAAGAAAGCTCTTTTCTGGAATCGCATCGCGAAAATTCAGGACGAGAAAGTCAACCTTATTTTAATAAGCGGAGTTTGGTCACTTGAGGGTTGCACCCATACCTCTATGTTGGGTTGGTGAATACTGGAAACATATGACAAGATCTGACTTAGTAGAGGATGGCAGTGTGTATGATGCCGCAGTCAATGTGTGGATGACTCCGAGGGTGCGGGGAGTTGCTCCCCTTTCGCGCTCCAACCACGCAGCTACTCAGTTAAAGGATGATCTTCTTGTTATCTACGGTGGGCGCAATGGTGGCTCACGACTCGATGACATTTCTCTTCTGCGGGTATTGTGCAGAAGCTTACTTGCACAGCACAGGTCACTCAGCAAATTACTAGTTTGCATAGTTGGCTGTAGAGCAAAACTAATTCTGGGCCTAGCTATCACGAGGATTGGTTGCCCTGAAGATAGGACACCGTTATTACTTCCTTTTTCTAAATTTTCATCAAGTGTAACCACATTGGTAGTTTGGTTTCTGAGACTTATTGTATATGTGGTCGCCGCGTTTTGGACGTTTAGAAGTCTACCTCATCATATTTCTCGTGTCCTACTAGTTATATGCTTTTGGTGGTATACCTTGATCAACAGATACTTTTTCCACCACAAGCTGGCTGCATAGATTCCTTTGAGTGGGATGTTATAGAGCAACCAGAGAATTCCAAGAGATCAAAGAAGAGTGGTGCCAGCAAAGGACCCGGTGGCCGTTCTGCCCTTACTGTTGTTACCAAGGATCTTTCATTGTATCTGTTTGGCGGCTATGGTGGAGGGGGTATGGTCCAAGCTTTGTTTGCTACTTGAAAGCATGAGTTGAGCAAGTTTAACCTTTTGCTGTTGCATATAAAGTTCGGCGTGCATTCAGATTTTAACCCAAAAACTTGACAATTTGCAACAGACCTAAAGCGCTTCCTATGTTGTACTGTGATTTTTCTTTCCTAGGACTGCAGTACAGTAACGTTTAAGGTATTGAAATAGCTGCAGAATGATGACTTCTTAATAATGAACTTGTTTCTTCTAGAGAAGTCCAAGTGCGGCAAACTTGTCCGAGGTAACTGAACTTCACTAACGCTTTGATAGTTCGTTATCCGGGAAACAGGTGTGACACACTCAGATATCTTCGTCATCCATGATTTTCTTAAAGCAGCAGGTATCATACGCCTTCAGCGTTATTTGGATACACTATATTGTGCTTGCACATACAGACGGAATTCATTTATTCGTGAAAGTTGAGGTAACGCAGCATTTTGGTTTCCAAATTGGTGCACTACAGCTCCCTCCGCTTTCTTCATAGAACTGCAAACTCATAAACCTCCATTATGATGATGATAACGTCTATTTTCGAACTGTGTCTTCCCTTCTATCAAACAGATAGTCTTAAAGCTACAGCACCTGGTCAGAAACCTACATCAACAGCTCGTACTAGAGGTGCTCGGAAAAGTGTACGAAGATCTCTGGAAAACGTTCCTGATAGTCCGGAACAGGAAGGGTGGCGCAGCACGAAGCAACCACGAAGAGCTTCTCATCCCACTACCAAAGTTGCTCCTACTACTCAACTCCATATATTGGACTCGGATGGTACAGTCCATCAATATCCATCCGTCATTCTTGAGGCATTGTACCCGGCAAGTTCATTAAGTCGTTGGCTATATCCCCTTTAATGTTGTTGATCATATACGAAGATCTCGACGTATAGTACGAGTTGCTTAGTATCATTGAGTCAATCAAATCATTATGTCAACATTGCCTGTCATATTGATCTCATCTAGCAACGGATCAGAAACTGCAATATATCAATCGGAGGAGCCAACTCTGGTGTGTTTAGGAAGTAGACATGGTACTAGGCCTTCTTACATGATAACAGCTCCCAATCTTGTTTGACGTAGGTAACACGACACCAGATAGTACTGGTGGGCAGCCCGTCGTTGCTGCACCTGCTTTAGATGAAGATTGCAGGCAGAGGAGAAATACAGCCAACACTTTAGCTCGGCCTCAGACGAATAACACTGTTGATGCTGAACAAATAGCAAGGACAGATGCTTATAAAAGTTTACAAGAAAGGACACATGCAGTCACAGCTCACGAGAATGAGTTACACCGGAAGGAGCTGGCCAGCATGCAGCAGGTTGTGGACTCTCTTAAGGCAGAAATTCACGGAAAGGTATGGATCGGAATTTGGGGAAGTTGGTACAGTTTCATTGACTGCTAGTCAGCCTAAACCCTAAATAGTGGAACTTGTAAAAGGAAATAAGGATATGAGGTTTCTTCATAATTTGTTTCTGAATTTTACCTTCTCTTTTGATGAGAACCTTTGTTCCTGTTCTGTGAAGTAGATGGTCTATTCTCATGCATTCTGACTGATGATGTATCAGACATCCTAGCACTCAACTTTCCTAGTCTCACCGGAGCAGACACTCCTAATTGCACACAGAAAGACTCAACTCTCTCCTAGCCTTCAAAGATAGTACAGCCAGTTCACTCACGTAGCACAAATAGCCTCCAGTCCGGAAGTATCACAGAACACTCCTGAGATGATGTTAGGCAGCTCAGGACTTCACGGGTGTGCAAGCTAAAATAGTTGGGAAGTTTCCCAAGAAGTTTCCTTCTAGAAGCCACTCACTTGGCGTGCAAGCTAAACTAGCCAAGAAGCTTCCTCCTAGAAGTTGCCACTTGGCATATATGTTATCCAATACTTAGAAGGTACCAAGATGCTTTCTAGATGCTTCTAGAATAAACTTATGATTCTTGGCTAATTTAACTTATTTAGTACTTTGTTAGTCTTGACTATCTTGTTTGTAAATTCTATATTGTTATATATTCTCCCACCGCTAGTTGGTGACATTCTCATCACCATGGAAACTTCAAATTCTTGGATAGTCATTTGTACATTGTGGAAATGAAATGCAGAGGGGAAGTGCTAGAAATCAACTCCAGTAGAAGAAACTCTTGACTGGGATTATATAGATAGAAGGGTGTGCTGAAGGGTGTGCTACCATAGTGCTCATGTAACACATACAACTCCTGGAAAGCATATGTATAGTGGGCATGATCAGTACTCGCACATGAACAGTAATACCTGTGAAAAGTAACTAATTTGTCTCATTCTAACAAAGAAGTCCCTAAACTAGAGATACAATTTAACATTCCCACTTAATGAGAGTTTAGGACTATTCTCATTTCTACTACACATTTCATGTGTTTATCTTTAGGTAATGCTTTTGTAAACACATCTGCTGTCATCTCCAGTAAACTAACTTCACAACATTCTCCTTTTCTTTCTCCTCTACAAATCTTCTTCTAATCTCAATGTGCTTAGTCCTTGGGTGATGTATAGGATTTTTGCTGAGTGCTATACTTCCTGTATTGTCACACTACAATGTAGTAGGACTTTCCTGCTCAAAACCCAGCTCCTTAAGAAGTCTCCTGTTCCAGATGACTTCTTGAGTAGCATTTGAGGCAGCCATAAATTTTGCCTCAGTAGTAGACAGAGCAACAGATGTTTGCTGTTTACTACGCCAACTGATTGTTCCACCACTAAGCATAACTACATATCCACTAGTTGATCTGCTGTTATCTGTGTCATCTCCCCAACTAGCATCTGTATATGCTTCAGAGTAGGAGCAAGTATGTTCCCTTGCTTTCTGTACTCCAAGGATGCATCTGGAGTACCCTTTAAGTACCTGAATACTCTCTTTATACCTTTCCAATGTGCTTGTGCAGGGTTGCTAGTATATCTAGCTAGTGCTCCCACTGCATAGCATATATCTGGTCTTGCACAGACCATGATAAACATTAGAGAACCAAGAGCACTTTGATACAACACTTTTTCATAGAGATTCATCTCCCCATCTATGATTCTGCTGTGCTTCCACCCCAGATCAAGAGGTGTAGAAACAGGATTCGCCTGTGTCATCTGATACTTAGCTAGTATGGATCTCACATACTGTGGTTGACTGATTCGAAGCCATCATGCTTCTCTGTCTCTGCTCACTTTGATTCCCAAAACGAGTTTTACAGGACCAAGGATAGTCATCTCAAAAACAGAGCACAAGAAATCTATCACTCCTTTGATAGATTCACTGTTCCCAAACAGTAATAGATCATCTACATATACAGCTATGTATACATCATCTCTAGTATACACACTCATGTCAGAATCTGCTCGTTTGAAATCCTGCTCCTGATGGATATCATTTCTGTTTTCTTCTACCAATGCAGAATCAGAACCATCAGCTTCCATCAACTTGAACAGCTTCCGTTTGGCAGTACCATACCCAAGGACCAGCTCTCCTTTCTTCAAAGTACATTGATTTCTGTTGCTTTCAAACAGAACATCCACTCCATGCTCCATGAGGCTATGTACTGATATCAAGTTCTTGGTGTAATCTGGAACATACAGTACATTTTCCAAATAGCCTTTTTCAGAACATCCCATGAAGTCAATAGGAACTTTGCCAGTTCCTAACACCGGATTCAGAATCCCAGGTCCACAACGAACACTCTTGGGAATCTTCAGAGGTTGAAGAGTTGAGAACAGCTCCTTCTGATAACACATATGAGAGGTGGCTCCTGAGTCCAAGAACCATCCAGAACCGTTTGAGGACAACTGTGATTCTGCCAACATTCCACAATCCGGCTCTTCTGCTGATTACCCCTCCTCATCGCTGACTATCTCATGGCACTCCTCTGAGTTGTAAGCTGAACTCCCAGATTTTCGTCCCTTTACTGGTTGAGGTCTCTTGCCTACCATCTTCAGCTCTTGTTCTCTCCTTTCTCCTCTCTTGGGACATATTATCGGTGCAATATGACCTTTCTGATGACAGAAATAACAAGTCCTGTCATCAACACTACTAACTCCTTTACCAGATTTACTCACTCTGGCTTGCTCTGGTTTGCTCACTCTTCCATCTGGCACTCTTCTTGAACGAGAAGAAGCACTGAACAGAGCAGCATCTCCCTGCTCATTTAACTTCAGCCCTTTGTCCTCTCTGTGTCTGCTAAACACCAGCAATTTGTGTATCACATAATCCCATGTGACAGTTTCAACAGGTAAAACTTGCAGAGCTACTAGGACAGAGTCTAGCTTGAAGGAAGACTATCTAAGAGATGATTGATCTTGTACTTCTCTGTAAGTACAACCCCATCCTCCTTGATACTCTTGAAGAGTTTCTGCAGTTTTGAGAGATAGAAGATGAAATCTTCACCATCCTGCAATCTCAAGTTCTTTACTGCAGACCAGACTCGATAGGAGCTCTCCAGCTTCTCAACAGTGTAATAGCTCTTGATTTTTACCAAATCTTCCAACTCCAAGCATAAGTATCTACTAGGTCTCTAGCTGGCTATTCCATAGCCCTTAGCAAAAACCTCCTAGTAGTAGCATGCTTGACTCTCTCCTCCTTGTTGGTCTCTAGCTCATCTATATCATGAGCTTCTAATACAAACTCTAGACAGTCATAACTGTCTAAGATAGTCTTCACATCCAAAGCCCAAGCTTTGTAGTTAGTCCTTCTCAATTTTTCTATCTCTCTGAGTTCTCCTATCAACCCCAATAATGATTGTGACCCCATAACCTAATGAGAACCTTTGTTCTTGTTCTTGAAGTAGATGGTTTATTCTCAAACATTCTGACTTATGATGTATCAGACATCCTAACACTCAGCTTTCCTAGTCTCACCAGAGGAGACACTTGTAATTGCGCACAAAAAGACTCAACTCTCTCCTAGCCTTCAAAGATAGTACAGCCAGTTCACTCACTAGCACAAATACCCTAACCCCTCCTGAGATGATGTTAGGCAACTCAAGATTTCACGAAATGCAGAGGGGAAATCCTAGAAATCAACTCCAGGATAAGAAACTCCTAGCTGGGATTATATAGAAAGAAGGGTGTTCTGAAAGGTGTGCTAAAGGTGTGCTGAAGGGTGTGGTACCATAGTGCTCATGTAACACATGCAACTCATGGAAAACATGTGAACAGTCGACATGAACAATATTCGCACATGAATAGTAACTAATTTGTCTCATTCTAACAAAGAAGTCCCTAAACTAGAGATTATCTAATTTAACCTCTTTACATGCCAGTTTTTCATGTTTCGCAAATATGCACAGCATGACTAACCTTGTCTGCTGGGAATGCATGCTACTTCTCTGTGTAACTGACAGATGTGAAGAAAGTTTACCACGTTATTGTCAACTATCCCCTGACGCTTCTTGTCAACTATCCCCTGACGCTTCGCTCGTCTTGCCTCGTTCTCTGAGCGATTTCATACTTCCGGTGCTCTGACTCATACATCTTCCACGAATTTCGTTTTCTGACTCTCAGATCTTCCTTGACTTACGATCTCCAGACTTCTACTTGACTCTCGACTCCTGTTATCTCAATCTTTTTAATTTGTCTCTGAGCGATTTCATACTTCCGGTGCTCTGACTCATATATCATCCACGAATTTCGTTTTCTGACTCTCAGATCTTCCTTGACTTACGATTTCCAGACTTCTACTTGACTCTCGACTCCTGTTTATCTCAATCTTTTTAATTTGGCTCGTTAAGTCGCCGTTTCTTCCTGTTGATTTTGTTTCTCTACTTATGTGTGTCTTCTGTCTCCGTGCTTCGATGCATGCATCTCAGATATAGGTGTTGTTATTAGATTGTTTCCAAGTCATATTTACTTAGGCTTTCATTCGACGATGATTTTTCTCTATATATGCAGGTGTCCTGTTTCTGTTAATTCGATGCATGCAACTAGGATATAGGGGTTGCTATTACATTGCTTCCAGGTTACATTTATTTATGCTTTAATTCGACCAGATGTTAGTTATCTTGTTTTCATTACATATCGTGCATAGCATTTGCATTCATTGAGTTCTGGATCTGGACAGAAGCCGTTCATCTAATGGCTTCTGTCCTCGTTTTCTCTATATCCCCCGTTCTTCAAACGGCTTCTGCTAAAATATGCACAGCATGAGGCTTCCGCACAGATGAAGGTCCCAAAAACATGCTCGTCATATTGAGACCGAAATCGTGTTACTTTGATAAAGTCGCTTCAATTTCATGTATTCCATCACGATTGTTCTTCTGCAGAACCTTTTGGAGTCCGAGTTGAGATCCGGAAAGGCGGCCTTGGAGCAGAATATACAGTTACTTAAAAAGCAGGTCCAGCTTCTAGTCTATTTTAGAAAATTTTGTTTGTTTTAGTCCTTTTGCAAATTTATCACCGAGAAGAAAACTATGTAAACGTGGTAAACGGTAGTTGCTTTGAAGTCGGGGCTGGACGTCCTCTACATTTTCAGGTCCTGATAGAGTCATTAACCTCGTGTTCACGAAGAATGTGATATTCGCTGGCAACGTTCCTTGGGCCCGTATATACTCAATGTTCATTTGTTTGTGACCCCCAGGTTGAAGAAAGTAACCGCATAACGATAGAGCACCAAAATAAAATGGAGAGACTGAAATCTGATGCTCAGGTTTGCTACTTCGCCCGTCTCGAGGTCCCCATACTGTCAAAAGGTGCTCATAGCGCAGATAATCTAGGTGCAAGGTTCACATTTAGCTTTCATGCTGCTATTTACCGTAGCATTCGTGACAATGTTCATGTTCTAGATAAATCTTTGGAACCAAAATGTGCTTACTGCATGCACGTTTCAGCACATGCACTTACCAAACGACCAGTGTAACAGGATATAATTTCTCAGTTAGACGAGAAAAAGAAGGAGAACTTTGAAGTAGCCCACAAGTTGCAGAACTCAGAAGTCAAAGTCGACGAGTTATCTAGGTATTCACAAACTATATATGAAGATTCATGGCTGGTTTCTGTCTATGTAGTACGGATTGTCTCCACTGGAATTTTTGTATATATACATATATAAGATTTGTCTTCATGTGGGACCACTGTATGATTCTCCAATTTAGTTTTCTGAGTTTCTGCCAACTTGTGTCGGTGTTCTCCTTGGTGTCTATTCGAGAAGGACTGTGATGTATCCCACTTTGAGAGCTGTTCTTATGTAGACTGTTGAGCTGGTGAATTCGTGGACATGTAGGTCCTTGCAACAGATGACAAATTCCTACTCTTCGACCACTCATGAACTCAACAAATCCAAATTCAGAGTACGACTAATTCAGTAGTTTCAAGGAATCACGAACAGTTTCATGATGATAGCTTGTATATCTACAATCTTAGTGCAGTTATATTGATTGTTAAACTGTAGATTCAATTTTCCTATCACATGGGTAGTGGGAAATGTGTATTGCTATCAACCTTTCTTACACACAATATGCTGACGTGGAAAAGTTCCTGAACAGGTGGAACAACTCCAGATGGATGCTGAGAGAAAATTACAAGAAGTGCAACTGTTGCATCAAACTCACGAGTCAGAGAAAGCAGTTTTAACAAAGGCAAGCCTTCCGTTTCTAACTGAGAAGCTACAGCGAAAATGAGCTGTTGAAGTGTTTGGTGTCCAAATGATTATTTGCCTGCCTCACGTAAATCATATGCTGAATATCCAGGAGCTCGCGGAGAAGAGCGGTCAACTTGAAAGGCTATCCACTGAGCTCGAATCTTCAAAGGTGATATGATTATCTACCTGTAGCCAGCTATGTTCAAAGATCCAAATCATATACCACGTTAAAATCATGTTTCACTGGATGAGATGATCTGGCGAGGTGGATAGGTTATCAAAAAGCAAATATCATGCAATCGGATTTGAAATATATATTCTTATTTATGCTTTTTATGCGTTTTTACAACGGGTTTTGTATTTCATCACTCAATATGTACTGAGCTTGTTATGCTGGCATACAGTATAGGTGCATAACCTCTAGTTTCAAGATTGCACTAATGAACTTGACTATAATGCTTGTGGTTGGGTGCAAACATGTGCTGCAGACTTCAGCGCGAGCTCTTCAAGAGACTGTGGAGCGTCTTGTTAAGCGGGCTGAGCGTGTGAGCAGAAAAGTTCTCTCTTAGAATTCGTTTTGGATTCTTACATAAAGTGGCCCTTCCTTCATTATACTTATTGACTATATGATAATTTAAGAGAAATATAAGGAACCATGACTAAGCGTTGCTGTACAGGATTCTGCCAAGATCGATAAGTTGCAAAACGAACGTGGAGGTTTAAAAGGTGACATTCTGGCACTCACTTCCGAGCGAGATCAGGTATGTTGTATAGCACTGCACTCCTAAAGCTAGGAGTTGGTATGCTCATGTGGTTGTTCACGTTGGTTCTTATCCTCATTCCGAGATAAAATCATCCGGTTCATACTGAGAACCTCTTCAGAGATTCTCAGTATGGACCGACTGCACATCGTATGTCTCTGAGATGTATCCCATTTGCAGAATAGGTTGTGCAATTTATTACACAATGTGTCCATTTTTGTTTAGTGTCTCATGCTTCATAGAGCATGCTGTGATATACACTGCCCAGTCCTTCCACGCTTCACTAAAACACCGCCAAGACATCATCCACTCCTCTCCCTTTTCGCCCCACTCCACCCATCCTAAACTAAAGCTGTCTTTTGCTCCTTGCTTGATGTTTTTCTCTTCGATGATCCTCCCTTGCTTTCAATTTCAGATGCTTAATCTGTTGTGTACTCGTTCTTCCATGATGTATACTAGTTCCATGCAGGTGCTACTTATGAAATGTATCAACTACTTTCTTATTCTGCTCATCTTCGTCATGTTAGATTCACTTACATTCGATTTCCTTAGATTCAATTCATTTCGATTTGCATACAATCATGCTTGCATTTCATATGTACTTCATATGCACGTTCTCGGTTCTTCCATACTGAGTGGGTCCTGGATACCCCGTTCTTTGAACGGGTTCTGCTCCCATGTCCCAGATATGTGTCCACTTTTGCTGTAGGTGCATACTGGGGACATCATGTCGTTCATAGTTGGTACTTGTACCGACTTTTGCCAAACTGCAAATATGTATAAAGTGCTGCATCACAGCAGAAAATGTTGATGAACCTAGATCTGACAACTTCAGTTGTGCTGCAGTTGATCGCAGCCAAAGACGGAGTGGAAGCAAATGCGGAACTTGTGAAAGAAGAATTACGAGTTACACGCAGCTTGGTCGAACGAGTAGGTGAATCAATCCCATACCTCCTCCTTGGTAATATTCACGCTTTATTGTCTGGAACCAAATCAGCTGTTGAGCTTGGCCAAAGAATTAAGTGTGATAAGAACCATGCTTCCTACTCTTTGAAGTGGAAGGTCTATCACTCCCCCTTATCTCTGATGTATCAGACATCACTACTGTAATACTAGACCTCTCTCTTTGTATCACAGCTCACAAGCATCAAATAGGTTCTCTCACGCAGCACTAGTAGCCTCCAATATTTAGATATCACATAACACTCCGGCGATGATGGTAGGCAGCTCAGGACGTCACGAAATGCAAGGAAGAGGTGTTGGGAATCACCCTTGATGAAGAACTAACTAAAACAAGAGCAGAAAATACGCTTATATACTTAAGCAAACTCTAAGGGGTTGCTTTGCTTAACTCTAATTACGGTTGCGCTCCTCTTTACCTCAATAGAAGATATTTAGTAGGGTTTCTAAAGAATTCTAACAAAACCTTAAAAACAAGAGAAATCCCTAAACTAGAGATTAAATAAACTAACACTTTCACTTAATGAGAGTTTAGGATATTCCCATTTCTATTACACATTTCATGTGTTTATCTTTAGGTAATGCTTTTGTAAACACATCTGCTGTCATCTCCTGTGTAGGACAGTAAACTAACTTCACAACATTCTCCTTTTCTTTCTCCTCTACAAATCTTCTTCTAATCTCAATGTGCTTAGTCCTTGGATGATGTACAGGATTTTTGCTGAGTGCTATACTTCCTGTATTGTCACACTACAATGTAGTAGGACTTTCCTGCTCAAACCCCAGCTCCTTAAGAAGTCTCCTGTTCCAGATGACTTCTTGAGTAGCATTTGAGGCAGCCATAAATTCTGCCTCAGTAGTAGACAGTGCAACAGATGTTTGCTGTTTACTACGCCAACTGATTGCTCCACCACTAAGCATAACTACATATCCACTAGTTGATCTGCTGTTATTTGTGTCATCTCCCCAACTAGCATCTGTATATGTTTCAAGAGTAGGAGCAAGTATGTTCCCTTGCCTTTTGTACTCCAAGAATGCATCTTGAGTACCCTTTAAGTACCTGAATATTCTCTTTGATAAGAACCAAGCTTCTTACTCTTTGAAGTGGAGGGTCTATCACTCCCTCTTACCTCTGATGTATCAGACATCACTACTGCAATACTAGAGCTCTCTCTTTGTATCACAGCTCACAAGCATCAAGTAAGTTCTCTCACGCAGCACTAGTAGCCTCTAATACTTAGATATCAAAAGACAATCTTGAGATGATGTTAGGCAACTCAGGACTTCACGAAATGCAAGGAAGAGGTGTTGTGAATCACCATTGTTGAAGAACTAACTGAAACAGGAACAGAAAGCACTCTTATATACACTTCAGCAAACCCGAGGGGGTTGCTTTGCTTAACCCTAATTAGGGTTGTGCTCCTCTTTACCCTAAGTAGAGGATATTTGGCAGGGTACCTAGATGAGTCTAACAAAATCTTAAAATCAAGAGAAGTCTCTAAACTAGAAATTAACTAAACTAACACTCTTTATACCTTTCCAATGTACTTATGCAGGGTTGCTAATATATCTAGCTAGTGCTCCCACTGCATAGCATATATCTGGTCTTGTACAGACCATGATAAACATTAGAGAACCAAGAGCACTCTGAGACAACACTTTTTCACAAAGATTCACCTCCCCATCTATGATTCTGCTGTGCTTCCACCCCAGATCAAGAGGTGTAGAAACAGGATTCGCCTGTGTCATCTGATACTTAGCTAGTATGGATCTCACATACTGTGGTTGATTGATTCGAATCCATCCTGCTTCTCTGTCTCTGTTGACTTTGATTCCCAAAACGAGTTTTACAGGACCAAGGATAGTCATCTCAAAAACAGAGCACAAAAAATCTATCACTCCTTTGATAGATTCACTGTTCCCAAACAGTAATAGATCATCTACATATACAGCTATGTATACATCATCTCTAGTATACACACTCATGTCAGAATCTGCTCGTTTGAAATCCTGCTCTCTCAAGTATGAGTCTAGTTTCTCATACTAGGCTCTAGGAGCTTGCTTAAGGCCATATAAACCCTTCTTCAGCAAGCATACTTTCCCTTTGCTTTCAGTATATCCATCTGGAACATCCATGTAAATAGTCTATCTCAAATCTCCATTGAGAAAGGCTGTTTTCACATCTAACTGCTCCACTTCCCAATCTCTCTCTGCTGCAAGAGCTAGAAGCATACGAATAGATCCATACCTGGCAACTGGTGCAAAGGTTTCTGAATAATCTATTGATGCTTTCTGATTGAAGCCCTTTGCAAGAAGTCTTGCCTTGTACTTCAGGATCTCATTCTCAGCTCCACGTTTGACTCTGAAAACCCATTTGTAGCCAATTGCTTTCCTACCTAGTGGTAAATCAGCTAGTGCCCATGTACCATTAGTCTAAAGAGATTTCTTCTCTTCTGCTATAGCCAACTCCCATTGACTCGAATCTGGTTTGAGCATAGCTTGCTGTAAAGTGTCTGGATCACAATCTTCATGACAGATGTAAGATTCATCTAACATCTGTTCTGATAGAAAACCAAGTCTGTCAATAGGTTTTCTATCTCTCTGTGATCTTCTTGGCTGTGTGCCCAGAAGAATCATGTCGTCTCTTGACATCTCTGGAGTCTCACTCAGAGATTCTGCATCTGCAGTCTGCTTCTGGGAGTCATCTTCTGTACTATCAGAATCAGAAACCACTGTCTGTTTAGGCATTCTTTTGTACACCTTCAGACTCTCCTCTGGTAAACCATCAGCTTCAGGTAGAGATTGCTCTTCTGATGATTGATTTGAAAAACTGACTCTGCAGCTTGGGAAGATAGATTGATCAGGCTGATCAAACTGATCAGCTTGCTTCTGCAACTCATCACTGTTCTCACTCCAAGTCCTCAATTCATCAAAGGGTACATCTCTACTTCTGATGATCTGTCCAGACTTAGGATTGTACAGAAGATATCCTTTCAGTCCCTCTTCATATCCTACAAAAAGCATTCTCTCAGCCTTCTTTGTGAACTTTCTCCTCTGCTCCTTGGGGATATGAACATAGGCAGGACATCCAAAAACTTTCAAAGCTGAAAGATTAGGTGTCTTACCACTCCAGCATTCTTCAGGAGTTCTTCCTAGCAATGCTGTGGTACCACTGATATTTCTAAGAAAATTTGCGGTGCTAATTGCAGCACCCCAAAACTTTCTCTCCAGCTTGGCATGTTGGAGCATTGCCAATGCTTTGTCCACCAGTGTCCTATTCAACCTTTCTGCAACTCCATTCTGTGCAGGACTGTCTCTGGCAGTACAGTCAAGGAGGATTCCTTTTTCTGACAGAAAAGTAGAAATTCCTTATTCCTGTACTCTCTGCCTCCATCTGTTCTCAATCTCTTGACTTTCCTCCCTGTCTGCAACTCAGCCATGGCTACAAACTTCTGGAATTTTCGCAGCACTTCATCTTTGCTTTTCATGAGATAGATAAAGCTCTTTCTCCTGTAATCATACACAAAGGAAACATAGTAGGCTGCTCCACTCAATGACTTCTCAGTCATGTATCCCCATACATCAGAATGTACGACATCTAGAAGACCAGAAGCTCTAGATGAAGATTTCTTGGGGATAGGAGCTTTGTGAGCCTTACCTTCTGCACACCCAATGCAGAATTCGAGTTTTCCTTTGGGATCTAGTTTCAACCACTACCTTCTCTAGAGCATATAAGTTTTGCTCGGACAGGTGCCCTAACCTCAAATGCCAGAGATGGATATCATTTCTGTTTTCTTCTACCAATGCAGAATCAGAACCATCAGCTTCCATCAACTTGAACAGCTTCCGTTTGGCAGTACCATACCCAAGGACCAGCTCTCCTTTCTTCAAAGTACATTGATTTCTGTTGCTTTCAAACAGAACATCCACTCCATGCTCCATGAGGCTATGTACTGATATCAAGTTCTTGGTGTAATCTGGAACATACAGTACATTTTCCAAATAGCCTTTTTCAGAACATCCCATGAAGTCAATAGGAACTTTGCCAGTTCCTAACACCGGATTCAGAATCCCAGGTCCACAACGAACACTCTTGGGAATCTTCAGAGGTTGAAGAGTTGAGAACAGCTCCTTCTGATAACACATATGAGAGGTGGCTCCTGAGTCCAAGAACCATCCAGAACCGTTTGAGGACAACTGTGATTCTGCCAACATTCCACAATCCGGCTCTTCTGCTGATTACCCCTCCTCATCGCTGACTATCTCATGGCACTCCTCTGAGTTGTAAGCTGAACTCCCAGATTTTAGTCCCTTTACTGGTTGAGGTCTCTTGCTAACCATCTTCAGCTCTCGTTCTCTCTTTTCTCCTCTCTTGGGACATATTATCGGTGCAATATGACCTTTCTGATGACAGAAATAACAAGTCCTGTCATCAACACTACTAACTCCTTTACCAGGTTTATTCACTCTGGTTTGCTCTGGTTTGCCCACTCTTCTATCTGGCACTCTTCTTGACTGAGAAGCACTGAACAGAGCAGCATCTCCCTGCTCATATAACTTCAGCCCTTTGTCTTTCCTGTGTCTGCTAAACACCAGCAATTTGTGTGTCACATAATCCCACGTGACAGTTTCAACAGGTAAAACTTGCAGAGCTACTAGGATAGAGTCATAGCTTGAAGGAAGATTATCTAAGAGATGATTGATCTCATATTTCTCTGTAAGTACAACCCCATCCTCCTTGATACACTTGAAGAGTTTCTGCAGTTTTGACAGATAACAGGTGAAATCTTCATCTTCCTCCAATCTCAAGTTCTTTATTGCAGACCAGACTCGATAGGAGCTCTCCTGCTTCTCAACAGTGTAATAGTTCTTAACTTTTTCCCAAATCTCCCAACTCCAAACATAAGTATCTACTAGGTCTCTAGCTAGCTCTTCCATAGCCCTCAGCAGAAACCTCCTAGTAGTAGAGTGCTTGACTCTCTCTTCCTTGTTGGCCTCGAGCTCATCTATATCATTAGCTTCTAATGCAAACTCTAGACAGTCATAACTGTCTAAGATAGTTTTCACATCCAAAACCCAAGCTTTGTAATTAGTCTTTCCCAGTTTCTCTATCTCTCTGAGTTCTCCTATCAACCCCAGTGGTGATTGTGGGCCCATAACCTGATAAGAACCATGCTTCCTACTCTTTGAAGTGGAAGGTCTATCACTCCCTCTTATCTATGATGTGTCAGACATCACTACTGCAATACTAGACCTCTCTCTTTGTATCACAGCTCACAAGCATCAAATAGGTTCTCTCATGCAGCACTAGTAGTCTCCAATACTGAGATATCACATAACATTCTTGAGACGATGGTAGGCAACTCAAGACTTCACGAAATGCAAGAAAGAGACAGTGGGAATCACCTTTGTTGAAGAACGGACTAAAACAAGAGCAGAAAACATTCTTATATACACTTAAGCAAACTCTAGGGGGTTGTTTTGCTTAACCCTAATTAGGGTTGTGCCCCTCTTTACCCTAAGTAGAAGATATTTAGTAGTGTTTCTAGAGGATTCTAACAAAATCTTTAAAACAAAAGAAATCCCTAAACTAGAGATTAACTAAACTAACAAAGTGTAGTCAACCTGATATATCCATCAGACGGAGCCATTGACATCATAAACTCGTGGTGAATTCTGGTTACATTCGCTTGAACAGTCATCGGTGGTTTTGTTTGCCGACAATTGCATTATTTGATGTTACGACAAGATTGTTGGCTGTACCCCATCATTCCTTGTGTCGCTTATTAAAGTTGACCTTTCATGCCCAATGCTCCTGGATGGGGGAAGAAGCGGAGCAGGTATAGATGTCAGTAGTGTTTATGAGATTTTAAAAGGTTTTATATCTTGTAAATCTGTCTACGGACAGGGTGAATCATTTCAGTCCAACACCATATAGCCACAGTGGATAATAAGAACTCAGCAGATACGGTCATAAGGTAAACTGGTTTGGTATTCCATTCCTCGATATGCTCATAATGTTCTTTACGAATCTCGATAAATAAATTTATTTATCTGAGCCCGTTTCTTTGCATTCTTCCTGCTCGCCTTTGGATCCTCGTCTGTCAACCAATAAATCTGGAAACACTTGATGCAGAATACAGTCGAGATTGGTCGACTGAAGGAGAATGCAGACCAAGCTAAGGAGCATATCGGATGCCTTCACTTATCTTTAAAGAAGGTATTTGGTTGAACCGGCTCTATTGTGAGTGGAAAGTTCCTCCTACCTGTAGTATGTCACTCTTGCTTCGCGGATCCTGATACATTCTTGTCTTTTATTTCCAGAACGAAGACGAATTGAAGATACTGGCGGAAGAGAATACACAACTAAGGTGAGTGAGAGTCTTCTCAATATGGAAGTTGGCTCAGGAGTGCCTTCAGAAGCTCAACATCTTACTTTTCATTGCAAATCCAGGACTCTTCTGAAAGAAATTGAAGACTTCGAGACAAATCATGCGCGGAGCCTACAGCAGCATGCCGAGAAACTTCGATGTACGAGACAGTTCGGACCTCCATCCTAGCAGATATCCTAACCAGCAACCCTATTGCAACTCAATGTATTTTACTTATTTATTAGGTCCTTTGAGCATATTTATTTGACCCCAGACATAAACTTTGGCTAGAGACACACCTGTAACTGAATGTAACACGTCCCTTAGTTCAACCAGGACTCGTAGCAACATTCTTTTACCATTCTTTATTCTGAAATCTTTTAATTAATACAAGATCCCTTCCTGAAATGATATCCGGAAGGGCTCAAAAGTTATTGCATAAAGTTATTCTGTAGATACTTGCCGCCAGAAAATCCAAAATTTCTGCCTGATTAAATTTTAGTAATTTTTACTGATCTGAGGAGACGAAGAATGGTTCTAGAAAGTAATATTAGTAAGACCCGCGCGAGAAGACTCTGTATTTAAAAGGTATAATACAGTCCCATGTCTTCCTATTATTTAGTGTACTCCTTATGTTATGCAGGGTATATTTCTTTTTGATGCAAAAAAGAAATATACCTTCGCCTCCTGTCTCTCCCTTTTACCACTTGTGTACTAATTCCTCTTCTTTTCTCATCGCTTAACTTTTCTCACTTTGTTTTCCTATCGCCTCTCGTCGCTTCTTACAATCAACATGATTTACGATCTCTCTCGGATGATGTGATATCTCTACTTTTAATGTTTGATTTCTGAAATGTATAAACATTTGTACATTCCTGCTCTTATTCTCATAATGTTGACCGTTTCATTTCAGGAAGTATCAAGGTGAGTTCTCCACCCATTTCCTTTCCATATCGCACTTTCATACTCATCGTGTTCATGCGCTCGCCATTCAGAACCTTCTTTTCAATAACTCAAGCATGTTATATTGGACTCCTTTCTCCCTTTGCTATATCTTTCAACATATTTTCACTACCTAACAGGTTCCTTTCACAATCCTTTCAAGTCATTCTCTCTCACATGACTATTCCTTTTCTAAGGTCACACTAAAGAAATCGACTTTACCCAACAATTCATGATCAAAACAGATACTCGCGATACCATAGCTACTAGCTTTTCCTTAACTGCTTCAGCATTTCATGTGAACTAATGAAATGTTGTGGGGCTTCCGTTAATCCTTCATGTTTCTAAGTGGGAGGTTTACTAGAAAGTACTGGTTTCTTTCTTTTGGTGTTTAAGGTCATTATATAGAGGTATACGAGAACATATGCCATTCCCAGAACGGGTTATCCAGAACTCATGAGGTGCAAATGATAGATAAGCAATATGTACATAATTGACAATGTTAGAATAGTGAGAAATCCACAAGGTAGAATGCATCAAATGTAACTTGAAGCAAAGGTATAATTGAAACAAATTGAGAATAACATATGGCTAATAGACCAATAAACCACCATGAAATTGAGAACTTTATGCAAACAATAGTGAAAAATAAGAACTGTTACGTAAATGACTGCCGGTAAGTAGTGCATGAACAATAAAAATAAAAAACGTGGGATGGAGTAGAGTAGGAACAGTAAGTAGTGCATGAACGATACAAATAAAAAACGTGGGATGGAGTAGAGTAGGAATATCGTATATGCTAGAAGTCTCATAAATCAAGCAAAGAGCAAAGGAAAAATAATAGGGAGTGAATCAGCTAGGAAATGGAGTGAAACAATACGAGAGTTATAGGATGGTGTGGTTGCAGAAACCTGTAGAAGTGTAACAGGGTAACGAGAGCAAAGCGAAAAAGGACAGAATATAAAGTGTATCGCAACAAGCACTATGGGCGCTTGAGTCCTAAGATGCTAAACAGCAGATGGGAAGTAGAAGGCGGCCATAGTAAACCTCCAGGAAAACACCTGCGACTTCATTGGTGCCTCACGCAGTGCCGAAGTAGCTGAGCAATTGTCAATACCCCTCATACCAAGTTTCTGCTTGAAAACTCATGAGTGCCAAGGCAAACTCAGTTGCTCCCCTAAAGTGTCGCTCAAAAGGAATGGGAATGTCAAAAAGAACATAGGTGGAAGTGTGGAAAGCAAGGGCAAGCAAAAGTGCATGCACGTACTTAAGCGTTGGAGTCTTAGCCGCATAATGAGGATCAGTCGAGAAAGAAAAGAATCCACATGAGTAAGATGAGGGAAGAAATCAAGACATACTTGATAGATCCTTGAAATCACAAACATTCATTAGTAGAGAGAAAGTCCAAGACAGAACAATGAGAAAGAGTCAAGCAGAGGTTCACTAGTGAGACGAGAGTGGAGCAAGAAAACTTCAATGCTGCACAGGAAGGGGATGAGGCAATTGAAGCAGGGAAAGCAAAGGTGAAGTGAATGAAGGTGAAGGTGAAGTATACAATATATATATGAATTTAGAAGTCAAGAAGGACTCCCAAACAACAATATGGTATACAGGCCTCCAGGAAGGTCATTATATATATATATATGTATAGGTATACGAAACCGAAACAATATCTCTCAATTGGCAAAACATCTCAAATTCATGGCGGTTGATGCGGATTGTCTCATTGGTTGGATGATATTCCTTTTTGATAACCTTTACATCACTTTAATAAGCTCTTCCGTCAAGAGATCGGGATTCCTATGGGGACACCTTGTGTTGTCTTCGTGGCTAATTTAAACCTCTTCACCTATGAACTTGATTTCATTTGCAGATTGTTGGATGCCAATGATGTGGCTCGATAAACTAGCGATACTCTCATCTGCTCACGCTGGATGTACATAACCTTGATGTGGAATGGGTCTGAGAATGGAAAGCTAGGTGCGGGAAATTGTCTCCCCGGCGTATCCATCCCATCCGCTCTCTAAAGTCCTTCCTAAGTCTAGCGATTACTCTATGTTCTCCACCTCAAATTACTCAATTTCAGTAGTTCGTGCTATTCCAAGAGGGGTGATCCACTCTCTTGGACTAGAACACTTGCTCTGATACCATTGTAATACTCCGAGGACAAGAGAAGAGAGAAAACACAGATTGCACACTCAAACATTCGATGCCCCAAGGGAGCACCTTCTCTTTATTATATAGACAAAGAGGATCTCCTCCAAAGAAGCTCCACCATAGGATTAGGGACACATAAAGGTGACATGTCAGCAAGCTCCACCCTTGGATTACTTACTTGGATGGGTGAGCTGTCTGGTCTAGGTCCTATCTGGTTGGTCAAACGAGCTTTGACCAGAGGGAATCTTTTAGGGAATCTTCCTGTAGGAATCTCAAAATCACATGAGTAAGGTACCGTTGGAAAGCTCTCGACGAGACAAACCAGGGGGGAGTGAAGGCCAGCCTTTCTTCCATTGGGGGGGGGGGAATCTGCACATTTTTGAGGCCTAATTCATCCGTTTAGGCCTCCAAAATTGCCTTCAAAGATTTCAGGCATATTTCGGTTCCTACTCTATTAGTAGAAGTCCTCTTTTGGTGATACCTCTTTCTGATCTGTTTAGTCCATCATGTGTAACATCCTTCCAGATGTTACCAAACCAATTCTCACCTTTAAATCATATGTCTAGCTATTGGTTCTAAGGTTCTCAAGTCTATTTCAGTTTCTGCCCTATAAGTAGAAGTACTCTTTTGGTGATACTTCTATCTGATCTATTTTGACCATCATGTATAACATCATTCTAGATGTTACCAAACCGAATTTCACATCTAGATCATATGGCTAACCCTTGGTATTACAGCATGCCATGGATGGAGCAATACAACCCAATGGTGGATTGGAGGAAGAAAGTAATGAGAACCCACCAATGGTCAATCATTGGGGTTAAAGAAAAATCACACAGGCAAAATCTGCCTCTATATGTTGTAGGGACGACAATTGTCTATAAGACCAATAGATGTTTTATGGGTCTAATAAGAGAAGTCCAGAGTGCACAACTCGCTGGACAAATTCCTGAGAAATTGAAGGATGTGGTGGATGAGTTTCAAGATGTCTTTCTTGATGATCTACCCTCAGGATTACCACCTAAAAGGCAAATAGATCACAAAATAGAGACACTCCCGGGGAAGACACCTCCTTGTAAGGCCCCATATCGCCTATCACCTCATGAGTTGGAGGAGTGTAAGACTCAAATTGAGGAGATGCTACAGAAAGGGTTCATCCAACCTAGCGTATCACCATATGGGGCCCTTGTCTTGTTTGTGAAGAAGAAGGATGGTACAATGCGCAAGTGCATTGACTATCGGGGTCTCAATCAGCAAACAGTGAAGAACAAATACCCCTTACCTCGCATGGATGACCTGTTTGATCAACTCCATGGAGCAAGATACTTCACCAAACTGGACTTGCGGAGCGGTTACGATCAAATCCGAATTGCAGAGAAGGATGTGTACAAAACTGCCTTTCGAACCAGGTATGGCCACTTTGAGTATCTTGTGATGCCTTTTGGCCTCACCAATGCACCTGCCACTTTCATGAGCCTAATGAATGACATATTTCGTCCATCCTTGGATAAGTCTGTTATCGTCTTCTTGGATGATATCTTAGTATATAGTAGCACGATGACAGAACACAAACAACATCTACGAGAGGTCCTCTAGATTCTAAGACAGAATCGGTTGTACGCCAAAATCTCAAAGTGTGAGTTTGGCAAGTCTGAAGTAGACTACTTAGGGCATAGAGTAAGTGCAGAGGGCATTCAAGTATTGACAAATAAAATAGAGGTCATTCAAAAATGGAGTGCCCCAGAAGATCAGACTCAACTTAAGAGCTTCTTGGGGTTGACGGGATTTTATCGTAGATTTGTCAAGGACTTCTCCAAGGTTGCACAGCCTTTAACGGCACTACTTGGCAAGGGAAGAAGTGGACATGGGGAACTGCACAAGAGTTGGCCTTTCAAGAATTGAAGGCCGCCTTGCTACATGCACCAATCTTGAAGTGGTACGACCCAAAATGTCCAATCAAGTTGGCTACGGATGCATCAGGCGTAGCAATAGGAGCAGTCCTACAACAAGAGTGGCATGACGGATGGCATTCAATTGCATATTTCTCTCGAAAGTTGTTACCGGTAGAGCGCAACTACCACACCACAGAACGAGAAGAGCTGGCCATCATTCTAGCAACCAAGCATTGGAAGCACTACCTGGGCGAGAAGGCATTTGTAGTAGAGACAAACCACAAACCTCTAGTCTACCTCAAGACGCAGAAGGATCTATTTCGTCGCCAAATTTGGTGGGCAGAGTGGCGACAATGCTTCAACATGACAATCACCTACGTGGAAGGTAAGAAGCAACTTGCATATGCATTCACCCGCATGCCAATGGCCAACAACTTGGTGGCAGAGGTTAAGATTAACCCTGAATTCTGGTAAGAGATTCTAGCTACTACAAAAATTGATCCATAGATTGTAGAAGCACAATCGTCCAAAGGTGTCACCAGCACCTAAGGACTCACCTTTCGGGAGGGCCGATTGTGGATCCCAAATGTCCCAGAATTACGCACCACCATTCTAGCAGAATGTCATGATTCGGCCATTGCAACTCATGTCGGAGTGGACAAGATCTTGGAGGCAGTCAAGCGCCATTACTATTGGCCCAAGATGAGCAACGACGTGATGGACTATGTGCGTAGCTGCCTACTTTTTCAACAGAACAAAGCTTCTAATCAAGCTCCTGCAGGGCTCCTTCAACCTCTTCCCACTCCTACCCAACGTTGAGAACAAGTGAGTATGGATCTCGTCTGTGAATTACTTAAGACCACCTCAGGGTTTGACTCCTTTGTGGACCGGCTCAGCAAAATGATTCATGTACGCCCTACCACCAAGGAGGTGACCGCTCTACAACTAGCTCAACTATACTTAGATGCAGTCTTTGCTCACCATGGCTTGTCTAGAGTACTCATCACCGATAGAGGCACCCAATTCACCAGTTTGTTTTGGCGAACACTCTTTAGTTTCTTCAAAACCAAGTTGGCCATGTCTACAGCTTACTACCCTTAAACAGATGGCCAAATAAAGCGGGCTAATCGCACGATTGAAGACATGTTACGCAGCTTCACCTTAGAAGAGCAAGAGAGGTGGGACACCCTACTACCGTTGGTGGAATTCGCTTACAACAATTCAGTGAATGCCTCCACCCAGGTCACTCCGTCTTCCTCATGTATGGTGAGCATCCCTTCACACCTTCTAGCTTGATGAAGATCCGTCCAGTGACTACCAAGGTTGATGCAGTCAACACATTTGTTTCTAGAATCCAACAAGGTGTGGAGAGCGCCAAGCACAGGTTACAGATTGCGCAAAATCGACAAAAGCAATATGTTGATGCACATCGTAGGCACATGGAGGTCAATGTTGGGGATCAAGTGTGGCTATCGACAACCAAACCTCACATTAGTTGGATCTCGTAAGCTCAGACCTCGTTTTATTGGGCCTTTCTCGATTCTTTGTCGCATCGGCGGTGTGGCCTATCACCTTGAGCTACCACCACACATGAAGATCCATACAGTGTTCCATGTCTCCCTATTACGCAGATATGCTTCCCAATCAGGCCAAGGTACTTCCACACAAGACATTCGACCTTGTCCGACAGTCATTGATGGCATAGAGGAATATGAAGTGGAGCGGCTTCTCCAAAAGCGCATGCGTGGTACTCGCCATCCGCGGGTGGAATATCTAGTACAATGGAAAGGTTACCCCCTCTATGAAGCAACTTGGAAACCCGCTGCCAATTTGGCACATGCACCGGTGTTGGTGCAAGCATTTGAGCAACAATTGCACAACGAGGACGTTGCGTCTTAAAAGGAGGGAGGTCTGTAATACCAAGGGTTAGCCATATGATCTAGATGTGAAATTTGGTTTGGTAACATCTAGAATGATGTTATACATGATGGTCAAAATAGATCAGATAGAAGTATCACCAAAGGAGTACTTCTACTAATAGGGCAGAAACCGAAATAGACTTGAGAACCTTAGAACCAATAGCTAGACATATGATTTAAAGGTGAGAATTGGTTTGGTAACATCTGGAAGGATGTTACACATGATGGACTAAACAGATCAGAAAGAGGTATCACCAAAAGAGGACTTCTACTAATAGAGTAGGAACCGAAATATGCCTGAAATCTTTGAAGGCAATTTTGGAGGCCTAAACGGATGAATTAGGCCTCGAAAATGTGCAGATTCCCCCCCCCCAATGGAGGAAAGGCTGGCCTATGCTCCCCCCTGGTTTGTCTCGTCGAGAGCTTTCCAATGGTACCTTACTCATGTGATTCTGAGATTCCTACAGGAAGATTCCCTAAAAGATTCCCTCCGGTCAAAGCTCGTTTGACCAACCAGATAGGACCTAGACCAGACAGGTCACCCACCCAAGTAAGTAATCCAAGGGTGGAGCTTGCTGACATGTCACTTATCTGTGTCCCTAATCCTATGGTGGAGCTTCCTTGGAGGAGATCCTCTTTGTCTATATAATAAAGAGAAGGTGCTCCCTTGGGGCATCGAATGTTTGAGTGTGCAATCTGTGTTTTCTCTCTTCTCTTGTCCTCGGAGTATTACAGGTGCCAAGAGAACCCAACTACCCAAAAATGCTATAGGTGTCATCTCCTCCATAGATAGCAAGCCAACCCCTCCACACAAGATTGATAGAGCCATTTGTGTATGTGACAAATCCCTTGTCACGCACTCAAATATCCTTGGTCCAATAATATCACCAAAGACTCCTATAATCCTCCTATCAAAGGGTCACAGATGTGATAAGAAGGACAAGGAAGGGAGAACTA
Source organism: Lunularia cruciata (assembly GCA_948567375.1). NCBI lineage: Eukaryota > Viridiplantae > Streptophyta > Marchantiopsida > Lunulariales > Lunulariaceae > Lunularia > Lunularia cruciata. Next base: position 48,348,639 of record OX419756.1, on the reverse strand, counting down.
TGTAGAGGAGGTAAGTTGGTCAATGAGTAATACTAGAGGAGAGTATACCAAATGACACCTATGGATCTCCTAGTAATAGAGGTAATCCACATGGAGAACATCCTTTGCAAGAGCCACGTCTAAGATGCATGTGAAAAAATCCTTGGATCCTATTTGTAAAAGACCAAGACCAAGGAGAGAAATAGGAGAATGGAAGATCACATTGGGGCACTTGAGTGTAAGAAACTCCAAATGACTAGCAAGAGCTCTGGCTTTGGTGTTTATAGGGAGCATACAAAGCTCTTGAGAAGCTTCTCAAGAAGTTTCTTTGAACCATTTTCTTGGAGTGCAAGCCAAGTTAACCAAGAAGCTTCTCAAGAAGCTTCCTTCTAGAAGTTTTCTACTTGGCATGCAAGCTAAGCTAGTTAGAAGCTTCTAGAAGCTACCTACTTGGATTGCAAGCTAAGCTAACCGAGAAGCTTCCCAAGAAGCTTCTTCTTAGAAGTTGCCACTTGGCATGCATATTACCTAATACTTGGGAGGGTGCCAAGTAGCTTCTTAGATACTTCTAGAATATTCTAAGCTAATTTGGCTCATTTTCTACTTTGTTAGCTTTGACTAATTTCATTGTTAAACTCCATATTGTTACATATTCCCCCACCACTAGTTGGTGATGACCTCATTGCCATTGAAACTTCAAACTCTTGGATGGCCTCTTGTGCATTCTACATATGAGAAAGAGGCTCCCAAGTAGCATCATGCAAGAGATATCCTTTCTAGAGGACTTTATCCTCTGTATGTTGTCGATGGCCTTGTTGAATATGGCAATGTGCAAGGATCCTATCAACTTCATACTCTTCATGATCATTGATAGGGATGGGAGGAGGAGGAGGAGGAGGAGGTTGGACATGAGAGGAAAGAAGATGGATTAGGAATAAAGGGTTTCAACTTGGAAATATGAAAGACATGGTGGATGCTCATATGACAAGGGAAGGCAAGTTGATAAGCCTTATGAGAAATGACTTGGGTGGCATCAAAGGGTTCTATCTAATTAAGAGTAGGTTTATGGAATTGGGTATCAATTAGGATGGGTGGGTTATTGGACAAGAGTACTACCTTATCACTAACTTGAAAGGTGAGATCATAATGATGGTGGTCTACATTTTATTTCTGATAACTTTGAGTAACAAGGAGATGAGATTTGGTTTTTTGGAAGGAGTGCAATATGGTGGTCAAGAAGGTGGAAATATGAGGGACATGAGAGAGAGAGGAGGAGCAAGAAGATATTTTGGAACAAGTGAATCTAGGCCAAAATTGAGGAAGAAAGGAGAGAATCTGATGCTTGCATGTTTGGAAGTATTGTACGTAAACTCTATAACTGCAAGACATTCATCCCAATTGGTATAGTAAATTTTGACAAAGGCACAAATTATATCTTCCAAGGTGCAATTTTCACATTTAGTTTGTCCATCATTTTGAGGATGATAGGCCATGGACAAAGCAAGCTTGATGCCGAGTATCTAGAAGAGTGCTTACCAAAATTTTCCAACAAATCAAAGATCACGGTCAAAGATGAGTACATAAGGAATCCCATGATGCTTGAAGACAATGTCTAAGTATATCTATGTCAATGCTGGAGCATCCATGATATCAAAGGTTGGTGCCAAATGGATTTTCTAACTAAGCTTATCCACAAATACCACTATTGTCTTGTGACCTTGCTTTGTTCTGGGCAAGGATCCAAGCTCATGAGATCCAAGCTCATTTGTTCCTATTGAGTAGATAGAATGGGGAGTGGTTGAAGGAGTCCACTCGGTTTGTGGTTGCTGGCCTTGTACGTTGGCAACTCTCACACAATTAGACAAACTCTCCAACATCTCATGCCATGTTAGGCCACCACCATTGGCATTGGAGGTACCCAATGTCTTATCCACACCCATGTGACCAGCGATTGGTAAGTCATGTGCTTTTTGGAAGCACACAAGTTGGAGATCACCTTTGGCTGGAACATATATCCCATCCTCATGGAATAAAAGGCCATCCTTGAAGGAGAAGGTGTTGTATTCCTTGTTGCATGTTGCAAGATGACCTTGTACCATTTGAAAGAAGGGATCTTGTTGTAAAGTTGTCCTAAACTCAATTTGGATTTTGGAGTGGACTGACGATGTCATAATTGCCGCTACAATGAGAAGAAGAGCGTTCAAATCAGGTAATCATGGATGATATGGAACCAACCAAGTTTGTACTCAAGTTTGATGTCAAACAATTGGAGTTTGTCACGCCATTTGTAGTTCCGCATCTAGATGCTCAGACACTAGAGTTCTAGTGATGGAAGTTAGAGTTATTCTAGCAATTTCTCAAAGACTACTTTCCAATGGTTAGATTTTGTGTTCAGGGTACTGACTTCAAGGTGGGGCCCACCGTCACTTTGCACCGTTTGCACCATTGAGTGTGCCGTCAGTGGGACCGTTAGGGTTTCAGAGCTAGCTCGAGTCCAGGAGGTACACTTTCGACGTGAGCTCCAGAGAGCTCACTTCTCTGATGTTGAGCCTTTGAGTTCTTGGCTATGGTGTACAGAGGCCGGCGAGCATCACTTGGATTCTTTATGCTTGAGTGGGTGTGGCTTAACTGTAATCAGTGCCCAGTTGTTGGCAGTTTATAGAGTGACAGATCAAGTACTGATCTGAGTTGAGTTGAGTTGAGTTGAGAGTGGTAAGCAATCTGATTACATTAGAGAAGTGAAGTCAGGGGGAAATCGGGTGCAGGAATTGTGAGTGTTGGTGGTATCTCCAAGCTCGGTGGATTGTTGGTAGCTCGATTCAAGTTCTGTGTTTCCCTAGTGTGTAGAAGCTCAATCGATTGATGCAGATTTGGCAGTTAGGCGGACGGTGTGCGGAAGCGCTGGCCAAATTTTGAGCAAAGAAGGAGCAATTTTCGAGCAGTTTTGTGATTTTGAGCTCAGGAGGTGAAGGCAAGACCAATTTGCTGCGAGTTGGGCTCAAAAAGTCAAATTGAAGGTGGAGTTGGGAAGCTCTTCTCATGAATTTATGATTTGGAAAAACCCATTTTGTCAATTTGGCTTGAGTGGAAAGTTAGTGGGGGATTTGGCGGACAACCATCTTTAGGGTTTATGTTAGATTTTGGCCAGAATTGGAGGAGTTTTGCTAGTTTGGAGGACTTTTGCAGATTTGGAGAAGTTTTGCCAATTTTGGAGGAGGTTTGAAAGTGGCAACAAGAAAGGCCTCATTTGGCTGAATTTCGGCATTTCAAGGCATAAGGCTGTGAGAGGCTACAAAGGCCTAGAAGGGCCAGCAAGCCAGCTTGCTGGCGTGAGGCTAGCTAGTTTAGAGTAGATCTTGGTTATTGGTTGGCAAAATCTGCCTTTCCTGCTAGATTGTGCGCAATAGGGTCTGACCCCTAGATCTCTTGTTCCTAAACTGGTGGCCTATCCAACTAGTCCACCCTCACTTGTTATCATAGTGACTATGCCACTATTATCTATACACATGTAGCTTTGGCTAGGAGAGGCAGTTTGATCCCATTCTTGGTGATCCTGGTAGCTTAGGACTTAGATACGAACTGCTCTTATGTCAAATGCCAAATGGTGGTAGAGTCAGTCCCGTGTTGTGTTATGAGATGGAGGGTTTTTGTTTAGATTTCTTGTGATTGGACCCCCTCCATTCTCTGCTTCCTGTTTGTGCACCATGTTTGTGTGAGGTGCCCTGACTTTTGAGCATTGGTGCTCTGGTGTGCTCTTGGTGGTGAGGCTAGAGTGATGACCAGTCAGACTACCTTTGTTTCTCTCCGGTGAGGCAAGAAGTGATGACCTGCAGAACGTGAGAGTGCGTGTTATGATAGCAGGTTATAGGTTGCCCTTTCTCCTAGTGTACTTATCTCAGTTAGAGTTACATTAGTGGGTGGTGCTTAGTTGGTGTTGGCACGTGATGGTGGTGGCACTTGGTGGGGCACTTGCGGTTGCGACTTGCGGTTGCAGTTGGTGGTTTGGGTTTGCTGTTGTGGTTACTTTGTCACGACGGAGTTCTTTGGAGATTCCAGAGGAGTGAGCCCTGTAGTACGCAGTGGGTTTACTCAGAGTGGTGCTTGGTATCAACTTGTATCTCAGGTCCCAGTGAGGGAGGAGATTGACTCTGAGTTGGAGTTTGACACAGGAGTTGATTCAATTCAGAGTGCACTTGGTGTGTCCGCACCGTTGTTGTGGGATATGGACAAGATTTATGGGGCCTCCAAAGGCCCTAGGCGTTACTCTGGTACAGTGGGTACCATTGAGTTGGATGACTTCATCTAGGAGTTTGATAGTTGGTGTGATCTGCAGCAGATGCGGAACCTGACTTTGTTCACACCCTTCATGGCATGGAAGGGGTTGTTTCAGCACTTGGAGGGTCCACCGATGGATGACTACCATGAGTTCAGGAGAGCTCATTTGGAGGAGATTGAGTTATGGAGACAATATTGGTCTCCACACTATGTCTCCATCACTTTAGGCTCGGTGGCCAGGAGTAGATTGGCTGTACCCATGAGTTCTAGCTCGAGTAGTGTTGGTGGAGCTAATGGAGGTGCACTAGCTGGAGATAGTGCTAATATGAGTGGAAGTACCGCTGTAGGAGGTGGTGTGGTACCGGGGTTTAACCCCATGGTGGAGTTCTTCCGATGTTTGAGGTAGAACTACCATGGAGTGCGGACTAACAAGCGGAGGAGCTTGCAAGAGTTCCAGTGGAAGGCTGGAGAGAGCTCTGGCAAGGCATACACTCGCATGATGCGGCTGATCAGTTTCACTCAGGGAGTTACTGAGGCCCAAGCAGTCCAGTTTTGGTATGGGATATTGGACAAGGAGTTACGACGTAGAGTTTATGATGTTATGTTGTTGCAGGCTACTTCACCCACTTTGGCAGTAGTCTTTGGTTTGGCTGAGCGTATTGAGCTCAATATGGTGGAGGAGAGAGTGGTGACATTTGGATTTGGTAGGGAGACCTCATCCACGGCTGTGAATTCTTCTAGAGTGCAGCAGAGTACCATGCCCAATTGGTTTTCGAGGACAGGGTGGACAGCCTAGATCCTATGGAGCGAGTGGAGGGCCTAGTGGAGTTAGACCCTTATCCTCATTTTTGAGTCAGCAGCAGCCAATGAGTGGTGGTGTTGCTTGTTGGACTTGTGGTGGACCTCACCATAGGAGAGAGTGTACTCAGAGCAGCGGACCTGATACCTCTGGTGCATCACAGCAAGCACAAAGGCAATGTGAGCATTGCCACAGATTTGGTCACACTAGTGACCGGTGTTTTGACCTACACCCGAAGTTACGAAGTGGTAGGGCTGCTATGGCCGGTACTAGAGGAGCTCTAGTTCATGGAGGACGAGGTGGTGGTAGAGGATCTACACCTAATAGGGGTGCATTACCTACCCTTACTTCTGACACAGCTATGGCTACTCAGATTGAGCAGTTGGAGCAGAGATTGGCTAGTATGGCTATTGCTCAAAGGAGATCAGATTCGGGTGTTGAGGCTTCCACCTCATATGCTGGTGATAGAGATGCTTTGGACTTCATGTGTGGAGCAGCACAGGTGGATGCATCTGCAGCAGTGACTAGGAGTGCAGTACATGCTCCAGAGCCTAGAGGAGCATCAATGGAGTTGGACCCACAGAGAGGAGAGGTTGGGAGACAGGTTAGACTTCCCCAGTCTTTCATGCTATCTGAGGCATTGCAGACAACAAACATGGTTCCTAGACGTCCTAGTGTAGGTGTGGTAGGTGGTGATGGAGTACATGATGGACTACCTACTAGTCAGCCACCTGCTACTACACAGACTGAGTCTAGCATGATGTTGGGGGCGGCTCAGCTGATTATGTGACATCCTTTGTTTTTAGCCAGTGACATGTTTACATTGGGAGTTGACCCAGCCCCAGTGTTCCGGTTGGCTGCCATGTTGTGTGAGAGTAGGGATGGTGCAGTTCCTACTACTAGAGCAGAGGTGGTTGGTAGTGGAGCTGACTTGGTTGAGGAGCATGGGATCCATTCAGCAACCAGTGGTTTATGGCAGGCAGCAGCGGCTAGATTGGAGGAGTTGCCAGCTAGACCGGCCTTTGAGAGAGCACGGTTTACACCTAGTGTTGTCCTATTGGATAACCAGAGGGGGATTTTTCATTTGGTGGGACCTTCATGGAAGGTCTATACACCACAGAGAGTCTTGTTAGACTCTGGTGCGCAGCCCCTTATGTTGGGGAAGGCTGCAGTTGTCGGTCTGGATTTACGGAAGACCGATGTGGAGAGGTGTCCATTCAGATCCAGACATCTCTAGGTGGTGGTTTGACATAGTACATCACACGTGGAGAGCTTGTTGTCCAAGTTCAGCCTGGTCATCCGACTGATAGCTCGGTGGTGAGAGCTCAGGCTATTGCGATGATAGCTGAGTCATATGATGTGCTAGTTGGGGGAGCAGTGTTATACCCCATGGGTTTCAACATTGACTATTGGGAGGAGATAGCCTCTTATAGACCTGGTTGGCAGTCTGGTGAGGGACGGGTATGTTGCCTACCAGTACACTTTAGTAGTGGCAGTCTTGGCTCACTACAGTCCAAGACCATGGAAGCATCAGTTTTAGCTTTTAGCGGTGCAGTTACTTGGCCTGGTGACTTGTTGGAGGGGAACGCCCATGCATAGGATACTCCTGTACCATAGGAGATCACACGGCTTTGGAGTACGAGTAGGATTGTTCCATCCACCTTGGATGTTCCATTGTGGAGTTCAAAGGAGGCATTGTAGCAGCATGCAGATCAGTTGGTGCAGTAGGCTTGGAGTGGAGCCTTCGTACCATTAGGGGATGAGTGTGAGGATGAGCCTCTAGAGGTGATTGCTTTGACACCTCTGGATACCACACTCATTGCTTGGCAGTATCTAGTAGAGGGGATATGCATATTGGAGTTGTTTGGTGGGATCAGCACTGGACTCGCTGCGGTGTTACAGGCGGGTATACGAGTTCAGAGGTACTTGTATGTAGAGAGAGATGAGACTGCTAGGCAAGTCTCTCTACATCATGTGGCACACTTGGTCTATTGGTATCCAGAGTTATTACCAATATCAACAGTCAGTGGTTACCAGAAGACCCTACCATGAGACATTTCCTTACTGGGGGCGCATGACCTAGAGAGACATGGGCCTATTCACTTGGTGATTTCTGGATGGCCATGTAAGGGACATACATGTGCTGGTAGAGGATTGGGTCTTCAGGATCCTCGTTTTGGTGTGTTTTGGGAGATGTTACGGATACTACAACATCTCCAGGTCCATCAGTCTATTTCTCCAACTTACCTTTTGGAGAATGTTCCTTTGTTGGGTGATTCTCGCACTAGAGTGGTGGCGAGTACACATCAGGTCCATTCATAGATGGGACCTACTGTATTGTTAGATGCAGGCAGAGTGGGATCACAGGCTCATCGTCTTCGTCTTTGGTGGACGAACCTCTTACCCAGAGAGGTTCTATAGCGTGCTTATGATGGGATTTAGCGACTGGACCACATTCTTGTTGATGATATCTTGGATGTTGGGCGTCAGTCTCAGACAATGGTAGTGGCTGATAGGTCACCTATGGCAGTGGTGAACCTAGTTGGATAGCCTAGAGCGGCATTTCCCACACTCATGAGTTTCCCGGGCTCTCATGCTTTTTGAGATGGAGGATCTAGACTTGTTTGGGACTCACAGTTGCAGCAGTTGGTGGAGCCCAATGTTGATGAGAGAGAGCGGGCGATGGGTTTTCACACCGGTATTACCGCTATTCTAGTAGTGTTAGAGGCATCCAAGCGTCAAGTGTTAGGTCAGGCTATGGACATGAACTGTTTGACCTGGATCGTGAGCCTTGGCTTGGCAGAGCAGCGTAGGATGCGCTTGATAGGCATCACCACTCGTACACTTGTGAGCCTTGTGCCTATCGAGACAATTCAAGCACATGCTGGAGGTGATGGACAGAGTGGACATGGTATTCTTGGGACACATCTAGCTACTAGGGAGAGTGGTCTACTTGGAGTCCATCTAGGTGAGCGTGTGCTATGTGTGGAGCTTGCAGCCAGAGTGGAGGGAGTTTTTCACACAGAGGTTGGGACCTCTAGTGGTCGGGAGCATGACACTATTGCTCCCAAGGGCCATGTGTAGCAGCCACTCAGTATGTCTTCCACTCCTACTATAGTTACAGAGGATACTTGGGAGCCAGATCTTGGACCCAAGCTTACTGGAGAGGAAAGACGGAGGGTTTGGAGGTTCTTGAGGAGTCACACAAGTTGTTTTGCCTTCAGTATGAAGGATTTGGGTGCTTTGAAGGGACTTGGTATACGGATTGAGCTGACTAGCAACACACCAGTTTTTTGACGTCCTTGTCTATATAGTGATATGGAGAGGACATTGATTCAGAGCTGGAGTAGGGACCTTTTTGAGGCTGGTTTGGTGGAGATTTCACATAGAGAGTATGCATCAGCAATAGTGATGCCAGCCAAGAAAGATATGCATGGCAACTATACAGATAGGTGAATGTGTGGAGATTACTGTCCTATCAACCGACAAACCAGGGCTGATCGGTATGCCATGCCTACACCGGAAGAGATTTTTGATGCAATTGGGCATGCAAGGGTCTTCAGTACTTTGGATCTTCAAGTGGGATATCATCAATTGCCAATCAGGGATGAGGATAAGTCCAAGATAGCATTTTGGGCTATTGATCCTCACGGCAAGGATGTGTTATATCAGTGGAGATTCTTACCATTTTGGTTAAAGAACGCTCCTGCTGAGTTCTAGAGGGTCATGGATAGGATCCTAGCTGGATTGGATTTTGCTCGGTGCTATATTGATGACATTTTGGTTTATAGCACTTTTGTGGAGGCATGAGAGACAGTTGTTGGAGGTGTTTGAGAGGTTGAGATCTCATGGACTCAAACTACATCCTAGGAAGTGTAGGTTCTTCCACAAGCAGGTTGAGTATTTGGGTCACACTATCTACCCTGGAGGACTTGGTGTTCAGCAGACCAAGGTGCAGGCTATTGCACGTATTCCTCAGCCTATGGATGTGAGCAAAGTGCGAGCATTCCTTGGGTTGGCAAACTTCTATCGCCGTTATGTTAGAGGATTTAGTGCCATTTCCAAGGCCTTGACCAAGCTTACACAGGAGTGGTGTTGGGGAGATGAGCTGGAGAGAGCTTTTGTAGAGCTCAAGGAGAGGTTGACATCTGCTCCTATTTTGAGGAGACCGATTAGGGGATGACCATTTCAGGTTCACACTGATTGGAGTATGTTGGGGCTTGGAGCGGTGCTCACCCAGCATGATGATGAGGAGAAGGAGTTTGTGGTGGCCTATGCTAGTCGCTCCAACAATTCAACGGAGGCAAATTATAGTTCATATGAGGGAGAGTGCTTGGCAGTAGTTTGGGCAGTAGCACATTTCCGATGTTATCTATTTGGTAACCCCTTCACTCTCATCACTGATCATCGGCCGCTGAAGTGATTGATGGAGTCCGACAAGCTTTTAGGGAAGCTTGCACGATGGGCTCTGATTTTACAGGAGTATGATTTCATGGTTGTTCACAGACCTGGAGTGGTGAACCGTGATGCGGATGGGTTGAGTAGAAACCCATGTCCCAGCCAGCAGGATCAGATCGGAGCATGTTGGCATGGTGAGATAGATGAGGAGATGGTGCCAGGTTGGCATGCATCGGGCTTTTTGTGTATATTTGCAAAGGCTTTGGTGGTATCTCTCTCAGTGCATACAGGAGTTGTTGAGGTCATAGATCCAGAGAGTGAAGATATTGGTGCAGTTCAGCAAGACATTCATGATGATGTCTTAGTGATGGACTATCTTTGCACTGGTGTTGTGGGTGGCACAGTTGGGGCCATGAAGAGAGACCGTGTTCTTCAACGAGCCAGACGGTTTAGATTGGAGGGTAGATACCTTTTGCGTTTATGGGAGGATGGTAGAGTGCGAGTAGTACCACTTCCATCTCAGAGACCACAGTTGGTCCGTCGTGCTCATGAGGAGCTAGGACATTTTGGAGTAAAGCATACATATAGCTTACTCTAGAGTCATTATTGGTGGCGCGGTATGCAAACCGAGGTACAATAGTTTGTTGCTAGATGTGTGGTTTGTGACCAAGTTAGAGCATCATTCAATGCTCCTACGCCACAGTTACACCCATTACCTATCATGGGATTGGGTTACCATTGGAGTTTGGACTTTGCCGGACCTTTACCGCTGATTGTGAGACATCATTGGTATGTTTTGGTGATGGTGGAGCACTTCTCCAAGTGGATTGAGTTGGTGGCACTTCCTGACAAGTCTAGTGAAGGGACAGCTTACTCGTTCTTGGATCAAGTTCTTAGTCATTTTGGTGCACTAGCTGAGGTTTTGATTGATTAGGGTACATAGTTCTTGGAGGAGTTTCAGGTCTTGTGTGACAAGGCTTTGATTGATCATCATACTACATCACGAGATCACCTTGAGGCAGATGGCTTAGCAAAGAGAGTGGTTTAGACGGTGAAGAGAGGATTGCAAAAGTATGGTTTGTAGAGAGGACACTTGGGAGATTGGGATCTCCAGTTACCTTGGTTGGCCATGGGCTATCGGTTCAGCCGGCAAGCCTCCTTAGCATCCTTCTCTCCATACTTTCTACTCTATGGACGAGATCCAAATTTACTTGTAGCCATTCATCAAGATGCTACTGTAGTTTTGGACTTGGATGACCCTGATGTATGGATGAGCGCATGTTCTCAGCGGGCAGGGATCTTTTAGAGAGTGATACCGATGGCCTTTGCAAACTTGGCGATTGCTCAACATAGAGATACTTTACGCTATGCTACCATTTGAGGAGGAGGTTATAGACCCTCGATCTGTCGATTTCATCCATGCGACTACGTATATCTAAAGCTGACAGCACCGATGACACTTGATGTTTCTATAGGCCGCACTATCTTGAGAGTGCGCGAGGTTTTGCCATCTGGAGTCCTTGTGTTAGAAGGACGTGATGGTGTTGTTTGGAAGGATCATGTGCACAATTGTGCGCCATGCCACCTCCCAAACATTGATGGTACTATGGACCCAAGCTTGGCACTTGTATGTGCAGGCTTGAGGTGTATGTTATGTGGCTCTTCTGGTGGAGCTGCTACTATGTTAGTGTGTGATAGCTGTTCGAGAGGATGGCATATGGCATGTATGACTCCTCCCCTTACGGTGGTTCCTCAAGGACAGTGGTTATGTCCTAGATGTACTTGACCTATAGCTAGTTCAGTCTTTATATGGTATAGATTGCAGATAGGCGACTAACGATGGGGCTCCATAGCACCCGACCTCCTGATCTTTGCCCATTAGAGGGTATACCATATACTTAGAGTAGATGGCTATTTGGAGTTAGAGGGACCTAACCGCCAGCTAGGGGGGCGATTGTGGCACTTTAGAGTCTATGTATGACTTATGTGTGAGTTGTGCTTCTATAGTGTATGATGTTGACAGCAATGTATGTTGTGTAGCGAACTATATACGCACGAAAGCTATCACGCCATTTGTAGTTCCGCATCTAGATGCTCGAACACTAGAGTTCCAATGATGGTAGTTAGAGTTATTCTAGCAATTTCTCAAAGACTACTTTCCGACGGTTAGATTTCGTGTTCAGGGTACTGACTTCACGGTGGGGCCCACTGTCACTTTGCACCGTTTGCACCATCGAGTGTGCCGTCAATGGGACCGTTAGGGTTTCAGAGCTAGCTCGAGTCCATGGGGTATAGTTTTGAAGTGAACTCTAGAGAGCTCACTTCTATGATGTTGAGACTTCAAGTTCCTGGCTATGGTGGACAGAGGCCGGCGAGTGTCACCTGGATTCTCTATGCTTGAATGGGTGTGGCTTGACTATAATCAGTGTCCAATTGTTGGCAGTTTATAGAGTGACATATCAAGTACTGATCTGAGTTGAGTTGAGTTGAGTTGAGCAATCTGATTATTGTGGCACTTTAGAGTCTATGTATGACTTATGTGTGAGTTGTGCTTCTATAGTGTATGATGTTGACAGCGATGTATGTTGTGTAGCAATGTATATACGTACGACAAGTTGCTCCTCCCCTCAATGATGTTGACTCTTCATGTGTTCTAAATGTAATGTCTACAACAAGGGTTTGTGATCAATTTACATGATCACCTATTTTCCCAAGAGATAATGATTCCATACCTTGGTGGTATGGAATCATAAGAAGTATTCCATAAGCATTCCAGAAGTTGAAACATATGGTGTCTTCAAGGTTCATTTTTTAACCATATGATCTCAACTACCCTATGTGGTTGATTTTGATACTTCTAACTTTGCAATTGGAGCCATTTTGCAATAGGAATTCCAAGATATACTACATCCTATTGCCTTTGTGTCTCACCGACTAAATACGGCTGAAAGAAATTATTCTGCTTGAGATCAAGAACAACTTGCAATGGTATATGAAACCAAGGTATAGAGGCATTATCTCTTGGGGAAACAAGTGATCATGCAAATTGATCACAAACTATTTTTGTAGACCTTACAGTTGGAACACATGAAGAGTCGACATCATCGATAGGAGGAACAATTCCAATTGTTTGACATCAAACTTGAGTATAAACCAGGTCGGTTCCATTTCATCCCTGATGCTCTATCACAATGACCTAATTTGAAGTCTCTTCTTCTCATCACAATAGCAATTACGACGGTGTAAATTGACTCCAAGGTCCAAATGAGTTTTGATCAACTCTACAACAAGATCCCTTCCTCCAAATGGTACATGGTCATCTTACAACATGTGACAAGGAGTACAACACCTTCTCCTTCAAGGAAGGCCTTCTATTCCATGAGGATCGGATCTATGTTCTAGCCAAAGGTGATCTCCAACTTGTGCACCTTCAAGACCATGATTTACCAATAGTTGGTCACATCACATGGGTGTGGACAAGACCTTGGGTACCATCCAACCCCGATGGTGGTGGCCCAACATGACACAAGATGTTTGAGAGTTTGTCCAATTGTGTGAGAGCTACCAATGTAACAAGACCAGCAACCAAAAGCCAAGTGGACTCCTTCAACCACTCTTCATTCCATCCACTCAATGGAAACACATGAGCTTGGATCTCATCACATCCTTGCTCAAGACAAAGCAAGGACACACAACAATTGTGGTGTTTGCAGATAAACTTAGTAAGCAAATTCACTTGGCACCAACCCTTGATACCGTGGATGCTCCAACCTTAGCACAAATCTACTTTGACAATATCTTCAAGCATCATGGGATACCAAGTGCACTCATCTCCGGCCGTGATCCTTGATTCACCAAGAAGTTTTGGCAAGCACTCTTCCAGATACTTGGCACCAAGTTTGCTTTGATCATAGCCTATCATCCTCAAACAGATGGACAAACCAAATGTACAAATCATACATTGGAGGATATATCTTGTGCCTTTTCAATGTCCACCATACCAATTGGGATGAATGTCTTATAGTTATAGAATTTGCCTATAATAATTCCAAACATGCAAGGATCAGATTTTCTCCTTTCTTTCTCAATTTTGGCCAAGATCCATTTGCTCCATATTCTCTTCTTGCTCCTCTTCCATCTTAGGTTCCTCATACTTCAACCTTCTTTGACCACCATATCCCAATCTCTCCAACAAGCCAAATCTCACCTCCTTATTGGTCAAAATCATGAGAAACAATATACGGACCACCATCATTGTGATCTCACCTTTGAAATTGGTGATAAAGTCATGTTATCCTCTAGTAACCTACCCGTTCTACTTGATACCTAAGTTCATAAACTTGCCCCTAATTGGATAGGACCTTTTGATGTCACCCAAATCATCTCTCTTGTTGCTTATTGACTTGCTTTACCTTGTCATATGCGCATCCACCTTGTCTTTCACATTTTCAAGTTGAAACCCTTTGTTCCTAACCCATCTTCTTTTTCCTCTTGCGTCCAACCTCCTCCTCCTCCTCCTCCCATCCCTATCATGATCATGAGGAGTACAAAGTTGATTGTATCCTTGCATGTTGCTACATTCAACAAGGATGCTGACAACATACGGAGTACAAGGTCCTTTGGAAAGGGTATCTCTTTCATGATGCCACATGGGAACCTCTTTCTCACCTCTAGAATGCACAAATGACCATCCAAGAGTTTGAAGCTTCAATGGCCATCACCAACTAGTGGTGGGGGAATATGTAACAATATGGAGTTTAGTGACATAGTTAGTAAGGCTAACAAAGTAGAGCATAAGCCAAATTAGCCCCAAATATTCTAGAAGCATCTAGGAATCTTCTTGGGAAGCTTCTTGACTAGCTTAACTTGCGACCCAAGTAGGTAGCTTTTAAAAGGAAGCTTTTAAAAGCTTCCAATTAGCTTAGCTTGCACGCCAAGTAGGCGGCTTCTAGAAGGAAGTTTCTTGAGAAGTTTCTTGGTTAACTTGGCTTGCATTCTAAGAAAGCGGCTCAAGGAAGCTTCTTGAGAAGTTTCTCAGGCCTTGTATGCTACCTATAAATACAAAAGCCAAAGCTCATGCTAGGAATTTGGAGTTTTTCCACATTCAAGTGCCTCAATGTGAGTTTTTATTCTCCTAATTCTCTCCTCTGTCTTGGTCTTTTACATTGAGGTTAAGACCAAATTGTTACAACCAAGGAAATAAAGCACTCAGCCAATTGCATGGCTTCCTCTAAGTGTTTTGGCTCTTTCATAGTCAACTCTAATTTTTTTTGTGACTTCAAGTCCCTTACAAATTGATCTAGAGCTTCACCTTCCAATATATCTAAAATTTGCATGATGGTGTTTTGGAATTATGTGATGTAGCTTCTTATATACCCAATCTGCTTCAAATCTACCAACCTATCTTGTGCAGCTTGTGTGAAATTTATAGCTTGGAATTGACCAATTATTGCACTCTTGAATTCTGCAAATGTTAAGATTGGTGTAACAAATTGCCATTGAAGATTTGTAGCTTCAAAATAACATTTGTAGTCAAACAAAACATTCTCCGCTACACCTAGGAGATTCTTACCTTCATATTCCTTGAGCTTAAAAAATTGGATTTTCTCTTCCTCTTCTCAAAATGTTACTCTCTTTACATGCTCTTGTTGTTGATGATCTCATTCTTCCAACAATCAAGTAAAGTGCTCCATTTGTTTTGCATGCCAATGACAACCTCAAGCATTGCCGTCATGACTACTATTCTATCAAACTGCTTATAGTTGATCTAAGTCAACATGTTGTCACGCCATTTGTAGTTCCGCATCTAGATGCTCGGACACTAGAGTTCCAGTGATGGTAGTTAGAGTTATTCTAGCTATTTCTCAGGGACTACTTTCCGACGGTTAGATTTTGTGTTCGGGGTACTGACTTCACGGTGGGGCCCACCGTCACTTTGCACCGTTTGCACCGTCGAGTGTGCCGTCAGCGGGACCGTTAGGGTTTCAGGGCTAGCTCGAGTCCAGGGGGTATAGTTTCAAAGTGAGCTCCAGAGAGCTCACTTCTCTGATGTTGAGCCTTCAAGTTCTTGGCTATGGTGGACAGAGGCCGGCGAGCGTCACCTGGATTCTCTATGCTTGAGTGGGTGTGGCTTGACTGTAATCAGTGCCCAGTTGTTGGCAGTTTATAGAGTGACAGATCAAGTACTGATCTGAGTTGAGTTGAGTTGAGAATGTTAAGCAATTTGATTACATCAGAGAAGTGAAGTCAGGGGGAAATCGGGTGCAGGAACGTTGAGTGTTGGTGGTATCTCCAAGCTCGGTGGATCGTGGTAGCTCAATTCAGGTTCTGTGTTTCCCTAGTGTACAGAAGCTCATGTAGTTGATACAAATTTGGCAATTAGGCGGACGGTGTGCGGAAGCGCTGGCCAAATTTCGAGCAAAGAAGGAGCAATTTTTGAGCAGTGTTGTGATTTTGAGCTCAGGAGGTGAAGGCAGGACCAGTTTGCTGCGAGTTGGGCTCAGAAAGTGAAATTGAAGGTGGAGTTGGAAAGCTCTTCTCATGAAATTATGATTTGGAAAAACCCGTTTTGTCAATTTGGCTCGAGTGGAAAGTTAGCGGGGGATTTGGCGGACATCCATCTTTAGGGTTTACATCAGATTTTACGTCAGATTTACGTCAGATTTTGGGCCAGAATTGGAGGAGTTTCGCTGTTTGGCCAGATTTGGAGAAGTTTTGCTAGTTTGGAGGAGTTTCGCAGATTTGGAGAAGTTTAGCCAATTTTGGAGGAGGTTCGAAGTGGCAACAAGAAAGGCCTCATTTGGCTGAATTTCGGCGTTTCGAGGCTTCGAGGCATAGGGCTGTGGGCTATGAGAGGCTACGAAGGCCTAGAAGGGCCAGAAGGGCCAGCAAGCCAGCTTGCTGGTGTGAGGTTAGCTAGTTTAGTGCAGATCTTGGTCATTGGTTGGCAAAATCTGCCTTTCTTGCTAGATTGTGCGCAACAGGGTTTGACCCCTAGATCTCTTGTTCCTAGACTGGTGCCCTAGCCAACTGGTCCACCCTCACTTGTTGTCATAGTGACTGTGCCACTGTTATCTATACACATGTAGCTTTGGCTAGGAGAGGCAGTTTGATCCCATTCTTGGTGATCCTGGTAGCTTAGGACTTAGATACAAACTACTCTTGTGTCAAATGCCAAATGGTGGCAGAGTCAGTCCCGTGTTGTGTTATGAGATGGAGGGTTTTCATTTAGATTTCTTGTGATTGGATCCCCTCCATTCTCTACTTCCTGTTTGTGCACCACGTTTGTGTGAGGTGCCTTGACTTTTGAGCGTTGGTGCTCTGGTGTGCTCTCGGTGGTGAGGCTGGAGTGATGACCAGTCAGACTAGCTTTGTTTCTCTCCGGTGAGGCAGGAAGTGATGACTTGCAGACCGTGAGAGTGCGTGTTATGATGGCAGGTTACAGGTTGCCCTTCCCCTAGTGTAGTTATCTCGGTAGAGTTACATTAGTGGGTGGTGTTTAGTTGGTGTTGGCACGTGGTGGTGTTGGCATTTGGTGGGGTACTTGCGGTTGCGACTTGCGGTTGCAGTTGGTGGTTCGGGTTTGCTGTTGCAATTACGTGGTCACGACGGAGTTCTTTGGAGATTCCAGAGGAGTTAGCCCTGCAGTACGTAGTGGGTTTACTCGGAGTGGTGCTCGGTATCAGCCTGTATCTCAGGTCCTAGTGAGGGAGGAGATTGACTCTGAGTTGGAGTTCGACACAGGAGCTGATTCAGTTGAGAGTGCACTTGGTGTGTCCGCACCGTTGTTGTGGGACATGGACGAGATTTATGGGGCCTCCAAAGGCCCTAGGCGTTACTCTGGTACAGTGGGTACTATTGAGTTGGATGATTTCATCCAGGAGTTCGATAGTTGGTGTGATCTGCAGCAGATGCGGAACCCGACTTTGTTCACACCCTTCATGGCATGGAAGGGGTTGTTTCAGCACTTGGAGGGTCCACCGATGGACGACTACCATGAGTTCAGGAGAGCTCATTTGGAGGAGATTGAGTTATGGAGACAGTATTGGTCTCCACACTATGTCTCCATCACTTCAGGTTCGGTGGCCAAGAGTAGGTCAGCTGTACCTACGAGTTCTAGCTCGAGTAGTGTTGGTGGAGCTAGTGGAGGTGTACTAGCTGGAGATAGTGCTACTACGAGTGGAAGTACCGCTGCAGGAGGTGGTGTGGTACCGGGGTTTAACCCCATGGTGGAGTTCTTCCTATGTTTGAGGCAGAACTACCAGGGAGTGCGGACTGACAAGCTGAGGAGCTTGCAGGAGTTCCAGCGGAAGGCTGGAGAGAGCCTACGTGAGGCATACACTCGCATGAGGCGGCTGATCAGTTTCACTCAGGGAGTTACTGAGGCCCAGGCAGTCCAGTTTTGGTATGGGATACTGGATAGGGAGTTGCGACGTAGAGTTCGTGATGCTACGTTGTTGCAGGCTACTTCGCCCACTTTGGCAGTAGTCTTTGGTTTGGCTGAGCGTATTGAGCTCAACATGGTGGAGGAGAAAGTGGTGACAGCTGGATTTGGTAGAGAGACCTCATACACGGTTGTGACTTCTTCTAGAGTGCAGCAGAGTGCACCACGCCCAGTTGGTTTTCGAGGACAGGGTGGACAGCCTAGATCCTATGGAGCGAGTGGAGGGCCTAGTGGAGTTAGACCCTTACCCTCATTTTCGGGTCAGCAGCAGCCAGTGAGTGGTGGTGTTGCTTGTTGGACTTGTGGTGGACCTCACCATAGGAGAGAGTGTACTCAGGGCAGCGGACCTGATACCTCTGGTGCATCACAGCCAGCACAGAGGCAGTGTGAGCATTGCCACAAATTTGGTCACACTAGTGACCGGTGTTTTGACCTACACCCGGAGTTACGGAGTGGTAGGGTTGCTATGGCAGGTAGTAGAGGAGCTCCAGTTCATGGAGGACGAGGTGGTAGAGGTGGTGGTAGAGGATCTACACCTAGTAGGGGTGCAGTACCTGCCCTTACTTCTGACACAGCTATGGCTACTCGGATTGAGCAGTTGGAGCAGAGATTGGCTAGTATGGCTATTGCTCATAGGAGATCAGATTCAGGTGCTGAGGCTTCCACCTCATATGCTGGTGATAGAGATGCTTTGGACTTCATGTGCGGAGCAGCACAGGTGGATGCATCTGCAGCAGTGACTAGGAGTGCAGTACGTGCTCCAGAGCCTAGAGGAGCATCAGTGGAGTTGGACCCACAGAGAGGAGAGGTTGGGAGACAGGTCAGACTTCCCCAGTCTTTCACGCTATCTGAGGCATTGCAGACGACATCCATGGTTCCTAGACGTCCCAGTGCAGGTGTGGTAGGTGGTGATGGAGTACCTGATGGAGTACCTGCTAGTCAGCCACCTGCTAGTCAGCCACCTGCTACTACACAGACTGAGTCTAGCATGATGTTGGGGGCGGCTCAGCTGATTATGCGGCATCCTTTATTTTCAGCCAGTGACATGTTTACATTGGAAGTTGACCCAACCCCAGTGTTCCGGTTGGCTGCCACGTTGTGTGAGAGTAGGGATGGTGCAGTTCCTACTACTAGAGCAGAGGTGGTTGGTAGTGGAGCTGACTTGGTTGAGGAGCATGGGATCCGTTCAGCGACCAGTGGTTTATGGCAGGCAGCAGCGGCTAGACTGGAGGAGTTGCCAGCTAGACCGGCCTTTGAGAGAGCGCGGTTTACACCTGGTGTTGTCCTATTGGATAACCAGAGGGGGATCTTTTGTTTGGTGGGACCTTCAGGGAAGGTCTATACACCACAGAGAGTCTTGTTAGACTCTGGTGCACAACCCCTTATGTTGGGGAAGGCTGCAGTTGTTGGTCTGGAGTTACGGAAGACCGATGTGGAGAGGTGTCCATTTCAGATCCAGACATCTCTAGGTGGTGGTTTGACACAGTACATCACACATGGGGAGCTTGTTGTCCAAGTTCAGCCTGGTCATCCGACTGATAGCTCAGTGGTGAGAGCTCAGGCTATTGCGACGATAGCTGAGTCATATGATGTGCTAGTTGGGGGAGCAGTGTTATACCCTATGGGTTTCAGTATTGACTATTGGGAGGAGACAGCCTCTTATAGACCTGGTTGGCAGTCTGGTGAGGGACGGGTATGTCGCCTACCAGTACGCTTTAGTAGTGGTAGTCTTGGCTCACTACAGTCCGGGACCATGGCAGCATCAGTTTTGGCTTTCAGCGGTGCAATTACTTGGCCTGGTGACTTGTTGGAGGGGAACGCCCATGCAGAGGATACTCCAGTGCCAGAGGAGATCACTCGGCTATGGAGTACGAGTGGGATTGTTCCATCCACCTTGGATGTTCCATTGTGGAGTTCAGAGGAGGCATTGCAGCAGCATGCAGATTAGTTGGTGCAGCAGGCTTGGAGTGGAGCCTTCGTACCATTAGGGGATGAGTGTGAGGATGAGCCTCCAGAGGCGATTGCTTTGACACCTCTGGATACCACACTCATTGCTTGGCAGTATCCAATAGAGGGGATATGTCTATTAGAGTTGTTTGGTGGGATCAGCACCGGACTAGCTGCGGTGTTATAGGCGGGTATCCGAGTACAGAGGTACTTGTATGTAGAGAGAGATGAGACTGCTAGGCGAGTCTCTCTACATCATGTGGCACACTTGGCCTATCGGTATCTGGAGTTATTACCGATGTCAGCAGTCAGAGGTTACCAGAAGGCCTTACCAGGAGACATTTCCTTATTGGGGGCGCATGACCTAGAGAGACATGGGCCTATTCACTTGGTGATTTCTGGATGGCCATGTCAGGGACATACACGTGCAGGCCGCGGTTTGGGTCTTCATGATCCTCGTTCTGGTGTGTTTTGGGAGATGTTACGGATACTACGACATCTCCAGGTTCATCAGTTTGTTTCTCCAGCTTACCTTTTGGAGAACGTTCCATTGATGGGTGACTCTCGCACTAGAGTGGTGGCGAGTACACATCAGGTCCACTCATGGATGGGACCTGCTGTATTGTTAGATGCAGCCAGAGTGGGATCACGGGCTCATCGTCTTCGTCTTTGGTGGACAAACCTTTTACCCAGAGAGGTGCTATAGCGTAGTTATGATGGGATTCAGCGACTTGACCACATCCTTGTTGATGATATCTTGGATGTTGGACGTCAGTCTCAGACAGTGGTAGTGGCTGATAGGTCACCTATGGCAGTGGTGAACCTAGTTGGACAGCCTAGAGCTGCATTTCCCACACTCATGAGTTTCCCAAGCTCTCATGCTTTTCGAGAGGGAGGACCTGGACTTGTTTGGGACTCACAGTTACAGCAGTTGGTGGAGCCCAATGCTGATGAGAGAGAGCGGGCGATGGGTTTTTGCACCGGTATTACCGCTGTTCCAGCAGTGTCAGAGGCATCCAGGTGTCAGGTGTTAGGTCAGGCTATGGACCTGAACTGTTTGACCTGGATTGTGAGCCTTGGTTTGGCCGAGCAGCGTAGGATGCGCTTGATAGGCATCACCACTCGGACACTTGTGAGCCTTGTGCCTATCGAGACGATTCAGGCACATGTTGGGGGCGATGGACCGAGTGGACATGGTATTCTTGGGACACATCCAGTAGCTACTAGGGAGAGTGGTCTACTTGGAGTCCATCCAGGTGAGCGTGGGCTACTTGGATTACACCCTTGGTCCACATGGGATGCAGCCAGAGGACGTATGGAGCTTGCAGCCAGAGTGGAGGGAGTTTTTCACACAGAGGTTGGGACCTCTAGTGGTCGGGAGCATGACACTATTGCTCCCAAGGGCCCAGTGTAGCAGCCAGTCAGTACGTCTTCCACTCCTACTACAGTTACAGAGGATACTTGGGAGCCAGATCTTGGACCCAAGCTTACTGGAGAGGAAAGACGGAGGGTTTGGAGGTTCTTGAGGAGTCACACGAGTTGTTTTGCCTTCAGTATGAAGGATTTGGGTGCTCTGAAGGGACCTGGTATACGGATTGAGCTGACTAGCGACACACCTGTTTTCCGACGTCCTTATCGATATAGTGAGATGGAGAGGACATTGATTCAGAGCCGGAGTAGTGACCTTTTTGAGGCTGGTTTGGTGGAGATTTCACATGGAGAGTATGCATCAGCGACAGTGATGCCAGCCAAGAAGGATATGCATGGCAACTATACAGATAGGCGGATGTGTGGAGATTACCGTCCTATCAACCGACAGAACAGGGTTGATCGGTATGCCATGCCTACACCGGAGGAGATTTTTGATGCGATTGGGCATGCAAAGGTCTTCAGTACTTTGGATCTTCGAGCGGGATATCATCAGTTGCCGATCAGGGAGGAAGATAAGTCCAAGACAGCATTTTGGGCTATTGATCCTCACGGCAAGGATGTGTTATATCAGTGGAGGTTCTTACCATTTGGGTTAAAGAACGCTCCTGTTGAGTTCCAGAGGGTCATGGATAGGATCCTAGCTGGATTGGATTTTGCTCGGTGCTATATTGATGACATTTTGGTTTATAGCACTACTGTGGAGGAGCATGAACGACAGTTGTTGGAGGTGTTTGAGAGGTTGAGATCTCATGGACTCAAACTACATCCTGGGAAGTGTAGGTTCTTCCACGAGCAGGTTGAGTATTTGGGTCACACTATCTACCCCGGAGGACTTGGTGTCCAACAGACCAAGGTGGAGGCTATTGCACGTATTCCTCGGCCTATGGATGTGAGCAGAGTGCGAGCATTCCTTGGGTTGGCGAACTTCTATCGCCGCTATGTTAGAGGATTTAGCGCCATTGCCAAGGCCTTGACAAAGCTGACCAAGCTTACACAGGAGTGGTGTTGGGGAGATGAGCAGGAGAGAGCTTTTGTAGAGCTCAAGGAGAGGTTGACATCTGCTCCTTTTTTGAGGAGACCGATCAGGGGACGATCATTTCAGGTTCACACTGATTGGAGTATGTTGGGGCTTGGAGCGGTGCTCACCCAGCATGATGATGAGGAGAAGGAGTTTGTGGTGGCCTATGCTAGTCGCTCCAACAATTCAGCGGAGGCGAAGTATAGTTCATATGAGGGAGAGTGCTTGGCAGCAGTTTGGGCAGTAGCACATTTCCGATGTTACCTATTTGGTAATCCCTTCACTCTCATCACTGATCATCAGCCGCTGAAGTGGTTGATGGAGTCCGACAAGCTTTCAGGGAAGCTTGCACGATGGGCTCTAATTTTACAGGAGTATGATTTCACGGTTGTTCATAGACCTGGAGTGGTGAACCGTGATGCAGATGGGTTGAGTAGAAACCCATGTCCCAGCCAGCAGGATCAGACCGGAGCACGTTGGCATGGTGAGACAGATGAGGAGATGGTGCCAGGTTGGCATGCATCGGCCTTTCTGTGTATATTTGCAGAGACTTTGGTGGTATCTCTCTCAGCGCATACAGGAGGAGTTATTGAGGTCACAGATCCAGAGAGTGAAGATATTGGTACAGTTCAGCGAGACATTCATGATGATGTCTTAGTGATGGACTATCTTCGCACTGGTGTTGTGGGTGGCACAATTGGGGCCAAGGAGAGAGACCGTGTTCTTCAGCGAGCCAGACGGTTCAGATTGGAAGGTAGACACCTTTTGCGTGTATGGGAGGATGGTAGAGTGCGAGTAGTACCACTTCCATCACAGAGACCACAGTTGGTCCGTCATGTTCATGAGGAGCTAGGACATTTTGGAGTAAAGCGTACATATAGCTTACTTCAGAGTCATTATTGGTGGCGCGGTATGCAGACCGAGGTACAGCAGTTTGTTGCCAGATGTATGGTTTGTGACCGAGTTAGAGCATCATTCAATGCTCCTACGCCACAGTTACACCCATTACCTATCATGGGATTGGGTTACCGTTGGAGTTTGGACTTCGCCGGACCTTTACCGCTGACTGTGAAACATCATCGGTATGTTTTGGTGATGGTGGAGCACTTCTCCAAGTGGATTGAGTTGGTGGCACTTCCTGACAAGTCTAGTGAAGGGACAGCTTACTCGTTCCTGGATCGAGTTCTTAGTCATTTTGGTGCACCAGCTGAGGTTTTGACTGATCAGGGTACAGAGTTCTTGGGAGAGTTTCAGGTCTTGTGTGACAAGGCTTTGATTGATCATCGTACTACATCCCGAGATCACCCTGAGGCAGATGGCTTAGCAGAGAGAGTGGTTCAGACGGTGAAGAGAGGATTGCAAAAGTATGGTTTGCAGAGAGGCCACTTGGGAGATTGGGATCTCCAGTTACCTTGGTTGGCCATGGGCTATCGGTTCAGCCAGCAAGCCTCCTTAGCATCCTTCTCTCCATACTTTCTACTCTATGGACGAGATCCAGATTTACCTGCAGCCATTCGTCGAGATGCTACTGTAGTTTTGGACTTGGATGACCCCGATGTATGGATGAGCGCATGTTCTCGACGGGCAGAGATCTTTCGGAGAGTGATGCCAATGGCCTTTTAGAACTTGGCGATTGCTCAGCATAGAGATACTTTACGCTATGCTACCATTCGAGGAGGAGGTTATAGACCCTCGATCCGTCGATTTCATCCAGGCGACTATGTATATCTACAGCAGACAGACCCACGACACTTGATGTTTCTACAAGCCGCACTATCTTGAGAGTGCGCGAGGTTTTGCCATCTGGAGTCCTTGTGTTAGAAGGACGTGATGGTGTTGTTTGGAAGGATCATGTGCGCAATTGTGCGCCATGCCACCTTCCAAACATTGATGGTACTATGGACCCAAGCTTGGCACTTGTACGTGCAGGCTTGAGGTGTATGTTATGTGGCTCTTCTGGTGGAGCTGCTACTATGTTAGTGTGTGATAGCTGTTTGAGAGGATGGCATATGGCATGTATGACTCCTCCCCTCATGGTGGTTCCTCAGGGACAGTGGTTATGTCCTAGATGTATTTGACCTATAGCTAGTTCATTCTTTATATGGTATAGATTGCAGACATGCGACTAACGATGGGGCTCCATAGCACCCGGCCTCCTGATCTTTGCCCATTAGAGGGTATACCATATACTTAGAGTAGATGGCTATCTGGAGTTAGAGGGACCTAACTGCCAGCTAGGGGGGCGATTGTGGCACTTTAGAGTCTATGTATGACTTATGTGTGAGTTGTGCTTTTATAGTGTATGATGTTGACAGCGATGTATGTTGTGTAGCGATGTATATACGCACGACAGCTGTCACGCCATTTGTAGTTCCGCATCTAGATGCTCGGACACTAGAGTTCCAGTGATGGTAGTTAGAGTTATTCTAGCTGTTTCTCAGGGACTACTTTCCGACGGTTAGATTTCGTGTTCGGGGTACTGACTTCACGGTGGGGCCCACCGTCACTTTGCACCGTTTGCACCGTCGAGTGTGCCGTCAGCGGGACCGTTAGGGTTTCAGGGCTAGCTCGAGTCCAGGGGGTATAGTTTCAAAGTGAGCTCCAGAGAGCTCACTTCTCTGATGTTGAGCCTTCAAGTTCCTGGCTATGGTGGACAGAGGCCGGCGAGCGTCACCTGGATTCTCTATGCTTGAGTGGGTGTGGCTTGACTGTAATCAGTGCCCAGTTGTTGGCAGTTTATAGAGTGACAGATCAAGTACTGATCTGAGTTGAGTTGAGTTGAGAATGTTAAGCAATCTGATTATTGTGGCACTTTAGAGTCTATGTATGACTTATGTGTAAGTTGTGCTTTTATAGTGTATGATGTTGACAGCGATGTATGTTGTGTAGCAATGTATATACACACGACAATGTTCACCATTCTTCATAAGTTACAATCAGAAGTACCAAGGGTTTATCATACAAGGTGTTCGTATTTAGAAAATTTTGCCTCAAATGTGAGATGATGAATTGAGTGAAATTATGTTTGGGTAGTATATAGACACAAAAATCACAATGGTTTGGCAAAATAAATTTTGGTGGTCTATAAATTCCATCCATCTCATTCCTACTCTATACCAATGTAAAAGACCAAGACCAAGGAGAGAAATAAGAGAATGGAAGACTAAAGTGGAAGCTCACATTGAGACACTTGAATGAGAGAAACTCCAAATGCCTAACCTAAGCTTAGGCTTTGGTATTTACAGGGAATTATACAAGGCTCTTGAGAAGCTTCTCAAGAAACTTCCTAAAGTTGCATGTTTGGAGTGCAAGCCAAGTTAACCAAGAAGCTTCTCAATAAGCTTCCTTCTAGAAACCCTTTACTTGGTGTGCAAGTTAAGCTAGCAAAAAAGTTTCCCAAGAAGCTCCCTTCTAAAAGCCATCTACTTGGCATGCAAGCTAAGCTAGCCAAGAAGCTTCTTCCTTGGAATGCACATTATTCAATACTTGAAGGGTGCCACATAGTTTCCTAAATGATTTTAGAATGTTCTTAGCTAATTTGGCCTATTTGTTACTTTGTTAGTCTTAACTAACTCTTTGATAAGCTCCATATTGTTACAAATTACTCAATCTTAGTAGCATATGTTCTTCCAAGATGGATAATCCACTCACTTGGATTAAAAACCCTACTTTGATATCATTTTAATGTTCCAAGGATAGTAGAAACCCCAAGAGAAACACAAGATTTATTTCCTCAACACTTTGATGCCCCAAAGGAGCACCTTGTCTTTATCATATAGCAAAGATTATCCTCTCAAAGGAACAAGGCAACCGCATAGAGAACATGGAGGATGGGAAAACCCCATCAAGTCATACAAGGGAGAGACAAAAAAGGTAAAATGGGGCTAGGCCCCAATTAGAGTCTATATGAGAAATCTGCACAAAGGGAAATCCTCTCAAATGGAGTTACACCATTGAATCAAATACATGGATTGGTGACATGTCAACAAGCTCCACCCTTAGATAAGATGTATGGATTGGTGATATGTTGATCCTTGTCCTCTTTGATTAGTCAAACAAATTTGACCAAATGGTATCTTTGGAGAATCTTCTTATAGAAAGCTTAGAATAGCATGTGTAAGGTAGCATTGGAAAGATCTTGACAAGACAATAAGGAAGATGAGAAAGAAGCATCTCTTTTACCAAATGGAAGGAAGATTTCATTTTTTGAGGCTAATTCCTTGTTTAGGCCTTCAACATTCAAATTGGCTCTAACATTTTTAGGGTGTTTTTGGCCTCTACTCTATTTGTGGAAGTACTCTTTTGGTGACACTTTTGTTTGATCTACTTAGACCATCATATATGACATCCATAAAGATATTATCAAACCAATTTCCATCTCTAGATAATTTGTCTAGCTAATGGTAGTACATTAAAGCATCCAAGTGATTCTAGGTGATGGATTTTTTGTAAACCTATATTAGAAGCCACAAATATTAATATATTATTTTATCACCATCCTTAATATGTCAAATGCGTGTTGTTGGATCTTTGTTTTAGTAGCACTACTACATTAGTTTATTTGATCGTTCTTGGTAGACATGATGAGCAATAAAACTAGATAAATATTGTATTTTTTGTATTAGATAATAGTTCTTGATATCCTTGAGTTTACTATCAATTTCTACAAAGGTCATCTTAGCCATAAGGTTCTAGAAAGAACTAAGACTAAATGGTAACATGTACATTTTTATCATTATTGTTGTTGATCTACCCAATATTATTTTTGTTGGTATACACAATAATAAAGTTGTTGAGATTGTACTATCTAGCACTAGGTAGATTGAAGCCTTCAAGCACCACCTTTCATAATATACGATTAAGAGACAAGTGAATAATTATATAGATTTAGTAGTTAATATAGAAGTGGAAGATAATGAGTCATTCTGACCAAAGTTGCAAAAATTATTTGTATAGATATTATATTTTTAAATTGTCTTATTTTCCATTGTGAGTTATTTTCTTGTGTTTAATGTATTGGTGAATTTTTAGAACATAAAAAGCTAATTTATAGATGAGAGAATATAATGAATACTCTATAGTTTTGTTAGCCTTGTTATTAGTAATATCATAATATGATTACTAGCTTGTGCAATCAAAATGCATTGAAAATTTTCTAACCACAAAATCAAATATTTTTTATATTGAATTTTTCTTCAAAATATAATATTTGGGCATTGCATTAGCCCAAACATGCACTTATATGAAGGAAAATGCTGTAAAATATTGGCTATGTTATGATATATTTATTCAAATACATTAAATAATCTAAAACTTTCACAAATATAAGAAAAAATACCCAATATTTTATATCAACATATATTAGTCTCACTCATATGTCTACAAGTTATTAGTGGTCTACATATGTAACTTTCTTGTACACTTATAATAATAATCTTGATATATTCATTGCATCTAGAGAAATATTTCAAAAATCTATTCTAATCATAACAAACACATCAAAAAACATAGATTATAAATAATTTTATGGAAGTTGCACTTACAAGTGCAATAAGATGCTCAAATCTTCATAGGTTTTAAATGACCAACTCTTTATTTAAGGATATGTTCGAATAAGACCCTCTATTGATTTATAACCTAAATATTTACCTTGATATTTACTTCAATGTATGATTATGTGGCATTAATCATATTGATATTCCATTCATCAACTTGCATCCCAATTTGTATTTAAATATCTTCTTAAGAATCCTAAATATATTATTTGACTTCCAAAAACTTATAAATTGAAATTATAATATTTAGATATTTATGTTGACTCAATGTTGACCAAATACTAATACATTTGGTAAGAACGAGTAGTTCCTTTAGGCTTTTGGTAGGAAATGACTAAGGGTGAAGGAAAATGTCACTAATTGAAGTTCATATTTTATTTTCTATTTTACCCCTTGAGCAAGAACTACTTTCAAAAGAGCCTAGTATCACCACCTATGGTGTGCTACAAAAAAAGTGGAAAACAAAAAATTGCATTTACTACAAGTATATTCCAAGCTACTACTGAAGGTGATGGCTCAATTCACTCCAAGGACCTCAACTATGGAGCTGCATACTACCCTTCTCATTGAATGCACAACTAAAAATGTGTCTTCATGTTGGCCAAATGCTTTTTGATTTTGTGGACTCCCAATGCTCCAAACCCGTATTGACTCTTCAGCGCATTGGTTCACTCCTTTGGGTCCCTCAAGAATCACACATCCTGGTCAAATGCAAATACATCTTGTTTTCTCCAACACTTGTGATCTTATAGTGAAATTCCTCACTACTACTCAACTTAGACATTCATCAACACTTAAAATGGAAAAACTCAGTTTGGAAAGAACTCAAGGTTCTCTTTAATGAATTTCAAAAGTATGGAAATAAACTTGAATACCTTTGTGCCAAAGCCTTAAGTACATTTCTATTCCACCTTGAAGGGATTAAGAGCCTAAGTGGATTAACTAAAAATCCTCTATTACTTTCCACATCATACACTTAAGATCCTAATCTTATAATATCCTAAAAAAGCTACATGTTGATTAGGCTCCTTACATGAGTCAAGGAAGATGACGAATTTCCCAAAATATAACCTGCACTTTACAATTATTTGGACTTACAACTACAAAGATTTGTACAACTCCAAAGGCCTTCTTACTAAAGTATTTAAAATGAAGAGTAATGTTCTTCAACTAAGAGTACATTTGGATTACTCCAATATGATTGTCCCTCCTTCAGAGAGATGAAGCATCTTTGGCTAACTACTCTATTACAAAGAACTAACTTTGCACTTGAAATTCCTAATGAGAAGTTTGGGTTGTTCTTTGTATCTAATTGTCTTTAATAGATAGGTCTGAAAGACTTCTATAAATATCCTATCCAAATTCTCCTTAATTTTAATTGAAAACTAGTCCCTTTGTTCTTCTTTGTAGGTTTTCCACTCCAATTTCTAGACTTGCAACTTGAGCTCATGTATCTTTGTCTTAAATTTGATTAGTTGCCCTTTGTTGTAAAGCATTCCCATAAAGAAGTCTCTTGCCTCCTACTATTGAAGTAAATTGTGCTTCTTTTCTTCCAAAATATTTCTCTTTGTCCTCAATTTCTAATGTAGCACCTTCTACATTCAGACTCTCTTTTCTTCCTTCTCCATCTCCTTTTGCAACTCCTTAGCCATATGCTCTTGTTGGATGGCCACTTCTTTGTGATACTTGCTCATTTGAAAGTCCAAGATCATAATCCTAGCCTTGGAGTTTTCCAACTTACTCCAAGTACTTACTAGTTCTTTATCCTTGGCTCAATGTTGGTCTTCATACCCAAGTTGTCTATGCTTTAGCTCCAACCTAAGTGGCTTAAACTCCTTTTGTAGTCTTTGGTTCTCCTCTCCAATCTTACTTAAATCTAGTACAAGGAAGATAATTTTCCTCTTAAATTCATGGTTCTTTTGCACCAAGGCATTCACCTCTTAGCTTCTTCTTTGTAGAGGTTCTTGATCTTGGCCATTACCTCCTTGGTATAGTCCTCCTTTGAAATTTTGGCATGAATTTACTTTGCTTGTGCATAATTTGCACCAAGGCAATATAATCCACAATCTTTGAGCACTCCTTTTGATATTGTGGAACAAGAGTTCCATAAGTTGTAATTCCTCTCTTACTAAATGGATGACAAAGTGTACCCCTTCCTTCATCAATACTTGGGCTGTTGGAACCAATCCTTCTCCTTCTTTGTTTGGCACTTCAAGTAAAGGGTGTTTGGACTCACTCATTTCCACTTTGACCTCCTTTGCATCTTCAACTACTTGGTCTTCTTTGGGCTAAAGCTCTTTGGCTTTGTGCTGAAGTTTAGGCCAAAGCTCTTCTTCTTGAAGGCACTCAAGGTGCTCTTGTTCCTCCCATTAAGGTACCCATTTCTTGTGTTGGATTAGGGGGTTATTTGGCCTATAGTGCAACCTCCTCCTACACATTGCTTCTCCGTCTTAATTCTTTGCTTCTTTGTCTCCCACATATTTGGGACTGGTTGTGCATCTTTATATTTCTCTTTCTCCCCTACTTTGGAGGCAGACCCATACAAGGTAAATTATCCTTGCTCTTCCACTTCTTCAATACCTTGGGCCTCTCTATTTGATGAGGATACTTTGATCACCTTTGAATTGTAAAATAGCCTCTTTGATGGCCTTTGTGGTTTCTTAAGACTATCCCTCTTCTTCTTAGTGACCTTTGGAGCAATTTTGTTATCCTCCACCAGTACAAAGTTGCAAGTTTTTGCATACTTAGCATCAACTACTAAATGCTTCTTGATAAGTAATATTCCTTTGTGTTGTGATGCAAAGTAGCATATAGGGTGAAAGTTGCTTGGGAACTTCTTGCATTTCTCTTTAGTAAGAAACTTGTCCCCTTAATACTCTGAGGACAAGAGAAGAGAGAAATCATAGATTTCACACTCAATCATCTAATGCCCCAAAGGAGCACCTTCTCTTTATTAAATAGACAAAGGAGAACTCTTCCAAGGAAGCTCCACCATGGGATAAGGCACATAGATAGGTGACATGTCAGCAAGCTCCACCCTTGGATTACTTACTTGGATGGGTGACATGTTGGTCCTGGTCCTATCTGGTTGGTCAAACATGCTTTGACCAAAGGGAATCTTTTAGAGAATCTTCTTGTAGGGATCTTAGAATCAAATGGGTGAAGTACCATTGGAAAGCTCTCAATGAGACAAACCAAGGAGAGGGAAGGCCAAACTTTCAACCATTGGAGGGTGGGGGGAATTTGCACATTCTTGAGGCCTAATTCATCCGTTTAGGCCTTTGAAATTGCCTTCAAAGATTTCAGGCATATTTTGGTTCCTACTCTATTAGTAGAAGTCCACTTTTGGTGATATCTCTTTCTAATCTATTTAGTCCATCATTTGTAACATCATTTTGGATATTATCAAACCAATTCTCACCTTTAAATCATATGTCTAACTATTGGTTCTAAGGTTTTCAAGTCTATTTTGGTTTCTACCCTATTGATAGAAGTGCTATTTTGGTAATACTTCTATCTGATCTATTTTTTCCATCATGTATAAAATCATTTCAAATGTCACATTGAGATCATATGGCTCGCTCTTGTTCTTACATCCCCACATCAAAATGGATGGCAAATGTTGTCAAATAGATCACTCTTCCTTCCATATCAAAGTCCCTATGTAGTGTTCTTTGTTGTAAAATGAACATCTTTGCCCAATTATTGCCTCCCTTTGATACACATGGTCAAAGAAGATAGCTTGGCTATTAGTCAAGTAAATGATTTGATACACGTGGTCAGAGAAGATAGCTTAGCTATTAGTCAAGTAGATGATTTGCTTTTACTTAAAGAGTTTCATAATTGTCTCCACAATTGCACTCCAAGATGGATCTTTGTAGCTATTGATTCTCCATCCATTATCCTTTGACCTTATTGTTGAATGTCACCTTAATCTCATTGGTAAGCTCTCAATCAGTAAACTTGGTATCTAGTATCATTACTCTTGACTGTCATATATCTCGGCCAAGTGCAATCTTCCAATGTTCTTTTGTTGAGTTGAAGAGGTTTCCTCTCAAATCTCCTAAAGTTTTATCCTTCTTCCCTTTCATCCCATGGATGATTATGAAGTCACTCAATTCTCAATTCAAGAGCAAGAACTCCAAATGCTTGCCTTGGATGACCTTGGCCCTATAATGGATGGAACACTTATTGATTATTGATGCACAAAGGATAGTTTTGTGGACCATCCTATAGGTTTTGGGAGTGAAGACCATGATGCCTATTGGGTATGGAAGAAGACAAGAGTCAAGGCTAAAATGAACCCAAGTGATGAACAACCCCAAATATTTGAATACTATGAATGTCTACTAAGACTTAGTGAATCTCACTCAATCAACTCTAAAAAAAAGTTTGCTTCTATAGAAAGTAAAGCTTGTCATTGACACCTGATCTTATAGTAAATTCCTTGGTCATTCTTCAATCATTTGGCGGTTGAGGAGTAGGTAGGCACATATCCCTTGCACATGCAAAGCACTCAAAGGATAGCAAGTTGTCTTTTCTCGCACCGGTCATGTCCTTGGTGAGTTGTACTACTCCATAAATTCAATACATTCCTCAAGCAATCACTCTTGCACATGCAAAGCCTCCTCTAAATGCAAACAACCTCTTGAATACCAACAGCTATTGGTTGCAGTTCTTTGTCTAGTCAGTAGCACATTTAAATATGCTTGGGTAATATGTGTAACTTGTGTTCTTCACCCTCCTTCAGCCCTATCACACTTCCTTTTGACTGCCTTTGGCTTTAACTTTGTACTCCTTCGATTTAGAATTCTTCCTATTGTGACACCACTACAAATCACTATCCTCACTTAGGGAGTTTCCTTCCTGAAAAACATATTATTTGTCCACATCTTTACAAACAAGAATGATTTGATTAAAAAAGATGAATTTTGCAAAATGTTTTTACTACAATGTTTCCTTGATTAAATGCATGTTTTAATACAATTTATTTGTAAGGAAGAGGTCTTCATCTATTAACTAAAACTTTATTTTTTATCTTTGGAAAAAATAAAATTTTCTTTTTCAGAATTTCTCAGACTATATAACTTTCTTTGTGTAGCTTTCAACAAAATTAATAACACAAAAATTGAATTTCTATCCAAAATATCTTCTTTGCTAAATAATATAGGAAAAATTAATTATTAAACATGTGGTTTTTCTTTTTTTCCTAACAATACAAATATAAATCATTATTATCATTTTGAAATAATTCAATAACAAATTATTAATAATTTATAAAATATATTTCATTTCATTTCATTTCATATTATATTATTATTATCAAGGAAAATATATTAATGAAGTTATAAATTAAACTAGTACATTATTTCTAAACATTTGATAATTTACCACAAAAAAAATTTTATAACAAAAATTGGTTATGTAGGGAATGACAAACAAGATTGAATTTTTTATAATCTACTAACATAAAAAACCTTTATAGATAAAGATAAGCTTGCAATTATACTTAGAGTAAAGCATATGTAGCTATATTTATTATATATGTTATATTTATTGCCAAAATAAAAAAGAGATACTCTTGGAGAGAGAGAGAGAGAGATATATATATATATATATAGAGAGAGAGAGAGAAAATAATTTAATTCTGAACTTGATGATTATGATTCTGCATTCAACGTAAGTTCTACAATGCACTACAAACAATCTTCGTGGAGTTGATTGTTGGTGAACCAAATGCTTGGGTAAAGATACATCATGATTTATTTAAAATTATCTTATATTTAACTTTGAATACATTTATATGTTGATGAACCATTAAAGCATAGTTCCAAACTTATGAATACTTTAGTGTAAATCATCATATTTTGGTTAGAGTTTCATATTCAGTCTTTGTGTAGAAGAGTTTTGAAATTACGATTCTAATTATTGCCAAAATAAGTAAAAAGTATCATAATAATGATACTTTTTACTTAAATCCACCTCTGATCCACCTCTAAGCCACTTACTAGTAACCATTTGCCATGAGTCTAGCCTTCTAGAACAATCAAAGCTTTTAGCTTTACTTTCAAATTCTCTAAAACTATTATTAAATTTATAAAATAATTTTTATAATCCAATAAAGAATCATATGCTTATTTTGGAATATTTTTGATTCAGTATTTTTTCCTTTTTCTTATGAGCCAAAAGATTTATATATGTAAGATGATTAAAACACTTTAAATCTGGTAATAATTGTTATAATTCACATTTGATTCATAGTTGCACTATAAAGTCATGTTTGGGTTCCAAACAAGCCTGCTTATTCAGCCTAGTTTATGGTCTATTTATTCAATCTTTATGTCTTTGATTTGATTTAGCCTATTAGTGAAAAATAACATCTAGCTTTCAAAAATTAATTAGTAAAGAAAATCTTAAGATTTTTTCTTTAAAAGTATGAAATTATGAGCTTTCAAATTGAAATTATAAGACTATGAAATTATGAGCTTCCAAAAAAATCAATGCAAAATATCAAGGCAATATATGGAATAATAAGTATGGAAGGCTATGCAAAACATTATTAAGTATGAAAAATTGATTTAAAGATTGAAAAATCTTATGGATAATTATCCAAATTAATCACTTATACTCTTGTTTTCCAAAAACTCATAGCAACATAAGAGTAATTTGTTGAAAAAATAAAGAAAGTATGTGAATAGATATTATTGAATATTTTTACTAAAATCTAATATATTAAAATATTATATAAAAAATAAAATTAATTTTAAATTGTAACTTTTAGCAACTATTATCCATTTATATATACAGTAATTGAAATCATATAATATAAAGAAGTCTTTATAAAATTTCAACAGACTATGAGGAGGTCACCTAAGTTTATCAAAATAATTGATATATCTACAATACCTAAATTATTATAGCAAGATATAAATCAGATTATAAAGCCACTAAAATCCTCATATTATGAAGTTAGGTTGATTGAAAATACTACTTGTTATTTTGAGTAAGCGACTAAATTTACCAACAATCAAGTTAATAAGTATTGATAAAAAAAATTAGCAAAAGACAAATGACCAATTACATTGCATTGGCTAAGTATACAAAGTCAAGATATAAAATTCTAAAGTAACCTTATTCTGATGTAATGTAAAATTTCAGTAATACACATATCAAAGACAAAATATTAACGTATTTTCAATAAAAATATAATTTTATAACTTAGCACTCTCGATCATATGTGTTTGTAGCTTCAAATACATTGCTCTTTATTTAATCTCAATTACTACTAAATGACAGGGTATATGTTTATGTAGGAGTGATTGAGGAATACATTACAAGAAGTTTTAGGTTTTAAGCTTGTAGATTGGGTTTATTACGTGCAATCTTAGTTACAAGTGTTCTTAATGGGTTTGACATATGAAATGCCGTAGTCTACTAACTTTAAATATGAGAGATTTTTGTAGACTACTATTATAGTTTACAAAAATCTTAGACATGGTAGCTTTCTAGTAAGATCAAATTCAATCTTTGTATCCTACAAGAAGGTTCAATTTTATATCCAACAAGAAGACAAAAGAAACGGGAGAATCTAAAGTCATATTTAAGAGTGTATTACATAGATAGGTATCATATAGAAGTGTGAGTGGATCTACTTAAGATTAGATGACATGAAGTAAGCAAGGAATATTTATATTTATCCTCCTTATCCAATAAATTTGTTAAGGATTATTTAAATTATTATATAAGAATTAGGAATATCATTATTGAACTAACAAAGAATAAAAATTCAAGAAGTCTATAATCAACCTAGAAAAGGATAACATAGCCTCAACTAGCTTTCTTGAAGTTTAACTTAACCTAATATAGCTCTTTTCTTTTGAGTGCATTCAAGTGTGATACCATTAGCGGTGTGTAATACTCCGAGGACAAGAGAAGAGAGAAAACACAGATTTCACACTCAAACAATTGATGCCCCAAGGGAGCACCTTCTCTTTATTATATAGCCAAAGAGGATCTCCGCCAAGGAAGCTCCACCATAGGATTAGGGACACAGATAGGTGACATGTCAGCAAGCTCCACCCTTGGATTACTTACTTGGATGGGTGACATGTGTGGTCTAGGTCCTATCTGGTTGGTCAAACAAGCTTTGACCAAAGGGAATCTTTTAGGGAATCTTCTTGTATGAATGTCAGAATCACGTGAGTAAGGTACCATTGGAAAGCTCTCGACGAGATAAAGCAAGGGGGAGGGAAGGCCAGCCTTTCTTCCATTAAGGGGGGGGGGATCTGCACATTTTTGAGGCCTAATTCATCCATTTAGGCCTCCGAAATTGCCTTCAAAGATTTTAGGCATATTTTGGTTCCTACTCTATTAGTAGAAGTCCCCTTTTGGTGATACCTCTTTCTGATCTTTTTAGTACATCATGTGTAACATCCTTCTAGATGTTACCAAACCAATTCTCACCTTTAAATCATATGTCTAGCTATTGGTTCTAAGGTTCTCAAGTCTATTTCGGTTTCTGCCCTATTAGTAGAAGTACTCTTTTGGTGATACTTCTATCTGATCTATTTCAAACATCATGTATAACATCATTGTAGATGTTACCAAACCAAATTTCATATCTAGATCACATGGCTAGCTCTTGGTATTACACGGTGTCACAAAAAGAGTATTTTTGCTAATAAAGCAAAGACCAAAAACACCTTGAAAACCTTAGAGCCATTTTTGGAGGCCTGAATGGATCAATTAGGCCTCAAAAAGTTGTAAGACTCCTTCATCCTTTGGATGAAAAGTATGTCTTCTCTCCCTTGTTTGTCTTATTGAGAGCTTTCCAACAATACTTCACCCATGTTATTATGTGCTTCCTACATTAAGATTCCCCAAAGATTCCTTATAGTAAAAAAATGTTGACCACCAAATAGGACAAGGATTGACATGTTACCAATCTATGCATCTAATCTACAGATGGAACTCATTGACATGTCACCAATTCACATATCTGATCCAAAGGTATAGCTTCTTTTGAGATCCTCTTTGCTATATCATAAAGACAAAATGCTCCTTTGGTACATATGAATCTTGAGGTAGGAAGCCTTGTGTTTCTCTTGGAGTTTCTTCTATCCTATGAACATTATATCAAAGTTTGCTGAAGTGTTTTCTAATAAAGTTAGCCATGTCATTGATCCAACTTTGAAAATAATATAAAATCAATTAAAAAACATCTTGATTGTTATATGCAATGAATAAGGTTATTGACAATTTTATGTTAATTGTTTCTCATTGAGTAAGTGAAAAGAGTTTCATTGAATCTTAGAGGTGTGTACATGTACATATGGAAGAGTATCTCTTTTTTATTTTGGCAATAAATATAACAAAAATAATAAATATTAGCTACAAATCATTTATAAAAACTATAATTATTAATGGCCTTAAATTTTAAAATGTAAGGCTCAATTGTTGATCCAAATAATAGCTTTACAAAGAGTGATAGTATTGTCATTATATATGAAATTTATCATACAAAATCTTAAGACTAGCAGGGAAATATATGCTACAATAAAAATTAATAACTTCTTAATATAGAAGAATTTGAGCTAAAAGGAGAAATTAGACCAAAATTAAGTTTTATAGATATGAGGTCTTAGGATCTTTTGAACTGAGAGGAGAAATCGGACCCAATTTCATGTTTAGCCAAAGTATAGAGAGACATTAGTTTATCCTTTTGCAAATACATGTGATCTTCGGATAAAAGTGGAATCTGAAGTAGAATCCAAAGTGGAATCTTTTGTTTTGAGATAACATGGTCTGTTGTCTCCGAACAAAAAGAATAACGTGAGTAGTTCCTTTCTTTTTTGCTATATGTTCAATTTGAGATCCAAAGTTTGCTTTACAGGGAGGTTATAGACGGTTTAGCGACTAGATTAAAAGAATTATATAAGATCTTTAGATTAGCTAGAAAATTCATTCGAAACCAAAGATTGGAAATTAATGTTAAGATCTTTCAGCTCCAAGGGATAATTTGGCCAAATCATAGATTTATACTAACTTGAAAACTCTAATAGGGTTCCTTCCTATATAGACAATTTGACATAGTTAGTAGTCTATGTACATTGCCTTTTTCAAATGTAGAAAAAAACATGTTACATAGTAGAAATTAGCGGCAGAAATGTAGTCCATGAAATTTCTGCCGTCCATGGATATTCCTACTTTCCATATGTCTGCTTCAAGCACGCATGTTGGGAGCGGCCCGGTCTAAATCCATGGGAACACGAAAGACAAAGTAGGGTTTGTAAAGCGCCTTGATGGGGTCTTCCCCTCCCTCTTGTTCTTCTACGCGGTCGCCTTTGTTGGTTTGTACAGCGGATCCAGGATGCTGGGAATCACTTCCTGTACCACTATATCCCTGTCCTTTTGGGTAAAGCCCTTGCGAATTCTTTGATGCAAGTTTGAATAATCTGTAAAGTTTACATGCAAAATGAAGTACACAACCCTAGTCAATAACTAATGAATTTTAAATGTTTTTTATTGAAGAATGATACCCAGAGAAATTTCATGTTAGGATGACTTATAATTTCTACTTATATCTTTAAAAGGCACCTTAAACATAATCTCAATATTTCGTATCTTTCAATTGATAATGTAAGATCCAACTTGAAAAACTAAAATTCTCTCTCTATATGTATATTTAAAATACCAACCACTAATCAAACTATAACAAAAAGTAAAATGGCAACTTACTTATCATCTATATCACTTTGGTTTATATATGTCTCGGGGAGTTCTCATAATTGAATGTAGATATACAAGCTCAAATGAATATTTCATCAGTTTAAAATTTCAAAATTAGTCATTAGTGTTCTAAATTCATTTAATATGTTAGTTTTAAATTTTATTATTGGTTATGAATAATATATTCGTAGTCTTTGGTATTCAAGTCTAGTTTTCTCCCCTTTATCTCCCAATACAATTCTATTATTGATAAATTATTGTATTTAATTTTATCATTCTATTTGCTGTATGTGGCTCAATCTTTGTTAAACTCTTTCTCATATATAGATATTACAAAGATAAATCAATGGGAATTATTACCAATAATTATTCCATTTGGATAAATAATAAGTTATTTTGGAATTTTACTTATGTAACCGAAGAGCAATTGATAACTGTACAATTGATATCATAGTTTAATCTGGTTGAACTTCAAAAAATGGATCAGTTGAGGTTTCTCTATAAGTTCATACAGGTCCATGATTTGACTTAGGTTTTCTAACAATTACAGGCAGATTGTAAGTTTACAATAGCGTTTTAGTATCGAAACATATCATATCATATCAATACTTGGGAAACCATCATATAGCATGATGGTTAAAAGAGAGAAAGGCGACCACTTAGGATAACAAGAAATACAGGGAAGATCCCATAAAACGGTACAAGCATAAAACATACGATGTAAAATAGGGCTAAGCTGCAATAACATTGGTATGAAAAATTAGTCCTAAGCACTTGAGATATATGAGCATTTAATCTCCATGCTACTCGAATATTAGAAGAAACATCACCTGACGTGATCACTCTCCTATGGATGACACCAACCGGTTGTCTCCAGAGAACAATGTACACAGGCTGCATAAAGTGAGCTACTACTAAGTAAGAAAGTATGTTCTAAAGCAATATAGCTGAACCTCTCTTTTACAAAATAAAAAAGACATGCCATTAACTAGTTTGTGCAGTGAAATTGCCCGGACTAATCTTCCTCGACCATGTGGTGACATAGTCCTCCACAGTCTCAACTATGATAGTCAATATCTAAGTCGTAATCTTGCCCATAACATTCAGACGTGAACACAAAATCAAGGCAATTGTTTAATCGTTTAAACTAGCTATAACCACTTTTTTACCAGTGTGAGAAAATTAAAGATTAAAGAGAGTTAAAGATAAGTGTAGTGTACCGTGGGATTTCAATAAGTGTTACCGGAGGATATCCTCTTACTCACTTACTTCAAACCTTTGTTTGTTCCACAAAGCCTTACCACGTGGCACCTACTTCCTTAGCTCTTAATTCTAAAGTTCAACCTAAGCTACATATTATATATTAGGGGCTTAGCCCCATTTTACTCCTAGGTGTCATCTTTGTACGGCTTAATGTGGCCTTCCATTCCTCCTTGTTATCCTATGCTTTGTCGCTCCATGGGATATTTTAGGGGGAATGTCGCATCCACAAGTACAAGAGGTGTCTGGAAGCATGTAGAAGTCTCCAGAGTAGGAATAGGTTTCAGGCCACAGAGTAAAGGTCGATTATTTAGGAGACTATAGACATGTATGTTTCGAGAAGCTGTAGAGTTGACTTGGCACGAGTTTTGTCCATTTTGTTATACTTCAATCTAAAGTAATTGACACAAGGTGTATCTTCTCTGACGTTATCTATGTATTCTGCCAATCAATCAGTTCTAGCCCAGTCAAGGTATGTGTGCTCTTTCTTTCTCTTTCCGTCGAAGCTACTTGTGTGAGTATCAAAGAACTTTGGAATGCAGAAAGCAAAATTCGCTGATGTGTAAGAAAATTCATATGTATGAATCATACGGGTTTTTTCTGTTGTAGTGGCACCTCAGACTTCATTTTTTCATCGAACAACAATTACGAATATCATATATTTATACGGCAGAGCAGAGCAGGGCATGTGGCGTGAACACGCGAAGATTGAAATCCTTCCTTGCAAAAGTATCAATTATATATTAAGATTCTTGATTTTTTCATGCACTTTGAACCAAGAACAAACG
This sequence comes from Lunularia cruciata, assembly GCA_948567375.1. NCBI lineage: Eukaryota > Viridiplantae > Streptophyta > Marchantiopsida > Lunulariales > Lunulariaceae > Lunularia > Lunularia cruciata. Next base: position 48,308,018 of record OX419756.1, on the reverse strand, counting down.
TACTGTCACTCATTCCCAATAGAGTTCACTCCATTTTAATCTAGAGAGGAGATCGGATCCATAAGGGTGTTGCTGCATGCTGTTTCTTCTATCTGGAAAGGAGTGTAGGCTTTATCGTATATACAGTGATTTAAGACACGGCGAGAGTATGGACTGTTTGAGTAACTTTAGCGTGGCTCCCTACACCTTCCTTTCACAACTTTGTTTGTGTGCATCACTTTGCGTGGATCTGTATAGCTAGCCACTAAAAGAGACTTTGAAACAAGTGCCATGCAGGCAGATCTTATGGGCATATTAGGGTCAAAAGTTCCATCAAAAGTTCTTGGAATAATCTTGAATCTTTCATAATAATCCATCATTTGTTATGTACTCTCTGTCCATAACTTTGGGTTCTTTGATAAAGAGTGAATCCAATATTACTCTGGTCCAACCTTCTTGAAATTTTTATAAATAATCTCATCAACTTATTCTACTGTTCGCTCTCACTCACTGTATACAAGAACTCAAAAATAAATTTCAGAATTGACCCTCCAAACCAGATTGATACCATAATATAAGCCATTGAAACCAACTATTGCTTGACCTGGCGATTCTTCTTGTTCCGAAACTTTGAAATCAAGTTGCATCAATCGTCTAAATCGTCCAAGTTTAAACGTATGCAAGGAAGTATCATGCTTTGACTATCTGATCCTGTGAAGAAGACCGAAAAAAGGCGACCGCGTAGGAAAGCAGAAGAAGCAGAAAAAGAGTAAAACACATCTGAAATGATTGCGTTTAGCTTAGAAAACAAGGAATGGAGCCATTTCATATATCAATATCTCTGTTGAGTTGGATTGCGCTGAGTGAGGGCAGGATCCCAAGGCGCTAATGCGATCAGGTGAGAATCAGCACACTGTAGGACATTTGCATTAATGGTATCTGCTCGCATATCAACCATGACAGGAAGCTTGTGAAAGAGAGGTGTTTCGTTCAAGTTCTTATCCCTTCGTTTCATGCTGTTCCCTTCTCAGCAGTGAATTGAAGATGGGAAAATATCCCCATGCAGTATGATTGATTGATATAATCGGATGGGCTTTGCCTCACCCATGTACCACTATACCAATCATACTTACAGGGCCCACAAGTGGGAAGCAGAACAGCAAGCGGAAATACTTAGGCTCAGACGAATGCTTTATTTTATTGTAGTTTTTGGATAACACTATAGTTGATGATCACAGGAGAGACAAACAAAATCCAGTGTTGTTGTTGCGGCTAGCTGGTTGCTCGTCGAGCTTTCAACCCCACAAGTTTCATGAAAAGAAAGTGTGCATAGAATCAGAATAGAGCTTTCGATGGAAGGTCGTGAAAGTTTATGAGTTCAAATGAGAGGCACCAAAAGTAAGATCGATTCAGGCACGAGATTTTCTTGTAACTCGTGACGTCGTTAATTCAAGTGATTCTTCGTTGTTTTGGTTACTTTGGGTCCCAGTTTGAAAATATGGGAGAATCACGTTGATAGGAGGAATTCATGCACTTGTTCTTATTCGAGTCCTGCAAGAATTCGAATGCTATGTTAACGGAACTATTGCGTCTTTCGCGCGAGCCCCGTTTGTAAATGGGCGACGGGACGGGACGAAAAATTAATGATCGTGGTATATATGATTCTGCGGAGGAGCTTTTAGAAAGAAGGGACAAAGCTTCCAGTTTTAAGAGACGAGAAAAAGCCACCGAGTGCTGGGACCCAACAGTGAACACATACTCGGCAGCACTGGCAGCCAAAAGCCTGATTCTTAAACACACTCTCTGGGCACCAGATTTTGTGGAAGGCAATGGGGGTGGAAGATGGCGACAGTATTGGCCTGCCACAGCTCCTGCTGCTTTAGGGCCCTTCTGCGTTGCTTGAGTTACTTGACTTCCAAGCTGCGTGCATTTATACCTCCGCAACCAACTACCCGATTGACTGCTGCCAGGTGAGGTGCTACTCTCTATAAACTTATCTTCTCATTTCACTGACTCCACCACCAAATTATGAGCCCCTAGAGCCTGTAGTAGTATGGTACAAGTGTCTTGATAACGAACAGAGCAGATGAGAGGACGAGTCTTGTGGCATCTCTGGTACAACAGTGTGGAGTAAAGACAAGATAAAAGTTACAACAACAACATTCACCCATACAACATCGAAAGTGGAGTCCTTGGCAGTCTCTCGATCCCCTCACTTAAGTCCTCCCCCTCCCCCGTGGTTATGAACATTCCTCCGCTTGTGGGGGGATGCTCTCTTGCGTTTGCAATTTATACTATATTCATTCACCCCACGGCCCGGAATTCCACCAAAGTCCAACGTCTCGCAAAGCAAAAGATCCGCCAACAGCATTCCAAGAATAGTGTCCAGAGTCTTCTTTGTCATACTTCGAATGCAGCAGCAGATGCTGCTGTACAGCTACTTTGCAACAGTGTAAACTAGCGTAGTACTACTACGTTACTGTACCGTGGGAGAGAATGCCTGATAAACTGGAGCAGTCCCTAAGAACCGAGACACTCACTCACTTAAGCAGGAATTTGAAAAGTGTGGATGAGGCAGGTACCAGGGCCAAGAGATTAATGGTAAACCTGTGGGCTTTAATGAAAAGCCGGTAGGTGGGAGCGAGATGAACTTGCTTCTCTCATCAGCAGCTCCTATACCACGGTGCTGCTGCAGCTACTACGTCTACACTCTAGCCTCTTCACTACTCTTACTCCATACTACTACCACCAGTACTATTTGTCCACAGTAGGCCTCCTCCCCTCCTCCCTCTCTTCAACTTTGACGATCTTGAGGTCGTTGAAGGGCAAGTTCTGACTCTACCTGACCAGACCAGAGCAGGCCATTACCTGCCTACACACCACACTGTAGTAGACAAACAGCACATGAGAGAGAAAAGAATGTATGAAAGATAGCAGCAGGAGGCAGCCTGGTCGTAGAAGTACTGTAGTGGTAGTAGGGGCGTAGCAGCCGCGAACGAGACAACGCGACCGTTTCATAGGCGAGAAAAAAACGAGACGAGCCTGCCAAGTCACCAACAGAAAGATTGAGAAGAGAGTAGCTACCCTAGCCCTGCAGTATATTAAGCAGAATTGACAAGAAGAAGAACAAGAGGAGGAGATAGAAAGTCACCATTACTGAAGCGGTGGGAATGGATGGACGGATTGTCAGTGTCAAAGTACACACCTGAGCAGCAGGTCGTCGGAGGCCATTGAGCCGGTAGCCATTATGGTATCCAACGAGATCAGACGGACACGAGTCGGGTTATCCCTCATGTCATTCTAGTACGGGTGCAGTATGTAGCCTCAATTGTGTGTATCTCGTTGCTACCGTACAGTGTTGTCGCTGCTGCTTGTAGCTGCTGTGTGTACCTGTATAGGTGCCTCTTCTACGCAGCGGGCCCTTTTATCTTCTTCTACTTCTACTACAGTGCGGCTCTGGACTCGGAGAACAGGAGGAGCATGAGAGCTCTCTTCCGTTGTTGTCATTTGGAGAAGAGGCCCCACAGTGGGCCGTGGGGAGCGAGAGAGAAAGAAAAGAGAGGAAAGCAAAGCAATGCGGGACTGGCGCTTGAGCTGTGGGGTTTGAGAGGGGACCGATTGTTGAGAGGGCAGGCGAGGGACGAGCAGCGATTGTCATTGTTAGCTCAGCTACCGATCGAGTCGAACTCGTTGGAAGTTTTACGGGCGAAGAGTGGTTTTAACTTAAAGGGAAGTGGAAAGGCGGTAGATGGTTTGTGGTTTGTAGTAGGGGGCGAGGACGAGGTCCACAGTTTCGTGGGTATTGGCGGGTGAGTAGTGTTAGGGGAGAAGTAGGATCTTTTGTATGAGAGGGCTAGGGAAGGAGACACCCATTGAATGCGAGAGATGAATAGAGGAAGAACCAAAAGCAAGAGAAACAGGTGTTCTCATGATGGGGCGTTCCTGCGTATTGAATGCAATTCTTGGTTGGAACAAGGGGGTGTGAGTTAACTGGTGCTTGTCTCCCCTTATTACTCTTACCGTATCATCCTCGACCAGTGACGAGCGGTAAGAGTTTGGGTTTCTGGGAGCGATCATCAGCTTTGTAGATGTGTGTTGCCGTTGTTAAAGAAAGTGGGGAGGACCACGAGGCCATGAGGTAGAGTGGCAGGGAGAAGAAGATCGAGACGGAAGGAACCGCAATGTGGAATGGCTTGATGCTTCTGCTTCTTCACCGGACTTGAAAAAGAGAGACAGAGCGGGAAGAGAGGGAGAAAGAGAAAGAGAGAGCTCTCCGAAAACAGGTAGGCATAAAGAGAGATGCAAGCAGTCTTGTATCTCGGCTATGGCAGCAGACTCCAGGAATGCTCCTGGAGCTTGGATATTGTTTACTGAAAGCCTGGGAGTGGTATCATCGAAGAGGGTTACAGCTGGTTTACATTGCATCCGTCCATTTCCGAGGCCTGTCTGGAGCTTGCCTGGGTGGAAGAGGAGGCCTCAAAAGGCCGAGAAGAACCTGAAAGCTCTAGGAGTTTTTGTCCATAGGCTGGACAAGACAAGGAGAGCTATCTTGAACAGGTGCGAGATGACCCTCGTCGTATTTCTGTAAATGAACAATCTTTGCCATCCACAACTCGCGCGTTATCTGTGTTCCTACCCTCCTCGCCCCGATGAACAGGATCTCCAAAGCGAAAATCATTCAATCTAGGGACAACAGCCGTCGAAGTCTTTGTTTTGTTAAAAGTTGTTCTTGCCGGATTATTTCACTCACTCATCCATTCATTCGTTCCTCTCTGTATCTTTATATGATTCAGGAATACGAGTGCAACAGTCCCTTGCCTACCGAGCCACATTCTCCCGATTGGGCCCTTCGTTCCCGTTTAGAGGAAGGAAGAGGAGGAGTGGGTAGGGGCGCCGATGCTGGTGTAGTTATGAACATTGGGCGTGTAAGTCGCTCTCTATCTGGCGTAACACGCTCGTGGAAGATGTAGCTGATGATTTCATGATTCTTTTGGGCTAATTCAACGCCCTCCGAAAGGTTACAACAGTAGGAATTCTTGATCTCCTGGTGCGGGCGGGAATTGAAGCCAGTGTTGAAGAAGAGCTGGCGTGCGTTGAATTTTTTAAACGCTGCTCGGGTTCTTGGAGAGGAAAACAACGTTTTGCTCTGAGACTGCAGAGCTACGTAGATCAGAGAAGAATGTCTACACGACAGGAAGAGAGTATCTAAGAATCCTGCAGTCGGTAACCTCGCTGCCCTCGCATACGATACAACACGTCCACAACGTGAGACTGGCTTGTTGTGGCTAGTACATTTTCAAGTCTGCTTTCTCGGGGTCTTCATCAGCGCACAGAACAGTTAGAGAAGAGTGACACGAGAGCGGCAGACCGAATATATGGGCATCTAGTGAATCGCTGCATCAACTCAATGCGCGACAAGGGTTGCTACAGAACAAAGGATGAGCAGCTGCAGAAAATCTATCGTACGGACGTCCCTTTCAAGGATCCACTAGATATCTGCAACTAGGTCGAGTTCCAAGTTGGTGTGCATTTCGACCTCAACGTTGCACTCCCTTACAACGAATTGGAGTTTATACAGATATCTGGATGAAGGTCATCACAGCATCAGCGATGCATCGGAGTATCCATCCAGAGCAGGTGGGAATGCCACTTGTCCTTTCTTTTAGGAAAGAATATCCCATGAGAGTAAAGAAAGTTAAACACAGTTCAAATTGTCTCTGAGATGCGTCAGAATCGCAGCAACACTCACCATATTCATCGTCGTAAACAGAACTGAGTACTCTGTGTTCCTGACTTATCATGCCTTGATCGTGAAAGGAGTTCTGTGCATGTATTTTCTTCCATTGGCTAGGTTATGGCCGATTTGTGATCTTTCATTGGATTCAGCGCCATGCCTAGAAGAGATATCTTCTTTAGGTGACCCTTGTACAATGGATTTTCTCCTTCCGTGAAGTTGTCTGTTGAGGGTGCCTATACCGTTCCTAACTAGGTTACATGCTAAATATGTGCTCTCTTCTTTGATATCCGTTTGATGGGGAAGCGACAATACTTTTTAGAGTCGGAAATATGATCGTCATTGTTTAGCGTCAGTTCACGTAGGGATTACTGAGCTAGTTACAATGAGATCCTCCTGCCAGGAGACCTTGCAAAAATGTTTCTCTGCCCTCCTATGGGTCAACTTGTGAAGCCTGTTTTATGGAAGCCATCTCGGAGGGGTATCATAGTGTCGAGTTCTCGTCGAATTGTTGTTCACTTTTGTGTTGAAATGCGAATTGCCAACTCGGTACTACGGTTAGCAGGATTTCACTTTCTTGGAGGGAGCGTTTTCCTGCGATGCCCAATCTAGGGCTCCAGGGTTTAAGTTGAGGTTCTGAGGAGAGACATTCACCTGGGAGAAAAATGAATACAAAACCGCATGGTAAAGGGACTGTAGGGGTTCGATCGCTTGGTCGCGTAAGCAAAATGCTAACGATACCACCTTGTAGGCGAAACATAAGAAGGAGGAATGGCAAACCCAACAGGGTAGGAACATGAGTTTCTCTCCTCCTTAAACCTTCTCCCCTCCTTCGCCTTTCCACATGGTCAGTGCCTCTCTTAGTTAAGCGCTGTTTCTGTGTCGCATGCTCCCTATCAGAGCCTGTTTTCCTCCTGTCTATGCCTTTTTATCGAGTTGGTTAAATCTGGATCTGCATCTGTACACATTGTTCTTTTATACAAACAGGACAACGAGGCCCTTAGATGTAGACAATCCTGCTATTTCCAAATCGTTACTGTTCCCTGTAAACGTGAAGCTTCTTATGCTTTCTCATGCAGCACAGGGTTCAGCAACAACTTCTGAGTTCGTGTAGTGTTTTGAGCTGGAAGTAGAAGGGACCAGTCACTTTTATCCCAGTCGATATGAGTAGATCATAAAGGGTAAAGATTCGTTTGTTTGGTTGGAAATTTTGAAATAGACTGAAAATTAGCTTCAAACGGATGGAACAGGTGATGAGAGAGAGTTGATATCCCTTCTTTTATCTGTAGACTTCCCTTCGCATTAGCTGCTCCTGCTGCATTACATTAAAAAAAAAAATTCGGTCGGAAGTGGATTCTGGGTTCCCCGTTCGGTGAACGGCTTCTGCTCCCATTACTCAAATATTCAAATTTTAGTACCCTCTCTACACGCTCTACACCTCCTCTGTTAGCAGGTGTTTGACGCTTGAGCGAGTCATCAAGCTACCCAAGGATGAGACGATTTGAATCTTTGTGAAAGATTAGTGAGACGAGTGAAAGCTCTTTCCTTTCTTAATAGGCAGCTCAAGTTATAGCTGGTATCCATCTTACACGAATCTGTACAGTTCAGTATTGATGCTATCGCGGGTGTTGAATTTGAGTTAGTTCACACATGGGCAGTTCATGGTGGGCAAGTTGTGGTGAGAGAGCTTCTTGATCACATGTTTATCTTGGACGTTGTACTTTTTAGAACTGTTTCAACGTCAATTATGCATGGAAACTGCATTATTTTGCTACGACATAGTTCCTTTGAGAGTTATTCAGAAGATCGCATCCCCTAACACAAGATTCTGCTGTCCATTTCTAGTTGATGTTCTAGACTACTACACACCACTGTGTCAATTGCAACTTTCAGAACTGTGAATAACTGATATTTTCTAAAATCAATCTTATGATAGACCTAATATGAGCTTGGATGTTGAATTACAGGTTGAGACTGCAGCCTGCTACTGCGGTGTGGACGCAGGACTGGCCGTGGGCGCCCGAAAGTTCGTACCGACAGTAGGCCACTGTGTGCGACCTGACATAAAATCGGCTATTGTTCTACCTAAGAGCAGACCTTCGAAAGGGGATCGTAGATTGCCATCTGAATTACTGCCAGGTCTTCCCGATGACCTTGCAATTGCCTGCTTAATCAGAGTACCTCGCATCTTCCACAGAAAACTAAGGATCGTCTGCAAGCGTTGGTATCGTCTCCTTGCTGGAAACTACTTCTATTCTCTTCGCAGCCGCCTGGGTATGGCAGAGGAGTGGATATATGTGATAAAGCGTGACCGAGACGGACGCATCTCATGGCATGCCTTTGACCCTCGTCATCAACTATGGCAACCTCTTCCCCCAGTACCTGTGGAGTATGGGGAAGCTCTTGGGTTTGGCTGTGCTGTTCTGAGTGGGTGCCACCTTTACTTGTTTGGTGGCAAGGACCCATTGAAAGGTTCAATGAGAAGAGTAGTGTATTATAGTGCTCGTACCAACAAGTGGCATCGTGCTCCCGATATGCTCAGGCGGCGACACTTTTTTGGCTGTTGTGTCATAAATAACTGTCTCTATGTTGCTGGAGGAGAATGCGAGGGAATCCATCGTTCTCTCAGGTCTGCTGAAGTTTATGATCCCAACAAGGGCAAGTGGTCCTTCATAGCGGACATGAGCACGGCGATGGTACCCTTCATTGGTGTTGTCTACGGTGGGAGATGGTTCTTGAAGGGTCTCGGCTCGCATAGGCAGGTGATGAGTGAAGTGTATGTTCCTGCTACCAATCACTGGTCTCCGATTATCGATGGCATGGTTGCAGGATGGAGAAACCCCAGCGCATCCTTGAATGGTGAATTATACGCTCTGGACTGCCGAGACGGGTGCAAGCTACGTATGTATGATCGAACTACTGATGCGTGGAGCCGATCTGTTGACAGTAGGCTCCATTTAGGAAACTCACGAGCAATGGAAGCAGCCGCCTTGTTACCGCTTGGAGGGAAACTTTGCGTTATTCGAAATAATATGAGCATCACTCTGGTGGATGTCGCCAAGGCAGATGATCCAACGAGGCAGACGCAACTTTGGGAGACTATTGCCGGGAAAGGGCAGTTTAAGACATTCGTTACTAACTTATGGTCGAATTTGGCTGGGCGAAACCGTTTAAAAAGCCATATCGTGCACTGCCAAGTTCTTCAAGCGTAACCCGTAGCTGTACCATTCTTCCAATTCTTTGCCTTCACACCTTCAGAGCCAAATCGGTATGCTGAGATTTAGGCAGCTATGCCTTTCTTTAGGAGGGGAATAGGCCAATCATACGCCAGTGGCAGTTTCCAAAAGTATGGCCATACTCATGTATGGATTGGGCAGAATTGTCCAACATTCTATTAACATCTTACAAAAGTTTTGTAATTATCCTTATTCCAGTTGTACCCTCAGCATATAGCTCCCCCCTGCAGTCAGAGTTCAGAGATCTAGCTTTGGAAAGTTTTGCTATGTTGTGGTGAGTGAACGCTTATTAGTCTTCCCTTTTTTGTCTAGGAAGCTTTCAAAGTTGAGATCTTTGTACCATTACGAAGCAGCTCCATCTGCAATATCATTCCGCTGCTGGCCCAGGACTATGATGCCTACGGCATATCAAAGGTCAAGGCCACATCATATCATTGAAATTGAGAAATCTAAGTGCTCGTAGTAATGATGGTTGTCAAACTTTGCTTGGTCTTTGTGATTTGTGAGAATGGTAAACATTCATATGAATGGTATATATTTCTGCTTCATGTGCAGATATATTCCAGTACACAAGATATATGTTTCTATTGCTCCATTACATCTCCTTCATATTCGATTGCATGCGTTCATACTTGCATTTCAACACTTCCATATGCATGCTGTCGGTTCCTTCTAAGTGGTTCTGGATCCCACGTTCTCCGAACGGGATCTGCTCCCATTGCTGTACCTGCTTCATGTGCTAGGAGTCTTGAATAAAATTGGCAAGTTTCTCGAACGGTTTGTTAGAAAGCTGCCTCTCCTGGTACCTAGATGGTCTTTTGTAAGTTTCTGGGAGCATCTCATGCAGACGACTGCCGGAGCCCAAAACCAAGTATGTATTCTCATGCAACTATTACTTCTGTGCGGCAAAGGACAGGCAACGTGAATATGAGGATGGACCTGGAGTAAAGCCTTCGTCTTGGTCTATGTGCAAGGCCCTAAGCGGCCGTCAGTAGTGGAGACAAGGCAATGAACCCTGAAAGCAACCAGCTTCCTCTCGGACATATGTGGAGAACTGCGTTTAAGGGTTGCTGTTCATCAGGCCAAATGCGGCACCTCGGCTGGAGCTTGCTGTTCATATCTATCCCTGGGACCTCAGTCGATAACAGCCACGCTTGGATTTTGTTCTCCGAAGCTTTGGAATGATTCGTCAACTGCGTTGCAGGTTGTGGATATGAGGCCCTTATTTTGACATTAAAATTTTGACAGCTCAATTTCCTTATATGCATTTCCCTCGATGGAGAACAATGTGTCCAAATAGGGGATTAAAGGTTGACCAGGAGCCTCCTGGTGGCTCTGTAGACAAAGTAGAAACTCTTCTTGCCGGGGAGTTTTTGAGAAATTCACACAGGACTTCATTAACCTGGTCTCCACTAGGATGCTGAAGAGACGAGAGGCTGTTTAGCACTCACAGGTCCCTCAATGGTTCACCTCGTACATCAACTTGTCGACAACGGTGTGCTTTTCTCCAGCCGATGAGCCCGCGCAGAAGCGTTGACGTCGGGCCGGTCGCTGCTTTCGTTCGTTCGCTGCCATGAATTTTGTTAATTCCTACCATAAGCTCCTCCATACAATCACAGGCACAAAATCTGCATGCTAAAAGCAAACATCTGCTAGTATATGGTATAGGAGGTCAGGAGGGAGAAGATCCTAATAAACTCGACTTTTAAGTACTTAATTCCCCTTCAGATCAAACGAAGGGGCAAGTGTGTCCCTTCATTACATCATTTCGAGGGTTGGTTCTCGACCTCAAGCACGGTACCACGCCTATGACCAAGTCCAGAGTTATGGAGTAATTACGCATGGTTGCACCGCCCGGCTTCTTATTTGCCTGGTGGGTGACAATCAAATGAAAACGCTCCGTACAAAGAGTTTCCATATGACAAGAAGTGGCGGAAAATCACCTTCTCGATATTTTTGGCCGCTTTCTGCCAGGAAACTATAGCTCAGAACTGCGCTGTATGTCATGGGCAGTGCTGGCATTCCTCCTATGCCATACGCCGATAGCCTGTTTACCGACTTCTTGTAAGACAAGTATTGTTCGCTTTCGGCTCTGGTCTCCTGTAGGATGCCAGAAGTTCTGTAGGTACGGTACTTCTCCAGACCTGGATGTTCGCAGTGTTCGAAGCTAAGCTATACACTTTCCGATGATCTCACAAATGTGGTAATGAAGGATAGAGCCCCAGAGACCTTGAACAGTTTGATGCGCGCAAAACAGCTCCCCGATACGCTTGATACGGTGCAGAAGTACGCAGTTCGTTGTGTAGTTGGTGATTTTAGGACCAATCAAGCTTTTCACCGACCTTCCCCTATGTGTCATTCCGGGGCTACGGAGGTGCGGAAATTCCACTCTTTTCCACTCCCCGAGCAGGATTGGTGGTTCAGATTTTACGGCATGACTGGCAGTCAGTCTCAAACGGCGAAAACGTTTGAGGATAGTGTTCAAGGAACTGTACGTCTGCCGGCAAGTACTGGACCTCAACATTTCTCTTGTTTTCCTGGCGCGTCTCCTTCCTAGTACTGGACCTCAACTTTATGGCAAACATCCAGGCTGGAGAGTAAAGGGGACGGCTCATCTCCATTGCAATTCATCATTACCTGACACCTTACCGCGGCGGCTAGCTCTTTTCCCTCTATGATTTCTCACTCTGCTTCTCCGTAGTTCATACTTTGCAGAAAGCCGTAGAGGATCTCCAAGTCCTTTCTCTAACCTCCGTGCACTCGATACAATCATGTTCGAGACTTGATCTCCCTCTAACTGTGCTGTTTTGCCGCACAAAAGGGCATGCCGAGCTTTTTCTCAGAGATTCACCAAAGCCTGCGCTGTACAATATCGGATGAAAAAACATTTTAAGAACTGCTCAGCAGGTATGCAGGCTGTCATCTTCTTATTCATTGCAACCGAAGTATGTTCAAAAGTTATGTTTGCTGCTTTGGTACGCATATCATGATCAATTGTGGTCCGACAAAAGGCATGCGTTGCTCTAAGACTCGTTTCAAGACCTGAAGTCCCATGGTATCAAATGAATCTAGAATACTGTACACAACATTGACAAAAGTTGAAACTCGTCTTCATCGCTAGTGATGTTTCTTCCTCTCCACCATAGTTTCTCTCTCTTCTTTATGGCGGTTTCAACTCCACATTGATGATGGAGATGCAAATGAAAGAGATGTGACTTTCGAGGTGAGGCTTTTATATCTCTGTCATTCCGGTGCCATGACAGTTTTTAAGGAGATCAATGTGGTGAAGTCATGTGATTTCAAAGAGGACTATGTTCTCCAAAGTGAATGTATGGACTACGGTAGTGCAAAATACATCGATCCTTTTCTCTTGATGTAACGTATTTGCACATAACCTCTATTATTCATCGAGAAGGTGACAGAGTTGTAGCCCAGGTAGGTTGATCTACAGGTTATGTCTAGCTGGACTATGTAACATGAACATGTAACTAATGTGGGAGGTGATTTGACATGCACTTTCTCGGATAGCTTCTCAAGGGTCTCTTGTCCACTGACACCGTTCAATATGTATTGGTTGTACTATGAGCCCAAATATAATTTACTAGTCTATCACGGAAAGCCCCAACCTTAAGAACAATTTTTCATTTGGCTTGCAAGCGTACGTTGGTGTGTTGTGGTTTGTTTAAGGTACAAAAGTAATCTAGTGTTATTTTTGGTTTGTTTAACCGGTGCAAAAAGTACTCTAGTGTTATTTATTCCTATAATATTGGAGTGGTTTGTGCGACGGACCTCACTGTTGAACGATTGTCATGTGAGTAGTCTTTGTACATTTAACTAACTAGTTGGATGGATTACGATTTTGTTCCTTTTGACTGCCCTAATATATATAGGAGGTGGAGATTTCATAAACGAGAGTATTTTTGGAGTCTCGACTCGAAGGAGAAGGTCAGAGAGTGAAAATTATAGCAAAGTATGGGAGTTGGAGTGTTGGAAAGTGAATTTGAACAAGAGATGTTCCAAGTTCTTGATTTGCCATTCATAAATCCTTTTCTCATCCGGCTTTAGATTATACACCATGATCATTTTTGAGCTTGAATGATAGCACATTTTGGGATTGCATTCATGGTGTCAGATCCTATTATCCTTCCTGTGTTTACTTATGGACAAGTTTGGTACTTAACCATTTATGTGCTTTTGTAGAAAGAGATGGACTAAAGTTTGCTCAAGGCTTTCAAGGTGGAGTTGTGAAATGCATGTGTCAAGGGAGAAGTGTATTTGGAAAGAAAAGACTAATTTGGAAAGAAGAGTATGAAGGCTATGGTCTGGAAATAGGATAAGAGGATTTCAGAACATTATAAATGGGATATGATTGATTGAAGCAAAGAGCATCAAATTTATACCCAAACGCACAAGTTAGTGGATTCTAATAGTTTTTCATCTACTAGTAATGGGGTTGGAGAGTAAACAATGTGCAAGTTGTGTTGAGCCCAAACAATCTCACTTTGGAATAGATTTTAAATTTTATATGATACAATGAATTTGTAATACTTGAAATCAATGTGTTTGGGGAAGAAATTATGATCAAGTTTGGTGTTTTGGTCACTTTTCAAGTCTCGAGTAGAATCAGATTAGAAAGAGATTAGATTAGAATATAATCAACCTATAAAAACCTTCAAGATTGTTGGTGGCTAGATCTTGTACCTTTGTGCAAATTTTTCAAAGTTTTCAAATAAAAAATAAAAAATATAGATGAGATATACATAGGTCTATAGAGCTCAAAAGTTAATATAACTTGGGAATTGATCCATATATAGTGATTGAATTTGGATTCAACCGTTAAACTTTACAAGAGCACAAACAACTATTGAATAAAATTTGGTTAATTCAAAGTTTATAGATAGTGAGATATGGTGGAAATACTATCATAAGCTCTATGGACCAATGGACCAAGAGTGTGTGTTGTAATGATAGGTTAGGTTTCACATTATTACTCAACCCAACATAAAGAAAACTAGTGTGCTCAAACTATTAGTGACAGTTCTACATGTAACCTCTTATCCACAAGTTCAATAGCTAGGCACACTATGTGTTACCAAAGACAAAAGCAAAGTACAAAGATAACATCTCAAAAATGTTCAGTTATAATATCATTAGCTAAATTAGCTAATGGTGTAAATTACTTTGGCAATATTTTATGAGATGTTATACATGATGGTCTAAGTCAAATGGATAGAGAATTCACCAAAATAATATTTTCACTAATAGGGTAGAGGCCAAAAATACATGGAAAACATTAAAATTAATTTTGGAGACCTAAAAACAATAATTAGATCTCAAAAAAATACAATCTTACTCTCCTTTCCATGGAAATAAATGCATTGCCTTTTACTTTCCAATAGTCTGTCTTATTTATATCTTTCCAACTGTACCATTTCCATTTTATTTTTAGCTTTTATTCAAATATTCCCAAAATATTCCCTTTAGTCAAACTTGTATGACCAACCAAATAGAATTGGGGTTGGGATGTCACCAATCCATATATCTAATCTAATGGTGAAGATCACTAGAAAGTGTTCTTGTCTACTACATAATAAAGTCGGACTGTTCTCTTGGAACATCAAAGTATTAAGGATTTCAATAATTTATTTTTCTATCTTTTGACTATTAGACTGTCATAACATTTGAGGCACTTGTGGCAAAGTTATTGTTCTTGTCAGCTGAAATCCATAAGACACAAAGGATAACACTCATACAAAATCCAAAACAATTTGTACATCAAAACACTTATGGCAACAAACTTCTAACTTTGGATCAAATTTTGTGCCAAAACTAAAAACCAAGTTTATTATATATTTATATATATATATATATATATATATATATATATACAGAGTATGGCTCATATTTTTTGGACACAATAAAATAGAATAACTTACATCTTCCTTCCCCAACCCTAAAAGCAAAGTTTCATCCCGTTTGTAGTTCTATATCATCCCAACAATGTCCCTCATAGCACTCTTGCAAAGGTTTTTTAATGTATATAGAGTATGGCTCATATTTTCTGGACACAATAAAAACAAAATAACATAAAGATTCCTTCTCCAACCCTAAAAGCCAAGTTTCATCTCGTTTGCAGTTTTATGTCATCCCAACAACGTTAGTAGTAGCACTTCTTGCAAATTTTTGGTTCTTGCTCACATAAATCCATGAGCCACAAAGAAATACACCCTGATTAAATCCAAAATACTTTGTTGGTCAAACTCATATAGGAACAAATATATGGTAATAATTCATATGCCATGAAGGATGACGAAAACTGGAAATAAGAAATAATTTATATTTATATAAACAAAGATAAAGGATTGGTACGTAGTTTTGGCACATTATTGTAGACTTGAGCCATTTTGTATAAAAGTGTTGCGTGATATCTTTCTAGAGTGTCCAACAAGTTATACATATTGTAAATTGAGAATATTAAAGTTAGAGGAAAACTAAAGATATTTAAACAAACATATTTGAACATATGTGAAAAGAAACAAGACCATGAAAAGATCTTGTGGTCTTGTTGGTGTCACAAGAGGAAAATAATGAATCTTTGATTAAATTGGAAAAATGGTAATATTTCTAGATTAAGTAAGAAGACAATTTATAGAGCACAATTCCTTTGTGAGAACACAAATACACTAGTTCATCCCTGTAAATAAATCTATTTTTTGAAATCATACATTTTTGAGAAAAAATAACTATCCATCTTAGATATTTTTCCTTTAAAAAAATATAGATATGAAAAGTAACATAATACAAACTATCCATGCATTTCCATTGATATGAATATATTGCAAGAGAGAAATATTCAAATACTACTATTCTATTCTTATCATAGACTTCTCTAAGTATGAGAAGTTAAAAACTATTTTCATAGTCTAAGATGCCTAAATGGCTATTCAGAACTAACCTTAATGTTAAAAATAACCTTAATAATTTATGAATAATTTAGAACAGTAATAGAGAAATTGCAAGGAGAAAATTATAACACATAACATCAAAGGAGAATGTTAACTATAATTTGCTATTTGACCAAAAATGTGTATCACTTCTAACTTCATGTCTTTATCATCTATGGATTCAATGTAATATCACATAACTTCTACAAATATTTTTAGTTTACTTGAAATATTAAACCAATCCTTAGGTTAAAAAATCATAAGAAAATCTCCACATACTACCTAAAACCACTATACTAATTGAATTTTCAAGTAGGATGCAAAATGATGTTTGGATAGCTCTTAAACTTTGGATCCATAATGAGTATATCATTTCTTGTCAATGTGAGATCATTGATCTATTCTAGGAGATCTAGGTTCCAAGTAGAAGGTTTGTTGGATGAAGATAATATCCTGAGATAATTGCATTAGCTATAAGAAGTTATTATTATTTTATATAATAATATTTTAATTGTGTGAGAAAAACTTAGGCAATTCTCTTTCCACATATCTTCCTTGAATCTTAGATTGATAGCAAGTCCATTGCAAATCATGTAATTTTGGAATTTTTGAATAGATCTAAAAATGTAAACCCTAAATGATTAACCAAATATGAAACATGGTATTTAAAAAAATACAATACTATCATCATATATTTTCCCTTTTTATGCACACCCTTATATATATGATGAGCATGATTAATTGAAATTACCATTGGATGATTGGATTGATGTTATATATAAAAACTAATTTTTTCATTTAGATGTCCATAGTTAAAAAATATAAAACACACCAATAAACTCAATTTTTTTTTGCACTTTGTTCCAAATGGTCCATTTTAAACAAATTTGCAATCTATATTTTTCAAGATAGCTAGCATTTTCATGAATGTATCATAATTTTTTTGAATCAATATCCATGTTTTGTTTCAATGCAAATTAAAAAATGTATTTAGAGTATTGGACTTAAATCCATTTTGGATTTTTCAATACCAAATTTAAAGCTTGAACAAAATGCAAAGGATAAATTTCACAATGAGAAAGATAAGAACATCTTGGTTGATTCGTATTGTCTAAAGACAACATAAATTTTACATCATAGATCAAATACCCAAAAGATGCAATTAAGAAAAATAATTTTATAATTTTAATATATTTTTTCTAGTTTTTTGGATGTAATTGGCCTTGCTTTTTTAGTTATTATGAAATTTGGGAGGTGCAAAAAAGCTTTAAACTCTTGTAAACTGTATCTTTTTAGTTAAATGGTTAATCAAATGTAACAAGTGACGAACTCTTAAAAATATTAAGCGAGAATTTGAAGAGGTTTATAAGTTTATAATAGATCAAAAGATGAGATTTACAAGTTTAATCATCATAAGAAAGAAGAACCAGAAACTGATTAGTTACCAAACTTATCACTTAAAATTACAAGGAGGAAAATAATTGAAATTCAAAAAATAAACAAGGAACTATATTTTGAATGGGAAAAATCACTAAATTTTTGCTGAAAATGGAAGGAAGGAAATAAAAGCATATTGTAAGCATTTAGATATAAAACTATGATCTAAAGAAGGTAGAAGAGATAAGTAAGCAAGACAAAATGAAGTTTAAATAGACATAAAAGAATATCAAGAGAATCAAAATAAATGTAAAATAAATTATTGAGAAACATATAGGTTAAAGAAAGCATATGTTGTGAAATTTGCAATAGCTAAGTTAATTTGCTATGACGCTTGGTGGCCAATTAGATCAATAGCTACTTATGGACCACTTAGTGGTGGAATCTATTCCATTAGGGTTTATATTTGCGCCATTGGAACTACCATTTACTCTATCTATACTATCGGATATACCATTAAGGATGGAATCCCTATCTATACTATCAGATATGTCATTAAGGATAGAATCCCTAAGGAGTCCTCAAGGAGTGGTATACCTTGAAGTGGGGCTTTAGAGTGATTCCTTCTCCTATTTTGAGCCTCTTGAGGTCTTGGCCACAATGGATATAGCTAGCAAGTGTAACATGGAACCTCTATGCTAGAATGAGTTTTAGCTCAATTTGTGAAATCAATTTCTTTTAATAGAAATAATAAAGATTCTTGACTTTTGAGTTCTAATTATAGATTACATGAAAGAAGTGAAAGTGAAATTTGACTGCAAAATTTTTGATTGTGAGAGTACACATTGGTAATAGATAGTTTGTCAATCCGATTGGTTGTGTGCAAAATTACTATCAAATTATCCAAACCAGATTGTGAAATGAAAAGATTTAAGGCAAAAGTGTTATCCAATATGCAAGCAAAATCGACCAAAACTCAAGGTTAGATTTGGAAATACTCATCTTCCCAAATTACCCACCTTCAAAATTTGTGATTTAGATTTTGAGGAAGTTAGAATAAAAATCAAGCCATCCATCAATAATGTGTGAAGGTTCCTAAATTACACACACTCCAAAATAGTGATATAGATTTTGAGTAGGTTAAATCAAAATTGGTTTGATTTTGATTTTGATACCCATCAATAATGTGTGAAGGAGTGTAATAACAGATGTAAGACGGTATTAAACTTATAACTTTGGTTCCTAAATAAAATCCTTAGCCAACTAGTCTACTCCTACTTGTAATCTTAGGGCAGGTTGTAATCATATCTATATAAATATACCCTTAGCTTAAAGAATAATTTTATCAAATCCCTAATGACTTTAGTAGGATACAAGTAGAGAGATATTTCTATTCTCAAGATGCCAAATGGTGGTGGAATTATTATGGCTAGACACTTGTGAGGCAGAGGTTTATTTTTTAGACTTCTTGTGGTTGAATATTTTCCATTCTTGAATTTTTGTTTATGCACCATGTTTGTTTGAGGTGCCTTGATATTTGAGATGTTGGTGCTCCATTGTACTCTCTATAACAAAGTTAGATAAATGACCACTAAAACTACTTAATTTTTTCTTTGATGGAGTAGGAAGTGATGACTTTTAGACTACAAATGTGTGTTTTGTGATAATAATTTACAAGTTGCAATTTCCGCTTGTTTAGTTGCCAAAGTTAAGGTATATGAGTTGCATCAACAGATTATATTTGGCTAGTGGAGTTACAATTTGTGTTATTGAGATGGTTGTACTTGGCTATTATAATTATGTGTGTGGGTACATTGTTATGATGGAGTCTTAGATATCCTAGATGGGGTTTTTTTTACAATATACAATAGATTCACTCTGAGTGGTACATGATATCTACCAATGTGTTAAGTACTAATAAAGGAAGATATTGATTCCAATTTTGAGTTTGACATGGAAGTTGACCTAATCAAGAGTTCATATTGTGCGACCACACCATTATCATGAGACATAGACAAGATTTATGGAGCTCCCAAAGTTCCATGTACTACTCTAATGTAATGAGTATTCTTGAGTTAAATAATTTCATCCAAGAATTTGATACTTAGTATGATCTAGAAATAGCATATGTAAGGTATTTACTTGCATGATGGTTGGTCAATTTCACTCAAGGAATGATCAAAGTACAATTTGTTCAATTTTAGTATGGAATATAATCAAAGGTTATGATGCAAGGTACGTGATGCTACTTTATAACAAGTAGCCTCACCAACTTTGGAGGTTATGTTTAGTTTGGCAAAGTGTATTGAGCTCAATATGGAGAGGAGAAAATAGTAACATCTAGACTTGGTAAGAAGACCTTTTAAGGCGTAAAAAATTTCACTGTACCATGTTGGTTTTCAAAGGCAAAGTAGAAAATTTTGTACTCATAGAGTGGGTAGAGAGCCTAGCGCATATAGAACACTACACTCATTCTTTAGTTAGCAATAATTATTGAGTGGTGGTCTTGCTTACTAGACTTGCGGTGGAGCTCACCACAAGACAGAATGTGTTTAGGGTAGTGGTCGTAACACATCTAGAGCACCATAATCAGTCTAGATACAATTTGACTATTGCTATAGATTTAATCAAACCTGTGATGAATGCTTTGACTAACATCTAAAGTTATGATATAGTAAGGTTGCTATAGTAGAAGGTTGAGGGACCATGGCTTATAAAGGACAAGGTGGTAGAGACAGCGAGAGAGGACTCACACTTGGTAGGAGTACAATATCTACTCTTGCTTTTGACAAAATTATTATTACTTTGATTGAGTAGCTCAAATGGAGATGTGTTAGTTTGGTTATAGCTTAGAAATTATCAACTTGAGGTGTTGAGGCTTCCACAGAATAAAATTTCATGATAAGGATCTTCTTGAATTTATGCATAAATTGGTACAAATAGATCCATCAGCTACAATGACTAGGAGTGCCAACTTGAACTTGAGCCTAGGAGAGCATCAATAGAGTTAGACCCACAAATAGTGGGACTTGGTGATTAGGTCAAACTGCCTAGTCTTTCACACTCTAAGGCACTCTAGACTTTATCCTTATCTCTTTAAAGTCCTAGAATAGGAATGTTATATGAGATGAAGAGCAAGATAGACTAGATTATTGGTAAGCCATCTATTTCTATTGGGATTTTTTCTAACAAGATATTTGAAGCAACTTCGTTTATTATGCATTCTCCTTTATTCTTAGCTACCAACATATTTATACTAGAAGTTGATTGAGCTCTAGTGTGTTTTGATTTGTTGCCCAACTTTGTAAGAGTAGGGATGGTTTGGTTATTGCTTCTAGTATTGACAAGATAAGTAGCACAATTGGATCAATTAAGGAGTATGAGATCCATTCAACTACAAATGGCTTGTTACAAACAAGAATTGTTAGGTTGGAGGAATTAACCTACTAGATGCATTTGAGCAAGCTATATTTATGCTTGAAGTTGTCTTATTAGACAACAAGAGTGGAATTTTTTAATTTGGTTGGATCTTTAGGCAAGGTCTAGAGACCATAGATAGAGTATTATTAGACTTAGTACTTAGCCCCTTATGTTGGAGAAGGCTTTAGTTCTTGGTCCAATGTTACAAAACATTGATATTGATAGGCATCCATTTTGGGTTCAAATATATTTGGAAGGTAGATTTTCCTTGTATAAATTTAGCCTAGTCATTTGATTGAGAGTTTTATGATAAGAGCCCATACTATTGCATAGTAGAATAATATGATATATAAGATGGTGAAATAATTTCATACCCTATGGGATTTTGATGTTGACTATTAGGAAGAAAATTTTCTACAAGCTAGGGTTGCAATAGAGTGAGGGACATGTATGTTACCTACATTTTCAATAGTGGTGGTCTTAACTCCCTATAATCAAGGACCATGATCAATATAAGCATTGAATGGTTGCATTACTTGGCCTGGTTAGTTTCTTGAGATAAATGCACATGTGGAATATAATTTGGTACTAAAGAAGATTGCTTGAATTTGGAGTATGAGTGGATTTGTTCCATCTTGAATATTACATTATGGAGTTTTGGTGAAGAGTTGTAGTATTATGAAAATAGGTTGGTATAACAAAGCTTAGAGTTGAGTCTTTGTATCACCAGTGGAATGGTCCAATATTATCCTCTATCTTCTATTAAGTTATCACCTTTAGATAAAGGGAGTATGTCTATTGGATTTGTTTGGTATGATCGTGAATGAACTAGTTATAGTACTATAGGCAAGCATACAAGTTCAGAGGTACTTGTATGTAGAGAGAGACGATAATGCTGGATAAGTCTCTCTTCATCATATGACAAATTTTGGCAAACCAATATCTTGATTTCATGATTAAAAAGCAATTAAGGGTTAAAAATATATATTACCATGAGATAATTCTTTTTTTAAGGAGTAAGATCTTGAAAGACATGACACCATTTATTTGGTGATTTTGGATGGCTATCTTAGGGATCTAAATATATTAGCCAAGGTCAATGTTTGTAGGATTCACATTTTGGTATGTTTTAGGAGATGCTACATATACTAAAAAATCTCCAAGTTCATCCAAGAGTTTTGCCAAAATATATTTTGGAGAACATCTCTTTGATGAGTGATTCTTGTACACAAGTGATAGGACAAAGCAAGTGTGGCCTTGGATTGGAGATCTAACATGTTTTTGTACATGGCTAGAGTTGGATCTTAGGCTGTAATACCCATTTGTGCATGTGTTTGGTATTATGATTTTTATCTTGGTATTACAAATACTTGAGAGATATTATTTATAAAGAGATAAAGGACTGTTCTATATTAGTCATGATTAGTTAAATTTAGTCATATTAAGACAGAGGGGACTTTACTTTAAAGGAAGTGGAAAAGATGAGTATCACTATTTTGGATTCTAATGTATTGACCTAGGTGTTTGGCTTTGAGGAAAGAGTTGAGAACTCTTGGGCCTGCAAGCTTTTTTGTTTTGGATTCTTCTATAGTCCAAGGATAGCCTATGTGAAGGAATCCTTGACTTAGTGGTTGGGTTAAGATAATATCACATGCTTAGTAGAATATGCTTGTGTGGATGGATATTCCTTTATACTTTTTGATTTTACTTGACTTTTAACCTAGTAACTTGAGTTACTCCAATAATTAGTAACTTTGGTGAATAACTATTTCAAAAGTATATAAACTAGGGGTGAGGAGGTACTTATCATCCTTTCATTTGCAACTATCTCTCTTTCATTGAGTTCTCTAGTGAGCAATGTCTTGAGTCTTGGAGTGTTAGCCTTGGAGGAGTATGATGGAATTAGGGTTCTTTGCCTTCTTAGTCCATGGTGTGTTACCATAATAGCTATTAGAGGTTCAACTTGAGTGAGAGACAGGCCGGCTCACATTTTTGGTTCCGTTGCCAGGACCTCTCTAGAAGGCAAGATAATGTTCCACGTACAATTCTATATTAGACAGAAGGAGTATATGGGAGCTCATTTAGAGAGAACTTTAGGGGAGGAAGGGTTGAACTTATGTTAGAAAAATTGGACCCATTTTTATACCCTTTAGTTCATTATGATCTCTTTGAGGTGTTTTTGTATATCTTATACACATGAGAGGATTTGGACAGATTGTGTGAGGTGGATTGTAGATTTTGGGGATTAAAGTGATTTTTGGCAAAATCTAAAGTTTGAGATTTGGATTTGAAATTTCTACATATGATAGCTTGATTTATCCTTCAGTTATCACACTAAAATTTATTGTGAGAGCTACAATGTGCATTGAGTTAGAATTTTTGAAAGTGGATAGGGTAAACTGTTCCCGCAATTGCATGCTCTCTGGAAAATTGTACAGAGTCTGCCATTTCTTCAATTTCAATGGATTGTTCTATAAATTTCTAAGGAAATTCAATGAATTATATCCTACCTTTTGACACAAAAATGAGAGAAAGATCATTCTTGCGCAGAGAGTTATGAGTTTTTTAAGTGAGGGGGTGGTTTTCAGACCAGATCTGAAATATGTGTGCTGAATAGAAAGGTGCCTAGGAAAAATGGCTCAATGAAAAGATCTGAAATTTTTCAGCGAGTGACTCCATGGAGTTGTGATAAAGTGTGAAAAATTTCAGAGGACTGTGACATACAAGTTGAGAGATTTGAGTGGCATTGTGAGGAAGGGTCAATTCTATAGAGTTTGGATCTCATGCATGAGGAGTGTGAGAGCAACAAAAAGCATGTTTGAGTGTTTAGACTCATCTTGGGAACATGGAGGGTCACCAAGAGTGTAAATTGAGGCTATGAAAGGTCCCCAACGGTTTGAGTAAAAGAGAATTTGAAGAGAATGTTGAGAGGATCCAAAAACCTACACCGCTTGGAGGAAAGAGTGAGTCTAAGTGCTTTCTATGTGGAGAGAAGGGATATAAGGCAAGTTCATGTCCATTGATCTTTGAGAGTAAAAGATTGAGGGAAAGGAGAAGATAACTTGACTTGGGTTTGCATGTTGGACCTTCTTCACCAAGATTAGGAGTGAGAAGATCTAAGACCAAAGAGTTGTGTGAGGTTTGTGGAGTTAAAGGACTTCCAAAAGGACATGAGTGTAGTGGATTAAAATCACTTTTGGAGACTTTGGTGAAGGATCTTGGAGAGAGTCTTATGTACAGCTACAGAAATACTACCACCTTCATTAGCTAGTTCTCAAGATTAATGATGGAGATAATCTTTCAACTTGTGGATAAACTATCCATGAGGGTTTGATTAATATGCACTTTAGGATTTGATGTTGCTATAGAAATCTTGGAGCAATCTAAAACTTTTGTGTTTCCTAGGGTGGATTACCCTCAAATGATATTAATCATGTATATACTCTACTAGTTGTAGAGTGAGAGAAAAGAAAAGAGAAAAAAGAAAATTTGAGAGAAAAGATAGTGAGCGGTTAAGATGGGGAAACTTCTAGTTTTCTTTGGCAAGGATGGAGAAGATATGGAGGCCTTTGTGAGAGACTTCAAGAGAGCTTGCATAAGAAAAAATGAGAGGAGGAAGAATGAGTGGGCCTTGTTATTACCAGATTTCTTTGAGGATGTAGCACTTACATGGTATGAGTCAAAAGAGAGAGAGGAGAGATATGCAAGAAGAGTATTGGGAGAGTTTGACTTTAGCACTCATTGAGAACTTTCTTCCAAATGAGAGTTATGAGAGATAGATGAGTAAGGTTAACTTTCTCAAGCAAGGAGATGGAGAGAAAGTGAGAGTCTATGTGGAAAGAGTGGAAAAGTTTGAGTCTAGATTTTGCATAGTGTTGAGGAAGGGTGGGGATGATGTAGAGACTACTATGATTGGCATAGGAGCCATGCTCACCAAGAATTTTGTGAGAAGAATTGAGACCACAAATTAGAAACAATGTGAGATATGAGAAACCTTCTTCCAAGGTTGAAGCTATCAAGATCGCAATTCGTATGGAGAAGAGTTTGGAAGAGGATGAGAGTGAATTGGTGGAGAAGGAGGTTGTGCATCCTCTTCAAGGTTACAAGTATGGTGTAAATTCTGATACTTTTGTGACAAGGGTTGCACCACAAGTAGTAGTTGCTCCAGTTCTTGTACCCCTACCAAAGGATCCACTTCAAACCATCACAGAACAACTTGTAGATCTCAAGATCAATGTGGTCTAACTATGGGAGAAGAGAGAGGTGGATCATAATGTTGGGAAGGTATCTAGGAGTTATGGAAGTTATCCATATAGAGGAGGCCAACCAACCAACAATTTCAATGAGAGAAATTTTTTTGGTTGTGCAGGAAGAGGTGTTATCCAAAGGAATTGCCCAAATTCCACTTATCATGGAGGAAGGGGTTATAAAGGAGCCAATAGAGAGAAAGACGGAGGTAGTGAAACCCAAGTGCCTCCTAATCCAAAAAAAGGTAAGGGGATAGCATCTATAGATGGGGTTAAGAGCAAGTATGAGAAGGAAGAGTGCTCAAAGTCCAAGGGTCTTAATTTTGATCTTTTGGCACAAGAGAAGAATAGAGCTCATTTTGCAAAGGATGTACACTCTTCTCAAGGATATACTCCTAGCCAAGATACTCATATGCCTACTAGGAGCACTTGCACAAGCACTTCAACACCATCAACAACAAAGACTCCAAGGAAGAAGTTTGGGATGGAGGACCTCTTGATCTCAAAGCAACAATGGAACTATAATGTCTTCGAGGATGTTGGTAGTCACAAGGCTAACATCATAGTGGGCCAATTGATTGCTTTGAATCCTACTTTGAGAAAGGATCTTAGAGGTGGTTTAGGGTAGTTGATTTCTACAAAGAGCAAGAGGAAGAAGAAAGTAAAAACTCCAATATCAATGGGAGTGGTAGATGCCAAGCCAGCACCATGGGAGGCTTGTGAATATGCCTCCAAGATTGATGTGAGAGTGAGTGGTCACAACATCAAGGATGCATTGGTTAATGGAGGATCAATAGTGAATGCCATGTCAGAAAGGTTAATGAAGAAGTTGGGTATGATACCCTAAAGACCTTTGACATTTGTGGTGAGCATGTCAAACAAGCAACAAGTTCTACTTGTAGGGGTGATGGATAAGGTAGTAGTTTTAGTAATGGGAGTTCAAAATCTCATGACTTTCCAAGTCTTGAAGGATTCAAGCTAGGACTTACTTCTTGGGAGGCCATGGTTGAGAGCAGCACGTACAATTGATACAATTGATAGATAACACAAAGGGTACTTGAGGATTGGGCCATCAAACCATAGAGTTATAGTTCATATGACTAACACCACCAACACTTCACATTCAAATATACCATCTTCTGATTATTGGGAATCAAGTTTTAAAGAAGGAGCTTCAAGTGTGGACACAAGCATGGAAGATGAGACTTCCATGGAGGAGGATGAATTTGAGTCTGATTCAGATGTTTATCCCTTGTGTGCTGTGGATTTTGCACCTAAGCCAGAGGTTTTGAAGGACCCAGATAAATCACCATTGACACTTGAAGAGATAGAAAGAAGGTTATCTTCCCTCATGTATGGTCCAAACGTTACCAAGGAGGAGAAAGTGAGATTTGAGGAGATTTTCAGCAAGTTCATCCATGTGTTTGATTTCAATTACAAGGATCTAAAGGAAGTCATCTTGGAGAACCACAAGATTGAGGTGGAGTCACATGCAAGACCAGTCCGCCAAAAGCAACATTGCATTAGACCACCAATATCTTTGGTTGTGAAGGAGGAGATTGATAAGCTCAAGGAGGCCGGATTTATCTTTGAGGTGGAGAATTTGGAATGAGTATCTCCCATTGTGATTGTGAAGAAGAAGAATGGCAAGCTTTGGGTATATGTGGATTACAAGAAGTTCAATGTTGTTACTAGGAAGGGCTATTAGTCTTTTCCATTCATTGATGAGATCTTGGAGGAGGTTGCAGGTCATGAGAGGTACAGTCTTGGAGATGGTTATAATAGATATAACCAAATCAAGATTGCAATAGAGCATCAACAACTCACCATATTTATCACACCTTTGGGAACTTACGCTTTCAAGGTCATGCCTTTTGGGCTTTGCAATGCTCTAGCCACATCCCAACGGTTCATGAACAATATATTTGAACCTTTCATTGGGAAATTTTTGAAAGACTTCATTGATGACTTTTGTGTCTATGGGAGCAAGGAAGAACACTTTGAGCACCTAATCAAGATCTTGCAATGCTTGGATGAGGAAAATGCATCACTCAACCTAGAGAAGTGCATTTTTGGATGTGAAGAAGGTCTACTTTTGGGGCACATCATCTCCAAAGATGGAATAGCAGTAGATCCTAAGAAGGTGAGGAAAATCTCAAACCTTCCATTCCTTTCAAGCTTGACAAAATTATGCCAATTCTTGGGGATGCTTGGGTTCTATAGGAGGTTCATCTTCTCATTTCTAACAAGGCTTATGCATTGACCATCTACATGAAGACGGGTGTAGATTACATGGTGATTTTGGAAGACAAGGGGGCTCTCAAAGCTTTTGAGGAGCTCAAGCAATCCCTTGTTGTAGCTCCAATTCTTGCTAAACATGATTGGATTAAGCCTTTCATCCTCTACACTGATGCTTCTAATGTAGCTATAGGGTACACTCTTAGTCAATTAGACCAAGATGGGCATGATCATCCAATAGCTTATGCTAGTAGGCAGATGGTTTCAGCAGAAAAGAACTACTCTATCACGGAGAGAGAAGGGTTGGCAGTGATCTTTGGTCGCAAGAAGTTTAGACACTACTTGATTGGAGGGAAAGCCACCATTGTCACGGATCACAAGGCTTTGAAGTACATCTTCAACAAGCCTAATGTTGAAGGGAGACTAGCAAGGTGGATGATACTCTTGTCTGAGTATGACTACACCATTGAAGATAGGCCAAGAAAGAAACATGCAAATGCTGATTTGTTATCTAGAGCCTATGATCATGATGGAGATGAGCGTGTGGATGATTCCTTCCCGGATGAGGAGCTCATGAAAATCCTAGTCACTCAAGAGGTTCCAATGGAGAATAAGGAGATTGTGGATTTTGTGACAAGAGGTAACTATCCAAAAGGGATGCATGCTAGGGAGAGGAAGGCCCTTGCAGCAAGATCTAGATTTTACCCAATGGTGGAGGATATTCTTTTTCACCAAGGAGCATATGGTCTACTTTGAAGAGCAATGAGTAAGGAAGAGTCTATCCTACTTATAAAGGAGTTTCATGAAGGTTTAGTGTGTGGTGGACACTTTGCAAGAAAGGTGACTACTTTCAAGATTCTAGATGCAAGTTACCATTGGAGAGGGATTTTAAAGAATTTTTTTGATTATTGCAAAACTTGTCATGTTTGTCAAGTTTTTGCTAGAAATTCTACATCCACTCCACCACTTAGAGCAATTCCATTGGTAGGATCTTTTGAGAAGTGTGTGATTGATTTTGTAGGTCCTCTCAATAGAACCTCGAGGAAAAATCAGTACATTGTGGTAGTTACTAATTACCTTACCAAGTGGGTTGGGGCTAGACCATTGAGGGACAAGAATGAAGATGAAGTTGGTAGACTTCCTTATGAACGCATTATCACTAGATTTGGATGCCCTTTGGAGTTGGTTTTTGATAGAAGAAGAGAGTTTATAGGAAGTATTACTATAGCCATGCTATGACATTTCTCTACCACACATAGATTAACTCCATCCTATAAGCCAAATTCCAATGGCTTGGCAAGGAGAACCAATCAGAACTTGTGCATGATGTTGGCCAAAGATGTAGAAATGGAGGGGGCTAAACATCATTGGGACAAGAGGATTCATGCAGTTTTGTGGGAGTATAGGACAACCATGAAGACTTCCACTAGATATTCTCCATTTCAATTGGTATATGGTATTGAGTCTACCCTACCTATTCACTTTGATCTTCCTACCTTCCAAAGCATTTGTAAGAGATTGAAGAAAGCACAAGGAGGTGATGCATAAAAGTCAAGGAAGGATAAACTCATGGAATTGGAAGAGGCAAGAGCAGTTGCTATGGTTTGAGTGGAGCAAGCTCAAAGGAAACAAAAGGAGAGCTATGACAAGAGGTAAGGTAAGAAGAAGGTGGAACCTTTCAAAGAAGGTGATTGGGTAATGTTGTTTGATTCCATTCGATTCAAGAGAGTGCAAAAGAAGGTTTGCTTAAGTACTTTGGATCTTTCACAGTGGAGAAGGTGTGGGGCAATTACACCTATAATCTCAAGGAGTTGGGAGGAAGACACTTTGATAGGATCAACCATGATAAGTTGAAGATATATCATAGAAGGTAGAGAGACCTTCACTTTGAAGACAAAGTGAAAACTTAGTCCGGGGCTAAATGTAACACCCATTTGTGCATGTATGTAGTATTTGTGATATTTAGTTTAGTATTACTAGTACTTGAGAGATATTATTTATTTAGAGATAAAGGACAGTTCTACATTAGTCATGATTAGCTAAAGTTAGTCATAGCTAAGATAGAGGAAACCTTATTTTAGAAGAAGTAGAAAAGATGAGTACCACTATTTTGGATTCTAATGTATTGACTTGGTATTATTCTTAGGTGTTTGGCTTTGAGGAAAGAGTTGAGAACTCTAGGGCCTGCAAGCCTTTTTGTTTTGGATTCTTCTATAGTCCAAGGATAGCCCATGTGAAGGAATCCTTGACTTAGTGGTTGGGTCTAGATAAGATCACATGCTTAGTGGAATATGCCCATGTGGATGGATATTCATTTATACTTTTAGACTTTACTTGACTTTTAGCCTAGTAACTTGAGTTACTCCAATAATTAGTAACTTTGGTATGCAACTATTTCACAAGTATATAAACAAGGGGTGAGGAGGTACTCATCATCCTTTCATTTGCAACTATCTCTCTTTCATTGAGTTCTCTAGTGAGCAATGTCTTGAGTCTTGGAGTGTTAGCCTTGGAGGAGTATAATGGAGTTAGGTATCTTTGTCTTCTTAGTCCATGGTGTGTTACAATAATAGCCATCAGAGTTTCATCTTGAGTGAGAGATAGGATAGCTCATAGGGCCTATTATCTATGTCTTTAGTGGGAAAATCTCTTCCTTAGATAGGTATTAAAATATGCTTATGATGGTATTCAACAATCAACACACCTTACTATTCATAGTATTTGGATGTTGGATGCCAATCCCAAATGGTGAGAGTGGTTGATTTGTCAATTATGGTAGTGGTTAACATAGTAGGATAACCTAAAGTAGCTTTATCTACGCTCATGAGTTTTCTAACTTCTCATGATTATTGAGAAAGAGTTCTTTAATTCATTTATGACTCATAGTTACAATAGTTGGTTGAGCCCAAAACAAATGAGAGAGAGCATGTAGTGCGCTGATTGGCATCTTCTCTATTGGTATCACAAAATTTTCAATGGTATCAAAGGCATCCAAATCAAAGTGGTCTACTTTGGGAACATCCAAGTGAACATGGTCTACTTGGGATCCAACTAGAGGATATGTGCAACTTGTAGCTAGGAGAGACAAAATGTTTGGAGATTCTTGAGGAGCTACATGAGTTGTTTACCTTTATTGTGAAGAACTATAGTACTTTGATAGAACTTGGTATCCAAATTGTGTTGACTAGTGAGATACCAATCTTTTGATATCTCTTGGATATAATGATATGGAGAGTGATTTGATTCACAACAAGGCTTGAAACTTATTTGAGATTAGTTTGGAAGAGATCTTAGATGGAGAGAGTTTTTTTACCATAGTAACACCATGCAATAAATCAATAAATATTTCAAATATATTGATAATAATTATGTGTAGATTATTGTCCTATCAGCCAATAGCTAAGGCTCATCTATAACATCCATTGCAATGTTGCGCTTTGTATTGCAAGTAGTTGAAATGTAATGTATATTAGGGTAGCAAAAGCTTAGTATAACTAAAAGGAAGTTAGATTAAGCATATATCTAGGAATCTAAGAATAATCTACAAGTATCTAAGCAGCTTCTAAAAACTTCCAAAGGATTGATGTAAAATACCAAGAGAGAAATAGGAGAATAGACTATCAAAGTTGAAGATCATATTAGAACTCTCAAGTGAAGGAAACTCCAAATGTTTAGCATGAACTTGAGTTTTGATATTTATAATGAAATAATATAAAGCTCCAAAGAAGCTTCCTTCTTGAAATCACCTTCTTGGAGTCCAAGCTAAGCTAGCTAAGAAGTTTCCAAGGAAGCTTTCTTCTAGAAGTCTTCTAGAAGCCAATTTAGCCTACACTCTAAGCTAGCTTTTAACTAGTGGAAATGTTATGGCCATTTGAGAATTTTGGAGATGAGAAAGAGGTTCTTATAAGGTATCATGAAGCAGATATCCCTTCCAAAGGACCCTATACTCAATTTTTCTATGGTGCCTATGTTGGATATCTCTTTGAGTAAGAATATGATTGACATTACATTCTTCATGATTTTTAATAGGTTATTAGAAGAAGAGGAGGTTTGGTACAAGTAAGACAAAAACATGGGTTATAAAAAAAGGTTTTAATTTCATAACATACAAGACAATATGGATCTACATATGACTAAGAAGTGAAAGTTTAAGTTCAACAAGAGAAATGATTTGAGTGATATCAAATGGACCTATCCAAGTTGGAGTAAGTTTATAAAATTGGATGTCAAGTGGGAGAAGGAGGTTTTGTAATACCAAGAGCTAGCCATATGATCTAGATGTGAAATTTGGGTTGGTAACATCAGGAATGATGTTATACATGATGGTAAAAATAGATTAGATAGAAGTATCACCAAAAGGGTACTTCTACTAATAGTGCAGAAATTGAAATAAACTTGAAAACCTTAGAACCAATAGCTAGACATATGATTTAAAGGTGAGAATTGGTTTGGTAACATCTGGAAGGATGTTTCACATCATGGACTGAATAGATTAGAAAGAGATATCACCAAAAGGGGACTTCTACTAATAGAGTAAGAATCAAAATATGCCTGAGATCTTTGAAGGTAATTTTGGAGGCCTAAACGGATGAATTAGGCCTCGAAAATGTGGAAGTGCCCTCTCTCCTTTTGATAGGAAAAATTCTGGCCATTCCTCCTCCTTGCTTTGTCTTGTCAAGATTTTTCCAATGGTAACTCACCCATGTGATTTTGAGATTCCTATAGGAAGATTCCCTAAAAGATTCCCTCCAATCAAAGCTTGTTTGACCAACCAGATAGGACCAAGACCAACATGTCATCCATCCAAGTAGGTAATCCAAGGGTAGAGCTTGCTGACATGTCACCTATCAATATGCCTAATCCTAGGGTGGAGCTTCCTTGGAGGAGATCCTCTTTGTCTATATAATAAAGAGAAGGTGCTCCTTTGGGACATCGGAAGTTGAGTGCAAAATCATGTGTTTCTCATGGTGTGTTTCTTTTCAAGTTTCATATCCTCAGAGCATTACAATGGTATCAGAGCAAGTGTTGTCATCCAAGGGAGCGGATCACCCCTCTTGGAAGAACATGGGCTACTAAGACTGAGTAATTTTGAAGAGAGATAGCTTGGTGTAATTGGTAGATTAGGAGTGCTAGAGGGAGGATGGAATGGAGGCTCCAAGAGGACAATACCCAACACCTTGCTTTCCATGCTTGAATCCACTCCATATGAAGATTATGTACATTTAGCATCCACAAATGAGAGTGTATCTAGTTTTTCACTTCGGAGTAGAGTTCATAGATATAGTGATGAATTTGTCAAACCAAGTGATTCTGCCTATAGTGATTTACAATAAAGAGTGGGATTTGACCATCTACATTTTTTTGTGATGGGTTTTAATGTCCCAAATCCTGTCCCTTTTAACACTCAAGTAGAAATTTGTTATGTAGTGAGACCAAAAGTGATGTTTAGAGATTTCATGGTCAAGAATTTTGGTGAGGAATATTATCAACAAGTGGTAGCTTTAGAGGTCCTAATGGTAGTTCCAATAGTTTGTGCACCCTCTAGAGTGATCATATTAACTCTCTATTGAGGTAGACAACACATTGAGTATTATAGGAACCATGGATCCGTAGTTGTAGGAGTTGGTGCAAGGAATGCAGGGGATGTTAAACAAATTTTGATAGATTAAGATGCCCATGGAAGTATTACAAGGTGAAGTGCATACCCCCATAAATGATCAAGCAATGCAAGAAGAAGAGCCGTCTCAAAACCTAGTACCCGCAATTGAAGTACTTGGAGAGGCACCCGTGCCTTCAAATGTGGTCAATGATGAAGCCACATTGCTACTCCGGATAAAGAAGACATGCAACATTGAGCCTTACAAGGAGCAGCATATGATAGGAGTAGTGGAGAACAGGATCTCACGAATGAATTGATATTTCTGATTGTTCTCAACAGAGGTCACCGAGCATGTTGCATACGTATTTGCATGTGGGTACTTGATCGATAAAGCCTTCACATGTTATGGGGCTTGGGAACAATCCATGTTGGCAAAGAGAAGAGAGGTCACGTGGACAGCAATGCAAGAAGGATTGCTGAAGAATTTCCAATTGGTGGATTCCATGCAGATGGTACGGATCCGACTATGGGGATTGAAATAGAAAAACAGCATACAAGAGTATGTGGAAGCATTTCTGGATCTACAAGTCGTAATAACCAACATGAGTCTAGCAGAGGGTCTTGAAAATTGAAGGAGCGGATTTGTCAAGAAGTCATGGTTCAAAATCCTTGGATGGTATTTGAAGTCATTGCTTGTGCGCATAGAATAGCATGGGCATTGGGTGGAGGTGAAAGAGTAGTTCCACCTCAAAATTATTGGGCAGAAATGCCACACATGGGTGGACCATTACCAATGGAATTGAGCAACCTTCAATTTTGAGACTGAGGAGCACAACTGCTTCAAGGAGAGCGGGGACAAGTAGAAGAATGGAGAGATGGAGTCCCACGAGGAGAAGGAACTCAAGGAGAACAACATTTTAGTTACAATTGTGGTTGTATTGGGCACATATCTACCAACTATCATGCTCTTCTCCCTAGAGGTCCTTGGCCTGCATACATGCAATCTTTGAACAACATGGAGAGATGCACTGAAGAGGAGGAGGTAGAAATCACTTTGGAAAATGAGGATTGCCATTAAATGTACCTCGTGGCCTTATTGGCTCAATAAGGAAGCAAAAAAGCAAGGGAAGGAAGAAGATGAGAGTGCAAAGATCCCAAAAGGCAACCTCACAATTGATTGTTGTGAATGGAGTCCTAAAAGGCAATCAAGTGAGAGTATTAATAGATCTAGAGCAACAAAGAATTTCTTGTCTTGCTCTATAGCAATAAGATTGGGAATCCTCTTTGTCTATATAATAAGAGAAGGTGCTCCTTTGGGGCATCAAATATTAAGTGCAAAATTGTGTGTTTCTCATGGTGTGTTTCTTCTCAAGTCTCATATCCTTGGAGCATTACAGGTTTTTAGAGGAGAGCATGACCCTATCACTTACTTGAAAAGTAAAATCATGACAATTTTTATCAACACATTAAATTTGCTAATTTTGTAAACAAGAAGATAAGACTTAACTTTGAGTCATGATCTAAATAACATGGACAAGAAGGTGAAAGCATGACATGTATTCTTTTTCCTCAAAGATTTCAAGCTCCTAGATGCTTCTGTTAGGCCAACATCTAGAACCTAAGATGGTAGTGGAGCACAAAGAGAATTTGGAACAAGTGGATCTTGTCCATATTTAAGAAGAAAGGAAGAGAATCTAGTGCTTTCTTGCTAAGAATTGTTATAGGTAAATTTGGCAACTACAAGACAAGTATCCCAATTGATGTGACAAATGTCAAAGAAGGTATAAAGCATCTCTTCTAAAGTGAAATTGGCTTATTTGGTTTGCCTATCAATTTGATGATGATTAGGTTATAGACAAGGTAAGCTTAGTGCCAAGTAGCTTGAAGAGCACTCAATAAAATTTACCAATAAATTGAGGATCAGGATCAAAGATGAGAATCCAAGGCATCCCATGGTGTTTGAAGACAATGTCAAAGTAGACTTGGACCAACATTAGAGCATCCTTTGTATCCAAGGTATGTACTAATGACTCTACTTGTTGAGCTTATCAACAAACACTGGAATTGCTATATGGCTTTGGTTTGTCTTTGGTAAGGTTGTGATGAGATCTAAGCTCACATGTTCCCATTGAGAAGATGGGAAAGGGAGTGGATGGAGTAGTCTGCATGGTTTTTGGTTGTTGGCTTTGGTGCATTGGCAACTCTCACAAGATTAGAAAAAATCTTGAACCTTTTGTGCCATGTTTGGCTCCCATCATTGGCATTATAGGGTACTCAAACTCTTGTCCACTCCCATATGACCAACAATTAGTAAGTCATATGCCCTTTGAAGTTGCATAAATTATAGATCTCCCATAGTTGGAATATAAATTTAGTTCATGGAAAATAGAAGCCCGTCTTTGTTTCAAAAGGTGTTGTATTCCTTTTCATGTATCGTGAGATGACTTTGCACAAGTTGAAGGAAGGGATCATGTTTTAAAATAATCTTGAACTCTATATGTACCTTTGAATTTATTAATATCATGATGATTGCTACTATTATCAAAGATTCAAGAAGAATCTTCAAGTTAGGTCTTTGTAGTAAGGCACCAAGAATGGTATGGAATTTTCCAAGTTTATACTCAAGCTTGATATCAAAAAATTATATTTTTCCTCTCATCACTGATGTTAACTTTTCATGTGCTACGAATGTAAGGTCCATGGTTTGTAATTGGTTTGCATGATCATTGGTTTTTCCAAGAGGTAATATCTCCATACCTTTGTGATATATAATATTGCTAGTTGTTCTTGATCTCAAATAAAATAATTTCTTTCTATTATGTTTAGTTGGCAAGTTAAAAAGATAATGAGATGTAATCTATTTGGAAATTCTTATTCTTATTGCAACACAAATCCAATGGCAAAGATAGAAGCATCAAAATCAACCATGCAATGTAGTTGGAGATCACATGGTTGGAGGATGGGTCATGAAGACACCTTACGCTTCAATTTCTTGAATGCTTCTTTGTGTTTGGTGCTCCACTCAAAGTCCACTATCTTTTCAAGATATCAATGAATGGTACGGCTACATGAGTAAAGTAGTGGATGAACTATTAAAAAACTTACCAATCCATTAAATCCTTGAAATTTGATGACATCTTTGGAGGTCAACTAATCAGTAATGGCTTTGATTTTCTCCTCTTGCACCTTGATCTTCTTAGCTAAAACCTTTTAGTCCAAAAAAGTAACTTTCTTTTGCCAAGAGGCACACTATAACTTCTTTCAATGTAACTCCTATTATTATAGTAATCTCAAGACCTCACATATGTGGTTTTTGTCTTCTACTTCCATCTTATTGGAAATCTAAATGTCTTCCAAGAACACTATCCTTCTTTGTACAAAAAGTATTGGTGCTTCTCAAGGAGATATATATTTTTAAATGAAATCCTTCTCAAACAACTTAACTACTGTTGTCTGAAGCTCATTTAACTTCTTTCATTAAACTACTACTTTGAAATAGTTTGATCTTGAAATGCATACCTCAAGCAAAGTGCACCCCTTAAAAAAGATCATCCAAAATCACTTGTAAACTCTTGAAATATCTAACCAACCATCACTTGTTGAAGCTTCTTATCATTATCAAATTCTCCTTGCATAATGGGAATATCTTACTCCAAAGCTTGTTCTACAACCTTTATACTATCAAACTTTCCATATTGAGATGAACTACTCTTAGGTATTTTCCTCAAAGGTGCCAGACAACTAAATCAATGAGTCTTACCTTGGTGTTGTACTTGAATATATATTGTGTCCAATAAAATTGAACCTTATGACATTCAAGCCAAAGGAGCCTAGATTGACATTGTAGTGTAAGGAAACTACTACAAACCTCATACAATCAAAATATTTATTCCTAATTTTAAATGTAATAAGATGTGAGGTAAGGAATTGAAAACCTTCTTTACCATCCACTAACATCAATTGATTACAAAATATTGATTTTATAAGGATATGTAATTCTATTGTTATTGCATGTACATACATTTCTCAAGATTTCCACAATCAACCAAAGTCCTACAACAATAATTAAATATCATACATTCCAAGTATACCAAATACCTTGCATTGGTCGATCCTTCAATCTAGTTAGAGTAAATCAGGTTCCCAATAAGTGGCTTGATACTACTGGGATTTTTTTTTCTTTGATCCTCACCCTATAAGAATTCCATTTGTGCAATGGGCCAAGGTCATCTATTCCTAATTGAATATTTGGCAATGTGATGTCTAATTTGGTGATAATAGAAGCAACAACCACCATTTAATCATAATCTTTCTTTATTTTTAATGTAAAGTGGTCTCTATTAGATGGCATCAATCTAGATTGATGACAACTCCTCCATACATGTGTGATGTGTTTGCAAGTTCTATGACGGTTGAGGTGAGAATCGAGTTGTGGAAATTAAGGAATCAAAGTGCTCAACCAATTCCATGGTTTCTTCTAAGTGTTTGGTTTCATGCATGGTTTCTTTTAAGTGTTTGGTTTTATGCATGGTTACTTCTAATTTGGTATGTGATTTCAAAAATCTCACAAACCAATCTAGAGCTTTACCATCCAATATCTCCAGAATCTATATAATTGTATTTTGGAATTAGTGATGTAGCTCTTCATAGAACTAATCTACTTCAATTTTTCCAATCTATCTTATGCAACTTGTGCAACATTCATCACTTGGAATTGCTCAAATTTTACCCTTTTGAATTCTTTCCATATCAAAATTGAAGCAATAAATTGCCATTGAGCTTGCTTTACTTGGAATTGCTACCATAGAGCCAAGAGAATCTATCTCTATTCATCTAAAAGATATGTAATTTCAAAATGATTAACAATCAAACAAATAGTGCTCCATTGCATTAGATAGATTCCAACCTTCAAATTACTTTGGCTTTGGAAATCAATCTTGATCTTCTACTTCTCAAAATGCTACTTTCTCTATGAGCTTTTCAATTTTCTATCATAACCTCTCTCTTCCAACAATCAAGTAAGGTGCTCAATATATTATTGCATAGTAATGATATATTAAGCATCACTACCATGACTACTACTCTACTTGATGTAATTATCTAAGATAATGCAGAAATACAACATGTCAATCAATCCCTATAAGTTACAATCAAAAGGATCAATGGTTCATTGGACAAGGTGATTACATTGAACTGAATTTATGAAAAATGTGAAATGATGAACTATATGAAATGATGCTTTGATAGTATATGGACACAAAAATTTGAACAGTTTGGGAGAAATGGATTTCATGGTCCATAGATTTCATCCATTTATTTCTTACTTTGATACTAATGTAAAAGACCAACAAGAAAAGTAGGAGAGTAGAAGATCAATGAGAGAAATAGGATAATGGAAGATCAGAGTGGATGATGACATTTAAACTCTCAAGTGAGTGAAACTACAATGCCTAACATGAGCTTGGGCTTTGGTTTTTATAGCAAAGCAAAACAAGATTCTTGAGAAGCTTCCTTCTCAAAGCTATTGTAACAATATGGATTTTATCAACGAGTTAGTCCAAACTAACAAAATAGAAAAAAGTCCAAATTAGCAAAGAATTATAAGAATATTCTAGAAGCATCTATGAAGCTACTTAGTACCTTCCAAGTATTGGGTAATGTGCATGCCAATGGTGAATTTTAGGAAGAAGTTGCTTAGGAAGCTTCCTAGCTTGCACACCAAGTAAATGGCTTCTAGAAGGAAGCTTCCCAACTAGCTAAGCTTGCACACCAAGTAAACTACTTCTAGAAGGAAGTTTCTTCAGAAGCTTCTTAGTTAACTTGCCTTGCACTCTAAGAAAATAGCTTTTAGTAAGCTTCTAAAGAGCTTTGGATGATCCCCTGTCAATACCAAAGCCCAAGCTCATGCAAAGTATTTGGAGTTCTCTCATTTGAGATTCCTAATGTGATCTTTCACTTTGATCTTCCATTCTCCTATTTTTCTCCTCAATCTTCTTACAACCATCTTCTTGGAGTGTGTAAAACACCGAGACCAAGGAGAGAAATAGGAGAATGGAAACTCACATTGGGACACTTGAATGTGCAAAAACTTCAATTGCCTAGCATGAGCTTTGGCTTTGGTATTTATAGGTAGCATACAAGGGCCTTGAGAAGCTTCTCAAGAAGCTTCCTTGAGCCGCTTTCTTAAAGTGAAAGCCAAGTTAACCAAGAAGCTTCTCAAAAAGCTTCCTTCTAGAAGTAGTCTACTTGGTATGCAAGCTAAGCTAGTTGGAAGCTTCTAGAAGCTACCTGCTTAGGATGCAAGTTAAGCTAGTTGGGAAACTTCCCAAGAAACTTCTCTAGAATATTCTAGGCTAATTTGGCTTATTCTCTACTTTGATAGCTTTACTAACTATGTTGTTAAACTCCATATTGTTATATATTCCCCCACCCCTAGTTGATGACGTTCTCATTGCCATTGAAGCTTCAAACTCCTAAATGACCATATGTGCATTTTGGAGGTGAGAAAGAGGTTCCTATGTGGCATCATGAAGAGGATACACTTTCTAAAGGACCTTGTACTCCGTATGTTATTGACGTCCATATTGAATGTGGCAACGTGCAAGGATACAATCAACATTGTACTCCTCATGATCATTGATAGGGATGAGAGGAGGAGGATGTTGGACATGATAGTAAAAGGAAGATGGGTTAAGAACAAAGGGTTTTAACTTGGAAATGTGAAAGACAAGGTGGATGCACATATGATAAGGTAAGGCAAGTTGATAAGCAACATGAGAGATGATTTGGATGACATCAAAAGGTCCTATCCAATTAGGAGTTAGTTTAAAAACTTGAGTATTTAGTAGGATAGTTAGGTTACTAGAGGATAGCATGACTTTATCATTGACTTCAAAGGTGAGATCATGACAATGGTGGTCCGCATATTATTTTTGACAATTTTGAGCAACAAGGAGATGAGATTTGGCTTGTTGGATAGATAGGGATATGGTGGTCAAGAAGGTTGAAGTATGAGGGATCTAAGATGGAAGAGGAGCAAGAAGAGAATCTAGAACAAGCGGATCTTGGCCAAAATTAAGAAAGAAAAGAGAAAATCTGGTACTTGCATGTTTGGAATTATTGTAGGCAAATTTTGCAACTGCAAGACATTTATCCCAATTAGTATGGTGGACATTGACAAAGGCATGCAACATATCCTCTAAGGTACAATTCTCATGTTTGGTTTTTTCATCAATTTGAGGATGATAGGCCGTGGACAAAGCAAGCTTGGTGCCAAGTATCTGGAAGAATGCTTGCCAAAACTTCTTGATGAATCAAGGATCATGGTCAGAGATGAGTATACATGGCATCCCATGATGCTTGAAGACATTGTCAAAGTAGATTTGTGCTAAGGTTAGAGAATCCATGGTATCAAAAGTTAGTGCCAAGTGGATTTGCTTACCAAGCTTATCCACAAACACCATGATTGTTGTGTGTCATTGTCTTGGTCAAGGATGTGATGAGATCCAAGCTCATGTATTACCATCAAGCAGATGGAATAGGAATTGGTTGAAGGAGTCCACTCGGATTTTGGTTGTTGGCCTTGTTACATTAGTAGCTCTCACACATTTCATGTTGGACAAACTCTCAAAAATTTTGTGTCATGTTGAGCCACTACCATCAGCATTAGAGGGTACCCAAAGTCTTGTCCACACCCATGTGACCAACAACTGGTAAATCATGGGCTTCTTGAAGGCGCACAAGTTGGAGATCACCTTAAGTTGGAATATAGATCCAATCCTCATGGAATAGAAGGCATTCCTTGAAGGAGAAGGTGTTGTATTCCTTGTCGCATGCTATAAGACGACCATGTACCATTTGGAAGAAGAGATCTTGTTGTAGAGTTGATCACAACTCATGTCACCTTGAGGTTAATTGACAATGTCATAATTGCTGCCGTGATGAGAGGAAGAGACTTCAAATCAGGTCATCATGATAGAGCATCAGGGATGACATGAAACCAACTTGGTTTGTACTCAAGTTTGATGTCAAACAATTGGAGTTGTTCCTCCCATTGATTATGTTGACTGTTCATGTGTTCCAAGTGTAAGGTCTACAACAATGGTTTGTGATCAGTTTGCATGATCACTTGTTTCCCCAAGAGATAATGCCTCCATACCTTAGTGGCATATACCATTGCAAGTTGTTCTTTATCCCAAGTAGAGTAATTTCTTTCACCCATATTTAGTTGGGAAGACACAAAGGCAATGGGATGTAGTCCATATGGGAATTCATGTTGCAATAGGGCTTCAATTGCAAAGTTAGAAGCATCAAAATCAACCATATAGGGTAGTTGAGGATCATATGGTTGAAGAATGGGCTTTGAAGACACCATATGTTTCAACTTCTAGAATTCTTCTTTGTGCTTGGTGGTCCATTGGAAGCTCAAGTTCTTCCCCAAGAGATTGGTCAATGGTGTAGCAACATGAGCATAATAATGGATGAACCAATATTAAAAACTGGCCAATCCATTAAATGCATGTACTTCTGTAGCATCCTTTGGAATAGGGCAATCAGTAATGGCCTTGATTTTCTCCCCTTCTATCTTTGTTCCCTCTTATGAGATCTTGTGACCCAAGAAGGTAACTTCCTTCTGCCAAAAGGCACACTTTGACTTTTCATAGTAAAATTTCCATTGTTGTAGTCGTCTTAAGAGTTCTTACACCTGATTCATATAGTCTATCTCTGTCTTGCTATAAATTAAGATATTATCCAAGAACACCACCATGTACTGATAAAATAGTCCATCCAACACCCTATGCATCTGATCCATGAAGACTTCTGGAGCATTAGTGAACCCAAAAGGTAGAACTCTCCACTCAAAATGCCCATACCTTGTGCAAAAGGCAATATTTTGCACATCTTCCTATCAATGGGGATTTGCCAATACCCACTACAAAGATCCAACTTGGAAAAGTATCATGCTACACACAATTGATCAAGCAAATCATTGATCTAAGGCAAGGGATATGCATTCTTCACTATTTGCTTATTGAGCTTATGGTAATCAATATAGAAACAAAGTCCTCCGTCTTTCTTTGGAACAAATAGAACCAGCGCTCCCTAAGGAGAGGTGCTATGTTGTATGAAGTCTTTCTCCAACAACTTTGTAAGTGTTGTCCGCAACTCCTCCAACTCCTTTGGTTAGAGTTGATAGATTGGTCTACTCACTAGAGTACTTCCTAGTAATAACTCAATCTTGAAGTGCATACCATGATCGGAAGGTAATCCCTTTAGCAGATCATCCGGAAACATGTCTGCAAACTCTTGAACTATCTGATCAACCATTGCTTGATTAAGCTCTTGGCCTTCCTCAAATTGTCCTTTTGCAATTAGCTTGATCCACACCGCAAAAATAGACTTATCTTCCTCCAAAGCTTGCTCTATGGCTGTTTCAATAACAAACTTCCCATCTAGGACTCATTTTTCTTCAAAGCTTGCTCCATGGTTGCTTTCTTGGTAAAATTCCCATCTTTGGACTCATCTTCTTTCAAGGCTTGCTCTATGGCTACCTTCTTGACAAACTTCCTATCTTAGGACTGACTATTTTTAGGTGTCTTACTCAAAGGTGCCAAACAACCTAATCAAAAACTCCTACCTTGGTGTTGTACTTGAATTTGTCATCAGGTCCAATCAAATTGAACCTTATGACGTTCAAGCCAAGGTAGTCCTAGAATGACATTGTAGTGTAAAGGTGCCACTATAAACCTCATACACTCCAAATACTCCTTCCCAATCTTGAAGATAACAAGATACAAGGTACAGAATGCAGAACCCTTTCTATCATCTGCCATCATCAATCTACTTCCAATTACTAGCTTGATAGGAATACCCAATTCCTTTGCTACTTGCATAGACATGTACTTCTCTAAACTTCTAGAATCAACCAAAATCTTACAACCCCGATTAGATATCATACCTTGCAAGTGAAACAAACTTGCATAGGTCAAGCCTTCAATCCCATTGGAACTAATCAAGCTCCCAATAGGTGGCTCAAAATCTCCTATTGAAATTCCTTGTTTCTCTAATCATTCTGCTCCACAAACTGCATCTAGGCAACTCGTTGAGGTCACTCATTCTTGAGTGGACATTCAGCGATGCAATGTCCTAATTGGCAACAATAAAGACAACTACCATTTTGTTGCAGTTTCTCTCTATATGCAGTGCTAAGTGGTCTCCATTGAATGGCATCAATCTCCATTGGTGTTGGCTCTTCCACTTGTATGTAGTGAATTGGTAGGTTCTATGGAGATTGAGGTCAAGGTCGGGGTCGAGACCAAGTTGTTGCAACCAAGGAATCAAAATGTTTGGCCAACCGCATGGCTTCCTCCAAGTGTTGTGGTTCTTACATGGTTACCTTTGATTTGGTTTTTGACTTCAAGCCCCTCACAAATTGATCTAAAGCTTCACTTTTCAGTATATCTAGAATTTTCATGATGGTGTTTTGGAATTGCACGATGTAACTTCTTATAGAGGCAATCTGGTTCAACTCTGCCAACCTATCTTGTACAACTTGTGTGGCATTTATAGCTTGGAATCTACTAATTATTGCAGTCTTTAATTCTGCTCACATCAAGATTGGTGCAACAATATATCATTCAACTTGCTCCACTTTGAATCTCCACCATAGCTTTGCTACTCCATCCAATTGGCTAGAAGCCAAGAGAATCTATTTTTGATTATCTTACAGATTAGTAGCTTCAAAATAACGTTAACAATCAAACACAAAATTTTCCATTGCACTTGGGAGATTCTTGCCTTCAAATACCCTAGGTTTAGTGAATTAGATTTGATATTTTCCTTCTTGAATTGGTACTCTCTTTACGTGCTCTTGTCATCAAAGATTTGGTTCATCTAACAATCAAGTAAGATGCTCAATTTGTTGTTGCATAGCAAGGATAACCTTGGGCATTGCCGCCATGGTTGTTACTCTATCATGCCACTCCTAATCTATCTAATTTATTAACACATAGAAGCAACAAGTCCACCATTCTCCATAAGTTACAACCGGAAGCACCAAGGGTTCCTCATATATGTTGATCATATGCAAAAAATCTTGTCCAAAGTGTGAGGTGATGAATTGTGTGAAACAATGCTTGGGTGTATTTGGACAAGAAAATCCCAATGTTTTGGTGCAATTTTTTGGTTCTTTTTAGAAAATGAATGTCATAAGTGGATTTGGTGGCCTATAAATTTCATCCATCCCATTCCTACTCTGATACCAATATAAAAGACCAAGACCAATGAGAGATATAAGAGAATGGAAACTCACATTGGGAAACTTGAATGTGGGAAAACTCCAAATGCCTAGCATGAGCTTCAACTTTGGTATTTATAGGTAGCATACAAGACCCTTGAGAAGCTTCTCAAGAAGCTTCCTTGAGCCGCTTTCTTAGAGTGCAAGCCAAGTTAACCAAGAAGTTTCCTTCTAGAAGCCGCCTACTTGGCGTGCAAGCTAAGCTAGTTTGAAGCCTCTAGAAGCTTCCTTCTAGAAACTACCTGCTTGGGGTGCAAGTTAAGCTAGTCGGGAAGCTTTCCAAGTGGCTTCTTAGATACTTCTAGAATATTCTGGGCTAATTTGGCTTATTCTTTACTTTGTTAGCCTTACCAACTATATTGCCAAACTCCATATTGTTATAGAGTGCAATCTAAGCTAGTTGAGAAGCTTCTAAAGAGACTTCCTTCTATAAGCCATCTACTTAGCATACAAGCTAAGCTAGCCATTAACTTGGTG
This sequence comes from Lunularia cruciata, assembly GCA_948567375.1. Lineage (NCBI taxonomy): Eukaryota > Viridiplantae > Streptophyta > Marchantiopsida > Lunulariales > Lunulariaceae > Lunularia > Lunularia cruciata. Next base: position 48,263,471 of record OX419756.1, on the reverse strand, counting down.
TGCAAGTACCTAATCTTTGGAAGGTACCAAAATTTTCATAGATTCGTCTAGAATATTCTTAGAATTTCTAACTATATTTGGCTTATTTTACTAACTCATTAACCTCCACTAACTTGTCTACTTACTCCATATTATAACACTCAGAGTAAGGAAGGAAACATCTACCAAGGAATATTTGAGTAAAAAAATAATATTGGCTCTTCAAAATACTAAATTTTCATTAATAAATAAGTATATTTTATAGTTACTACTATGTAATTCTTATAATTACCTCAATTTTGATCAAGCAGTATCAATAATTCTTGTTGAGTACTTGAATACTCTTGATGTCAATGATTTACCACCACATAAACTTGCTATCAAGGTTGGTGCTCCTAATATGCTTTTATGCAATTTAAACCCTTTGTTGGGTTATGCAATAGAACTTGTCTTGTTTTCTAACAATTTATAACATGATTTGTTGAAACTAAGATTATCACAAGTGTTGCAAGTAAAAAAAATTTTATCCTACAAATAAATTTTATCTAAATAAAAAATATATACATTTTTTGAGAGAAGTGGAATGCATTTTCTCCTTTGCAAGCATCAATTTCCTTTCTATCTTGCCTATGCCATGACTATTAACAAAGCTCAAGGGTAGACACTTTCTTGCATGGGATTGAATCTCTCCAAGGATGTGTTTTCGCATGGTCAATTATGTATAGCTTTTTCAATAACAACTATGCTAACCAATGTTAAAGTGATATTGCCAAACAATCCACATAGTCAAAGAGGCTTAATGTGTAACATTGTTTACAATGCATCACTTCTAGGAGGTATGTTGGTGAGGTGAGATTTTTAGTGTTAGATTAGAAACTTTGCAATTATACCTCTATGCCTTGAGTTTGTGAAGTTTTTCTTGGCAACCAAGTTTGATAAAATCTATAGAAGTTCCTTGGTTTGTGAGATCAAGCAAGAGATGGATGCAGGTAAAGAGAACATGAATGTAATGATGGGGAAGGGTCAGCCTCAAGTGTGTCATCTATTTATTACAAATGAGCCAAAGGAAAATGATTGAAAAAAGTACCTTGAGGTGGAAAAGAGTACACATGCAAAATTGGTGAGTCTCTTAATTTAGTTGTTATATGTTGGCAATAAGACAAACAACTTTACCTCTATGCCTTGACTATGTGAAGGTTTTCTTGAAAAACCCATTTGATTGAATGTATATAAGCTCCTTGATTTGAAGAATTAGGCAACAGATGGGCGTAAGTAAAGAGAATAAAAACATAGTGATGGAGGAGAGTGAGTTTGAAGTGTATCATTTGTTTATCTTTGCAATTTTTTGCTATAAAATTGATTATTATTTAGGTAAAGAGATAAAATATTGCCCTCAATGATTCTACCAAACTTTAAACCAACCATTTGGAGATCATTATCAAAGATGATGTGCTTATGATCTAAAAAAATGCAAAGATTTCTTTCAATCACATGTCATAAGCAAAAGGAATGTAATGTTTTGTTTGTTCAATATTTTGGAAGTATGGAATCAATGTAGATATATATTGTGAAAATTCACATCCTAAAGATACATACATGATTGATTAACTTGTGTGTATTCTCTGCCAAAACATGCAACAACTTGATATTGTTATTTTACATACCAATTGCTAGATTTGTGTCTCATGCTTCATCTAAACTCTAGTTTACACTTGCCATTATATTCTATTGGATTTTATCATATTCTATTCAATTATTTTTTATTTACAAGTTCCATATTTTCTCTTTGTGTTTATTATATATATCATATCATGCAAAAATTTGAAGAAGTCAAAAATGTAAGGTTTTGGTTGTTGTTCCATATAAACCTACTCAAATGTGTTCTTTATATTTCATGGAATGTATAAGATCATCAAAATTTTGATGAATTGTGTCCTTGCATTTGCATGTAGTTAGATTGTATTAGTTTTATCCTAAGTTCCCATTCTATGAATGACTTCTATGTACATATTACTTATCATCCAACTCAAAGAGACATTAGTAGACTTTCTTGCACTCTGATGTTCTAGGACATGGTAAAGTTTTGATTATTTTATCAAGAGAGAGGTACTTTTAGTTTAATGTACTCTAATCTATGTTTGAAAATGTGGAAAAAATCTCAAAGAATGGAGAACACAAGAGTCTAATAAACAAGGTATGTATATTGTATGAACCTTGTCTCCAATTCTTCTTTAGCATTATTTCTTTATTGAGCAATTCACATTTTGTTCCTAATCAAATCTCTCACTTAGTAGCTCTTATCATAAAGTGAATCATAAACCTCAATCTGAGACAAATGTTGTTACTTTTTTTCAAGATTGTTTAAGTCATTGGGATAGTGCAAGTATAAATGTTGATTCTTGCTCAAAGGAATTGCCAAAATTTGTGGTTAGGAAGGAGAGAAAGGAGAAGGAAAAAATTGATCTAACAAAAAATTAACAAAAGAGAGAAAAAAAGATAAGTTCACCTACTTGTGCACAAGTTCATGCATGTATCATGTTTTCTTTGACTTGCTAGTTATGATTGTAAAATTTTATATTGCCATTGTGTGTCAAGCAGCTATAGAAGAGAAGTAGCTAGCTTCACCTTTCTATTAAAAAAAATAAAACCTTCATGAATTCCTTTGATGTACTATCATTGCTTGTGCAGACCTATGCATTTTAACCACACTTTAATGATGATTTCATCTATTGCCTTCATGTGAGTGACTATTGTTTTGACATACTAACTTTGATCCACTCAAACTAATGTGCATATGTCTTTGAGTGAAGTTATTATTGAGCCATTTTTCATATATTTGAACTTTATGCTTATTAGAAGGACAAAGTATGGTCAAATTTTTTTCAAACATATTTCAATTTTACAATATGCAACCAAGTGGGAATCATTATCCTATTAATCACATTTGGCCCTTTCTATATTAAGAAATAAAATTATTAAATTTTTGTAGTGCTTTTGGATTTTTTTCTTCAATTCTAAGAAATTTTCAAGCAAGGTTATCTTATTAAGTCTAAGGATAGATGATGATGGAGAAGTATCGTTGTATGAATCTTTTGTATATGTTATATTTAACATGAAATTGCGAGGAAACTAATAGTTGGAGTTTCTTATAGGTACTTTGAAGCTATTAAGAGATTTCAACATGTCTTGGTTGCCAATGGTATCAAAAACCCTTCAGACTCAAGGAGTCAAAGAGTATGATACCATAGAGGTTGATCATGTAACATAGGCTGCATTTCTATAATGCTTGAATGATTCATGGAAGTACTAATATGTAATAAAGTGATGCAACTGAATTTTATCTTTCATTTCAAATTTCTTCCATACTATTATGTAAATCCATCACTTATGAGTATGTTGCATTTGGTCATTCACAACTTGAATTTCAAGGGATTGATTGGGAAGACATGGCTAACTTAGAATGGAAGAAAGGAGTTAGGAGATCAAACATACGAGATTGACTAGAAGGACTGACTGAAATCTGACTTATAGTCAATCCACTTAGGGATCTGAGTGGATTGGCTAGAAGGACATGATTAGCTTAGAAGAATGGAAGAGAGGAGTTAAGGAATCAAATTTTGACCCTGTTAGAATCTACTATAGTATAAAATCCATTTTTTTTCAAGTGCATGACCGAGTTGATTGGTATTGTGTAATTTTCTTTGAACATAATGGTATTTTTGCAATTTCAAACCAATTTCTCATACCATTTGGGTTGGTTTTGACTTTGTTTTGATTTATATGAAATGCATTACCAAGTTAATTGATCTTTGCATTATGTTACTCTAAATGTAGTGGCATTGCTTCAATTCCAAACCACTTTCTCTTGCCTTTATTTGGTTTGGTCTTCATTTGGTTTTGGTCATGGTCTTAGTAAAATATAGAAGCCAATTGATTAGTGTTATATTAATGGTAGTAATGAATACAGTGGTATTGTTGTAGTTTCTTTATGATTCTTTAAGAGTATTCATACAACACATCAAGTAGTACCACCATTTTTTGCTTACCATTTGCAACACAAAGGACATTACTAAGAAAAGGACAATAGAATTTATCACAAGATCCCTAGTTAGATATATTTGTATGAAAATTCTACATTCTTGATAACTTGTGTAATAGTCTTTTCAAGAGAACTTGTTGGTACAATGGTGGTAGAAACTAAAGAAGTGTCCAAAGAGATTTACATGAAACTTTTAAATTCTCAATAATTTTTGTAATGGTTTTGTCTAGAGAACTTGTTAATAAAATAATGGTGGAAACCAAATAAGTTTCCAAAATGATGAAGTGTTTTACAGTTCTCTACTTTCTAAATGTTGCTTTTCATGAGATAATTAATATTTAGCAATCATTTCAACAGAATAATCAATATATCAAAGACTTTGTACTTTCTTGGTTTCTTAAACAATATAAGAGTAAATAATATTATAATACATTATGTATGGGTCCTAAAAAACTTGGTTAAAAGATTAAGATTCATGGAAATTGGATGCTTTTAGAATACAAATAAAAAAAGTAAAAGAAGAAACAAGGCCAAAATATGGACATGTACTATTTGAATGAAATATGTGAAACTAACAGAAATTACAATGAAGTCATTTTTGACTATATTTGAGCATCTATATGAGTTTCATTTCAAAGCCATAACAAGGTCAAAAACAAAAGATGTGATGAGCCTTGAGATGCACAAAGTTAACACACTCATGGTAGAAATATGAATATAGAGCTTGAATCAAACCCTATCAATTCATTTGTTTTCTCTTAGTAGCAACAAGTAATGTTTAAGTGTCCTATCCTTATTTCATGAAGATCAAAGACACTCATTCACTATGGTAAGAAATTTAGTTTTATGAAATGTGAATATATTTAGTTTGGAGTACATAATGTTGTGCTATGAGTTATTCATACTAGGAATGCACCATGTGCCTAGTTGTGTAGACTATAGGTAACAAGGCTCAGTCTAAACCTATCACAAATAGTTGTACTATTTGTAATTCACCATAAGAAATACTCAATATGTCAATTTGTTGAATTTAATTTGCATCAAGAGGAGAAAGGGTAACCAAACCTACCATCACAACACATACTATTGGCTGTTAGGCATCACTTATAGCATTATCAAAGAGAAATACATAGCTCTCATAACAAAATCAAATCTAAGTACAACATCCTCACACCAATCCAAACCAACTATGCATGCAACGCACAAAGAGGATCCAAGCACAAGAAAACTAATATCAATTTTCTATGATTTTGATAAGAAGATACTTCAAAGAGCACTTGCTCTATCCAAGACTTGTTCTCCATCTTTACTTTAAAAGTTGCTCCCAAGTGTTGGATTTGTATGCCTTTTATAGGGAATTAACTACAACACTCATGCTAAGTAACTTATTATATATTTCTTATATTCAAGTGATTTTAGACTCAAAAGAAATCCAGTGCTCGACTCAATTGTAAAATAAGCTTTCCAATGATATGTTGCAAGTCCCGATCTGACCGCTTGAGCTCCTTTGACACTCTCTTGAACTTTGTTTGTGATTCAAACCTTAATCTCAAAAACTAATTGAGGTTTGCTCCTAGTTCTTGGTTAACTTTCACCAAATTTTGACCTCAAGGTATACATAATCCTCATAAACACTACAAAAAACAAAACAAAAAACTCAGTCATGGTCACAAAAGGAAGAATTGACATTCAATTATGGTGTGCAATGGATTATGATAATACTTCCAATAGATTATGTTGCATGAAATCAGATATATCCATAGAACTTAAGCCAAATTAAACAAAGGTTTTTGATGTAATTTTATCTAAAACTCTATGAAATTTTGAATTTGAACTCAAGTTCAAATTCAAACCAAAGCTCAAGTTGTGACCTAAAATCCAACTTCATCATAATCTCCACCATCAATTCTTTGATTTTAAGTACTCCAACTGCAATTGCTCATAGCAGATTTGAGATTGATACTAAGTTAGTAGTTTGTGGGCTTAACATGATTAGAATCTTGTTTATGCTTTGAAAAAATATGAAAAAATCTCAAAATCCACCAAAGTGTATGTTTTTGTAAGAATCAGACCTTGCTTCAATTTATCAAATCAGATTCAGGCTTCACTCAAATCTCATGGTTTTGGTCTTCAAACTAGAGTCAGTTTGCTCTTATATCCAACCATGGCCCTTTCTCTTCAAATATCCTTCTAAACTCCTCAAATGTTGAAAAACTCTCAACTCTCATGTTAGGATCCAAATTCTTACACTTTTGTCACTTAGTCATTTCTCCTTTTGATGCATGGATCCCACAACTCCACCTCAAAGGCCTTGAGCAAAATCTAGTCCTTATCTTTCTTCAAAATTGCATGAATGATTAAGTCTCAAACCTATTCATACGTAAGCACAAGAAGGATAATAGGATGCAAGTTTTCCATCACCAATGCCATGAATATAACTCCAAAGTATACTTCCATCCAGACCTGAAAGTGATCATAGTGTAGAATCTAATGATTGATGAGAAATGGATTTGGGAGTGGTAAATCAAGAGCACAAACTATCTCTTGTTCAAATTCATCCATTGATATCTTAGCTCCCACCATTTATTGCAACTCTCACTCTTCAATGTCCTTCCCTTACTCTAGACTCCAAATAACTCCTTGATCTATCAAGTCTCCACCACTTATATACATTAGAGCCCTAGAAGAGGATAAGATTGTAATCCCTGTTGCCAATCACTTGAATGTACATGGATTGTTCACATGGTAATTGCTCAACTAAGTGGTATGTCACATAATCTACTCTTATATTTTAAAGATAAATAGCACTAGATTAAATTTTCACTAGCTAAGAAAACCACAACATAACACCACATAGTGAGTTAGCAACTAGTTTCCAATCCTTGAACTAAATTGAAGAATATACCTTTGCTTTGGTCCTCTTGCACTTACACTCTTGAGCTCAACTAATGTTTCCAAATCATATAGTATACAATGGTTCAAAACTCTATCCATCTCCCTTGGTTCAAAGTTATCTTGTATTATGCTCCAATAAGTCTCATATTATGCTATACATTGCACTCATCCTCCCATCTACACAATATGTATATTGTCATGGAGCTTAATTTCTAGCAACCAAAACACCAAAATCCTTGCTTAATAGCACCGTGCATGTTTTGCTAAATGACTTATTTAATCTAATTTATTTTCAATTCTTCATTATTCCAAGCATAATGTTTGAAATGCATCAAACCCTTGTAATTCAAGAAATTTATTAAACTCAAGATATTTACAAAGTATAGATTTATTCACAACTATATGAAATATAAAGTGTCTTCCCTCACTTCCTCTTGACACTAAAAACCTTTTCTTGATTATTGATTATTGATTGTTGAAAAGCATTCCTCATGTCAATCTATAATCAAAAGTACTCATATAATCCTCCAATCTCTCCTTTAATCCTCATCAATTGAACCAAAACTCTTGAAACCATTCTTTCCTCTTTTGTTGATCATAAATCCTTGAAACTCTTCTCCCTTCATCCATTAATCAATAACCCTTCCTATCAAAACCCACACTTGATCTCTTATTTTATCTATTAAATCTTTTCTTGTCAAGGCTCACACTCTACAACCAACACAACCAATCAATGTCAAACTTCATGCTTTCAAACCTTTCTCCTCGAAATCCTATAATCTTGTAATCTTTTTCTCAATAAATCTCTATTTAATAAATTTAGAAATCATGAACCTCCAACCTTTCCCCTTCAATCCTTATCAATCAATCAACCAAGCAATCTTGAAAGGTTTTTTCTTGGCCAATAGTGTTATGATGTCAACCTACAAAGTTATCAACTCAGAGGTGGATTCAAATGGTTGTCATATTTGCTACAAAGTTCCAAATGCCATGCCTTTGGTGTTTATGGAAAGCCCCTAAGAAGGCACTTTCAATGAGATAAGACACATCTCATTTAGGCTTATAATCACAAAAACATCAACTCCAAAAGTTTGCACCACCATGAAGATTGCACTACCACAAAGGTTTGTACCACCACAACATGCACTACAGAAGTCCAGAAGAACCATATGGAAACCTAATCATATTGGTTTAAAAAAATTAAGTGGTCTATTTTACAACAACATAACTTCTAAACCTTGGCCAGAAGCATATATTAACTCACTACCCACTCTCTCCCACTCTCAATTATGGAATTATGGTACTATGATGACTTTTAGTTGGGAAGTGGATTTGATCACCAAACCCAAAGCACATTGTCCCTATCATGGACATCTAGTACATTTTGTAATTAGGTCTTGAATCTTAACCAAGGAATGGCTAAGGATCTCATCCTTCCATCCATATCTTGTATTTTCCCAAGCCTTACTCAATGTTCATGAACTATGGTTAGATCAAGATGACTCCATATCTCATCTCTCCTAGGTCCATGTAGTCCTTAGCACATCTACCCTCAACCCATACCATTGCAAAGGAATCACATTCCTTACCTCAACAACATCCGTATTTAGGAGGCAAATCTTATACCAAATGAAGTGATCAAACAAAGCATTGCCAACTAAGGTGGTGAACCTTTGGGTTATCAACTACCCAAGAAGGGATTGTCAAGTGATGCTTATTTCATTTGGTCATCCTATGGATATTGAAGGAAGAATTTCCCTACCTAGCTTGTGCCAATTTGGTTTATGATGAGATATCAAAAGTAATATACTTTGCTCCAACATTGGTGCTTCCCCAAGAACTCATTGAATCACAATCTCAAAGACAACCATAGTGAGGACTCTACAAAGTGCTAATTCCAACATAGCCAAAATCCTTGAGGAGGAATGTATTTCGTTGGATCAACTTCAACCATGGAATAAAACAGAAGCTAGTTTGAACAAATCTTTGCACAATATTCCATCAACTAAACCCAATAACAAATCATAAAGGAGAGTAATAGAAAGTGAATCCACTCTAAATTGGGAATATCATATAACTAAAAGGTAGACATGCTACAAAAATCCAAATGCTATTTGGTCTTGACCTTGATTAGGAGCTAGCTTTTGCTTAACCTCTACCATTTTGCAATGTTGCTACTCAAAACTAAAAGAATAACATATGTTGGTATTTTATTTTAGCTCTTAATTCAATACGTACTAACCAAAGAGGTCTAAGACTACTCCTTAGCTTAAATGTCTCTTGAAGTCAATTGATCATATCTTTTCCTATTCACTAATCCATTGACCTAGCCACCAAGTAGGCTTACTCCTACCACCATGAGCAAGAAGTCCAATCAAATGTAGAAGACAAGACCTATCTTGTCAAAACCTCTCAAACAACTTGAGGAAAAAATTGATTGAAGAGAAAAAGCTTAATGAGATCTCCCACTCACCAGTTCTCCTACCTCTAATGATGACCACAAACTTTTGGTTCAAGGTAATCCACCACCCCCATACTTTGCGACTCTAGAATTTGAATGTACAATTAATCAAAAGTTTTTGTTCAAGGTAATCCACCCCTCCCATACTTTGCTACTCTAGATTTTGAATGTACAATTAATTTCCTTAGGTAATGGACCCTCCTCCATGAGGCTTGCATCTGCCCTTAACCTTCTCAAATATCATCTTATCTATTTATTCTACATTGCAAATCTACACCTAATCATAGATACATTAATTACAAAGTAAGTGACTAGAGAAGCATATTACATCCTTGTTTTGCTTTGTTGGCTAATCATTATTCATTGGAGATACTTGGTCCTCCTAATTGTGTGGTTTTTCTTTTGTATCTACTTCTTCCTCTACAATATGCAAATTTAGCTCATTGTTTGCACACTTGATAGTATATATCCTTGCATCCTCCACTTATTCTTTCATGGTAATTTAGGAGTTGGAGTTAGTAAGTGGGGTTCCCTTGTTATTTCTAAACAAGAATCACTTGCTTCTTTCTTCTCTCCTTCTCATTTACTAATATATTGGACTAACTCATATTTTTCTACACCAATCTCCATCAAAGATTGTATTGGATTGGTTGATGCTATCCTACCTTTGTTTTCTTGCTCCTTTGTTTCCATCTTGGTGCAATCTCTCTACATTGATAGTATTTAGAGGGAGGTTAATGCCACTAGGACTTTCTTGATCTCCTCCTCATTTGCTTGGAGTAGACTCCTTACCTATGAGTTTGATGTCTACTCTTCTTCTACATGCTTGGATGGAATGTTGCCTACCCTTGCCTCACACTCTTTAGTCCCCTTTGTTGAGACAAATGTTGGATAGCTCAAATTAATTCATGCAATCCAACTTGTAGGTCTATTGCTTCTATGCTTGCCCTAAGTTTCTTCATTCTTGCCTCTCATCCCAACATTGAGCTTCAACAAGTAGCTCTTGATCTACCTTTAGAAATTCCCTCATTGCCTTATATAATGGGAGTAATGTGCTTCTCCCACCCTTGGAGCTTCCAACAAGATCTGGTCCTAGATCTCTATTACTTTGTTGAGTTCTTCTTCCACTACTTGCTTTTGATCTACAATCTTGGCTATGATACAAATTTCCTTAAGAAAGGTATTATAGTCCTTGGCTCTCTCTCCTATTAATAGGGCCACAGTTCCAATTTTTGCTACTATTTTGGAGTATTGGGTTTGTAATTGATCAAGGGCATGATATATACTTCCAAAGGCTGATTTGGATTGAATTATCTCTCCTTGATAACCATCTTGAGCTAAAGAAATACATATTGGAGAGTTACCTAAAGTTGGTTCCATAAGACTTTGCACTTTATGTAAAGATATCATTGATATGTCCAAAATGTCAGGTGTAGTGTCTCCTACTGCTTGAAGTACTGCATGTCTCCCCTTCCAAACCTCCTATTATCTATCCCATCTCTCTCATTCTTCATGAGTAAGCATATTGTGTTGATGGTATACATGGTCAAGAAATGGATAGATTCTACCATACTTATTTGATTGGCTATCCTCAAAACATTACATGCTCCTAAGGTACTTGTTGGTTCCCCTTCTTTGGGTCAAGACCTAATCACCACAATCTCCTTGAGTCTAACACTCTTAGGAGGGGGTGAATTCTACAATAATCTGATCCAGGTCCAAGGATATCCATCTTCCTAGTCCTTTCTCCTTCTTCTCCTTCAGAAGCCTCCTTCCACTCATCCAAGATGGTAAGGGTAGGATAGTCTTGAGCACTAGTTCCTGAGGTGGAGTTAGCACCTAATGAGTGTCTCCTTGATTCGTACTTCTGAATGCTTTTGCATTAATCTTCCATAATTCACCACTCTAGTCTCCATCCATGCACTTACAATAGAGGTAGCCCACACCTTGAAAATACAACTTGGGTGCTCCAGGTGAAGAATTGGTAACAAGAATTCAAAGACTCTCCTTACTCGTGGGTTAAAAGTGGAGTTGGAATTATACCACTCTTGAGCATTGTATAGGCTATTCCCAAATACTTCTTGGGTCACCTCATTAAATGCTCTCCCTCTAGGGGGTAGTCCTTCTCCTACATCCTTTAACTTGTAAGTATCAAGAAAATATTTAAGATTTCATCTACAGGGGCTTCCTCTCAACAAGGGATCCATTTTTTCAATTGTCTACTCGGTCACTAGCTCTATGACCATAGCCTCTATTCTGAACCTCCAAGGACATTGAAAAATTGCTTGCATCCCACTATTCTCAAGTCAACTCACAATTCCTCTCTTTTGTTTGCTAAAGTGTGTACACTAGGAACTAACTTCTTCAAGGCTAATTTTGGAGTGATGAGATGCTTCATCATTTTTATTAGAGATCTTAGGCTTCTCTCATGGTTTATGTTATCTAAACCCTATATTCTCCTTCCATGACCTTTTGTGACAATCTCTTGTTCTCCGTTGTAATTACTATTTCTTTAGTGTGCTTACTCATTACTACAATTTTTCAACAACCTCTCACCACTCCTTACTTTTCTTAGCTAAATCAAGGCAATCCTCCTTCTATCCTAATTTCTAACTCCTTAAGCACTCACCTCTTTTCAAAATATACCTTGGACAATCTCTAATTTCTTGCATGTAATGTTCCAAGGACATGAGAAATCCCAAGAGAAACATAAGAGAAGAAATACATGAGAAATACAAGTTTTAATCCCTTACTTTGATGCTCTCAAGGAACACTTTGAGTTTATCATATACTGGAGAAGATCCCTTCTAATGGAGGTACGTCCTTAGATTAGATACATAATAAGGTTGTATGTTTTCAAGCTACATCCTTAGATTGGATCCATGGGTTGGTGACATGTCAGCCTATGTCCCATCTAGTTGGTCAATAAGTTTGACCACAAGGGATTTTTTAGGAATCTTCATATAGAAAGCTCAAAATATTATGGAAGTAGTAACATTAGAAAGATCTCAATGAGATATAATGAGGAGGAGAATGCAAGATTTTTTCTCTTGGGGAGAAGATTCCATTTGTTTAGGCCTCCAAAATTAGCTCTAAGGTTTTTGGTGCTCTAACACTCTACTCTATTAATGGAAGTCCTCTTTTGGTGAAACCTTTACTTGATCTACTTAAACCATCGTGTATAACATCCCTAAAGATATTACCAAGCAAAGTTCCACTTCTAGATGATTTGTCAAGCTAATTGCATTAGATTGCATATCACACACATAAGTATTTCTCAATGGCAACTCTATCTAGGACCCAACTCTATTCATGGTTCTTGATCTTCTACAAGTAGCAAATGTTTCAAAGACTTCACACTCTCTTTGCAGCAAACATCTCTACTCTAATGAAAACACACTTTCACATTAAATCCTTGGTAATGTCTTCTTGAAACTCTTGCTACTAGTTAATGCACTACACTCATGAATCTATCTAGTCGATCAAATTTCAATATGACTTTTTGTCCTTCTTTTGAATGAAATTGGCTTTCCTATGATATCTCTTTTCATTTGACACAATTTTCCTCCTCTAAATTGCCTATTTGAACTTCAAATACCATTCATTTGGTCTTGTAATGGCAACAATTGAAATTGGTGTTTGAAATTTCCTTCTCTATAATTTGGGTTTAATTGTATCTCCCACTTTCATAATTATTGATATAGTAGACTTTCAATGTATTGCATAGCTAAATTGACAAGGTTTTGATGAGTCTTTTACCCAGGCTCATTGAATCAATATCCCCATTCTAGTCTAAATACTTTGGATGAAGCTTTGCAATTACTAACTTTGCACACTTTTTGCTAGTTAGTCCTTGTAAATTCCTCAAATGGAAATTCTAACTCCTCATCTAATCATCTTGAGTGGAAAAATTCCATATTAAAAGTCTATTTACTTATTGCACTATTTTTCTCAAGCTTCAATCTAATCTTCCAATCCTCTTTGTAGAAATTGAAGAAAATAATTATTAAAGGATTTATCAAAGAATTCATAGTCTCTTCGTTTCAATGATTCTTTAGAGCTTTTTGTTCAAAACCTATTGAAGTAGTGACTTTGGTTTCTATCTAGTGGGGAATTTTTTCCTCCTAATTCCTATATAGGTTGTGTTTCTTTGACTTTTGGTCTACTTTTGGGATCCAATAGTGTCCAATGTGTGTGACGTGACTCCCATGTGGCACCTACCTTTTATAGTTGGATTTTGCCTCATGTATTTTGAAGCCCTAATAGCCTTTCTATGCTTAGATGAGTTTTGGAATTGGTCTGAGTATGGTTTAAATTTAGCACCAACTTAAACTCCTCACTAGTGTTAGAGTTGGGTTTATATAAGTTGCTACTATGGTTTAAATTGAGTAAGCCATTAGTCTACTCCATAATTCAACAATGAAACTATGGAGGTGCCACCTTAATAGTACAAGAGCTCAAAATTGCAAAAATATTCTTATCTTGCATCATTTTAAGGCTAATTCCTTTTTTTTCCATATTAGGTGTATGATAAGTCCTAATGAGGAGTTCAATCCTCTCCTTTTAATTCATGAGTTCAATGCCTTAGGTGTTTCATGATTTGATGAACTTTGTATCTACATGCTCCCAAAGCTGAGCTACTAACCAGTCCATCTTCTTTTCTAGACTATGGACCTGAAGCTTGTGTAACTTCATTGTGGTCACCTTACCTTGAATCTCCTCTTCCATTATTGCTACCAACTAATCCCATAATTATTTGATTTTTTAGAGGTCCCCTGCCTTGATTTATTTGAAACTCTGGCTCAAGGCTTGAAATTCCTTAGTCATTTCTTCTATCATTCAAGGATGATATGCTACTCTCTCATCTTTCTCCTTTAGAACCTCTTGGGCTAGACTTTCTAGCCCGGTGGCCACCTCCTTCTTATATTTGGCCATCTATACTTTGAAGGTGACTTCTATTATGTTGTTTTCAACCCCAAATGTCAACCACCTCTTTGTCTTGCCTTGAGATGCTCTTTGTATTCATGTTGCTTGCTTGTGTTCAAGCTAAAGAGCTCTATATCCTTGCATCTTTTGAATGTCTTATTTGCATTGGATATTATTTGTAGTGCAATGAGTATTCTAAATGCTTTACTTTGTAGCTCTCTTGCATGAGCGCATTCACCTTTTGATACTCCTTGTACAAAATTCAATTATTCTCCACATCTTCTTTCTACTTGTCATACTTCACTGTATACATATTTTTATATAGTCTTTGGACAAAGGAGGTGTATTAAGTGTTATATGCATAAGCTTCATGATATTGAAGCAAGATTGTCTCCATAAGCTTTAGCATTGGTCCCACCAAATTAAAGATGAAATTTGAGCCATTCATGACCAACACTCTTTATACTTGTACAATTTCTTCTTCTTTTCTTGATTGCATGCCATTTGGAAGATCTTATTCTTTTTCTTCAATGTTTAACTTCCCTTTGGTTTCTTCCTCCACCTTCTCTTTAGCCTCCTTTTTCACTTTGGTGTCTTGTTCTTCTTGATATGGGATGAGAGGCTCTTGGGTCCAAAGTTGGGGTTCTTCTTCTTGCTTGTCTTTGGCTTGGTCGTTTTGATCTATACCTTGTTCTTTTTGACTTAGTACAGATTGAGCATCTTTGTACTAGTCTTAATCTTTTGCTTTGGACATTGAGTCTAGAAAAATTAAGGGAGTTGTCTTTATCTCCTTCTTCTTTTCCCTCCAAATCTTTTGCTTCTTCCTCAAAATAAGGATCTATCACTTGAAGGTTTGTCTTTGGTCTCTTGGCTAGTCCTTGAGATCTTCATGGTGCAAATCTCTTCTTGACAATGGTGATTCCATCTTTGTCCACCAGTATGCACTTTTTTTTTGCATACTATATCTATAGCTTGATACTTCCAAATTATTGATATTCCCTTAGGTTGCAAGATGTTGTACCTCCTTATCCAAATTCTTGAATTTGGTGTCAAGAGTCATGCACCGAGTGTGAAGCAGATCCAACTAGATGACATTCTTTTAGCTTTCTTTTGCCCATGCAAAGGTTTCCCTAAATATTCCTTGATGCTTTACTAGACTTGCTTCTCATCTCTTGGATGATTCAAACATTGCTACGTTCCTAATTCTAGAGCAAGAAGAAAAGATACTTGCTCTAGACCAACTCACTCCTTCAATATATTCCCACTTGTTCACTATTGGGGCATAAAGAATTATTTCAAGAATCTTTATCCTAAGTTTGGAAGTAAGCACCATGTTTTCTATTAGAGTGTTGGGATCATAAAGAACTAAATTTTGACAATTATAAAGGTTGCAAAGTACTACATAGATATAAGATAATTGATTGAACTTTTGGTTTCTGAAAACTCTTTGTAAAAAGTGAAATTGCTTGATATGCATTTGATTTATAGCCAATGTTTCAATCATAAGTCTTCAATGGATGAGTAGTCACTCTCCACACATGCAAGGTCTTTTGTGGACACCAATAGTCTTTGGCAGCTATTCTTTATCTAGGTGACAGTGCCTTCAAATTGGTGTATAATATTTAGATTTGAAGGACTTTGTAGTTTTTTTCTTTGCCTTTGTTCCTTCTTTAAACTTGACTCCTTCTTACCCATTCCTTCACATTTAATCATCCTTTGTGGTAGGTTCCTCTATACTTTGGTGCACACTAGAATGACTCCAAATAATACATAACCAAGAGTTTTCCACCCTTAAGCATAGAAGTCTTATCTCTTTATTTGTAGAAAGAGTAGTAAAACAAATACTTTTTGCACTTTTTGGGACAAGTGTGCAATGATAATAGTCCAAGGAGATGATAATCCATGGAGAGTTCATACAAAGGAAACCTTGACCTAGTTATTGGGTCAAGATAAGACCATATGATTTTGGCAATTATTCTTAGTTTGTATACTTTTGAATTTTTAAGACTTTTTACCTAGTAACTTTAGTTACTTTGGAAATAATTATTTTATGTGTAAGAATTTTATGTGTATATGAAAAAGGGATGAAAAGGTCTTTATCATAATTTTATTTTGTAGATATTCCTCTCGCTCAATATTCTTTGTGAGTAACGTCATGATTCTTAAAGGTATTCTTAAAGGTGTTCTTAAAGGTCTAGATTCCTACCCTTGGAGTAGTATCATGGAGTTCAATTTGATTCTCTACCTTCTTAGTCCACAATGTTGTTGCCTCAACAACCATCAAAGGTTCATAAAGAGATAGAGGATGTCAATAACAAAGAAAGTTGCATTTGAAATTGGGCATAAACAACAAAGCTATCATAGATGTTGAACAACAAATAACATTAAACATCATCATTTCTCTACTCATCACTCTATATAATCAAACTTGGGAATAAGTGTTCAAACTGATGATGATTTGTCAACAAAAGAAATACTTTGATATGTTTCTATTGAGCAAGATTCAAGAAAGTTTATAAATATACAATCAGATTTGAAGATATTAAGAGCATTGAAATCTATTTTTTCTTAAAAGTTTCTCACAGTATTTTACTTATGGTTTTGTTATGATCATTTCCAAGTAGGATAGGTTGTAACAAGCAACATATTATTCAATGGAGAAACTAGATTAAAGTTGATGAAATTTTATTCATTTTACTAGAAAAAAGTAGTGGAATAACACCCAAAGACAAGCATCAAGGAGAAAAAAGTGAAAAGTAAGATTGATTGCTCAAGAATGAAAATAACATGGTAAGAATAGAAGATGAATTAAAATTAAGGATAGGATAGGGTAAAGAAGTGGTACAAGGGAATTATATACTCATAAGATTTAATATAAATTTGTTGGCTAGTGCTAAAATTTGATTTTAATTAAATTTTTCTTTATTCAAGCAGTGTAATTTTCTAATTTTTTAAATAGTCATTTTTGTAATAGATTTGAACATTGTTTTTCCATGACTTGATTAAAGTAATGCATGTTACAAATTTTATAAAGAAGAAGAAATTTAACCTTGTTCAACAAGTGAACACAACATTGTCAAATTACAATCATAACGTTCAGTATAAGCATATAAGTTGCCCAAGAATCCACTCCAACAATTGAATCTCCATTAGATCTCTCCTTAATTTCCCCATTTATCCTTGTTCAAATTGATATAAAAGGAATGTACCATGCTAAGGTGATAGGATCCCAAAGAATTTTATTTCCAGTAAATAGTATAGGTTTAGTATAGTACAGTAAATAGTAAATAGTATAGGTTTATTATATAATTGATAGTATATGGTATATAAGGAGTTAGAGTACTAATTGAGCTAGTGGATTATTTGAATGAAACAAGGTGTAATAATATGGAGTCAATAGATGAGTTTGCAAAGATGAATGGGTTAATAAAAGAAGCCGAATATAATTAGGAAAGTGCTATAAGTATCTAGAAATTTCTTGGTAGAATTTTCTAAAGGCAAATAGGACATTTTTTGGTAGGAAGCTTCTTGGTACTTTCTAGGTTCTTCTCTTTCTGAGGATTGGGTTTACATCAAGTTAATGGGTAGCTTACCTTGTATGCCAAGTATAAATCTCCTAGAAGGAAGCTTTCTTTGAAGCTTTTTGGTTACCTTAGCTTGCATTCCAAGAAGACACTTTGAGAAGGAAGTTTCCTTTAAAGCTTTTCAAGAACTTTACATTGCTTCACTATAAATACCAAAGCACAAACTTGTGCTAGGTATTCAGAGTTTTGCTCACTTGAGAGTTCAATATGATCTTCTACTATGATCTCCCATTATTTTATTTCTTTCCTACGCCTTTTACACAAGGGATGCAAAAGGTATTACTTGCATTTATCCTATAAGGCTCATTTTTTAAATCATTGATAGAATCCCATTGATATGGATCTAAAATCCAAACCATGTTTCACTTTAACAATCTTTTACTCCACATATATATAGGTTTCAAATCCTTTAGTATCACTTGTTCTATCTTTTCTTTTATGAATATGTGGATCTTATTCACTAATTGAAAATAAAAGACTTTATTTTGTAGTAGTCTATTAATGTAACAATATGGAGTTTACCAATAAGTTAGTCAAGGCTAACAAAGTAGCAAATAAGCCAAATTAGCTTAGAAAACTTTTAGAATATTCTAGAGTATATAGGAAGCTACTTGGTACCTTCCAAAGTATTGAATTATGTGCATGCCAAGTGGTTACTTCTTGGCAAGCTCCTAACTATCTTAGCTTGCATGCCAAGTATGTAGCTTCTAGAAGGAAGCTTCCTGAGAAGCTTCTCAAGAACCTTATATGTTCACTAGTACCAAAGCTAGAGCTCATGCTAAACATTTGGAGTTTCTCATACTCAAGTGTCTCAATGCAATCTTCCATTCTCCTATTTCTCTCATTCGTCTTGATCTTTTACATTGGTATCAAAGTAAGAATGGGATATATGGAATTTATGGACCACTATACCTATTTCTACCAAATCATTGGGATTTTTTTATTTGGGTACTACCCAAACATCATTTCACTGAATTTATCACCTCATGCTTTGGGTAGAATTTTTGAATGAGATCACCTTGTTTGAGGAACCCTTGGTACTTTTGGATGTAACTTATGGAGAATAGTGGAATTTTTGCATTTATATGTTAATAAATTAGATAAATTAGGAGTAGTAAGATAGATTAGTAGCTATGGTGGCAATGCCCAAGGTTATCATTGTTATGCAACAACAAATTGAGCACCTTACTCAATTGTTGGATGATTGAGACCATCAATGATAATAGCACATAGAGAGAGTACCATTTTTAGAAGGAGAAGAGCAAATTTGATTTCCAAAACCAAAGATATTTGATGGCAAGAATCTCCTAGGCGTAGTGGAGAATTTTGTATTTGATTGTGAATGTTATTTTGAGGCTACAAATCTTCAAGATGAAAAGAAATAAATTCTCTTAACTTCAAGCCAATTGGATGGAGTGGCAAAATTATGGTGGTGATTCCTAGTGGAGCAAGTTGAATGGCAATTTTTTGCATCAATCTTGACATGAAAAGAATTCAAGGGTGCAATAGTTGGGCAATTCCAAGCAATAAATATTACACAAGCCACACAAAATAAGTTAGTAGAGTTGAAACAGATTGGTTATATAAGAAGCTATATCACACAATTCCACGACACCTTTATACAAATTCTAGATATATTGGACGGTGAAGCTTTGGATTGACTTGCAAGGGGCTCAAAGTCACACACCAAATTAGAAGTGAAAATGTAATAGAAAACACTTAAAATAAGCCATGCAATTGGTTGAGCGCTTTGATTCCTTGGTTGCAAAAACTTGACCTCAACCTTCACAAAACCTACCAACACATTATACATGGGTGGAAGAGCTAGCACCAATGGAGATTGATGTCATCCAACAAAGACCACTTGGCATAATAGATCAAGAAAGATTGTGGAAAAATTATGATTGCTTTTATTATTGCCAAATTGGACATCACATTGCTAAATGTCCACTTAAGAATGGACAATCTCAACAAATTGCCCAAACAGGGGTTGTGGATAAGAATGATAAGGGAAATTAGGAATCCCAATAGGAGATTTTGAGCTATCTATTGGGAAATTGGTTTGTTCAAATGAGATTGAAAGCTCAACCTATGCAATTTTTCTCGACTTGCAAGGTACAATATCTTATTGTGGTTGTTGGATTTTAGTTGATTTTGGAAGTTCATAGAATTGCATGTCTATGCAATTAGTAAAGGAATTAAGTATTCTTATCAAGCAAGTAATTGGAAGTAGATTAATGATGGGGGATGTAAAAAGTGCTCTATATTTTGTACCTTGCATCATATTAACTTCAAGATTAGGAAGGAGTATTTATAGTGTATGAGGTTTGTAGTGGCACCTCTACACTATGACATTATTCTAGATTTATCTTAGCTTGAATGTCTTAAGGTTTAATTTGATGGTAATAGATGACAAATTCAAATACAACACCAAGGTAGGAGTTTTTGATTAGGTTGTTTGGCAACTTTGAGTAAGAATAGTTAGTCCTAAGAGGGGAAGTTTGTTGGGAAAGCAACCATAGGGCAAGCTTTGAAAGAAGATAATTCCCAATATAAGAAGTTTGTCAATGAAGCAACCATATAGCAAGATAAATTTATTTATTTAGTGTGGATCAAATTGATTGCACATGGAGAATCTGAGGAGGACCAAAAGCCTCATCAAGCAATGGTTGATGTCCAAGAGTTTTTAGATGTGGTATGCCTTTCAAGATTGAGTTATTACCAAGAAGTAATCTAGTAAGTAGAACAATCTATCTGCTCTCACTAAAGGAGTTTGATGAGCTCCAAACAACATTAACGGAGTTGCTAGAGAAAGATTTCATACACCATAGTACATTTCCTTGGGAAGCACTAATATTATTTGTTCCAAAGAAGGATAGAGGACTTTACTTTTGTATTGATTATTGTGGTCTTAATAAACAAACAATGAAGAATGCACATTCCTTGCCTCAAATTGATAACTTGCTCAATCAATTAAGTCGTGCATGATAATTCTCCAAGTTGGATCTGCAAAGTGAATATTGGTAGATTCATATTGATAAAGAAGATGTACAAAAGATTACCTTTCACCCAAGGTATGGGCATTTTTAGTAGAGAGTTTTGTCTTTTGTGATCATTAATGCTCAAGAAATCTTCATGGATCATATGCATCAGGTGTTAGATGGGCTATTGGATCAATACATGATGGTGCTCTTGGATGATATTTTAATCTATAGTAAGATAGATATAAAATACACAAATCATGTGGAGACGTCCTTAGATGACTATCATAATAGAAGTTTTATTGCAAGAAGTCAAAGTGTGCTTTTTGGAAAAAGGAAGTTACCTTCTTGGGTCACAAGATCTCATCAAAAGGGATCAAGATGGAAAAGGAAAAAATCAAGGCCATTATTGATTGGCTTACTCCAAAGGATGCTAAAAAAGTATAAGCGATTAATAGATTTTTGGCAATTTTTTTTGGCAATTTTTTACCAATGGTTCATCCACTACTATGCTCATGTGGCTGCACCATTGACCGACCTCTTGGAGAAGAACTTGAGCTTTCAATGGACTACTAAGCACAAAGGAACATTCTAGAAGCTAAAACATATGGTGTCTTCAAGACCCATTCTTCAACCATATGATCCTCAACTACCTTGAGTGGTTGATTTTGATGCTTCTAACTTGGTGATTGGAGCCATGTTGTAGCAAGAATTCCCATATGGGTTACATCCCATTGCCTTTGTGTCTCACCAACTAAATACAACAATAGTGAACTAATCTGCTCAAAAATTGGGAAAAGCTCACAATAGTATATGCTACTAAGGTATAAAGGCATTATCTCTTGGAGAAATAAGTGGTCATGCAAATTGATCACAAGCCCTTGTTGCAGACATTACATTTGGAACATATGAAGAGTCAATATAATTGATGGGAGGAACAACTACAATTGTTTGACATCAAACGTGAGTACAAACTTGGTCGGTTCCATGTTATCCTCTATGTCATGTCATCTTTGATGCCCTATCATGATGATATGATTTGAAGTCTCTTCCTCTCATCACAATGGCAATTACAATGATATTAGTCAACTCTAAAGTCCAAATCAAGTTTAGGATAACTTTACAACAAGATCCTTTCTTGCAGATGGTACAAGGTTGCATGATAGAATGCAACAAGGAATAAAACACCTTCTCCTTCAAGGAAGGCCTTCTATTTTGTGAGAGCCATATCTATGTTCCAAACAAGGATGATCTCTAGCTTGTGTGCTTCCAAGAAGCCCATGACTTATCAATCACTTGTCACATGGATGTGAATAAAACCTTGGGTTCCCTCCAACACCAATAGTGGTGGCCCAACATGGCACAATATTTTCAAGAGTTTGTTTGATCTTGTGAGAGTTGCCAATACAATAAGACCAAACAACCAGAAATTGAGTGGACTCCTTCAACTACTACCCATTCTATCTACTCATTAGGAACACATGAGCTTAGATCTCATCAAATCCTTACCTAGGACAAAACAAGGTCACACAACAATCATGGTGTTTGTGGATAATATTAGTAAGAAAATCCATTTGGCATCAACCTTTGATACCATGGATGCTCCAACATTGGCACATATCTACTTTGACAATATCTTTAAAGCATGGGATGCCTCATGTACTCATCTCCAATCATGATCTTTGATTTGCTAGAAAATTTTTGCAAAATTTTTTCTAAATACTCGGCACTAAGCTTACTTTGTCCATTGCCTATCATCTTAGAAACTAATGGACAAACTAAATGTGCAAATTGCACCTTGGAGGATATGCTTCATGTCTTCGTCAACATTCACCATACAAATTGGGATAAATGTCTTGTAGTTGTTGAGTTTCCATACAATAATTCCAAACAGGTAAGTACTGGATTCTCTCCTTTCTTCCTTACTTTTGGCCAACATCCACTTGTTCTAGATTCTCTTCTCGCTCCTCTTCCATCTTATGCCTCTCATACTTCTACCTTCTTGACCACCATATCTTAATCACTCCAACAAGCCAAATCTCATATCCTTGTTGCTCAAAATTGTCAAAAATAATATGCAGGCCACCATCCTTGTGATCTCACCTGCAAAGTTAGTGATAAGGTCATGCTCTTGTCTAGTAACCTACCATTCCTACTTGATGCCCAAGTCCATAAACTTGCTCTTAATTGGATATGACACTTTGATGTCACCCAAATCATTTCTCCTATTGCTCATTGACTTGCCTTGTCTTGTCATATTTGCATCCAATTTATCTTTCATGTTTCCAAGTTGAAACCCTTTTTTCTTAACCCATCTCTTTTTTCCTCTTTTTTCCACCCTCCTCCTCCTCCAAACCCTATCAATGATCATAGGAGTATGAAGTTGATCATATTCTAGCACGTTACCACATTCAACAAGGTTGTCAACAACATACAGAGTACAAAGTCCTATGGAAAGAGTATCTCCTTCATTATGCCACTGGGAGCCTTTTTCTCATCTCCAGAATGCACAAACAACCATCCAAGAGCTTGAAGCTTCAATGGTGATGAAGATATCACCAACTAGATGTGGGAGAATATCTACCAATATGAAGTTTACCAATGAGTTAGTCAATGCTAATAAAGTAGCAAATAGGCTAAATTAGTCTAGAATATTCTAGAAGTGTACAGAGAACTACTTGGTACCTTCAAAGTATTGAGTAACATGCATGCCAAGTGGTGACTTTTAGGAGGAAGTTTCTTGGGAATCTTCTTGACCTGCTTAGCTTGCACTCCAAGCAGTTAACTTTTAGAAGGAAACTTCTAGAAGCTTCCAACTAGCTTAGCTTGCATGCAAAGTATGTGGCTTTTATAAAGAACCTTCTTGAGAAGCTTCTCAATTAACTTTGCTTGCACTCCAAGAAAATGGCTTAAGGAAGCTTCTTGAGAAGCTTTTCAAGAGCCTTGTATACTCCTAATAAATACCAAAGCTGAAGTTCATACTAAATATTTGGAGCTTCCCACACTCAAGTGTCCCGGTGTAATCTTCCATTCTCTTATTCTTTCCTTGGTATGGGTCTTTTACAATTAATCTTACATTCTCAACAAATGCCTACATGTATTGAAGTGTTAGTGGTATGTTTTAAGATCACAAACACTACAGATGAATATAATAACAAAATGCATTGTATTGTTTATAACTATATTACTTTCCCATAAAACATAGTCCAAATTTGTTTGAGAGTTGAGTACCTCGTCTCTTATCTAAAGTTTTGGTATCAAAATTAATGGTATGTATGTGGTTCAAATCCTTTGTAGAGTATGTTACTAGATTATGAATAATAATATCATAGTAATATAATAATTATATATTATCAATGAATTTCTTATTATATAAATTTTGACTCTAAAGAGAATAACCTATGTAGAATAAATATTAGGTAGAACTTTTTTACTAATCACATATATAATTTTTGGTAACTTTGATGAAGGTTTGCTCATAAGATTATGTAAGAGTGAACTCATGTCCATAAAAATAAGAAGTATAGAAGAGTAAAAGGTCCTTGTATCTATGAATTGATAATGAGAAAGAGGTTTAGGTAACATCAAGGATAGTTACAATAGTATAGAATAGAAGAGAATCCACATATATATATATATATGATATGTTGAACTCTTTAGTAATCTTTGAGTTTTTGAATATTAGAATTCTTTTATAAAACAATTGAAAACATCAAATTTTTTTTTTATAAACTAGGAGTTTAATTGATCAACTCTATACTCTAATAATGTAATGTTACACTCTAAAAATGAAATCACGGTTAAATGCTTAAATTACATGCTCGATTACAGTTAGATTCTTATACACCAAAGAATATGATCTATCAAATTGGCGTGATCATACCCTTCAACTTATAATGCACTATTTGTCCATCCATACTAGAGTCCAATAAATAAATGTGAAACCAATGGTAGAATATTTGAATTTTTGGCTCAGTAGCATTCAATTTACGTTTATAAATATTAAAAAAAAAACATATCTAATTTTTATCCTGTAATTCAAGAATGATATTTGATGACATTAGTTCTGGATATATACCCACTATCAATCAAGTTGAAATTATCTACTTACTTTGAAAAAAAATAAAACTTTAGTTTTGCATTGTTAAAATAAATATTCACAGATATTTTAAATATGCAAAACTATTATATCCTTTACCAAGTTAGTTAATTTCCTATCACAGTTATCTCATAAATTCCAAAGAACCAATAATGTTGACATATCAACTCAAATTGTGTGAAAATAGTTTATAAAATCTATACCTTGAAAGTGTTTATGGTCCGTGACGTGAGACGGGAAAATCTTACTCTCGAGAGAAGTCTTCACATGCGAAACTTGTCTTGCAGAGCTTGTGATGTATTCCTGAAATATAATGTTGCGGAATCAGTTAAATAGGACATATACTGTGAAGGTGCAATCGTTTGGTGCTTAAACTCTGCAAGGAAAAAGAGGCTTAAATTGAACTTAGATTAGCGATGCAAATAACTAATGTGCACTTTCTACATTGTGAATCCAATTATTTTTTAGCTTATCATAATTTATTTCGATGAGCTAACAATCAATCTTGTATTTGAGTTGGACTTTATTAAGATTTTCTTGAATCAAAATATAAGATAATGAAGATATATTTTGCTGTAGAAATGCTATTTTTTGCAAATAATTTTTACTGTATACTTCTACTATATTCTGCGAAATTTGCCAAAAAGAACATACTTCATATCCTTTGTACACAGAACTTTTTCTCTAGAAAAAAAATTGCTCTTTTCTGCCCATAATCAAAATCAAATTGACGGCCCTATTCTCTTTACTCTAGCGGTCCATTCGCAAAGTGGACGGGGATTCGAAACCACCAGAATCCATTTCCCGCCAAGTTGTGGTGTTCAGTACTTTTCGTTTGCGGAGTGCCGGTAAGTGGTTCTGTCGCAGTTTGCGGGCGATCTGAACCAGTCATCTACGTTTTAGACGGTTCAGGTGGATCATAACTCTGATACGTGGTCCACTGTGGCTACAACTTCCACGTGAAAGGGTCACGCAGTTGTAGCTCGTGTTTCTCCCGCGCTTTCGGAAGCAGACAAATTTGTGCCCAAGGAGTACCAAGGTGATGGAAAGTTTGGACGACTGAAGCTGAGTTGGGATTGCATGTGGGATACGCGAGAATTGGGATCACAATGTGCATTACTATAGAGGAAAATCGGAAGAGAGAAGAATTCAGTGCGGGCGGAGCCGAATGATCTTGCAATTGCAGGACGAGGAACACGAGTGGTTACATTGGAAATTTTTTGGCAGGCATAGCACTCATTGGAGCTGGTGCATGATGCAAGCTGGAGATTGAGAATTTTGGAAAAATGCACTGGTGAATGTTGTAGATAGAAGTATGGGACTGCAAAGAAGAGGAGGAGGGGGAAACTGGATAGGAAATGGACGAGGACGAGGGCAAGGTGATGGAGGAAAGACAATTCGGTCAGCAGGACGCAAAGGAAGAGGGAATTCTAACGACATTCTTAGTAGAAAGGAACATGTGAGAAGAACTGGCTGGTCGCAGATAAGGCGAACAGCGGAAGATGCTCTGGAAGCCAAATTTGGATTCGATGCTTTCACGGAAGGAGAGCCGCGTTTGGGGTGGCTTCTGAACATGGCTTCGGTGCGTCTTACAAGCACTCCGTAGAACATTGGTGTTTGGTCTGACTGCAGTTCTCAATTGTCTCGTGTTTGGCTGCTGACAGACCTGTCACAATCATTACACGATAGTAGTCTCCTCCAGCTTGTACATTGTCCTGCAAAAGGATAGATCCTGGCGATTTGATAAATTGCGCTCTGTTTATATTTTCAGTCATCTATGGAAGATCAGGAGGATGATTCGCAGACCTTCAGCTGCGTCAATCTCTACTTCATGTGCCAGGTACACACGAAACATCACCCTCAGCTTATTGCTACATTTTTAGATTGTTTGAAGATGCGACCATAATCCACTCCTTGTTATGATCGCGGCCTAATCTGCAAACAAAGCTGAGAAGGTAAATGCCCGGGAAAGCTTTTCTCGTGTAGAGCTTAAGGCAACTGCATACTCAGTTGTGAGGAAAGTGGAGGGGGTCTGATGGCTTACTCTGTACCAGGGCAACTGCACGCTGTTTCTTTGGAAGTCTTATTCGTATTGCAGCAACATTTGGCTGGCTTCTGTATTTGTTTGTGTCTTCGCAGACACTATCATTAATTTCCTGCCAGTTCATGCCAAGCTTATATTGTGCTAAGTCGTATGTCCGATGCAGGATGGTTCGACCTTCAAATCTCAAGTCAAATTTCAGCCTTACTTTTATCTTGGGACCAAGGTCTCACCTGAACTCTTTTAAATCAGTCAGATAGAAGAGCATAAGTCCGAAAGTAACTTTGATTCCCATAATGATGAGAGAAGCATGCTATTTCTACTATTCCATTGTTTACGAGTTGGATGAACGTCTTGATTTCTCCTGTTGCAATCCCGCATGCTCGAGGGCATAACCTTCTTATGTGGCATCCGCAGGCAAATATGGAGCTTGAGGTTGACGCGTATTTGCGACGACGTTATGAGGGTCAGATTGCTGCTATCCAAGTTGTGGAGAAGGAGGATCTTGACCTGGTAATTTTGGACCAGTGTACTTACTGAAGGATCAACGTCTGTTCTCTGTGTCGATTGTGACTATCCTTGGCCGGTCTTTTTCTCTAATACTTAAGATTAATTAAAACTGTGCAGAAAAATCACCTTTCTGGTCTCCGTCACAACTTCTTGAAAGTTAGTTTCAACACCGTGCAAGAACTTATGTGTATTAAAAAGGAGCTCCTCCCAATCGTCGAACGCAATCAAGCAAAGCTTGAAGCTGCCCAAGCGTATGACTCGTTATTCCAGGGTATGAGGTAAGATTCCGCTTGTTTTGCTCATGTACTGTTCAAGTACACTGCAGTCACTTTAGCTTCAGCAGCACATGCATACAGGTATAAGAAGTTGTCCGATTTGGGGGTCTTTGCGTTCAGAATGTCGAAAGCAGAGAGATGAATTGTCAATCTCAAGTCGTCCTGCCCAATAGGTGCTGAAGGGACCTGTCTATAGCGTGTGCTAAGAAGTTTGCTGTTTCTGTTCTGACAGAGGAGCTATACAAGAGAGCACAAGGATCCAAGACTTTGTTGACCACATACTAGAATTGCGAGAATTCGATGTGCCATACCATGTGCGATTTGCTATCGACCAGGGTAATACCTCGAGTTCCCCCATCTTACAGAACCACTATCTCAAGGTTCACTTCTATGCAAGAACAGGAGCGATGTCTTAACGCCCCCCTTTCGAAATTTAGCTCAGACGGCTAGTTTCCAAGAAAGCCTCAACCGAATAGAACAATTGTTAAGGAAAGTCTAAGCCGTCTACCCCGGACTTGAAACTGCCGGCATTTCGTATTTTGTCTAAAGCATCAGTGCACTTGTTACTTCTTTCTCTATCTCTGATATACTGACATCTCAATATCGTACCGACGAACTTGTAGACGTGCGATGTGGACTTTGGTATACAGTGACAGTAGACGGCAACAAGGTCAAACTGGAAAAGCGAGCTGATCTGCTGCAGCGTGCTGAGGCCCGCATATGCGCATTTGACATTGAGACAACAAAGCTTCCATTGAAGTTCCCGGATGCATCTTACGACAGTGTGATGATGATTTCTTATATGATCGACGGTCAAGGATATCTTATTGTGAATAGAGAGGTACATTTCCTCTGAAGTTTTTTTACAATCAATGTCCACGAGAGTTAATACTCTTGTTTCTGTTCCTGTCTTCTGGTTAGACCTACAGGTTCGTACGGCATTCATTAGGTGAATGTGTAGTTGGACGTAGGACTGTCACAAGTTCGTCATCAACAGTGATTGCTACAGAGTACTGACGCTGGCTAATGGAGCCAGTATGTTTTTCATTGTGTTTCATTTTTTTTTCTGGTTTATATTATGGAAGTTATGCGAGTTCTAGCAAATTAGTTTACTCTCTTGGAGCGGTCACCTGATTCTTAATTATGTTAACAGCTTTTATAGTATACGTATTACCTTGGGGTCCTTCATGGAGCCACAAGCTTAGCTAACGCAATACCTGTCGTAGGAGACACTATAATAACTTGGCTTTGAGGTGGCTAGATACTGCAACCTTAAATCACCCGCTTCTTACTTGTGCAGTGTGTTGGTGAAGATATTGAAGATTTGGAGTACACCCCTAAACCAGAATTTCAGGGGTTTTTCCAGGTTACAAATGCTCAAAATGAAGTGAGAGCATTACCACCTTGGAGATGTGCAAAATTCCGTAACGGGCAAGAGTTGCAAGTTAAATTTAGTAACTGTTCTTTCCAGAAGCACGCTGCCCTTCCTTTCTGACCTAAGTGACAAATCTCGAGGAAAAGTCTTGAGAGTTTTCTTGTATCTTCTATCTGCAGAGAGCAGTCCTGGAGAGCTGGTTCAATCACATGCGCGAAGTGAAGCCAGGTATATATGTGACTTACAACGGCGACTTTTTTGACTGGCCTTTCTTGGAGCAGCGTAGCAAGCATCATGGAATGAACATGCACGAGGTTGGTTTCCATGACCCTTTCTTCATTCGGAAGAAGAGGAAGTCGCTTGGCTGCTTAGATGGATCTAAATATAACAGTTAGTCTCACGATCATCTGATCATTGCAGTTTTTGCTTCTTCTAGACAAGGCAGAACAACTTCACGTCTAGTCATATCGGAACATTAGTTTTTGGAGTTGTTGTATGTAGGTTACACAACAACCAAGATGCTACTTCTCATGTAGTTACAACTATGTGGTATCATGTCCATTTTCACATATCGGACGTGGGAGTTCTAGTCCGACGTCAACTATCCTTCTTATTGTCTACATTCCATCTGCACGTCATATGCATTTAATGAGTTCTGGATCTCCCGTTTCTCGAACGGCTTCTGTTCTCATCTCCAAATATCCTTCTTATTGTATTCACGGTGGATATCAAATCTTGCAAGTAGTTACAACCGAAAATATAACCAGTACTGCAAAACAAAGAGAACGACAAGTAACAAGTAAGAACACCAAGGTGAGGATGAAGTCGACCTTGATCTGCCATGCACCGATTTGTGTGAATTTACAGCGATACTAATAGCTCGAAGCTTATTTCCTTGTACTGGTACAGGAAATAGGCTTCCAATGTGATGCGGTCCAAGGAGAATGTCTAAGTAAATTTGCATGCCACCTGGATTGTTTTGCTTGGGTGAAACGTGACAGTTACCTACCACAGGGTAGCCAGGGCTTGAAGGTGACACCGTATATCCTCACTGGCCGTCTTCTTTCGCAGGCCTGTATTTGTGTCTCGTTATTCTCTGAAACATTTGCCGAACGTCATGAACTTCCCGTTCTTCTCTATAAGTCTACTAATCTGCTCCTCTTAATCTCTTTCTTTTAACCTTCACTTGGTTTTGTTTTCAAGATTTATCCAAAGGTTTAGATCATATTTCAAGAGTTGATCGAACGATTGGTATCTTTGACATTCACTTTTTCCGTATGTTGTTTGAGGAGTGGGTGTATCTGGTTTCGTGAACTCTGTGTCCTTCAGGCAGTTACGAAGGCGAAGTTGGGTTACGATCCCCTGGAAGTAAATCCGGAGGACATGGTTCGTTTTGCAATGGAAAAGCCTCAAGTAGGTTCATCCTTCCTCATAAAAAAAAGAAGTGTTCCCGGCGAAAGTGGAAATTCGGTGCAGAAGTTCAACATTGTATCTGATAGAAACAACCTTTGTATATAATTGCTGAGCTGCAGTAATGTGACATCCTCCAAATCGACGCAATAACCTGCAAGACGATGGCTAGGAACCATTTAAGATAGGTGGGACAGATGGTTAGGTCAACAAGATCATACATGAAACGTGTCATATTTGACTACTCAGATTCATTGGTTGCGCAGGTTATGTCCTCATATTCAGTTTCTGACGCAGTATCAACTTATTACCTCTATATGACCTATGTACATCCTTTCATATTCTCCCTAGCAACAATTTTACCCATGCCACCTGACGAGGTTTTGCGAAAGGGTTCAGGAACTCTTTGTGAGATGCTTCTTATGGTAGAGGTGAGAAACCTGGTTCACTGAGTTGATGTGCTTGTGACAAGTGTCTTTTGACAAATTTATCTCAACGAGTTCTTCCCTGCGAATTTTTTTTTCAGAATGAGTTTGGCCTTGATAATCATTGGCTCGAGCTTGCAGGCATTCAAGGGTAATATTATCTGCCCAAACAAGCATAAGTCAGACGAGGAGAAAGTCTACAATGGTCGAATGCTAGATAGTGAAACTTACATTGGAGGTCACGTTGAGTGCTTGGAAAGTGGCGTATTTCGTTCCGATCTACCTACCAAATTTCGCCTTGTGCCGGAGGCATATCAGGTGCCATACCAATCTATGTTTCATTCAAGCTTGTGTCCCCTTCACGTTGTATTGATATAATCTTGTATCATCTACTTGGAGTGACGAAGTCTGTAGGCGATACCCATTGATGGATCCTTCTAAATTCTTTATCTGAAGCTATGAAAGCTCGTCATTCAATTGTACGTGTGGGATAGACATCAGCTGCTTGCTATTAATGTTGGGAACGGAAGACGGTCACTTTACCTTGAGTGACCCGACTCACATCCCGTATAGTCGCTAACAGCTACACAGGAGGGTGACCCTTCAAAGTAGAACTACCCCATAAGATATACAAATATGTGGTGGTCATCCATCCGAGACGTAACCTAAGGACCCGCTTGATCACGAGCAGAAACTTATAGACAAACTTGACCGGGACCTGAAGTATGCAATCGAAGTGGAGGGCAAAATGGACATACACTCTGTGATCAACTACGATGACGTGCAGCAAGAAATAAAAAAACAGGTATCGATAAGAAACTTATGTGCTTAACTCGTTCATGTCTGCTTAACAAGGTACCAAAGTTTTTCTTAGGAGTCAAGCCTCTAAATATGGATGTCCCTTGGCAGTTAAGATTCTCGATGCAACTATGGAGAAGCTAACAGACCCTTCTTGCATGTGAACTTCTACAGTTGGAGGCCCTTCGTGACGCACCAAATCGTGAGGAATCGCCTCTAATTTATCATTTGGACGTAGCCGCAATGTATCCCAATATTATCCTCACTAACCGTCTCCAGGTTTGCATCTTGTCATTGGAGCACGAAACAATTTAAGTCACAAATTCCAGTAGTGGAGATGATGCCCACTATGGAAATCATTGTTCCACAAACAGCAAGATGTTGTAAATTCTCTTCGCTGGAAATGGAGGGAACTGCTGTACTCAAAGCATGGACATCCGAGTTTATAGTATGGTGATCAGACTGTCCATAAGAAGTCAACCACACCATGTCTGCAAGTCCTATAATCATTCCATACTTTCCACCAGGATTTCTCACTGGTATTTCTCGTATTGTCGCCTTGGCAGCCCCCTTCAATTGTGACAGATGACGTTTGCGCTGCTTGTGACTTCAATCGTTCGGACAAAACATGTCTTCGTCAATTAGAGTGGGTGTGGCGTGGCGAAACTTTTTCGGCGACAAGAAGGTCTGTGATATCTTGTCTAGGTTGAGTGCTAGTTTGGAAATAAGATCAAGTTGGGTATACAAGGTGACTGAAGTTCCTGAAATCAATGAAGCTGATGACAGAGTATCCTCTCTTTTGGTGGCAGTGAGTACAATCATCTAAAGAACCAAATTGAATCTGAGCAATTCCCACCGTCATCAGAAGGGGGTGATCTGCGCTACTTTCGTGACCTCCCGAAAGATGAACAACAAAGCAAACTCAAGGATCGTCTGAAGAAGTATTGCCAAAAGGTTTGCCCACATCTATCTCTGGAGTTACCTTAACTGCTTCTGCTTACCATTACACCGACATCTATCTCTGGAGCAAACATTTAATACTGTCGCACAATGTAATGTCTTATCAATATTCAGCTAAGACTTATTTTTGCGACAGGTGTATAAAAGGGTACTCGACAAGCCGATTTCTGATGTACGAACGGCCGGGATTTGCATGCGCGAGAATCCATTTTACGTTGATACTGTCCGCAGGTGCATCTTCCTACATATCTTTGATCGTCGTCGTTATACCTTTCGGCCAACGCTCCTTTGCTCAACTTTAAAGTTCGAAATAGTTCATTGCTGTTTTGATTAACTTCTTATAGATTACTCTCTATTGTCACTGCGTTTGGTGTGTAGTTTTTACTTGTGAGTTTGTTTAGGATCTCCAACGACATCAATGCACTTTCAACCCATGCAACTACTTCTAGGAGGGAATATGGACACGTGGTTCAAAAGACAACTGATATACCGACCTACCAGTTCCAAAGTTCTAATTGTGATCTTCCTTTGACTTAGCTTCCGAGACCGAAGATATGAATACAAAGGACTGAACAAGGTTTGGAAGGGTAAGCTTGGCGAAGCAAAGGCTAGTGGTAATCCAATAAAGATACAAGAAGCTCAGGTTAGATTCTTGCCGTTTGCTCTTCCCCACCTAGTATCCTTTTGTGTGGTCAGTTTCTCAAAGCTGCCATACTAGCTGACATTTAGATCAACCAAATAGCACTTCTAAAACTGCACGTGAATATAATGTAGCTACTTATTGATTGTCAGGGTTTTCTGCAATTGAGTTTAGCTGATGGGCATTTTAATCTGTTGTGGAACCATCACAACATCTGGCAGGACATGGTGGTCGTATATGATTCCCTACAACTCGCTCACAAGTGCATTCTCAACTCATTCTACGGCTACGTAATGCGGAAGTACCTACTCTTACCATGGTGGCATCCCCATTGGGTTTTACAGCTAAGAGGTCTATTTTCACTAGGTCACATTTTAGTCCTAAATCAGACTCTTCACCAACGGAGTCCCCTTAATATACCGAGCAGTCAGTACAGAAAAGACACCTAACACTTCAGCACCTAGAGCGAAAGTACCCTAAGAGCTCCGGAGCTAGATGTACCACTATAGGGGCTTGGTACCTTCCCAGATTGAGAACCAGTGAAATATATGTTAATTATAAACTGCAGAGCTCTAAACCTGTATCATAGAAGTTAACCATACGACATAGCTTTGATACTCAAAACCAAGTCATGTTTACTGGCGATACGACATTCTTCAAGAAGGAATAGTTGGCCTCAGATTCTGATGTCATAGATATCCAATTAGTGGAAGTCTTGGCGTTTGGCACGTACGAGTATATCTGATCACTATTGCGATATACTTCTGCTTAAGAGTAGCGTATTGAAAATTTGATCATGTACAATGACAGGGGTGCAAGGTGGTATTCGATGGAAATGGCAGGGGTTGTTACATATACAGGTGCTAAGATCATTCAAAATGCTCATAAACTAGTGGAACAAATTGGGAAGCCCCTTGAGCTTGACACCGATGGCATATGGTGTTGCCTACCTGGATCGTTTCCGGAGAACTTCGTTTTCAAGACCAGGTTACCTGAAGTTTAAAGACCTGCACATTTCCTTCTTTTTGTCTTCTTGAGAAGTTCTTTCTTTCGGAAAGATAACTATAGACTTTAGTGCAAGCTTGCCAAGAAACTTTACAAAGAAACTTTACAAAGGCATTACTGTTCATACTTTGTTCAAGTAAGTTCCCAGACATTTACTGGATATCACAGGTTGATCATCCACTATGAGTACTGACTACAAACGTTTTTCTTGTCTGGTTGCACAAATGTAGCGATCCGAAGAAGAAGCTTCCAATCTCGTACCCATGTGTAATGCTTAATGTGGACGTTGCTGTCAATAACACCAATGACCAGTACCAGGTATGTGCACCTACTGTAAACAAATATTGACATTAAATACTTGAAGACCAAGAGAATCTCTGAACTTGGTTTATCGATTTGCATATTGTAATAAGTGGTTTTGGCCCCAGTTAAGGACAACGTGAATAATTAATCAGACAAAAAATTGATTTATCGTTAATTGCAGACGATCGTAGATCCTGTCACAAGAACCTATGCAACAAGTAGTGAGTGCTCAATTGAATTTGAGGTTGATGGTCCGTATAAGGTATGTACTTCCTGCATTAGATCTATTTATCCACACTCCATTTTCACGTAATGAGTTATGGGTCCCCCCTTCTTCGAACGGCTTCGGCTCTCATGTCCGAATGTGTATTTCCTGCCTGCCTGACCTCTATACGGAACTCAGCTTTTATTTTTATATTGCAGTGCCAGAGTCATGTCCTGTCCAGTCGGTTCACATGGGTGTGAAACCGAGTTCTTGGAAAGGGTTCTACGTCTGAATTACAATATTGAACTCATGCTCGGTCCACTCTGGTCACGTGGGTTTGAAACCGAGTTCTTGTAACTGGTTTGTGTCATTCCATTACATCAAAAGTACTTCTGTGTTGGAACGAACGTGTTTCATATTTATTTACTCCACATGCACTTCCTGTCCAAAGCTGAGCTTAAAACCTTTCATACTTCGTTATCAGTACAAGTTTTATTAGTTGCTTCGTTGTTTAGTGCCCCTTTCAGCTAAATACAAGGAGATTGCCTGTTAGATTTGAGTACTGTATGTCGTCAACATTATTGTATTTTCTACACACTCAATATGCGGTCCCAAGAGACTGCGGATAAACGGCCGGTGGAAATAATTTTACAAGAGACAAATCTGCTCATTTGTTTGTGCTTCAGTGTGATTCTTGTTTGTGGAATACTGGTTAGCTTTCAGTGTCTATTTACTATTTGTGTTACATTTTATCATTCTTGAGCAATCGATATGTTCAAACCTTTGTAAGTACTATTGATCATGAAAGGTGGACCTGATGTAGCGAAGGATGTATGGTGAAAGACCTCGACAAATGTTGTGTTTTATACGTGAGATCCTTTAAACGGTGGGATCAGATTGCGGAGTAGATACTCCTCAGTTCAAGAAGCATTACTAATGTTGTGGCAGCTGTGTCAAATCAGGCAATGATCTTGCCCGCTTCGAAGGAAGAAGGAATACTTATCAAAAAGCGATATGCTGTCTTTAACGACGATGGAACTCTGGCAGAACTGAAAGGCTTTGAAATAAAGCGGAGGGGTGAGCTCAAGCTCATCAAAGTATTTCAGGTGAATCATGTTCCTAGATCTTTCAGCTGTATTTTTATTGGTATAAACGATTTGAAGGCATTGCGTATGACAGAAGATGGTAAAACTGTTCTTTGTAAAGACACGTCTGACCATGAACCTCTAAGTTGTGAAGCGAGGGGTGTAGTAAGTTCTAGAGAGGGGTAGATTCTACACAGAAGTAGAAATGTCACAGGCTTCCGACATGTGAATTGGGTAAGCTACGTTATCAGAAGAGAGTGTTAGATCTGTGGTACAACTAGTCAATGACTGACTTTCTAGCTATGAACCTTTCCTAATTTATAGTACTCCACTAGGCCGAAGTCTTCGAGAACTTTCTGCAGGGTGAGACACTGGAGGAATGCTATGCGGCTGTCGCTGAAATTGCAAATCGCTGGTTGGATATGCTCGAGGTACTATCGATCTTTTGACGTTTTGCAAGCTTGCAACCGTTACTGAGTTTGCAGAAGTTGCAGCTTTCAGAACGTGAAGTCATTAAAACGTCACCCATTCTAAGCAATGTCTGATATACGCTTTCTCTTTACTTGCTGTAGAATCAAGGTTTGGATCTTGCTGATAGCGAGCTACTGGACTACATCTCCGAGTCAAGCACTATGAGCAAGTCTCTTGAAGAGTACGGAGATAGAAAGTCCTGCGCCATGACAACCGCCAAACGCTTGGCAGATTTCCTCGGCGATGCCATGGTGAAAGACAAAGGACTCAGCTGTCGCTACATTGTTGCCAAGGATCCGCAGGTACGCTCTCATCATAGAAAACGATGCTTCAGTTTCCCTATAAATTCCTTTTAAGGCATTTCAAGGTGGATTAGTATCATACCTCCACTTGTACTGTAGTGCAACCCGTATCGCCTTCTGTTTCCTGTTGTGTATGTTAGCTATAGTAACCTCAACTGTTGGTTGGTGCCTTTAGGGAGCTCCAGTAAGCGAGCGCGCTATACCTGTTGCTATCTTTGAAACTGAACCAGGCAAGTTGACAACGTTTATACACAGTATGAGGATTGAATGGAGTTTTGTTACTGAATTTGTAAATTGAAGCCCAATATCAATTGTGCTTTGTGCTGTTGAGGTCAAGAGGTTGGTTATATTCTAAAACTTATTGTTTGTGCAAGCAGCGGTTATGAAGGCGTTTCTAAAAAAGTGGTGCAAAAGTTCCTCTGATGTGATGATTCGATCAATCGTGGACTGGGCGTATTATCGCCAACGTCTTAGCTCAGCTATTCAGAAGATTATAACTATCCCAGCTGCCATGCAGAAGGTTTGATCAAGAATTCTGGGGGAATATGACTAGAAATTTTCACATACATGGCTTTTATGCAAAATATCCGAAGACTTGTTTGAATTTGTCTAATATCAATGCCTAGTGGTATATGTGTTGTTCACCTAATCTCAGGGGTCGCCAATATTAATGTTGTCTTGCTGATGAGTTGTGTTCTGAAATTTGTTTCTTCTAACCTTGCAGGTGGTCAATCCTGTGCCAAGAGTTGCACATCCAGAGTGGCTGTGGAAAAAAGTTCGGGACAAGGACGACAAATATAGACAGAAAAGTCTCACTGACATGTTTCAGAAAAAGCAAGCTCATCAACTGCAGGCATTAGATGATGCATTAGCTGATCTTGAGGACATAGGCAATACTGGCAGAAACAACCCTTCAGTTTCTAAAGCTCCTAGCAACTATAGAAGGGAGCAATCGGAGGAACATGCCAAAGTTAACAGTCGAGAAGCTGTTGGGAATGTTCTAGAGGAAAGAAATAGAAATGATAGCAGTCAAATCAAGGCTCCTGCTCGAAGTAAGAGTCCGGACAGAGAGAACGATTACCAGGCCTGGTTAGAACACAAGAAGCTCAAATGGAAAGAAACGCGTGAGAAACGAAAAAGATTGAGGTAGGTGGTTTAAATAGACAATCTCTCTCACTTCTCTTATAATTTGTGTCTATTCGATGGACAAGCTGCCTTTCGTGTGAGTCATGGCTTAACACCAAAGATTATTCCTTTTAAATAACAGGGAAATTGAAAAGTCAGGCAGAGGTGATGGAGATGTAGGAGTTCCTCGGAATGTTTCTTTAAAGGATGGACATGGGAAGAGAAAGGCAGGTGTCGGTGCGATATTCCGCAGCCAGCAAGCGGCACTTACCAGATCCCATTGGCAGGTATGGAGTCTATTCCTTGTGAGGAAGGTTGATTGTCCCTGCTTGTTCAT
The DNA here is from genome assembly GCA_948567375.1 of Lunularia cruciata. NCBI lineage: Eukaryota > Viridiplantae > Streptophyta > Marchantiopsida > Lunulariales > Lunulariaceae > Lunularia > Lunularia cruciata. Next base: position 48,225,240 of record OX419756.1, on the reverse strand, counting down.
TAAGATCAGGTGGAAGGCTCTTGGCCTAAGATAATCCTCATTTGCGAACTAGCCTGACTTTTGTCTGCTTGTTGAGAAAATTCTTCAAGAGGAAAACTCTTCGCCTATGTCAGTAGTCCTGAATGATGCAGCAGCGCAGAGAATTTGAAATGTGTCTTCTCTTAAGCTCTTTTAGATTCGTGCACTTATTGCGTTGCTGCTTTACTCTTGCTCTGCCCTTTGTGGCTGACAGACATCATTTGATTGCCTTTACTTGTCGAAATGGTCAGTTACACTGAAGTAAGAACCTGCAATATAGATTCCGTTGAGCTCTCGAAGACCTCAGTAGAGTTGGTAGATGATGGCTTCATTCGTATGATACCATTCAATTTTGCTCGGGTGTCGAGTGCTAGCCTACGAAAGAGGTCAAATTTCAAAGCTGCGGATTAAAACCGCAGTTTCCCCGTCTCGGAATCAACCAATGTTTTCTGATTATCTTTGAGTTGTTATGTTTGCAGTTGCTGCAGCTTCTTCCTGTTCAAAGACCCGGACATTTTAATGCATGGATTCTAGTCGATGGTGACATGTACAAGGTCCAGATAAGGGTACCACGTGTGTTCTACCTCAACACACGAGCTCCTCCTACTGATGGTTCGGAAAAGCGCGTTAACCGCACTCTACCGCATATGAAGCCTTGCTTCAATCTGCTTGAGGTAACTTTGAAATAGATGCCCTGGCCAACATGGCCCTGTCTTTCCCTTGATATACAATATTTTACTCACACCGTTGCACATATATTATACCTGTTTTTCCCGGACGCCTGTATACCACACTTTCACAATTGAGTTTGTATCAAGCTCCTTTCTTGATAAGTTTCAATCCTTGATAGCTTCAATTTCATTGTATGGGGTTGGGCTGATTCCCATTTTAGCTGATTTAGGGGATTCCCGTGTTAGAGTGCATGCCCAATTCATTGTTCTTTGTTAGATTTCGCTGTCTTACAAATGAAAAAATTTCCATGCTTATCATGGGCTTAGTATCTATAGAGACTTAAGAGCATCCCTGCTTTCTGCCAGGCGGGGAGCTCCAGTTCGAGCCCACCAGTAGTTTTTTCCGGGGGCCTGTATACCATAGTGTTGTTTGGGAGTCCTTCTTGACTTCTGAATTCATATATATACTGTACCAATATAATACTGATTTCAAGTTCGTTATTGTCCATTAGCAGTTCTGTGTTCTCAATTTCTTGCACTTATGCCTTTGCTACAGGTTACTTTTTTACACCTATACTTTTGCTGCAGGTTATTTTCGATGCATTTTGTACTAAAGCTTTCATACTACACTAGCACTGTCATTCATGTAAATGTTGTTTATTGAATATGTGCACTTGTGCACTTCATGAGTTCTGGATAACCCGTTCCCCGTACGGCTTCTGCTCTCATTTACCAATATATACTGTATACTTCCGTTCTCGTATACCTATATATACGGTATACTTCACCTTCACCTTCATTCACTTCACCTCTGCTTTTCCCGCTTCAGTTGACTCATCCCCTTCCCGTGCAGCGCTGAAGTTTTCTTGCTCCACTCTCGTATCACTAGGGAACCTCTGCTTGACTCTTTCCCATTGTTGTGTCCTGGACTTTCTCTCTACTAATGAATGTTTGTGATTTCAGGGATCCATCAGGTATGTCTCGATTTCTTCCCTCATCTTACTCATGTGGATTCTTTTCTTTCTGGACTGATCCTCATTATGCGGCTAAGACTCCAGCGCTTAAGTGCATGCCTGCACTTTTGCTTGCCCTTGCTTTCCACATTTCCACCCCTGTTCTTTTTGACATTCCCATTACTTTTGAGCGGCACTTTAGGGGAGCAACCGAGTTTGCCTTGGCACTCATGAGTTTTCGAGCAGAAACTCGGTATGAGGGGTACTGACAATTGCTCAGCTACTTTGGCACTGCGTGAGGCACTGATGAAGGCGCAAGTGTTTTCGTGAAGGTTTACTATGGCCGCCTTCTGCTTCCCCTTTGCTGTTTAGCGTCTCAGGACTCAAGTGTCCGTAGCGCTTGTTGTGATATACTTTATATCCTGTCCTTTTTCGCTTCGCTCTCGTTACCCTGTTACACTTAGACAGGTTTCTGCAGCCACACAACCCTAGAGCTCTCGCATTGTTCCACTCCTCCATTCCCCAGCTAATCCCCTCTCTATTATTTTTCCTTCGCTCTTTGCCTGATTCATGGGACCTCTTGTGTATACAGTGTTCCTACCCGACTCCAGCCCACGTTTTTTATTTTTATCGTTCACACACTGCTTACTGGCAGTCTTTTACGTAGCGTTACCTATTTCTCGCAGTTGTTTGCATAGAGTTCTCGATTTCATGGTGGTTTACTAGTCTGTTAGCCATATGTTATTCTCAATTTGTTTCAATTATGCCTTTGCTTCAAGTTACATTTGATGCATTCTACCTTATGGATTTCTCACTATTCTAGCATTGTCAATTATGTACATCTTGCTTATCAATCATTTGCACCTCATGAGTTCTGGATAACCCGTTCTGGGAACGGCATCTGTTCTCGTATACCTATATATACTGTATACTTCACCTTCACCTGAAGTCACTTCACCTCTGCTTTTCCCGTTTCAGTTGACTCGTCCCCTTCCCGGGCAGTGCGGAAGTTTTCTTGCTCCACTCTCGTATCACTAGCGAACCTCTGCTTGACTCTTTCTCATTGTTGTGTCCTGGACTTTCTCTCTACTAATGAATGTTTGTGATTTCAGGGATCCATCAGGTATGTCTCGATTTCTTCCCTCATCTTACTCATGTGGATTCTTTCTTTCTGGACTGATCCTCATTATTCGGTTAAGACTCCAGCGCGTAAATGTGTCTGCACTTTTGCTTGCCCTTGCTTTCCACACTTCCACCTCTGTTCTTTTTGACATTCCCATGACTTTTGAGCTGCACTTTAGGGAGCAACTGAGTTTGCCTTGGCACTAATGAGTTTTCGAGCCGAAACTCGGTATGAGGGGTACTGGCAATTTCTCAGCTACTTCGGCACTGCGTGAGGCACTGATGAAGTCGCAGGTGTTTTCATGAAGGTTTACTTTGGCCGCCTTCTGCTTTCCTTTATTGTTTAGCGTCTCAGGACTCAAGAGTCCATAGCGCTTGTTGCAATATACTTTATATCTTGTCCTTTTCCGCTTCGCTCTCGTCACCTGGTTACACTTCGCCAGGTTTCTGCAGCCACACCATCCTATAGCTCTCGCATTGTTCCTCTCCTCCATTCCCCAGCTAGTTCCCTCCCTATTATTTTTCCTTCGCCCTTTGCCTGATTCATGGGACCTCTGGTGTATACAGTGTTCCTACCCGACTCCAGCTAAAAAATAAAAAATGTGAGAGCTCACATTTTTTATTTTTATCGTTAACGCACTGCTTACTGGCAGTCTTTTACATAGCGATACGTATTTCTCGCAGTCATTAGCATAGAGTTCTCGATTTCATGGTGGTTTACTAGTCTGTTAGCCATATGTTATTCTCAATTTGGTTCAATTATGCCTTCGCTTCAAGTTACATTCGATGCATTCTACATTATGGATTTCTCACTATTCTAGCATTGTGAATCATGTACATCTTGCTTACCAGTCATTTGCAATTCATGAGTTCTGGATAACCCGTTCCCAGAACGGCTTCTGTTCTCGTATACCTATATATATTATAGCTATTTTGCCTTGGCACTCATGAGTTCTCCAGCAGAAACTCTGTACGAGGGGTACTGACAATTGCTCAGCTACTTCGGCACTGCGTGAGGCACTGATGAAGTCGCAGGTGTTTTCGTGGAGGTTTACTATGGCCACCTTCTGCTTCCCTTAGCTGTTTAGTGTCTCAGGACTCAAGCGTCCATAGTGCTGGTTGTGATATACTTTATATCCTGCCCTTGCTTTCCACACTTCCACTTCTGTTCTTTTCGACATTCCCACTACTTTTGAGCGGCACTTTAGGGGAGCAACTGAGTTTGCCTTGGCACTCATGAGTTTTCGAGCAGAAACTCGATATGAGGGGTACTGACAAGTGCTCAGCTACTTCGGCACTGCGTGAGGCACTGATGAAGTCGCAGGTGTTTTTGTGAAGGTTTACTATGGCAGCCTTCTGCTTCCCTTTGCTGTTTAGTGTCTCAGGACTCAAGCTACCATAGTGCCTGTTGCGATATACTTTATATCCTGTCCTTTTTCACTTCGCTCTCGTCACCCTGTTACACTTCGACAGGTTTCTGCAGCCACACCATCCTATAGCTCTCGCAGTGTTCCACTCCTCCATTCCCCAGCTAATTCCCTCCCTATTATTTTTCCTTCGCGCCTGATTCATGGGACCTCTTGTGTATACAGTGTTCCTACCCGACTGCAGCCCACGTTTTTTTATTTTTATTGTCACGCACTGCTTACTGGCAGTCTTTTACACAGCGTTACCTATTTCTTGCAGTCGTTTGCATAGAGTTCTCAATTTCACGGTGGTTTACTAGTCTGTTAGCCGTATGTTATTCTCAATTGTTTCAATTATGCCTTTGCTTCAAGTTACATTCGATGCATTCTACCTTATGGATTTCTCACTATTCTAGCATTGTGAATCATGTACATCTTGCTTACCGATCATTTGCACTTCATGAGTTCTGGATAACCCCTTCCCAAAATGGCTTCTGTTCTCATATACCTATATATCCTGTCCTCTTACACTTCGCTCTTTTTACCCTGTTACACTTCGACCCGTTTCTGCAGCCACACCATCCTATAACTCTTGTATTGTTCCACTCCTCCATTCCCCAGCTAATTCCTCCATACTACTTTTCCTTCGCCCTTTGACTGATTCATGGTTCGACCTCTCGCGTCTACAGTGTTCCTACCCGAATCCAGCCCACGTTCTCCATCTTTATCGTTCACACACTGCTTACTGGCGGGCTCTTACATACCGTTCCCTATTTCTCTCAGTCGTTTGCATAGATGCTCGCGATTTCATGTTGTTTACTTGTCTGTTGGCCATCTGTGATTCTCGAGTTGTTTCAATTATGCCTTTGCTGCAGGTTACCTTCGATGCATTCTACCTTAGGGCTTTAACACTACTCTAGCATTGTGAATCATGTACATATTGCTTATTGATCATTTGCATTTCATGAGTTCTGGATAACCCGTTCCCAGAACAGCTTCTGTTCTCGTAGACCTATATATTATACCTATTTTATGGCTTTCCCACTGTCGCAGTTCTTGTTAGACTTGCTCAAATTCACTTACCTCCTGCTTCAAACCAACGTCAGAAGGTTTCATTAACTCAGTTGTTTTGCTTTGTTCAGGTTGTTTGTGACGAAGCACAATTCAAGGATGCACGAAGGTTCTTGTCAGCTCACCTGGCTGATCCAGAAGTAGAGGTATGCCGGCCACAACTTAGGTTACAGCAACTAAGTGATGGATCGAATGTGCTTGAACCGTAGAATGAAATGTCTCAAAAGTGTGCTGGTCATTATAGACATAAGTCCCGGGCCCTTGCCTAACTAAACAACCAAGACAGTAGCAAAGGGATCGAATAACACGGAAATACTATGAAAAGGAATGTTGTGAGCAATCTTCTCAAACCTTTTTGGCCTGTACAGGGTGTTTATGAAACCCGCATTTCTTCATTACAACAAGCAGTACTGCGATTGGGTTGTGTTTGTACTGTGGATCTAAACGCGACCAAGCGAGATGTTAGTGAAGGTTGGTCTGTTGATGAGCTGCATATGAAGACAACGGCAGAGTCCCCTTACCTCAGAAGCTCCTTGATGTCGTTCTTCCTTTATCAAAGGTTCAGTTTTCCTAGCCTGACACCATCATGACTTCATTGGCTTGTTAAATCCGGGTATCGGTATAGTATCGTCTGTCAAGCTTTTGTATCGGTTCACTTCTTTCTCGTCCCTCCCGGTCGTAAGCTATGAGGTATTCATTCACGAGAAAACCACCCGGTGACTAGAATTGGTCTCAAGAGAAGTGCATCTTTTCCTGCGAAAAAGTGCGAATGCAATGTCGAGTCTCCATCCTCCATTACGTGCTCTTTTGATCATGATTGAACCCCATAACTTATTAATCATCTTGAGTTTGTTGCATATATGTAGAGCCCTATGGTTATTTCTCTGACCTGTTAAGAAAACGATTCTGTGCCTCAGCTCCATGGATAACCGAGGACTCTTTGCTCTGTACACACCTGCTGCGGAGAAGATTCTTGTTGTGGTAGTGAATCCTCGCAACAACAAGGAGGTCTCTTCTGTCCAATTGGAGAGGCAATTTCGTGATGCTGCCAGGAATTCTGAAGCAGCAAACTTCCAAAGTTTCGAAAGCTGGGTGGCAAAGGTAAGTATTGTATACCATGTGCAGATTGGAGTACAAATAGTAGGTTTGGGCATCGCAAGTGCATAAGATATCCTTCCGTATGCGCTTGGCTGAAAAACAGCTCGCAGGAAATTAAGGAGCTGTTTATAAGAACTTACAAGCTGTCCGACTATGTGGGCTAGAAAGGGTTCCATACGTTCCTCAATGGTCCTTGGAAACCATGGAGAGCATTGGCGCTGATCAGATATATAAGGGGTCTCTTCCCGTCCGGTTAGAGAGACACCTACAAACAGACGTCTTATTAATCAGCTCTCGTTGTGATGGCAGGTGGAGTATGTTTCCAGTACACAAGAGGCTGGAAGACTGATTCAACGGAGTCTGGCTGAGTTCAGGTGAGGTGGTCGCTAATTTACAGTAGCAGGTTTCATTAATGATATATCAGAACCCCTACCTAGCAAGACCCTTCAACAAGATTAGCAACAGTGGAACTCACACAACATCGATCTTTCCTGGTTGCAGAGATCAGCACCGAGGTCCAACTGTCGCCCTCACTCAGTGCCCCAACTTTGAACTGCTCAGTCCTATGATTCCTCTGCTCGCAGACTTTCCGTGCATCCAAATCGCTTGCAATGCGAAGGACAGTCAGTACCAGGTATGATAATCATTTGACGCATTCTGCTGAGTTGAAGCGAGATGTGCTGACTTGAGTTAATTCGTATTCAGCATGATTAGTATGTTATCTGCTGGTAGAAAGTTCTGCTCTATTTAGGAACTGTTTTGGTCCTATAGAGAGACACTTAAATATAATTGTCTTACTTCACAATGGCTTGGATGTTAAATGTTGGGCAACAGACTCTTGGATGGCAACCTGTTGCAGCGAGAGTGGCAATGCACAGGTGCGTCGCATCGGCAGTTTGGTTGCAGGAACGAATCGCTCTTGCACGATATGCACATGTGAGTTTTCCACAGGTTTTGGAAAATGTCGCTTTGTGAACCAGTGATGTGATGAACACTATATGTCGTCTCAATGCACCTGAGGCACTCCTCTCGAAAACCCCCCTCCCCCTTCCGCCCCTTCCTGTTCCCCTTTCCCCTCTTTGGATTATTGTTTTCGTTCCACCTTTGGTTGCTGCTCGCTCTGCTTTACTCTGTGACCTTACGCCCCCGTTTCTGTGGCAAATGACCTGCACTTCCCCTGTGTCTTTGGACTCACTCCCTACTGTCTTCTTTGGGTGTCAAACGACTTGCTCCTTCCCGTGCCTTCTGACTCAGCTCCTTACCGTTTCTTCGGTGATTTCACTCAGTTAATTTACCACCTTCTTCATGTTTTTGCATCATCGAGTAGTTTTACTAGTTTTTACTTGCTTTCGATACTAACATTTGTTTCCTTTCAGGCTTTAACCAGGTATGTCTCGAGTCCCTTACCTTCTCCTGCTCATGATTTCACTTTCTTCATTCGGATGCTGATTTATTTGCGTTGCACAGTCATTCTACTTTTTACTGTTGCTGCCCTTTATTTGGATTTTAAGCTTCATACGTTACAGCTTTTCCCTTACCCTGAGCTGGGCACTGTTGCAAGCAACCGAGTTTGCCTTGGCACTCATGAGTTTTCGAGCAGAAACTCGGTACCAGGGGTACTGACACTTGTTCCGTTACTTCGGCACTGTGTGAGACACTGATGAAGTCGCATGTGTTTTAGTGGAGGTTTACTATGGCTGCCTTCTGCTTCCCTCAGTTTGTTTGGTGTCTCAGGACTCAAGCGTTCATAGTGCTTGTTGTGATATACTGTATCCAGTCCTTTGACGCATCGCTCCTTCTCAGCCTAGAGACCATCCACTCTCTTCCCCTTTGCTCCAACTCATTTGTTGTTTTGCTTCATGGTTCCTATACATGTTTTCTGTCCGGTCTGCCAATTTCAGTTCTCTTGATTGGTTTAGTTTTGATTCGTGGGTCTTCAATACAGCTTATCTATTTCGCCACATGCTTCACTTAGCGCTGATCGATTACATGATATATATCTGTTCTCTACTGTTGTTGATTACGATATAGTGATATTTCGTTTTTGCTTAACCTCGCATTTAATCCGTTAGATTCTTTACCTCTTTAGGGTTTCATTTGTCATCTCGATTTGCACATATCATGTTTACATTTCATATGTACACCTTTTGCACGTAATGAGTTCTGGATCCCCCGTTCTTCGAACGGCTTCTGCTTCATGTCTGAAAATTTATGTCGTCTGCTTCAGTTAACTAAGTCATTTATCGCGCAATTTTTTGCAGGTTCCTCTTGGTAACATCGACTTTGATTGGCTCCTTTTTACAGCTGACACATTTTATGCACGTGCTCTACGTGATAATCAGCAGGTCTTTGCTCCTTCCACATACCAGTTGAAGCATTTCGAACTTCAACTTGCGGTCTTTCTATAGTTACTTTTCGATGCGAACATTGTAAATCATGATGCTCTTAAGGTTGACCGATTGTAGATCTAGTTGCCTCACAGATATTGTCAGCAGATTCTAACATTCAACATGACCGTGAAGTAGTTGAGGTGTTAGGCTTGCGTATTGCATCTACTATATTGCGTTCCCGGCTTAAGTGTGTTCCTCTTTACGTCCAAATGACCAGGTGTTATGGAGTTCTGACGACGGAATACCCGATCTAGGTGGTGCCATATCGGATGAAAACAACACTTTAATGGATGAAGTAAGTGGTATTACTCGGGTTTGTCCTCCGTACAGGATCACCGAGTCCCGAAATTGCGACAACATTGTGCCTTCATTTGGCTTACCCATTGTGGTGACAAGATATGAAACAACATTACATGTGGTTGAACGTGAAAACGGGGTATCACTGGGTTTAGTTAGTGGAATAGATATAGCAGCCTCTTTAAAATGGGGCAAAGAATGGCGTTCTTTCTTTCCTGTAAAGTTTAGCGAGAGGACCATTAAATAAAATGATGAGAATGTTAATCATTGTGGCCCTTTTCAAGTCTTTGTATCCACGACAAGAGAGGGGAGACATGATATTTACAAGATGATCATGCATGATGAATTGCAGGTCCAGCAGCCTGCCGTGTCTTTTCCGGGTGCATATCGCAACGTGACAATTGAGTTCAAGGTATGAATCTATGTAAAATTAGAGAGCCTTCTGATCTGGTTCCTATTACGGTTCTAATCCATTCGATTAAAGCTTCCGTAAAGTTGCAAGATATTAAGCGCATTCCATCAACTGTACGGATCTTTTGGTATTAAGGCTACGGCGAGGAAGACAACATTACTACAAACAAAGTCACACCGGATGTCAACTACTGCAGTTCCTGATGAAAGAAGTTCTATTCACAGCAGATTCTAGAAAAATGAACTATCGATCATGTGACAGATGCAATAGTAAAGTTAATGATTTTCATCGTGCCTGCTTGCGGCCACAGATTCATCACTTAGCCGTAAATGCACTTCTGAAGAGTGGCCAACTGAGTGAGTTTGAAGGAGGAAGTATCGAGCCAGACGGTGGTTTGCAGTCCATGGACGGGGATAATAGCTGGGATGAAGAGATTTTCTGTTCTCCTGCATTCCGGGTGCTCAAGCAACTTGTCAGTGGGTGGCTCGCCCACGCAATCTCCTCTGGAAACAACTTCTCGGATGCTTTGCTTCAACACGTCTACCGCTGGGTTTGCAGGTACAACTCGTGTTCTTTTGACATGAGAACATCTGAAGAACTGCAGTGGATGTTTCTCTTGTTTCGAACCAAATAACTAATTTTCTTTGCCAAGCAACCAACTAGCGTTGGTAGCCACTCCACTTTGGAGGGAAATACTGTTTATTGTGATGCCCAAATAGCGGAAACGCAGCCCTCTATATTGTATCGTCTAGTAGCTCATATCTTTTAGACTTTGTACAACCACGAAGATCCAGATCTTTCTGACATGGAGTGCCAAACAGCGTTAGATATCTCTTGTTGGTACTATTGTAGGGACCGGTATTGCTGAAATTTATAGTGTAGGTCACATCTCACACTATTGACCCAGCTGAAAGCCAGGAATTAAACTTGGTCGTTTGCGAAGCTTGATTGCTACAGTGCGGCCTTCACCTTCTCTTGTGGAGGTGGGGGCCGAAAAGTTCCATTATTATGGTAGATGCAGATTGTTGGACCACTCTCGATTTAAGAATGCCAAGCTAACATCCAACATTTGTGTTCTGTGCAGTCCTCAGTCTAAACTTCATGATCCTGCACTTCAACGCGTCCTGCACAAGGTACAGTGACTACCTGAGACTGGTCATGCGAAGTGTGGCTGGCTTCTGTGTCGTGTTTATGGACTTCTTTTGTGTTCTGGAATCTCAAGGCACTCTTCTTCAACTCAATTAGAGTCGAGTTTTGACATTTACCAATATGTCCCTCAGGTTATGCAGAAGGTGTTTGCGTTGCTCCTGTTAGAGCTACGGAAACTTGGAGCGACAATAGTATTCGCCGATTTCAACAGGATAATCATCGCCACAAGCAAGAGTGACATCAACAAGGCTCAAGGATATTGTGAATATCTTCTGACGACCGTGAAGGCTAGGTACCAAACTCTAGTTTGAACTTGCTTGTGTTGACTGGATATTAGCTTTTCATACTTGACCTCATTGCAACTGAACCAGAATCTATGCACCTTTGCTGCAGGACTGGATTTGCAAACTTTGTGAAAATACAGCTTTGATGTCTAATTATCTGAGTTGAGGATGCTCGGATGCAGGGAGTTATTTGAATGGATAGATCTTCGACCCAAGCAATACTGGCACTCACTCCTCTTCATGGATCAGGTATCTTCGAGCTTTCTCCCAATCTATACTCTGATCCTACATAGACCCCAATCATGACTATCAAGTCGAATTTATGGTGAGTTGAATGCGAGAGCGACTGATCTCCGGAAATGTTTCTTTGTTTTCGGCAAACATTTGTTATATAGCTTATAGTTACGGCGCTCAGTTGTCCCCACGTACATTGTATGAGCATGAGTAGAAGATAACTCTAGGCTGGCGCATTAACGCACAGTTTCGTGAACTGAGAAGTAATAAAGCAAGTCTTTGAATGTTTCATAGGCTATGATGGGTAAATCGAGCCATTTCCAATTTAAATTCACAACTGGTTACCGGAATAACGCTAATCCTCTTAGGCTCTTACTTAAACTTAACAACGTGCTGTAGCTAATCGTCGTGACTGGATTAATAGGCTGTTAGCACCTCTTTGAGGCTTTCCTTTCTTGAGAAATGCACCACTGTAATGGTAAATTGCTGGCAGATAAATTGCTAGGCAATTAACAGCGAACATTCTCTGCCCCTGCAGCATAATTACGGAGGCATCCGAGCAAATATCAACACTGAAACGCAGCCTACGAATCTGTCACAAGATCAGACTGATTCTCAGGCTTCTCCACCTGAAGAAATTGTTTCCTACTGGAATATTGCCGAGTACTTGCCAAAAGCAACACAAGTACGTAATATCAAGTTTTGAATCTTGTGATGGTTGAACTTGATGTAGAGGAGACTCATCAACCAATTTCTCTCTCTTGCCAGGACTACTTTGTGGTGATTGTGTCCGAGTACATCTACATTCCATGGAAGCATTCAAGGGACGAAGCCGACAAACGAGGACCTGTTTCCTGCACTCCTTCCATCACCCTAGCTGCGGCAGCTGATGTGGAGGCAGTTGACATCCTGTTTCTGAAAGAGCAGGTTAGTCAGAAATCCATTGTGTAGAACGCTCTTATGCCTCTTATACCCCTCAATACTTCCCTTATGATTTTGTATGGGGTCTTCTATTTCATTCCGAATGCTCCTTATTCTGATGGAACATCAAATGCCCGAAAAGAAAAGTGTTTTACAACGATGGGAGCTGTTTCTCCGTCCTTTCTTATCTCAGATACTACAGGTTTATAAAATGACTCCGTTAGCAACGTAAGGAACAAATTAGATGATGATGGCAAGCTTTGTTGGGAGATGATAAGTGAAGGCAGGCTCCTACTTGTTACTTGTTTGCAAACTGCAAGTAGACATCCCCATAGCACACTCATCTAGCAGGAATGCTGAGAATAATCGAAGTGATACTCGTTTTGCGGATCTATTGGCTTTGGGCAATACACCTTTTACCCAAGAACCTTTAAATAGGGTCTTTGTCTCCGTAGATGAAGTTGGTACCACCGGTCGTTTCTGCATCATGCATGCTGTAGTTAGGGAAGGATCCAAATGTTTTGGATGTATCGTAGGTTGTACTTGGTATATCAACTGACTATCAACGGTCTGAAACGGATATTGACTCTGGGATTTGGGCATGTGATATGTCCTGTTTATCAACTGACCAGGTTAAATCACACTTCACGGAGAAGCTTCTGAAAAATGTTCGGGATGTGCAACGGCTCATGAACACAAAGAAATATGATGAGAATCTGGAATTGCAGTCTGCCCGAGAATTCCCGAAATTGGCTGGTTCCCACTTACATATGACTGACGCCGCCGTCGAGTTCATCAAACACGTCTGCGTAGTTTTGATGCTCGATCAGCGAGTCCAGCATGAAATTTTGGTGAGTTGAAACACCTTATTGCTACCGTTGGTAACCGGTACTTATCTGAGCACTACAACTCTACCAGAAGTAAATTGAGGTCGGATTTTGCACTATACGACGCGAATAGTTGTTCAGAGAAGCATGCTTTTGTTTTATGGTCATCCCATAAATATTCTTTGATGAGAACCTTTGTTCCTGCTCTTTGAAGTAGATGGTCTATTCTCAGGCATTCTGACTTCTGATGTATCAGACATCTTAGCACTCACTCAGCTTTCCTAGTCACACCAGAGTAGACACTCCTAATTGCACACAGAAGTACTTAACTCTCTCCTAGCCTTCAAAGACAGCACAGACAGTTCACTCACGCAGCACAAATAGTCTCCAATACTGAGATACAGAACTCCAATACAGAACACTCCTGAGATGGTGTTAGGCAGCTCAGGACTTCACGAAATGCAGAAGGGAAGTGGTAGAAATCAACTCCAGTAGAAGAAACTCCTGACTGGGATTATATAGATAGAAGAGTGTGCTGAATGGTGTGCTACCATAGTGCTCATGTAACACATGCAGCACATGGAAAGTATGTGAACAGTGAACATGAACAGTGTTTGTCGATGAACAGTGTCTATTTTGTCTGATTCTAAGAAAAAGTCTCTAAACTCGAGATTACTTAATTTAACACTCCCACTTAATGAGAGTTTAGGACTATTCCCATTTCTACTACACATTTCATGTGTTTATCTTTAGGTAGTGCTTTTGTAAACACATCTGCTGTCATCTCCTGTGTAGGACAGTAAACTAACTTCACAACATTCTCCTTTTCTTTCTCCTCTACAAATCTTCTTCTAATCTCAATGTGCTTAGTCCTTGGGTGATGTACAGGATTTTTGCTGAGTGCTATACTTCCTGTATTGTCACAGTACAATGTAGTAGGACTTTCCTGCTCAAAGCCCAGCTCCTTAAGAAGTCTCCTGTTCCAGATGACTTCTTGAGTAGCATTTGAAGCAGCCATAAATTCTGCCTCAGTAGTAGACAGAGCAACAGATGTTTGCTGTTTACTACGCCAACTGATTGCTCCACCACTAAGCATAACTACATATCCACTAGTTGATCTGCTGTTATCTGTGTCATCTCCCCAACTAGCATCTGTATATGCTTCAAGAGTAGGAGCAAGTATGTTCCCTTGCTTTCTGTACTCCAAGAATGCATCTGGAGTACCCTTTAAGTACCTGAATACTCTCTTTATACCTTTCCAATGTGCTTGTGCAGGGTTGCTAGTATATCTAGCTAGTGCTCCCACTGCACAGCATATATCTGGTCTTGTACAGACCATGATAAACATTAGTGAACCAAGAGCACTCTGATACAACACTTTGTCACAGAGATTCATCTCCCCATCCATGATTCTGCTGTGCTTCCACCCCAGATCAAGAGGTGTAGAGACAGGATTCGCCTCTGTCATCTGATACTTAGCTAGCATGGATCTCACATACTGTGGTTGACTGATTCGGATCCATCCTGCTTCTCTGTCTCTGTTCACTTTGATTCCCAAAACGAGTTTTACAGGACCAAGGATAGTCATCTCAAAAACAGAGCACAAGAAATCTATCACTCCTTTGATAGATTCCCTGTTCCCCAACAGTAATAGATCATCTACATATACAGCTATGTATACATCATCTCTAGTATACACACTCATGTCAGAATCTGCTCGTTTGAAATCCTGCTCTCTCAAGTATGAGTCTAGTTTCTCATACCAGGCTCTAGGAGCTTGCTTAAGACCATATAAGGCCTTCTTAAGCAAGCATACTTTTCCTTTGCCTTCAGTATATCCATCTGGAACATCCATGTAAATAGTCTCTCTCAAATCTCCATTGAGAAAGGCTGTTTTCACATCCAACTGCTCCACTTCCCAATCTCTCTCTGCCGCAAGAGCTAGAAGCATGCGAATAGATCCATACCTGGCAACTGGTGCAAAAGTTTCTGAATAATCTATTGATGCTTTCTGATTGAAGCCCTTTGCAACAAGTCTTGCCTTGTACTTCAGGATCTCATTCTCAGCTCCACGTTTGACCCTGAAAACCCATTTGCAGCCAATTGCTTTCCTACCTGGTGGTAAATCAGCTAGTACCCATGTACCATTAGTCTGAAGAGACTTCTTCTCTTCTGCTATAGCCAACTCCCACTGACTCGAATCTGGTCTGAGCATAGCTTGCTGTAAAGTGTCTGGATCACAATCTTCATGACAAATGTAAGATTTATCTAACATCTCTTCTGATAGAAAACCAAGTCGGTCAATAGGTTTTCTATCTCTCTGTGATCTTCTTGGCTCTGTGCCCAGAAGATTCATGCTGTCTCTTGACATCTCTGGAGTCTCACTCAGAGATTCTGCATCTGCAGTCTGCTTCTGGGGGTCATCTTCTGTAGTATCAGAATCAGAAACCACTGTCTGTTTAGGCCTTCTTTTGTACATCTTCAGACTCTCCTTTGGTGAACCATCAGCTTCAGGTAGAGATTGCTCTTCTGATGATTGATCTGAAAAACTGACTCTGCAGCTTGGGAAGATAGATTGATCAGGCTGATCAAACTGATCAGCTTGCTTCTGCAACTCATCTCTGTTCTCACTCCAAGTCCTCAATTCATCAAAGAGTACATCTCTACTTCTGATGATCTGTCCAGACTTAGGATTGTACAGAAGATATCCTTTCAGTCCCTCTTCATATCCTAGAAAAAGCATTCTCTCAGCCTTCTTTGTGAACTTCCTCCTCTGCTCCTTGGGGATATGAACATAGGCAGGACATCCAAAAACTTTCAAAGCTGAAAGATTAGGTGTCTTACCACTCCAGCATTCTTCAGGAGTTCTTCCTTGCAATGCTGTGGTACCACTGATATTTCTAAGAAAATTTGCAGTGCTGATTGCAGCACCCCAAAACTTTCTCTCCAGCTTGGCATGTTGGAGCATTGCCAATGCTTTGTCCACCAGTGTCCTATTCAACCTTTCTGCAACTCCATTCTGTGCAGGACTGTCTCTGGCAGTACAG
Organism: Lunularia cruciata; assembly: GCA_948567375.1. Taxonomy (NCBI): domain Eukaryota; kingdom Viridiplantae; phylum Streptophyta; class Marchantiopsida; order Lunulariales; family Lunulariaceae; genus Lunularia; species Lunularia cruciata. The sequence goes on along the minus strand of OX419756.1, from coordinate 48,209,340 downwards.
TCAAGGAGGATTCCTTTTTCTGACAGAAAAGAGAGGAATTCCTCATTCCTGTACTCTCTGCCTCCATCTGTTCTCAATCGCTTGACTTTCCTCCCAGTCTGTAACTCAGCCATGGCTACAAACTTTTGGAATTTTCGCAGCACTTCATCCTTGCTTTTCATGAGATAGATAAAGCTCTTTCTACTGTAATCATCCACAAAGGAAACGTAGTAGGCTGCTCCACTTAATGATTTCTCAGTCATGTATCCCCATACATCAGAATGTACGACATCTAGAAGACCAGAAGCTCTAGATGAAGATTTCTTGGGGATAGGAGCTTTGTGTGCCTTACCTTCTGCACACCCAATGCAGAATTCGAGTTTTCCTTTGGGATCTAGTTTCAACCCCTCCACTACCTTCTCTAGAGCATATAAGTTTTGCTCTGACAGGTGCCCTAACCTCAAATGCCAGAGATGGATATCATTTCTGTTTTCTGCTACCAACGCAGAATCAAAACAATCAGCTTCCATCAACTTGAACAGCTTCCCTTTGGCAGTACCATACCCAAGGACCAGCTCTCCTTTCTTCAAAGTACATTGATTTCTGTTGCTTTCAAACAGAACATCCACTCCATGCTCCATGAGGCTATGTACTGATATCAAGTTCTTGGTGTAATCTGGAACATACAGTACATTTTCCAAATAGCCTTTTCCAGAACATCCCATGAAGGCAATAGGAACTTTGCCAATTCCTAACACTGGATTCAGAATCCCAGGTCCACAACGAACACTCTTGGGAGTCTTCAGAGGTTGAAGAGTCGAGAACAGCTCCTTCTGATAACAGATATGAGAGGTGGCTCCTGAGTCCAAGAACCATCCAGAACCGTTTGAGGACAACTGTGATTCTGCCAACATTCCACAATCCGGCTCTTCTGCTGAGTACCCCTCCTCATCGCTGAATAACTCATGGCACTCCTCTGAGTTGTAAGCTGAACTCCCAGATGTTCGACCTTTTGCTGGTTGAGGTCTCTTGCCTACCTTCTTCAGCTCTCGTTCTCTCCTTTCTCCTCTCTTGGGACATAAAGGTGCAATATGACCTTTCTCATGACAGAAATAACAAGTCCTGTCATCAACACTACTAATTCCTTTGCCAGATTTACTCACTCTGGCTTGCTCTGGTTTGCTCACTCTTCCATCTGGCACTCTTCTTGAACAAGAAGAAGCACTGAACAGAGCAGCATCTCCCTGCTCATTTAACTTCAGCCCTTTGTCCTCTTTGTGTCTGCTAAACACCAGCAATTTGTGTATCACATAATCCCATGTGACAGTTTCAACTGGTAAAACTTGCAGAGCTACTAGAACAGAGTCATAGCTTGAAGGAAGACTATCTAAGAGATGATTGATCTCGTACTTCTCTGTAAGTACAACCCCGTCCTCCTTGATACTCTTGAAGAGTTTCTGCAATTTTGACAGATAACAGGTGAAATCTTCACCATCCTGCAATCTCAAGTTCTTTACTGCAGACCAGACTCGATAGGAGCTCTCCAGCTTCTCAACAGTGTAATAACTCTTGATTTTGTCCCAAATCTCCCAACTCCAAGCATAAGTATCTACTAGGTCTCTAGCTGGCTCTTCCATAGCCCTTAGCAGAAACCTCCTAGTAGTAGCATGCTTAACTCTCTCCTCCTTGTTTGTCTCTAGCTCATCTATATCATGAGCTTCTAATGCAAACTCTAGACAGTCATAACTGTCTAAGATAGACTTCACATCCAAAGCCCAGGCTTTGTAGTTAGTCTTTCCCAACTTCTCTATCTCTCTGAGTTCTTCTATCAATCCCAGTGGTGATTGTGGGCCCATAACCTGATGAGAACCTTTGTTCCTGCTCTTTGAAGTAGATGGTCTATTCTCAGGCATTCTGATTTCTGATGTATCAGACATCTTAGCACTCACTCAGCTTTCCTAGTCACACCAGAGTAGACACTCCTAATTGCACACAGAAGTACTTAACTCTCTCCTAGCCTTCAAAGACAGCACAGACAGTTCACTCACGCAGCACAAATAGTCTCCAATACTGAGATACAGAACTCCAATACAGAACACTCCTGAGATGGTGTTAGGCAGCTCAGGACTTCACGAAATGCAGAAGGGAAGTGGTAGAAATCAACTCCAGTAGAAGAAACTCCTGACTGGGATTATATAGATAGAAGAGTGTACTGAAAGGTGTGCTAAAGGGTGTGCTGTAGGGTGTGCTGAATGGTGTGCTACCATAGTGCTCATGTAACACATGCAGCACATGAAAAGTATGTGAACAGTGAACATGAACAGTGTTCGTCCATGAACAGTGTCTATTTTGTCTGATTCTAAGAAAAAGTCTCTAAACTCGAGATTACTTAATTTAACATTCTTGTCTACTCGTGAAATAGACCTCTCACCAGAAAACATAATTAATTCGTTTGGATAAAAGGTTAAGCAAAAATGTTTGACTTCATTATAACCTAAACGACATTGCGACCGTTTCTTGCTTGTGTACTTCTTGTCAGGTGCTAAGGAAAAATCTCCTAAAATTGGCCCGAGTTAGGGAGTTCTCACCGGAAGCTGTTTTCCGCGATCCCTGCTTATCTTTCATACTTCCAAACGTTATCTGCAGGTTGGAAAACCATCTCTGCATAGCTTTGTTTGCTCTTCACTCCATCTTGTTCTTTACAACGTGCTCTATGTTGTTTACCACTTACTTCATGGATCTCGAAGAGGTTCACTTATTGTATCCACTTGTAGTGACTGTTGATTTATGTTTGTGTTTGGAGCAGTTATTGCAATGACTGCAGGGACATGGACCTGTGTCGAGATGCCGCCCTAATAGAGCGTGACTGGCGATGTGTTATGCCTTTATGCGGGCAGCCGTATAATCGTGAGTGGGTTGAGAATGCGCTCCTTCAAATTGTTCGCAGAAGAGAGCGTTTCTATCACCTTCAAGACGTTGTTTGTGGAAAATGCCGGCAGGTAACGAACTTGGGTTGTGCGAAAACTTATGCTAGTCGACATTGCTTGATATACATGTGCACGCAGAGGTCTGATTTTCGTTGTCATCCGCTATTGCAGGTGAAGGCATCACATTTGGCCGAACAATGCACTTGCGCGGGTAATTTCAGTTGTCGCGAAGGTCCAACTGACTTCCTGAAGCGTTTGCGCGTTTTCCAAAACATTGCTGAGTACCATGGTTTTGATCTGTTGCGTGAGTGTGTTGCCTGGATACTAGAGACTGCTCTCCCCTCCTAGCAGCAACATTGATATGATTGTTGGCAAGTCATGCCTTGTACTCTGCAAACAGTAGACTACGAGAAAGACCGTCGTTTACGTGATTGTAAATATAGTTTCATTCTTTAAAAGGTAGGCACACTGGTCCGTGCCTTCCAATAGAACAGAGCTGCTATTAATTGACTAGATTAGCTAGCTCTTTTGTGACCACTAAAGGAAATCTCTCACCGTTTAATATGACCGAGTCGTACCAAGTTGCATGTGCTGCCGCCTCCTGCCGTGCCTTTGCGCTGCTCACTCGCTCGCTCGGTAGCTGTGTTGTATTCAGACCACAACAGCAACAAGTTTTGGCTTTAGTCCACAATCTCTTGTTGCAAATTTGTACAGTTTTTGGCGAAGACGTACTGTAATCAGTAGCTTCTGTTGAAGGTCCAGGCACTCTTTGATGTTGATGTAATGTAGTCAACATGTTATGTCCTGTTCGCCTACCTAAATTTGTCATGTCTCACTAAAACAAGTTTCCAAACAATTTGACTTGGAAGAAAGAGAGTAGAAATCACTGTACACTTCAAAAGTGTAAGCGCCAATGAGGCGAGTGACAGCCTGGAATTCATTTCCGCAGTATGAGAAATACAGAATGAACTTCTATCACATTCTACTCGATGCGCGACAAGCGGGAGTTTTGCAGAATTGTATAGTGCCTGGGTTGATACGAAAGCAGTCTTGGAGCCTTATATGACCGGTGAGCTTGTGGACGTACAGCAACATGATTTGCACACTGTTTGAAGTACCCAATTGACTACGTAACGACAACAGGACTAGTGTCCGTATGAATGCGGCACTTCGGGCTACTGATGCAAGGGAGTAGTTGATGGAGAAATCTCCTCCAACACCTAGTCATCCCCTGTAGTGGATCACGAGCACGGCACGTAAGAAATTCTACATCACTAACCGCCAACACCAAATCAGGTACCCAGGGAGAAGGAAACAATGATAGGCTATTGAAAGCAATGAACAGGAAACTATACGTGCGTCATCATGAAAGTACTCGTATACTGCTGTCAATCACATGGTGGAAAAGTCCGAGAAGGTATGGAAGTGTGCACATGACGTGCTTTAATGTACTTGATCATCGGAGGCAGGCAGAAATGCAAACATCGGTACCCGTACACTATGTACTAATCCACGAGTAAAGGACAATAAGAGCAGAGGGCAGTGGTGTCGAGATCTAATCATTCCAGTGCAGGTTCTAGTGTCTAAACAGATATTATAGGACCAGTAGGAGGTCAAGCAATTGCATCTTCCTGTTCTAACAAACAATCTAAAGAATGCCAACTAATTTGGGGCCGTGCAAAAGATCATGTACGAAACTTGATGGGCCTCAAAGTGGTGGAGTGAAACAATGAGAAGCTGACTAAACTAGACACCGCTTTGTACTTGAGCAAGTCATCAAGTTATTGCCATGCAGTAGCAGTCTTGCATCTTTTTGCTGTTGGTAGTGAATTGTAACCAATGACCAAGTATATCTATCATGCAGAGAGTTGGTTTGACCTCGGCTTATAGTTTGAAATTGTGTCATTGATCCATTCTTATCACTTAACTGTGTACTACATCTTTCTAGAGAGCTCGCCTTCCCCCTCGGTGCATGCATTGTAAAAGATAAAGAAATTGCAGGACCAGTGATTACGATCACTTAACAAAGCCGTTGCTTCTTACCAGATTTCGGACACTTGGCAGATTTTTGAGCATACGGCTACTTAGCATTTCTTTCTTACAGTTTGCTTGTCAGACACGTTCAATATACCTTCAGATGCATTGACAGACATCTTCATTGTGCACGAATACAACTCGCGAAGTGTGCAATCAGATTACATGCCTCGAAGCCTTTTCTATGGTGAGGTCCAATCGTCATTGATCTTTGCGTCAGCTTTCTTAAGACTGAAAGGAAGGCAGCCTGGGAAGACATTGCCATTTTTGTCTGCTTTGCAACACAGTCTGCATTTCAGGGTGTACGAAGATTCTTACTGATAGGACCAGTGGAGACAAACACCTGACCTTACACAGGGAATCAACCATCATCGATAGCTCCTGCAAGTCCTGCAAACAATTGTGACACAGATTGGCTAAGGTTTTACCGATCAACTCCTCCAATTTTACACTCTATTGGTGCTCCTGCGAGGAGCCAAGAAACGTGGTCTCATACAAATCTCCATCACCTCGCAACTTAAGTAGACGGAAACATGTCAAGAGAGCTCAAAGAAAATGTTCTGTCTAATGAAATAACCGATTCATGACCAAGGGACCTCATTGGCCATTTCACCAACAACACTGCGGCTTTAGCCACAGTTTTACTTCTTAGGTTTAATCATCCTTGTACGGTCGTCCTTGATAGGGGTTTGTCTTCCCAGCTTTCTTGTTATCCTACATGCTATCCTATATGCCTCGCGTTTTGTTTGCGTTTCGACATCACTCGACTTCATCACTCGACTCGGTCTGACTTCACACTACAGTAAGAGGAGAGGATGCTTCATTCGCCACATCTTCCTCTGACTCAATCTCTTCGATCGTTTCGTCCAATCTACCTCCACACGAGGTATAAATCTTCTTCACTTGCATCGAAGACGCAAGATCGAATCGATTCTGAATCATGGCCATCGCGCTTCTCGTGCTCTTGATCACTTGAGTACCTTACTCTTACTCCTGCTAAACTTGTCGTAGTGCTTTTCAACTCCCCGTTTGAATAAATGCTTACTTCGACAAGATCACAAACGATGTCCGCACCACCAATATACTCTGCACACCTTGCGAACCCAAGACTACTGTAGTATCAAGCGGAAAAGACTGACAGCCACGCAGCAACATACGCAGCAACATCAGCAAGTTCACTGCCATGTCCACGTGGACAATAGCTTATTGTGTTTCTTGTTATATGTCTACAGTAAATATCAGCTCTGCCATCATCATCTAAACTATCCACGTTAGCTCCGTTAAATCGGAGCATACTTCAACTAGCGACCAACAACACTTGCCAGACTGGAGTCCTGACCGTTACAGGAGCCTTCATGCTCGGGATTGCACCGATCACGAAGGGAGTCTTTGTTCATGTGATCAGTGTGACTTGGCACAGAGACTCCTGAGCCATGATGACATGGACTAGGGCAATGGGTGGCCAGGCATATGTGTCGACATCATTGTCAGCAACAGTGGAAATTATATCAGATCAAATGGAGATTATGTGATTGTGATGTAAGGTATGGTGAATTGTTTCCTTCACGTTCTTCAAGTAAGAGTTCAGTGTAACAATCAATGTGGATGATGTTAATAATCATGACAATTTCTGTTCCTAGGATATATGAAGATAAATTGATGAATTTCCTTCTCTCCTATTAAATGAGAAAAATGAATTCATCATGGGTTCACACCGAAAGATACATGATCAAGTATTAAAATATGTGATATGTCGATATTTTATGTTTCATAATTGAAGTCATTACTCACCTGAAGATGAATATTCTAAATTTATTTCACATCCACAAAAAGAAACTCGCATGAATCATATAATTCGGCCATAAATATCAAAATTCCTTCTTGAAATAACTAAGTAGCCCGACAAACTTGTCATACATCAGCCGAACAGTGTATATAAAAATATTCCTGGTATTTCAGGGAAAGAAATGATGTATATCATAATTACATTACAAGAATTTTCATATTGGTGTTCAAACGTTGGATGTTACTGAAATTTATAATAAAATCTTAAGTCAAACCATAGCTTGACTTGTTGAGGTCAGCAAGTTCTTCAATGGATATGAAATTATTACTATCTGGTAAATTAGGAATGGATAATTAAAACACTATTCAAGAATAATAATATACATAAAGTAGTATTCTATATGTCCATTGCATCTCTTGGCTTCATAAAAAATTACATGTATTTATTAAAATTAAATCTCAAAGTGAAGACCACGTATCACCTCAGTTTAACTCTTCTTCAACTAAAATATATAAGGCTTTAACATAATTGAATATCTTTCTCATATTTGGAGGGAAAATTATCATTTGTAAAGAACCAAGTCAAAAGCAAGTAAAAGTCTTGCAAAACATAAGGAACTTACTGTCTAAAAAATCTATTTTTATAGTCTTCGAGAATTTTCCGTAGAGGTGTCAAGTAAACCAAGGTAATGCCACTCAATAAATATATTAGCTTGTGATAAGTAAAAAAACCTTTCCTTTCTGCGTTGAATAGCTTTATACCAAATGCAAGTTTCAGTAAATATATAAGATACTAATTCGTATTATTTTAAGAAGTCTTGAATCCAGAAAAAGAAAAGAAATAAAGAAAGAAAGAAAGAAAGAAATAAATATAGAGAGAGAGTCATAAGAATAACCCGGAAGATGAACTTTTATACTATATATTGGTTTTTCTTAACTCCATGATGAGCATATGAAGTTAAAAGAAATATGACTAATATCATGTGTCGAAAATGATCATCATTTTTGTCATTTTATCTCAAATTAAGTTTAGCCAAAATACCCAAAGTTTTAGCATATTGGAAAGTATACAGTGTACACGGCAAGAAAGAAAGGAGACGCGTAGATCACTTGACATAATTGAGGATTAATTGCACATGATACGGAAAGAACTTTAGACTCATGACATTATTTGGCTCATGAAACTTTGACTGTATTGGTGAGTATTTCGTTATTTATATTTTACTTATAATTTATAAATCTAGTTTTCCATATATCAATGATGTATATTCAAGAAAATAGAGGTAACTGTAGAGAAAAAAGAGTATGTTTATTTTGCCGAGCGTGCAGAATTAGACAAATTGTTACTTTGCTGATGTGTTTTAGTTTTCACACTTGAGAATTAGTTTATATATGAAAAATCTATAGACAAAACATCATATTTCGGAAAATGTTTGCTTGTTTGGAAAATTTTAAGAAATTGTATTAGAATAATTCATCTCAAATGATATCCAAATTTTTATTCAAGATACATAATATTAAAGAGTGAAATAAAGAACATTCAATAGTTATTATTACCTTGTGAAAACATAATCTCAAACAAAACTAATAAAATAGGGATATAGAACTATTACTCATTTCATTCTATCTTAGCATATCCCAATGAATATTCTACTTTGCAATCTTAAAGATCTTGTGCTTGAATCCTTTTGAGTAGAAATTTTCTTTTAGCAATAGACATTGTACAAGAGCAAACTCAAATTTCAAATGCTAACTATATTTTCAAGTTGATATTATTATAGTTATTATTCTTTAAGCAATGGGTATTTTTATGAAGAAATATTGCTTTAGATTTTATAAAAATTGAGATGAGCTTTAAATACATTCTAATGAATAAAATAAATTGAAATAAACTAGTATATGAGTTTCAAATTCTGAAAATAATTAAAAAGTATTTAGACTAGAATTTAATTTTTAATTTTTATAAACTACACATTTAGTTATTATATTTACTATACTTGAAACTTATGATGAAAGAGGTATAAAATGTACTAAATGATAAGTCTATTGAATAGTATACTAATTATTATGGATATATACATCACTATACAACATACATTGCTGTCAACGTCATATACTATAGAATCACAACTCATATATAAATCATACATGAACTATAAAGTGCCACGATCATCAGTTCATTCTTCTATTTGAATTACACTAAAATCAAATTGTACTTGATCCTTCACTCAACAGTCTGCCAATTACACTCACTAATTACAAATCAAGCCACACCCACTCTAGCACAAAGATTCTAGGTGATGCTCACCAATCTCTATCCGCCATAACTAGGAACTTGAAGGCTAGACATTAAAAAAGTGAGCTCTCTAGAGCTACACTTTGAAAGTACATCCCTTCGTTTGACCTAAGTCTCCAACCCTAATTGCACCACTGACATCACATCCCATGAGTTGAGCGGTGTAAGTGATAATAGGTCTCACCATATGATCAATGACCCCAAACATGAATAGGTCACCATCAAGCAATCCATGAGCAATTACCAAAATAACTATGATTGCCAACACTACCATTCTAGCGTCCAAGCAAACTAGCTTCAATGCTACAATATTGTGACAATTATTGTTTGTATATACATCACTACAAAACATACATCATTATCAACATCATACATTATAGAAACACAACTCACACATAAGCCATACATGAACTCTAAAGTGCCACAATTGCCCCCTAGTTGGCAATTAGATCCCTTTAACTCTATATAACAATCTACTACAAGTATGTGATATGCCCCATGGTGGGCAAAGATGAAGAGGTAGGGTGCTACTGATCCCCATTAGTTGCCTACTTGCAATCTATGCCATATAAAGGGTGAACTAGGTATAGGTCAAGTACATCTAGGACATAACTATTGTCCTTGAGGAACCTCCATGAGGAGAGGAGTCAAACATACCATATACCATCCTCTCAAACAACTATCACACACCAACATAGTAGAAGCTCCACCAGAAGATCCACATAACATACACTACAAGCATGCAAATACAAGTGCTAAGCTTGGGTCCATAGTGCCATCAATGTTTGGGCGGTGGCATGGCACACATGATCCTTTCAAACAACATTATCATATATCCTTCCAATACAAGGACTCTAAAAGGCAAAACCTCATGCACTCTCAAGATAGTGTGGCCTATACTAACATCAAGTGTTGTTGGTATAGTCTACTATAAATATACATAATCACCTAAGTGAAATCAATAGATCAAGGATCTATAACATCTTCCTTGAATAATAGCATAGCCTAAGGTATCTCTATGTTGAGCAATTGCTAAGTACTCAAAGTCCATTGGCATTACTTTCTAAAAGATCTCTACCCGTTGAGAACATGTGCTCATCCATACATTTGGATCATCCAAATCCAAAACCATAGTAGCATTACGATGAATGGCTATAGGTATATTTGGATCTCATCCATATAGAATAAAAAGTAAGGAGAGAAGGATACTGAGGAGGCTTACCGGCCAACCAAGGTAATTGGAGTTCCCAATCTCCCAAGTGGCCTCTCCACAAACCACACTTACGCAATCCTCTCTTCACTATCTCAAGCACTCTCTTTGCTAAGCCATTTGCCTTAAGGTAGATAGTGTGACCCAAATACTCAACTTGTTTGTGGAAAAATCTACATTTCCTTGGATGTAATTTGCATCCACAAGATTTCAACCTCTCAATCATCTCCAACAAATGTCACTCATGCTACTCCTCAATAGTCCTATAGACCAAAATGGCATCAATATAGCATCAAAAAAAATCCAATCTTTCTAGGATCCTATCCATGACCCCTTGAAACTCAATAGGACTGTTCTTTAATCCAAATGTCTTGGACTTATCTTCCTCATTGATTGGCAATTAATGATATCCTGCTCAAAGATCCAAAGTACTAAAAACCTTTGCATGCCCAATTGCTCAAAGATCTCCTTTGATGTATAGGCATACCAATTAGCCCTAGTTTGTTGGTTGAAAGGACGGTAATCTCCACACATTTGCCTTTTATTGTAATATGTATATCCACACATTTTATGTATATTATTCTTAGTTGGCAGTATCATAGCTGAAGCATACTTTATATGTGAAGTCTCCACCAAACCAGCCTCAAAAGGATATCTACTCTAGCTCTAAATCAATGGTCTCTTGATATCACTATTTTTCTAGAGATACTAAAAAATGGATTTATCACAAGTTAGCTCAATCTGAATTCTAAGTCCTTTTAGAGCACCCAAATCTTTCATATTGAAGGCAAAAAAACTTGTGTAGCTCCTTTAGAACCTCCAAACTTTCCAGCTTTCCCCTTCTTTAAGCTTGGGTCCAATGTTTAGCTCCCAAGTATCCTCTATAAGTAATGTAAGAGTGGAAGACACACTGATTGGCTACTATATTGGGCTCTTGGGAGAAGTAATGTCATGCCCCTAACCACTTGAGTCCCTAGCCTTAGTGCCAAAAACTCTCTCTACTCTAGTTGCAAGCTTTATATTTCTTCTTGTTGCACTCCAAGTAGACCAAGGGTGTAACCCAAATAGACCATACTCACCTAGATGGACCCCAAGTAAACCACTTTCACTAGTAGCCACTAGTTGTGTCCCAAGAATACCATGCCCACTCAGTCCATCGCTCCCAACATGTGCTTGAATCATCTTGATAGGCACAAAGCCTACAAGTGTCCAAGTGGTGATGCCTTTCAAGCACATCCTATGTTGCTATACCAAGTCAAGGCTCACAATGCAAGTCAAATAGTTTAGGTTGATAGCTTGACCTAACACTTGATGCTTGGATGCCTCTAACATTATTATAATAGTGGTAATAACTATATGAAAAACCATCACATGCCCCCTCTCATTGCATTGGGCTCCAATAATTGCTATAATTGTGAGTTCCAAACAGGTCCAAGACCTCCATCTCAAAAAGCATGAGCGCATAGGAAACCCATAAGTGTGGGTAAAGCAACTTTAGCTATCCAAAAAGGTTCACCATTGTCATAGGTGAACCATCAGCCATGATCACCATCTCATATTGACAACCAAAATCCAAAATATCATCAATAGTATGGTGGTCTAGTTGTTGAATCACATCATAAGCACCTTGTAGAACCTCTCTAGGTAAGAGGTTTTTCTACCAAAGACAAAGATGATGAGCATGTGATCCCACTCTAGCTACATCCAACAACATGGTAGGTCCCATCCAAGAATTGACTTGATTTGTACTTGCCACCACCAGTGTACAAGAATCACTCATCAAAGAGATGTTCTCCAAAATGTAGGCTGGAGAAATGGACTGATGAAACTAGAGATGTTATAATATATGTTATATCTTCCAAAACACATAAAAGGGGATCTTGTAGACCCTAACCTCAACCACCATGTGTATGTCTCTAACATGGCCATCCAAAAGTCACCAAATAAATGGGACCATGTTTCTCCAAATCTCACGCCCCCAACAAGGAAATGTTTGTTGGTAGGGTCTTCTAGTAACCCTTGACTACTAACATCTATAATAACTTAGGATATGGATAGGCAAAGTGTTTCACATGATATACAAAGATACACTTAGTAGTCTCATCTCTCTCCACATACAAGTACCTCTGAACCCATATACTTACATGTAGTACCATAGCTAGTCTAGTGCTAATCCCACCAAATAACTCTAATAGACATACTCCCTCTACTAGATACTACAAAGCAATGAGTGTGGTAACCAAAGGTAATAAGGTAATAGACTTCAAAGGCTCATCCTCATATTGGTCTCTTGGTGGTACAAAGGCTCCACTCCAAGCATGCTGTACCAATTGATTTGCATGTTGTTGCAATGCTCCCTTGGAACTCAATAATAGAACATCCAAGGTGAATGAAACAATCCCACTTGTACTCCAAACCCAAGTGATCTCCTTTGCTATTGGAGTATTATTTGTATAAGCATTCCTCTCTAATAAATCACTAGGCCAAGTAACAGAACCATTGAAAGCTAAAATTGATGCTATGGTCATTAATTATAATGAACCAAGACGGTTACTTCTAAAGCACACCGCTAGGCAACATACCCATCTCTCACTTGATTGCCAACTGGGCCTATAGGGATTTATCTCCTCCCAATAGTCAATACCAAAACCCATGGGGTATAACATTGCTCCACCATCTAGCACAATCTATGACTCTACTACTATTATAATGGCATGAGCTCTCACCATAAAGCTATCAATTGGATGACCATGTTGAATTTGGACATTGAGCTCCCCACATATGGTGTATTATGTAGAACCATCCCTAGAGATATATAGATCTAAAATGAATACCTCTCCACATTAGTCTTATGTAGCTCAAGACCAACAATTGTAGCCTTCTCTAGCATAAGGAGCTGGGTATTAGAGTCTAATAAGATCCTCTATGGTGTATAGACTTTTTCTAAGGTTCCACCAAATTGAAAATCCCACTTTGGTTGTCCAATAGGACAACTCCAAATGTGAAAAAAACTCATTCAAAGGCAAGTCTAGTTGGTAACTCCTTCAAACTAACTGTTGCTACCTGCCATAAACCATTGGTCAATGAACGGATCCCATATGAACGGACCCTAAACCATTGGTCAGTGAACGGATGCCAATGAACATACCCTAAAATCCTCAACCAAGTCAATTCTGCTATCAACCACCTTTTCTCTAGAAGCAATAACCACATCATCCATACTCTCATAAAATGTGGTAGCCAACCAGAACATTAGAGCTATGTAAACTCCCAATATAAACATATCATTGGTTGAGAAAAAAGAGATAATAAACTAAGTTGCCCTTAATATCATGCTAGACTTAATTTGTGTAGTAGTAGTTGGTTGACTAGCATCTAGTGCATCATGCACTCCATCACTACCTACCACACATACTCTAGAGAGTGTGAAAGACTATGGGAGTCTGACTTGCTTTCCAACCTCTTCTCTTTATAGGTCAGGCTTCACTAATGCTCCTCTAGGCTCTGGAGCACATGCTACACTCCTAGTCACTATGGCATTTGCATCTACTTGTGTTTTCTGTACATAAAGTCCATGATGTCTCTATCACCAACATAAGAGGTAGAAGCCTTAGCAACAAATCTGATGTCCTCTAAGTTATGGACATGCTAGCCAATATTTGCTCCAAATACTCAATCCAAATAGCCATGGTTGTATCAAAAGTAAGGGCAAATAATACACCCCTACTAGGTGTGGTTCCTCTACCACCTCATCCTCCATGACATGGAGCTCCTCTACCACTTGCCATGGTAGTCGTACCACTCGATGATTCTAGGTGAAGGACAAAGCATTGGTCATTGGTGTAACCAAATTTGTGGCAATGGTTACATTTTCTCCGTAGTGGCTATGATGCACTAGAGGTATCATGTCCATTGCCTTGAGTGCACACTCTCTTGTGGTGAGGTCCACTACAAGTCTAACAAGCAATAACACCATTGATTGGTTTTTATTGACAAAAAAATGGAGATAAGTGTCTAGTTACATGTTGTGCGTATATACATTGCTACACAACATACATCACTATCAACATCATACACTATAGAAGCACAACTCACACATAAGTCATACATAGACTCTAAAGTGCCACAATCAGATTGCTTACAACTCTCAAAATCAGAACCCTAAATCAGATTGCTTACAACTCTCAACTCAACTCAACACAGATCAATACTTGATCTGTCACTCTATAAACTGCCAACAACTGGGCACTGATTACAGTCAAGCCATACCCACTCAAGCATAGAGAATCCAAGTGATGCTTGCCGGCCTCTGTCCACCATAGCTAGGAACTCAAAGGCTCAACATCAAAAAAATGAGCTCTCTGGAGCTCACTTCAAAACTATACCCCCTAAACTTGAGCTAGCACTGAAACCCTAACGGTCCCGCTGACGGCACACTCAACGGTGCAAACGGTGCAAAGTGACGGTGGGCTCCACCGTGAAGTCAGTACCCTGAACACAAAATATAACCATAAGAAAGTAGTCTCAAGAAACTGCTAGAATAACTCTAACTACTATCACTAGAACTCCAATGTCCGAGCATCTAGATGCGGAACTACAAATGGTGTGATAGCTGTCGTGCGTATATACATCGCTACACAACATACATCGCTGTCAACATCATACACTATAGAAGCACAACTCACACATAAGTCATACATAGACTCTAAAGTGCCACAATCGCCCCCCTAGCTGGCAGTTAGGTCCCTCTAACTCCAGATAGCCATCTACTCTAAGTATATAGTATACCTTCTAATGGGCAAAGATCAGGAGACCGGGTGCTATGGAGCCCCATCGTTAGTCGCCTGTCTGCAATCTATACCATATAAAGAATGAACTAGCTATAGGTCAAGTACATCTAGGACATAACCACTATCCCTGAGGAACCACCATGAGGGGAGGAGTCATACATGCCATATGCCATCCTCTCGAACAACTATCACACACTAACATAGTAGCAGCTCCACCAGAAGAGCCACATAACATACACCTCAAGCCTGCACGTACAAGTGCCAAGCTTGGGTCCATAGTACCATCAATGTTTGGAAGGTGGCATGGCGCACAATTGCGCATATGATCCTTCCAAACAACACCATCACGTCCTTCTAACATAAGGACTCCAGATGGCAAAACCTCGCACACTCTCAAGATAGTGCGGCCTGTAGAAACATCAAGTGTCGTCGGTGCTGTCTGCTATAGATATACATAGTTGCCTGGATGAAATCGATGGATTGAGGGTCTATAACCTCCTCTTTGAATGGTAGCATAGCGTAAAGTTTCTCTATGCTGAGCAATCGCCAAGTTCTCAAAGGCCATCGGCATCACTCTCTAAAAGATCTTTGCCCGCTAAGAACATGCGCTCATCCATACATTGGGGTCATCTAAGTCCAAGACTATAGTAGCATCTCGACAAATGGCTGCAGGTAAATCAGGATCTCGTCCATAGAGTAGGAAGTATGGAGAGAAGGATGCTAAGGAGGCTTGCCGGCTGAACCGATAGCCCATGGCCAACCAAGGTAACTGGAGATCCCAATCTCCCAAGTGGCCTCTTTGCAAACCATACTTTTGCAATCCTCTCTTCACCGTCTGAACCACTCTCTTTGCTAAGCCATCTGCCCCAGGGTGATCTCGGGATGTAGTACGATGATCAATCAAAGCCTTGTCACACAAGACTTGAAACTCTCCCAAGAACTTTGTACCCTGATCAGTCAAAACCTCAGATGGTGCACCAAAATGACTAAGAACTTGATCCAGGAACGAGTAAGCTGTCCCTTCACTAGACTTGTCAGGAAGTGCCACCAACTCAATCCACTTGGAGAAGTGCTCCACCATCACCAAAACGTACCGATGATGTCTCACAGTCAATAGTAAAGGTCCAGCAAAGTCCAAAATCCAACGGTAACCCAATCCCATGATAGGTAATGGGTGTAACTATGGCATATGAGCATTGAATGATGCTCTAACTCGGTCACAAACCACACATTTGGCAACAAACTGCTGTACCTCGGTCTGCATACCGCACCACCAATAATGACTATGGAGTAAGCTATACGTATGCTTTACTCCAAAATGTCCTAGCTCCTCATGAGCATGACGGACCAATTGTGGTCTTTGTGATGGAAGTGGTACTACTCGCACCCTACCATCCTCCCATATACACAAAAGGTGTCTACCCTCCAATCTGAACCGGCTGGCTCGCTGAAGAACACGTTCTCTCTCCTTGGCCCCAATTGTGCCACCCACAACACCAGTGCAAAGGTAGTCCATCACTAAGACATCATCATGAATGTCTCGCTGAACTGTACCAATATCTTCACTCTCTGGATTTGTGACCTCAATAACTCCTCCTGTATGCGTTGAGAGAGATACCACCAAAGCCTCTACAAATATACATAGAAAGGCAGATGCATGCCAACCTGGCACCATCTCCTCATCTGTCTCACCATGCCAACATACTCCGGTCTGATCCTGCTGGCTGGGACATGGGTTTCTACTCAACCCATCTGCATCACGGTTCACCACTCCAGGTTTGTGAACAACCGTGAAATCATACTCCTGTAAAATCAGAGCCCATCGTGCAAGCTTCCCTGAAAGCTTGTTGGACTCCATCAACCACTTCAATGGCTGATGATCAATGATGAGAGTGAAGGGGTTACCAAATAGGTAACATCGGAAATGTGCTACTGCCCAAACTGCTGCCAAGCACTCTCCTTCATATGAACTATACTTTGCCTCCGCTGAATTGTTGGAGCGACTAGCATAGGCCACCACAAACTCCTTCTCCTCATCATCATGTTGGGTGAGCACCGCTCCAAGCCCCAACATACTCCAATCAGTATGAACCTGAAATGGTCATCCCCTGATTGGTCTCCTCAAAATAGGAGCAGATGTCAACCTCTCCTTGAGCTCTACAAAAGCTCTCTCTTGCTCATCTCCCCAACACCACTCGTGTGTAAGCTTGGTCAGCTTTGTCAAGGCCTTGGCAATGGCACTAAATCCTCTAACATAGCGGCGATAGAAGTTTACCAACCTAAGGAATGCTCGCACTTTGCTCACATCCATAGGCCAAGGAATACATGCAATAGCCTCCACCTTGGTCTGTTGAACACCAAGTCCTCTAGGGTAGATAGTGTGATCCAAATACTCAACCTACTCGTGGAAGAACCTACACTTCCCAGGATGTAATTTGAGTCCATGAGATCTCAACCTCTCAAACACCTCCAACAACTGTCTCTCATGCTCCTCCATAGTAGTGCTATAAATCTGCAACTAATGATATCCCGCTCAAAGATCCAAAGTACTGAAGACCTTTGCATGCCCAATCGCATCAAAAATCTCCTCTAGTGTAGGCATGGCATACCGATCAGCCTTGGTTTGTCGATTGATAGGACGGTAATCTCCACACATCCGCCTATCTGTATAGTTACCATGGATATCCTTCTTGGATGGCATCATTGTCGCTGATGCATACTCTCCATGTGAAATCTCCACCAAACCAACCTCAAAAAGGTCATTACTCCGGCTCTGAATCAATGTCCTCTCCATCTCACTATATCGATAAGGACGTCGGAAAACTGGTGTGTTGCTAGTCAGCTCAATCCGTATACTAGGTCCCTCTAGAGCACCCAAATCTTTCATACTAAAGGCAAAACAACTCGTGTGACTTCTCAAGAACCTCCAAACCCTCCGTCTTTCCTCTCCAGTAAGCTTGGGTCCAAGATCTGGCTCCCAAGTATCCTCTGTAATTGTAGTAGGAGTGGAAGACGTACTGACTGACTGCTACACTGGGCCTTTGGGAGCAATAGTGTCATGCTCCCGACCACTAGAGGTCCCAACTTCTGTGTGAAAAACTCCCTCCACTCTGGCTGCAAGCTCCACATGTCCTCTAGCTGCATCTCATGTGGACCAAGGGTGTAATCCAAGTAGCCCACGCTCACATGGATGGACTCCAAGTAGACCACTCTCCCTAGTAGCTACTGGATATATCCCAAGAATACCATGTCCACTCGGTCCATCGTCCCCAGCATGTGCTTGAATCGTCTTGATAGGCATAGGGCTCACAAGTGTCCAAGTGGTGATGCCTATCAAGCGCATCCTATGCTGCTTTGCCAAGCCAAGGCTCACAATCCAGGTCAAACAATTCAGGTCCATAGCCTGTCCTAACACCTGACGCCTAGATGCCTCTGACATTGCTGGAACAACGGTAATACCGATACAAAAACCCATTGCTCGCTCTCTCTCATCAGCGTTGGGCTCCACCAACTGCTGTAACTATGAGTCCCAAACAAGTCCAGGTCCTCCCTCTTGAAAAGCATGAGAGCTTGGGAAACTCATGAGTGTGGGAAATACGGCTCTAGGCTGTCCAACTAGGTTCACCATTGCCATAGGTGACTTATCAGCCACTACCACTGTTTGAGACTGACGCCCAACATCCAAGATATCATCAACAAGAATGTGGTCTAGTTGCTGAATCCCATCATAAGCACGCTGTAGAACCTCTCTGGGTAAGAAGTTCGTCCACCATAGACAAAGATGATGAGCCCGTGATCCCACTCTGGCTGCATCTAACAATACAGCAGGTCCCATCCAAGAATGGACCTGATGTGTACTCGCCACCACTTTGGTGCGAGAATCACCCAACAAAGGAACGTTCTCCAAAAGGTAAGCTAGAGAAACAGACTTATGAACCTAGAGATGTCGTAGTATCCGTAACATCTCCCAAAACACACCAGAACGAGGATCCTGAAGACCCAAACCGTGGCCTGCACATGTATGTCCCTGACATGGCCATCCAGAAATCACCAAGTGAATAGGCCCATGTCTCTCTAGGTCATGCGCTCCTAGTAAGGAAATGTCTCTTGGTAGGGCCTTTTGGTAACCTCTGACTGCTGACATCGGTAATAACTCCGGATACCGATAGGCCAAGTGTGCCACATGATGTAGAGAGACTCACCTAGCAGTCTCATCTCTCTCTACATATAAGTACCTCTGTACTTGTATACCCACCTGTAACACTGCAACTAGTCCGGTGCTGATCCCACCAAACAACTCCAATAGGCATATCACTTCTACTGGATACTACCAAGCAATGAGTGTGGTATCCAGGGGTGTCAAAGCAATTGCCTCTAGAGGCTCATCCTCACACTCATCTCTTGATGGTACAAAGGCTCCACTCCAAGCCTACTGCACCAATTGATCTGCATGCTGTTACAATGCCTCCTCTGAACTCCACAATGGAACATCCAAGGTGGATGGAACAATTCCACTCGTACTCCAAAGCCGAGTGATCTCCTCTGGTACAAGAATATCCTCTGTATGGGCATTCTCCTCCAACAAGTCACCAGGCCAAGTAAGTGCACCACTGAAAGCTAAAACTGATGCTGCCATGGTCCCGGACTGTAGTGAGCCAAGACTGCCACTACTGAAGTGTACTGGTAGGCAACATACCCGTCCCTCACCAAACTGCCAACCAGGTCTATAAGAGGCTATCTCCTCCCAATAGTCAATGCTGAAACCCATGGGATATAACACTGCTTCCCCAACTAGCACATCATATGACTCAGCTATCGTCGCAATAGCCTGAGCTCTCACCACCGAGCTATCAGTCGGATGACCAGGCTGAACTTGGACAACATGCTCCCCACGTGTGATGTAATGTATCAAACCACCACCTAGAGATGTCTGGATCTGAAATAGACACCTCTCTACATCGGTCTTCCGTAACTCCAGACCAAAGACTACTGCCAAAGTGGGCGAAGTAGCCTGCAACAACGTACCATCACAAACTCTACGTCGTAACTCCCTGTCTAGTATCCCATACCAAAACTAGACTGCTTGGGCCTCAATAACTCCTTGAGTGAAACTGATCAACCACCTCATGCAAGTGTATGCCTCGCGTAGGCTCTCTCCAGCCTTCCGCTGGAACTCCTGCAAGCTCCTCAACTTGTCAGTCCGCACTCCCTGGTAGTTTTGCCTCAAACATAGGAAGAACTCCACCATGGGGTTAAACCCCGGTACCACACCACCTCCTGCAGCGGTACCTCCACTCGTAGTAGCACTATCTCCAGCTAGTGCACCTCCACTAGCTCCACCCACACTACTCAAGCTAGAACTTATAGGTACAGCCAATCTACTCCTGGCCACCAAGCCTAAAGTGATGGAGACATAGTGTGGAGACCAATACTGTCTCCATAACTCAATCTCCTCCAAATGAGCTCTCTTGAACTCATGGTAGTCATCCATCGGTGGACCCTCCAAGTGCTGAAACAACCCCTTCCATGCCATGAAGGGTGTGAACAAAGTCGGGTTCCGCATTTGTTGCAGATCACACCAACTGTCAAACTCCTGGATGAAGTCATCTAACTCAATGGTACCCACTGTACCAGAGTAACACCTAGGGCCTTTGGAGGCCCCATAAATCTCGTCCATGTCCCACAATAACGGTGCGGACACACCAAGTGCACTCTCAACTGAATCAGCTCCTGTGTCGAACTCCAACTCAGAGTCAATCTCCTCCCTCACTAGGACTTGAGATACAAGCTGATACCAAGCACCACTCCGAGTAAACCCACTGCGTACTACATGGCTAACTCCTCTAGAATCTCCAAAGAATTCCGTTGTGACAAAGTAACCACAACAGCAAACCCGAACCACCAACTGCAACAGCAAGTCGTAACCACAAGTACCTCACCAAGTGCCAACACCACCAAGCACCACCCACTAATGTAACTCTAACCAAGATAACTACACTAGGGGAAAGAGCAACATGTACCTGCCATCATAACACACACTCTCACGATCTGCAGGTCATCACTTCCTGCCTCACCGGAGAGAAACAAAGGTAGTCTGACTGGTCATCACTCCAACCTCACCACCGAGAGCACACCAGAGCACCAATGCTCAAAAGTCAAGGCACCTCACACAAACGTGGTGCACAAAAAGGAAGCAAAGAATGGAGGGGGTCCAATCACAAGAAATCTAAACAAAAACCTTCCATCTCATAACACAAAACGGGACTGACTCTGCCACCATTTGGCATTTGACATAAGAGGAGTTTGTATCTAAGTCCTAAGCTACCAAGATCACCAAGAATGAGATCAAATTGCCTCTCCTAGCCAAAACTACATGTGTATAGATGGCACAATCACTATGACAACAAGTGAGGGTGGACCAGTTGGCTAGGGCACCAGTCTAGGAACAAGAGATCTAGGGGTCAAACCCTATTGTGCACAATCTAGCAAGAAAGACAGATTTTGCCAACCAATGACCAAGATCTACTCTAAACTAGCTAGCCTCACGCCAGCAAGCTGGCTTGTTGGCCCTTCTAGGCCTTTGTAGCCTCTCATAGCCCTATGCCTCAAAGCCTCTAAACGCCAAATGAGGCCTTTCTTGTTGCCACTTCAAACCTCCTCCAAAATTGGTGAAACTTCTCCAAATCTGCGAAAGTCCTCCAAACTAGCAAAACTCCTCCAAATCTGGCCAAACAGTGAAAACTCCTCCAAATCTAACGTAAACCCTAAAGATGGCTATCTGCCAAATCCCCCGCTAACTTTCCACTCAAGCCAAATTGACAAAACGGGTTTTTCCAAATCACAATTTCATGAGAAAAGCTTCCCAACTCCACCTTCAATTTGACTTTCTGAGCCCAACTCGCAGCAAATTGGTCCTGCCTTCACTCCTTGAGCTCAAAATCACAAAACTGCTCAAAATTTGCTCCTTCTCTGCTCAAAATTGGGCCAGCGCTTCCGCACACCATCCATCTAATTGCCAAATCTGCATCAATTGAACAAGCTTCTGCACATTAGGGAAACACTGAACTGTGAGCCGGCCTGTCTCTCACTCAGGATGAACCTCTGATGGCTATTATGGTAGCACACCATGGACTAGGAAGGCAAGGAACCCCAACTCCATCATACTCTTCCAAGGCTAACACTCCAAGACTCAAGACATTGCTCACTAGAGAACTCAATGAGAGAGAGATAGTTGCAAATGAAAGGATGCTGAGTACCTCCTCACCCTTTGTTTATATACTTGTGAAATAGTTACATACCAAAGTTACTAATTACCATAGTAACTCAAGTTACTAGACTAAAAGTCAAGTAAAGTAAAAAAGTAGAAAGGAATATCCATTCACATGGGCATATTCCCCTAAGCATGTGGTCTTATCTTGACCCAACCACTGAGTCAAGGATTCCTTCACATGGGCTATCCTTGGACTAAAGAAGAATCCAAAACAAAAAGGCTTGCGGGCCCAAGAGTTCTCAACTCTTTCCTCAAAGCCAAACACCTAGGAATAATACCAAGTCATCACACTAAAATCCAAAATAGTGGTGCTCATCTTTTCTACTTCCTCTAAAGTAAGGTCCCATCTATCTTGGCTATGACTAACTTTAGCTAACCATGACTAATATAGAACCATCCTTTATCTCTATATAAATAATATCTCTTAAGTACTTGTAATATCAAGCTAAATATCACAATACCACACATGCACAAATGGGTGTTACATTTACCCCCGGACTAAGTTTTCACTTTGTCCTCAAAGTGAAGGTCTCTCTACCTTCTATGGTACATCTTCAACTTATCATGGTTAATCCTATCAAAGTGTCTTCCTCCCAACTCCTTGAGATCATAGGTGTAATTGCCCCACACCTTCTCTACTATGAAAGGTCCAAAGTACTTAGGCAAAAACTTCTTTTGCACTCTCTTGAATCAAATGGAATCAAACAACATTATCCAATCACCTTCTTTGAAAGGCTCCACCTTCTTCTTGCCTTGCCTCTTGTCATAGCTCTCCTTTTGTTTCCTTTGGGCTTGCTCCACTCGAACCATAACAACTGCTCTTGCCTCTTCCAACTCCATGAGTTGATCCTTCCTTGACTTCTCTGCATCACTTCCTTGTGCTTTCTTCAATCTCCTATGAATGCTTTGGAAGGTAGGAAGATCAAAGTGAATAGGCAAGGTAGACTCAATACCATACACCAATTGGAATGGAGAATATCCGGTGGAAGTCTTCATGGTTGTCCTATACTCCCACAAAACTGCATGAATCCTCTTGTCCCAATGATGTTTAGCCCCCTCCATTTCTACATCTTTGGCCAACATCATGCACAAGGTCTGATTGGTTCTCTCTGCCAAACCATTGGAATTTGGCTTATAGGATGTAGTTACTCTATGCGTGATAGAGAAATGTCGTAGCATGGCTGTAGTAATGCTTCCTGTAAACTCTCCTCCTCTATCAGAAACCAACTCCAAAGGGCATCCAAACCTAGTGATAATGTGTTCATAAAGAAATCTACCCACTTCATCTTCATTCTTGTCCCTCAATGATCTAGCCTCAACCCACTTGGTAAGGTAATCAGTAACTACCACAATGTAACGATTGTTCCTTGGGGTTCTATTGAGAGGACCTACAAAATCAATTCCCCACTTCTCAAAAGGTCCTAGCAATGGAATTGATCTAAGTGGTGGAGTGGATGTAGACTTTCTAGCAAAAGCTTGACAAACATGACAAGTTTTGCAATAATCAAGACAATCCTTGAAAATCCTTCTCCAATGGTAACCTGCATCTAGAATCTTGAAAGCAGTCACCTTTCCTACAAAGTGTCCTCCACATACTAAACCTTCATGAAACTCCTTTATGAGTAGGATAGACTCTTCCTTACCCACTGCTCTTCAAAGTAGACCATCTGCTCCTTGGTGAAAAAGAATATCCTCCACCATTGTGTAAGGTCTAGATCTTGCTGCAAGGGCCTTCCTCTCCCTAGCATGCATCCCTTCTGGATAGTTACCTTTTGTCACAAAATCCACAATCTCCTTGTACTCCATTGGAACCTCTTGAGTGACTGAGATTGTCATGAGCTCCTCATCCAGGAAGGAATCATCCACTGGCTCATCTCCATCATGATCATAGGCTCTAGATAATAAATCAGCATTTGCATGTTTCTTTCCTGGCCTATCCTCAATTGTGTAGTCATACTCAGACAAGAGTATCATCCACCTTGCTAGTCTCCCTTCAACATTAGGCTTGTTGAAGATGTACTTCAAAGCCTTGTGATCCGTGACAATTGTGGCTTTCCCTCCAATCAAGTAGTGTCTAAACTTCTTGAGACCAAAGATTGGTCAACCCTTCTCTCTCCGTGACAAAGTAGTTCTTCTCTGCTGAAACCATCTGCCTACTAGCATAACCTATTGGATGATCATGCCCATCTTGGTCTAATTGACTAAGAGTGCATCCTATTGCTACATTAGAAGCATCAGTGTAGAGGATGAAAGGCTTACTCCAATCAGGTTTAGCAAGAATTGGAGCTACAACAAGGGATTGCTTGAGCTCCTCAAAAGCTTTGAGAGCCTCCTTGTCTTCCAAAATCACCATGTAATCTACACCCTTCTTCATGTAGATGGTCAATGCATAAGCCTTGTTGGAAAATGAGAAGATGAACCTCCTATAGTACCCAACCATTCCCAAGAATTGGCGTAACTTTGTCAAGCTTGAAGGGAATGGAAGGTCTGAGATTTTCCTCACCTTCTCAGGATCAATTGCTATTCCATCCTTGGAGATGATGTGCCCCAAAAGTAGACCTTCTGCACATCCAAAAATGCACTTCTTTGGGTTGAGTGATGCATTTGCCTCATCCAAGCGTTGCAAGACTTTGATTAGGTGCTCAAAGTGCTCCTCCTTGCTCCCATAGACACAAAAGTCATCAATGAATCTCTCACAAATTTCCCAATGAAAGGTTCAAATACCTTGTTCATGAACTGTTGGAATGTGGCTGGAGCATTGCAAAGCCCAAAAGGCATGACCTTGAAAGCGTAAGTTCCCCAAGGTGTGGTGAATGTGGTGAGTTGTTGATGCTCTGGTGTAATCTTGATTTGGTTATATCCACTATAACCATCTCCAAAACTGTACCTCTCATGACCTGCAACCTCCTCCAAGATCTCATCAATGAATGGCAATGGGTAGTAGTCCTTCTTGGTAACACCATTGAGCTTCTTGTAATCCACACATACCCGAAGCTTGCCATTCTTTTTCTTCACAATGACAATTGGAGACACCCATTCTGAATTCTCCACCTCAAAGATAAATCCAGCCTCCTTGAGCTTATCAATCTCCTCCTTCACAACCAAAGATATTGGTGGGCTAATGCGACGTTGCTTTTGGCGGATTGGTCTTGCATGTGACTCCACCTCTATCTTATGCTCCTCCAAGGTGACTTTTTTCAAATCCTTATAACTAAAAGCAAACACATGGATGAAGTTGCGGAAAATCTCCTCAAATCTCACCTTCTCCTCCTTGGTAACATTTGGGCCATACTTGAGGGTAGATAACCTTCTCTCTACCTCCTCAAGTGTCAATGGTGATTTATCTGGGTCCTTCAAAACCTCTGGCTTAGGTGTAAAATCCATAGCACACAAAGGATACACATCTGAATCAGATTCAGATTCATCCTCCTCCGTGGAAGTCTCCTCTTCCATGCTTGTGTCCACACCTGAAGCTCCTTCTTCAGAATCTGATTCCCAATAATCAGAAGATGGGGTATCTGAATGTGAAGTGTTGGTGGTGTTAGTCACAGGAACAGTGACTCTATGGTTTGATGGCCCAATCCTCAAGTACCCTTTGTGCCATCGATCAGTTGTGCGTGCTGCTCTCAACCATGGCTTCCCAAGAAGTAAGTCATAGCTTGAATCCTTCAAGACTTGGAAAGTCATGAGATTTTGAACTCCCATAACTGAAACTACCACCTTATCTATCACCCCTACTGGTCGAACTTGTTGCTTGTTTGCCATGCTCACCACAAATGTTGAAGGTCTTGAGGGTATCATACCCAACTTCTTCATCAACCTTTCTGACATGGCATTCACTATTGATCCTCCATCAACCAATGCATCCTTGATGTTGTGACCATTCACTCTCACATCAATCTTGGAGGCATATTCACAAGCTTCTATCACGCCATTTGTAGTTCCGCATCTAGTTGCTCGGACACTAGAGTTCCAGTGATAGTAGTTAGAGTTATTCTAGTAGTTTCTCAAGGACTACTTTCCAACAGTCTGATTTGGTGTTCGGGGTACTGACTTCACGGTGGGACCCACTGTCACTTTGCACCGTTCTCACTGTCGAGTGTACCGTCAGCGGGACTGTTAGGGTTTCAGTGCTAGCTCGAGTCTAGGGGGTATAGTTTCGAAGTGAGCTCCAGAGAGCTCACTTCTCTGATGTTGAGCCTTCGAGTTCCTGGCTATGGTGGACAGAGGCCGGCGAGCGTCACTTGGATTCTCTATGCTTGAGTGGGTGTGGCTTGACTGTAATCAGTGCCCAGTTGTTGGCAGTTTATAGAGTGACAGATCAAGTACTGATCTGAGTTGAGTTGAGTTGAAAGTGTTAAGCAATCTGATTATATCAGAGAAATCAACTCAGGGGGAAATCGAGTGCAAGAACGTTGAGTGTTGGTGGTATCTCCAAGCTCGGTGGATCGTGGTAGCTCAATTCAAGTTCTATGTTTCCCTAGTGTGCAGAAGCTCATTCAGTTGATGTAGATTTGGCAATTAGGCGGATGGTGTGCGGAAGCACTAGCCAAATTTTGAGCAAAGAAGGAGCAATTTTCGAGCAGTGTTGTGATTTTGAGCTCAGGAGGTGAAGGCAGGACCAATTTGCTGCGAGTTGGGCTCAGAAAGTGAAATTGAAGGTGGAGTTGGAAAGCTCTTCTCATGAAATTGTGATTTGGAAAAACCCGTTTTGTCAATTTGGCTCGAGTAGAAAGTTAGCGGGGGATTTGGCGGACATCCATCTTTAGGGTTTACGTCAGATTTTATGTCAGATTTATGTCAGATTTTGGGCCAGAATTGGAGGAGTTTCGCTGTTTGGCCAGATTTGGAGAAGTTTTGCTAGTTTGGAGGAGTTTCACAGATTTGGAGAAGTTTTGCCAATTTTGGAGGAGGTTCAAAGTGGCAACAAGAAAGGCCTCATTTGGCTGAATTTTGGCATTTCGAGGCATAGGGCTGTGGGCTACAAAGGCCTAGAAGGGCGAGCTTGCTGGCATGAGGCTAGCTAGTTTAGAGTAGATCTTGGTCATTGGTTAGCAAAATCTGCCTTTCCTGCTAGATTGTGCGCAACAGAGTTTGACCCCTAGATCTCTTGTTCCTAGATTGGTGCCCTAGCCAACTGGTCCACCCTCACTTGTTGTCCAAGTGACTGCGCCACTATTATCTATACACATGTAGCTTTGGCTAAGAGAGGTAGTTTGATCCCATTCTTGGTGATCCTGGTAGCTTAGGATTTAGATACGAACTGCTCTTATGTCAAATGCCAAATGGTGGCAGAGTCAGTCCCGTGTTGTGTTGTGAGATGGAGGGTTTTCGTTTAGATTTCTTGTGATTGGATCCCCTCCATTCTCTGCTTCCTGTTTGTGCACCACGTTTGTGTGAGGTGCCCTGACTTTTGAGCGTTGGTGCTCTGGTGTGCTCTCGGTGGTGAGGCTAGAGTGATGACCAGTCAGACTACCTTTGTTTCTCTCCGGTGAGGCAGGAAGTGATGACC
This sequence comes from Lunularia cruciata, assembly GCA_948567375.1. Lineage (NCBI taxonomy): Eukaryota > Viridiplantae > Streptophyta > Marchantiopsida > Lunulariales > Lunulariaceae > Lunularia > Lunularia cruciata. Next base: position 48,181,537 of record OX419756.1, on the reverse strand, counting down.
TGCAGACTGTGAGAGTGCGTGTTATGATGGTAGGTTACAGGTTGCCCTTCCCCTAGTGTAGTTATCTTGGTAGAGTTACATTAGTGGGTGGTGTTTAGTTGGTGTTGGCACGTGGTGGTGTTGGCACTTGGTGGGGTACTTGCGGTTGCGACTTGCGGTTGCAGTTGGTGGTTCGGGTTTGTTGGTGTGGTTACTTTGTCACGACGGAGTTCTTTGGAGATTCCAGAGGAGTTAGCCTTGCAGTATGCAGTGGGTTTACTTGGAGTGGTGCTCGGTATCAGCCTATATCTCAGGTCCCAGTGAGGGAGGAGATTGACTCTGAGTTGGAGTTTGACACATGAGCTGATTCAGTTGAGAGTGCACTTGGTGTGTCCGCACCATTGTTGTGGGACATGGACGAGATTTATGGGGCCTCCAAAGGCCCTAGGTGTTACTCTGGTACAGTGGGTACCATTGAGTTGGATGACTTCATCCAGGAGTTTGATAGTTGGTGTGATCTGCAGCAGATGCGGAACCCGACTTTGTTCACACCCTTCATGGCATGGAAGGGGTTGTTTCAACACTTGGAGGGTCCACCGATGGACGACTACCATGAGTTCAGGAGAGCACATTTGGAGGAGATTGAGTTATGGAGACAATATTGGTCTCCACACTATGTCTCCATCACTTCAGGCTCGGTGGCCAAGAGTAGATTGGCTGTACCTACGAGTTCTAGCTTGAGTAGTGTGGGTGGAGCTAGTGGAGGTGCACTAGTTGGAGATAGTGCTACTACAAGTGGAGGTACCGCTGCAGGAGGTGGTGTGGTACCGAGGTTTAACCCCATGGTGGAGTTCTTCCTATGTTTGAGGCAGAACTACCAGAGAGTGCGGACTGACAAGCTGAGGAGCTTGCAAGAGTTCCAGTGGAAGGCTGGAGAGAGCCTATGCGAGGCATACACTCGCATGAGGCGGCTGATCAGTTTCACTCAGGGAGTTACTGAGGCCCAAGCAGTCCAGTTTTGGTATGGGATACTGGACAGGGAGTTGCGACATAGAGTTCGTGATGCTACGTTGTTGCAGGCTACTTCGCCTACTTTAGCAGTAGTCTTTGGTTTGGCTGAGCGTATTGAGCTCAACATGGTGGAGGAGAGAGTGGTGACATCTAGATTTGGTAGGGAGACCTCATCCACGGCTGTGACTTCTTCTAGAGTGCAGCAGAGTGCACCACGCCTAGTTGGTTTTTGAGGACAGGGTGGACAGCCTAGATCCTATGGAGCGAGTGGAGGGCCTAGTGGAGTTAGACCCTTACCCTCATTTTTGGGTCAGCAGCAGCCAGTGAGTGGTGGTGTTGCTTGTTGGACTTGTGGTGGACCTCACCATAGGAGAGAGTGTACTCACGGCAGCGGACCTGATACCTCTGGTGCATCACAGCCAACACAGAGGCAGTGTGAGCACTACCACAGATTTGGTCACACTAATGACCGGTGTTTTGACCTACACCCGGAGTTACGGAGTGGTAGGGCTGCTATGGCAGGTAGTAGAGGAGCTCCAGTTCATGGAGGACGAGGTGGTAGAGGTGGTGGTAGAAGATCTACACCTAGTAGAGGTGCAGTACCTGCCCTTACTTCTAACATAGCTATGGCTACTCGGATTGAGCAGTTGGAGCAGAGATTTGCTAGTATGGCTATTGCTCAGAGGAGATCAGATTCGGGTGCTGAGGCTTCCACCTCATATGCTGGTGATAAAGATGCTTTGGACTTCATGTGCGGAGCAGCACAGGTGGATGCATCTGCAGCAGTGACTAGGAGTGCAGTACGTGCTCCAGAGCCTAGAGGAGCATCAGTGGAGTTGGACCCACAAAGAGGAGAGGTTGGGAGACAGGTCAGACTTCCCCAGTCTTTCACGTTATCTAAGGCATTGCAGACGACATCCATGGTTCCTAAAAGTCCTAGTGCAGGTGTGGTAGGTGGTGATGGAGTATATTGATGGACTACCTGCTAGTCAGCCACCTGCTACTACACAGACTGAGTCTAGCATGATGTTGGGGGCGGCTCAGCTGATTATGCGGCATCCTTTATTTTCAGCCAGTGACATGTTTACATTGGAAGTTGACCCAGCCCCAGTGTTCCGGTTGGCTGCCATGTTGTGTGAGAGTAGGGATGGTGCAGTTCCTACTACTAGAGCAGAGGTGGTTGGTAGTGGAGCTGACTTGGTTGAGGAGCATGGGATCCGTTCAGCGACCAGTGGTTTATGGCAGGTAGCAGCGGCTAGACTGGAGGAGTTGCCAGCTAGACCGGCCTTTGAGAGAGCGCAGTTTACACCTGGTGTTGTCCTATTGGATAACCAGAGGGGGATCTTTTGTTTAGTGGGACCTTCAGGGAAGGTCTATACACCACAGAGAGTCTTGTTAGACTCTGGTGCGCAGCCCCTTACGTTGGGGAAGGCTGCAGTTGTTGGTCTGGAGTTACGGAAGACCGATGTGGAGAGGTGTCCATTTCAGATCCAGACATCTCTTGGTGGTGGTTCGACACAGTACATCACACGTGGAGAGCTTGTTGTCCAGGTTCAGCCTGGTCATCCGACTGATAGCTTGGTGGTGAGAGCTCAGGCTATTGCAATGATAGTTGAGTCATATGATGTGCTAGTTGGGGGAGCAGTGTTATACCCTATGGGTTTCAGCATTGACTATTGGGAAGAGACAACCTCTTATAGACCTGGTTGGCAGTCTGGTGAGGGACGGGTATGTTGCCTACCGGTACGCTTCAGTAGTGGCAGTCTTGGCTCACTACAGTCCGGGACCATGGCAGCATCAGTTTTGGCTTTCAGCGGTGCAGTCACTTGGCCTAGTGACTTGTTGGAGGGGAACGCCCATGCAGAGGATACTCCAGTACCAGAGGAGATCACTCGGCTTTGGAGTACGAGTGGGATTGTTCCATCCACCTTGGATGTTCCATTGTGGAGTTCAGAGGAGGCATTGCAGCAACATGCAGATCAGTTGGTGCAGCAGGCTTGGAGTGGAGCCTTCGTACCATCAGGGGATGAGTGTGAGGATGAGCCTCCAAAGGCGATTGCTTTGACACCTCTAGATACCACACTCATTGCTTGGCAGTATCCAGTAGAGGGGATATGTCTATTGGAGTTGTTTGGTGGGATTAGCACCGGACTAGCTGTGGTGTTATAGGCGGGTATCCGAGTACAGAGGTACTTGTATGTAGAGAGAGATGAGACTACTAGGCAAGTCTCTCTACATCATGTGGCACACTTGGCCTATCGGTATCCGGAGTTATTACCAATGTCAGCTGTCAAAGGTTACCAGAAGGCCTTACCAGGAGACATTTCCTTACTGGGGGCGCATGACCTAGAGAGACATGGGCCTATTCACTTGGTGATTTCTGGATGGCCATGTCAGGGACATACACGTGCGGGCCACGGTTTGGGTCTTCAAGATCCTCGTTCAGGTGTGTTTTGGGAGATGTTACGGATACTACGACATCTCCAGGTTCATCAGTATGTTTCTCTAGCTTACCTTTGGGAGAACGTTCCATTGATGGGTGATTCTTGCACTAGAGTGGTGGCGAGTACACATCAGGTCCATTCATGGATGGGACCTGCTGTATTGTTAGATGCAGCCAGAGTGGGATTACGGGCTCATCGTCTTCATCTTTGGTGGACGAACCTTTTACCCAGAGAGGTTCTACAGCGTAGTTATGATGGGATTCAACGACTAGACCACATTCTTGTTGATGATATCTTGGATGCTAGACGTCAGTCTCAGACAGTGGTAGTGGCTGATAGGTCACCTATGGCAGTGGTGAACCTAGTTGGACAGCCTAGAGCTGCATTTCCCACACTCATGAGTTTCCCAGGCTCTCATGCTTTTTGAGAGGGAGGACCTGGACTTGTTTGGGACTCACAGTTATAGCAGTTGGTGGAGCCCAACGCTGATGAGAGGGAGCGGTGTCGTGGGGATCGTATGTTCTTGAGATTGCGCTGGGCACCTGGCTGCCTGCACTTAGGCTTTTGGAGTGTTTTGTCCTTCTTGTACTGTCTATTATTAGTCCCGGCTCATTATTCTTGACGTCTTGGTTGGTCTATTATCCTCGGCTTTAATATGTTTTGGGTTTGGTGGGTTTTGCAGTTCTGGCCCAGATTGATCTTCCAGAGAGAATGATCTGGTGGGATTTTGTGGAGTTGTCCACAAGTTATGCAACCGGACTCAATCCCGGGCAATTGGTTAAATGTGGTGACCCATCTACATAATCCGGACTGAGTGTAAAAAGAAGTAAAATAAAAACATTATTATTATCTTTCCTACCGCTGTTTGCACATCAAGTACACACACTCAATCACTAGGAATCTCATTTCCATCTCAATTCCAAGTTTCACAGTTTATAATCCTTTGAGCCATGACACACGGCTCCTAACCAAACAGTGACCAAACTGAAGCACACTGACTAGCCAAGCACATGATGAAAGAAAAGGAATTGAGCAGGTCCTATTTCCTATTCCTTACAACTTGTCATCTCCATGTTCTGCAGCATCTCCAATTTGTCGTTCTTTCCAAGTCTCCACTGTCCAGTAGGTCCTTCCTCGGGATTCTCCTTTCTCTTCGATATTCCGGTATGTTAGATCTTCCCGAACACTCTGGACTGTTCTTTCCATAGGACTCTACGCCTGGTAGAAGCTCTCGACGAGTCCCATATTGAGTTTTATATCCAGTCCTCGTATTATCTTGAGCTGAACATGACTTCTCTCTTCTTTTGTTCCTGTCCACTTTCCCTTTGCAAGCTAGTTTGGCCTTTCTTCTCTGCTCCTCGAGTAAGTTTCAGATGAAACCTTCAACTAGTAACAGATTCTCTGTCCAATTCTCTTCCAGATCTGTCCCAAGCAGCAGCAATCAATCACCGTCACTCCCATCTCTGCCCTTCATACGATAAGCTCACTCATTTTCCAGGTCTGGCCTCAGTAAGACGAGGCCCTAGGAAGTACGACAACACAAGGATCTGCTCTCGCTGACGAGTTTGTGCTTGCTTCTATTGGTTTGCCGATAAAATCCGCTTCAGTTCTTGCTTCAGTCCCATTGGAGAAACTCAAGCCGCAGCAACACACCTGCTGCTCCTCCTCATTCTAGTGCTCCCAATAAATCCAAGCCAATGCACTGATCAAATTTGCTCAAAAACATTTCCCCTGATATATACTATATGAAACCGCAAATAACACTCTAAGAACTCAATCTGGTTTGATGACAGTAAGACAAGAGAACGCACTAAGACAACGGCAAATGACAATACACTGCAACCAAAAACTAAGAAACTCCTCTCATTGGTCCTCCAGTCCCACAATTCACTCGATCCAGAAATAATCCGACTTAAGCTACTGCAGGTCCATCGATCGGTCCTCCCGATCTCACCATCACCAAATTAATCTTTCTTACTCCCTGGATTGGCGGGTCAACCTAAAGTCGCTTCCAAATCTTCAACAAGGAACAATACACAGTGCTTCCTCCCAACTTGAACCTTACTGCACTTTGTCAAACTCGAAATGCCTTCTCTTGATTCTTTGCCTTTTCTTGCCTCCACAATCTTTCACTTCTTTCTGTATTTTCTGTAATTCTCCTCCTTTCTTTTGACTCCACGATACCTCACTCCTTCCTGTCTCCACGATCCTCCACTCCCTACTCTCTAGACCTTTTTTTTTATTCCCTTGTCATTCCAATTCCGTTTCCTTTCTGTCCTTCTTCTCCCATTGCTACTTACTGCTCTCTGCCAAAATTCAAAACCCTCTGTCTCCTTCTTCTTGAAAATTTCTGCAACCTTTTATGCAACCTTCTCTCTTGAAACTCTCTGGGATTTTCTGAAAACCCTCAGTCTTTCCTCTCACTAATATTTCTGCCACTTCTCTCGAAAATCCTCTGCAAACTTCCTGAAACTCTACTATTCTTTTCTCAAAATCTTCTGCAACTTTCTCTCTCTGAAACTCCTCTCTTGATTTCCGGAAAACTGGCACCCCTTCTTACCTTTTGATAATTCTCAATACTTCCCTACTGTCTTCTCTCAAAATCCTCTGCATTTTCCCGAAACTCTCCTCCTCATTTCCCAAAATTTGGCAGATCTTTTCACTTTCGATATTTCTCCCTCACTTCCCTACTGTTTCTTACAAAATCCTCTGCACTTTCCCAAAACTCTCCTCCTTATTTCCCGAAATTTGGCAGATCTTTTCACTTTCGATATTTCTCCCTCACTTCCCTACTGTTTCTCTCGAAATCCCCTGCACCTTCCCGAAACTATTCTCCTCATTTCCCAAAACTGGCAGTCCTTCTCACTGTGAAAAACTCAACTCCTGCCCAACCTTGCCAACTTCCCTTTCGGCCCAAGAGAGAAACGCAAGATCTTCCTGCATGACCCTAGAATCTAAGACCCAACGATACCCAATTCCTGTCTACTTCCTCCACATTCATCAACCACAGGGACCCAAACTGGCCTGCTCCACAATCTCGTTGTAGCAAATCCTTCTTAGCCGACATATGTCAAGAACAAGTCAACTAATCGGTGAGCAATTCGACTTCCATGTGTTCTAACACAGCAGAGCATCTAAACCCGCATTTGCTGTGGATGGGGAGAGGATTTGAACACAACTGGTACATCCACGTACAGAAGCTGAAAACTTCTGCACAGTCCAATTATCCTTCACCATGAAGATGGAGAGCCAAGAAATACACGCAAAGCCCCTTCGTAATCAACCCAATCCCTTCCACCTCCTTCCTTCCCCTGCGTTTCCTTGTTCCTATTCAATCCTTCTATCTCTTTCCTGCTTCCTCCTTCAAAACCTGAACTCTGCAAAAAAAAGTCTCAAAACCATCCATGCGATTTGTGAACTCTCTATTTTTCCCAGTCCTGTCACAACACTCCTTCGATCCGTCAAAACTCTCTTCTTTATTCCCTTGTTCCGAATCTGAACTCTGTTTTTCCTTCCTTCTCTTTCTTTTTCTTTTCTATTCCCTGTTCTCTCTTTGATCACTCTCCGTCGATGACCTTATCTTCCCTGCGTTTCCTTGTTCCTATTTGATCCCTCTATCTCTTTCTTGCTTCCTCCTTCGAAACCTGAACTCTGCTGTTGCTGCTGCAACACGCTCTTCCTCTGTTCTCTCGATCGATCGTCTGTCTGTCTCTTGCCCTTCCTTTTTCCTTCTCTCTCCCGATTCTTCCTACCTTACCTCCAATTCCCAAAACCCCCTTTCGAACTGTTCCTGTCCCTCTCCCAAAACCCCTCAACTTCCTTGTCTCCTTGCTTTTCCCTTCTTCATTCCTCCTTCGCAGGAAAAAACCCTTTTCTGTTCCTGTCCTTCGCAAAACCTTTTTCTGTTCCTGTCCTTTGCAAAAAACCTTTTCCTGTTCCTGTCCTTTGCAAAAAACCTTTTTCTGTTCCTTTCACGAAATTTCCAACTACCACTGACATCATCTCATCTGACATTCTTTTTTTTTTGAAAACTCTCTGCTGTCCAGTCCTCATCACTCTCATCTGGCCTTTTCCCGACGACAGCGGGCAATGGGTTTTTGCACCGGTATTACCGCTGTTCCAGTAGTGTTAGAGGCATCCAGGCATCAGGTGTTAAGTCAGGCTATGGACCTGAACTGTTTGACCTGGATTGTGAGCCTTGGCTTGGCAGAGCAGCGTAGGATGCACTTGATAGGCATCACCACTCGGACACTTGTGAGCCCTATGCCTATTGAGACGATTCAGGCACATGCTAGGGGCGATGGACCAAGTGGACATGGTATTCTTGGGACACATCCAGTAGCTACTAGGGAGAGTGGTCTACTTGGAGTCCATCCAGGTGAGCGTGGGCTACTTGGATTACACCCTTGGTCCACATGGGATGCAGCCAGAGGACGTGTGGAGCTTGCAGCCAGAGTGGAGGGAGTTTTTCACACAGAGGTTGGGACCTCTAGTGGTCGGGAGCATGACACTATTGCTCCCAAGGGTTCAGTGTAGTAGCTAGTCTGTACGTCTTCCACTCCTACTACAGTTACAGAGGATACTTGGGAGCCAGATCTTGGACCCAAGCTTACTGGAGAGGAAAGACGGAGGGTTTGGAGGTTCTTGAGGAGTCACACGAGTTGTTTTGCCTTCAGTATGAAGGATTTGGGTGCTCTAAAGGGACTTGGTATACGGATTGAGCTGACTAGCAATACACCAGTTTTTTGACGTCCTTATCGATATAGTGAGATGGAGAGGACATTGATTCAGAGCCGGAGTAGTGACCTTTTTGAGGCTGGTTTGGTGGAGATTTCACATGGAGAGTATGCATCAGCGACAGTGATGCCAGCCAAGAAGGATATGCATGGCAACTATACAGATAGGCGGATGTGTGGAGATTACCGTCCTATCAACCGACAGACTAGGGCTGATCGGTATGCCATGCCTACACCGGAGGAGATTTTTGATGAGATTGGGCATGCAAAGGTCTTCAGTACTTTGGATCTTTGAGCGGGATATCATCAGTTGCCAATCAAGGAGGAAGATAAGTCCAAGACATCATTTTGGGCTATTGATCCTCACGGCAAGGATGTGTTATATCAGTGGAGGTTCTTACCATTTGGGTTGAAGAACGCTCCTGCTGAGTTCCAGAGGGTCATGGATAGGATCCTAGCTGGATTGGATTTTGCTCGATGTTATATTGATGACATTTTGGTCTATAGCACTTCTGTGGAGGATGAGAGACAATTGTTGGAGGTGTTTGAGAGGTTGAGATCTCATGGACTCAAATTACATCCTGGGAAGTGTAGGTTCTTCCACGAGCAGGTTGAGTATTTGGGTCACACTATCTACCCCGGAGGACTTGGTGTTCAGCAGACCAAGGTGGAGGCTATTGCACGTATTCCTTGGCCTACGGATGTGAGCAGAGTGCGAGCATTCCTTGGGTTGGCGAACTTCTATCGCCGCTATGTTAGAGGATTTAGTGCCATTGCCAAGGCCTTGACAAAGCTGACCAAGCTTACACAGGAGTGGTGTTGGGGAGATGAGCAGGAGAGAGCTTTTGTAGAGCTCAAGGAGAGGTTGACATCTGCTCCTATTTTGAGGAGACCGATCAGGGGACAACCATTTCAGGTTCACACTGATTGGAGTATGTTGGGGCTTGGAGCGGTGCTCACCCAACATGATGATGAGGAGAAGGAGTTTGTGGTGGCCTATGCTAGTCGCTCCAACAATTCAGTGGAGGCAAAGTATAGTTCATATGAGGGAGAGTGCTTGGCAGCAGTTTGGGCAGTAGCACATTTCCGATGTTACCTATTTGGTAACCCCTTCACTCTCATCACTGATCATCAGCCACTGAAGTGGTTGATGGAGTCCGACAAGCTTTCAGGGAAGCTTGCACGATGGGCTCTAATTTTACAGGAGTATGATTTCACTGTTTTTCACAGACCTGGAGTGGTGAACCGTGATGCAAATGGGTTGAGTAGAAACCCATGTCCCAGCCAGCAGGATCAGACCGGAGCACGTTGGCATGGTGAGACAGATGAGGAGATGGTGCCAGGTTGGCATGCATCGGCCTTTCTGTGTATATTTGTAGAGGCTTTGGTGGTATCTCTCTCAGCGCATACAGGAGGAGTTATTGAGGTCACAAATCCAAAGAGTGAAGATATTGGTACAGTTCAGCGAGACATTCATGATGATGTCTTAGTGATGGACTATCTTTGCACTGGTGTTGTGGGTGGCACAGTTGGGGCCAAGGAGAGAGACCGTGTTCTTCAGCGAGCCAGACGGTTCAGATTGGAGGGTAGACACCTTTTGCGTATATAGGAGGATGGTAGAGTGCGAGTAGTACCACTTCCATCACAGAGACCACAGTTGGTCCGTCATGCTCATGAGGAGCTAGGACATTTTGGAGTAAAGCATACATATAGCTTACTCCAGAGTCATTATTGGTGGCACGGTATGCAGACCGAGGTACAGCAGTTTGTTGCCAGATGTGTGGTTTGTGACCGAGTTAGAGCATCATTCAATGCTCCTATGCCACAGTTACACCCATCACCTATCATGGGATTGGGTTACCGTTGGAGTTTGGACTTTGCCGGACCTTTACCGCTGACTATGAGACATCATCGGTATGTTTTGGTGATGGTGGAGCACTTCTCCAAGTGGATTGAGTTGGTGGCACTTCTTGACAAGTCTAGTGAAGGGACAACTTACTCGTTCTTGGATCAAATTCTTAGTCATTTTGGTGCACCAGCTGAGGTTTTGACTGATCAGGGTACAAAGTTCTTGGGAGAGTTTCAGGTCTTGTGTGACAAGGCTTTGATTGATCATCATACTACATCCCGAGATCACCCTGAGGCAGATGGCTTAGCAGAGAGAGTGGTTCAGACGGTGAAGAGAGGATTGCAAAAATATGGTTCGCAGAGAGGCCACTTGGGAGATTGGGATCTCTAGTTACCTTGGTTCAGCCGGCAAGCCTCCTTAGCATCCTTCTCTCCATACTTTCTACTCTATGGACGAGATCCAGATTTACCTGCAGCCATTTGTCGAGATGCTACTGTAGTTTTGGACTTGGATGACCCCGATGTATGGATGAGCGCATGTTCTCAGTGGGCAGAGATCTTTCGGAGAGTGATGCCGATGGCCTTTGAGAACTTGGCAATTGCTCAACATAGAGATACTTTATGCTATGCTACCATTCGAGGAGGAGGTTATAGACCCTCGTTCCGTCGATTTCATCCAGGCAACTATGTATATCTACAACAGACAACACCGACGACACTTGATGTTTCTATAGGGCGCACTATCTTGAGAGTGCGTGAGGTTTTGCCATCTGGAGTCCTTGTGTTAGAAGGACGTGATGGTGTTGTTTGGAAGGATCATGTGCGCAATTGTGCGCCATGCCACCTTCCAAACATTGATGGTACTATGGACCCAAGCTTGGCACTTGTACGTGCAGGCTTGAGGTGTATGTTATGTGGCTCTTCTGGTGGAGCTGCTACTATATTAGTGTGTGATAGCTGTTTGAGAGGATGGCATATGGCATGTATGACTCCTCCCCTCATGGTGGTTCCTCAGGGACAGTGGTTATGTCCTAGATGTACTTGACCTATAGCTAGTTCATTCTTTATATGGTATAGATTGCAGACAAGCGACTAACGATGGGGCTCCATAGCACCCGGCCTCCTGATCTTTGCCCATTAGAGGGTATACCATATACTTAGAGTAGATGGCTATTTGGAATTAGAGGGACCTAACCGCCAGCTAGGGGGGCGATTGTGGCACTTTAGAGTCTATGTATGACTTATGTGTGAGTTGTGCTTCTATAGTGTATGATGTTGACAGCGATGTATGTTGTGTAGCGATGTATATACGCACGACAGCTGTCACGCCATTTGTAGTTCCGCATCTAGATGCTCGGACATTGGAGTTCCAGTGATAGTAGTTAGAGTTATTCTAGTAGTTTCTCAGGGACTACTTTCCAACAGTCTGATTTGGTGTTCAGGGTACTGACTTCACGGTGGGGCCCACTGTCACTTTGCACCGTTCGCACTGTTGAGTGTGCCGTCAGCGGGACCGTAAGGGTTTCAGTGCTAGCTCGAGTCCAGGGGGTATAGTTTCAAAGTGAGCTCTAGAGAGCTCACTTCTCTGATGTTGAGCCTTCGAGTTCCTGGCTATGGTGGACAGAGGCCGGCGAGCGTCACCTGGATTTTCTATGCTTGAGTGGGTGTGGCTTGACTGTAATCAGTGCCTAGTTGTTGGCAGTTTATAGAGTGACAGATCAAGTATTGATCAGAGTTGAGTTGAGTTGAAAGTGTTAAGCAATCTGATTAATTGTGGCACTTTAGAGTCTATGTATGACTTATGTGTGAGTTGTGCTTCTATAGTGTATGATATTGACAGCGATGTATGTTGTGTAGCGATGTATATACGCACCACACCTCCCATGGTGCTGGCTTGGCATCCACCACCCCCATTGATACTGGAACTTTTGCCTTCTTCTTCTTCTTGCTCCTTGTAGAACTCAAACCACCTCTAAGCTCCTTTCTCAAGGTAGGGTTCAAAGCAATTAATTGGCCCACTGTGATGTTAGCCTTGTGACTACCAACATCCTCCAACACATTGTAGTTCCATTGTTGCTTTGAGATCAAGAAGTCCTCCATTCCCAACTTCTTCCTTGGAGTCTTTGTTGTTGATGGTGTTGAGGTGCAAGTGCTCCTAGTAGACATAGGAGTATCCTTGCTTGAAGTATATCCTTGAGAAGAGTGAACATCCTCTGCAAAACAAGCTCTCTTCTTCTCTTGTGCCAAAAGCTCCAAATTAAGACCCTTGGAGTTTGAGCACTCTCCCTTCTCATACTTGCTCTCAACCACATCTATGGATGCTATCCCCTTACCTTTGTTGGGATTAGGAGCCACTTGGGTTTCACTACCTCCCTCTTTCCCTCTATTGGCTTCCTCATAACCCCTTCCTCCATGGTAAGTGGAATTTGGGCAATTCCTTTGGATATGGCCTCTTCCTCCACAACCAAAACAATTTCTATCATTGAAATTGTTGGCTGGTTGGCCTCCTCTATATGGATATTTTCCATAACTCCTAGGCCCTCTCCCTACATTCTGATCCACCTCTCTCTTCTCCCATAGTTGCACCACATTGATCTTGAGATCCGCAAGTTGTTTTGTGATGGTTTGGAGTGGATCTTTTGGTGGAGGTGCAAGAACTGGAGCAACTACTACTTGTGGTGCAACCCTTGTCACCAAAGTATCAGAAGTTCCACCATACTTGTAGCCTTGAGGAGGATGCACAACCTCCTTCACCACCAAATCACTCTCATCCCCTTCCAAACTCTCCTCCATACGAATTGCGATCTTGATAGCTTCAACCTTGGAAGAAGGTTTCTCATATCTCACCTTGCTTCTAATTTGTGGTCTCAATCCTCCCATAAAATTCTTGGTGAGCATGGCCCCTATGCCAATCATTGTAGTCTTCACATCATCCCCACCCTTCCTCAACACTAGCAAAATTTGGACTCCAACTTTTCCACTCTTTCCACATAGACTCTCACTTTCTCTCCATCTCCTTGCTTGAGAAATGTAACCTCACTCATCAATCTCTCATAACTCTCATTAGGAAGAAAGCTCTCAATGAGTGCTGAAGTCAGAGTCTCCCAAGACTCCTCTTCCCCCTCTCTCTTCTCTCTCTTTTGGTATTCTGACTCATACCATGTAAGTGTTGCATCCTCAAAGAAATCTGGTAATAATGAGACCCACTCATTCTTCCTCCTCTCATTGTTTCCTATGCAAGCTCTCTTGAAGTCTCTCACAAAGGCCTCCACATCTTCTCCATCCTTGCCAAAGAAAATTGGAAGTTTTCACATCTTAACCCCTCACTATCTTTCTTTTCTCTCAAATTTTTTTTTTCTTTTTTTTTTCTCTCATTCTATTACTAATAGAGTATATACATGACTAACACCATCTGAGAATAATCCACTCTAGGGAAACAAAAGGTTCTGGTTGCTCCAAGATTTCTATAGCAACATCAAATCCTAGAGTGCATATTAATCTAACTCTCATGGATAGTTTATCCATACGTTGAAAGATTATCTCCATCACTAATCTTGAGAACTAGCTAATGAAGGTGGTAGTATTTCTGTAGCTGTACTAAGACTCTCTCCAAGATCCTTCACCAAAGTTTCCAAAAGTGCTTTTACTCCACTACACTCATGTCCTTTTGGAAGTCCTTCAACTCCACAAACCTCACACAACTCCTTGGTCTTAGATCTTCTCCCTCCCAATCTTGGAGAAGAAGGTCCAACATGCAAACCCAAGTCAAGTAAGCCTCTCCTTTCCCTCAATCTCTTGCTCTCAAAGGTCAATGGACATGAACTTGCCTTATGTCCCTTCTCTCCACATAGAAAGCACTTAGACTCACTCTTTCCTCCAAGTGGTGTAGGTTTTTGAATCCTCTCAATACTCTCTTCAAATTCTATTGTAAAATCTCTTTTCCTCAAATCAACCCCAACAATCACCTCAAACCCTTGGGGAACCTTGCATAATCTCAATTTCCACTCTTGATGACACTCCATGTTCCCAAGATGAATCTAAACACTCAAACATGCTTTTTGTTGATCTCAAACTTCTCATGCATGAGATCTCCACTCTGTAGAATTGATCCTTCCTCACAATGCCACTCAAATCTCTCAACCAATATGTCACAGTCCTCTGAAATTTTGCACACTTGATTACAACTCTAGGGCGTCCCTTCCTGCAAAATTTCAGATCTTTTCATTGAGCCATTTGGCCTAGACACCTTTCTATTCAGCACCCATATTTCAGATTTGGTGTGAAAACCACCCCCCTCACTTCAAAAACTCATTTCTCCTTGCGCAAGAACGATCTCTCTCTAATTTTTGTGGCAGCAGGTTGGATACAATGCATTGAGTTTTCTTGGAAATTTTCAGAACCATTCACTGAAAATGGAAGAAATGGCAGACTCTGTACAATTTTCCAGAGAGCATGCAGTTGCGGGAGCACTTTACCCTATCAACTTTCAAAAATTCTAGCCCAGTGCGCATAGAAGCTCTCATAATAATTTCATGTGTGCTAACTGAAAGATAACCCAAAATATCATGTGTAGAAATTTCAAGTCCAGATCTCAAACTTGAGATTTTGCCCAAAATCACCTTAATTCCCAAAATCTGCAATCCACCTCACACAATCTCTCCAATTCCTCTCATGTGTACAAGATGTACAAAATCACCTCAAAGACATCATAATGAACTACAGGGTATACAAATGGATCTTTGTTCTTTAACATAAGTTCAGCCCTCTCCTCTCCTAATGTTCTCTCCAAGTGAGCTCTCATAGCCTCCTTCTGCCTAATGTAGAATTGGACGCGGAACATTAACTTGCCTTCTAGAGAGGTCCCGGCAACGGAACCAAAAATGTGAGCCGGCCTGTCTCTCACTCAGGATGAACCTCTAATGGCTATTATGGTAGCGCACCATGGACTAAGAAGGCAAGGAACCCCAACTCCATCATACTCCTCCAAGGCTAACACTCCAAGACTCAAGACATTGCTCACTAGAGAACTCAATGAGAGAGAGATAGTTGCAAATGAAAGGATGCTGAGTACCTCCTCACCCTTTGTTTATATACTTGTGAAATAGTTGCGTACCAAAGTTACTAATTACCATAGTAACTCAAGTTACTAGACTAAAAGTCAAGTAAAGTAAAAAAGTAGAAAGGAATATCCATTCACATGGGCATATTCCCCTAAGCATGTGGTCTTATCTTGACCCAACCACTAAGTCAAGGATTCCTTCACATGGGCTATCCTTGGACTAAAGAAGAATCCAAAACAAAAAGGCTTGCGGGCCCAAGAGTTCTCAACTCTTTCCTCAAAGCCAAACACCTAGGAATAATACCAAGTCAACACACTAAAATCCAAAATAGTGGTGCTCATCTTTTCTACTTCCCCTAAAGTAAGGTCCCATCCATCTTAGCTATGACTAACTTTAGCTAGCCATGACTAATATAGAACCATCCTTTATCTCTATATAAATAATATCTCTTAAGTACTTGTTATATCAAGCTAAATATCACAATACCACACATATGCACAAATGGGTGTTACAGAACTTGAATCGAGCTACCAACAATCCACCGAGCTTGGAGATACCATCAACACTCACAGTTCCTGTACCTGATTTTCCCCAGACTTCACTTCTCTGATGTAATCAGATTGCTTACAACTCTCAACTCAACTCAACACAACTCAATACTTGATCTGTCACTCTATAAACTGCCAACAACTGGGCACTGATTACAGTCAAGCCACACCCACTCAAGCATAGAGAATCCAGGTGACGCTCGCCGGCCTTTGTCCACCATAGCCAGGAACTCGAAGGCTCAACATCAAAGAAGTGAGCTCTCTGGAGCTCACTTCCAAACTATACCCCTTGTACTCGAGCTAGCACTGAAACCCTAACGGTCTCGCTAACGGCACACTCGACTGTGAAAACGGTGCAAAGTGACGGTGGGCCCCACCGTGAAGTCAGTACCCTGAACATGAAATCTAACCGTCGGAAAGTAGTCTCGAGAAACTGCTAGAATAACTCTAACTACTATCACTGAAACTCCCGTGTCCGAGCATCTAGATGCAGAACTACAAATGGCGTGACATACACTTGGCCATCCACTTGCTCTATAAGATTTGGGTTGTTCACTATGCTCTTGAAAACCAACATGATGCGGTGCACTCTATTTCACTATAGAAGAGGTAATAACTATGGATGAGGCCTCCTTAACAAATCCAAATGTCATCACTCTCTCCTCTACCATGTAGAACTCAATGTGCATACCCAAACTAAAACCACCACCAAAGTAGGTGAGGATTTTACATTCCAATTCCTTGTTTAGGATACCGTACCAAGATTGGACTGCTTGGGCCTTTATAACTCCCTAAGTGAAACTAATCAATGTCATGCCTAGATTGCTTGGATGCTAGAGTAGTAGTGTTGGTAGTTAGAGGTATATTGGCAATTACTCATAGACTACTTGTTGATAGTCAAATTTCATGTTTGGGATACTAACTACATGGTGGGATTTCATGTTTGGGATACTATCACTTGCACCGTTTACATCATCAGGTGTGCCATCAATAGGAATGATAAGGAGATCTAGGTCAAAATCAAAGATATACGTGGGAAGTGCAGCACTAGAGAGCTCACTTCTTTAATGTTGAGCCTTTGAGTTCTTAGCTATGGTGGATAAAAAGCTTAGCTTTAGGTGACTACAGCTAAGCTTAGCTAGAGTGGGTGTGGCTTGACTATACAGTAACCTCCCGCCTAAGTCTGCAACTTGAACCTTGAGGGTTTGTGCGTACCTAACTGGTAGGTGCAAACTTTAGACTACAGCACTCAGTCCCATATTGCTTGCGCTCTCTTGGTACTCAGTCCCATATCGCTGGCGCTTGAAGAGAATGACGAGGAAACCAAACAGCAAGCGTCTTAATGAGTCCCAGTGCTACGAAATCATTTCTAAATTGAGCAAAACAAATCCTCCTAGTTAACGGGCTTTAGCTCAGGAGTACGATGTCAGCAAAGGTGCCATCCAAAAGGTGTGGGGAAATCGTGATTTGATTCTGGAGAGATCGGCTTTGATGTCTGAAGAAGCTAAGGAGAAGACATTTTGCGCTTCAGTGGGACGATTTACAGAGCTTGAAGATATGCTTTACATCTGGATTGACAGCATGCGCCAAGCCAAACTTCCTGTACCACCATCTCTCACCATTGCCAAAGCAAAAAGCATTGCTTCTACTTTATCAATTTTGGAATCACACTTTAAGGCATCATGGCAATGGCTCAATCGATTTAGAGCACGGCGTGGCTTACAGAAGATGCTCCTTCATGGAGAAGTGGCAGAAGTTGACAAAAGAGATCCGGAGTTATTAGCAGCTTTAGAAAGTCTCTACGCCATCATTGTGCAATACAACCTTAAAAATGTTTACAATATGGATGAGACTGGTTTGTTTTTTCGGTTGCTACCGCGATATAGCCTCCTTATGCCAAATGAAGATATCTCAACTATAAGAGGCAAAAAGAAAGCCAAGCATTGAGTTTCTTTGATAGTCTGTGCTAACGCAATAGGAACACATAAAATTCCATGCGCGCTGATCGGGAAACCAAAGGAGCCAGCTTATATCAAGGACAGACAATGGCTAATTCCTTATTTCAATCAAGCAAAGGCTTGGATGGACGTGGAAACCTGTTGGAAATAGTTCAATGAAGTTTTTGTTCCAGAAGTCAAAAACAGAACTGGACGCCGCATTCTTTTGCTGATGGATAATGCCCCAAGACACTTTGATGCCTTTGAGCGTGATAATATTTGGGTCGTTTTCTTCCCACCAAATTGTACAAGCTGGAAACAGCCTTGCGATATGGGCATCATCGCAGCCCTGAAAAAGCGATACAAATATTTGTACCTCAAGGATGTCCTTGATTTTTATGAACTTGATGAGGAGGCGAAGCAGCAAAAGAAAGATTTGGGTGGAAGATTGCGACGAGGTGCTGCAGGAGTCTCCTACGGAAATCCAGCACACATGCTGAATGCTGCAAGTTATGTCAAAGAAGCATGGGATTATGTCTCTTCCAGCTCGATCAAAAATGCTTTTAGTAAGGCAGAGCTAATGCAACTAGAGCCAGAATCGGAAGCTGTTGACGAAGTTCAGAACATATTCAGCAATTTGGCACATGCCATTGAAACACTCTCTATCAATCCATTGGAACTGGAAGACTTCGTTCATATTGATGATGAGAACAATGAGGAGTATGTAACAGCAGTGTTGGAAGATGTTGAAGAGCTGTTAGAGTAGATGAAGATTGTTGACACTACGGTGAAGGATGCGGACGACCTTGATCCTCAAGAGCTGAATGCCAATTTAGAGATAGGAAGCATTTTTTATGGTTTTGAATCTCTTTATAAACAAGTTCTTGATATTGAGGACCAGCTGCTCTGCACTGAAGTTCAAACGGAAGCGGAGGGAACATTTGAAGATCTAAAAAAATTGTTTGAAATATTCCAGAGCAAGGTCCGCAAGGTTACTGTCAAAGCCAAACGCAAGAAACTTCAAAACTTGTGCCAGATGACAATTCATGACATGTTCAACTGAGAAATATTGAACCCTAAATTGTCTATCAGAAGATGTGGACTTAACCGGGATGCATACTTAATCGGGTGCGCACTTAACCGGGAGGTTACTGTACTTAGTGCCCAATTGTTAGCAAATTGTTTAGTGAAAGATCAAGTATTGATCTATTTGAGTTATTTGAGTTGATGAAGAATTGATGATATTAGAGAAGTGAGAGTCAGGAGGAAATCAAGTGTAGGAACTAAGGGTGTTAGTGGTATCTCTAAGCTTGGTTTATCATTATTACCTTGATTTTGGTTTAGATTTCCCTAAGAATGATTGTGTGCGGAAGTGTTGGCTAAATTTCTCTAAGAATTATAATATTGATAGCTAGATAGATGATCTAGAGATGAAATAGAGATGAAATTTGGTTTAGTAACATCTAAAAGGATGTTATACATGAGGGACTTAGTGGATCAAACAGAGGTATCTCCAAAAGAGTACTTCTACTAATAGGCCAAAAATTGAAACATGCTTGGAAACTTTAAAATCAATAGCTAGGCATATGATCTAGAGGTAAAACTTAGGGTGGTAACATCTAGAAGGATGTTACACATTATTGAGAAAGTATATCAGATAGAGGTTTCACCAAAAGAACACTTCTACTAAAAGAGTAAGCTAAAATAGGCCTAAAAACTTCAAAGGGCTGAAAACTTCAAAGGCAATTTTGGAGGCCTAATGGATAAATTAGGCCTCCAAAAAGGATAGATTCCCTTCTAATAGAGGAAAGGTTGGCATTTCCTCCTCCCAAGTTTGTCTCATGAAGAGCTTTCCAATAGTATCTCACCCATGTCATTTTGAGATTCCTACAAGAAGATTCTCTAAAAGATTCCCTTTGGTCAAAGTCTATTTGACCAACCAGATGGGACCAAGACCGACATGTCAACCATCCAATCAAGTAATCTAAGGATAGAGCTCATTGACAAGTCATCTATCCATGTACCTAATCCTATGGTGGAGCTTCTTGAGAGGAGACCCTCTTTGGCTATACAATAAAGAGAAGGTGCTCCTTTGGGACATCAGAGTTTGAGTGTAGAATTCATGTTTTCTCTATTGTATTTTTCTTTCCTTGGAATATTACATAATAGAGTCAATTTCAAGCAATAGTGTTTTTTTAGCTCAAGAGATGAAAGTAGGACCAATTTGATGCTAGTTTAGCTCAAAATGTGAAATTGAAGGTGGAGTTAAGAACCCATCCCCGAGAATTAGAAATTTGGAGACCCCCATCCCTCCAATTTGGCTCAAGTGGAGATTTAGCAAAGTATTTGGCGGTAAGCCATTTATGTAAGATTTTACATTAGATTTATGTTAGATTTAGGCTAGAGGAAGTTTAATCCCATTCTTGGAGATCCTCATAGCTAAGGAAGTAAATAGATATTCCGATTATGTCAAATGCCAAATGGCGGCAGAGTTAGTCTGGTGTTGATAATGAGATGGAGAGTTTCATTTAGCCTTCTTATGATTGTACCTCCTTCATTCTGTGCTTCTTACTTGTGCATCATGTTTGTGTGAGGTACTCTGACTTTTGAGCATTAGTGCTCTGGTGTGCTCTATATAGTGAGGCTAAAGTGATGACCAGTCAGAAAATCTATGTTTGTCTCAGATTAGACAAGAAGTGATGACTTGTAGACCATGAGAATGCGTGTTGTGATGGCAGGTTACATGCCATCCTTTCTCCTAGTGTAGTTGTCATAGTTAGAGCTACATTAGTAGTGTAGTTGTAAAAGTCAAAGACCAAGGAGAGAAATAGGAAAATGGAAGCTCACATTGGGACACTTGAATAAGGAACAACTCTGAGTGACTAGCATGAGCTGTGGCTCTTGTATTTATAAGGAGCATACAAGACACTTGAGAAACTTCTCAAGAAGCTTCCTTGAGCCACTTTCTTGGAGTGCAAGCCAAGTTAACTAGGAAGCTTCTCAAGAAGCTTCCTTTTAGAAGCTGCTTAGTTGGCATGCAAGCTAAGTTAGTTGGAAGCTTCTAGAAACTAACTACTTGGGATGCAAGCTAAGCTAGCCGGGAAGCTTCTCAAGAAGTTTCCCAAGAAGTTTCCTAGATACTTTTAGAATATTCTAAGTTAATTTGTCTTATTTGCTACTTTGTTAGCCCTACTAACTTCATCGCTAAACTCCATATTGTTATATATTCTCCCATCGCTAGTTGGTGACGTTCTCATTGCTAGTGAAGCTTTGAACTCTTGGATGGGCAGTTGTGCATTCTGGAGATGAGAAAGAGGTTCCCATGTAGCATCATGAAGGGGATACCCTTTCCAAAGGACCTTATGCTCCGTATATTGTTGATGGTCTCATTGAGTATGGCGACGTGCAAGGATATGATCAACTTCGTACTCATGATCATTGATAAAGATAGGAGGAGGGGGAGGTTGGACCTAAGAGGAAAAAGATGAGGGGTTAGGAACAAAGGGTTTAAACTCGGAAACATGAAAGACATGATAGATGCGCATATGACAATGCAAGGCAAGTCAATAAGCAACAAGAGAGACAATTTGGGTGATATCAAAGAGTCCTATCCAATTAGGAGCAAGTTTACAAACTTGGGTATCAAGTAGGAGAGGGAGGTTATTGGATCAGAGCATGACCTTATCACCAAGTTGAAAGTTGAGATCACAACAATGGTGATCCGCATATTATTTCTGCCAATTTTGAGCAACAAGGAGATGAGATTTGGCTTGTTGGAGGGATTGGAAGATGGTTGTCAAGAAGGAGGAAGTATGAGGGACCTGAGATGGAGGAGGAGCAAGAAGGGAATCTGGAACAAGTGGGTCTTTGGCCAAAATTGAGAAAGAAAGAAGAGAATCCGGTGCTTGCCTATTTAAAATTATTATATGCAAACTCTGTAGCTGCAAGACTTTCATCCCAATTGATATGGTGAATGTTGACAAAGGCACAAATCATATCTTCCAAGGTGCAATTTGCATGTTTAGTTTGTCTATAAGTTTGAGGATGATAGGCCATGGACAAAGCAAACTTGGTGCCAAGTATTTAGAAGAGTCAAAACTTTCCAATGAAACAAGGATCATGGTTGGAGATGAGTACACACAAAATCCCATGATGCTTGAATATATTGTCAAAGTGGATTTGCGCCAAGGTTGGAACATCCACAATATCAACCGTAGGTGTCAAATGGATTTGCTTACTAAACTTATCTACAAACACCACAATTGTTGTGTGACATTGCTTTGTCTTGGGCAAGGAGGTGATGGGATCTAAGCTCACATGTTCCCAACGAGTAGATGGAATGGGGAGTGGTTGAAGAAGTCCACTCGGTTTCTTGTTATTGGCCTTGTTGCATTGGCAACTCTCACACAATTAAACAAACTTCCAAACATCTTGTGCCATGTTGGGCCACCACCATTGGCGTTGGAGGGTACCCAAGGTCTTGTCCCCACCCATGTGACTAACAATTGGTAAATCATGGGCTTCTTGAAGGCGCACAAGTCAGAGATCACCTTTGGCTAGAACATAGATTGAGTCCTCATGGAATAGAAGATCTTCCTTGAAGTAGAAGGCCTTCCTTGAAGGAGAAGGTGTTGTACTTGTTATTGCATGTTGTTAGATGACCATGTACTATTTGGAAGAAAGGATCTTGTTGTAGAGCTAACCAAAACTCGTTATGGACCTTGGAGTCAATTGACACTGTTGTAATTGCCACCATGATGAGAGGAAGAGACTTCAAATAAGATTGTTGTGATAGAGCATCAAGGATGACATGGAACTAACCTAGATTGTATTCAAGTTCGATGTCAAAAAATTGAAGTTGCTCCTCCTATCGATGATGTCAACTCTTCATGTGTTCCAAGTGTAAGGTCTGCAACAATAGTTTGTGATCAGTTCACACAATTGCTTGTGTCTCCAAGAGATAATACCTCCATACCTTGGTGGCATATACCATTGCAAGTTGTTCCTGATCTTGAGCAGAGTAATTTATTTTAGCTCTATTTAGTTGGTGAGACACAAAGGCAATGGGATGTAGTCCATTTGGGAATTCTTGTTGCAACAGTTCTCCAATTGCAAAGTTAGAAGCATCAAAATCAGCCACACAAGGTAGTTGAGGATCATATGGTTGAAAAATGGGTCTTGAAGACACCATATGTTTCAAATTTTGGAATGATTCTTTGTGCTTGGTGGTCCACTAGAAGCTCAAGTTTTCCCAAGAGGTCAGTCAATGGTGCAGTCACATGAGCATAATAGTGAATGAACCATTGGTAAAAACTGGCCAATCTATTAAATGCACATACTTCTATAACATCCTTTGGAGTAGGCCAATTAGTAATGGCCTTGATTTTCTCCTCTTCCATCTTGATCCTCTCCACTGAGATCTTGTGACCCAAGAGGGTAACCTCTTTTTGCCAAAAGGCACACTTCAACTTCTTGAAGTAAAATTTCCATTGTCATAGTCATCTTAAGACTTCTCGCACATGATTCATGTGTTCTGCCTCTATCTTGCTATAGATTAAAATATCATCCAAGAACACCACCACGTATTGATCCAATAGTCCATCCAACACACAATGCATCTGATCTATGAAGATTGCTAGAGCATTAGTGAGCCCAAAAGGTAGAACTCTTCTCTCAAAATGCCCATACTTTGTGTGAAAGGTAGTCTTTTGCACATCCTCTCTATCAATGAGGATTTTCCAATAGCCGCTGCAAAGATCCAACTTGGAAAAGTATTGTGCTCCACTCAATTGATCAAGCAAGTCATTGATCTGAGGCAAGGGATATGCATTCTTCACTATTTTCTTATTGAGCCCACGGTAATCAATACAGAAACAAAGTCATCCATCCTTCTTCTGAGTGAATAATATCGGTGCTCCTCAATGAGAGGTACTATGTTGTATGAAGCCCTTCTCCAACAACTCCGTAAGTGTTGTTTGCAACTCCTCCAACTCCTTTAGTGAGAGCTGATAGATAGGTCTACTCACTAGAGTACTCCTTGGCAATAACTCAATCTTGAAGGGCATAACACAATTTGAGGGTAATCCCTTTGGAAAATCATCTGGAAACACATCCGCAAACTCCTAAACTATCTGTCAACCATTGCTTGATGAGGCTCTTGGCCCTCCTCAAATTGTCCTTGTGCAATCAGCTTGATTCACACCACAAAAACAGATTTATCTTCCTCCAAAGCTTACTCTATGATTGCTTCACTAACAAACTTCCCATGTAGGAACTCATCTTTCTTCAAAGCTTGCTCCATGGTTGCTTTCTTGGCAAAGTTCCCATTTTGGAACTCATCTCATTCAAGGTTTGCTCTATGGCTACCTTCTTGACAAACTTCCCATCTTGGGATTGACTATTCTTAGGTGTCTTACTCAGGGGTGCCAGATAACCTATCAGAAATTCCTACCTTGGTGTTGTACTTGAATTTGTCATTGGTTCCAATCGAATTGAACCTTATGATATTCAAGCCAAGGTAATCCTAGAATGACATCATAGTGTAGAGGTGCCATTACAAACCTCATACTCCTTCCCAATCTTGAAGGTAATAGGATGTGAGGTATAGAATGCACAACCATTTCTAGCATCGGCCATCATCAATCTACTTCCAATTACTGGCTTGATAGAAATACCCAATTCCTTTGCTACTTGCATACACATGCACTTGTTTGAATTTCCAAAATCCACCAAAATCCTACAATCCCAATTAGAGATCATACCTTGCAAGTGAAGCAAACTTGCATAGATCAAGCCTTCAATCCCATTGGAACTAATCAAGCTCTCAATAGGTGGCTCAAACTCTCCTACTAGGATTCCTTGTTTCTATGATCATTCTATTCCATGGACCTCATCTGGGTGACTTGTCGAGGTTGCCCATTCCTAAGTGGTCATTCAACAATACAATGTACAACTTGGCAACAATAAAAACAACAACCATTTGTCATAATCTTTCTCTATCCTTTGTAACAAGTGGTCTTTGTTGGATAACATCAATCTCCTTTGGTGCAAGTTCCTCCACTTATGCATACTATATTTGTAGTCTTTGTGTAGGTCAAGGTCAAGACCAAGTTGTCATAACCAAAGAATCAAAGCGCTCAGCCAATTGCATGGTTTCTTCTATGTTTTGTGGTTCTTGCATAGTCACATCCAATTTGGTTTGTGATCTCAATCTCCTCACAAATTAATCAAGAACTTCACCTTCTTGTATATCTGGAATCTACATAATGATGTTCTAAAATTGTGTGATGTAGCTCCTATAGAGCCAATCTGCTTCAACTTCACCAATTTATCTTGTGCGGTTTGGGTGACATTTATAGTTTGAAATTGACAAAGTATTGTCTCCTTGAATTCTGCCCATGTCAAGATTGGTGCAACAATCTATCAGTCAACTTGCTTTACTCAGAATTGTCATCAAAGGTTTGCTACACCATCCAATGGGCTAGAAGCCAAGAGAATCTATTTTTGTTCATCTTGAAGATTGGTAGCTTCAAAGTAACGTTTGCAATCAAACACAAAATTCTCCACTATGCCTGAAAGATTCTTGCCTTCAAACACCTTGGGTTTTGGAAATTGGATTTGATCTTCTCCATCTTAAACTGGTGCTCTCTCTATGTGTTCTTGTCATTCTTGGTCTCATTTTTCCAACAATCAAGTAAGGTGCTCAATTTGTTGTTGCATAGCAATGATAATATCAAGTATTGCCGCCATGGCTACTACTTTATCCCACTACTCCCAATTTATCTAGTTTATTAACACATAGATGCAACGTCCATCATTCTCCATGAGTTACAACCAGAAGTATCAAGGGCTCCTCAAACAAGGTGATCATATGCAAAAAATCCTACCCAAAGCGCGAGGTGATGAATTGTGTAAAATAATGCTTGGGTAATACTTGGACACAAAAATTCCAATGGTTTGGCAAAGTGGATTTGATGGTCCATAAATTCCATCCATCTCATTCTTGCTTTGATACCAATGTAAAAGTCAAAGATCGAGGAGAGAAATAAGAGAATGGAAGCTCACATTGAGAAACTTGAATGAGGGAAAACTCCGAATGCCTAGCATGAGCTTTGGCTCTTTTATTCATAAGGAGCATACAAGGCCCTTGAGAAGCTTCTCAAGAAGTTTCCTTGAGCCACTTTCTTGGAGTGCAAGCCAAATTAACTAGGAAGCTTCTCAAGAAGCTTCCTTTTAGAAGTCGCTTATTTGGTGTGCAAGCTAAGCTAGTTGGAAGCTTCTAGAATCTACCTACTTGGGGTGCAAGCTAAGCTAGCCAAGAAGCTTCCTAGATACTTCTAGAATATTCTATGCCAATTTGTCTTATTTGCTACTTTGTTAGCCCTACTAACTTCATTGCTAAACTCCATATTGTTATAGTAGTAGAGCTACATAAGTGGTAGTGTTCAATTGGTGTTGGCACTTGGTGGTGATTCTTGGTGGGATACTTGTGGTGGTTATGATTATAGTTTCTAATTTATGGTTACTTTGTCATGATGGAGTTCTTTGGGGATTCTTGAGGAGATATCACGGTAGTACATAGTTTACTCCGAGTGGCACTTGATATCAACATGTATCTTAGGTCATAGTGAGGGCGGAGATTGACTCTTAGTTGGAGTTTGACACAAGAGTTGATTCAATTGAAAGTGCACTTGGTGTGGTCATACCATTTTTGTGGGAAATGGATGAGATTTATGGGGCCTCCAAAGGCCCCAAGCGTTACTCTAATACCGTGGGTACTATTGAGTTGGATGATTTTATCCAAGAGTTTGATAGTTGGTGTGATCTATAGTAGATGAAGAACCCGACTTTGTTCATACCCTTCATGGCATAGAAGGGCTATTTCAACACTTGGAGGGTCCGTTGGTGGATGATTATCATGAGTTCAAGAGAGCTTACTTGGAGGAGATTGATGTATAAAGATAGTATTTATCTCCAAACTATGTCTCTATTGCTTCAAGCTCAATTTCTAGAGGTAGATTGGCAGTACCCAAAAGTTCTACTCTAGTAGCATTGGTGGATCTATTGGAGATGGTGCTACTACGAATGGAGGTACCATTACAAGAGGTGGTGTAACTCCATGGTGGAGTTCTTCCAATGTTTGTGGCAGAACTATCAAGGAGTATGGATTGACAAGCTAAGGAGCTTGCAAGAGTTCCAACAAAAGGCTAGAGAGAGCTTATGCAAGATATACAATTGCATGAGATGGCTGATCAGTTTTACTTAAGGAGTTATTGAGACCCAAGTAGTACAATTTTAGTACTGGATTTTAGATAGGGAGTTGTGACGTAGAGTACGTGATGCTATGTTGTTATAGGCTACTTCACCTACTTTGGTAGTGGTCTTTAGTCTAGTTAAGCATATTGAGCTCAACATCGTGGAGGAGAGAGTG
This sequence comes from Lunularia cruciata, assembly GCA_948567375.1. Classification (NCBI taxonomy): domain Eukaryota; kingdom Viridiplantae; phylum Streptophyta; class Marchantiopsida; order Lunulariales; family Lunulariaceae; genus Lunularia; species Lunularia cruciata. Next base: position 48,154,544 of record OX419756.1, on the reverse strand, counting down.
GTGATATTTGGATTTGGTGGAGATCTCATCAACAATTATTACTTCTTCTAGAGTGCAATAGAGTGCACCATGCATGTTGACATCCAAGGATAAGAGGGAAAACCCTGATCCTATAGAGCAAGTAGTGTAGCTAGACCCTTACCTTCATTTATGGGTAAGCAACAACTAGCAAGCGGTAGTGTTACTTGTTGGACTTGTGGTGGACCTCACCACAAGAGAGAGTGTACTCAAGGAAATAGAAATGATACCTCTAGTGCATCATAGCCAACACAAAGATAATATGGCTGTTACCATAGATTTGGCCACACTAGTGACCAATGTTTTGACCTTCACCTGGAGTTACAAAGTGGTAGGGATGCTATGGCAGGTAGTAGAGGAGCTCTAGGTCATGGAGGACGAGGTGGTGGTAGAGGATCCACACTTGGTAGGGATACAATACTTGCTCTTACTCCTAATACAACCATGGCTACTTGGATTGAGCAATTGGAGTATGTGCTTCCCTTTATTCTGAGCCAATGACATGTTTACATTAGAAAATGATCCAACTCTTGTGTTTTGGTTGGCTGCCACACTTTGTGAAAGTAAGGATGATGTGGTTCTACTACTAGAGTAGAGTGGTTTATAGTGGAGCTAACTTGGTTGAGGAGCATGGGATCCGTGCAACAACTAATGGGTTATGGCAAGCAACAACAACTAGATTGGAGGAGTTACTAGCTAGACTTGCCTTTGAGTGAGCATGGTTCACACCTAGAGTTGTCTTATTCGATAACCAGAGTGGGATCTTCTATTTGGTGGGACCTTTAAGGAAGGTTTATACACCATAGAAGGTCTAATTAGAGTTTGGTGCATAGTCCCTTATGTTGTGTAAGGCTGTAGTTGTTGGTCTGGAGCTACAAAAGACCAAAGTGGAAAGGTGTCCATTTTCAATCCAAACATCTTTAGGAGATGATTGTACATAGTACATCACATGTAGAGAGCTTGTTGTCCAGATTCAGTCTGGTCATCTGATTGATAGCTCTAGAGTGAGAGCTCAAGCTATTACAATAGTAGTTGAGTCATATAATGTGCTTGTTGGTTGTAATACCAAGAGCTAGCCATATGATCTAGATGTGAATTTGGTTTGGTAACATCTAAAATGATATTATAGATGATGGTCAAAATAGATCAGATAGAAGTATCACCAAAAGGGTACTTCTACTAATAGGGCAAAAACCAAAATAGATTTGAAAACCTTAGAACCAATAGCTAGACATATGATTTAAAGGTGAGAATTGGTTTTATAACATCTAGAAAGATGTTACACATGATGGACTAAATAGATCAGAAAGAGGTATCACCAAAAGGGGACTTCTGTTTATAGAGTAGGAACCAAAACGATGCCTGAAATCTTTGAAGGCAATTTTGGAGGCCTAAATGGATGAATTATGCCTAAAAAATATGCGAAACCTTGCTCCCTCCAAGCAACGGAAGTTTTGCCTTCCCTCCCTCCTACTTTTTCTCATTGAGAGCTTTCCAACGGTACCTCACCTATGTGATTATGAGATTTCTATAGGAAGATTCTCTAAAATATTCTCTCTGATCAAAGGTTGTTTAACCAACCAGATAGGACTCGGACCTACATGTCACCCATCCAAGTAAGTAATCCAAGGGTGGAGCTTGTTGACATGTCACCTATCTGTGTGCCTAATCCTAGGGTGGAGTTTCCTTGGAGGAGATCCTCTTTGTCTATATCATAAAGAAAAGGTGATCCTTTGGGGCATCGGAGGTTTGAATGTGAAATTGTGTGTTTCTCATGGTGTACTTCTTCTTAGGTCTCATATCCTTGGAGTATAAAAATGGTATCAAAGCAAGTGTTGTCATCCAAGAGAGCGGATCACCCCTCTTGGAAGAACATGGGCTACTAAGACTGAGTAATTTTGAGGAGAGACATCTTGGTGTAATTGGTAGATTAGGAGTGCTAGAGAGAGGATGGAATTGAGGCTCGAGGAGGACAATATCCAACACCTTGCTTTCTATTCTTGAATCCACTCCACATCAAAATTATGTACATTCAGCATGAGTGAGTGAGAGTGTATTTGGTTTTTCACTTCGGAGCAGAGTTCATAGATATAGTGATGTGACAACTCGGCAAATATCACTTTTGCGGTAATTGGGTAAGTAAAGTTCGTTCCCGTAGAGATACGAGTCAGAATTGGTCAAATACAAAGCAAAGTAACAATTTCAGTTCTTCTTGAGTTCTTCTTTAGTTTCTTAGGTAGAAACCACACCCAGAAGAGAGTAACAAGCACTGACTCGCAGTCTTGTCACAAATTCACACTCCTTAATCACAAATCCTTCAATTCTTTCCAAACAATCTTGATTGTGATGATTCAGGCTCTCCCGAAAACGACACTTCATTGCAAAACAACTTTGCCTCAGAATTGTGTTCCACCCCTCCACTAAAGGCACAACTTCCTTGATTGAAATTGCTTCACATCAACTTCACATTGCACTCCCAAATGCAGAATACTACCAACACTACAATTCCTCTCAGATCTGTCAAGGCATTGCTTTGATTGCACTTCACTCAGGATTAAACACACAGAATGAAGATCAAGGCTGTGGAATCCAACATCCAACAAACACACTGACTTGCACTTCGAATTTCTCCAAACACTCACAAACACAATTGCAAAGCTGATACTCGAAATCAAGCTCAAGCAACGAGCACTGCTTCACAACACTTTGCTTTATCTATTCTCAGAAATAATGAGCACTGAACAACAATTTCCTATGAATGCCAATCTTAAGTAGTGAATCAATCGACAGTTCTAACAACTATACCGTTTCTACAACAACTGTTCTAACCTGCAAATCCGAAATGACAATGCACCTCTTTATATCTGCCCCTTCAAATCTCAAATTGGTTACGAATCCGATCCGATGTCTACTTCTTCCTTGGCTTTCAAACCCGAACCCGAAGTAATCTTACTTCCTACTACATTATCCTCGGGTTTCACATCTCCTACATCTTCTACCAGATCCAGCAATTCTCTTTCTTGATCTGAAATTGCACTAGTGGGTAATCTATCTAACTGTTCATCTCTCGACCTACTCTTCTCCAATGTCTCTAAGGGTAACTCCAATGACATTTGGATTCCTATGTTATCTACTCGGGTTTTGCCTTAACATCCTGCCGAAGCTTTTCTAAGTCTATTTTCACTAAGTCTAATCTAATTGAAATATTGTCTTCTACTTCTAAGATCTTCCTATCTACACGAGTTCTGAGACTAATTAACAAGGCATTCAAATCAGTGTCCTTTGCTTGTCTTTGCCTTGTTTCCTGCACCAACAACTTCAACTCGTGCAGTCATGCTTCTTCAATCCGAACGTTGGCTTCTGTACTCAACATTGCGTTCACTCTGAGGATTATTTCCTTCAATGGCTCCAATCTTGTCTTTCGTTCTTGTTCCCGATCTGCAAGCCATTCCTCTCTGTACATCGCCAATTCTTCTTCAAACTCGGCCTTCACCGCCTCCTTCTCTTTCTCCTTCTGTATGATTTTCTCTTCCTGATTACGAAGTAATTCTCGTAATCTCTCGTCTTCTCTATACCGCACAGACAATTCTCTTTGCCAGAGTTGCTTCTTCTCCTCCATGCTCTCCATCACTCGATCGAGCTCTTGGTCTTTTGATCCTACCCTTGCCATAGCATAGATAAGCTCTACTCTTGAATCAGCAAACTGCTGCTTCAAGATTTCGTGCTCCGCTACCTGTCTCTCCCTTGCAATGTCACTCTTCCTTGCAAGATCCTCTTGATAACTCACTTCTCTCTTCAGGTCTTCGATTACCTGACTTCTCTCTACTGCTTCCGCTCGCAGTACTTCTCTCTCTTCCTCACCTTTGGTTACACTCTTCTTCAACTCCGAGTTCTCTTCTTCTAATCTTGATAAGACCTGCAAAACAGTCTTTACCTCTAGACAAGTAGACTGCATCTCCTTCTTCTTCTGTTCCAACTTCACCAACAGCGGGCACACTACTTCTTGCAGGTAATCTACTCCATTACTGGTAACTTCTTCCTCCCGCGAAGTAGTCTCTCTTCTCTCTTCGTGTTCTCCCGGTACTCGCCTTCTTCTCTAGAGTCTTTGTATCGGAATCAACGCCTCACTACCCGAGCTTTCTTCTACCTCTTCCTTCACTCTACTTGGCCCCGCTTCACACTTCGCCTTACGTCTCGAGCGAACTCCTTGCTGTACTGCAATCTTCTTCTCCTCTAGCACCGGTACTTCGTCTTCCAGCGCCGCATTGTCTTCGGCTTCTACTTCGGCCTGCACTTCTTCTTCATATTCTTCAGCCATTGGTGCCGAGGTCATTTCTCCACCGTCTTCACTGTCACTACTAGTATTTCCACTCTGCAGTGTCAGCTCAGGTTCCTCCTCACATTCCGAGTCCTCCGTTTTAAGCTCGGCTTCTCCTTCTGAGTCTTCATCTTCTGACTCAATTACCACCATCCCTCGCCTTGGGTTATTTTTCTGCATCTTCTGAGGTTTCTTGTTTTCTTTGGCTTCTGCTTGCCGAGTTCTCTTCTTCGTCGGGGTACTTACCACGACCTCCACATTTTCCCTGTCTTCGCATAGTAGTTGTCCGTGCTCCGGATTTGGAGAATGTATTGCTGCTTCTCCGCGTCGACTTCTCTTCTCAAGTCAGGATGGAAATGAGACACCATTCTATTGCGCTCCGCCAAATTGAGCAAATTCAACTCGAGGTAGAAATGTGCTGCAAATGGTACGATGTAGTGTGGAGGTGACTTATCCCGCAGATTCCACACCATCTGTGTCGTTCTCCCCTGAAAGCACCTTGCCCAATTGATCGATTCTCCTGCAAATAACTTGTGAAAGAACACCGCTTGGTGCTTCATCACATAAGTGGTTCTCTCCGGCTTCAGGATGGCCATTAGTGCACTCACAATTCCTCTCCTCACAGGGTCTTTGTAGCTCTCAACTTTGTACCCATTCTTCATCCTCTTTGACGAGAAGGCATCTCTCACCTCCTGCGTTTCTTGGGCTATCTCTCCTTTCCCCAAGAACGTGGCTCCTTGCTCCGAACCCGCCTTCTTGTCGAGTACGAGTCTCCAATCCGACTCTATCCAGTGAGCCGGATTTCCTCTCTTCCCTTCTTCCTCGGGGCCATCGAGACATTTACTCTCGATGATTTCTGTCATGAATCCTGGAAAACTTATGTTCCAGTTCCATGCCAGGAAAGTGATCCGAAGTCGGCTCAAGACTTTGATCCTTGCTACTACATCTATTCTCCGAATCGCATGATTTCTCACTGCAAATTCAGAGTTTTTCTTTCCTCCTCCCATCTCTTCTGCTTTCTTACTGTCTCTCGATTTCTCTCTCGCAACTTCTCCCTTGCGCACTAACCCGAGTACAACTCTATTTCCCTTTCCCCGATCAACTGCAAGACGACTTCTCAACGGCGAAGGAAAATTGCTCGACATTTTGTTGTTGCAGTTTCGATTTTTATAGAGTTGCACTTCTTTGTCTTCCGTCGCTTCGAGTTTCTACCGAGAAATCACACCTCCTGCATGCACCTATCACTGTCAATCAACCTTTGCGCGTATGAGCTGCCAGTTTTGAAACAGCCCCTTCTTGAATTTCTTGCCCCAACAAAAGGTTGTTAGACTATCTTCGCCTCGGGTTGAGCTCCCCCCGACCGAAGACAATTTACTTCGTATTGTATGCTGACACGGCATTTCCGAGTACTTCGCCTTATGACCCAAAGTCACTTTACTTCGGGTTCCATCCCGAAGACAATTTTCTTCGCCTTCTTCGGCCATACAGGCGCAATCGGACTTCTCTATACACTTCTCTCCTTTATTTTGAAAAAAAACAAAAAATGTGGGCACCACATACCCCCTCCCTGAAATGTGAGCGTCCCCGTGAACATAGACCTCGGGTGTCTTAGAAACTTCCAAGTCTATGGTCCAATATCTCCAAACTCTCCACACATTTACTCGAGTGGCAAAAGGATTACCTTCCAAATCGACGAGTTGCATGGATCCATTTTTGTAAAGATGAAGAACTTGATAGGGACCCATCCAGCTCAAATGCAACTTGCCTGGAAAAAATATTCGGCGATTGTCATATAACAAAACCAAATCCCCTTCTCGTACAGTCACAGGCTTGATTCTCTGATCGTGCTTGACTTTCCTCTGTGCTTGTACGTCTTTCATGGTCTGCATTGCATTGTCTCTTTTATCTTCTAACCACATCAGTTGATGAATCTGAAGATCCTGACTTTCCTCTTCCGACATTTGTTCTTCGCACAGAACCCGATATGTCGGAACTTCAAATTCAACTGGCAGTATGGGATGGAAGCCATATGTCAAGAAGTATGGGGTTTGTTTGGTTGTTATCTTCTCTGTCGTTTGATATGCCCACAACACGGCTGGTAATTTTGTATCCCAGTCATCGGCATAATTGACAGTCACCTTATTCAAAATTTTACAAAGTAACCCATTCACTTTTTCCGTTAAGCCATTTGCTTTTGGGTTATAAGGAGTCGTCTTCCGATGTTTAATCTGAAAATACTTGGTTAACGCCTCCATTACCGAGTTCAAAAAATGTGTTCCTCGGCCACTGACCAATTCCAAAGGACACCCATATCGGGAGATGATGTTTCAAAAGAAAAATTCCGCCACAGTTTCAGCATCATCTCTGCGAGTTGCTTCCGCTTCAGCCATCTTGGTAGCATAGTCAATGCAAACTATAATGTAGCGCTTTTTGTGACTCGGGTCATTGGTTGAATGGGACCCACAAAATCAATCCCCCATTTCTCAAATGGGGCCAAAGGCAAAATTGGTCTCAAAGGCCATTGAGAAGTAGCCGTCGACTTCCCCGTACTCTGACACGCATCACAGCTTCGGATATGAGCATGTACATCTTTGTACATTGTAGGCCACCAATACCCTGCCGAAAGAATTTTCTTTATTGTATTCTTCAGAGCATAGTGTCCTCTCGATGCCTTGGAGTGTAAAGATTCAATTACTCCTCCTACTTCATATGACTCCAAGCATCACCAAAGTACTTCGTCTTCGCCCATCTTAAATAAAATGTTGTGTTTAAGCTGGTACGGCCCCATTTTCCTGAGAAAGACTGCCCGCTGTTCCGGATCCATCCCCTCAGGACAATGGAGAGTATTCAGATAATTATATTCATCTGCATACCTTGTACTTCTCATTGCTGATAGGTGATACAACTCTTTGTCAGGGAACCGATCGTCAATTTCCCACTCCTGGTCTTGAGTTTCTAACCTGGACAGGAAGTCCGCATTCAAATGCAAAGCTCCCTTCCTCACTTGTACAGTATACGTGAACTCTTGTAATAACAAGATCCATCTTGCAATTCGTCCTGATAAATCTGCCTTCTTGACCAGATGTTGCAATGCATAATGGTCAACATAGAAGACAAACTCATACCCCAACAAATAATGACAAAATTTCTTGCAGGCATACACCATTTTGAGTGCTTCTCTTTCAGTTGTCGAATAGTTCTTTTCAGAAACTGAAAGTTGTTGGCTGGCATAATACACCGGGTAGTCCTTCTTCTTCTCGTCCTTCTGACTTAAGACAACCCCGATGGCCATGGACAAAGTGTCCACATACACATGAAAAGGGTCGTCCCAATTCGGGGCCCTCATGACTGGTGCTTCAACCAGTTTCTTCTTCAACACATGGAAAGCTTCTTCTTGATGTGCTTCCCACAGATAGTCTTTGGATTTCTTCAGAAGCTTTGTAAGTGGTGCAGCAAGCACTGCATAGTTTGACACGAAGCGTCTGTAATATCCGACATGTCCCAAGAAGGCTCTCAGCTCCCAGAGGTTCTTCGGGGATTCCAAAGCTGCGATTATCTTAACCTTCTCAACATCAACTTCAATACCTCGGCTTGATACCCGATGCCCCAGAAGAATTCCCTCCTTCATGGCGAAGAAGCATTTCTCCGGGTGTAATGACAAGCCGGCAAAACAACACCTTTCAAACGTTTGGCGAAGGTAATCTATATGTACATCTCTTCGCTTTAACACACAAAAGTCATCAATAAAAACTTTGACAAATTTGCGCAAGAAATCCTTGAAGATCAAATTCATCATCTGCTGGAAAGTAGCAGGAGCATTACTATGGTGCCCACATTTTTTGTTTTTTTCAAAATAAAGCAGAAGAAGTGTATAGAGAAGTCGGATTGCGCCTGGTTGGCCGAAGAAGACGACGAAAACTGTCTTTGGGGTGAAACCCAAAGTAAAGTGACCTCGGGTCATAAGGCGAAGTACTCTGAAATGCCGTGTCAGCAAACGATACGAAGTAAATTGTCTTTGGATCGGGGAGGGGAGCTCAACCCGAGGCAAAGACAGTCTAACAACCTTTCGTCGGGGCGAGAAATTCAAGAAGGGGCGGTTTCAAAATTGGCGGCTCATACGCGTGAAGGTGAGGCGACAGTAATGGGTGCATGCAGGAGGTGTGATTTCTCGGTAGAAACTCGAAGTGACGGAAGACGAAGAAGTGCAACTCTATAAAAATTGAAACTGCAACGACGAAATGTCAAGCAATTTTCCTTCGCCGTTGAGGAGTCGTCTTGCAGGTGATCGGGGAAAGGGACATAGCGTTGGCCTCGGGTTAGTGCATAAGGGAGAAGTCGAGAGAGAGAAATCGAGAGACCAAAAGAAAGCAGAAGAGATGGGAGGAGGGAAGAAGAACTCCGAATTTGCAGTGAGAAATCATGCAATTCGGAGATTAGATGTAGTAGCGAGGATCAAAGTCTTGAGCCGACTTCGGATCACCTTTCTGGCATGGAATTGGAACAAAAGTTTTCCAGGATTCATGACAAAAATCATCGAGAGTAAATGTCTTGATGGTCCCGAGGAAGAAAGGAAGAGAGGAAATCCGGCTCGTTGGACAGAGTCGGATTGGAGACTCGTACTCGGGAAGGAGGCAGGCTCGGAGCAGGGGGCCACGTTCTTGGGGAAAGGGGAGATAGCCCAAGAAACTCAGGAGGTGAGAGATGCCTTCTCGTCGAAGAGAACGAAGAATGGGTACAAGGTAGAAAGTTACAAAGACCCTGTCAAGAGAGGAATTGTGAGTGCTTTGATGGCAATCCTGAAGCCGGAGAGAACTACCTATGTGATGAAACACCAAGCGGTGTTCTTTCACAAATTGTTTGCAGGAGAACCAATTAATTGGGCGAGGTGTTTTCACGGGAGAACGAGGCAGATGGTGTGGAATCTGCGGGATAAGTCCCCTCCACATTATATTGTGCCGTTTGCAGTGCATTTCTATCTCGGGCTCAATTTGCTGAACTCGGCGGAGCGGAATCGGATGGTGTCGCACTTCCATCCGGATGTGCGAAAGGAAGTCGACGCGGAGGAGCAGCAATACATTCTCCAAATCCGGAGCGCAGACGATTACTACTCGAAGACAAGGAAGAACGTAGAGGTCGTTGAAAGTACCCCGACGAAGAAGAGAACTCGGCAAGCAGACGCCGAAGAAAACAAGAAACCTTGGAAGATGCAGAAAAATAACCTGAGGCGAGGAATGGTGGTGATTGAGTCGGAAGATGAAGACTCAGAAGGCGAAGCCGAGCTCAAGACGGAGGACTCGGAACATGAGGAGGAACCTGAGCTGACACTGCAGAGTGGAGATACAAGCAGTGATAGTGAAGTCGGTGGAGAAATGACCTCGGCACCAACGCCTGAAGAATACGAAGAAGAAATTCAAGCCGAGGTAAAAGCCAAAGATAATGCAGCGCTGGAAGACAAAGTACCGGTGCTCAAGGAGAAGAAGATCGCAGTACAGCGGGGAATTCGCTCGAGACGTAAGGCGAAGGGGGAAGCGGGACCGAGTAGAGTGACAGAAGAAGTAGAAGGAAGCTCGGGCAGTGAAGCATCAATTCCGATACGAAGACTGCAGAGAAGAAGGCAAGTATCGGATGAACACGAAGTACAAAGAGAAGTAGCCACACGAGAAGAAGTAATCCCGAATGATAAGGTGGAGTACCTGCGGGAAGTGGTGTGTCCGTTGTTAGTAAAGTTAGAACATAAGAAGAAGGAGATGCAGTCCACATGTCCGGAGGTAAAGACTGTATTGCAGGTGTTGGCAAGATTAGAAGAAGAAAACTCGGAGTTGAAGAAGAGTATGACCCAAGGTGAGAAGGAGAGAGAAGTACTGCAATTGGGGGCAGTAGAGAGAAGTCAGGAAATCGAAGACCTGAGGAGAGAATTGAGCTATCGAGAGGATCTTGCGAGGAAGAGTGATGTCGTAAGGGAGCGACAAGTAGCTGAATTTGAAATCTTGAAGCAGCAGTTTGCTGATTCAAGAGTAGAGCTCATCCATGCTATGGCGAGAGTAGCATCGAAGGATCAAGAGCTCGATCGAGTGATGGAGAGTATGGAGGAGAAGAAGCAACTCTGGCAGCGAGAGTTGGCTGCGAGATATGGAGAAGAAGAGAGATTACAAGACTTACTTCGTAATCAGGAAGAAAAGGTTGCACAGAAGGAGAAAGAGAAGGACGCGGTGAAGGCCGAATTCGAAGAAGAGTTGGCAATGTACAGAGAGGAATGGCTTGCAGATCGGGAACGAGAAAGGAAGACAAGATTAGAGCCATTGCAGGAGATAGTCCTCAGAGTAAACGCAATGCTAAGTACAGAGGCCAGCGTTTGAATTGAAGAAACATGTCTGCACGAGTTGAAGCTGTTAGTGCAGGAGACGAGGCGAAGGCAAGCAAAAGATACAGATCTGAATGCCTTGTTGATTAAGTTGAGAACTCGTGTAGATAGGAAGATCTTAGAAGTAGAAGACAATATCGCGATTAGATTAGACTTAGTAAGAATAGAGTTAGAAAAGCTTCGGCATGATGTTAAAGCAAACCCGATGTAGATAACATCGGGATCCAAATGTCTTCGGAGTTGGCCTCAGGAACAGTAGAGAAGAGTGGGTCAAAAGATGAAGAGTTAGATAGATTACCTGCTAGTGCAATTTCAGATCAGGAAAGAGAATTGCTGGATCTGGTAGAAGATGTAAGAGTTGTAAAACCCGAGGACAGAATAGTAGGAAGTAAGATTACTTCGGGTTCAGGGTTGAAAGCCGAGGAAGAAGTAGACATCGGATCGGATTAGTAACCGATTTGAGATTTGAAGGGGCAGATATGAAGAGGTGCATTGTCATTTTGGATTTGCAGGTTAGAACAGTTGATGTAGAAACGGTATAGTTGTTAGAACTGCCGATTGCTTCACTATTTAAGAGTGGCATTCGTAGTATAATGTTTTTCAGTGCTCATTATTTCTGAGAATAGATAAAGCGAAGTGCTGTGAAGCAGTGCTCGTCGCTTGAGCTTGATTCTGAGTATCAACTTTGTAATTGTGTTTGTGAGTGTTTGGAGAAATTTGAAGTGCAAGTCAGTGTGCTTGTTGGATGTTGGATTCCATAGCCTTGATCTTCATTCTGTGTGTTTGATCCTGAGTGAAGTGCAATCGAAGCAATGCCTTGACAGATCTGAGAGGAATTGTAGTGTTGGTAGTATTCTGCATTTGTGAGTGCAGTGCGAAGTTGATGTGAAGCAATTTTGATCGAGGAAGTTGTGCCTTCAGTGGAAGGGTGGAACACAATTCTGAGGCGAAGTCGTTTTGCAGTGAAGTGCCATTTTCGGGAGAGCGTGAATCATCACAATCAAGATTGTTTGGAAATAATTGATGGAGTTGTGATTATGGAGTGTTAATTTGTGACAAGACTGCGAGTCAGTGCTTGTTATTCTCTTCTGGGTGTGGTTTCTACCTGAGAGACTAAAGAAGAACTCAAGAAGAATTGAAATTGTTACTTTGCTTCGTATTTGGACATTTCTGACTTGTATCTCTGCGGGAACGAAATTACTTACCCGATTACCGCAAAAGTGATATTTGCCGGGTTGTCACAATTACACAACCCGAAGGGCATTTCATTGTAAGCGAAAGTGCCCCAGTCAGTTGTGAATGTAGTTTTATCCTTGTCTTCTTCTCAAATGGATACTTGATTGTACCCTAAAAATCCATCGAGAAAACTATAACAAGGATGCCCAGCTACTTGATCTAAAATTGTATCGGTAAAAGGCAAGGGATGATGATCTTTCCTTGTAACTGCGTTCAATTTTGGAAGTCTTGGCACACTCGGATCTTCCTTGTTTTATTCTTCGGGACAATGACAATGGGGGAAACCCATTCACTGCTTAAGACAGGGAAGATGATTCCGGCCCCTAAGTACTTATTGATTTCATCTTTTACCAAAAGCGAGTACTTCGGGTTCAGGCGGTATTGTCGCTGCCGAACCAGAACTACACCTTCAACCAAATCAATCCGGTGTTCTCCAAATTCTCGTGGAATACCCGGCATTTGATCAATCGACCAGGCGAATACATCCTGGAACTCTATAAACAGGGCAGTGTATCCTACCAACTCCTCTGAAGTAACTATCTTCGAGATTTTTAAAATTTTTCCTTCAGTTAGTAACACCTCTTGATAGTCATCAAGGTTGATGACTCCTTCAATGTGGCTTACTCGGCTTATCTCAAGGCGAGCGGCCATCAAACCCCCTTCCTCCAAGTTAGATTCACCCGAGGTGAGGTCATATGGATCTTTGTCGTCAACCTCTACCTCGTAGCATTCCAAGTAATTAACTTGGACTTCTTCTTCGGATTCGTCTGAAGACGAAGATGATAAGTCTTCGGACTTGTCCTCCTCTTCTGACGAACTTGTTTCCCCGAGATGGGGAACCTTTGTCCAACTCACATTCACCAGCTTCTGATCTTTGGACGAAATGTCCTTGAATCTTAACTTTTGCTGATGCCAATCCACTACAACTTGGGCACTATACAACCAGGGTCTGCCGATCAACAGAGGGTAACCAGTTTTTGTCATTGGCCGCAACACGATGTAATTCAACTTGAAGGGTACCCCTCCAATGATCGTGGTAATGTTTGACAGCATGCCCAAGGGCCGTCTCCTAGTTTGGTCTACAAACTTCAAAACTTGGGGTGTTGGTTCAAACATATGATACCCGAGTCGATTCGCAGTATCTTCGGTCATGACATTCACACCGGACCCAGAGTCAATGGGTATCGATGTGATCATGCACCCTGCAATCTCCGCATCTACCTCGGGAGATCCCAAATCTTCTTGTTCAATACGATAGATAGCAGGCAGGTCCTTCTTTGACATCGACCTCACCTTCTTGAGGGCCGAATTAAGTTGTCTCTTGTACAGCTTGTTATCTTCCCATAATTGCTTAAATGTAACATTGGTATTTGTGGTGGCCAAATCGGCTACAATATCATATTCGGGAACTCCTCCCAATTTGACCGTCTTTGTCTTCGGCTTTGGGTCCGAGGACTCTCCATGTTCCCTCTTGACTTCGGGACGCTTCAAAATGGTGACGGGCTTGCTGATGGCCTTAACCCGAGCTTCCTTAGGTTGGCCCACCTCGGCTTGGATTAGACACTTTACTTTGGATCGGATGTCTGCCGGAAAAATTAGAGACTTCGTCTTTGTCTCTTCTTCCAAACTCAGTTCCCGAGTCCTGAGTAATGCCTTTGTTAATTCTTTCTGCAAGGCTTTGGCTTTAGCTTTTGCGAGGATCTTTTCCTCCTTGGCCGAAAGAATGGCTTTTGGGCACTGTCTCTTTGCCTTTCGGGAAGACGACGAGGTCGTACTCAGTTCTTCGGGATCACGCTTCTTCTTGCTGGAGCGTGTCTCAACTTTCAAAACTTCAAGGTCTGGCCATTCTCCTTTTGAGGCCGGACTCCCTTCTTGAGGTCTTTCTTCCTCAAGCGTAATACAATTTACATTTGTATCCCCCTTCGGCTGAAGTGCTGCACGCTCAGCGGGGGTCTGTACATATTTTACCGGCGGCTTCGGGTTTGGTGGGTGAGGGCATTGGTTGCCCGTATGCCCCGATCCTTTACAATTTCCACACAGGGGAATGTACCCAACTTGCTTTCTTGGATCGGGACAATTTGGAGACCAATGTCCCATCCAGCCACAATTATAACAAGCTCCGGGCGCAACATTCTGAGGGCAATTTTGGTTGCTCATTGGTGGTCTTTGCGGAGGAGCATTGGGGTTATACTCCCTGGGTCCAAACCTTGGACCTTGATACGATGTGCTCGGTTGAGGCTGTACCTCTTGAGTTTGGTACACCGCCTCTTCGTCCTCGTCTTGGTTCCATCTCGGAACCCAATCAATTTGCTGCACCGGGAATGCATTACAAGTATTGCATTTTGTGTTAGCATGGCCGGATTTGCTACATGCGGTGCACCACACATTAGATCATCCAAATGCTGGGGCCTTTCTTTGGTCCTTAGCCCCAATCATCTGGATCTTGAAATCCAAAACTCCTTGATGAGGGCATCCAGCTTCGTATCCGCCTTATGTACACTCTTGGCTGGAGGAGTCACTGGTTTCTTGCCTCCACGTCTTCTGACTCGTCTTGGCTTTGATTCTTCTTCGGATTCCGAAGAAGAGCTCAAAGATGTAGAGGATTCGTCCGAAGAAGGGGAGGTGCTGCGCGAAGCTCTCCTTCTGGGCTTCTTGCCCTTCTTCTCTTGATTTCTCCGGTTACCGGCAGAGTGAGACTGGGCCGCTTCATAACGAGCGACATTTTTGAGTACTTTGTCTAGGGAAGTTACGTTCCTCTCCCTGGCAAAGATTTGTATCTCTGGTGAAAGGCCCCAGAGGAACCAGGTAATGGCTTGGGCATCAGAGTATCCCATCACCCCCAATTGCTTGGGAACTCGGTTCAGTAATGCCATGAACCGCTCATAGTAGTCTCTCAACTTCTCCTTCTTGCCCCGGTCCAAATCGTTGAGTGCCGCAAAGACACCCGTATCGTAGTCAACCTCCCGGAATCATTCCAGGAAGTTGTTTCTCAATTCCGCCCAGTCTGATGGTACAAACCCCTTCTGAGTCACATGGGTGTACCAGCTCCGAGCTTTCTTGCGGAGCAGACTTGGGAAAATTCTCAGTCTATCCGCCGAGTCATGCTCCTTGTTAGCAAAGGAGATGACTTTGAATTCTTCAATGAATTCATCGGGATCTTTGTCTTGTTCTGTCCCCTTATACTTCTGATAGGCGTGTCGGGTGACAGGGAGCGAAGTCATCGTTTCATGCACTGGGATCGGCTGAGGTAATGTGGAACTTGACGGAACGGAAGGATTGGCTGGAATTGATGCCGTATTGTCAGCCCAAGGATTCCAATTTGTCAAATTCAAAGTAGGGTCTTCTTCAACAATTTCTGATGTGAGGGTGTCGACTTCAACCCGAGTGGAAGATTTAGGATCAACACCTTCGATGGGTTCTTCAAAATTCCTTCGGGACAACCGAGGAATTGTTTGTAGAAGATATTGACACTCGTCTTCAGTAAGTGTTCATGCTGTCTTTTCTCGAACAAAGGTCTTCAAGGAAACAACTTCCTTTACAACTCTAGGGGAAGTTGGTGTACTGGGCCACAATGCATATGTTTGCCCACTTGATTCTTTCTTCTTCTTGGAAGAAGAAGGAGATGCAAAGTAGCCTTGCCAACCGCCTTCACGTTTCTTGTGGTCAAGTTCTCGCAGGGCTTCTTGCACTTTGTGAAGGAGTTGAAATTCCAACGCCTCTCGTTCAGTCTCATCAACGATGGATGGGACGTTCAGACGTTCATCTTCTTCACGCTGAAGTGCTCGTCTTTGAGCTCTCTCTTCTTGTTGTTCTTTCAGTGCACACATTCATATTGCGTTGATACCCAGTTTCCAATTTGGCTTCGTATTTTTCCACTTCCTAGATTTGTATCCCTGGCAGCGGCACCAAAAATCATGTGACAACCCGGCAAATATCACTTTTGTGGTAATCAGGTAAGTAAAGTTTGTTCCCGTAGAGATACGAGTCAGAATTGGTCAAATACGAAGCAAAGTAACAATTTCAGTTCTTCTTGAGTTCTTCTTTAGTCTCTCAGGTAGAAACCACACCCAGAAGAGAGTAACAAGCACTGACTCGCAGTCTTGTCACAAATTCACACTCCTTAATCACAAATCACAAACAAATCCTTCAATTCTTTCCAAATAGTCTTGATTGTGATGATTCAGGCTCTCTCGAAAATGGCACTTCACTGCAAAACGACTTTGCCTTAGAATTGTGTTCCACCCCTCCACTAAAGGCACAACTTCCTTGTTCGAAATTGCTTCACGTCAACTTCACACTGCACTCCCAAATGCAGAATACTACCAACACTACAATTCCTCTCAGATCTGTCAAGGCATTGCTTCGATTGCACTTCAATCAGGATCAAACACACAGAATGAAGATCAAGGCTATGGAATCCAACATCCAACAAACACACTGACTTGCACTTCAAATTTCTCCAAACACTCACAAACACAATTGCAAAGCTGATACTCAGAATCAAGCTCAAGCAACGAGCACTGCTTCACAGCACTTCACTTTATCTATTCTCAGAAATAATGAGCACTGAACAACAATTTCCGGCGAATGCCACTCTTAAGTAGTGAATCAATCGACAATTCTAACAACTATACCATTTCTACAACAACTATTCTAACCTGCAAATCCGAAATGACAATGCACCTCTTCATATCTGCCCCTTCAAATCTCAAATCGGTTACTAATCCGATCCGATGTCTACTTCTTCCTCGGCTTTCAAACCCAAACCCGAAGTAATCTTACTTCCTACTACATTTTCCTCGGGTTTCACATCTCCTACATCTTCTACCAGATCCAGCAATTCTCTTTCCTGATCTGAAATTGCACTAGTGGGTAATCTATCTAACTGTTCATCTCTCGACCTACTCTTCTCCAATGTCTCTGAGGGCAACTCCAAAGACATTTGGATTCATATGTTATCTACTTTGGGTTTTGCCTTAACATCCTGCCGAAGCTTTTCTAACTCTATTTTCACTAAGTCTAATCTAATTGAAATATTGTCTTCTACTTCTAAGATCTTCCTATCTACACGAGTTCTGAGACTAATTAACAAGGCATTCAAATCAGTGTCCTTCGCTTGTCTTCGCCTCGTTTCCTGCACCAACAACTTCAACTCGTGCAGTCGCGCTTCTTCAATCCGAACGCTGGCTTCTACACTCAACATTGCATTCACTCTGAGGATTATTTCCTTCAATGGCTCCAATTTTGTCTTTTGTTCTTGTTCCTGATCTACAAGCCATTTCTCTATGTACATTGCCAATTCTTCTTCAAACTCGGCCTTCACCGCCTCCTTCTCTTTCTCCTTTTGTACGATTTTCTCTTCCTGATTATGAAGTAATTCTCGTAATCTCTCTTCTTCTCTATACCGCACAGACAACTCTCTTTGCCAGAGTTGCTTCTTCTCCTCCATGCTCTCCATCACTTGATCGAGCTCTTGGTCTTTTAATGCTACCCTCGCCATAGCATGGATAAGCTCTACTCTTGAATCAACAAACTGCTGCTTCAAGATTTCATGCTCCGCTACTTGTCTCTTCCTTGCGATGTCACTCTTCCTCGCAAGATCCTCTCGATAACTCACTTCTCTCTTCAGGTCTTTGATTACCTGACTTCTCTCTACTGCTTCCGCTCGCAGCACTTCTCTCTCTTCCTCACCTTTGGTTACACTCTTCTTCAACTCTGAGTTCTCTTCTTCTAATCTTGATAAGACCTGCAAAACAGTCTTTACCTCTAGACAAGTAGACTGCATCTCCTTCTTCTTCTATTCCAACTTCACCAACAGCGGGCACACTACTTCTTGCAGGTAATCTACTCCTTTGCTGGCAACTTCTTCCTCCCACGAAGTAGTCTCTCTTCTCTCTTCGTGTTCACCCGGTACTCGCCTTCTTCTCTGGAGTCTTCGTATCGAAATCGATGCCTCACTACCCGAGCTTTCTTCTACCTCTTCCTTCACTCTACTTGGCCCCGCTTCACACTTCACCTTACGTCTCGAGCAAACTCCTCGCTGTACTGCAATCTTCTTCTCCTCTAGCACCGGTACTTCGTCTTCCAGCGCCGCATTGTCTTCGGCTTCTACTTCGGCCTGCACTTCTTCTTTGTATTCTTCAGTCGCTGGTGCCGAGGTCATTTCTCCACCGTCTTCACTGTCACTGCTAGTATTTCCACTCTGCAGTGTCAGCTCAGGTTCCTCCTCATGTTTTGAGTCCTCCGTTTTGAGCTCGGCTTCTCCTTCTGAGTCTCCATCTTATGACTCAATCACCACCATCCCTCGCCTCAGGTTATTTTTCTGCATCTTCCAAGGTTTCTTGTTTTCTTTGGCTTCTGCTTGCCGAGTTCTCTTCTTCGTCGGGGTACTTACCACGACCTCCACGTTTTTCCCTCTCTTCAGATAGTAGTCGTCCGTGCTCCGGATTTGGAGAATGTATTGCTGCTCCTCCACGTTGACTTCTCTTCTCAAGTCAGGATGGAAATGAGACACCATTCTATTACGCTCCGCCAAATTGAGCAAATTCAACCCGAGGTAGAAATGCGCTGCAAATGGTACGATGTAGTGTGGAGGCGACTTATCCCGTAGATTCCATACCATCTGCCTTGTTCTCCCGTGAAAGCACCTTGCCCAATTGATCAGTTCTCCTGCAAATAACTTGTGAAAGAACACCGCTTAGTGCTTCATCACATAAGTAGTTCTCTCCGGCTTCAGGATAGCCATTAGTGCACTCACAATTCCTCTCCTCACAGGGTCTTTGTAGCTCTCAACTTTGTACCCATTCTTCATCCTCTTCGACGAGAAGGCATCTCTCACCTCCTACGTTTCTTGGGCTATCTCTCCTTTCCCCAAGAACATGGCTCCCTACTCCAAACCCGCCTCCTTCTTGAGTACGAGTCTCCAATCCGACTCTGTCCAGCGAGCCGGATTTCCTCTCTTCCCTTCTTCCTTGGGACCATCAAGACATTTACTCTCAATGATTTTTGTCATGAATCCTGGAAAACTTACGTTCCAGTTCCATGCCAGAAAAGTGATCCAAAGTCGGCTCAAGACTTCAATCCTCACTACTACATCTATTCTCCGAATCGCATGATTTCTCACTGCGAATTCATAGTTTTTCTTCCCTCCTCCCATCTCTTCTGCTTTCTTACTGTCTCTTGATTTCTCTCTCGCGACTTCTCCCTTGCGCACTAACCCAAGTACAACTCTATTTCCCTTTCCTCAATCACCTGCAAGACGACTTCTCAACGGCGAAGGAAAATTGCTTGACATTTTGTCATTGCAGTTTCGATTTTTATAGAGTTGCACTTCTTTGTCTTCCGTCGCTTTGAGTTTCTACCGAGAAATCACACCTCTTGCATGCACCTGTCACTGTCAATCAACCTTCGCGCATATGAGCCGCCTGTTTTGAAACGGCCCCTTCTTGAATTTCTTGCCCCGACAAAAGGTTGTTAGACTATCTTTGCCTTGGGTTGAGCTCCCCCCGATCGAAGACAATTAACTTCGTATTGTATGCTGACACAACATTCCCAAGTACTTTGCCTTATGACCCGAAGTCACTTTACTTCGGGTTTCATCCTGAAGACAATTTTCTTTGCCTTCTTTGGCCATACAGGCGCAATCGGACTTCTCTATACACTTCTTCTCCTTTATTTTGGAAAAAAACAAAAAACGTGGGCACCACAAGTGATGAATTTGCCAAACCCAATGATTCTTCCTATAGTGATTTACAATAGAGAGTGTGATTTGACAATCTACATTTTGTTGTGATGGATTTGAGTGTCCCAAATCCTTTCCTGTTTAACACTCAAGTAGAAATTCATTATGTAGTGAGACCAAAAGTGATGTTCTGATTTTGTGGTTAGGAATTTTGGTGAGGAATATTATCAACAAGTGGTAGCTTTGGAGGTCCCAATGGTAGTTCTGATAGTTTGTGCACCCTCCAGAGTGATCATATTAACTCTCTATTGAAGTAAACAATAGCAATTGAGTGTTGAAGGAACCATGGGTCCGCAATTACAAGAGTTGGTGCAAGGAATGTTGAACAAATTTCAAGAGATTAAGACGACCATGGAGGCATTACAAGGTCAAGTGCAAAACCTCAAGAATGATCAAGCAATGGAAGAAGAAGAGCCGTCTCAAAACCTAGTACCTACAATTGAAGTACTTTGAGAGGCACCTGTGCCTACAAACCCGGTCAATGATGAAGCCACATTGGTACTCTGGATGAAGAAGACATGCAACATTGAGCCATATAAGGAGCAATGTACAATGTGAGTAGTGGAGAACTTGATCTCACAAATGAATTGATATTTCTGATTGTTTTCAATAGAGATCACCAAGCATGTTGTAGGTGTGTTTGCATGTGGGTACTTGACCGAGAAATCCCTCACATGGTAGGATGCTTAGGAATGATCCATGTTGGTAGAGAGAAGAGAGGTCACATAGACATCAATGCAAGAAGGATTGTTGAAGAATTTCTAGTTGGTGGATTCCATGTAGTTGGCCCGGATCCGACTATGGGGATTGAAACAAAAGAATAGCATACAAGATTATGTGGACGGATTTTTGGATCTACAAGTTGCAATAACAAACATGAGTCAGTAGACACTCTCGACAATTTCAAACAAGGGTTGAAGGAGCGGATTTGCCAAGAAGTCATGGTTCAAAATCCTTGTATGGTATTTGAACCCATTGCTTGTGCGCATAGAATTGTAGGGGCATTGGGTAGAGGTGAAGGAGTAGTTCCATCTCAACATTATTGGGAAGAAATGGAACACATGGGTGGACCAATACAAATGGAATTGGAAACCTTGGTTTTGAGATTGAGGAGCACGACCGCTCTAAGGAGAGCGGAGCCGAGTAGAAGAACAGAGAGATAGAGTCCCACAAGGAGAAGGAACTCAAGGAGAACAAGGTTGTTGTTACAATTATGGCCGTATTGTGCACATATCTACCAATTGTTGTGCTCATTTCCCCAAAGGCCCTTGACCTTCATATAGACAATCTTTGAACAACATGGAGAGACACATTGAAGAGGAGGAGGTGGAAATCACTTTGGAAAACAAAGATTGCTAGTAAATGTACCTCGTGGCTCAATAAGGAAGCAGAAAAGCAAGAGAAGGAAGAAGATGAGAGCACAAAGGTCCCAAAAGACAACCTCACAATTGATTATTGTGAATGGAGTCCTAGAAGGGTGAGAGTATTAATAGATCCGGGAGCAATAAAGAATTTCTTGTCTTGTTATGTTGCAATAAGATTGGAAATGGATCTAGAGAGAGATGAGAGCAAAGAAGTAAAGCTACCTAACAAGCATATAGAGAGGATTGAATCATTACCTAGACAGGTAACACTCTTTGTAGGAGAATATCATGAAGCAATTGAGTGGCAAGTGATACAATTAGCTTGTTATGATGCAATCTTAGGCATGCCATGGATGGAGCATTACAACCCTATGGTAGATTAGAGGAAGAAAATAGTGAGAACCCACAAATGGTGGATCAGTGAGGTTAAAGAAAAATCACACAAGTAAGAATGGCCTCTCTATGTCATAGGGACAAAAACTATCTACAAGACCAATAGATGTTTCATGGGTCTAATAAGAGAAGTCCAGAGTGCACAACTCGATGGAAAAATTCCTAAGAAATTGAAGGATATGGTAAATGGGTTCCAAGATGTCTTTCTTGATGATCTACCTGCATGATTACCACCAAAAAGGAGAGCAGATCATAAAATTGAGGCACTCCCGGTGAAAACACTTCCTTGTAAGGCCCCATATTGCCTATCATATCATGAGTTGGAAAAGTGTAAGAATCAAATTGAGGATATGCTACAAAAAGGGTTCATCCAACCCAACATATCACCATATGGGCTCTTGTCTTGTTTGTAAAGAAGAAGGACGGTACAATGCATATGTACATTGACTATCAGGGTCTCAATTAGCAATGGTGAAGAATAAATACCCTTTACCTTGCATGGATGACCTATTTGATCAACTCAATAGAGCAAGACACTTCACCAAACTGGACTTGCAGAGCGGTTATAATCAAATCCAAATTGCAGAGGAGGATGTGTACAAAATTACCTTTTGAACCAGGTTTGGCCACTTCAAGTATCTCGTGATGCCTTTTGGCCTCACCAATGCACCGGCCACTTTGATGAGTCTAATGAATGAAATATTTTGTCCATATTTGGATAAGTCTATTATTGTCTTCTTGGATGACATCTTAGTATATAGTAGCACAATGACAAAACACAAACATCATCTACAAGAAGCCCTCCAGATTCTAAGACAAAATCAATTGTATGCCAAACTCTCAAAGTGTGAGTTTGGCAAGTCTAAAGTAGACTACTTAGGGCATAGAGTAAGTGCAAAGGGTATTCAAGTATTGATAGATAAAATAGAGGTCATTCAAAAATGGCGTGCCCCAGAAGATCAGACTCAACTCAAGAGTTTGTTGGGGTTGATAAGATTCTATCGTTGACTTGTCAAGGATTTCTCTAAGGTTGTACAACCTTTAATGGCACTACTTGGCAAGGGGAAGAAGTGGGCATGTGAACCGCACAGAAGTTAGCCTTTCAAGAATTGAAAGCCGCCTTGCTACATGCACCAATCTTGAAGTAGTATGACCCAAAACATCCAATCAAGCTGGCTATAGATGCATCAAGCATAGCAATAGGAGCAGTCCTATAAAAAAAGTGGCATGACGGATGGCATCCAATTGCATATTTCTCTCAAAAGTTGTTATCGGTAGAGTGCAACTATCACACCACAAAACAAGAAGAGTTGGCCATTGTCCCTGCAACCAAGCATTGGAAGCACTATTTGACAAGAAGGCATTTGTAGTAGAGATAGACCACAAACCTCTAGTCTACCTCGAGATGCAAAAAGATCTATCTTGTCACCAGATTTGATGGGCAGAGGAACAACAATGCTTCAACATGACAATCACCTATGTGGAAGGTAAGAAGCAACTTGCAGATGCATTCACTTGCATGTTGATGGCAAAAAATTTGGTGGTAGAGGTAAAGATTAACCTTGAATTCTAGCTATTACAAAAACTAATCCATAGATTCTAGGAGTGCAATCTTCCAAAGG
Organism: Lunularia cruciata; assembly: GCA_948567375.1. Taxonomy (NCBI): domain Eukaryota; kingdom Viridiplantae; phylum Streptophyta; class Marchantiopsida; order Lunulariales; family Lunulariaceae; genus Lunularia; species Lunularia cruciata. The sequence goes on along the minus strand of OX419756.1, from coordinate 48,131,491 downwards.
CGTCACCAACACCCAAGGACTCACTTTTTGTGATAACAGATTATGGATCCCAAATGTCCTATAATTATGCATCACTATTCTAGCAAAATGTCATGATTTGGCCATTGCAGATGATGTCGGAGTGGACAAGACATCCAACGCCATTACTATTGGCCCAAGATGAGCAACGATGTGATGGACTACATGCACAATTGCCCACTCTCTCAACAAAACAAAGCTTGTAATCAAGCTCTTATAGGGCTGCTTCAACCTCTTCCCACTCCTACACAACATTGGGAATAGGTGAGTATGGATCTCGTGTGTGAATTAACCAAGACTACCTTAGGGTTTGACTCCATCTTGGTCTTTGCAAACCACCTCAGCAAAATGATTCATGTATGTCCTACCACCAAGGATGTTACCACTCTGCAACTAGCTTTATTATACTTAGAGATGTAGTCTTCTCTCACCATGGCTTGTCTTGAGTACTCATCACCAATAAAGGCACTCAATTCATTGATTTGTTTTGGTGAACACTCTTTGGTTTCTTCAAAACCAAGTTGGCCATGTCCACAACTTACCACCCCCAAATAGATAGACAAACAAAGCGGGCTAATCGCACTATCAAAGACATGCTACACGGCTTCACCTTAGAGGAGCAAGAGAGGTGGAATACTCTACTCCCATTGGTGGAATTTTCTTACAATAATTTGGTGAATGCATCCACCCATGTCACACCATTCTTCCTCATGTATGGTGAGCATCCTTTCATACAATGGTATCCACATTTTTGTTTTCTTCTCAATTTTGAAGAAGAAGTGTACAAAAGAAGTCATATTGCGCCTGTATGGCAGAAGAAGGCAAAGAAAGGTGACCTTGGGATGTAACCCAAGGTAAAGTGACTTTGTGTCAGAAGGCAAGGTACTCAGAATTGCCATGTCAGCATACAACCCAAAGTAAGGAGACTTCGTCTCAGGGATGCTCAACCCGAGGCGAGGACAATGAAACAACTTTCCTTTGGGGTGAGACATTCAAGAAGGTACTGCTCACAAAAACAGTGGTCATACACGTGAGGGAAAATTGACAGTGACAAGAGCATGCAGGAGGTATGATGTCTTGGTAGAAACTCAAAGTGAAGAAAGATGGAGAAGGTGTGCCACTATAAAATTTAGGCTAGAGACAAAGCAATGACAAGTAATTTTCCATTGCCGTTAAGAAGTCGCCCTACAAGAGATCATAGGAAGGGAAGTGTAGTTGTAGACGCGCTAGTGTGTTGAGAGGAAGTCGAGAGAGTTAATCCAAGAATCAAAAGGAAGAATAGTCCCCAACCCAGAGTGGAAGAGAGAAAGATGGGAGGTGGGAAGAAGAACTCTAAATTCATAGTGAGAAATCATGCAATTTGGAGGTTAGATGTGATCACAAGAATTGAGGTCCTGAGTAGGCTTTAGATTACATTCTTGGCATGGAACTGGGATGTTAGTTTTCCAAGTTTCATGACTGAGATCATCAAGAGTAAGTGTTTTGATGGCCCTAAGGAAGAAGGGAAGAGGGGAAATCTGGCTCAATAAACAATTGGATTGGAGATTAGTACTCGGGAGAGAGGTAGGCACAAAGCATGGTGCCATGTTCTTGGAGAAGGAACAAGTAGCCAAAGAAACTCAAGAAGTGAGAGATGCCTTCTCTTTGAAGTGCATGAAGAATGGCTACAAGGTGGAGAGCTATAAAGATCCTATAAAGAGAGGGATTGTGAGTGCACTAATGGCGATCTTGAAGCCAAAGAGAATGACTTATTTGATGAAGCACCAAGCGGTGTTGTTCCATAAGATGTTTGCAGGAGAGCCAATTAATTGGGCAAAGTGTCTCTATCAAAGGACAAGATAGATGGTCTGGAATTTGCGAGATAACTCGCCTCCGCATTACATTGTGCCATTTGCAGCCCACTTCAACCTAGGGCTGAACTTGCTCAATGCGGCAAAGAGACACAAGATGGTGTCCCATGTCCACCCTGGCTTGAGAAGAGATGTCGATGCGGAGGAGCAACAGTACATCCTGCAAATCAGGAGCAACAACGAGTACTACGCACAAATGGAGCAGAGTGTGTAGTTAAAGGTGAGTACTCCAAAGTCAAAGAAGAGGAGTCAACAAGGAGGAGAAGAAGAAGTTGTGATGGCAAGACCTTGGAAAGCCAAAAAAGTGAACCCAAGGAAAGAATTGGTGGTAATTGCAATGTTGGATGAAGAGTCGGAAGGAGAAGCGGAGTGCAAGTCCAAAAACTCAGAGAAGGAGGAAGAACCTGAGTTCACGTTGCAGAGTGGGGACATGAGCAGCGATAGTGATGATGGAGTGGAGATGTCATTGGTACCCAAAGAGAAGGAAGCAAAGACAAAGATGGAGGAGAAAGGTAACCCAAACAAAGATGAAGTTTTAGAACAAGAGGAGAAGAGAGTTACAATTCAAAAAGAAGTCTGTTCTTGATGTAAGGCAAAGTATGAAGCGGGGCTGAGTGAGATGAGAGAAGTGGAGAGTGGAAGTTTGGGGAGCAAAGAATCCATTCCCACAAGGTGAATGCGGCTGAGAAGGCAAGTGTCAAGTGAGGAAGAGACAAAGAAGGAGACGAGTATGCAAGCCAAGGTAATTTTGAGTGGCGGAGTGGAGTATCTGCGGGAGATTGTGTGCCCGTTGTTAGTCAAATTGGAGCACAAGAAGAAGGAGATGCAGTCAAAGTGTCCAGAGGTGAAGACTGTATTGCAGATGCTAGCTTGATTAGAAGGACAGAACTTGGAATTGAAGAAGAGTATAATCCAAGGAGAGGAGGAAAAGGAAGTACTACGAGTACATGCAATAGTGGAGAATCAAGTAATTGAGAACTTGAAGAGAGAAGTGGGGAGTAGAGAGAGAATCATAGAGTAGAACAACATAGCAGGAGAAAGGCAAGTAGCTGAGTAGAAATCTTGAAGCAACAATTTGTTGATTCAAGATTAGAAATTATCCATGCTATGGCGAGGTTAGCAAAGAAGGAGCAAGAGCTTGATAGAGTGATGGAGAGTGTAGAAGAGAAGAAGCAACTCTAGCAAAGAGAGTTGATAGTGCAATATAGGGAGGAGGAATGATTAAGAGAGTTACTTCATAATCTGGAGGAGAAGATTGCACAGAAGGAGAAGGAGATGGAGATAGTGAAAGCTGAGTTCAAGGCAAAACTTGCAATATATAGAGAAGATTGGCTTGCAGCTCAAGAACAGGAGAGAAGAATGCGATTGGAGCCATTGAAGGAGATTATGATAAAGAAGAATGCAATCCTGAGTAGAGAAGCCAGTGTGCAAATTGAAGAAACACGACTACACAAGTTGAAGTTGTTGGTGCAGGAGACAAGGAGGAGAAATGCAAAGGATAAGGACTTGAACGCCTTACTTATTAGTCTCAAAACTCATGTAGATAGGAAGATATTGGAAGTGGAAGACAATATCATGATTAGATTAGACTTAGTGAAATTAGAGATAGATAAACTTTGGAAGGATGTAAGAGCGAAGCCCAAAGTAGATGACATAAGAGTACAAATGTCTTCAGAATTACCATTGGAGATATTAGTGAAGAGTGGGTCGGAAGATAAGGAGTTAGATGGATTAGCCACAAGAGGAATTGTAGATCAGGAAGAAGAAGTAGTAGAATTGGTAGAAGAGTTAGTAGTTGTGAAACCTGAGGACAAAGTAGTAAGTGAAGTTATTTTGGGATTGGAAGCCAAGGAAGAAGTAGACATCGGACCGGAGTAGTAACAGATTGAGATTTGAAGAGGCAAATATGAAAAGGTGCATTGTCATTTTGGATCTGCAGGTAGAAAAAGTTGTTGTAGAACAGTATAGTTGTTAGTAACTGTCGATTACTTCAGTATTTAAGGAGGCATTTGTAGTAAATAGTTGTTAAGTGCTCATTAGTTTTGAGAATAGATAAAGCAAAGTGCTATGAAGTAGTGCTCGTCGTTTGAGCTTAATTTTGAGTATCAACTTGGTGTCTATGCTTGTGAGTGTGTAGAGAAATTTGAAGTGCAAATCAATGTGTTTGTTAGATGTTGGATTCCATAGCCTTGATCTTCATTTTGTGTGTTTGATCTTGAGTGAAGTGCAATCAGAGTAATGCCTTGAGAGATCTTAGAGATATTGTAGTGTTGGTAGTATTCTACAATTGTGACTGCAGCGTTGAGTTGATGTGAAGCAATTTTGATTGAGGAAGTTGTGCTTTCAATGGAGGAGTAGAACCAATTTTGAGGCAAAGTCATTTTGCAGTGAAGTGCCATTTTCGAGAGAGCCTGAATCATCACAATCAAGATTGTTTGGAAAGATTTGATGGAGTTGTGATTAAGGATTTTTAATTTGTGATGAGACTACAAATTAGTGCTTGTTACTCTCTTCTAGGTGTGGTTTCTACCTGAGAGACTAAAAACACAACCAAGAAGAACTGCATAGTGACTTTTGACTTCGTATTTGGACATTTCTGACTAGTATTTTTGCGGGAACAAACTTTACTTACCTGATTACCGTAAAAGTGATATTTTCCGGGTTGTCACACACACCTTCTAGCTTGATGAAGATCGGTCCGGTGGCTACCAAGGTTGACGCAATCAACACATTTGTTTCTAGAATCCAACAATATGTAGAGCACGCCAAACACAGATTGCAAATTGCACAAAAGTGACAGAAGTTGTATGTTGATGCACACCGTAGGCACATAGAGTTCAATGTTGGAGATCAGGTTGTGGCTATCTACAACTAACCTCACACTTGTTGGCCCTCGTAAGCTTAGACCCCATTTTATTGGGCCTTTTTCTATTCTTTGTCAAGTCGGCAATATAGCTTATCACCTCAAGCTACCACCACACATAAAGATCCATCTAGTGTTCTATGTTTTCCAACTATACATATATACTCTCCGATCAGGCCCCTGTCATTCCACACAAGACATGCAACCTTGTCCGACACTCATTGATGGCACGGTGGAATATGAAGTGGAGCGTATTCTCCAAAAATGCATGCATGGTACTCGCCATCCGTGGGTGGACTATCTAGTACAGTGGAAATATTACTCCCTCCATGAAGAAACCTAGGAGCCCACTGCCAATTTGACACATGCACTGGTGTTGGTGCAAGCATTTGAGCAACAATTGCACAACGAGGTCGTTGCATCTTAAAAGGAGTGAGGTTTGTAATATCAAGAGCTAGCCAAATGATCTAGATGTGAAATTTGGTTTGGTAATATCTAGAATGATGTTATACATGATGGTCAAAATAGATCAGATAGAAGTATTACCAAAAGGGTACTTTTATTGCTAGGGTAGAAACCAAAATAGACTTAAAAACCTTAGAATCAATAGCTAGACATATGATTTAAAGGTGAGAATGGGTTTGGTAGCATCTGGAAGGATGTTACACATGATGAATTGAATAGATCAAAAAGAGGTATCACCAAAAAGATACTTCTACTAATAGAGTAGGAACCAAAATATGCTTGAAATCTTTGAAGGTAATTTTGGAGGTCTAAACGGATGAATTAGGCCTCAAAAATTTACAAGAGTCTTTCCTCTAATAGAGGGAGGGCTAGAATTCCCTCTGCCTTGCTTTGTCTCATCAAGAGCTTTCCAATGGTACCTCACCTATTCCTTAAAATATTCCCTAAAATATTCCTTCTGGTCAAAGCTTGTTTGACCAACCAGATAGGACAAACACCAACATGTCACCCATCCAAGTAAGTAATCCAAGGGTGGATCTTGCTGACATGTCACCTATCTATGTGCCTAATTCAAGGGTGGAGCTTCCTTGGAGGAGATCCTCTTTGTCTATATAATAAAGAGAAGGTGCTCCTTTGGAGCATTGGAGGTTTGAATGTGAAATCGTGTGTTTCTCATGGTGTGCTTCTTCTCAGGTCTCATATCCTCAGAGTATTACATTGGTAGAGCAATATTATACCTCATGGATTTCAATATTGACTATTTGGAGGAAACAACCTCCTATAGACCAGGTTTGCAGTCAAGTGAAGGATGGGTATGTCACCTACAACTATGCTTCAATAGTGGTAGTCTTGGCTCACTATAGTTGGAGACCATGGCGACATTAGTATCAACTTTTAGTGGTTCTATTACTTGGCCTAGTGACTTATTGATGTGGAATGCCTATGGAGAGGATACTTGAGTACTAAAGGAGATCACTTGGATTTAGAGTACGAGTGGGATTGTTCCATCTACCTTGGATGTTCCATTGTGGAGTTCAGAGGAGGCATTGCAATAGTGTGCAGATTAGTTGGTGCAATAGGCTTGGAATGGAACCTTTGTAGTACTAGGAGACCAGTGTGAGGATGAGCCTCCAAAGTCTATTCTACCATCACTTTTAGATACCACACTCATTACTTGGCAGTATCCAATAGAGTGATTATGCCTAGTTGTTTGGTAGGATTAGCACTAGACTAGCTGTGGTATTATAGGTAGGTATCCAGGTATCTTTGTAGGTGGAGAGAGATGAGAGTGCTAGGCGAGTCTTTATACATCAAATTGCACACTTGGCCTATCAATATCTTATGTTATTATTGATGTTAGCAATTAGGAGTTACCAAAAGACCCTACTAGTAGACATTTCCTTATTAGGAGCACATGATTTGGAGAGATATGGTCCCATTCATTTGATGATTTCTAGATGGTCAAGTTAGTAACATACATGTGTTGGCCAAGGTCAAGGTCTTTAGGATCCTTGTTTTGGTGTGTTTTGGGAGATGTTATATATAGTATGACATCTCCAAGTTCATCAGTTTGTTTCTCTAGCTTACATTTTGGAGAATGTCCCTTTGATAGATGATTCTCATACTTGAGGGGTGGTGAGTACACATCAGGTCCATTCTTGGATGAGACCTACCATCTTATTGGATGCAACCAAAATAGAATCATGAGCTCATCATCTTTGTCTTTGGTGGATGAACGTCTTACCTAGAGAGGTTCTACAATGTGCTTATGATGGGATTCAACAACTTGACCACCTCACTATTGATGATATCTTGGGTGTTGGGCATCATTCTCAGATGGTGGAAGTGGGTGAAAGGTCACTTATGGTAGTAGTGAACCTATTTGGATAGCCTAAAGCCACCTTACCCACACTTATGAGTTTCTTGAGCTCTCATGCTTTTTGAGAGGGGGTTCCAAACTTGTTTAGGACTCATAGTTATAACAGTTGGTGGAGCCCAATGTTGATGAAAGAGAGCAGGCAATGGGTTTTTTCACTGGTATTATTGCTATTTCAATAGTGCCAAAATCATCCATGCATTAGGTGTTAGGTCAAGCTATGGACCAAAATTGATTGACCTTTAACACCCATTTGTGCATGTGTGTGGGATTGTAATATTTAGCTTGGTATTACAGGTACTTGAGAGATATTATTTTATAGAGATAAAGGATGGTTCTCATGGATAAACTATCCATGAGGGTCTATTAATATGCACTCAAGGATTTGATGTTGCTATAGAAATCTTGGAGCAACCTGAACCTTTTGTGTTCCCTAGGGTGGATTACTCTCAAATGGTGTTAGTCATGTATATACTCTATTAGTTATAGAGTGAGAGAAAAGAAAAGAGAAAAAGAAAATTTGAGAGAAAAGAAAGATAGTGAGAGGTTAAGATGGGGAAACTTCCGGTTTTCTTTGGCAAGGATGGAGAAGAATGAGTGGGCCTCATTATTGCCAGATTTCTTTGTGGATGTAGCACTTACATGGTATGAGTCAGAATACCAAAAGAGAGAGAGTAGAGATGGGGAAGAGGAGTCTTGGGAGACTTTGACTTCAGCACTCATTGAGAACTTTCTTCCTGATGAGAGTTATGAGAGACTAATGAGTGAGGTTACATTTCTCAAGCAAGGAGATGGAGAGAAAGTGAAAGTCTATGTGGGAGGAGTGGAAAAGTTAGAGTCCAAATTTCGCATTGTGTTAAGAAAGGGTGGGGATGATGTGGAGACTACAATGATTGGCATAGGGGCCATGTTCACCAAGAATTTTGTGGGAGGGTTGAGACCACAAATTAGAAGCAAGGTGAGATATGAGAAACCTTCTTCCAAGGTTGAAGCTATCAAGATCACAATCCGTATGGAGGAGAGTTTGGAAGGGGATGAGAGTGATTTGGTGGTGAAGGAGGTTGTGCATCCTCCTCAAGGCTACAAGTATGGTGGAACTTCTGATACTTTGGTGGCAAGGGTTGCACCACAAGTAGTGGTTGCTCCAATTCTTGCAACTCCACCAAAGGATCCACTTCAAACCATCACAGAACACTTGCGGATCTCAAGATCAATGTGGTGCAACTATGGGAGAAGAGAGAGGTGGATTAGAATGTAGGGAGAGGGCCTAGGAGTTATGGAAACTATCCATATAGAGGAGTTCAACCAGCCAATAATTTCAATGATAGAAATTGTTTTGGTTGTGGAGGAAGAGGTCATATCCAAAGGAATTGCCCAAATTCCACTTACCATAGAGGAAGGAGTTATGAGGGAGCCAATGGAGGGAAAGAGGGTGGTAGTGAAACCCAAGTGGTTCCTAATCCAAACAAAGGTAAGGGGATAGCATCCATAGATGTGGTGGAGAGCAAGTATGAGAAGAGAGAAAGCTCAAACTCCAAGAGTCTTAATTTGGAGCTTTTGGCACAAGAGAAGAAGAGAGCTCGTTTTGCAGAGGATGTTCACTCTTCTCAAGGATTTACTCCAAACAAGGATAATCCTATGTCTACTAGGAGCACTCGCACCTCAACACCATCAACAACAAAGACTCCAAGGAAGAAGTTAGGGATGGAGAATTTCTTGATTTCAAAGCAACGATGGAACTACAATGTGTTGGAGGATGTTGGTAGTCACAAGGCTAATATCATAGTGGGCCAATTGATTGCTTTGAACCCTACCTTGAGAAAGGAGCTTAGAGGTGGTTTGAGTTTACAAGGAGCAAGAGGAAGAAGAAGGCAAAAGCTCCAATATCAATAGGGGTGGTGGATGCCAAGCCAGCACCATGGGAGGCTTGTGAATATGCCTCTAAGATTGATGTGAGAGTGAATGGTCACAACATCAAGGATGCATTGGTTGATCAAGGATCAGTAGTGAATGCCATGTCAGAAAGGTTGATGAAGAAGTTGGGTATGATACCCTCAAGACCTTCAACATTTGTGGTGAGCATGGAAAACAAGCAACAAGTTTGACCAGTAGGGGTGATGGATAAAGTGGTAGTTTCAGTTATGGGAGTTCAAAATCTCATGACTTTCCAAGTCTTGAAGGATTCAAGCTATGACTTACTTCTTGGGAGACCATGGTTGAGAGTAGCACGCACAACTAATCAATGGCACAAAGGGTACTTGAGGATTGGGCCATCAAACCATAGAGTCACAGTTCCTATGACTTACACTACCAATACTTCACATTTGGATACACCATCTTCTGATTCTGAAGAAGGAGCTTCAAGTGTGGATACAAGCATGGAAGAGGAGACTTCCACGGAGGAGGATGAATCTGAATTTGATTGAGATGTGTATCCTTTGTGTGCTATGGATTTTGCACCAAAGCTAGAGGTTTTGAAGGACCTAGATAAATCACCATTGACACTTGAGGAGGTAGAGAGAAGGTTAGCTACCCTCAAGTATGGCCCAAATGTTACCAAGGAGAAGAAGGTGAGATTTGAGGAGATTTTCCGCAAGTTCATCCATGTTTTTGCTTTAAATTACAAGGATTAGAAGGAAGTCACCTTGGAGGAGCACAAGAAAGAGGTGGAATCACATGCAAGGCCAATCCGCCAAAAGAAACATCACATTAGCCCACCAATATCTTTGGTTGTGAAGGAGGAGATTGAGAAGCTCAAGGAGGCTGGATTTATCTTTGAGGTGGAGAATTCAGAATGGGTGTCTCCAATTGTCATTGTGAAGAAAAAGAATGGCAAGCTTTGGGTATGTGTGGATTACAAGAAGCTCAATGGTGTTACCAAGAAGTACTACTACCCATTGCCATTCATTGATGAGATCTTGGAGGAGGTTGCAGGTCATGAGAGGTACAGTTTTGGAGATGGTTATAGTGGATATAACCAAATCAAGATTGCACCAGAGCATCAACAACTCACCACATTCACCACACCTTGGGGAACTTACGCTTTCAAGGTCATGCCTTTTGGGCTTTGCAATGCTCCAGCCACATTCCAATGGTTCATGAACAAGGTTTTGAACCTTTCATTGGGAAATTTATGAGAGACTTCATTGATGACTTTTGTGTCTATGGGAGCAAGGAAGAGCACTTTGAGCACCTAATCAAGGTCTTGCAACGCTTGGATGAGGCAAATGCATCACTCAACCCAAAGAAGAGCATTTTTGGATGTGAAGAAGGTCTACTTTTGGGGCACATTATCTCCAAGGATGGAATAGCAGTTGATCCTAAGAAGGTGAGTAAAATCTCAGACCTTCCATTCCCTTCAAGCTTGACAAAGTTATGCCAATTCTTGGGGATGGTTGGATACTATAGGAGGTTCATCTTCTCATTTTCCAACAAGGCTTATGCATTGACCATCTACATGAAGAAAGGTGTAGATTACATGGTGATTTTGGAGGACAAGGAGGCTCTCAAAGCTTTTGAGGAGCTCAAGCAACCCCTTGTTGTAGCTCCAATTCTTGCTAAACCTGATTGGAGTAAGCCTTTCATCCTCTACACTGATGCTTATTATGTAGCTATAGGATGTACTCTTAGTCAATTAGACCAAGATGGGCATGATCATCCAATAGCTTATGCTAGTAGGTAGATGGTTTCAGTAGAGAAGAACTACTCTATCATGGAGAGAGAAGGGTTGGCAGTGATCTTTGGTCTCAAGAAGTTTAGACACTACTTGATTGGAGGGAAAGCCACCATTGTCACGAATCACAAGGCTTTGAAGTACATCTTCAACAAGCCTAATGTTGAAGGGAGACTAGCAAGGTGGATGATACTCTTGTCTGAGTATGACTACCATTGAGGATAGGCCAGGAAAGAAACATGCAAATATTGATTTGTTATCTAGAGCCTATGATCATGATGGAGATGAGATAGTCATTGATTCCTTCCCGGATGAGGAGCTCATGAAAATCTCGATCACTCAAGAGGTTCCAATGGAGTACAAGGAGATTGTGGATTTTGTGACAAGAGGTAACTATCCATAAGGGATGCATGCTAGGGACAGGAAGGCCCTTGCAACAAGATCTAGACCTTACACAATGGTGGAGGATATTTTTTTTTCCAAGGAGCAGATGGTCTACTTCGAAGAGCAGTGGGAAGCATGACTACAACCATGCTACAACATTTCTCTATCACACATAGAGTAACTACATCCTATAAGCCAAATTCCAATGGCTTGGTAGAGGGAACCAATCAGACCTTGTGCATGATGTTGGCCAAAGATGCAGAAATGGAGGGGGCTAAACATCATTAGGACAAGAGGATTCATGCAATTTTGTGGGAGTATAGGACAACCCTGAAGACTTCCACCGGATATTCTCCATTTAAATTGGTATATGGTATTGAGTCTACCCTACCTATCCACTTTGATCTTCCTACCTTCCAAAGCATTCATAGGAGATTGAAGAAAGCACAAGGAGGTGATGCAGAGAAGTCAAGGAAGGATCAACTCATGGAGTTGGAAGAGGCAAGAGCAATTGCTATGGTTTGAGTGGAGCAAGCCCAAAGGAAACAAAAGGAGAGCTATGATAAGAGGCAAGGCAAGAAGAAGGTGGAGCCTTTCAAAGAAGGTGATTGGGTAATGTTGTTTGATTCCATTCGATTCAAGAGAGTGCAAAAGAAGTTTTTGCCTAAATGCTTTGGGCCTTTCATAGTGGAGAAGGTGTAAAGCAATTACACCTATGATCTCAAGGAGTTGGGAGGAAGACACTTTGATAGGATTAACCATGACAAGTTGAAGATATATCATAGAAGGTAGAGAGACCTTCACTTTGAGGACAAAGTGAAAACTTAGTCCGGGGGTAAATGTAACGCCCATTTGTGTATGTGTGTGGGATTGTGATATTTAGCTTGGTTTTACAATTACTTGAGAGATATTATTTTTATAGAGATAAAGGATGGTTCTACATTAGTCACGATTAGCTAGAGTTAGTCATAGCTAAGATAGAGGGGACCTTACTTTAGAGGAAGTAGAAAAGATGAGCACCACTATTTTGGATTTTAGTGTGTTGACTTGGTATTATTCCTAGGTGTTTGGCTTTGAGGAAAGAATTGAGAACTCTTGGGCCCGCAAGCCATTTTGTTTTGGATTCTTCTATAGTCCAAGGATAGCCCATGTGAAGGAATCATTGACTTAGTGGTTGGGTCAAGATAAGACCACATGCTTAGGAGAATATGCCCATATGAATAGATATTCCTTTCTACTTTTTGACTTTACTTGACTTTTAGCCTAGTATCTTGAGTTATTATGGTAATTAGTAACTTTGGTACGGAACTATTTCACAAGTATATAAATAAGGGGTGAGGAGGTACTCAAATCATCCTTTCATTTGCAACTATCTCTCTCTCATTGAGTTCTCTAGAGAGAATGTATTGAGTCTTAGAGTGTTAGCTTTGGAGGAGTACGATGGAGTTGGGGTTCCTTGCCTTCTTAGTCCATGGTGCGCTACCATAATAGCCATCGGAGGTTCATCTTGAGTGAGAGACAGGCCGGCTCACAGACCTGGATTATGAGCCTTGGCTTGGCAAAGCAACATAGGATGTGCTTGATAGGGATCACCACTTGGACACTTGTGAGCTCCATGCCTATCAAGATGATTCAGACACATGTTGGGGGTGATAGACCAAGTAGGTAGAGTATTCTTGGGACACAACCAGTGGCCACTAATGAGAGAAGTCTACTTGAGGTCCATCCAAGTCAGCATGGCCTACTTGGATTACACGCTTGGTCTTCTTGAGATAGAATCAGAGGATGTATGGAGCTTGCAGCCAAATCGGATGGAGTTTTCCACATTGAGGTTTGGACCTCTAGTGGTTGGCAGCATGATACTACTACTTCCAAGGGCCCAATGTAGCAGCCAATCTGTACATCTTCCACTCCTATGACAGTTATAGAGGATACTGGGGAGCCAGATCTTGGACCCAAGCTTACAAGAGAAGAAAGATGGAGAGTTTGGAGGTTCAAGAGGCGATACACAAGTTGTTTTGCCTTTAATATGAAATATTTGGGTGCTCTAAAAGGACTTGGTAGTTGGATTGAGGTAACTAGCAATACATCAATTTTTTGATGTCCCTATGGATATAGTGACATGGAGAGAGCCAGATTGGAGGGAGTTTTCCAAACTGAGGTTGGGACCTCTAGTGGTTGGGAGCATGATACTACTGCTCCCAAGGGCCCAAGGTAATAGCCAATTAGTACATCTACCACTCCTATGACAATTGTAGAGGATACTTGGGAGCTTGATCTGTGAGCCGGCATATCTCTCACTCAAGATGAACCTCTGATGGCTATTATGGTAGCGCACCATGGACTAAGAAGGCAAGGAACCCCAACTCCATCATACTCCTCCAATGATAACACTCTAAGACTCAAGACATTGCTCACTAGAAAACTCAATGAGACATAGATAATTGCAAATGAAAGGATGATGAGTACCTCCTCACCCCTTGTTTATATACTTGTGAAATAGTTACGTACCAAAGTTACTAATTACCGTAGTAACTCAAGTTACTAGACTAAAAGTCAAGTAAAGTCAAAAAGTAGAAAGGGATATCCATTCACATGGGCATATTCCCTTAAGCATGTGGTCTTATCTTGACCTGTGAGCCGGCCTGTCTCTCACTCAATATGAACCTGTGATGGCTATTATGGTAGCGCACCATGGACTAAGAAGGCAAGGAACTCGAATTCCATCATACTCCTCCAAGGCTAACACTCCAAGACTCAAGACATTGCTCACTAGAGAACTCAATGAGAGAGAGATAGTTGCAAATGAAAGGATGATTTGAGTACCTCCTCACCCCTTGTTTATATACTTGTGAAATAGTTCCGTACCAAAGTTACTAATTATCGTAGTAACTCAAGTTACTAAACTAAAAGACAAGTAAAGTCAAAAAGTAAAAAGGAATATCCATTCACATGGGCATATTCCCCTAAGCATGTGGTCTTATCTTGACCCAACCACTAAGTCAAGGATTCCTTCACATGGGCTATCCCTGGACTATAGAAGAATCCAAAACAAAATGGCTTGCGGGCCCAAGAGTTCTCAACTCTTTCCTCAAAGCCAAACACCTAGGAATAATGCCAAGTCAACACACTAAAATCCAAAATAGTGGTGCTCATCTTTTCTACTTCCTCTAAAGTAAGGTGCCCTCTATCTTAGCTATGACTAACTTTAGCTAACCATGACTAATATAGAACCATCCTTTATCTCTATATAAATAATATCTCTTAAGTACCTATAATACCAAGCTAAATATCACAATACCACACACATGCACAAATGGGTGTTACATTTACCCCCGGACTAAGTTTTCACTTTGTCCTCAAAGTGAAGGTCTCTCTACCTTCTATGGTACATCTTCAACTTATCATGGTTAATCCTATCAAAGTGTCTTCCTCCCAACTCCTTGAGATCATAGGTGTAATTGCCCCACACCTTCTCCACTATGAAAGGTCCAAAGTACTTAGGCAAAAACTTCTTTTGCACTCTCTTGAATCGAATGGAATCAAACAACATTACCCAATCACCTTCCTTGAAAGGCTCCACCTTCTTCTTGCCTTGCCTCTTGTCAAAGCTCTCCTTTTGTTTCCTTTGGGCTTGCTCCACTCAAACCATAGCAACTGCTCTTGCCTCTTCCAACTCCATGAGTTGATCCTTCCTTGACTTCTCAACATCACCTCCTTGTGCTTTCTTCAATCTCCTATGAATGCTTTGGAAGGTAGGAAGATCAAAGTGAATAGGTAAGGTAGACTCAATACCATACACCAATTGAAATGGAGAATATCCGGTGGAAGCCTTCATGGTTGTCCTATACTCCAACAAAACTGCATGAATCCTCTTGTCCCAATGATGTTTAGCCCCCTCCATTTCTGCATCTTTGGCCAACATCATGCACAAGGTCTGATTGGTTCTCTTTGCCAAGCCATTGGAATTTGGCTTATAGGATGTAGTTACTCTATGTGTGATAAAGAAATATCGTAGCATGGCTGTAGTAATGCTTCTTGTAAACTCTCCTCCTCTATCACATACCAACTCCAAAGGGCATCTAAACCTAGTGATAATGTGTTCATAAAGAAATCTACCCACTTCATCTTCATTCTTGCCCCTCAATGGTCTAGCCTCAACCCACTTGGTAAGGTAATCAGTAACTACCACAATGTAAGATTGTTCCTTGGGGTTCTATTGAGAGGACCTACAAAATCAATTCCCCACTTCTCAAAAGGTCCTAGTAATAGAATTGATCTAAGTGGTGGAGTGGATGTAGACTTTCTAGCAAAAGCTTGACAAACATGACAAGTTTTGCAATAATCAAGATAATCCTTGAAAATCCCTCTCCAATGGTAACCTGCATCTAGAATCTTGAAAGCAATCACCTTTCCTGCAAAGTGTCCTCCACATACTAAACCTTCATGAAACTCCTTTATGAGTAGGATAGACTCTTCCTTACCCACTGCTCTTCAAAGTAGACCATCTGCTCCTTGGTGAAAAACAATATCCTCAACCATTGTGTAAGGTCTAGATCTTGCTGCAAGGGCCTTCCTCTCCCTAGCATGCATCCCTTCTGGATAGTTACCTTTTGTCACAAAATCCACACTCTCCTTGTACTCCATTGGAACCTCTTGAGTGATTGAGATTGTCATGAGCTCCTCATCCGTGAAGGAATCATCCACTGGCTCATCTCCATCATGATCATAGGCTCTAGATAACAAATCAGCATTTGCATGTTTCTTTCTTGGCCTATCCTCAATGGTGTAGTCATACTCAGACAAGAGTATCATCCACCTTGCTAATCTCCCTTCAACATTAGGCTTGTTGAAGATGTACTTCAAAGCTTTGTGATCCATGACAATGGTGGCTTTCCCTCCAATCAAGTAGTGTCTTAACTTCTTGAGACCAAAGATCACTGCCAACCCTTCTCTCTCCGTGACAGAGTAGTTCTTCTCTGCTGAAACCATCTTCCTACTAGAATAAGCTATTGGATGATCATGCCCATCTTGGTCTAATTGACTAAGAGTGCATCCTATTGCTACATGAGAAGCATCAGTGTAGAGGATGACAGGCTTACTCCAATCAGGTTTAGCAAGAATTGGAGCTACAACAAGGGATTGCTTGAGCTCCTCAAAAGCTTTGAGAGCCTCCTTGTCTTCCAAAATCACCATGTAATCTACACCCTTCTTCATGTAGATGGTCAATGCATAAGCCTTGTTGGAAAATGAGAAGATGAACCTCCTATAGTACCCAACCATCCCCAAGAATAGGCGTAACTTTGTCAAGCTTGAAGGGAATGGAAGGTCTGAGATTTTCCTCACCTTCTCAGGATCAACTGCTATTCCATCCTTGGAGATGATGTGCCCCAACAGTAGACCTTCTTCACATCCAAAAATGCACTTCTTTGGGTTGAGTGATGCATTTGCCTCATCCAAGCGTTGCAAGACTTTGATTAGGTGCTCAAAGTGCTCCTCCTTGCTCCCATAGACACAAAAGTCATCAATGAAGTCTCTCAAAAATTTCCCAATGAAAGGTTCAAATAACTTGTTCATGAACCGTTGGAATGTGGCTGGAGCATTGCAAAGCCCAAAAGGCATGACCTTGAAAGCGTAAGTTCCCCCAGGTGTGGTGAATGTGGTGAGTTGTTGATGCTCTGGTGCAATCTTGATTTGGTTATATCCACTATAACTATCTCCAAAACTATACCTCTCATGACCTGCAACCTCCTCCAAGATCTCATCAATGAATGGCAATGGGTAGTAGTCCTTCTTGGTAACACCATTGAGCTTCTTGTAATCCACACATACCCAAAGCTTGCCATTCTTTTTCTTCACAATGACAATTGGAGACACCCATTCTGAATTCTCCACCTCAAAGATAAATCCAGCCTCCTTGAGCTTATCAATCTCCTCCTTCATAACCAAAGATATTGGTGGGCTAATGCAATGTTGCTTTTGGCGGATTGGCCTTGCATGTGAATCCACCTCTATCTTGTGCTCCTCCAAGGTGACTTTTTTCAAATCCTTGTAACTAAAAGCAAACACATGGATGAACTTGCAGAAAATCTCCTCAAATCTCACCTTCTCTTCCTTGGTAACATTTGGGCCATACTTGAGTGTAGCTAACCTTCTCTCTACCTCCTCAAGTGTCAATGGTGATTTGTCTGGGTCCTTCAAAACCTCTGGCTTAGGTGCAAAATCCATAGCAGACAAAGGATACACATCTTAATCAGATTCAGATTCCTCCTCCTCCGTGGAAGTCTCCTCTTCCATGCTTGTGTCCACACCTGAAGCTCCTTCTTTGGAATCTAATTCCCAATAATCAGAAGATGGTGTATCTAAATGTGAAGTGTTGGTGGTGTCAGTCACAGGAACTGTGACTCTATGGTTTGATGGCCCAATCCTCAAGTACCCTTTGTGTCATCGATCAGTTGTGCGTGCTGCTCTCAACCATGGTCTCCCAAGAAGTAAGTCATAGCTTGAATCCTTCAAGACTTGGAAAGTTATGAGATTTTGAACTCCCATAACTGAAACTACCACTTTATCCATCACCCCTACTGGTCGAACTTGTTGCTTGTTTTCCATGGTCACCACAAATATTGAAGGTCTTGAGGGTATCATACCCAACTTCTTCATCAACCTTTCTTACATGGCATTCACTACTGATCCTCCATCAACCAATGCATCCTTGATGTTGTGACCATTCACTCTCACATCAATCTTGGAGGCATATTCACAAGCCTCCCATGGTGTTGGCTTGGCATCCACCACCCCCATTGATACTGGAACTTTTGCCTTCTTCTTCTTCTTGCTCCTTGTAGAACTCAAACCACCTCTTAGCTCCTTTCTCAAGGTAGGGTTCAAAGCAATTAATTGGCCACTTGTCATGTTAGCCTTATGACTACCAACATCCTCTAACACATTGTAGTTCCATTGTTGCTTTGAGATCAAGAAGTCCTCCATCCCCAACTTCTTCCTTGGAGTCTTTGTTGTTGATGGTGTTGAGGTGCGAGTGCTCCTAGTAGACATAGGATTATCCTTGCTTGAAGTAAATCCTTGAGAAGAGTGAACATCCTCTGCAAAACGAGCTCTCTTCTTCTCTTGTGCCAAAAGCTCCAAATTAAGACTCTTGGAGTTTGAGCACTCTCCCTTCTCATACTTGCTCTCCACCACATCTATGGATGCTATCCCCTTACCTTTGTTTGGATTAGGAGCCACTTGGGTTTCACTACTTCCCTCTTTCCCTCTTGGCTCCCTCATAGCCCCTTCCTCCATGGTAAGTGGAATTTGGGCAATTCCTTTGGATATGGCCTCTTCCTCCACAACCAAAACAATTTCTATCATTAAAATTGTTGGCTGGTTGGCCTCCTATATATGGATAGTTTCCATAACTCCTAGGCCCTCTCCCTACATTCTGATCCACCTCTCTCTTCTCCCATAGTTGTACCACATTGATCTTGAGATCTGCAAGTTGTTTTGTGATGGTTTGAAGTGGATCTTTTGGTGGAGGTGCAAGAACTGAAGCAAACACTACTTGTGGTGCAATCCTTGCCCCTAAAGTATCAGAAGTTCCACCATACTTGTAGCCTTGAGGAGGATGCACAACCTCCTTCACCACCAAATCACTCTCATCCCCTTCCAAACTCTCCTCCATACGGATTGCGATCTTGATAGCTTCAACCTTGGAAGAAGGTTTCTCATATCTCACCTTGCTTCTAATTTGTGGTCTCAACCCTCCCATAAAATTCTTGGTGAGCATGGACTCTATGCCAATCATTGTAGTCTCCACATCATCCCCACCCTTCCTCAACACTATGCGAAATCTGGACTCTAACTTTTCCACTCTTTCCACATAGACTCTCACTTTCTCTCCATCTCCTTGCTTGAGAAATGTAACCTCACTCATTAGTCTCTCATAACTCTCATCAGGAAGAAAGTTCTCAATGAGTGCTAAAGTCAAAGTCTCCCAAGACTCCTCTTCCCCATCTCTCCTCTCTCTCTCTCATGGTATTTTGACTCATACCATGTAAGTGCTGCATCCTCAAAGAAATCTGGTAATAATGAGGCCCACTCATTCTTCCTCCTCTCATTGTTTCCTATGCAAGCTCTCTTGAAGTCTCTCACAAAGGCCTCCACATCTTCTCCATCCTTGCCAAAGAAAACCAGAAGTTTCCCCATCTTAACCCCTCACTATCTTTCTTTTCTCTAAATTTTTCTTTTCTTTTCTTTTCTCTCACTCTATTACTAATAGAGTATATACATGACAAACACCATCTGAGAATAATCTACTCTAGGGAACACAAAAGGTTCAAGTTGTTCCAAGATTTCTATAGCAACATCAAATCCTAGAGTGCATATTAATCTAACTCTCATGGATAGTTTATCCATACGTTGAAAGATTATCTCCATCACTAATCTTGAGAACTAGCTGATGAAGGTGGTAGTATTTCTATAGTTGTACTAAGACTCTCTCCAAGATCCTTCACCAAAGTTTCCAAAAGTGCTTTTACTCCACTACACTCATGTCCTTTTGGAAGTCCTTCAACTCCACAAACCTCACACAACTCCTTGGTCTTAGATCTTCTCCCTCCCAATCTTGGTGAAGAAGGTCCAACATGCAAACCCAAGTCAAGTAAGCCTCTCCTTTCCCTCAATCTCTTGCTCTCAAAGGTCAATGGATATGAACTTGCCTTATGTCCCTTCTCTCCACATAGAAGGCACTTAGACTCACTCTTTCCTCCAAGTGGTGTAGTTTTTTGGATCCTCTCAATACTCTCTTCAAATTCTATTGTAAACTCTCTTTTCTTCAAACCAACCCCTATAATCACCTCAAACCCTTGGGGAACCTTGCATAATCTCAATTTCCACTCTTGATGACACTCCATGTTCCCAAGATGAATCTAAACATTCAAACATGCTTTTGTTGATCTCAAACTTTTCATGCATGAGATCTCCACTCTGCAGAATTGATCCTTCCTCACAATGTCACTCAAATCTCCAAAATAGTGGTGCTCATCTTTTCTACTTCCTCTAAAGTAAGGTCCCCTCTATCTTAGCTATGACTAACTTTAGCTAACCATGACTAATATAGAACCATCCTTTATCTCTATATAAATAATATCTCTTAAGTAATTGTAATACCAAGCTAAATATCACAATACCACACACACGCACAAATGGGTGTTACATTTACCCCCGGACTAAGTTTTCACTTTGTCCTCAAAGTGAAGATCTCTCTATCTTCTATGGTACATCTTCAACTTATCATGGTTAATCCTACCAAACTGTCTTCCTCCCAACTCCTTGAGATTGTAGGTGTAATTGCCCCACACCTTCTCCATTATGTAAAGTCCAAAGTACTTAGGCAAAAACTTCTTTTGCACTCTCTTGAATCAAATGGAATCAAACAACATTACCTTATCACCTTCTTTGAAAGTCTCCACCTTTTTCTTGCCTTGCCTCTTGTCATAGCTCTCCTTTTGTTTCCTTTGGGCTTGCTCCACTCAAACCATAGCAACTGCTCTTGCCTCTTCCAACTCCATGAGTTGATCCTTCCTTGACGTCTCTGCATCACCTCCTTGTGCTTTCTTCAATCTCCTATGAATGCTTTGGAAGTTAGGAAGATCAAAGTGAATAGGTAAGGTAGACTCAATACCATACACCAATTGAAATGGAGAATATCCAATGGAAGCCTTCATGGTTGTCCTATACTCCCACAAAACTACATGAATCCTCTTGTCCCAATGATGTTTAGCCTTCCATTTTTTCATCTTTGGCCAACCTCATGCACAAGGTCTGATTGGTTCTTTCTGCCAAGCCATTGGAATTTGGCTCATAGGATGTAGTTACTTTATGTGTGATAGAGAAATATCGTAGCATGGCTATAGTAATGCTTCTTGTAAACTCTCCTCCTCTATCACATACCAACTCCAAAGGGCATCTAAACCTATTGATAATGCGTTTGTATAGTAATCTACCCACTTCATCTTCATTCTTGTCCCTCAATGGTCTAGCCTCAACCCACTTGGTAAGGTAATCAGTAACTACCACAATGTACCGATTGTTCCTTGGGGTTCTATTGAGAGGACCTACAAAATCAATTCCCCACTTCTCAAAAGGTCCTAGTAATGGAATTGATCTAAGTGGTGGAGTGGATGTAGACTTTCTAGCAAAAGCTTGACAAACATGACAAGTTTTGCAATAATCAAGACAATCCTTGAAAATCCCTCTCCAATGTTAACCTGCATCTAGAATCTTGAAAGCAGTCACCTTTCCTGCAAAGTGTCCTCCACATACTAAACCTTCATGAAACTCCTTTATGAGTAGGATAGACTCTTCCTTACCCACTGCTCTTCAAAGTAGACCATCTGCTCCTTGGTGAAAAACAATATCCTCAACCATTGTGTAAGGTCTAGATCTTGCTGCAAGGGCCTTCCTCTCCCTAGCATGCATCCCTTCTGGATAGTTACCTTTTGTCACAAAATCCACACTCTCCTTGTACTCCATTGGAACCTCTTGAGTGATTGAGATTGTCATGAGCTCCTCATCCGTGAAGGAATCATCCACTAGCTCATCTCCATCATGATCATAGGCTCTAGATAACAAATCAGCATTTGCATGTTTCTTTCTTGGCCTATCCTCAATGGTGTAGTCATACTCAGACAAGAGTATCATCCACCTTGCTAGTCTCCCTTCAACATTAGGCTTGTTGAAGATGTACTTCAAAGCTTTGTGATCCATGACAATGGTGGCTTTCCCTCCAATCAAGTAGTGTCTAAACTTCTTGAGACCAAAGATCACTGCCAACCCTTCTCTCTCCGTGACAGAGTAGTTCTTCTCTCCTGAAACCATCTTCCTACTAGCATAACCTATTGGATGATCATGCCCATCTTGGTCTAATTGACTAAGAGTGCATCCTATTGCTACATTAGAAGCATCAGTGTAGAGGATGACAGGCTTACTCCAATCAGGTTTAGCAAGAATTGGAGCTACAACAAGGGGTTGCTTGAGCTCCTCAAAAGCTTTGAGAGCCTCCTTGTCCTATAAAATCACCATGTAATCTACACCCTTCTTCATGTAGATGGTCAATGCATAAGCCTTGTTGGAAAATGAGAAGATAAACCTCCTATAGTACCCAACCATCCCCAAGAATAGGCGTAACTTTGTCAAGCTTGAAGGGAATGGAAGGTCTGAGATTTTACTCACCTTCTCAGGATCAACTGCTATTCCATCCTTGGAGATAATGTGCCCCAAAAGTAGACCTTCACATCCAAAAATGCAGTTCTTTGGGTTGAGTGATGCATTTGCCTCATCCAAGCATTGCAAGAGCTTGATTAGGTGCTTAAAGTGCTCCTCCTTGCTCCCATAGACACAAAAGTCATCAATGAAGTCTCTCACAAATTTCCCAATGAAAGGTTCAAAACCTTGTTCATGAACCGTTGGAATGTGGCTGGAGCATTGCAAAGCCCAAAAGGCATGACCTTGAAAGCGTAAGTTCCCCCAGGTGTGGTGAATGTATTGAGTTGTTGATGCTCTGGTGCAATCTTGATTTGGTTATATCCACTATAACCATCTCCAAAACTGTACCTCTCATGACCTGCAACCTCCTCCAAGATCTCATCAATGAATGGCAATGGGTAGTAGTCCTTCTTGGTAACACCATTGAGCTTCTTGTAATCCACACATACCCAAAGCTTGCCATTCTTTTTCTTCACAATGACAATTGGAGACACCCATTCTGAATTCTCCACCTCAAAGATAAATCCAGCCTCCTTGAGCTTATCAATCTCCTCCTTCACAACCAAAGATATTGGTGGGCTAATGCGATGTTGCTTTTGGCGGATTGGTCTTGCATGTGAATCCACCTCTATCTTGTGCTCCTCCAAGGTGACTTTTTTCAAATCCTTGTAACTAAAAGCAAACACATGGATGAACTTGCGGAAAATCTCCTCAAATCTCACCTTCTCTTCCTTGGTAACATTTGGGCCATACTTGAGTGTAGCTAACGTTCTCTCTACCTCCTCAAGTGTCAATGGTGATTTTTCTGGGTCCTTCAAAACCTCTGGCTTAGGTGCAAAATCCATAGCAGACAAAGGATACACATCTTAATCAAATTCAGATTCATCCTCCTCCATGGAAGTCTCCTCTTCCATGCTTGTGTCCACACCTGAAGCTCCTTCTTCAGAATCTGATTCCCAATAATCAGAAGATGGTGCATCCGAATGTGAAGTATTGGTAGTGTAAGTCATAGGAACTGTGACTCTATGGTTTGATGGCCCAATCCTCAAGTACCCTTTGTTCCATTGATTAATTGTGCGTGCTACTCTCAACCATGGTCTCCCAAGAAGTAAGTCATAGCTTGAATCCTTCAAGACTTGGAAAGTTATGAGATTTTGAACTCCCATAACTGAAACTACCACTTTATCCATCACCCCTACTGGTCAAACTTGTTGTTTGTTTTCCATGCTCACCACAAATGTTGAAGGTCTTGAGGGTATCATACCCAACTTCTTCATCAACCTTTCTGACATGGCATTCACTATTGATCCTCCATCAACCAATGCATCCTTGATGTTGTGACCATTCACTCTCACATCAATCTTAGAGGCATATTCACAAGCCTCCCATGGTGCTGGCTTGGCATCTACCACGCCCATTGATATTGGAGCTTTTGCCTTCTTCTTCCTCTTGCTCCTTGTAAACTCAAACCACCTCTTAGCTCCTTTCTCAAGGTAGGGTTCAAAGCAATCAATTGGCACACTGTGATATTAGCCTTGTGACTACCAACATCCTCCAACACATTGTAGTTCCATTGTTGCTTTGAGATCAAGAAGTCCTCCATCCCCAACTTCTTCCTTGGAGTCTTTGTTGTTGATAATGTTGAGGTGCGAGTGCTCCTAGTAGACATAGGATTATCCTTGCTTGAAATAAATCCTTGAGAAGAGTGAACAGTCTCTGCAAAACGAGCTCTCTTCTTCTCTTGTGCTAAAAGCTCCAAATTAAGACTCTTGGAGTTTGAGCACTCTCCCTTCTCATACTTGCTCTCCACCACATCTATGGATGCTATCCCCTTACCTTTGTTTGGATTAGGAGCCACTTGGGTTTCACTACCACCCTCTTTCCCTCCATTGGTGTAATACTCCGAGGACAAGAGAGACATCTTGAAACTCATCCACCACATCCTTCAATTTCGCAGGAATTTGTCCAGCGAGTTGTGCACTCTGGACTTCTCTTATTAGACCCAGAAAACATCTATCGGTCTTACAGACAGTTGTCGTCCCTACGACATATAGAGGCAGTTTCTATTTGTGTGATTTTTCTTTAACCCCAATGATTGACCATTGGTGGGTTCTCACTACTTTCTTCCTCCAATCCACCATTGGGTTGTACTGCTCCATCCATGGCATGCCTAAAATTGCATCATAATGGGCTAACTGTATCACTCGCCACTCAATTGCTTCCTGATATTCTCCTATAGAGAGGGTTACCCGTCTAGGTAATGATTCAATCCTCTCTGTTTGCCCATTTGGTAACTCTACTTCTTCACTTCCATCTCTCTCTAGATCCATTCCCAATCTGATTGCAACAGAGCGAGACAAGAAATTCTCTATTGCTCCCGGATCTATTAATACTCTCACTTGATTACCTTCTAGGATTCCATTCACAACAATCAATTGTGAGGTTGCCTTTTGGGATCTTTGCACATTATTCTTCTTCCTTCCCTCGCTTCTCTGCTTCCTTATTGAGCCAATAAGGCCGCGAGGTACATTTACTGGCGATCTTCATTTTCCACCTCCACCGAAGTGGTTTCCACCTCCTCCTCTTCAATGTGCCTCTCCATGTTGTTCAAAGATCGCCTATACGAAGGCCGAGGGCCTCTAGGGAAACGAGTGCGACAATTGGTAGATATGTGCCCAATACGGCCACAATTGTAACAACGGTATTGTTCTCCTCGAGTCCCTTCTCCTTGTGGGACTCCATCTCTTCGTTCTTCTACCCGTCCTCGCTCTCCTTGAAGCGGCCGTGCTCCTTGATCCCGGAATTGAAGGTTGCCCAATTCCATCGGTACTAGTCCACCCATGTGTGGCATTTCTGCCCGATAATGTTGAGGTGGAACTACTCCTTCACCTCCACCTAATGCTCCGGCTATTCTCTGCGCACAAGCAATGGCTTCAAATACCGTGCAAGGGTTTTGCACCATGACTTCTTGGCAAATCCACTCTTTCAACCCTCGTTTGAAATTGTCAAGAGCCTTTGCTGGACTCATGTCGGTAATTGCGACTTGTAGATCCAGAAATGCCTCCACATACTCTTGTACGCTATTCTTTTGTCTCAATCCCCATAGTCGGGTTCGAGCCATCTGCACAGAATCCACCGATTGGAAATTCTTGAGCAATCCTTCTTGCATTGCTGTCCATGTGACCTCCCTTCTCTCTGCCACCATGGATTGTTCCCAAGCATCATACCATGTGAGGGCTTTATCGGTCAAGTACCCACATGCAAACACGCCTGCAGCATGCTCTGTGATCTCTGTTGAGAACAATTGAAAATATCAATTCATTCTCGAGATCCAATTCTCCACTGCTCCCATTGTACGCTACCCCTTGTAAGGCTCAATGTTGCAGGTCTTCTTCATCTGGAGTAGCAATGTGGCTTCATCGTTGATAGGGTTCGTAGGCATGGGTGCCTCTCCAAGTACTTCAGTCACAAGTACTGGGTTTTGAGACGGCTCTTCTTCTTGCATGGCTTGATCATTCCTGAGGATCTGCACTTGACTTTGCAATGTCTCCATGGTCATCTTAATCTCTCGAAATTCATTCAACATCCCTTGCATTCCTTGCACCAGCTCCTGCAACTGCGGATCCATGGTGCCTGCAACACCCAATTGCTAACGTCTACTTCAATACAGAGT
Organism: Lunularia cruciata; assembly: GCA_948567375.1. Lineage (NCBI taxonomy): Eukaryota > Viridiplantae > Streptophyta > Marchantiopsida > Lunulariales > Lunulariaceae > Lunularia > Lunularia cruciata. The sequence goes on along the minus strand of OX419756.1, from coordinate 48,105,427 downwards.
CAATATAATCACTTTGGAAGGTGCACGAACTATCGGAACTACCATTGGGACCTCAGAAGCTATAACTCGTTGATAATACTCATCACCAAAATTCCTAACCACAAAATCTCTAAACATCAATTTCGGCCTCACTACATAACGGATTTCTACTTGAGTATTGAAAGGGAGAGGATTTGGGACATTCATATCCATATTATCATAATAGAATATAGATCGTCAAATCCCACTCTCTGTCATATATCACCACAGGTAGAATCACCGGGTTTGGTGAGTTCATCACTCTGTCCATGAATTCCGCACCGAAGTGATAAACTAGCGATACTCTCATCTGCTCACGCTGGATGTACATAACCTTGATGTGGAATGGGTTTGAGAATGGAAAGCTAGGTGCGGGAAATTGTCCCCCCGGCGCATCCATCCCATCCGCTCTCTAAAGTCCTTCCTAAGTTTAGCGATTACTCTATGTTCTCCACCTCAAATTACTCAGTTTCAGTAGTTCATGCTATTCCAAGAGGGGTGATCCACTCTCTTGGACTAGAACACTCACTCTGATACCATTGTAATACTCCGAGGACAAGAGAAGAGAGAAAACACAGATTGCACACTCAAACATTCGATGCCCCAAGGGAGCACCTTCTCTTTATTATATAGACAAAGAGGATCTCCTCCAAGGAAGCTCCACCATAGGATTAGGGACACAGATAGGTGACATGTCAACAAGCTCCACCCTTGGATTACTGACTTGGATGGGTGACCTGTCTGGTCTAGGTCCTATCTGGTTGGTCAAACAAGCTTTGACCGGAGGGAATCTTTTAGGGAATCTTCTTGTAGGAATCTCAGAATCACATGAGTAAGGTACCGTTGGAAAGCTCTCGACGAGACAAACCAGGGGGAGGGAAGTCCAGCCTTTCCTTTGTTGGGGGGGAATCTGCACATTTTCGAGGCATAATTCATCCGTTTAGGCTTCCGAAATTGCCTTCAAAGATTTCAGGCATATTTCGGTTCCTACTCTATTAGAAGAAGTCCCCTTTTGGTGATACCTCTTTCTGATCTGTTTAGTCCATCGTGTGTAACATCCTTCCAGATGTTACCAAACCAATTCTCACCTTTAAATCATATGTCTAGCTATTGGTTCTAAGGTTCTCAAGTCTATCACCAAAAGAGTACTTCTACTAATAGGTTTCTGCCCTATTAGTAGAAGTACTCTTTTGGTGATACTTCTATCTGATCTATTTTGAACATCATGTATAACATCATTCTAGATGTTACCAAACCAAATTTCACATCTAGATCATATGGCTAACCCTTGGTATTACAATTGGCTCCCTCATAACCTCTTCCTCCATGGTAAGTGGAATTTGGGCAATTCCTTTGGATATGGCCTCTTCCTCCACAACCAAAACAATTTCTTTCATTGAAATTGTTGGCTGGTTGAACTCCTCTATATGGATATTTTCTATAACTCCTAGGCCCTCTCCCTACATTCTGATCCACCTCTCTCTTCTCCTATTGTTGCACCACATTGATCTTGAGATCCGCAAGTTGTTCTATGATGGTTTGAAGTGGATCCTTTGGTGGATTTGCAAGAATTGGAGCAACCACTACTTGTGGTGCAACCCTTGCCACCAAAATATCAGAAGTTCCACCATACTTGTAGCCTTGAGGAGGATGCACAACCTCCTTCACCACCAAATCACTCTCATCTACTTCCAAACTCTCCTCCATACAAATTGTGATCTTGATAGCTTCAACCTTGGAAGAAGGTTTCTCATATCTCACCTTGCTTCTAATTTGTGGTCTCAATCTCCCATAAAATTCTTGGTGAGTATGGCCCCTATGCCAATCATTGTAGTCTCCACATCATCCCCACCCTTCCTCAACACTATGCGAAATCTGGACTCTAACTTTTCCACTCTTTCCACATAGACTCTCACTTTCTCTCCATCTCCTTGCTTGAGAAATGTAACCTCACTCATCAATCTCTCATAACTCTCATCAGGAAGAAAGTTCTCAATGAGTGCTGAAGTCAAAGTCTCCCAAGACTCCTCTTCCCCATCTCTCCTCTCTCTCTTTTGGTATTCTGACTCATACCATGTAAGTGTTACATCCTCAAAGAAATCTGGTAATAATGAGACCCACTCATTCTTCCTCCTCTCATTGTTTCCTCTGTAAGCTCTCTTGAAGTCTCTCACAAAGACCTCCACATCTTCTCCATCCTTGCCAAAGAAAACCAGAAGTTTCCCTACCTTAACCTCTCACTATCTTTCTCTTCTCTCAATTTTTCTTTTTCTCTTTTTTTTCTCTCACTCTATAACTAATAGAGTATATACATGACTAACACCATTTGAGAGTAATCCAACCTAGGAAACATAAAAAGTTCAGGTTGCTCCAAGATTTCTATAGCAACATCAAATCCTAGAGTGCATATTAATCGACCCTCGTGGATAGTTTATCCATAAGTTGAAAGATTATCTCCATCACTAATCTTGAGAACTAGCTGAAAAAGGTGGTAGTATTTCTGTAGCTTTACTAAGATTCTCTCCAAGATCTTTCACCAAAGTCTCCAAAAGTGATTTTACTCCACTACACTCATGTCCTTTTGGAAGTCCTTCAACTCCATAAACCTCACACAACTCCTTGGTCTTAGATCTTCTCCCTCCCAATCTTGGTGAAGAAGGTCCAACATGCAAACCCAAGTCAAGTAAGCCTCTCCTTTCCCTCAATCTCTTGCTCTCAAAGGTCAATGGACATGAACTTGCCTTATGTCCCTTCTCTCTACATAGAAAGCACTTAGACTCACTCTTTCCTCCAAGTGATGTAGGTTTTTGGATCCTCTCAACACTCTCTTCAAATTATATTGTAAACTCTCTTTTCTTCAAATTCACCTCTAAATCACCTCAAACCCTTGAGGAACCTTGCATAATCTCAATTTCCACTCTTGATGACACTCCATGTTCCCAAGATGAATCTAAACACTCCAACATGCTTTTTGTTGATATCAAACTCCCCATGCATGAGATCTCTACTTTGCAGAATTGACCCTTCCTCACAATGTCACTCAAAGCTCCCAACCGCTATGTCAAAGTCATCTGAGATTTTGTACACTTGATCACAACTCTAGGGTGTCCCTCCCTGCAAAATTGCAGATCTTTTCATTGAGCCATTTGGCCTAGACTTGTTTCTATTCAACACACATATTTTAGATTTCGTCTGAAAACCACTCCCTTCACTTCAAAAACTCATAACTCCCTACGCAAGAACGATCTCTCTCTACTTTTTGTGGCAGCAGATAGGATACAATACACTAAATTTTCTTGGAAATTTTCAGAACAATTCACTGAAAATTGAGGAAATAGTAGACTCTGTACAATTTTCGAGAGAGCATGTAGTTGCGAGAGCACTTTACCCTATCAACTTTCAAAAATTCTAGCCCAATGCGCATAATAGCTCTCACAATAATTTCAAGTGTGCTAACTGAAAGATAACCCAAGCTATCATGTGTAGAAATATCAAGTCCAGATCCCAAACTTGAGATTTTGCCCAAAATCGCCTTAATCTCCAAAATCTGCAATCCACCTCACACAATCTCTCCAATTCCTCTCATGTGTACAAGATATATAAAATCACCTCAAAGACATCATAATGAACTATAGGGTATACAAATGGATCTTGGTTCTCTAACATAAATTCAGCCCTCTCCTCTCCTAATGTTCTCTCCAAGGGAGCTCTCATAGCCTCCTTCTGCCTAATGTAGAATTGAACACGGAACATTATCTTGCCTTCTAGAGAGGTCCCGACAACAAAACCAAAAATGTGACATGGCCTGTCTCTCACTCAATATGAACCTCTGATGGCTATAATGGTAGCGCACCATGGACTAAGAAGGCAAGGAACCCTTACTCCATGATACTCCTCCAAGGATAACACTCCAAGACTCAAGACATTGCTCACTAGAGAACTCAATGAGAGAGAGATAGTTGCAAATGAAAGGATGATGAGTACCTGCTCACCCCTTGTTTATATACTTGTGAAATAGTTCCGTACCAAAGTTACTAATTACCGTAGTAACTCAAGTTACTAGACTAAAAGTCAAGTAAAGTCAAAAAGTAGAAAGGAATATCCATTCACATGGGCATTTTCCCTAAGCATGTGGTCTTATCTTGACCCAACCACTAAGTCAATGATTCCTTCACATGGGCTATCCTTGGACTAAAGAAGAATCCAAAACAAAAAGGCTTGCAGGCCCAAGAGTTCTCAACTCTTTCCTCAAAGCCAAACACCTAGGAATAATACCAAGTCAACACACTAAAATCCAAAATAGTGGTGCTCATCTTTTTTACTTCCTCTAAAGTAAGGTCCCCTATATCTTAGCTATGACTAACTTTAGCTAACCATGACTCATATAGAACCATCCTTTATCTCTATATAAATAATATCTCTTAAGTACTTGTAATACCAAGCTAAATATCACAATACCACACACATGCACAAATGGGTGTTATAGATCTTGGACCCAAGCTTTTAAGAGGGGAAAGATGGAGAGTTTGGATGTTCTTGAGGAGATACACAAGTTGTTTTACCTTTAGTATGAAGGATTTGGATGTTGTGAAAGGACCTAGTATTTGGATTGAGTTGACTTGCAATACACTAAATTCCTTATGGATATGGTGACATGGAGCAAGCATTGATTTAGGGTGCGAGTAGAGATCTTTTTTAGGTTGGTTTGGTGGAGATTTCACATGGAGAGTATGCATTAGCTATAGTGATGTCAACCAAGAAGGATATGCATAGCAACTACACAAATAAGAAAACATGTGGAGATTACCATCCTACCAATCAACAAAGTAGGGCTGATTAGGATGTCATGTCTACATCAGAGGAGAACTTTGATGCAATTGGGCATGCAAAGATCTTCAATACCTTGGATCTTCAAGCAAGATATCATCAATTTTTTATCAAGGAGGAGGAGAAATCCAAGATGGCATTTTAGGCTATTGATCCTCACGGAAAGGATGTATTATATCAATGAAGGTTCTTACCATTTGGGTTAAGAACATTCCTGCCAAGTTCCAAAGGGTCATGGACAAGATCCTAGCAGGTTGGATTTTGCTTGGTTCTATATTGATGATATTTTGGTCTATATCACTATTGTGGAGGAGCATGAGATGCATTTATTGGAGGTGTTTGAGAGATTGAGATCTCATGGACTCAAATTACATCCTAGGAAGTGTAGATTCTTCCACAAGCAGGTTGAGTATTTATGTTACACTATCTAGATTGGAAGACTTGGTGTTCAGCAAAGGTGGAGGCTATTGCACGTTTTCCTCAACTTACGGATGTGAGCAAAGAGCAAGCATTCCTTGGATTAGCAAACTTCTATCATCAATATGTTAGAGGATTTAATGTCATTGTCAAGGTCTTGACAAAGCTAACCAAGCTTATAGAGGAGTGATGTTGGAGAGATGAGCAAGAGATAGCTTTTCTAGAGCTCAAGGATAGGTTGACATCTGCCTCTTTTTTGAGGAGACCAATCAAAGGACAACCATTCTAGGTTCACATTGATTGGAGTATGTTGCGGCTTGGATTAATGCTCACCCATCATGATCATGAAGGGAAGGAGTTTGTGGTAGCCTATGCTAGTTGCTCCAACAATTCAATGGAGGCAAAGTATAGTACATATGAAGGAGAGTGCTTGGCAACAATATGGTTAATAGTACTTTTCTAGTGTTACCTATTTTGTAACCTCTTTACTCATCATTGATCATATTTGGTAACCTCTTTACTCATCTTTACTCATCATTGATCATTAGCCACTGAAGTGGTTGATGGAGTCTAACAAGCTTTCAAGGAAGCTTGCATGTTGGGCTCTACTTTTTCAAAAGTTTGATTTCATGGTTATTCATAGACCTAGAGTGGTGAACTGTGATGCAAATAAGTGGAGTAGAAATCCATGTCCCAACCAGCAGATCAGACCAAAGCACATTGGCATGGTGAGATAGATGAGGAGATGGTGCTAGGTTGGCATGCATGTACCTTTCTTTGTATGTTTTTTGAGGCTTTGGTGGTATCTCTCTCAGCACATATAAGAGGAGTTATTGAGATCACAGATCCACATAGAGCAAGTAATGGTATTATTCAGCGAGACATTCATGATGATTTCTTAGTGATGAATTATCTTTAAATTGGTGTTTTGGGTGGCATAGTTAGGACCAAGGAGAGAGACCGTGTTCTTCAGCAAGCCAGATGGTTCAGTTTGGAGAGTAGATACCTTCTTTGTGTATGGGAGGATGGTAGAGTGTGAGTAGTACCACTTCCATCCCAAAGACTACATTTGGTCCGTCATGCTCATGAGAAGCTAGGACATTTTAAGAGTAAAGCATACATGTATCTTACTCTAGAGTCATTATTGGTGGCACGATATGCAGACCAATGTACATCAATTTGTTGCAAGATGTGTGGTTTGTGATCAAGTTAGATCATCATTTAATGCTCCTACATCATAGTTACACCCATTTCCTATCATGGGGTTGGATTACCATTAGAGTTTGGACTTTGCTAGACCTTTACCATTGACTTTGAGACATCATTAATACATTTTTGGTTATGGTAGAGAACTTCTTCAAGTGGATTGAGTTGCTTGCTCTTCTTGACAAGTCTAGTGAAGGGATAATTTACTTGCTCTTGGATTGGGTTTTTAGTGATTGTAGTGCACCAATTGAGGTTTTGACTAATCAAGGTATAGACTTCTTAAGGGAGTTTTAGGTCTTGTATGACAAGGCTTTGATTGATCATTGTACTACCTCCCAAGATCACCTTGAGGCAAATGGCTTAATAGAGGGAGTGGTTCAGATGGTGAAGAGAGGATTGTGGAAGTATAGTTTGCAGAGAGGCCACTTGGGAGATTGGGATCTCTAGTTACCTTGGTTGGCCATGGGCTATTGGTTTAGCTGGCAAGCCTCCTTAGCATCCTTCTCTCTTTACTTTATACTCTATGGATGAGATCCAAATTTACTTGCAGCCATTTGTCAAGATGTTATTATAGTTTTGGACTTAGATGATCCAAATGTATGGATGAGTGCATGTTCTCAATCGGCTGAGATCTTTCAGAGAGTGATGTTGATAGCCTTTGAGAAATTTGGCAATTATTGAACATAGGGATACCTTACGCTATACTACCATTCAAGGAGGAGGTTATAGACCTTTGATCTGTTGATTTTATCCAAGTGACTTTGTATATCTACAAAAGATAACACTAACAACACTTGATGTTACTACAGGCCGCACTATCTTGAGAGTATGTGAGGTTTTTCTTTTTGGCACCCTCATGTTAGAAGGACATGGTGGTGCTATTTGGAAGGATCATGTGTGAAATTGTGCACCATGCCATCTCCCAAACATTGATGGTACTATGGATCCAAGCTTGGCACTTGTACATATAGGCTGGAGATGTATGTTATGCGGCTCTTTTGGTGGAACTGCTATCATGTTGGTTTGTGATAGTTTTGCAAGAGGATGGCATATGGCATGTTTGACTCCTCCTTTCATGGTGGTTCCTCAAGGACAATGGTTATGTTCTAGATGTACTTGACCTATAGTTAGTTCACCTTTTATATGGTATAGATTGCAAACATACGGCTAACGATGTGGCTTCACCTTTTATATGGTATAGATTGTAGACATATGGCTAACAATTTGCCCACCATAAGGTATACCATATACTTGGAGTAGATGGCTATCTGGAGTTAGGAGGACCTTACCGCTAGTTAGGGAGGCTATTGTGACACTTTAGAGTTCATGTATGACTTATGTGTGAGTTGTGTTTCTATAGTGTATGATGTTGACATCGATATATATTGTGTAGCAATGTGTATATGCACAATAACTATCACGCCATTTGTAGCATCAAACTTAGATTGCTTGGATGCTAGAGTAGTAGTGTTGGTACTTAGAGGTATTTTTGGCAATTACTCATAGACTACTCGTTGACAATCAAATTTCATGATCAAGGTATTGACTACATGGTGGGGCATATTGTCACATGCACCATTTGCACCATCAAGTGTACCATCAGTAGGACCGTTAGGGTTGGAGATCTAGGTCAAAATTCAAAGGTTTACCCTAGAAATGCAACCCTAGAGAGCTCACTTCTCTAAGTTGAGCCTTTGAGTTCTTGGCTATGATGGACAGAAAGCCGGCAAGCATCACCTAAAGTCTCTTAGTTAGAGTGGTTGTGGCTTGATTGTTATCAATGCCCAGTTGTTGGTAGATTGTTGAGTGAAAGATCAAGAATGGATTGAATTTGAGTTGATTTGAGTTGGTCAAGAACTGATTATTGATTTTAGATAGACTTTAGATTTCATGTGTGAGTTGTGCTTTTGTAGTGTATGATGGTGAAAATGATATATGTGGTGTAGTGATGTATATACACACGATATCAACCATCTCATGCAAGTTTATATCTTTCATAGGCTCTCTCTAGCCTTCTAATAGAACTCCTACAAGCTCCTCAACTTGTCAATCCGCACTCCTTGGTAGTTTTGCTTCAAACACTAGAAGAACTTCACCATGGGGTTAAACCTCAATATTGCACCACCTCCTACCATGGTACTTCCACTCATAATAGCACCATCTCCAACTAGTGCACCTCCACTAGATACACCAATGCTACTAGAGCTAGAACTTGTGAGTATTGCTAATCTACCCTTAAAAACCAAACTTTAAGTGATGGAGATGTAGTTTGGAGACCAGCATTGTCTCCATAGCTTGATCTCTTCCAAGTGAGCTCTCTTGAACTCATGAAAATCATCCATTGATAGACCCTCTACGTGCTAGAATAATCTCTTTTATGCCATGAAGGTTATGAACAAAGTTGGGTTCCGCATCTGCTATATATCATACCAACTATCAAACTCTTAGATGAAATTATTCAACTCAATGGTACACATTGTACCAAAGTAGCACTTGAGGCCTTTGGAGGCCCCATAAATCTCATTCATATTTCAACAATAGTGTGGACACCCTAGGTGCACTCTCAACTAAATCAGCTCATGCATCAAAGTCCAAATCAAAGTTGATCTCTTCTTTCATTGGGACTTGAGATACATGTTGAAAATGAGCGCCACTCCATGTAAACCCATTGCATATTGCAATGATATCTCCTCTAGAAACCCCAAAGAACTCTATCATGACAATGTTACTCAAACCACAACTGTAACCACAACAAGTAACTCACCAAGGATCACCACCAAGTGCCAACATCAATGGAGTGGGTTCCATTGATGATGTTGCCTCACTAATGTAGCTCTAACTGCCACAATTACACTAGGAGAAAGTGCCCCCTTTAACTTGCCATCACAACCCGCACTCTCATAATCTACAAGTCATCACTTCCTACCTCTCCAAAAGGAAACATAAGTAGTTTGATTGTTTATCACTCTAGCCTCATTACCAAGAGCACACAAGAGCACCAACACTCTAATGTAAAAGCACCTCATATAAACATGGTACACAAATAGGAAGTAGAGAATGGAGAAGGTCCAATTACAAGATGTCTAAATAAAACCCTCATAATCTCATAGATCAAAATTGGATTGCCTTTGCTACTATTTGGCATTTGATATTATAGGAATATCTTTCTACTCTTAAGCTACCAAGATCACCAAGGATGGGATCAAACTAGCTCTCCTAGCCAAAGTTACAAGTGTATAGGTATTAGTCGGCTACTCACTAAGATAATAGGTGAAGGTGGACCAATTGGCTAGGGCACCAATCTAAGAACTAGAGATTTAGGGTTCAAACCCTACAAAGCATAATCTAGAAAGGTATGAAGATTTTGCCAAATGATGACCAAAAACTCATCTAAATTGGCTAGCCTCATGCCAACAAGTTGGCTTGTTGGCCCTTTTAAGCCTTCGTAGCTTCTTTAGCCCACAATCCCATGCCTCTAAGCCTCCAACCTTCACCAACTTGAGCACTAGCTAGGGCAATTTGTGCAATCTCAAACTATGGAAATTTGACCAAATGAGGCTTTTCTTTTTGCCAATTTGAACCCTCTCCAAATCTGGCCAACTTTTGCAAACTCGAGCATTAGCTAGAGCAACTCGTGCAACTTCCAACTTTGGACAAGCTCTACCAATTTGACATACCTCCTTTATAATTGGTTGACCGCCAAATCCTCAACTTACTACCAACTCGGGCCAAATTGAGAGGCTGGGCATCTTCAAATCCCTAATTCGAGGAGATGGATTCCCAAATCCACTTCCAATTTTGCACTACGAGATCAATTTGCACCAAATCTACCTTGATTTCACCACTTTTTACTCAAATCAAACACCCTTTGTCTCATATTGACTAAATTCTCAAAATTTGGCTAGCACTTCCACACACCATTTGCTCCATTGCCAAATCTGAATCAACTCAAATAGTGCTTCCATGCGTAAGCACTCTCAAAGAAATCTAGGACCATGGCCTAATGTACTTATTTCAGCCAGGCTTGGAGATATCACCAACACCCCTAGAACCTACACTCTATTTCTCTCTAACTCTCACTTCTATGATATAATCAATCCAATTTTTTACTCAAATCACATTCAAATTAGATTTATACTCAATCTTTCACTCAACAATTTACAAACAATCATACATTGATGCAATCAAGCCTCACCCACTCTACCTAAGAGACTCCAAATGACGCTCATTGGTCCAAGTCCACCATAGGCAAGAACTTGAAAGCTCAACATCAAAGAAGTGAGCTCTATGGAGTTGCACTTTGAATGTATACCCCTCAATTTGACCTTGGTCTCCAATCTTAATGGTTCCACTAATGGCACATTTGACGGTGCAAATGGTGCAAGTGGTGGTAGGTCCTACCATGTGATCAATAGCCCTAATATGAAACCCGGCCGTCATCAAGTAGCCCATGAGCAACTACCAAAATAACTATGATTGCCAATACTACCACTCCAACTTCTGAGCAAACTAGCTTTGGTGCTACAAATTTTGGGACATAATACACTCTAAATGGATTTTATAATCTACATCAAGTTCAAGTTGGTATTTAGTTTTGGATTGACTACTTTGATAACATTCATTTTTTTTAATATTTTGTAACTAAATTTTACTTGTTTTGCATGTACTTACTTTGGGTTTTGTGACCATAACTTATTTTAGGAAATATTTTTACTTAACAATATATGGATTGTTTTTGGTGATTATTTGATAGAAACAATTTGCACCTTTTTTATTTGTGTCAAGCCAAGAGGCAAGGGATGGAAGGATCATCTACTAGATAGTTGATAAATAGAATGTTGTTATTGATATTATCCATTATATGAGTAATGCTTTAAAAGAATTAATTAAATAATATAGTCATCTAAAGAGTTTAAAGTGTTGAAAACTACTTTCTTAGCCTTGTAATAAAATTTTTAACTCTTATGAACCTAGGTATTTCTAAGCTAGTTATGAACAAAGAATTTTGATGTTCTAATAAAATTATTAAATGGTAGCAACTTGAGCTAAGTATATCTAATTTAATATGCTATTGTAACTACAATTTGACATATATATGAAGAACTCTATCATTAGATTTTTCATTTACTACTTATTTTTTCAAAATAAGATAATGCTTTTGTGTGTATTTTTTATACTATTATTTATAACTGATTAAAGGAGTGCTCAAATCTCATAGCACATGTGCTAATTCTTTCATAAATTATTATAAAATACTTTAAAGATTCAATATAATACATACAATTTTCCATAATTTGATGAAAGCTATTGCATCAAATCTCAATTTCAGGACTAATAAAGATAATAATTCTATTAGTCCTTGCAAGCTTAATTCTGTAAAAATACCAAAGGAGAGTTTATCTCATTGAGCATGAAGAATTTGCATTCATTTCAAGTAAATATTTCTTTTGATACATTCATTTGGCATTGTTTTCCTAAGGCTTTATGCAAGCTGAGCATTTGTATGTGATAAGGAGAGCTACATACTTCTGATGGCATATTGAATGATCTGATGAATACAAGAGATTATTATAATCAATTTCATTCTATTAATGGTTAGTAATTTTTAGTCTTAAGAAGAGAGTAATTTTTATTTTGAAACACAGAATTTGGATTTATTTACTTTATACTGATTTTTCATATATTTGACGAGTAGACAATTAAGTTATTTCTCTAAGAGCTTCTTGAAAAGAGAATGTATGTTTATTAACTTTAGGGTTGAATAAAAAATCTGAAAAGCTTTTGATTTAAACATTTAGATGTGATCATGCTTAGTTGAAAATCTTATCTGACAGTGATCTTATCTGAATAGAATAAATTGAACCATAATCACTATCCTTATATTGAAGAGTAGAATTGATTTGATTGGCATCCACAATAAGGGCTCAAGAATTTTGTTGAGCTGTTGTCTGATATTAAAGCATCTGGGGTTTGAAGTTAAATTTAAAATAAATAACTCTCTAAGCATCTTACATCTATAATCTAGAACATAAAATTTATTGGGTAAAAATGCTAGAGCAATAATTCTAAGAGTTTAGTTTGAAAAATGAACAAGTATTTCACGTCAAGACAGCCCATTACAAAAGAGACATCAACATATATATATATATATATATATATATATATATATATATATATATACACTTCTGGAATTACCTTAGATTTATTTCTACATGTTGATTCCAACTTAAGCACCTGCATCAAAAGCTTGTAATTTATGGTAACATTTCTTTCTTTCCTGGAAAGCACTCTTTCGCGAAGAATATAAGCATAACTAAATAACTAAATATCCGAAGAACGCACTAAGAAGTTGTCAGAGAATCGATCTGGTAGTAAGGCAAAGTTGGATAAAAGACGGCAAATGTCTTCAGGGGTATGCTGGTGTTAGTCAGATATCAGTTCGCCTGACGAGGACCTTTCCAGATCCTATCCACACCCGTCGGTTCGAGGTCCCGGCCTGCAACTTGCCGATGTGGTACATACCACTGTGTTGGAATCCCGACACGTGTTGTGTGTGTCCTCGGAACAGGTGTGCGAATTGGAGGCAGGTCTAGACTACAGGAGGTTGTATGACTGACTAGACATAGAGTCTGAGAAAGTGTAGCTCGTCATCCTTTCCAGCGGTGACATGGCAAAGACAGCTCGAGCTGCGCACATACATGGCACCTGCAGATGTAATCCCCGGCTAAGTTGCCGGTGTCGCCAATTAAGCACGGACACCATTCTGTACTCTGAAAGAGAGTTGCCAGATACTGAGAAAGTTCGTGGAGTCTCTCTGCAGGATGTACAGTACTGCTTTTCTCTAAAAGAGACGTCACGGTAGATCATAGACTCTTCGTGCCGCTGTCTTACAAGTCAGGCATGTGATGCTGAGAAATGATATATTTTCTTGAGCTAAAAGTTTTCTTTTTTCTTGTGGCAGGTACTGTGCTTCCAGAAGTAGATGTCTGGATCTTAATTCACAAAAGTGTTTCATACAGATTTGAGCATTTCAAGATTCAAAAGTACAAAAAGGATGAGAGCCTATGTGCGATAATCATCGTCCGAATATGGGTATCAAAGAGTTCTCGGCGCTGCTTTAGCATGGTACTAACGTTCGATGACGAAAGAGTTCGGGACAATTATTAAGTGGAATATAAAACTTCCCAGTATATGTATATTGTCTTACTAAAAAGATGCTGTGGGTGGGTCTTGTCAATCTCGTTTGCTTCATACTCGAGGACAACCAGCGTAATAGGAAAAGAACAAACTGACAATATTAATGATTACTTCGTCAATTGTCATCTAGATCTATACCAAAATATCTCGAGTTGGGTATAACAGAAGATCCATACTCTTAGGAACATGCTCTTTCTGTTTATGGGAAGCGCACATATCCACGTGGGACCTGATCTTTAAACTGGTTTGATGGTCATACTACCGTAGTGCATAGATATGTGTTATAGCTTGTTCATTCTCGTCCATCTCACCAAATATATGCGTTCGTAAAGTAAAAGTCCACGAAGAAACGATCTTTTTGTCCAATATAAGACATACAGATCGTTTGTAGTGAGTATAATTTGCCAGTGGAAGAGCAAGGAGCTACTCAGCAACTATGTTTAGGCAGTTCTCTTGAGAGTTCTTTTGGAATATGGATTTGCCAAGAAATCAGGCAATATTTCGAACTCCTTCACGTCAGCAATATTGCGGAGTTCTACACGACGACTTGAACGCTCACATTCATGTACGTTCAAAGAGTAGAGTAGAATTTGACAACTTAACAGAGAATTGATCCAGATTCAGCCTTACCAATATGATGACGCGAAGATTTTCCGGAGATTCTGTTGACAACTATTGGGATCGAGGAGTACATTTCTGTCTCTACGTGATGGTTTTAAGGTACCGTGTGTTTCGGTTCTGTAGGAGATGCAAGGCCTACACGCTCCACAAATTGGAGAAGTTGGTGATCACTACCCGACGAACGATTTGGCATAAACTAAACACTAGAAAAAGTGCCTATGGAAGAAAACCAAAGATGAGAAGATAACGACCAGGACCATCGTCAAATATACTGTCTGGAACAAGTGTTCTTTACCTAACGAATTTTTCGCTCAATCATCACCGGAATGAAGTAAACAAGTGAGATGATTCTTCTCTATCTCCTCTATACATCGTCAAAACGTCCTTCAAATACGCCAGGAACGCGTTCTTGACTCGTACTGGGCTTTTGTGCTTCATCTCCTAGAACAGTAATGGCTTGCTTCTAGAGGAAAGAAAGAGTCCGCATAAAATAACGCACAAATATGCCCATGGGGCTTTGATGTCGGGGAATAATAGTCTACGATTATTCCCATGATGGTGCTGAATCAGCTAATGAGCGTAAGCTTGACCCGCGAACGTCATGGGTATTTTTAAACTCGCTACATCATCGGCGAACAAAGATTGAGTGCACAATGCAAGGAAGTAAGTCTGTCAATGAAGAGAAAGATAGAAGTGGTAATTCCTTCCATGAGCCAGGATTAGCGGAGGGGGTTAGTAGGAAGGAAGGCGGAGAAGAAAAGGTCAAATGTTAAGTTTGAATAAAAGAGAAAAAGGCGACCACATAGAACACATGAAGGATGGGAAATCTGCCCTACCGCACCTAAGATATCTGAGCTATGCAAGTCGGAAGGTCTACAAACTACGGGAGCATCCTAAGAAGCATCATCGGAGTGATTGCTCTCCTATGAATTGCACTAGACAATGCTCTTTATAGAGCAATTGACACATGCTGTCTAAAGTATGTTACAAGGTGTGATATTGAGAGTGATACCCCATGGTGTCTAATATGATGAGCCTTCATGCACTCCTTGACAAGTGTGTCGAAAGTCTTGTCCATTGCTCCATATCACTCTAAGGCTAGAGGAAGAAAGATGTGACCTCATTGCATACCACTATACTTGGAGACCTTGCATGTTGTTGCTCCGCTCGCCGCCCATCTAGGAGGATGAGTAATCACTCCTTCCAAAATTGGATCACACGTAGTGTATGTAACCATACCATCCGTCACTATCACTTGATCTTCTCGGAGCAAGTATAAGTCTGCTTTGACATGTGTCATCTGCAAAGAATATGGACTCTCCTCCAAGCGAGGTATCCATTCTCTCATGCCATAACAAAAATTATTCCCTAATGGCATTATGGGTAGCTATCCTTTGTCCTCCAAAAGGATACTATGTCATATGGATTGCTATTGCATCTACTATAGAGCCACACTCACAAGTGAATAATGAAGATGCAGATAGGTGGACCAAACCTAAGCGGAACCTCATTGTTGTAGAGAAGGTGGTTAGTGCGAGTTGGAATGCCCTAATGCACAATTGAGCTAGGAGCCAAGAGTGCGCACCCTTGCTGGAGCAAGAGAAAAGACATGCTCTAATGGCCCAAGGAATAGATGAGTCAACTAAGAGAGAAGGTAGCATATGCTGACACTATTGTTCCATCAAGGAAAACTGCAAACCTATGGTCCAATCTGACAGTAGTGAAGCAAAGGATGGAAGGTACTACAATGCACATGGGGATAGATCATCTTTCATATGCCACAATAACACTTGGAGAGTAAAGGATCCATCCTCCAAGAATACATAGTCCATATGTAGATATGACACATCCCTCTAGAAGCTCAAGTTGGGGAGGGATACGCAAAGGGGACCATGCTTTGCACTTTGACACCTTAACTCTCAAGCCTACAAGATGTAGCTTGGTAGTCAAGTGATGAAAGGCTTGCCTCACCTAATCCATGGGGCCCATAATGTGTGTATCATTTGCTAAGGAGGGAAAGACACAACCTGGCATGGCCAAAGTAGTAAATAGAGAGCTTTGAAGTGAGCCATGGCAAACAAAGGGACCTTTGTTTGCCTAAAGGATCTCCTTGTTGTGTATAGACAATTGACTCCAAGAGGGTGACTCCCTCCTATGACCACCCATGCTAGTAGGAAAGGGAAACATGAGAGCCATAGAACAACCACACAAAAGGAATGAGACTCGCCATGATCCACTACACTCCCTAAGCTTTCTAAAGATGAACACCCAACAGATTCTATTAAAAGCATTCTTAACATCCACTTGTAGGACAACTCACTTTGGATAGATATCTATGAGTGCCTTGATGCCTAGGGAAATAGCTTCACAACCTCCAGGTGTAGCTACTCCAAACTAATGTGGATCGAGGTGCTCTCAGAAGTGAAATTGATGTTGAAAGACAATGGTACGGATAACCAAACACAAAAATATCTCTCTAATGGCAATTGTCTAGTGTCTCTTGTGCCCTTCTCCATTGTGAGAAGTTTACTAGCCCCTAACACTTGACTAACTAACTTAGGAATATCTCCCTTCACTATACTATAACCACCTGAAACAACTCAATAAATCCACTAGAAGGATCATTTGCCTGAAAGCAATCTCTAAGATGCTCATATACCATCCTTGACAAGCCTCTTGAGGAGAGGCAAGAGGGAGTGCACAATGCTTGTGCAAAAAGTCCTATCAAAGACATAAAAATTACTCATGTTGATAATCTAAGACCTCTTATGGTATTTCTTCTCATGCCATAGGATGTAGTGAGTGTAGGGAAGAGATAGTCTCATCAGTGGGACTAGCCATAGAAAAATGGTCTAGCGCTTGTGCTGCTCTACTAAAATCTCCCACATGATCCAATGTCCTACATCTTTGTAATCGAGTGGACTCTATAGTCTTTTGGCAAAACCTGTCTCCTAAAATGTGCAGCCCTAACCGACTCGTCTTGTAAAGCAGCACAATTCTCCACTCAGAATGGATGAAATATCTATGCCTTGCATGTCCCATAATGAAGACACTATCAAGGGAGTAAAAGGAATAACAACCATGCTAACTTGTCCAAGGGATCACATGCCAAATGATCGAGTGATAGGCAAAAAGCTTTTTTAGCCTCATCATGGAGTGTACAGGGTAGCCTATGGAACAAATGTGGAGGACATGGAAAACTAGTCTCAAATAACCCCAAGATATAACCTGCCTAAGATGCTAACCACCCCCATGACTCGATCAATATCGTTGGTATTGTCAATGAAGGGATAAAGGAAGCGTGCGTAATCCCGAGTATCATCACTATTGATGTGGTTGATCATCTCACATCAGCATCCCAAGTGGTCCAACCATAGTCCTTGTGCATTTTTCACACATGGGTTTAGGGTTTAGGGTTTATGCTTTACCTCTTGCAAGGTAGAGCGTCGGTGACATACCGGGCATAGTGTATCCCGAGCCACTCTGGGTGGCACCAAAAATCTCAAAAAATTAAAACTAAATTCTCATGGAATTCAAGCATGAATACCAAAGAGATAAGAAATGAAAATTCCTAATGCATGTGAGAGTGAAGTAATCACTCTAAACACTAAATAATCTATAAGTCCTCATAAATTTTCTTTCAATTCTCCATAGCCTTCAATCTAGGTACCGATGGAACCAAAGTTGAAAAACAAACCAAATACACTATTCACTCATGTGATGTATGCAGGTGAGCTCTGTAAAACTCTATAATATCCTTTCATTAGTTGCCTCCTCTATTTCCTCTTTCCCCATTCACTCTCCTCTCTATCCCAAAAAAGTGAGTTTGAATATGAGTATCGGAAGTCTGGTCAATGATTGTTGAGCGTCCATAAAGTAAAATGTTCTTAGTGGTTAAAATCTCCCGAAGAGGAGGAAGAAGAATACATGTCTTGCTCATTCAGAGCCCACCTGCGTTCAATGCTTATTATGCATGGCTACGAACTACTGAGAACAAAAGTCGAAAAAAATCTACAACACTTCGTCTCTGGCGTATGATTGGTTCATTAACCTTAAAGTTCATGCATCTCCTAGGGTTTAACCCCACAAAGTGATAATAATAGAATCCGATATATGATCTGCCAAGAATCTGAGAAAGAAACGTACATGAGAAAGAAAAGAAAGAAAGCGAAGAATATGTAAGACGAATAAATAAAAGTCAAATAGAGATGCCTCATAATGAAGAAATAGGGTCTATTTAAGTAGGTTTCAGTTTTACTTCTCCTTGATACGTAAGCTCAAAACCACTCTAAAAAAAGACTCACTCGCTTAACCACTCCAAGCGCAATGGAAATATCCTGATCATCAGCTACGGAAACAGCATCGAAAACATCCATAAATGGAAGTCAAATTCAGATGCCAAAATGAAGACGTTGTCCTTATTCCGGCCGATTTTCTCGTTTTCCTGCTCCATAATGATCTGCAGGAATTTCTACCTGGACAACGGTTGGTTCATATTTACTGGCGATTCATATGCGAACTCGGAGAAGGAACCTAAGCAAAAGCCTACGGTGAAAAATAGGAAGGAAGAAAGGGAAAGAATGTTAGGCACGATATAGTATATTCATGTTTACAAAATCTATAAAAGTGATAAAGTAAAGAATATAAATATTCGGGAAGTCAGGATTGTGAGAGATCAAGCACGTGACCCATCTCGAATAACACAGTGGGGGTGGGGGGGGGGGGGGGAGGGGACTTGAGCATGACAAGAGCAAGCAAACTGATGTATAGCTGCAAGAAACCAGATAAGAATCAGGAACTTACAAACTTATTTGTATTTTCCCGAGAAGTTAGGGCCCCGAAAGGGTTGAAAGTCATAAGATCCGATCTCCAAAAGGTCGACGTTTGAGGGAGCATCCCACCCAACTCGGAATCTGATTGGCTTGAATTTATTCATTTCTTCGAGCATGATGTAAGGTGGTGAACCTGATCTAAGTTGCTCGCAATTGTCCAGGTTTGTTGGTAAGGTAAGTCCGGTCAAAACTTACTGGAAGTTAAGGGGAGGAATCTTTTTCAAGTC
Organism: Lunularia cruciata; assembly: GCA_948567375.1. Classification (NCBI taxonomy): domain Eukaryota; kingdom Viridiplantae; phylum Streptophyta; class Marchantiopsida; order Lunulariales; family Lunulariaceae; genus Lunularia; species Lunularia cruciata. The sequence goes on along the minus strand of OX419756.1, from coordinate 48,086,082 downwards.
ACCTGGGTGTAGGTATTCATCAGCCGCGATGAATAATATGATGGCGTCTGATTGGGTATTCGGTTGACTATCACATGGGTTTGCTAGAGAATAGCTGGATCGGAGAAGAAATCGTTTTTTATTCAGGGATGGTCGTTGTAGGCGACAGTAAGGAAGAGAGTCAAATTGAGATTCGCTTGCATCTATCTAGCAAACATTTGACTCGGGTAATCTCTCACCCAAGGAGAATTAATGCCGCCACTTGTGTTTGTTCCTCCATGTGAAGCCCATGTGCTGAAGGAAGTTGGGGAGTTCGGATCTCCATTGGACTGATTTGTAGGCACTTGAGCGAGTTCCACTCTTCGCAGCTTGAGGTTCTTGTTTTTTAACTCGACAAGAGGTGCGAAGAAACTTACTCGCTTCTGGTGATAACATGCATAACTTACTCACTTTAGTGTGATTACTCAATCTTTTTGGTGCTGACGGCCCTCGCTTAGTGCAACAGGCGACCGCGTAGGATCACAAGAAGGATAGGAAGACTCCATCGAGCCGTACAATACAAGGATAAAACATGAGAGGTAAAATAGTGCCAAGCCCTCGCTTAGTGGACATCTTATTTGCTGCTTCCTCGTGGAGATCCAAGAAAGGGAAATGATAGGGCCATAATTAGGACTACGATCAGAGCAAGGGTCATTGATGTCCGGTCTTATCTACAAAGATGTGTTTTGATGTCTTCTGGCTCCTTGAGTGATGGAAGGACGAGACACAAAGAGGGGGATCTCGACCACTTCAGGCTTAAGTTAAGCTAACTGCTAAAGAACGTACTACTACGGTACTATGCAGGAAAAAGATAAGTATGATCTTCAACTTCCTCTTGCGATAAGTAGGAGAAAGTTTGGCTGCCTCCTTCAGAGAGGGAGAGGCAGTGCTAGATTGGCAAATCAGTGTCCAAATCTAACTGGGGACAACAAGATAATGACGTGCATTATATGTGTGTGTAGGCATGTTTTGAAAGAAGGATAAGGCGGATGTGTCCAGCTGTCTTTGGGTTTTTGTTGTTATGCTAAGAGTTTGTAGCGAGTCCTTTTTCATGATTCAGAATACATTTGCGGGTCTTCTAATCCGTTGAGCATAAATGATTACGTTCGAGAATCCTACAACTTTGGGTTGTCGTTATCTCATTCTCCGTGTGCTCTATGGTTCCAGGCTGAGTTGGTGGAAGGAGTGGAGAAGAGTTTGAACAACAAGAATGATCCTTAACACGGTAGGCAAGGTAAACTATAACCAGGTAAGTTTAAAGAAGCTAATTTTGGGCTTTAGTGACCCGCCCTCCCGGAAAGCATCCGGCTAGCAAGTTTGTATTCGAACCCGACATTTGAAACTTTCCTACGATTGATGTTCCAACGAACCACAGTTTACAGGGTACTTTTTCGGGAGTTTACCCGAGTTGGATTGCAACTCACTACGGTCGTGGTGATTTGTAGCTCCGTAGAGCATGAGGGACTCAGCCTGTGACGTCTGCCATTGTGTCATTCCGGTCGGGTGAGGATACCGGCAAAGTCTCTCTGGACCGGGTGGGGAACTGTGCAACTGAGAACCCCCTTGGATGAGGGGCTGATAGTTCGCGACTCTCAGATTTTGTTGGCGTAAAGTAACGATGTTCGGGGGATCCATGATCCATGACAGTAACCAGGACCGAAGCAGATGGTCACGCTGACAAGAGTCGCTGGGCCCAATAAACGGATGGATGGATGAATTTCTGGCGTTGACACGATGACGATCGAAGTAGGGCCCTCTGGCGAAAAGAACCAGCCAGTGGCGACAGTGGAGAATGGATGGACGGATTTTTGAAGTGAGGGTGGTGCCCACCAGATTGATGTCCTTGACCGTAATGACAAGCAGTGGATGAATGAACAGGTTGAGCCCCAATGATAGGCTCAAGTGGAATCCTTCCATGAAGAGCTTGCTTGCGTCGCTTGAGACGGTGGAACCAAGGACCACCGACGAATGGGAGGCCAGGCTGCCTCGTCGTAACGGACTTTCCACCGGATGGCTCCCGGTGAAAGAGGACAAGAACTTGATATTGAAGGTGGTCAACATTTGGGCTCATCATGTGCACAGCCAGCCCCCTTTCATTAGAGAATCAGGTGATATCATGTTCATGGATGAGATATATCTCTATCCTGCCATTTGATCGCGGACAAATTGATCGCCAACGACCACACCTGATAATCTCATCGCGCTGTAACTTTTCTCCAATTTAACCTCTACTGCGGGAGTAAATTTACCTACAACTTACATCCAACTTTTGACACTAGATTTCGTTGATATACTTTTGGACCTTGAACTGATCTAAAGTTCCAGTCGCGATATGAAACGCAATATGCGATTTAATTGTCACGCCCAAATTTTCCGCGACGATTTTGCTGCGATGTGATACATCTGCGCCGTCTCGTCTGTTTTGTCGTCATCCATGAGCTGCAGCCGATGGATGAGTTCTGCGGAGCTCCGTGTTTTGTTCACTGATTTTTTCTCATGTGCATAATTGTAAAAGATTGTTATTTGAGGCTGGGGAAAAGCATTTTCCTTGTACGTAAACAAGTCGCACGACCAGCCCACTTTTCAGTAGTTTCAACCCCTTATGGCAAAGGTTCTTTTCTTTCCTACTCCACTCAATTCTCTCTCTGTCTCTCTTTCTCTGTTCGGGTTCTAGACATCCTGTTTCCCTGCTTTTGAGATTCGATTGCCCATAAATGCTTCTTTTCCAGCTACTCGTAAAGCTGTGCTTTCTATTCTTTAAATGTTGAATAATGTCATCTTTCTGGCTTGCTAGCTTGGCGTGATGTTCCTGCTAAGTGTGCTCCGGAGCTCCTCGTAATACGTGAATAGATAGTAGTTCGCAACTTCTTGAACTGTAAAGGAGGGCGCTTCAAAATAAACCAAAGAAGGTTAGAATAGCATGAGTCATAGTCGACTGGAGCAAGGAAACTTCTCATAGAAAGAGATGAGAGCTAATGGGATGAGGACATGGCACTGATTCAATACTCTGCGGTGGTCTATCGCTTCATCAGCAGGTGAAAACAGATGGTTGCAATTTGCGGTGCACTCCTCTGAAGTCTTCCGTCCTTAATATCAGAGTTGAAAACATTTTGTGTGGAGAAATGAAGGGGAAAGTAGGCTACTTTTGTTTTGTACTTTGTCTTCGCAAGCTTCCTCCACCAGTGAAGATAACAGCGGACGAGGAATAATTCCTACGACTGGGAAACCGAGAATTTTGATTGGACTCGATGACTTCTTTTGGTTTCGTTTCGTTTCTATTATGTCACCATTGGAAAAGCTACTCTAGATATAGTTTGTTGACGCGGTGTAGCGGTCTTCAAGGAAATGTAGCACAACTTCAGGAACAGCGTTTATGTGAATATGTATGTTTCATTACATTAAGTGTTGCAACTCTCAGTAGACTCCAATGACCAAAACATGAGAGTTTAAGACGATTGGGAGCAAAAATGTTGGAAAACTTAAAACTTATCTGGGCTCGGGTGAAAAATCACATCATCGTCTTCAGCTTGAATTTTGCTAGTTTTTCTGGTGCCATTTTTCTGAAACTCGATGAGAGAAGAAAATAGAGTCCGACATGCATGAAGAAGATTAGTCTTTGGGGGTAAAAGATGAGCAGTAAAACGTACATTGATTAGGAAACAACATCTTTGTTTTGGACTGTATAGATTCTTCGAGAAAGACAAGGAGATAGTGAATTGAAACTGTCATGTCCTAGCTACAATGGTTGGAACGGAAAAACTGGAAAGATTATCTCTTCAACAACAACAGACACAATCCCCAAGACTCCACTGCCCTTTCAACTGCACACTATTGAACGTTCTAAACCCCTTTCCCAATGGCGCACCAGCGTGTTTACTGTGTCCTCCCATCCTTCTTGTTACCCTACGCGGTCTCCTTTTCTCTGTTCACTGTGGATGACAATCACAACAAGAGTTTCCATCTTTTGGTTGCATAATAGACTGGAACGGCACCAGATCGAGGGTTGAGAAGGTCAGAAACATTATCTGTTGGGCACACGAAGTTGGATCTGACTTTGACTCATTCATTTCCTCGTCCCTGATCTCTGCTCTGTCTATCCCAGTTAGAAGCTCAAGCCCGGAATAATTTGACTTCTTGAGTCAATGCAAATCTCGAAAGTTGTATTTGGGGCAAAGAGTTAAGTGGTGAGAGAACGTTATGCTATAACCAGATGATTCAGTAATACGGTCGATTGGCACACTTGAAGTTCAATAACTACTGAGCAAACAACGTTAGAACAGCATTAGAGAGGTATACCACATATTTACCGGGGCTTTTATTTCATACATACTATTGACATGGTTGAAGCAAGGTAAGTATGCAAGATCTGCTATGTTGATATACATTTAAATGGAGGATATTACAAATGGTGAAAAAAGATCACCTTGAATCTTTTTACCATATTGGTCATGGGAATATTGTCGTAGGAGCCCAGTTGTGGTTGGGATGAATTGCAGCAGCCTTTTTCCAAGGCAAAGACATCCCATATATTAATGCCCTCATTGCATGAATCTGGCAGAAGATATAGCTTTTTATTTATTCTCCTATGGAGTGAGCGATTACAAGTATAGCATAGGGGATCCAAGAGGAGGAATTTGTTATGTGTTTGTGGATATACGCTCTGCCACGTGAAGAAGAGAATAAATTAACATTCATTTATACAGATAGGTACATCCACTAGTAAATATTGCGCGATGGACCTATATCTTCATCAAAATATTCTGACCAGGTATGAATATCCGGCAGTCAGTCCGTCAGTCTGGCCTGTCAGATTCAAGCGGCACCGTCCAACAGCAACGGAATATTTCTCTGCATACTGCCTCCACGTGTTCAAGCCGGATGGCAGAAAACGGAATAAGAGCAGAGGGTATGTCTTCGGCGGCTTGTTCCTACGGAAAACAGAGGGGCACCGGGAGGTATCCTCCAGTCCTATGTCTGGCCGGGAGAACGAGAGGAATGGGCGGTAGAGCAGAGTTCTGGTCTACGTCACGGTATTAAATTTCGCGAATCTTCACAACCGTGTATTGATCGACCCGGACTGAAGGAGCTTCAGCTCTCGGATGCTCCTCCTGCAGGTCATTCCTTTGCGGCGCTAGAGAGGCGAGACGAACTTGCATGGTTGGCTGGCTTCGGAGCCAGCCACGGTCGCTGCCCGCACACGATCGGTAAGTACTGCGCAGTCGCTGGAGTCGGCTGTTGTTTGGGAGGAGGCTACAATTACGGAATAAACTTTTCGTAGTCACAAACCCACCGTGCAATCAAGCACGGGCAAAGGACCCTGTCTCTACTAGTATACCCGGCGCGCTTCTTCGTCTACTTCCATCCGCAGAGGAGCAATCTAAACATAAGGATAGATTGTAATTTCGTTCATGGTAAAAGGCGAGTGTGATATCACGCAGATCTGCTCAGAGGACACTACGGTTATGTCTCCTAGACTTGTGAGAAAGTTCGAGTCCTTGTTTCTTGGAGGTCCTTCTTTTTGAATTGCTTGCACGCATGAAAAGTCGAAATGGAGCCTGACAATGCACAGTCCATGCAAAGGTTAATTGTCACAACTGATCACAAGCCTTATCTTGACTCTTTATACACTTGTCTTTGGAAGTTAGTTAAATTGATCCATCGACGTTCCTTGCTGTTCCTTGCCGTCCCTGACTGCCCTTCCTCGTCCTTTTTGGCTCACATCCGTCTATTCAAGTCTACCCAATTTACATGTTTGGATCATTTCCACTATACAAAGGTTCCCAGTTGATTATCGATCTATCGTCATCACCATCTGTATCCCTCACACTTTGCTGCACTTCTCTCTATGTGCGTGCATCCATCCTTTTCCTGTAACATTTGATTAGGTAGACAGATACTATCTTCTAAGTTTCGATGATGGAAAGCTGACCTTTGAATCATCTCAAGAACGTGGTTAACGACGCGCTTTCGATAAATTATATATCTTTGTTCATCCTACGTGTTCGTAATACTCATCCCAGAGTAGTTGTGGTGATGATCAAGGTAGCTAGATCTTTAAGGATTGAAGCTCCAAGAATCTTCCATGGGAGGAGTGTACAGTATCGTTGGAAAAGTCCAAGAATGGGCTGAGTGTGGAAGTTTGAAGCGAGTCCCACAATGATCACGATGTGGGTAATGATGCGCTCTTTCCCTTGTGTAAGGCCCTGGTAGTTGAGTGATGTTGATAATTCTCACTCTTCTGGGGACCAGCTCCAACATTGTGGTGTCCTCGATGGAACTCCGAGTCATTTCATATGTATAAAGTACTCCTTTCTCTAGTATAGTGTTTAGCTCCCCAGGCAGTTATGTCTTTTACAGGTAAACATTGATTGGACCATATCGACTAGCATTTGGAAAATGCATTCTGGCTAAGTTGTAGCCTAAATAATCAACCCCATGCTGTAGCCTCCCGAATTCTGCGGGCGTGTACAGTCGACATCAGGGAGACTCCAACAATACTGTAGTTGTCGAATTCGAATGGCATCGATCTGTGGACGGACAAGCGGACGGAGTCACCGACCGCCTTACGAGAGTTCAAAACTAATGATGAATTTAAAGTCGTTGCAGTTTCAAGTATATCAAATGAAAGTTTAATATATATGAATCGATACAGTTCGGTATCTTTCATGGTAGTTGTTTTGTATATCCTTGAAGGTTTCTTTCTTCTTATCCCACTACGTTAAGAAGAGTAAGTACAGTTTATACTTAGGTTTACTAATACAAACCAACAAGAGTACTTTGTTGAAGTAGACCGGTAGACACTAATAAGACTGGAGGGAGAGTACCATCAAATTGATGTTCAGCTCCTGATAGGAGAATACCATATACTGACAGCCTCAATACAAATCTATTTTGCTTTTATAATGTAATGTGAGGATGCAAATCCTAAGAAAATTTCACAGCGGAAATCTTCTTCGTGAGGAATTTCTGCGTTTTATTTTACTTTCTCTTTGTTCTCGACTTGAGGTAGAGGATTGTATAGGAGTACTGTAGGCAGGTAAAGTTAACCCGATCTGAACATGGCGTCCGTCCGGCCATCCTTGGCACGGACGGATATGCTCGAGTCTCAATAGTACTGCAGTAGAGTGTGCGGATGAATAGATAGCATAGGTACGGTAGTAGGATCGCGATAATGATGGTGATGAGTGGAATGGCGAGAAGGATCGGACCTCTCCATCATTTCAAATCTACTGTTCGAGATTTGTCAGAGCAGAGAGGAAAATAGGGAGAGGAGCCCAAAATCTCTCTCCAAGTTCCTTCTCCTTTCGTTGCTCTTTCCGAAAGCCACTTTCCCCACAATATCTCGTTTCTTTCTGATCTCATGATTTCGTGCAGGAGTGAGTGCATCAGCGCTAACCTCCTAAGTCCTCAACACTCGATTCTCTGGAACTCACAGTCGATTTGCTCTACTATAGTGTAACCTACGGAATCTACATGTAGCCCATCTCGCCGGGAATTTACCAGGAAGGGTCGTCATTGTGGATCATGCATGCCAGGTTAACGTGTAGGGAAAATGACATGGAGAGAGGGGAGCCATGGTTTATTTGCTGAGCTAGATCATTGAGATTAGTAGAAGCTGAGTACCTTTTCAAGTGACGCAGGTGAGTACAACTCTACAACCCGTGTAGAGGTTGATTCTGTTTTAAATTCAAATCCTGGGATTTTTGCCTACACTTAAGTATTCGCTCGCAAGATGTTGGGTTCAGTACGGTCAAGCGATGTAGGCGTAGTGCTCCAGATACTACTGAAAAGTAATTTAAGAGTAAAGAAATTGCTCATTCATGGGGCTGCCTTTCCCCCGCAAGTAAATTAATTGCTCAACCCCCATGTTTGTGACTTTTAAAACATCAAACAAATTGTGGGTTTGGGTGGCTACACTAGTGCGTCCATTCCTCCGGCCGTCCAGGCTTGACACGTCGAAGTGCGGCTCTACGATGGTCGAAGTTACGAGGTCCGCCGCAACGGACCTCCGAAGTCCGTTTGCTGTCGATAAAACAAAGAAATAACAGGAGCGCTTTGACGTCCACACGGGACAGTTCGTGTGGACTGAACTCACCGTGAACCAGGGTTATTTCCGCAGTCGGGGACAGGTCTAGCTCTTTCGTAAATAGCCTTAGGATGAAGAAGTCAAGCAATCCAGTCCACAAAAAGCCGACTCTCTACCCTGCCACCTTAACCTTGGCTCGCGCTCAAGCCATCCTCTTGCACTGGAACCTGTGTTATACGGAGGCGCGGGATCCAACTTACCCAGATCCTCAGGAATACCGTAATACAATTTCATTTCATCTGACGAGAGTTTGCATATGGAATGCATGTCTAATCCAGTTCAACTTTTACTGCGTGCATTTACCACGTTTGAATCGAGGTCAACGGTATCTCTCATCATCTGATCATTGTAGAAGTTTCCTTGGTACTCTAGAAAGAGGAGCAATAAACGTGCAGGTAACTATTTAACTACATAATAGTTTAAGAACACCAAGCCACACTTGCATTTGAAAGACATGGACGATCGCCGAGATCTTCGTTTCACGGCGACGGGAAACTCGTCGCGTCAGCAGTCAAGACGTGTTCGAAGCCTTTCCATAATATCCTAAATATACACTAGGGAATATAATATCATATGGACGCTTGTGTATGGATTCATTATATTTCACGTGGGGTGTCATACGGTATATCAATGTTTCTCTTCAGATAATGAGTTACGAAAGTACATGAAATATTTTAATATGATGCCGGGTGAGGGTATCTCCAGTTATCTAAGTGAATCATGAAAACATATTACTAATTATTGCTAACCGGGTAAAATAAAAACAGAGAAACAGCCGCCAACTGATGAACTCTACGAACCCATCATCACGTGGACTTCACCCGTCGCCGTGTCTATCAGGACTCTACTGCAAATCACAAATGGCGCTGTACACGCGTCGGAGGCTGGTAGACTGCGTGATGGAGCTCCGAAGGTTTTGACGTAGCGTGACTGCGACCAGGTAGGAGTTATCATGTTCAAATATAGAGGTAGGCCGCTGGTCATACTCCAAACGGTACCAGGACGACTGTACCGTGTACCGTTCTTTGATAGTTTGCCCTTGAACCTCAGATAGTTTATATTTGCAGTACACGGTACAGTCCAGTCATCGCGCATCATGGCATACCCTGACAAGTCTGTCTGAACTTCCCACAAGTTGACACGTGTATGACCCCGATTCCGAATGGAATTGATGTGCGAAGGGCAAAGATCTTCTCTCTTTTCTACCCATTTCGCCACATTCTTCTCCACCCTTCGCAGTTTTCCGCTCCCCATCGGCTGCTCGGTCTGGTCAGGCGGGGCTCTTCTTACCCCGACTGATGGGTGGGATTCGCAAGCCGTGGTGTAACTTCGTCGGCGGTAGGACCCCCGCTACCATGTAAGAACTAGGTACTACGTACTACGTAAGCAAAGGTCACTGCTCTTCTATCGTCTGTGTGTTTTGCACTCTGTTGCACAATTCTCTCTTGGAAGTACAGTCCATTGAGAATGAGTTTTGCGAAAAATGACCAAAATTCCGAGTAAATTCCAAATTTTGGGATGAAATCTGGTAAAATGAGCAGAATACATGGCCAGGTGTTATTCTCGAGAATAATGATAAATCTCTATGCCATCATCATCTAGATTCTTTTTAGAAATTCAGTAGTTCCGCAACTACCAATTTTGGGGGAAATTGCATTCACAAAAGTACCATACGAGCTACGTCAAACTTCTTTTCCATAAATTTACAAATGCTGTCTCTTCTTGCAGAAGTGAACTATACATAAGCATCATAGTTATATCAACAATATTCAACCGTGATTCTTCTTTCTGCAATGATTCAATTGCTCCAGCTTGTTGCACAGTTGGAACTCTCCCTGTGGGATAATATTAGCATACTTCGAGAACTGGTTCCATCAAGTTTTTTTTCTCCATTCTTTCCCGTAAAACACGAAGACTTAAAGGAATACCTGACCTGGTAAGACATACACGCAACTCGTATGCACTCCATTTACAACTTGAACCAGCAGTTATCCAAAATCCCAATCTCAAAGCCTAACACACCCATAGAGTTTCCGTCCTCGAAAACTGCACATCCAGGCCTGAAGTGAGACATTGCAGTAATCGAGAAAGAAGGAAAGGTGGTCCAAGCCTCCTCCTGGCACTGCAAGTCCAGAGCCACCAATAACGGATTTCGATTGTGGCGAGAATTGATTTAGGCTCTAGCTTAAAATACCATTTTATCTTGCAGAGAAAGCTGAATGATTCTCCTATCACTAGGACGATCTACAGCTCGGACTAATGCAGGAGGTGCCAGCTTTAGTTCCTATCCAGTCTGGGTATTAGTTGGCTGGTAGATCCTGTTCCTCTGCTTCTCTACCTGAAGATCTGAAGTAGGGCTGAATACTATCCATGAGAGTATTGTAGTTCAAGTAAACAAAACATGCATGTCTCTAGTTTAGGTTTAAATCCCACAGCACTTTCGTTTTAGTATGAACATGTGTGCATCATGAAATCCTTGAATTTGTAATTGAGTCTAGTCTATAGTTTTACTCATGCCATTAAGAAGTTCCTTTTTTTAAGGGATACTCTTCTTGGATTCTAGTTGCCTCATTGAGCAGCATGGGACACCTTTGCTTGATGAGCTTAGTCTAGTTCGTAATATAAACTAGCTTTATTCATATAAAATTTTATAGTAATAGACAATAAAACTCTACTTTAAGCTCGTCCATTTCATTAATGAAAAGTGTTGTTCCTGTGTTGATATTTTTGTTAATTATCTCCTCGCTTGGGTAATGATTTTCTAATTAAAATAAATTTTGCATAAAAATATACAGTTATGTTATTTCTGAATATCACGTGTTAAAAATATTCTTAAGTACAATGTGTAGAATGTGGAAATGACAATAAATATGCTGGATGGGCTGAAATATACCAAATTAGGAATCATATGAGAAATCAATCCTATTTTACTTTATATAAGTATATGACTTGTTAGTTTGCAACGGATGAGAGTGGGATCAACTATGTTGTATGAGAGTGGGGTCAACTATGTTGTACTTAATAATTCAAGTAGGATAATTTCCACAATAATTGAAACAATTAATTGGAGCACCGCAGCTTGTAAAGTGAGGGCACAATTTAAATTAAGTTTCTCCGCCAGTTAACGAATATCTTGAATCAAATTTCCTTATCATATAGTTTTTGTTTAATCTTTTGGTGGTAAACAAACTTGGAAATTACAATAGCTCATTTCTTTGCCTTACTTTGTTTGAAGTTTCAAGGTGACACTAGTTCCTTGAAATATTGTTGAGATACTAATTTACAAACGGAAACTGCGTCTTTCCAAATTAAAAATGAAAAATTTTGTGGATGAAGTGTGAACGAATTCCTATAAATTCATAATGATGATAAACAAATAAAAGTCGAAATTTTTTATAGAGGTAAAATTTATATATATTTAAAAATTAATAATTTTTCATTGATAATATGGTTTACTTTCTAAAACTAGAAATTCTCATACTGAACCATAAGATTCATCTTTATGAAGGTTAGTGATAGTATCGAAAGTATTAGATAGTTGAACCTAGTGTTAGATACTATATAATAATTGCTCCGTTAATCCCATCTAATGTTTTTCAATATTAAGGTGTGTTAAAATGAGATCGGTTACATACGTTCAAATAAACAACATGACATACTCTTTCTGAGATCATTAAAAAAATGGAACTCAGTTTCGTAAAATTTTATTATATCGATATGAGCATCAAGTTATAAATTCTCTTCCCTTTTACGAATCCCAATTTTGGTAGAGTAAATTAACGATCCTGATGGATGTGATCCAAAACTTAAAACGTGATCTAAAACTTAAAATAAGCTTTGATTTTTTTTTCCATATTCTCTAGCTTTCATATGCCATTACATATGTAAGAGAATATTTATTTGACATTATTTTACTGCTTTATAAGGAGTAATAGAGGAACCCATCTTAATTGATTGTATTTACAACTTTTCTTAATGTATATAATAAGAAGAACTGATATTAAAGACCAAAATCTTGTTCCACAGTATCAAGATCCTTTTAGCCCTACGAATTCCTAGAAAGTCATTTTGATGTGACTGTTCATGTGACCCAACAAAGAGCATTCAAACAACTCAAGTCAACAAGCTAGAAACAAACAAACCAATAAATACAGATCAGTATTCAAATAGTTGCTAGCATGCCTGTGAACTTTCCTTTCTTTAATCTCAGACATTACTACCACCTTTGCAACTAGATAATTTTGCTATTATTTTCACACATTCAGCTAGCTCTTTATATTTACATAATACAAATTGCAATAGTGGAATTTATTCATATAATATTTTCAGACTATACAGAATTAATCTGCCATTTTAATCTACCGTTACTCAGACTACTTGGTATCCTATGGAATATAGATGAAATGGTTGTGTGCAACTCCAGCTTTGAAGAATATTCTAGGGTTCTAGAGATAAGCAATTCGACTTTATTCCCAAATGTCCTTGTAATGAAAAACTGATTAGACACATTCCTAATAAATTTTTGACCATCCTACTTCCTGGATCGTGCAGTATTTCACCTAAGTCTAATGTAGGGTGAAATATGGAGATTTGCTGCAGCGATTAAAATTTCTGCATATATCTAAGTTCTTTAATGGAGAGTAGTTCAAAGCGAATTGGCGCTGATGAATATTTGAGAAGTTGAAGATAGTTTCAAACAAAATTATAAAAACGGGTTTATTTATGAGCAATCCCACAAAGGCAAAGAGTGCATGAATAACATGTGTATAGAGTACAAAAGGCAAAGAGTGCATGAATAACATGTTTATTGAGTACAAACTAGCACAAGAGTTTTGATTGGTAAGAAGTTTTATGCTTTGGCAAAATTGATTATGAAGATGGCGAGAAGAAGAGAGTAAGGAGATCAAAGAGTATGTTGTAAAATTGACTAATATGATATTTTATACAGGAAACGGACATGCATAAGCTAACAAGGAAGACACGAAAACTCATCTAGCCTTACAATAATACAACCTAAGAGCTAAAATAGCGCTAACAAGAAAGACAGTAAGAACTAAAATAAATCCAAGGTAAAATGGTGATAAGCCCCAACATCAGAAGAACAAAAAAGAGGTTCTACTACATATTGTATGATATAGTTATGTAAATCAAACAATCTAACTAAAAAAAGAGGTTCTACTACATATTGTACAATATAGTTATGTAAATTCAAACAATCTACCTGCAACTAGAGCATCTAAAACAGTATCATCTAGTGTGATTTTTCTCTTATTAATTGTACTAGCTACTACTCTCTGCAAAATAATGGATATACACTATCTAAGGTAAATTATTAAATAGGAATGTTATTGTAATTTTCTCTAGTATGTTAAACTCTTGTGCAATTCCTAATTTTTTTGTATCAAATGCTATATCTAACGTGATACCTAGAGGAACAAAAAGGAAACTTTGTTACATACCTTTATACTTGGAGAACTTGGCCTTTGTCACTCCATCTCATCTAGAGAATATGCATGTATTACTCTCTTCAAAACTGCATTGTAGGTGGGATTTGTAACAACAACATCTGAGTTTGTAACTTGATCATCTTGAACCACATACAAATCTGCTTCAATTTTCTATTTTCTACAATATATCCATACCTCATTGAGAAAAGTAATCAATATAAGTCAAAATGCCTTCATGCAAGGTTGAGCTAGATCTAAGAAGTTGCACCATTTGCGAGAAAGAGCAAAGACACAAACAAAGACGTGCCTTAGTAGTACAAGGAATGGATGTGTCAACTAGAAAATAACATAAAGCTTGCAAAAACTATCAATACATCAAGGAAAAGTGCAAACCTTTAGTCCGATCAGAATGTAAAGAGGCAAAGGATGAAACATCACCTTGTGTTTAAGAGGACAAACCTGTTTCACTAACACCTAGAAAGAGAAAATCCTTCTGTATGTCAATTAAATATATCTTCAATATGGACCTACCAACAACCACAAAACAAGAGTAAAGCAAAGGTACCAAGAATGCTCAACTACTCAAAAGGGTTGTAAGTATCATCTCCTTCATAAATAGTAGACTTGCCTGTCCACACTAGATTAGTGGAGATGTTTGTATAAGCACCAAGTTCCTTGTGACACACTCAAAAGTCATAGGTCCAATGATATCACTGAAGACTCATGTGTTCTACTTATCAAAGACTCTAAAATTTGAGAGGATGATCACAGAAAGAGGAATTATGAAAGTAGGTAGCTTGGTCAATATCAATAATGGAGGAGAGTATACCAAATGACATTATGGATTTTCTTATAACTAGAAGACCATCCATAAGAAGAATATCCTCTATAAAGATAGAATCTTCCAATCAGGTGACAAAATCCTTAGTTTACAAACTACAAGAATGCATAAGCTATCTATAAAAATAATATATCCTTGTAGAAGCGGAAATGAAGAGAAATATCTAAATGGTATTGCATCATGTATTTTGATACCTTGATTCTCAAGTATACAAGATGAGGTTTGATAGTCAAGTGTGCAAAGGTCTATGCAATATGATCTACAAGGCATGTGATGTCTATATGGTCCACCAAGGATAGAAAGGTACAAAATAGCCAAAGTAGTAGAAAAAGAGCTAAAAAATGAAGCACAGCAAATAAAAGTTCCTTATTGTTATACAGAGTGGTTAATTGGAAGATGGAGGTCCCTTCTTTTCATAGTTGACGGGAGTATGGTAACTCACACTTGTGAGAAGCTATGTTAGTAGCAAGAAGAACTATAGAAGTACTGCACAAGAGGAATAAAACTCACCAAGGATGCACTAACCTCACTAAAAATTTAAAAATATGGATAGACGTGAGATGCTAAAAATTTAAGTATTATAAACATTTACTTATAAGATAAACCAATCTAGATGGATGTAGAGGAGTGCTTTATTACTAAAAAGATATAGCCCTCATTAACATCCTTGTGTGACATTTCTACACTAATATGGACTAAGGTATTCTTGAAAGTGAAAACTATGCTTAAGACAATGATATGATTACGAATGCTCTATAAGATCTCCTCAATAGCAATAAGTTGAGAAGTCCACTAGCACCTTGTACTTGATTAATTTGGCACTTGACTACAACAACCACTTGGAAAACTCTATAAAAGCACTATGCGAAACATCATCATCAATATCTCAAATACAGATAATCCAAACCCTTAAATAGAAACATGAGGTTGTGTATAATATATGGGAAAATATAATCTATCAAGATATCATCGCTCTTAGGCTTTAGGTTTATACTCCAAGACATAAAGCTCTTAGGCTTTAGGTTTATACTCCAAGACATAGAGCTCTTAAGGTTGATATTCCAAGACCTCTAATTAAACTCACTCTCTTTGAAAAAGTTAGAATTAACATAAGGAAAAATTTATCTCATCAATGAGACCAGCCCTAACCAAAAGGTGTAGAGCTCGAGTTGCTCTATTACACTTTATGACCAAGATTCTACACTGTCATAATCAAGTAAAATCTATACTATCCTAGGACTGGAATTATATCTTAAAATATAAAACATAAATAAACTCTTTGGGAAGGTAATCCAATCTCCATATTGAAATATACAAAAAATAGCAACTAGTTATTTGGTAATCATATTCTCCCGTCCTATCTCAAGTATAGAAAAATCATTTCATTATGTTTTATGCTATTTACACTATCTCGAGTTGACAGAATAAGCACCTGTTTAACAAAATTCAATTCTAAGGTACCAAACGCATGATTATAGAGTACATGCAATCACCTCCATGTACAAAGCCCCTGCCCTGCTACAGCCATTAACCCTGGTGTCGAGAACAGTGGAGGCTCAAACTCAAAGGATACAGAATTTACCTATCAAAGGTGTACGTACAACTTCACTGGCAGGTACCGTTGCAGAGATACGCCAGACATCGAAGAATGGGTTGACGGTCAATACAGCGCAAACAAGACTTAACCAGCCGCATCCTTCAACTTTGAGCTCTGGTTAGCCACTGTAGTTGTGGATAAACTTAGATATCATGGATGCGACTTTAACTGAACTGAGTCTAGAGCGCTAGAGAAATTGTTAACTCTGGTTCGCGGGGAGGCTATCAACCCGACCACGGAGGAAGTACACCCTCACCGGCCAGTACTTGTACGGTACTATATATGGGTTTGTGGGCGATACTGTGCAGGAGCGAATATACCGCATCGCACTGACAGATCGTTCTTATCCGGAACGACGATGGTTGCACGGATAGATTCGAGTCAGTTCAGGCAGAGTTGGTAGACAGGCACAGGTTTAGCGGGCCTCCTCGAGAGGAACCCCGCTCCAAGTCAAGGAGCTGAAGACAAATTAGCGGTGAACCCTTCTACTGTGGCGCGCTGCTCACGGGCAAGATTGCAGATCCCTCCAAAACGGCCACCGCCACGACGATATGTACATATCTGGTTGGCGTACTCAACGCTGATAATTTAGGTTGATGAGGTGCTTCGCCACAAAAGCTTCATCCGTCGCTGTTGTTAGCCATGGGACCTATGGTTGGCGGCCTCTCACCAACGATATGCGTGCACGCAATATCCAAGGTCGTCAGTGAGAAGCAATAGTTGGTAAGGATTATCGGTACAGTAAAATACTCATAATTTACATATGCAGGTAAATTGTACTGTACTCCGCGCGAAACTACGTCCAGATCAAGTCAGCGGGATGTGTAGCCCATCTCCCGCAAGTGGTTCTCCGTAGGGATTCCCGCTCAAGACGATTCTGTTCGCGCGAACCAGGGTTCATCGGAGGACCTACGGTTTACTTCCTGTGGCCAAGATGACAAGATGCCCTCAATCGCTACTTACTGTGGAATAAGCTTGTTCCTGACGTGAGGGTAACCCCTATGTAGTCGCTTGGAATCTAAGTTGCAGAAAAGTGAGATGAGCTTCACACCGGCATCGGGAGCGGTTTATATAGTGGGTCGCGCATTGAGAATTTTGGTCAGAAGTATTCCGCGTGGCCGTGTCCCTGAGGTGTACTCCACCTTAACCGGGTTCGCTGTCTTGGGACGCCGTTACTTTCTGTGGATATACTTCGATAAAATACAGTTGTCCGGTGTATCGGCTAATTCGTGACCGTGGGGGTAACCTGCGCGTTATCACCCTTTGCGAAATACGGCAACGGGGGGATTGAACCGGCAGCGGAACCAAGAAGTCTACTTTGCGGGTAAGGCCGGAGATTGGAGCTCACAATCGTTCGTCGGACGACCGCCTTCACGTGTGACGTGAAATGCGAGTAACTGTCTCGTTGAAGAGGAGAGCTGGGTAAAATGGGGCTTGGACCCATTTTGCCTTTTTTTTTCCTCTCCCTTGTACGGCTTGATGGGGTCTTCCCATCCTTCGTTTTTTCTACGCGGTTGCCTTCTTCCGTTGAGGAGGAGGAGAGATGTGGTAGGAAAACTTCGGTGGACGGGAACCCATGTGACTCAGATTTGAGGATCTCTTCTTTGTAGTAAAACATGCATGACGCCTGCTGGAAGCACCAAATTACTGTACTTCTCAGGTCTGTCGACGTCTTCTTTCGGTCGACGCGGCAACGCGAAAGACTACGTCGCACCACTCGCTTACACACTTGCTCAAGGAACGGGAGGAGGAGGCTCATTGGACTTAGCTGGTGTCCAAGCTAGTACTGTTCAGTCACTGTGACTCCCGGCCGGGAGTCGCTGTGATTGAACTGTGACTATTTGCTCCTACCCATATTGCGGAGTAACTTGCGCGACGACGTTCGTCCAGGTTCCGCTTCTTACGTAGTTTCTCATTCCTAGAGTATCCATTTATAGTCTCTTATAAAGTGATCACCTTCAGTTACAATATTCCGCAGCTGTTCTTTTTCAATACTATAAAATATAAAGATAGTTCAATCCCTGCCAACTTGGATAGGTTGTATGTCTAACGCCTGGACTAGAGCATCACCCACGATTCCAATGCAGATAGATTCAATATATTCTCCTCCAAGAGCTTCGCCAAAGCGACACCAAGATACGAGAACCTACATCTAGCGAGTTAGCATGCTATGTGGACCAAATGTTTTCGCGGCTTTCACTCGGTTCGATTGAAATGAGGTCTCCAAGATCTTTCTTCAGACGGGAGAATATCGATGAGCCTGTCAAAATTCAAAAAATAAAGACGAATTTATGTGAGAAAAAGAGGCGGATTGTGGTAGAGTGGGAAGACGACTGTCAAAATTCACAAAATAAATTTATCCATCCACTAAAAACATTTGTAGAGACTTTCGTCTCTAGAAAGGTCTTGAGAAGCGAGAAGAGTATCCAAGGAAAGCAAAGATCTTGAGAAGTAAAGGAGAGTATCGAGGGAAAGCAAAAGCATGATGGACGCGAACCGACTCACTCATGTCACACGGACGGAAGGACGGATGGATGACGGTGAGGCGCCTGGGAGCATCACCAGTCACGTGGCGTCGGACGGAGGACCGTGAAAAAGAGCGTGGTGCTGGTGGTGGGGCCTAACGACTTGGCTTCGCTTATGTCTCTTGCAACTCGCCGTTTTATGGGATGGATACAGTATGACCCGACCTGTTGACGAGCCTATACCCGTCAACCGGTCGTCTTACTGGGAGCCATTTGGCCACGGCAGCACCAGTAAATGTCAACATCACGGTCTACCCGTCTTTGCTCAGTCATCATCGTCAGCAGGCTGGCAGGAGATAGCATGGGTATTGGTACGGCACTAGTAATACTCCCTGACGCCCCCTCGAATGAATGAAATATTCTTTTATGTCAGAAAAAACTTTTCCAGTGACCATCGCACGGGTCAGATCCCTTTCATCGTCACGGAGTTCTTGGGAACTAGGCTCCCTTGATTATGAGTTGAAAAGGGCCCGTCCCGACGCCATAGCTTTTAAGAATTTGCCTGGCTTCCTCTACAGAAGAAGAAGTG
This sequence comes from Lunularia cruciata, assembly GCA_948567375.1. Lineage (NCBI taxonomy): Eukaryota > Viridiplantae > Streptophyta > Marchantiopsida > Lunulariales > Lunulariaceae > Lunularia > Lunularia cruciata. The sequence continues at coordinate 48,067,039 of OX419756.1, read as the reverse complement.
GTCTCCGTTCTCTCCGCATCCCCTCCTCTTTCTCTCTCTCGCCCTCCTTCCTTCCCGTCCTCTTTAGCCTTCTCCTTGATTCCTTCACATCTTCTCCTCCACTCTTCTTCTTTTCTCTCACAATTCAGTCATCAAAGCTTCTCTTCACTTCTTTACTTCGTTTCGTGGAAGAGCAGACTGCCACCTGCTCCGTTTCGTGGGGAGTTCCTGGAGGTGGAGGTGTGGTGAGTGCAGCTTGCTCTAGAAGCAGAACGAAGAAGAGCGCGAGTGGAGCGCGGGCCATCGGAAGTGATCAACACGTTGGAAGAGTTTGAGAGAGTATAAACATACACATCGCATCCTGCGGGCCGGTGGTCTGGTGTATCGTTCGTAGTGCTTCACTTTATCGTTATTGTAGAGATCGTCGTCCGTGACCTGTTGCAGGAGACTGCACTCACTCCTCGTCTCCTATCTTATTGTCGTCGCGTTGGCTCGCTCTCTTAAGCCTCTGAGGGGTTCTGTGGTTCAATCCGTTGGTCTGTCTAGTGAGAAGGAGAGGCGGATTGTGGTAGAGTTGGGCCGCTATCGTATTGCGGAGAGCCAGGTTGCTGGTCAGGAGCGGATGAGGCGTTACTCTTAAGAGAACTTTGTGGTAGTCGGTGGAGGGACGCCTCTTTCGGTGCTCGTCTCTTTGATCAATATTGGTTCGTAGTGACGTACACGATTAGAATCGTGTCTGATCGATGATCAGTTTCTTTCACTTGTGGTTAACAATACCTTTCGTGTGAGTCACAAGTGCTCTGGTGAACTCTTCCCTTGGAGCTGTAGTCTGAGCTTCCATGCTTTGACGCAGGTCCTCTTGGCGTCGAGTTTTCCGTCTCTACTCAATTGTTGGTACACTTTAAATCCAGCGTAGTCGGAGTGCGATTCTCACTCTGCTGGCATTGGATTTTCGGGAGGACGTAATTGTTCGTCCGATCAGCCCGCGCACCTAATTTTGATCGACAAATTCCATTGTTAAGAAGGTAGATTACTATTGTTGCGGACAGAATTTTTGGCCAAGTCGAAGGATGATGGCTAGAATCAGCAGTGTAGGACCAGAAGCTTTTTCCCGTAGCGACCGCATTTCCAACGGTTTGACCACTGTAATGCGCGATCACATGGCCATGAACAGCAGTCGCATGGACATGCTTCTCGGCCTCGCATCGCAGCCCCAAACCCCTGCGTTTGATGCAAGTGCTGTCAACGAGTTGGATGAAGAAGACATTTGGGGCGAGACAAGAGGTTGGGGGGATGAGAGTCCTGTCCCGGAAGTTCGCAAGTTCGATCTGGGAGGGTATGGTAGTAGCAGCAAGGAGACGGATGCCGGTGGGGATCATTTCCGCCTTTTTAACAGCGGCAGACGTTGGCTGGGTCTGGAGAAAGATCCTGGTCTGTCAATGGCATACGCTGAAGGAGGCCGTGCGCGCGGCGTCGGGTATCCTAGTCCTTTAAACCGTGCTTCGACCAACGGCTCCGGGGCCCCTTCTCGGGATAAGGGCACACCATCTCGTCTGATTCCGCATAGAGAGGCGAAAGCGTCTCATTTTACGCAAGTATCATCTGTTGTAGAGAATAGCAAGGTTTTGCACCAGTCCGCTCCAGTTAATGTGCCAGACTGGACGAAGATCTTAGGCACGGAGAGGAAAACCAAGGAGTTTGTGGATGAGGTGGTGGATACTGACAACGACGACGAAGATGAGGAGAGGCTTCCACCTCACGAACTGATTCAACGTGAATATGCTAGGAGTCAAATTACCACGTTTTCTATGTGCGAAGGAGCGGGACGGACTTTGAAAGGCAGAGACTTGAGCCGGGTTCGTAACGCAGTGCTGAGGCAAACAGGATTTTTGGGTGAATGATCGGGGACTCGTCTTCCTAGATTCTGAAACGGTGGGAGGTTCAATTTTGCAACTGTCTTCAACGGAGATGCTTACTTTGGGACGTTTTCAGACGAGTGCTCGTCCAAGGTGCAACGGATACAATGAAATCTGAATGAAAATCCTTTAGGGCTACAATGAGAGAATTACTAGTGGATTGTTGATTGTTAGATAAACTCAAGGCCGAACCAAGCACTGATTAATCGCTGTAAAACTGTACATTTGATCATTAGATTACAGGCGCCCATGTTTTGGCTATTTACTTTGGCTGGTGTTACAGCTTGAGGGTTGGGACTCCCCCCGTTTGTGGGAACTGTACGATTAATTCATGTTTGATATTGTTTATGTTATTGAAGAGGTCTCATTCGATCGAAACATTTTGGCCCCAATGGTCCATATTTCTGTTTACTTGTCACCATGGATGATAGAATTTTAATGACATTTGCGGAACGAGTTGATTGTGAAGTCGATGTTTGATACTCCCTCACACGTGAATTTCGGTTGCGTTCCTGATGTGCAGGGGACTAGGATATGCATCGTTTTGAAACTTTTAAGTAGCAGGGGTGGTGTTCCAAATTTGTACATCGCTCTGCTTGCGGCAATTTTTGGAGGATCAGCAGATGTAGGAATTTGTCATTCGGGGGTTTTTACCGGATACGAAGCAAGTTGGTGATGACAAAACATTCATAACGCTGGATGTAGGAGTTCTACTGTCGACCCCCGTCGATTGATCTAAACAGTTTCATGTCTCAAAATTTTGCGCAGATTACGATATACACATAATCTCATGTTGTAACTTGGGCCCCCCTGTCTGCGGCATGTTTGGAAACAATAAACAGAGTGCCAAGTGGGCATTTGATTTAGTGTCTTGCGGGAACTCTCCACCTAAAACATGTGCAAAGGTTAAGATTGAGCAGGGTGTTTGTTGCCCTAAGTTCTCGTTCCCCTTTTCCTCGAACCTGGATTAATTTGTGTACGACCTCCTGGTCGGCGAGGTTTTCCGGACCTAATACCGAGCATGTTGAAAACTGTCAGGCAGCGAGCTATACTGGTTGAAGTGATGAACTGGGTGTGATATAAGTCATGCGCACGGCGACCCTCCTTGCTCTGCCGCGTGGGTCAAAGTGCAATAAACCGCGGATAATGCACTCTCTAGGAGTCCATACGACGCAGCAGTTGGAGTCGTACACCAAGTAAGAAAGTAGTGAGAAGTAGATTCGATCAAGTAGAGTGAAATGTGTAGACGAGATGAGGATTGAACTAGCAAATACGCTCTTCATGTAGCTCATCCTGGTCTGGGTTATCTCACGAAAAGAGAAGCATGTGTGAAACAGGTTGTGGCTTCCACCAGTAATGACATGAGAAAACCAGTAATGACCAGTAACGACGTGGGAAAACTCAGTTGAGGAGAAGACCAGAAATATGGCCCTCCTCGACCTCATATAACAACAAACCTCATAGGGGAAGAAAGATGCCTATTGCCCAATTAAGTTGCGCAGATTTTCCTGAGGACCACAGGACTGCTATGGTAGTCAGAGGAATTGACATGTCGAGCGGAAAGGAACCAGTCTGGCGCTGATTTGGGCAGAGAGTGGTGAACTATGGACGCCTACGCGTAGTTAGTCACTCAGTTAGTTTAACACATCATGTTTGCAGGGCTTGGACACAACTGAACTGGATAAGGTTTCGAGAAAGAACAGATAGGCAAACGTACTACACGGTAGTTTACTCCAATAGTACTTTTCTCATACTGTACTTTGCATATATGCGGCACAGTATAATGTTGTCAATAGATATCATTTACCCACTACGGCCCCCCAGGTATAACCCTGAGTACGGACTGTGGATAGATAGACCACACAGGATGATTACGAATGTTACAGTCCACTAACCTCCGTGATTATAGTTAGTGGACAAACCGCGACAAGAGATCACGAATGCGAATGTAAAATGCCGCGAAGTTCGACATATCGAAGCTGTTGGTACAGTGGTAAGTGGGATGTACTTTACATCCCACCTCGTCATTCGTGAATAGTTCGAAGAGGGCTGCGACCCCAGCCCTCGCTTGCCCTGCTGGTCCACAATGTAGAGTACTGATCACAACGCCTTATCACATCATTAGCGATTTGCAAATCCTACTTAAACAAAAGATAAAAAGGGTGTTGTCACTGATCCTTGTACAGTACCGCAAGAACAACAAGAAATCGTCAGGGAGAGGTGTGATTCAAGAAGGAAACTCCGGAGCTCTTTCTTTATGTTCGTTCTAGCAGGTCCCAAGAAGGATACAACAAATCTGTCCATCTGCATTCGCTACGCAACAACTGAGACATGTGCATGAACCTGTCGAGCGTAGTACTGGCTCACTCCAACTGTACAGCCCACAAGCATCACAACAACAACTTGTTAAAGTACATTGGCAATTTGAAATCCTCGAAATTCCCATTTCTTCTACGGTTCCACATTTCTATCCCTGCGGTTTCTATAAACAGCCATCTTTCCTGTTACGTGGATCACATGTTGAATAACATCTGTTCCCACAGTTCCAAAACAGATCCCCTCTCTTTTCTGTTACCAAATCTCAGGGGAGATAACAAATATATGCGTTGCAACAGGAATGGAGATCAACTGATTATGCAGTACGCTACAATTTCTCCGTCTAGGAGGTGTTGGTGGTCCATTCTTGAGGGTCGTGCCCATCTTCGTCATGATATTTCTTCGCTTGTTCAATTCTGACCACAAACCCTTATAATGATAATACTCCGGCTGGGATAATGTGTGAATATACTAAGTTTCCAAAAGTTATTGAATGACATCCATCTTGTACAGCACTTAGAAGAATAAAGTGCCAAACGCGATTACTTCTCGAAGTACTTCAACTCATCATCCAAACCTGGTTAAAAAATATCTTTCGTGGATTTGGTAAGCATCAAGAAACAACATAAATCATATCTGGTCACTTTGCAGCACGAATTATTTAAGAACCTCGCTGCCTGGGAGCATCCTTTTGATGGTAAGTTATGGATTCTATATTCTATGGCGTATTTGCTTACGGGAGTTAGAATACAATACGATCGAGATTCACATAATGTTTTATCTCATAAAGAAATGGAAAATGGAAAATGGAAAATGGAAAATGGAAAATGGAAAAATGGAAAGCAGAATCGTTTCTTCAAGCTATCTTGTTATGAACCCAAAAAAAATAATCTCTACTTATCGTCACTAGCTTCTCTTTCAAATGTTATATTTGAAAGATCCATGTGAATGGAGAATCACTCATATGAGATGAGTCACCGAAAACAATTATCATTACCACCCTATTTCCCTGTTAAATATATAACGTTTCAACAAGGAAAAATTCATCTACTATACTTGACAATTACTAAGCTTCTTTATTCCATTAACTTGTTGAATTGGATTGAATGTTGCTACTTCCAGCAAATCCTACATCAGCCCTACTAACTGGGTAACGTTCCTTATTTACTCCCTGATTACTACGGTATCACTATAGATACCCTCCCTAGGTATCAACTCCAGCTCTTCCCACTTTTGAATGGCTCTTGAACTTAATACCTCGGAGTCCATACCATACTTCAATGATCTCGACTTCTCCCATTCGATCACGGTAAAACTTTACCCAATTCTGAAATATGAATGGAACCTTACGACCGACCATTCTTCCCCAGAATCCCAAATTGAACAGCATCCTGCTCACATGAGCCTGAACGTGCTTTCTCGAATGCAGAGTGAACTCTCTCGTGAATTGAAGACATCATCAACGGTATCAGTACCTTTTCTTCCCAGAAAATCTATGCAGAAGCAGGGAGGGAATGATTGGCTTCCACCTCTCAAGACAAGTGCACATGGCATGTGTGAAGAAGGATTCACTTGAGATACGACAAAGAAATCTGAGCCAACAAAAAACGATAAAGAAGTCGGAAAGCAAGAACTTGAAACGGAGTTCATGGCATCCATTTCTTTTTTACTACTACTCTAGCAGTAGTAGCACTAAAGGAGTGACGAGGTCGCCTTGGACTGCGACGGTGACGGTCGCCGTGGAGTAGGTAACCGGGTCTTCAGGTGGCTGAAAACGAGCGTCCCTCTTCCCTTCCAGATACGACAAACTTCCCTTTGGATGCATAGGACCTCCATTTGGTGAACGCTTTTTCGCTGCTAAGGTCGCTAGGTTATGTAATGTCCACACTCTTTCGGTGAGGGTGGGAAGATTATATTCCCTGGCCACATGCATTTTTAAAGGGCTAACGTAAGAATGATGCTATTTGGATTGTAAGCTGGCAGTTGTCACTGGTTGGTGTGCTCATACTCTCAGATAAGACTAAGAAAAAAAAGAGAGGAAAGAGTTAAGCACGTAACGGTGCAAAAGAGAGCATATCATATCATCTCCACCGGTAAATCATCGATAGATATTATCAAAAAAGAAAAAAAACAGAGTTGGAATTCTGTATGATACATCGTGTGCATTTCTTCATTTCTTATGAAGAATAGGGTACAGCAGATCAGAAAGCAACATGGTTTTCTAACTCTGCTTTTGAGCTCCAATCTCATGGTAAAAGGCATCCTATTTCAAGTTCTAAACAACGGGTTGGGTTGAGTTATAAAATCATCCATACAAAAATTTATTTTTAAAAGAAAGGAAGATGATTAACCCAAACATAAAGGGTCATTGTAAATAGTATAAGCATTCGAATTTAAAAAAAAGATCATGACATAAGTAAGAGCTCACTAAAACGTGTGTATACAATAACCTGTAACATAAGCAAACTTCTTTGGATCATAGCCCTCTTTATGGAAAGATACCTTTGGGGATTTTGGACAACCACGTACTACTACTATTATCGTATGATGGGGCTTTCCTTGCCTCGATAGATTCCTTGGTACGATTCATTTGCTCCTCCCTGTTTTCTTCGCATATCACGGAAGAATAAACTCTTCTAGGTCCTATACTATATGTATATATATCCAGAATACCTTTTGTACATTTTATCTTCTTCTTTTTCACATGACATCAGCAAACTTAAAGTCAGTGAATTTTGCTCAACGTTCTCCATGAAAAGAAAAGATAGAGACACACTCCAGAAGAGAAGAAAAGACGTTGTTTGAGATGCAAAAGAATTATAGATGCATATATCTGCATAAGATGGAAAACGCCAAAAAAACATTCCATATACGGAACGTACTAATATTCTCTTTTTAAGTGCTATTAAATTGGAACTTTCTATTTTCTTCTCGCATAGAAACCGTTGAGAAGAAAAACTTTTAGATTAGCGTTTACTCTTACTCGCATTTCATCTTAAACTCTTGGAATTGGAACCTTTACTTATGGTGTACTTATGCTAGAGTTCAAACTGTCAGTTACGCCAGTTGGGTTCTGAACTTGAGCATGCATGCCATATTCGTTTTTAACACAGTCATCAGATTCTCAACTCAAGTGAAACTTTTAAATATCAATATGGGATCACATATCATCGCTTGATGAGCGTTTTTCTTCACCCTTCCATAACTGGGCACGTCAGATTCTTGCTAACATGCTAGAAAGGAAATAAAAACTTTCCTTTGGAGTATGTACACCGAGAGTCTGAAGCCAAATTAAACTGGCCTTTCGTTATGGTCAAGAGCTTCCAGAATTTGGATAAGGAAGGAGCCACCACTTACTACTACTTCTTCTATTTCCACTCTTCTTCTTCTACCACCACTGCTATTGGATAGACTAAGCACTGAGCAAGATATGACAAATATTTGGTCGTCTGCTTCTTCTTCTTCGTCGTCCTCTGAAGCGGTTCGTTCGGCCAAAATGGAGGTTTCTTGTCCTGCAGATCAATCCATGAAGATTATGGTCGTAGTAGTCCATGTTGGTGGAAGTGTGGAAAGTAAATGTTGCTTGCACTTTTCATATACAGTGGAATCTTCTCTAATGAAAGAGTGAGAAAGGTTAAAGACACTTGTCAGAAACTAAGCTCAATCTCCGGAAAAGGCCCCACAATACTTTCAATGATTTTGTGGACCTTGAGACTGGATGGATGCCATTACGACCAATCTGAACCCTTCTTGACCAAGACTTGTGGTATGGTCCACTCTAAGAGTTTCTAGCCATTTTTGAAGAATCAAATCTTAAAATGCCGTGGTAATGCTGTTTGATTGGATCCATTGTGGGTTCTGATTGATGACATAAGCAAACATTACGTGATTGTAGGTAGACCTAGCACATTTCAGGTCATCAACAAACGATGATTCTGTTCTGTATCTTAGACAAGTTATGCATGTCACCTTTGGATTATATATATTATCCGAGAAGCAAATGTAACCGAAGATTATCTCTTGTAAATGTAGTTCTTATGAGGTCACTCTGAAATTTTCTCTCTAACATACCCCTGTATAAATACATATGGTTTTTTTTTTCCCCTTCTCAAATCTAAAATCTTCTTGACCAAGATTTTGTACGGTAATTAGAGGTAAAGCTGGGGCCTAGCCCCATTTACCTCGTAGGCTTTATCGTTATACTGCTCGATGGGGTGTTTATCCTTCTTGTTAGTTATCCTATGTGGGTGGCGTTTTGATGTTACATACATGTTTAGACAAACAGTGATTTTGATGTACTCAAATAAGAATTCATGTAGATTTTGTTTAGAACATGCTTAATACGTACATTAATCTACTTATGTTGATGATGAAGTGTTGGGTGTGTGTTGGTTGGATTGTTAATGATCCACTAAAAATAAAAGTGTTAATAAACCACCAGAAGAAGAGGTTTTCCTAGGTTTCTCCTAATAGCAGCAGCGGCAGAGACGAAAAGTGCCGAGGAATTGGCAAAGGTGATGTTTGTTGTCGTGAGAGTGGATGGAGAAACCGATCGGGCGGGTGGGTGGATGATGTTGATAAAGGAAGAACGGAGAGGGGGCAGTTTGAGTCATGACAGTACAGGGGACTGATGATCGCGTCGAGTCTAATTGGAGGAAGAAATGTACACTCAATCATTTGTAAGAACTGAAAGAACAACAGCAGCAGCAGCAGTAAAGAAAGGTCAAAGTCGAAGCAGAAATGGGCCACGACTGTAAGTGTTTATCCACACTCTGGAGGAAGCTAAAAGAGTCTCATGGTCTCCTCGAGAGGACAGCAGCGTGGTGGAAGGAAAGAATCTTATGGTCTCGTCGACAGGACCGTGTGTGTTGGTTTCGCACGGATCTCGTGATTTTCCACCTGGTATGAAAGAAGAAGAGAGTCGGTTCTCAGCTCCGAGTCCGTCCGCATGCTGGCGATGTCATGGCCTAGGGAGGCTGCCACGGGCTGATGATGCTCGCACCGTACGTCGAGGACGAGGAAAAGGAAGTGATTGTTGCTATCTTCTGACTGACTAATTTCTGACCAGGTTATAAGTGCGGTCTTGCATCTATGCCGTGGATGCAAAGCATAGATTGATCGATCAACCCAGTTTCGAGGTTCCGAACTTCCCGATCCGACTATGGCCTTGGAAGCGAACCGCTGTGGCTGTGTATGTGAGGGAGATACAGTGCCATGATGTTTTTTACTTATTATTCCGGGGATGGCTGACAGATCGCCCAAACTTGCTCTCTTTCTCACCGTCCACCACCATGAAAGACTTGCGTCTCATGTGCATTTGAACTCCTCCAATGTGTCAGAGAGATTGGAATATATCTGTCAATAATCGATTCCACTTTAGATTGTCTTGCTGACGGATCCTGCATAAGGAACCAAATGTTATCATCTTTGGATCAGATTCAGGTTTAACCGGTCTTCTTTGTCTGCAAGTTCCACATTCCACCATTGGAAGACCTTGTACAACTACAAAGAAAGGACTTGGGAAACAATGATGCATGATAATAAGATCCATTTGGCTTTGATCACACAAGATCCTCTTGGTTCCTTTCGAGTGTTAATCACTCATTCTACATTATATCTACGAAACTATTGAGTGCCTGCCTTGGCACTCATGAGCTAACGAACAGAAATTCGGTACGAAGGCACTGGCACTCGCCCAGCCTACTTGGGCACTATATGACAGTTTTGATTGTTTCCTTTTAGTATATAGGGGTGTTGGGACTCATGTGGTGATCCCATAGACCATCCAGTCCACTCCTGTCCTGTCCTGCTGGACTTCGCTCACACGCATCTATCATCTATATAGTATCACTATGTTTTCTTTCTTGTTCGAACGTTCCCTTTGCTTTCGGATGCATCTTCCTGCTTGCACGATGATTCTCTTCTACTTTCAACTGCATCATTCATTTTTCCTCGAGATGTCACGCTTCTAATAATAATAATAATAATAATAATAATAATAATAATAAAAATAAAATAAAATAATGAGGCAGATTTTATGCCCATGAGCAATCTCTCATGTTCCTTGTCAATTCCTCGTTGCGTAGATCAACTTGTAGTTTGTGCTCCCGTCTTAAAACTTACGTTAAAGTTTGTGTCCGAATTTGAAGTCATGTATAACCATTATATGTATGTATATATATCGAGTGTAAGACATGATATAAATCCTACCAAGCAAGATTTTGTGAGCATATATGAAAACTTAAAACCGGAGCTAGTATAACTTAAAGTGACATTTGAGACAATACCCATACCAAAAGACACATGTCAGTTTACCCGTCTTGAAGAAGTTGATATAGGAATATTAGCATTCTTTACCTTGTGCTTAAGAGCTAAATAAGTATGCTTTTGTTTAAGAAATGGTTCACTTTCATCACATTGTTGAGCATTGCTTGTGCTGCATTCTCCATGGAATAAAGAAATAAATTTTATTGGAGTGTGGCTGATAAAATTTCATGATTTGTACCATATAGATGTTGAGATCCACAATAGTAATAAGTAAATTAGATAGATATTGCTACATTCAAGGTGAGTCTATTAACAAATATCAAATTTTCATTTTTTCATTATATATCACGATATTTGCAATACCAAAGCTAGTTTGCCCGGATGTTGGAGTGATAGTATTGGCGGTCAGAGTTATATCAATAGTTGTTTAGAGACTACTTAGCGACAGCCAAATTTAGTGTTAGGGTTATTGATCACTTTGTGTGACCTATAATCCCTTGCACCATCAAATAGGCCATTAGGGTGGGAGATCCAAGTCAAGCAAAGGTATAACTTTGAAGTGCAACTTTAAAGAGTTCACTTCTTTGATGTTGAACTTTGTCGTGCGTATATACATCGCTACACAACATACATTGCTGTCAACATCATACACTATAAAAGCACAACTCACACATAAGTCATACATAGACTCTAAAGTGCCACAATAATCAGATTGCTTAACACTTTCAACTCAACTCAACTCAGATCAGTACTTGATCTGTCACTCTATAAACTGCCAACAACTGGGCACTGATTACAGTCAAGCCACACCCACTCAAGCATAGAGAATCCAGGTGACGCTCGCCGGCCTCTGTCCACCATAGCCAGGAACTCGAAGGCTCAACATCAGAGAAGTGAGCTCTCTGGAGCTCACTTCGAAACTATACCCCCTAGACTCGAGCTAGCCCTGAAACCCTAACGGTCCCGCTGACGGCACACTCGACGGTGCAAACGGTGCAAAGTGATGGTGGGCCCCACCGTGAAGTCAGTACCCCAAACACAAAATCTGACCGTCGGAAAGTAGTCCCTGAGAAACAGCTAGAATAACTCTAACTACCATCACTAGAACTCCAGTGTCCGAGCATCTAGATGCGGAACTACAAATGGCGTGACAGCTGTCGTGCGTATATACATCGCTACACAACATACATTGCTGTCAACATCATACACTATAAAAGCACAACTCACACATAAGTCATACATAGACTCTAAAGTGCCACAATCGCCCCCTTAGCTGGCGGTTAGGTCCCTCTAACTCCAGATAGCCATCTACTCTAAGTATATGGTATACCCTCTAATGGGCAAAGATCAGGAGGCCGGGTGCTATGGAGCCCCATCATTAGTCGCCTGTCTGCAATCTATACCATATAAAGAATGAACTAGCTATAGGTCAAGTCCATCTAGGACATAACCACTGTCCCTGAGGAACCACCGTGAGGGGAGGAGTCATACATGCCATATGCCATCCTCTCAAACAGCTATCACACACTAACATAGTAGCAGCTCCACCAGAAGAGCCACATAACATACACCTCAAGCCTGCACGTACAAGTGCCAAGCTTGGGTCCATAGTACCATCAATGTTTGGGAGGTGGCATGGCGCACAATTGCGCACATGATCCTTCCAAACAACACCATCACGTCCTTCTAACACAAGGACTCCAGATGGCAAAACCTCGCGCACTCTCAAGATAGTGCGGCCTGTAGAAACATCAAGTGTCGTTGGTGCTGTCTGCTGTAGATATACATAGTCGCCTGGATGAAATCGACGGATCGAGGGTCTATAACCTCCTCCTCGAATGGTAGCATAGCGTAAAGTATCTCTATGCTGAGCAATCGCCAAGTTCTCAAAGGCCATCGGCATCACTCTCCGAAAGATCTCTGCCCGCTGAGAACATGCGCTCCTCCATACATCGGGGTCATCCAAGTCCAAAACTACAGTAGCATCTCGACGAATGGCTGCAGGTAAATCTGGATCTCGTCCATAGAGTAGAAAGTATGGAGAGAAGGATGCTAAGGAGGCTTGCCGGCTGAACCGATAGCCCATGGCCAACCAAGGTAATTGGAGATCCCAATCTCCCAAGTGGCCTCTCTGCAAACCATACTTTTGCAATCCTCTCTTCACCGTCTGAACCACTCTCTCTGCTAAGCCATCTGCCTCAGGGTGATCTCGGGATGTAGTACGATGATCAATCAAAGCCTTGTCACACAAGACCTGAAACTCTCCCAAGAACTCTGTACCCTGATCAGTCAAAACCTCAGCTTGTGCACCAAAATGACTAAGAACTCGATCCAAGAACGAGTAAGCTGTCCCTTCACTAGACTTGTCAGGAAGTGCCACCAACTCAATCCACTTGGAGAAGTGCTCCACCATCACCAAAACATACCGATGATGTCTCACAGTCAGCGGTAAAGGTCCGGTGAAGTCCAAACTCCAACGGTAACCCAATCCCATGATAGGTAATGGGTGTAACTGTGGCGTAGGAGCATTGAATGATGCTCTAACTCGGTCACAAACCACACATCTGGCAACAAACTGCTGTACCTTGGTCTGCATACCGCGCCACCAATAATGACTCTGGAGTAAGCTATATGTACGCTTTACTCCAAAATGTCCTAGCTCCTCATGAGCATGACGGACCAACTGTGGTCTCTGTGATGGAAGTGGTACTACTTGCACTCTACCATCCTCCCATACACGCAAAAGGTGTCTACCCTCCAATCTGAACCGTCTGGCTCGCTGAAGAACACGGTCTCTCTCCTTGGCCCCAACTGTGCCACCCACAACACCAGTGCGAAGATAGTCCATCACTAAGACATCATCATGAATGTCTCGCTGAACTGTACCAATATCTTCACTCTCTGGATTTGTGACCTCAATAACTCCTCCTGTATGCGCTGAGAGAGATACCACCAAAGTCTCTGCAAATATACACAGAAAGGCCGATGCATGCCAACCTGGCACCATCTCCTCATCTGTCTCACCATGCCAACGTGCTCCGGTCTGATCCTGCTGGCTGGGACATGGGTTTCTACTCAACCCATCTGCATCACGGTTCACCACTCCAGGTCTGTGAACAACCGTGAAATCATACTCCTGTAAAATCAAAGCCCATCGTGCAAGCTTCCTTGAAAGCTTGTCGGACTCCATCAACCACTTCAGCGGCTGATGATCAGTGATGAGAGTGAAGGGGTTACCAAATAGGTAACATCGGAAATGTGCTACTGCCCAAACTGCTGCCAAGCACTCTCCCTCATATGAACTATACTTCACCTCCGCTGAATTGTTGGAGCGACTAGCATAGGCCACCACAAAATCCTTCTCCTCATCATCATGCTGGGTGAGCACCGCTCCAAGCCCCAACATACTCCAATCAGTGTGAACCTGAAATGGTCGTCCCCTGATCGGTCTCCTCAAAATAGGAGCAGATGTCAACCTCTCCTTGAGCTCTACAAAAGCTCTCTCCTGCTCATCTCCCCACCACCACTCCTGTGTAAGCTTGGTCAGCTTTGTCAAGGCCTTGGCAATGACACTAAATCCTCTAACATAGCGGCGATAGAAGTTTGCCAACCCAAGGAATGCTCGCACTCTGCTCACATCCGTAGGCCGAGGAATACGTGCAATAGCCTCCACCTTGGTCTGCTGGACACCAAGTCCTCCGGGGTAGATAGTGTGACCCAAATACTCAACTTGCTCATGGAAGAACCTACACTTCCCAGGATGTAATTTGAGTCCATGAGATCTCAACCTCTCAAACACCTCCAACAATTGTCGCTCATGCTCCTCCACAGTAGTGCTATACACCAAAATGTCATCAATATAGCACCGAGCAAAATCCAGTCCAGCTAGGATCCTATCCATGACCCTCTGGAACTCAGCAGGAGCATTCTTCAACCCAAATGGTAAGAATCTCCACTGATATAACACATCCTTGCCGTGAGGATCAATAGCCCAAAATGCTGTCTTGGACTTATCCTCCTCCCTGATCGGCAACTGATGATATCCCGCTCAAAGATCCAAAGTACTGAAGACCTTTGCATGCCCAATTGCATCAAAAATCTCCTCCGGTGTAGGCATGGCATACCGATCAGCCCTGGTCTGTTGGTTGATAGGACGGTAATCTCCACACATCCGCCTATCTGTATAGTTGCCATGCATATCCTTCTTGGCTGGCATCACTGTCGCTGATGCATACTCTCCATGTGAAATCTCCACCAAACCAGCCTCAAAAAGGTCACTACTCCGGCTCTGAATCAATGTCCTCTCCATCTCACTATATCGATAAGGACGTCGGAAAACAGGTGTGTCGCTAGTCAGCTCAATCCGTATACCAGGTCCCTTCAGAGCACCCAAATCCTTCATACTGAAGGCAAAACAACTCGTGTGACTCCTCAAGAACCTCCAAACCCTCCGTCTTTCCTCTCCAGTAAGCTTGGGTCCAAGATCTGGCTCCCAAGTATCCTCTGTAACTGTAGTAGGAGTGGAAGACGTACTGACTGGCTGCTACACTGGGCCCTTGGGAGCAATGGTGTCATGCTCCCGACCACTAGAGGTCCCAACCTCTGTGTGAAAAACTCCCTCCACTCTGGCTGCAAGCTCCATACATCCTCTGGCTGCATCCCAGGTGGACCAAGGGTGTAATCCAAGTAGCCCACGCTCACCTGGATGGACTCCAAGTAGACCACTCTCCCTAGTAGCTACTGGATGTGTCCCAAGAATACCATGTCCACTCGGTCCATCGCCCCCAGCATGTGCCTGAATCATCTCGATAGGCACAGGGCTCACAAGTGTCCGAGTGGTGATGCCTATCAAGCGCATCCTACGCTGCTCTGCCAAACCAAGGCTCACAATCCAGGTCAAACAGTTCAGGTCCATAGCTTGACCTAACACCTAACGCCTGGATGCCTCTGACACTGCTGGAATAGCAGTAATACCGGTGCAAAAACCCATCGCCCGCTCTCTCTCATCAGCATTGGGCTCCACCAACTGCTGTAACTGTGAGTCCCAAACAAGTCCAGGTCCTCCCTCTCGAAAAGCATGAGAGCCTGGGAAACTCATGAGTGTGGGAAATGCAGCTCTAGGCTGTCCAACTAGGTTCACCACTGCCATAGGTGACCTATCAGCCACTACCACTGTCTGAGACTGACGCCCAACATCCAAGATATCATCAACAAGGATGTGGTCAAGTCGCTGAATCCCATCATAACTACGTTGTAGAACCTCTCTGGGTAAAAGGTTCGTCCACCAAAGACGAAGACGATGAGCCCGTGATCCCACTCTGGCTGCATCTAACAATACAGCAGGTCCCATCCAAGAATGGACCTGATGTGTACTCGCCACCACTCTAGTGCGAGAATCACCCATCAATGGAACGTTCTCCAAAAGGTAAGCTGGAGAAACAGACTGATGAACCTGGAGATGTCGTAGTATCTGTAACATCTCCCAAAACACACCAGAACGAGGATCCTGAAGACCCAAACCGCGGCCCGCACGTGTATGTCCCTGACATGGCCATCCAGAAATCACCAAGTGGATAGGCCCATGTCTATCTAGGTCATGCGCCCCCAGTAAGGAAATGTCTCCTAGTAAGGCCTTCTGGTAACCTCTGACTGCTGACATCGGTAATAACTCCGGATACCGATAGGCCAAGTGTGCCACATGATGTAGAGAGACTCGCCTAACAGTCTCATCTCTCTCTACATACAAGTACCTCTGTACTCGGATACCCGCCTGTAACACCGCAGCTAGTCCGGTGCTGATCCCACCAAACAACTCTAATAGACATATCCCCTCTACTGGATACTGCCAAGCAATGAGTGTGGTATCCAGAGGTGTCAAAGCAATCGCCTCTGGAGGCTCATCCTCACACTCATCCCCTGATGGTACGAAGGCTCCACTCCAAGCCTGCTGCACCAACTGATCTGCATGCTGCTGCAATGCCTCCTCTGAACTCCACAATGGAACATCCAAGGTGGATGGAACAATCCCACTCGTACTCCATAGCCGAGTGATCTCCTCTGGTACTGGAGTATCCTCTGCATGGGCGTTCCCCTCTAACAAGTCACCAGGCCAAGTAACTGCACCGCTGAAAGCCAAAACTGATGCTGCCATGGTCCCGGACTGTAGTGAGCCAAGACTGCCACTACTGAAGCGTACTAGTAGGCGACATACCCGTCCCTCACCAGACTGCCAACCAGGTCTATAAGAGGCTGTCTCCTCCCAATAGTCAATACTGAAACCCATAGGGTATAACACTGCTCCCCCAACTAGCACATCATAGGACTCAGCTATCGTCGCAATAGCTTGAGCTCTCACCACCGAGCTATCAGTTGGATGACCAGGCTGAACCTGGACAACAAGCTCCCCATGTGTGATGTACTGTGTCGAACCACCACCTAGAGATGTCTGGATCTGAAATGGACACCTCTCCACATCGGTCTTCCGTAACTCCAGACCAACAACTGCAGCCTTCCCCAACATAAGGGGCTGCGCACCAGAGTCTAACAAGACTCTCTGTGGTGTATAGACCTTCCCTGAAGGTCCCACCAAATGAAAGATCCCCCTTTGGTTATCCAATAGGACAACACCAGGTGTAAACCGCGCTCTCTCAAAGGCCGGTCTAGCTGGCAACTCCTCCAGTCTAGCCGCTGCTGCCTGCCATAAACCACTGGTCGCTGAACGGATCCCATGCTCCTCAACCAAGTCAGCTCCACTACCAACCACCTCTGCTCTAGTAGTAGGAACTGCACCATCCCTACTCTCACACAACGTGGCAGCCAACCGGAACACTGGGGCTGGGTCAACTCCCAATGTAAACATGTCACTGGCTGAAAATAAAGGATGCCGCATAATCAGCTGAGCCGCCCCCAACATCATGCTAGACTCAGTCTGTGTAGTAGCAGGTGGCTGACTAGCAGGTACTCCATCAGGTACTCCATCAGGTACTCCATCACCACCTACCACACTTGCGTTGGGACGTCTAGGAACCATGGATGTCGTCTGCAATGCCTCAGATAGCGTCAAAGACTAGGGAAGTCTGACCTGTCTCCCAACCTCTCCTCTCTGTGGGTCCAACTCCACTGATGCTCCTCTAGGCTCTGGAGCACGTACTGCACTCCTAGTCACTGCTGCAGATGCATCCACCTGTGCTGCTCCGCACATGAAGTCCAAAGCATCTCTATCACCAGCATATGAGGTGGAAGCCTCAGCACCCGAATCTGATCTCCTCTGAGCAATAGCCATACTAGCCAATCTCTGCTCCAACTGCTCAATCCGAGTAGCCATAGTTGTGTCAGAAGTAAGGGCAGGTACCGCACCCCTACTAGGTGTAGATCCTCTACCACCACCTCTACCACCTCGTCCTCCATGAACTGGAGCTCCTCTACTACCTGCCATAGCAGCCCTACCACTCCGTAACTCCGGGTGTAGGTCAAAACACCGGTCACTAGTATGACCAAATCTATGGCAGTGCTCACACTGCCTCTGTGCTGGCTGTGATGCACCAGAGGTATCAGGTCCGCTGCCCTGAGTACACTCTCTCCTATGGTGAGGTCCACCACAAGTCCAACAAGCAACACCACCACTCACTGGCTGCTGCTGACCCGAAAATGAGGGTAAGGGTCTAACTCCACTAGGCCCTCCACTCGCTCCATAGGATCTGGGCTGTCCACCCTGTCCTCGAAAACCAACTGGGCGTGGTGCACTCTGCTGCACTCTAGAAGAAGTCACAACCGTGGATGAGGTCTCTCTACCAAATCCAGTTGTCACCACTCTCTCCTCCACCATGTTGAGCTCAATACGGTCAGCCAAACCAAAGACTACTGCCAAAGTGGGCGAAGTAGCCTGCAACAATGTAGCATCACGAACTCTACGTCGCAACTCCCTGTCCAGTATCCCATACCAAAACTGGACTGCCTGGGCCTCAGTAACTCCCTGAGTGAAACTGATCAGCCGCCTCATGCGAGTGTATGCCTCGCGTAGGCTCTCTCCAGCCTTCCGCTGGAACTCCTGCAAGCTCCTCAGCTTGTCAGTCCGCGCTCCCTGGTATTTCTGCCTCAAACATAGGAAGAACTCCACCATGGGGTTAAACCCTAGTACCACACCACCTCCTGCAGCGGTACCTCCACTCGTAGTAGCACTATCTCCAGCTAGTGCACCTCCACTAGCTCCACCAACACTACTCGAGCTAGAACTCGTAGGTACAGCCAACCTACTCCTGGCCACCGAACCTGAAGTGATGGAGACATAGTGTGGAGACCAATACTGTCTCCATAACTCAATCTCCTCCAAATGAGCTCTCCTGAACTCATGGTAGTCGTCTATCGGTGGACCCTCCAAGTGCTGAAACAACCCCTTCCATGCCATGAAGGGTGTGAACAAAGTCGGGTTCTGCATCTGCTACAGATCACACCAACTATCGAACTCCTGGATGAAATCATCCAACTCAATAGTACCCACTGTACCAGAGTAACGCCTAGGGCCTTTGGAGGCCCCATAAATCTCGTCCATGTCCCACAACAATGGTGCGGACACACCAAGTGCACTCTCAACTGAATCAGCTCCTGTGTCGAACTCCAACTCAGAGTCAATCTCCTCCCTCACTGGGACCTGAGATACAGGCTGATACCGAGTACCACTCCGAGTAAACCCACTGCGTACTGCAGGGCTAACTCCTCTGGAATCTCCAAAGAACTCCGTCGTGACCACGTAACTGCAACAGCAAACCCGAACCACCAACTGCAACCGCAAGTTGCAACTGCAAGTGCCCCACCAAGTGCCAACACCAACTAGACACCACCCACTAATGTAACTCTAACCGAGATAACTACACTAGGGGAAGGGCAACCTGTAACCTGCCATCATAACACGCACTCTCACGGTCTGCAGGTCATCACTTCCTGCCTCACCGGAGAGAAACAAAGGTAGTCTGACTGGTCATCACTCCAGCCTCACCACCGAGAGCACACCAGAGCACCAACGCTCAAAAGTCAAGGCACCTCACACAAACGTGGTGCACAAACAGGAAGCAGAGAATGGAGGGGATCCAATCACAAGAAATCTAAACGAAAATCCTCCATCTCATAACACAACACGGGACTGACTCTGCCACCATTTGGCATTTGACATAAGAGTAGTTCGTATCTAAGTCCTAAGCTACCAGGATCACCAAGAATGGGATCAAATTGCCTCTCCTAGCCAAAGCTACATGTGTATAGATAACAGTGGCACAGTCACTATGACAACAAGTGAGGGTGGACCAGTTGGCTAGGGCACCAGTCTAGGAACAAGAGATCTAGGGGTCAAACCTTGTTGCGCACAATCTAGCAAGAAAGGCAGATTTTGCCAACCAATGACCAAGATCTACACTAAACTAGCTAGCCTCACGCCAGCAAGCTGGCTTGCTGGCCCTTCTGGCCCTTCTAGGCCTTCGTAGCCTCTCATAGCCCACAGCCCCAATGCCTCGAAACGCCGAAATTCAGCCAAATGAGGCCTTTCTTGTTGCCACTTCGAACCTCCTCCAAAATTGGCGAAACTTCTCCAAATCTACGAAACTCCTCCAAACTAGCAAAACTTCTCCAAATCTGGCCAAACAGCGAAACTCCTCCAATTCTGGCCCAAAAATCTGACGTAAATCTGACATAAACCCTAAAGATGGATGTCCGCCAAATCCCCCGCTAACTTTCCACTCGAGCCAAATTGACAAAACGGGTTTTTCCAAATCACAATTTCATGAGAAGAGCTTTCCAACTCCACCTTCAATTTCACTTTCTGAGCCCAACTCACAGCAAATTGGTCCTGCCTTCACCTCCTGAGCTCAAAATCACAACACTGCTAAAAAATTGCTCCTTCTTTGCTTGAAATTTGGCCAGCACTTCCGCACACCGTCCGCCTAACTGCCAAATTTGCATCAACTACACGAGCTTCTGCACACTAGGGAAACACAGAACCTGAATCGAGCTACCACGATCCACCGAGCTTGGAGATACCACCAACACTCAACGTTCCTGCACCCGATTTCCCCTTGACTTCACTTCTCTGATGTAATCAGATTGCTTAACACTTTCAACTCAACTCAACTCAGATCAGTACTTGATCTGTCACTCTATAAACTGCCAACAACTGGGCACTGATTACAGTCAAGCCACACCCACTCAAGCATAGAGAATCTAGGTGACGCTCGCCGACCTCTGTCCACCATAGCTAGGAACTCGAAGGCTCAACATCAGAGAAGTGAGCTCTCTGGAGCTCACTTCGAAACTATACCCCCTGGACTCGAGCTAGCCCTGAAACCCTAACGGTCCCGCTGATGGCACACTCGACGGTGCAAACGGTGCAAAGTGACGGTGGGCCCCACCGTGAAGTCAGTACCCCAAACACAAAATCTGACCGTCGGAAAGTAGTCCCTGAGAAACAGCTAGAATAACTCTAACTACCATCACTGGAACTCCAGTGTCCGAGCATCTAGATGCGGAACTACAAATGGCGTGACAACTTTCAAGTTCTTGTCCATGGTAGATAGAGGCCGACAAGCATCAATTGGAGTCTCTTAGCTAGAGTAGGTGTGGCTTGATTGTAATTGGTGCCCATTGTTGGTAGATTATTGAGTTGAAGATTGATTTCTAATCCAAATTGAGTGTGATGCGAGTTGAGACTAAACAAATGACATCAGAGAAGTGAGATCAAGTAGACATCCGCTGTGTGAACTTAATGCATAGGTGATATTTCAAAGGTTGGTGGGATTTTTGGTATATGTGATCATTTTTACTTTAATTCCCTTTTATTAAAAGGAATTCAAGTGTACCAGGTGTGGAAGCTATGCTCAATTTGCTGCAGATTTGACAATGTGGCAGATGGTATACAAGCACTACCCAAATTTCTCAAAATTGAGTCAATTTGAAACAAAAGATGTTAAATTGGAACACAAGAAGGTGGAATAAGGGTTGATTTGGTGTAAATTGAATCCAAAATGAAAAAATTGGAAGCGGATTTGGAACCTATCTCCTCAACTTAGGGATTTGAAGGTCTCTCATCTTCTCAATTTGGCCCAAGTTGATGCTTGAGTAAATTTTGGCATTTAAAGGCATAGGACGGTGGGCTAGAGAGGGTACAAAAGGCCAACAAGCCAAAATATACACCCTTTAGGATTATGTGCAATGGGGTTTGAAGCAGATCTTTGGCTCCTAGATTGATGCCTTAGCCAATTAGTCCACCCTCATTTTTTGTCTTAATGATTATTAGATTGATACATGTATGCATGTAGCTTTTGTTATGATAGAAAATTTGATCCCATCCTTGGTGATCTTGGTAGCATAGGAGTAGATAAACATTCCTATTATATCAAATGCCAAATAGTGGTAAAGTTAGTCCGGCTTTGATTTGTAAGATGGAGTGTTATTGTTTTAATTTCTTGTGATTGGACTCCCTCCATTCTTTGCTTCTTATTTGTGTATCAAGTTTGTATGAAGAAGTGCCTTGATATTTAGAGCATTGGTGCTCTAATGTGCTCTTGATAGTGAGGTTGGAGTGACGACTTGTCAGACTACCTATTTTTCTCTGTGGTGAGGTAGGAAGTAAAGGCATACATATAATGAGAGTGCATGTTATGATGGCAATTTATAGATTGCCTTTCCCCATAGTGTAGTTATCATAGTTAGAATTACATTAATGGGTGGTTCTTGGTGGTGACAGTTGCAATTTGGAGTACATCGTCACAATAGGGTTCTCCAAGGATTTGAGAAGAGATTTTATTGTAGTACGTAGTGGTTTTATATGAAGTGGTGCTCAATATCATATCTTAGGTCCTAGTGAGGAAGGGTATTGATTTTGTTTTGGAGTTTGACATGGGAGCTAATCCAATTGAGAGTGCACCTTATGTGTTTGCACCATTGTTATGAGACATGGACAAGATTTATGGGGCCTCCAAAGGTCTCAAGCACTACTTTGGTATAGTGGGTACCATTGAGTTGGATAACTTCATCTAGGAGTTTGATAATTAGTATGATCTACAATAGATGTAAAACCCAGTTTTGTTCACACCTTTCATGGCATGGAAGAGGTTGTTCCAACAATTAGAGGATCCATTGATGGATGAATACCATGAGTTTAGGAGAGCTCACTTGGAGTAGATTGAGCTATGGAGGCAATACTAGTCTCCAAACTACATCTCCATCACTTTAGGCTCAATTTTTAGGAGTAGATTGGTAATACTTACAAGTTCTAGCTCTAATAGCATTGGTGTATCCAATGGAGGTGCACTAGTTTGAGATGGTGCTACTACAAGTGGAGGTACCATTGTAAGATGTGGGTTAGTACCATGGTTTAATCTCATAGTGGAGTTCTAGTGCTCAAGGCATAACTACAAAGGAGTGCGGACTGACAAGTTGAAAAGCTTACAAGAGTTCCAACAAAAGGTTGGAGAGAGCCTACATGAGGCATACACTTGCATGAGACAACTAGTAGTTTCATTCAAGGAGTTACTGAGGCCCATGCAGTCCAATTTTGGTATGGGATCTTGGATAGGGAGTTCCAATGTAGAGTACATAATGCTACATTGTTATAGGTTACCTCACTTACTTTGGCCGAGCTATAATATCCATTTGTGCATGTATGTAGTATTGTGATATTTAGTTTGGTATTACTAGTACTTGAGAGATATTATTTATATAGAGATAAAAGATGGTTCTACATTAGTCATGATAAGCTAAAGTTAATCAAAGCTAAGATAGAGAGGACCTTACTTTAGAGGAAGTGGAAAAGATGAGCAGCACTATTTTGGATTCTAATGTGTTGACTTGGTATTATTCCTAGATGTTTGACTTTGAAGAAAGAGTTGAGAACTCTTGGGCCCGCAAGACTTTTTGTTTTGGATTCTTCTATAGTCCAAGGATAGCCCATGTGAAGGAATCCTTGACTTAGTGGTTGGGTCAAGATAAGATCACATGCTTAGTGGAATATGCCCATGTGGATGGATATTCCTTTATACTTTTTGACTTTACTTGACTTTTAGCCTAGTAACTTGAGTTACTCTAGTAATTAGTAACTTTGGTGCATAATTATTTCACAAGTATATAAACTAGGGGTGAGGAGGTACTCATCATCCTTTCATTTGCAACTATCTCTCTCTTATTGAGTTCTCTAGTGAGCAATGCTTGAGTCTTGGATTGTTAGCCTTGGAGGAGTATGATGGAGTTGGGGGTTCTTTGTCTTCTTAGTCCATGGTGAGCTACCATAATAGACATTAGAGGTTCATCCTAAGTGAGAGACAGGCCGGCTCACAGAGCGCATTAAGCTGAACATGATGTAAGGGAGAGTAGTGATATTAGGATTTGGTAAGGAGGCAATTTTGACAATTTTTACTTCTTCTAGAGTGCACCACACCATGTTGGCTTCAAAGGGTAGAGTGGACAGCTTAGATCTTATGGAGCGAGTGGATGACCTAGTGCAACTAGATCCTTAAGTTCATTTTTGGATGGATCAATAACAACCAATGAGTGGTGGTGTTGCTTGTTGGACTTGTGGTGGACCTCACCACAAGAGAAAATGCACTCAAGGAAATGTACATGATACTTTTGGTGCATCACAACCAGCCTATAAACAATGTGACAAATTTGCACAAATTTGGTCACACCAATGACCAATGCTTTGACCTCCTCCCAAGATTACAAAGTGGTAGGGTTTTTGTGGCAGGTAGTAGAGGAGCCCTAGGTCATGGAGGATGAGGTGGTAGAAGACCTACACTTGGTAGTGGCACAATACGTGCCCTTGAATTTGATACAACTATGGTTACTCAGATTGAGCAACTAGAGCAAAGATAAGCTAGTATGGCCATAACTTAAAGGAGATCAGATTTAAGTGTTGAGGTTTCCATCTATTATGATGGTGATGGAGATATCTTGGACTTTATGTGCAGAGCAACATAAGTAGATGCATCTACTATAATAACTAGGAGTGCAATATGTGCTCTAGAGCCTAGAGGATCATCAATGGAGCTGGACCCACAAAGAGGAGAGGTTGGTAGAAAAGTCATATTTCCCCAATCTTTCATGCTCTTTGAGGCACTATAGACAACATCCATGGTTCCTAAATGTCCTTGTTGTGCATATATACATTGATGTCAGCATCATACACTATAGACACACAACTCACACATAAGTTATACATAGACTCTCAAGTGCCATAATTAATCATTTCATTTACACCACTCAAATCAACTGAACTCAGATCAGTACCTGATCTATCACTCTATAAGCTGCCAAAAATTGATTACAATCAAACCACACTCACTCTAGCCAAGAACTCAAAGGCTCAACAATAGAGAAGTGAGCTCTTTGGAGCTACACTCCCAAGATATACTCCTGATTTTGACCTAGGTCCACACCAATGGTCTTGTTGATGACACACCCAACCGTATGAACGGTGTAAGGTGATGGTGGGTCCCACCATGTAGTCAATACACAAAACACAAAATCTGACTATTGGAAAGTAGTCTATGGGAAATTGCTAAAATACCTCTAACCACTATCATTGCAACTCTAGGGTTTGAGCAATCTAGATACAACACTACAAATGGCGTGATAGTTGTCATGCGTATATACATCACTACACAACAAACATCACTATCAACATCATACACTTTAGACACATAACTCACACATAAGTCATACATAGATTCTAAAGTGCCACAATCGCCTCCCTAACTGGCGGTTAGGTCCCTTTAACTCTAGATAGCCATCTATTCCAAGTATATGGTATATCCTATGATGGGGGTAAAGATCAAGAGGCCGGGTGCTATTGAGCCCCATCATTAGTCACATGTTTACAATCCATACCATATAAAGGATGAACTAGCTATAGGTCAAGTACATCTAGGACATAACCATTGTCCCTAAGGAACCATCGTGAGGGGAGGAGTCATACATGCCATATGCCATCCTCTTGAACAACTATCATACACTAACATAATAGCAATTCCACCAAAAGAGCAACATAACATACACCTCAAGCATGCACATACAAGTGCCAAGCTTGGGTTGATAGTACCATCAATGTTTGGGAGGTGGCATGGCATACAATTGCACACATGATCCTTCCAAAAAACTCCATCATGTCCTTCCAACAACAAGGACTCTAGATAGCAAAACCTCATGCACTCTCAAGATAGTGCGGCCTATAAAAGTATCAAGTGTCATCGGTGTTGTCTGTTGTAGATATACATAGTCCCTTGGATGAAATCAATAGATTGAGGGTCTATAGCCTCCCCCTCAAATAGTACCATAACATAAGGTATCTTTATGCTGAGAAATTGCCAAGTTCTAAAAGGCCATTGGCATCCTTCTTTGAAAGATCTTTGCCCGTTGAGAACATGCGCTCATCCATACATCTGGATCATCCAAGTTCAAAACTACAATAGTATCTTGATAAATGGCTGTAGGTAAATCTGGATCTTTTCCATAGAGTAGAAATTATGGAGAGAAGGATGCAAAGGAAGCTTGCCAGCTGAACCAATAGCCCATGGCCAACCAAGGTAACTGGAGATCCTAATCTCCCAAGTGGCATCTCCGCAAACCATACTTTCACAATCCTCTCTTAACCGTCTTAACCACTCTCTTTGCTAAGCCATCTGCCTTAGGGTGATCTTGGAATATAGTATGATGATCAATCAAAGCCTTGTCATACAAGACCTAAAACTCCCCCAAGAACTATGTACCTTGATCAGTCAAAACCTCAATTGGTGCACCAAAATGACTAAGAATCCAATCTAGGAACAAATAAGCCGTCCCTTCATTGGACTTTTTAAGAAGTGCCACCAACTCAATCCACTTGAAGAAGTGCTCCACCATCACCAAAAACATATTGATGATGTCTCCTAATCAATGGTAAAGGTCCAACAAAGTACAAACTCCAACCGTAACCCAATTCCATGATAGATAATGGGTGCAATTGTGGCATTGGAGCATTGAATGATGCTCAACTTGGTCACAAACCACACATCTGGTAACAAACTACTGTACATTGTTTGCATACTGTACCACCAATAATGACTCTAGAGTAAGCTATATGTATGCTTTACTATAAAATGTCTTAGCTCCTTATGAGCATGACAAACTAATTGTAGTCTCTAAGATGGAAGCGGTACTACTCTCACTCTACCATTTTCCCATACACGCAAAAGGTGTCTGCCATCCAATCTGAACCGCTTAGCTCATTGAAGGACACAATCTCTCTCCTTGGCCCCAACTGTACCACCCACAACACCAATGCAAAGATAGTCCATCACTAAGACATCATCATGAATGTCTTTCTCGATTGTACCACTATCTCTACTCTCTAGATTTGTGACCTCAATAACTCCTCCGGTATGCATTGAGAGAGATACCACCAAAGTCTTAGAAAACATACAAAGAAAGGTAGATGCATGCCATCATGGCACCATCTCCTCATCTGTCTCACCATGCCAACTTGCTCTGGTCTGATCTTGCGGGCTGGGACATGGGTTTCTACTCAACCCATCTATATCATGGTTCACCACTCCAAGTCTATGAACAACCATGAAATCATACTCTTATAAAATCAAAGCCCATCATGCAAGCTTCCCTAAAAGCTTGTTGGACTCCATCAACCACTCTAGTGGTTGATGATCAATGATGAGAGTAAAGGGGTTACCAAATAGGTAACATCAAAAATGTATTACTACATAAATTGCTACCAAGCACTCCCCTTCATAAGAACTATATTTTGCCTTTGTTGAATTGTTGGAGTGACTAGCATAGGCCACCACAAACTCCTTCTTCTCATCATCATGTTAGGTGAGCACTGCTCCAAGCCCCAACATACTCCAATCAGTTAGAATTTGAAATGGTTGTCCTCTGATCAGTCTCCTCAAAATAGGAGTAGATATCAACCTCTCCTTGAGCTCTGCAAAAGCTCTCTCCTGCTCATCTCTCCAACACCACTCTTGTGTAAGCTTGGTCAGCTTCATCAAGGCCTTGGCAATGACACTAAATCCTCTAACATAGCAACAATAGAATTTTGCCAACCCAAGGAATGCTCACACTTTGCTCACATGTGTAGGTTGAGGAATATGTGCAATAGCCTCCACCTTGGTCTATTGAACACCGAGTCCTCCAGAGTAGATAGTGTGACCCAAATATTCAACCTGCTTGTGGAAGAACCTACACTTCCCAAGATGTAATTTGAGTCCATGAGATCTCAACCTCTCAAACACCTCCAACAACTATCTCTCATGCTCCTCCACAGTAGTGCTATAGACCAAAATGTCATCAATATAACACCAAGCAAAATCCAATCCAGTTAAGATCTTGTCCATGACCTTCTAGACCTCAGCAAGAGCGTCCTTCAACCCAAATGGTAAGAACCTCCACTGATATAACACATCCTTGCCCTAAGGATGTGTTATATTGGACTTATCCTCCTCCTTGATTGGCAATTGATGATATCTCTTGAAGATCCAAAGTACTAAAGACCTTTGCATGCCCAATTACATCAAAGATCTCCTTTCGTGTAGGCATGACATACCAATCAACCCTAGTCTGTTGGTTGATAGGATAGTAATCTCCACACATTTGCCTATCTGTGTCTATCCTTCTTGGTTGGCATCACTATAGTTGATGCATACTCTATATGTGAAATCTCCACCAAACCAGCTTCAAAAAAGTCTCTACTCCAACTCTGAATCAATATCCTCTCCATGTCACTATATCAATAAGGACGTAAAGAAACTGGTGTATTGCTACTCAACTCAATCCAAATATCAGGTCCTTTTAGAGCCTCCAAATCCTTCATATTGAAGGCAAAACAACTCGTGTAGCTCCTCAAGAACCTCCAAACTCTCTGTCTTTCCTCTCTTGTAAACTTGGTTCCAAGATCTAGCTCCCAAGTATCATCTATAACTATAGTAGGAGTGGAAGACGTGTTGACTGGCTGCTACATTGGGCCCTTGGGAGCAATAGTGTCATGCTCCCAAGCACTAGAGGTCCCAACCTCAGTGTGAAAAACTCCTTCTACTCTAGTTGCAAGCTACATACGTCCTCTAGTTGCATTTCAAGTAGACCAAGGGTATAATTCAAGTAGACCATGCTCACCTGGATGGACTCCAAGTAGACCACTCTCCCTAGTAGCCATTGGTTGTGTTCCAAGAATACCCTGTCCACTTGGTCCATCATCCATAGCATGTGCCTGAATTGTCTTGATAGGCACAAGGCTTACAAGTGTTCAAGTGGTGAGCCTATCAAGTGCATCCTATGCTGCTTTGCCAAGCCAAGGCTCACAATCCAAGTCAAACAGTTCAAGTCCATAGCTTGACCTAACACTTGACGCCTAGATGCCTCTAACAATGCTAGAATAGTGGTAATACCGGTGCAAAAACCCATTGCCCGCTCTCTCTCATCAGTGTTAAGCTCCATCAATTGCTGTAATTGTGAGTCCCAAACCAATCCAGGACCTCCCTCTCCAAAAGCATGAGAGCCTAAGAAACTCATAAGTGTGGGAAAAGTGGCTCTACTGTTCGATTAGGTTCACCATTGCCATAAGTGACCTATCAGCCACTACCACCATCTGAGACTAATACCCAACATCCAAGATGTCATCAACAATGATGTGGTCTAGTCGTTGAATCTCATCATAAGCACGCTATAGAACTTCTATAGGTAAGAGGTTTGTCCACCAAAGACAAAGACGATGAGCTTGTGATCCCACTCTGGCTACCTCTACCAAATCAATAGGCCACATCCAAGAATGGACCTGATGTGTACTCGCCACCACCCGGGTGCAAGAATCACCCATCAAAGAGATGTTCTCCAAAATAAGCTAGAGAAATGGTTTGATGAACATGGAGGTGTCGTAGTATCTGTAACATCTCCCAAAACACACCAGAATAGGGATCTTGAAGACCCAAACCTTGGCCAACACATGTATGTCCCTAATATGGCCATCCAAAAATCACCAAATGAACAAGCCCATGTCGCTCTAGATCATGCACCCCCAACAAAGAAATGTCTGCTAGTAGGCCTTTTGGTAACCCCTACCTATTGACATCGATAATAACTCAAGATACCGGTAGGCCAAGTATACCATATGATGGAGAGAGACTCACCTGGCAGTCTCATCTCTCTTTACATACAAGTACCTCTGTACTCATATACCCACATGTAATACCGCAACTAGTCCAATGCTAATCCCATCGAACAACTCCAATAGACATACTCCTTCTATTGGATATTGCCAAGCAATGAATGTGGTATCCAAAGGTGTCAAGGTAATCAAGTCTGGAGGTTCATCCTCACATTGGTCTCTTGGTACAATGGCTCCACTCCAAGCCTACTACACCAACTAATCTGCATGTTGCTACAATGACTCCTCTGAACTCCACAATAGAACATCCAAGGCGGATGGAACAATCCCACTTGTACTCCAAATCCGAGTGATCACCTCTGGTTTTGGAGTATCCTCTGCATGAGCATTCTCCTCCAATAAGTCACCAGGCCAAGTAACAACACCACTAAAAGCTAATGGTCCCAAACTATAGTGAGCCAAGACTTCCACTACTAAAGCGTACTAGTAGGCAACATACTCGTCCCTCACTTGACTACCTACCTGGTCTATAGGAGGCTATCTCCTCCCAATAGTGAATACTATACCCCATGGGTTTTACTAGTCAATACTAGTAAAACCCATGGGGTATAACACTACTCCTCCAACTAACACATCATATGACTTAGTTATGGTCGCAATGGCATGAGCTCTCACCATAAAGCTATTAGTCGAATGACTAGGCTGAATCTGAACAACCAACTCTCCACTTGTGATGTATTGTGTCAAATCACCTCCTAGAGATGTTTGGATCTAAAATGGATGCCTCTCTACATTGGTCTTTTGTAACCCTAGACCGACAACTGCAGCCTTCCCCAACATAAGGGGTTGCACACCAAAGTCTAATAAGACTCTATGTGGTGCATAAACCTTCCTTGAAAGTCACACCAAACAGAAAATCCCCCTTTGGTTATCCAATAGGACAACACCAAGTGTGAATTGTCTTCTCTCAAAGGCCTATCTAGCTGGCAACTCCTCCAATCTAGCCTTTGCTACCTGCCATAAACCACTGGTTGTTGAGCGGATCTCATGCTCTTCAACCAAGTCAACTCCACTATCAACCACCTCTACTCTAGAAGTAGGAACCACATCATCCCCACTCTCACAAAGCATGGTAGCCAACCAAACATTGGGGTTGGGTCAACTTCCAATGTAAACATGTCATTGGCTGAAAACAAAGGGCAATGCATAATCAGTTGAGCCACTCCCAACATTGTGCTAGACTCCATCTATGTAGTAGTGGGTAGCTAAATAGTAGGTAGTCTACCACCTACCACACCTACACTAGGATGTTTAGGAGCCATGGATGTTGTCTACATTGCCTCCAAGAGTGTGAAAGACTGAGGAAGTCTGAGCTATCTCCCAACCTCTCCTCTCTGTGTGTCCAACTCCACTGATCTTCCTCTAGGCTCTAGAGCACATATTGCACTCCTAGTCATTGAGGTAGATGCATCCACCTATGATGCTTTGCACATGAAATCCAAGGCTTATGTTTCACCAACATATGAGGAGGAAGCCTTAATAGCCAAATTTGATCTCCTCTAAGCAATGGCCATGCTAGCCAATTTCTACTCCAATTGCTCAATGTGAGTAGCCATGGTTGTATCAAAAGTAAGGGCATGTACTGCACCTCTACTAGGTGTGGATCCTCTACCCACCTTTGCCACCTCATCCTCCATGATCTAGAGCTCCTATACTACTTGCCATAATAGCCCTACCACTTTGTAACTCCGGGTGTAGGTCAAAGCACCGGTCACTAGGGTGACCAAATCTATGACAATGCTCACATTGCCTCTATGTTGGTTGTTATGCACCAAAGGTATCAAGTCCACTGCCCTAAGGGCACTCTCTCTTGTGATGAGGTCCATCACAAGTCCAACAGGCCACACCACTACTCCCTAGTTGTTGCTGACCTAAAAATGAAGGTAAGGGTTGAACTACAATAGGCCTTCCACTTGCTCCATAGGACCTAGGCTGTCCACCCTGTACTCAAAATCAAATTGGATGTGGTGTACTCTACTGCACTCTAGAATGAGTCACAATTGTGGATGAGGTCTTCCTACCAAATCTAGATGTCACCACTCTCTCCTCCACCATATTAAGCTCAATATGCTCAACCAAACCAAAGTGGGCAAAGTAGCTTGTAACAACGTAGCATCATGAACTCTACGTTGCAACTCCCTGACTAGTACCCATACTAAAACTAGACTGCTTGGGCCTAAGTAACTCCTTGAGTAGAGTTGATCTGTGAGCCGGCCTGTCTCTCACTTAGGATGAACCTCTGATGGCTATTATGGTAGCGCACCATGCACTAAGAAGGCAAGGAATCCCAACTCCATCATACTCCTCCAAGGCTAACACTCCAAGACTCAAGACATTGCTCACTAGAGAGCTCAATGAGAGAGAGATAGTTGTAAATGAAAGGATGATGAGTACCTCCTCACCCCTTGTTTATATACTTGTGAAATAGTTACGTACCAAAGTTACTAATTACCATAGTAACTCAAGTTACTAGACTAAAAGTCAAGTAAAATCAAAAAGTAGAAAGGAATATCCATTCACATGGGCTATCCTTGGACTAAAGAAGAATCCAAAACAAAAAGGCTTGCGGGCCCAAGAGTTCTCAACTTTTTCCTCAAAGCCAAACAGCTAGGAATAATACCAAGTCAACACACTAAAGTCCAAAATAGTTGTGCTCATCTTTTCTACTTCCTCTAAAGTAAGGTCCCCTCTATCTTAGCTATGACTAACTTTAGCTAACCATGACTAATATAGAACCATCCTTTATCTCTATATAAATAATATCTCTTAAGTACCTATAATACCAAGCTAAATATCACAATACCACACACATGCACAAATGGGTGTTACATTTACCCCCGGACTAAGTTTTCACTTTGTCCTCAAAGTGAAGGTCTCTCTACCTTCTATGGTACATCTTCAACTTATCATGGTTAATCCTATCAAAGTGTCTTCCTCCCAACTCCTTGAGATCATAGGTGTAATTGCCCCACACCTTCTCCACTATGAAAGGTCCAAAGTACTTAGGCAAAAACTTCTTTTGCACTCTCTTGAATCGAATGGAATCAAACAACATTACCCAATCACCTTCCTTGAAAGTCTCCACCTTCTTCTTGCCTTGCCTCTTGTCATAGCTCTCCTTTTGTCTCCTTTGGGCTTGCTCCACTCAAACCATAGCAATTGCTCTTGCCTCTTCCAACTCCATGAGTTGATCCTTCCTTGACTTCTCTGCATCACCTCCTTGTGCTTTCTTCAATCTCCTATGAATGCTTTGGAAGGTAGGAAGATCAAAGTGAATAGGTAAGGTAGACTCAATACCATACACCAATTGAAATGGAGAATATCCGGTGGAAGTCTTCATAGTTGTCCTATACTCCCACAAAACTGCATGAATCCTCTTGTCCCAATGATGTTTAGCCCCCTCCATTTCTGCATCTTTGGCCAACATCATGCACAAGGTCTGATTGGTTCTCTCTGCCAAGCCATTGGAATTTGGCTTATAGGATGTAGTTACTCTATGTGTGATAGAGAAATGTTGTAGCATGGCTGTAGTTATGCTTCCTGTAAACTCTCCTCCTCTATCAGAAACCAACTCCAAAGGGCATCCAAACCTAGTGATAATGTGTTCATAAAGAAATCTACCCACTTCATCTTCATTCTTGTCCCTCAATGGTCTAGCCTCAACCCACTTGGTACGGTAATCAGTAACTACCACAATGTACCGATTGTTCCTTGGGGTTCTATTGAGAGGACCTACAAAATCAATTCCCCACTTCTCAAAAGGTCCTAGCAATAGAATTGATCTAAGTGGTGGAGTGGATGTAGACTTTCTAGCAAAAGCTTGACAAACATGACAAGTTTTGCAATAATCAAGAAAATCCTTGAAAATCCTTCTCCAATGGTAACCTGCATCTAGAATCTTGAAAGCAGTCACCTTTCCTGCAAAGTGTCCTCCACATACTAAACCTTCATGAAACTCCTTTATGAGTAGGATAGAATCTTCCTTACCCACTGCTCTTCGAAGTAGACCATCTTCTCCTTGGTGAAAAAGAATATCCTCCACCATTCTGTAAGGTCTAGATCTTGCTGCAAGGGCCTTCTTCTCCCTAGCATGCATCCCTTCTGGAAAGTTACCTCTTGTCACAAAATCCACAATCTCCTTGTACTCTATTGGAACCTCTTGAGTGATTGAGATTATCATGAGTTCCTCATCCGGGAAGGAATCATCCACTGGCTCATCTCCATCATGATCATAGGCTCTAGATAACAAATCAGCATTTGCATGTTTCTTTCCTGGCTTATCCTCAATGGTGTAGTCATACTCAGACAAGAGTATCATCCACCTTGCTAGTCTCCCTTCAACATTAGGCTTGTTGAAGATGTACTTCAAATCCTTGTGATCCATGACAATGGTGGCTTTCCCCCCAATCAAATAGTGTCTAAACTTCTTGAGACCAAAGATCATTGCCAACCCTTCTCTCTCCGTGACGGAGTAGTTCTTCTCTGCTGAAACCATCTACCTACTAGCATAAGCTATTGGATGATCATGCCCATCTTGGTCTAATTGACTAAGAGTGCATCCTATAGCTACATTAGAAGCATCAGTGTAGAGGATGAAAGGCTTACTCCAATCAAGTTTAGCAAGAATTGGAGCTACAACAAGGGATTGCTTGAGCTCCTCAAAAGCTTTGAGAGCCTCCTTGTCCTCCAAAATCACCATGTAATCTACACCCTTCTTCATGTAGATGGTCAATGCATAAGCCTTGTTGGAAAATGAGAAGATGAACCTCCTATAGTATCCAACCATCCCCAAGAATTGGCGTAACTTTGTCAAGCTTGAAGGAAATGGAAGGTCTGAGATTTTCCTCACCTTCTCAGGATCAACTGCTATTCCATCGTTGGAGATGATGTGCCCCAAAAGTAGACCTTCTTCATATCCAAAAATGCACTTTTCTGGGTTGAGTGATGCATTTGCCTCATCCAAGCGTTGCAAGACTTTGATTAGGTGCTCAACGTGCTCCTCCTTGCTCCCATAGACACAAAAGTCATCAATGAAGTCTCTCACAAATTTCCCAATGAAAGGTTCAAATACCTTGTTCATGAACCGTTGGAATGTGGCTGGAGCATTGCAAAGCCCAAAAGGCATGACCTTGAAAGCGTAAGTTCTCCAAGGTGTGGTGAATGTGGTGAGTTGTTGATGCTCTGGTGCAATCTTGATTTGGTTATATCCACTATAACCATCTCCAAAATTGTACCTCTCATGACCTGCAACCTCCTCCAAGATCTCATCAATGAATGGCAATGGGTAGTGGTCCTTCTTGGTAACACCATTGAGCTTCTTGTAATCCACACATACCCGAAGCTTGCCATTCTTTTTCTTCACAATGACAATTGGAGACACCCATTCTGAATTCTCTACCTCAAAGATAAATCCAGCCTCCTTGAGCTTATCAATCTCCTCCTTCACAACCAAAGATATTGGTTGGCTAATGCGACGTTGCTTTTGGCGGATTGGTCTTGCATGTGACTCCAACTCTATCTTGTGCTCCTCCAAGGTGACTTTCTTCAAATCCTTGTAACTAAAAGCAAACACATGGATGAACTTGTGGAAAATCTCCTCAAATCTCACCTTCTCCTCCTTGGTAACATTTGGGCCATACTTGAGGGTAGCTAACCTTCTCTCTACCTCCTCAAGTGTCAATGGTGATTTTTTTGGGTCCTTCAAAACCTCTGGCTTAGGTGCAAAATCCATAGCACACAAAGGATACACATCTGAATCAGATTCAGATTCATCCTCCTCCGTGGAAGTCTCCTCCTCCATGCTTGTGTCCACACCTGAAGCTTCTTCTTCAGAATTTGATTCCCAATAATCAGAAGATGGCGTATCTAAGTGTTGGTGGTATTAGTCACAGGAACTTTGACTCTATGGTTTGATGGCCCAATCCTCTGGTACCCTTTGTGCCATCGATCAGTTGTGCGTGCTGCTCTCAACCATGGCCTCCCAAGAAGTAAGTCATAGCTTGAATCTTTCAAGACTTGGAAAGTCATGAGATTTTGAACTCCCATAACTGAAACTACCACTTTATCCATCACCCCTATTGGTCGAACTTGTTGCTTGTTTGCCATGCTCACCACAAATGTTGAAGGTCTTGAGGGTATCATACCCAACTTCTTCATCAACCTTTCTGACATGGCATTTACGGTTGATCCTCCATCAACCAATGCATCCTTGATGTTGTGACCATTCACTCTCACATCAATCTTGGAGGCATATTCACAAGCCTCCCATGGTGTTGGCTTGGCATCCACCACCCCCATTGATATTGGAGCTTTTGCCTTCTTCTTCTTGCTTGCTTCTTCAAGAACTCAAACCACCTCTAAGCTCCTTTCTCAAGGTAGGGTTCAAAGCAATCAATTGGCCCACTGTGATGTTAGCCTTATGACTACCAACATCCTCCAACACATTGTAGTTCCATTGTTGCTTTGAAATCAAGAAATTCTCCATCCCCAACTTCTTCCTTGGAGTCTTTGTTGTTGATAATGTTGAGGTGCGAGTGCTCCTAGTAGACATAGGAGTATCTTTGCTTGGAGTAAATCCTTGAGAAGAGTGAACATCCTCTGCAAAATGAGCTCTCTTCTTCTCTTGTGCTAAAAGCTCCAAGTTAAGACTCTTGGAGTTTGAGCTTTCTCCCTTCTCATACTTGCTCTCCACCACATCTATGGATGCTATCCCCTTACCTTTGTTTGGATTAGGAGCCACTTGGGTTTCACTACCTCCCTCTTTTCCTCTATTGGCTCCCTCATAACCCCTTCCTCCATGGTAAGTGGAATTTGGGCAATTCCTTTGGATATGGCCTCTTCCTCCACAACCAAAACAATTTCTCTCATTGAAATTGTTGGCTGGTTGACCTCCTCTATATGGATAGTTTCCATAACTCCTAGGCCCTCTCCCTACATTCAGATCCACCTCTCTCTTCTCCCATAGTTGCACCACATTGATCTTGAGATCCGCAAGTTGTTCTATGATGGTTTGAAGTGGATCCTTTGGTGGAGGTGCAAGAATTGGAGCAACTACTACTTGTGGTGCAACCCTTGCCACCAAAGTATCAGAAGTTCCACCATACTTATAGCCTTGAGGAGGATGCACAACCTCCTTCACCACCAAATCACTCTCATCTACTTCCAAACTCTCCTCCATACGAATTGTGATCTTGATAGCTTCAACCTTGGAAGAAGGTTTCTCATATCTCACCTTGCTTCTTATTTGTGGTCTCAACCCTCCCACAAAATTCCTGGTGAGCATGGCCCCTATGCCAATCATTGTAGTCTCCACATCATCCCCACCCTTCCTCAACACTATGCAAAATCTGGACTCTAACTTTTCCACTCTTTCCACATAGACTCTCACTTTCTCTCCATCTCCTTGCTTGAGAAATGTAACCTCACTCATCAATCTCTCATAACTCTCATCAGAAAGAAAATTCTCAATGAGTGCTGAAGTCAAAGTCTCCCAAGACTCTTCTTCCTCATCTCTCCTCTCTCTCTTTTGGTATTCTGACTCATACCATGTAAGTGCTACATCCTCAAAGAAATCTGGTAATAATGAGGCCCACTCATTTTTCCTCCTCTCATTGTTTCCTATGCAAGCTCTCTTGAAGTCTCTCACAAAGGCTTCCACATCTTCTCCATCCTTGCCAAAGAAAGCCGGAAGTTTCCACATCTTAATCTCTCACTATCTTTCTCTTCTCTCAAATTTTCTTTTCCTCTTTTCTTTTCTCTCACTCTATAACTAATAGATTATATACATGACTAACACCATCTGAGAATAATCCACTCTAGGGAACACAAAAGGTTCAGGTTGCTCCAAGAGTTCTATAGCAACATCAAATCCTAGAGTGCATATTAATCTAATTCTCATGGATAGTTTATCTATAAGTTGAAAGATTATCTCCATCACTATTTTTGAGAACTAGCTGATGAAGGTGGTAGTATTTCTGTAGCTATACTAAGACTCTCTCCAAGATCCTTCACCAAAGTCTCCAAAAGCGCTTTTACTCCACTACATGCATGTCCTTTTGGAAGTCCTTCCACTCTACAAACCTCACACAACTCCTTGGTCTTAGATCTTCTCCCTCCCAATCTTGGTGAAGAAGGTCCAACATGCAAACCCAAGTCAAGTAAGCCTCTCCTTTCCCTCAATCTCTTGCTCTCAAAGGTCAATGGACATGAACTTGCCTTATGTCCCTTGTTTCCACACAAAAAGCACTTAGACTCACTCTTTCCTCCAAGTGGTGTAGGTTTTTGGATTCTCTCAACACTCTCTTCAAATTCTATTGTAAACTCTCTTTTCTTCAAATCCACCCCTACAATCACCTCAAGCCCTTGGAGAATCTTGCATAATCTCAATTTCCACTCTTGATGACCCTCCATGTTCCCAAGATGAATCTAAACACTCAAACATGCTTTTTGTTGATCTCAAACTCCTCATGCATGAGATCTCCACTCTGCAGAATTGACCCTTCCTCACAATGTCACACAAATCTCCTATCCACTATGTCACAATCCTCTGAAATTTGACACACTTGATCACAACTCTAGGGCGTCCATCCCTGCAAAATTTCAGATTTTTTCATCAATCCATTTGGCCTAGAAACCTTTCTATTCAGCACACAAATTTCAGATTCGGTCTGAAAACCACCCCCCTCACTTCAAAAACTCATAACACCCTGTGCAAAAACGATCTTTCTCTAACTTTTGTGGCAGAAGGTAGGATACAACGCACTAAATTGTCTTGGAAATTTTCAGGACAATTCACTAAAAATTGAAGAAAAAGGAGACTCTGTACAATTTTCCAGAGAGCATGCAGTTGCGGGAGCACTTTATCCTATCAACTTTCAAAAATTCTAGCCCAGTGCGCATAGTAGCTCTGATAATAATTTTAAATGTGCTAACTGAAAGATAACCCAAGCTATCATATGTAGAAATTTCAAGTCCAGATCTCAAACTTGAGATTTTGCCCAAAATCACCTTAATCTCCAAAATCTGCACTCCACCTCTCACAATCTCTCCAATTCCTCTCATGTGTACAAGATGTACAAAATCACCTCAAAGACATCATAATGAACTACAGGGTATACAAATGGATCTTGATTCTCTAACATAAGTTCAGCCCTCTCCTCTCCTAAGGTTCTCTCCAAGTGAGCTCTCATAGCCTCATTCTGCCTAATGCAGAATTGAACGCGGAACATTATCTTGCCTTCTAGAGTGGTCCCGGCAACGGAACCAAAAATGTGAGCCGGCCTGTCTCTCACTCAGGATGAACCTCTGATTGCTATTATGGTAGCGCACCATGGACTAAGAAGGCGAGGAATCCCAACTCCATCATACTCCTCCAAGGCTAACACTCCAAGACTCAAGACATTGCTCACTAGAGAACTCAATGAGAGAGAGATAGTTGTAAATGAAAGGATGATGAGTACCTCCTCACCCCTTGTTTATATACTTGTGAAATAGTTATGTACCAAAGTTACTTATTACTGTAGTAACTCAAGTTACTAGACTAAAAGTCAAGTAAAATCAAAAACTAGAAAGGAATATCCATTCACATGGTCATATTCTCCTAAGCATGTGGTCTTATCTTGACCCAACCACTAAGTCAAGGATTCCTTCACATGGGCTATCCTTGGACTAAAGAAGAATCCAAAATAAAAAGGCTTGCGGGCCCAAGAGTTCTCAACTCTTTCCTCAAAGCCAAACACCTAGGAATAATACCAAGTCAACACACTAAAGTCCAAAATAGTGGTGCTCATCTTTTCTACTTCCTCTAAAGTAAGGTCCCCTCTATCTTAGCTATGACTAATATAGAACCATCCTTTATCTCTATATAAATAATATCTCTTAAGTACCTGTAATACCAAGCTAAATATCACAATACCACACACATGCACAAATGGGTGTTACAGATCAGCCATCTCATCCGAGTGTAGGCCTTGTGTAGGCTCTCTCTAGCCTTCCGCTTGAACTCTTGCAAGCTCCTCAGCTTGTCAGTCCGGACTCCCTAGTAGTTTTACCTCAAACATTAGAAGAACTCCACCATGGGGTTGAACCCTAGTACTACACCACCTCCCGTAGTAGTACCTCCTCTTGTAGTAGCACCATCTCCAAGAGATCCATGAACGTTATTAGAGCTTGAACTTGTGGGTACAACCGATCTACCCCTAGAAATTGAGCTTGAAGTAATAGAGACATAGTTTGGAGACCAATATTGTCTCCATAGCTCAATCTCCTCCAAGTGAGCTCTCTTGAACTCATGGTAGTTGCCCATTGGTGAACCCTCCAAATCTTGAAACAATTCCTTCCATGTCATGAAGAGTGTGAACAAAGTCAGGTTCTCCATCTACTACAGATCACACAAACTATCAAACTCCAAGATGAAGTCATCCAAATCAATGGTGCACACTATACCAGAGTAACGCTTGGGGCCTTTGGAGGCTCCATGGATCTTGTCCATGTCCTACAATAACGGTGCAGACACAACAAGTGCACTCTCAACTAGGTTAGTTCTTGTGTCAAACTCCAACTCAAAGTCAATCTCCTCCCTCATTGGGACCTAAGATACAAGCTGATATCGAGCGCCACTCCAAGTAAACCCATTGCGTATTGTAATGCTATCTCCTCCAAAATCCCCAAAGAACTCCGTTGTGACAAAGTAACCAAGAACTACAACTTGCAATTGTAACATCCGTGAGTACCCCACCAAGTGACAACACCACCAACTAAATGTCACGAGTAATGTAGCTCTAACTACAACAACTATACTAAGAGAAAGTGCAACTTGTAATCTGCCATCACAACACACACTCTCACGGTCTACAAGTCATCACTTCTTGCCTCACCAGAGAGAAACATAAATAGTCTAATTAGTCATCACTCTAGCCCCACTACTGAGAGCACACCAGAGCACCAACGCTCCAAATTCAGGACTCCTCACACAAACATAGTGCACAAACAAGAAGCACAAAATGAAAGGGGTCCAATCACAAGAAAGCTTAATAACATTGGACTAACCGCCACCATTTGGTATTTGACATAATTGGAGTACCTATCTACTTCTTGAGCTACGAGGATCATTGGAAAATGGGATCAAAGTTCTTCTCACTAAAATTTGACATGAATCTTTCACAAAATCTGATGTAAATCTGACATAAATCTCTAAATTTGGTTGACCTCTAAATCCTCCGCTAACTCTTCACTTGAGCCAAATTAGAAAAATTGCTTTTTGTCCAATCTCTAATTCCCAAATCCACCTTCAATTTCACTTTCTGAGCTCAACTTGTACCAGATTGGTCCTTTGTTCACCTCTTGAGCTCAAAATCATAATTATTGCTTGAAATTGACTCTCTTGGGCTCCAAATTTGGCCAACACTTCCGCACACAATCACTCCCAAGGAAATCAGAATTGCAATCAAGGAACCACGATCCACCGGGCTTGGAGATACCACCACTACCCTCAGTTCTTGCACCCAATTTCCTCCTTACTCTCACTTCTCTATTGTAATCAATTTGTTTATACGACTTGAATCAGCTTAACTCAGATCAGTACTTGATCTGTCACCTTATAAATTGACAATAATTGGGCAATGATTACATTCAAGCCACACCCACTCTAGCTAAGAGAATCCAAGTGACACTTGCCAACTTTCTGTCCACTCTAGCCAAGAACTCAAAGGCTCAACAATAGAGAAGTGAGCTCTTTAGAGTTGCACTCCCAGGATATACTCCTGATTTTGACCTAGGTCTCACACCAATGGTCTTGCTGATGGCACACCCAACGGTGTCAATGGTGTAAGGTGATGGTAGACCCCACCATGTAGTCAGTACCCAAAACACAAAATTTGACCGTTGGAAAGTAGTCTACGGGTAATTGCTAAAAGAACTCTAACCACTATCACTGCAACTCCAATGTCCAAGCAATCTAGATGCAACACTACAAATGGTATGACATCCTAGTGCAAGTGTGATAGGTGATGATGGACTAGATACTAGTCAACCTCTTGCTAATAAACAAATTGAGTCTAGCATGATGATGGGGGTAGCTCAATTGATTATGTATTCCTCTTTGTTCTCAACCAATGACATGTTTACATTAGGAGTTGATCCATTCCAATGTTCAAGTTTGCTACCATACTTTGTGAGAGTATGGATGATGTGTTTCTTGCTTCTAGAGCAGAGGTGGTTAATGGTGGAGCTACCTTGGTTGAGGAGCATGAGATCTATTCAACTACCAATGGTTTATGGCAAACAATAGCAATTAGGTTGCATGAGTTACGAACTAGACCTGCACTTGAAAGAGTTCCATTCACACCTAAAAATGTCATATTGGACAAGCAAAGTGGGATCTTCCATTTGGTGTGGCCTTCAAGGAAAGTCTATACACCATAAAAGGTTTGATTAGACTTTGGTACACATCCCCTTAGGTTGGAGAAAGCTATAATTGTCGATCTTGGGCTACAAAAGACTTATATGAAGAGGTATTAGTTTTAGATCTAAATATCTCTAGGGGGGGGTTTTACACAACACATCACATGTGGGTAGCTCATTATTCAAATTCAACCTGATAGCTTTGTGGTAAGAGCTCAAGCCATTGTGAAAATGGTAAATTTCTATGATATGTTAGTTAGTGGAGTAGTATTATACACTATTGGTTTTAATATTGACTATTGGAAGGAGATATGTGTATGTCACCTACCGGTCTACTTTAGTAGTGGTGATCTTGGCTTACTACATCAAGGACAATGGCATCAATTTCAAATTTCAATGGTTTTATTACTTGGCTTGGTGACTTATTGGAGTAGAACATTCATATGGAAGATACCTTAGTACTAGAGGAGATCATTTGGATTTGGAATACAAGTGAGGTTATTCCATTGTAGAATTTTGAGGCAGAATTGTAGCAACATGCAGATTAGTTGGTGCAATAGGCTGGGAGTGGAGCCTTTGTACCACCAAGAGACCAATATGAGTATGAGCTTTTGGAGTGTATTATATTGTCACCTTTGGGTACCACATTTATTGCTTAGAAATATCCAATATGTTTATTAGTGTTTTTTGGTGGAATTAGCACTAGACTAATTGTGGTACTATAGGCAAGTATATGCGTTCATAGTTACTTGTACATGGAGAGAGATGAGATTACTAAGCAAGTCTTTCTACATCATGTGGCACACTTGGCCTAGTGATATCTTGAGTTATTACCAATGTCAACAATCGGGGTTACTAGAAGACCCTACTAGTAGAGATTTCCTTCTTGGGGGCGTAAGATCTAGAGAGATATGGTCCCATTCATTTGGTGATTTTTGGATGGCCATGTCAAGGATATACCCTTGCTTGCTAAGTTCAAGGTCAATAGGACCTCCATTCTAGTGTGTTTTGGGAGATGTTACATACACTACAATATCTTTAGGTTTGTCAAGCTATTTCTCCCACTTACATTATGAATTATATCCCTTTTATGGGTGATTCTTGCACATGATATTATACTTTGCTTTTCTCTCTTTGGGAATCCACAAGGTGCTTATTTGTGGAGCTTATGGATTAGAGGTTGTATGTAAATCTATCACAATGAGTCTAAGCATGTGTGTTACCCAACCATCAAAACTCTCCACTCTTGTTTAGTATTCCTTCTATTAGGTAGGAGAGTAACGGGCAATCTAACTTGTCATCATTATACGCACTCTTGGTCTAATGGTCATTACTTCCAACCTGACCAAGGATAAATATACAACATTCCTAGAAAGAAAGAACCTATATGCAATGCTTGCATTGTGAACTGGCCTATTTTTCACTCAGGATGAACCTCTAATGACTATTATGGTAACGCACCATGGACTAAGAAGGCAAAGAATCTCAACTCCATCATACTCCTCCAAGGCTAACACTCAAAGAGTCAAACCATTGCTCACTAGAGAACTCAATGAAAGAGAGATAGTTGCAAATGAAAGGATGATGAGCACCTCCTCACTCCTAGTTTATATACTTGTGAAATAGTTGCATACCAAAGTTACTAATTACTTGAGTAACTCAAGTTACTAAGCTAAAAGTCAAATAAAGTCAAAAAGCTAAAGGAATATCCATACTTATGAGAATATTCTCATGTACGTATGGTCTTATCTTGACCCAACCATTAAGTCAAGGATTCTTTCACATGGGCTATCCTTGGACTATAGAAGAATCCAAAACAAAAAGGCTTGTGGGTCCAAGAGTTTTCAAGTCTTTCCTCAAAGTCAAACACCTAAGAATAATACCAAATCAACACACTAGAATCCAAAATAGTGCTGCTCATCTTTTCAGTTTCCTCTAAAGTAAGGCCCCCTCTAACTTAGCTATGACTAACTTTAGCTAATCTGACTAATATAGAACTATCCTTTAGCTTTATATAAATA
This sequence comes from Lunularia cruciata, assembly GCA_948567375.1. NCBI lineage: Eukaryota > Viridiplantae > Streptophyta > Marchantiopsida > Lunulariales > Lunulariaceae > Lunularia > Lunularia cruciata. The sequence continues at coordinate 48,022,952 of OX419756.1, read as the reverse complement.
ATATCTATCAAGTACTTATAATACCAAACTAAATATCACAATAGCAAATACATGCACAAATGGGTGTTACAGCACACCAATGCAAACCAATAGGGCATACAAAAAAGCATGCAAGCATAGAGAGGATCCAATCACAATATTCATTCACTCTCTAGGCTTATGGAGGAAATTAGCTTCATAGCCTTTTGCCTTATCTTCAAGTTGATTTCAATCTGTACTCCAAATTTCAATCTAATTTATACTCCAAGTGGAGAAATTCTATGCGTTTTTGATGGGGAAAAAATTGTGCAACTCATATAAAAATAACTTTTTTCTATGTTGCTCTGGTTCAAATGATCTAAAATTCAATGAAAAGCCTATGAGATAAAATTTCCAATGGTATGAAGCAAGTCACAATTTGAACACTTTTGCTTCCTTGATAAGATTTCAAACTTGGGTAGTTTCTACCCTAATTTTGAAATCCGTAATTGAGAGTTTACTCTTGGTTCTTGGCAACTTTTTCCAAATTTTTGGATCCAAGGTACACATAATCCTCATGAACACTCCAACAACATAAAATCTTCAATTATATTCACAAGAATGGGAGAATTGACATTCAATCAAAGATAGAAATACTCTACCACGCTTATGATAGTAATTTTAGTAGAACTTATTACATAAGCTCTCACTCTCCATAGACCAAGAGCCAACCAAATTTCTCAAAATAGTTGGTTGTGCTCTTATCTAAATCCTTGCAAAGTTTACTAGCCTAATCTAACACCAATATCTAGATATGGATCCATTCTTGAGTTGGGCTCACTTGTGAGCTCTACATACCTAGATATGTTTGATCCAAAATCATGAATTCTCTATTTGAGGTATTTATATGAAAATTTTGTTCAAAGTTGCAAGACCTACTCACCAACAATGTTGGAAATTTCCATAAGCTGATTCAAACCACAACTTGAGAGTTGACCAAAACTCCAAATTTGATTATCATCTCATCTCCAACACCTTACTTTCCAAAGCTCTAACTTCAATCAACCATATCTGATTTGATATTGATTCAAACCTAAAATTTCTTGCACTCAACACTATAAGCACTATATCTACTCTCCAAATCTATTGACAAATCATGAAAATGTGTCACAAAGCTCTCCTAATTGTCCAATTTGTGCACCTAAGTATGAATTCTACCCCTTTGATTCAATTGATCATATTCCCCTTGAGAATCTACTCAAATCACTTGATTTCTATCTCCATATTATAGCTTGTTGTAATACCAATAGCTAGACATATTATCTAGAGATGGAAATTTGCTTAATAACATATGGAAGGGTGTTATATATGATGTTATAAATAGATCAAATAGAAGTGTCATCAAAAGAGTACTTCCACTAATAGAGCATAAGTTGAAAACACCTTGGAAACTTTAAAGCCAACTTTGGAGACTTAAATGGATGAATTAGGCCTTGACAATGGAGAATTTCCCCCCCTTCTAAAGACAATGTTTACCTTCTCTCCCCATTTTTTGTCTCATCAAGAATTTTCCAACCTATGCAATTTTGAGTTTCCTACAAGAAGATTCTCTAAAGATTTCTTTTAGTCAAACTTGTTTTACCAACCAGACAAGACAAGGACTGATATATCATCCATCCATGTAACTAATCTAAAATTGGAGCTTTTGACATATCATAAATCCATATATCTAATCAAAGGGTGGAGCTTCTTGTGAGGGGATCTTCTTTGCTATATAATAAAGACAAGGTGCTCCTTCGGAGCATCAAAGTATTGAGTGTTGAAGTTATGTGTTTCTTCTTGTATTTCTCTTGGGGGGTTCTCTTGTCCTCAAAATATTACACCTATCAGCTTCTTTTTTCAACCATTATCTTCTCTTGCTGAATGCACTCCCCTAACTCCTTTGATGGTAAAAGAACTCTAGAGTTCTCCTCTTGGGACCTAATCACTTATATTTTTGTCCTTTAATTGTTCTTTTTGCCAAATAGACCACACAACTCCAACTTGAAGCCAATGAATGAGATTAAGTCCTGCTCCATCTACAAGAACACATAGATTTTCAAGTCCCATGCCTACTCATAAGTAAGCACATGAAGAACAATCCGAGCTTGCTATCACCAACTCCATGAACGCAGCCTCAAATTGCACTACCATCCAACCCCAAAATTCATCACGATATAAAATCTGAAGCCTAATGAGAAAAGGATTTAGGAGTGGTAGATTGGGAGTATGGGACATCTCCTACTCAAGTGCTTCCTCTAATGCTCTAACACCCATGCTTTGTTACAACTCTAACTCTCCAAGTCCTACTTTTGCTTGAGACTCCTAATACTAAAACACACCCCATGTTTATCAATTTTCCACCACCTATATACATAAGACCCCTCAAAAAGACAAGACTATAATCAACATGGAATGTTGTATACATATACATGGATTGCTCATATAGCAATAACACAACTATGGGATTTGTCATGCAATCTATTCCAATAATATGGAGATAAACCATATTAAACTCCTTTTTAATTATTTACCCAAACCTCAACATGATAATGGCTAGTGGTGAGTACACATCAAGTCCATTCTTGGATGGGACTTGTTATGTTATTGGATGAAGCTTGAGTTGGATTATGAGCTCTTTGTCTTTGTCTTTGGTGGATAAACCTCTTTTCTAGAGAGATTTTACAACATGCCTATGATCAGATTCAACAACTAACTCACCTTAGTGTCAATCATATTTTGGATGTTGGATGCTAGTCTCAAATAGTGGTAGTGGTTGATAAGTCACCTATGTTTGAGATATTGAGATCTCATGGACTCAAATTACATATTGGGAAGTGTAGATTCTTTCATGAGCAAGTTGAGTATTTGGGTCTGTGAGCTGGCCTGTCTCTCACTTAGGATGAACCTCTGATGGCTATTATGGTAACGCACCATAGACTAAGAAGGCAAAGAACCCCAACTCCATCATACTCCTCCAAGGCTAACACTCCAATAATCAAGACATTTCTCACTATAGAACTCAATGAGATAGAGATAGTTGCAAATGAAAGGATGATGAGTACTTCCTCACCCCTAGTTTATATACTTGTGAAATAGTTACGCACTAAAGTTACTAATTACTAGAGTAACTCAAGTTACAAGGCTAAAAGTCAAGTAAAGTCAAAATGTATAAAGGAATATCCATCCATATGGGCATATTCCACTAAGCATGTGATCTTATCTTGACCAAACCACTAAGTCAAGGATTCCTTCACATGGGCTATCCTTGGACTATAGAAAATTCCAAAACAAAAAGACTTGCGGGCCCAAGAGTTCTCAACTCGTTCCTCAAAGCAAAACACCTAAGAATTATACCAAGTCAACACACTAGAATCCAAAATAGTGGTGCTCATCTTTTCTACTTCCTCTAAAGTAAGGTCCCCTCTATCTTAGCTACGACTAACTTTAGCTAATAATGACTAATATAGAACCATCCTTTATCTCTATATGAATAATATCTCTCAAGTACTTGTAATACCAAGCTAAATATTACAATAGCACACACATGCACAAATGGATGTTACAGGTCACACTATCTACCTTAATAGACTTGGTGTTTGGCAGACCAAGGTGGAGGCTATTACATGTATTCCTTGGTAGAGTGTAAGCATTTCTTGGGTTGGTGAGTTTCTATAATTGATATGTTAGAGGATTTAATGCCATTGCAAAGAGCTTGACAAAGATTACCAAGCTTACACAAGAGTGGTGTTGGTGAGATGAGCATGAGAGAGATTTTATAGAGCTCAAGGAGAGGTTGACATCTATCTCTACTTTTAGGAGACTGATCAGAAGATGACCATTCCATTTCATAATAATTGAAGTATGTTAGGGCTTGGAGTAGTGCTCACAGAATAGGATTATGAGGAGGAGTTTGTAGTGGTCTATGCTAGTTACTCCAACAGTTCAACAAAGGTGAATTATAGTTCATATGAGGGAGAGTACTTGGCAGTAGTGTAGGTTGTAGCATATTTCTAATGTTATTTATTTGGTAACTCCTTCACTCTCATCATTGATTATTAACTACTAAAGTGGTTGATAGAGTCAAACAAGCTTTCAAGGAAACTTGCATGATGGGCTCTAATTTTACAAGACTATGATTTCATAATTATTCACAAACTTGAAATGGTGAACCATTATGCAAATGGGTTGAGTAGAAACCCATGTCCTAACCAATAGCATTAGACCAAAGCACATTTGCATGGTGAGACAAATGAAAGGATGGTATCAAGTTGATATGCATCTACCTTATATTATTTTATATATATATATATATATATATATATATATATATTATGAGGCTTTGATGGTTTCTCTCTCAATACATACAAGAGGAGTTGTTTAGGTCATGGATCCAAAGGGTGGAAATATTAGTATAGGTCAAAAAGACATTCATGATGATATTTAGTGATAGATTATCTTTGCACTAGTGTTGTGGGTGGCATAGTTGGTACCAAGGAGAGAAGCCATGTTCTTTAATAAGCTATTCCATTTAGAATGGAAAGTAGACACCTTCTTTGGAATTAATACAAGTGCAAGTAATACCACTTCTATCTCAAAGACCATAGTTGATACATCATGTTCATGAGGAGCTAGGATATTTTGGAGTAAAGCGTATATATCGTTTACTCTAGAGTCATTATTGGTGGTATGGGATATAGACCAATATACAATAGTTTGTTGCCAAATGTGTGGTTTGTGACCAAGTTAGAATAACATTTAATGCTTCCATGCCACAATTACACCGTTACTTATCATGGGGTTAGGTTATAATTGGAATTTGGACTTTGTAAACCTTTATTGTTGACTGTGAGATATCATCAAGATGTTTTGGTTATGGTAGAGCACTTCTCCATGTGGATTGAGTTGGTGGCACTTTGTTACAAGTCTAGGGAAAGGATATCTTACTCATTCTTGGATTATGTTCTTAGTCATTTTGGTGCACCAACTGAGGTTTTGACAAACTAGGGTATAGAGTTCTTGAGAGAGTTTTAGATCATGTATGCTAAGGCCTTGTTTGATCACTATACTACCTCCCAAGATCACCAAAGGCAATTGGCTTAGCAAAGAGAGTGGTTCAAATGTTGAAGAGAGTGTTGTGGTATATTTTGTAAAGAGTCCACTTGGGAGATTTGGATCTCTATCATGACATTTGTGGTATCAAAGCTAGTTTCCTCAAATGCTAGAGTAGTAGTCTTGGTAGTCTTAGGCATTTTGGTAGTTACTCATGGACTACTTGTTGATGGTCTGATTTCATGTTAAGGCTATTGATTGCATGGTGGGACCCACCATCACTTGCACCATTTGCACCATTGGACGTTCTATCAATGTCACCATTAGGGCTAGAGACCTAAGTCAAGCAGAGGGGTATACTTTTGAAGTGTAGCTCTAAAGAGCTCACTTCTTTGATGTTGAGCTTTCAAGTTCTTGGCTATGGTGAATAGAGACCGGTGAGCGTCACCTATAGTCTCTTAGCTAGAGTGGGTGTGGCTTGACTATAATCAATGCTCGATTGTTAGCAAAGTGTTGAGTAAATGATCAAGTACTAATTTGTTGGAGTGTGATTCAAGATGAAAAAGAACTTATTACATCGAAGAAGTGAGAGTTAGAGGAAAATTGTGTGCAAAAATTGAGGGTGTTGGTGGTATCTCCAAGCTTGGTTGATCATTGGCACTTTGATTGTGGTTCAAATTTCCTTGGTAATTGTGTGCAAAAGTTCTATGTGAATTGATGTAGATTTAGCAATGAGCTATATGGCCAATATTCTAAGACTGGAGTCAATTTTAGATAGTGGATGCTAAATTTGAGGCCAAGAGGTGAAATCATGTTGATCTTGTGCAAATTGAACTTGAAATTCAAAATTGAAGGTGGAGTTGGGAACCAATCCCCTTGAATTAGGGATTTGGAGACGCAAAATCTTCTAATACTTGAAGTATAACTAAACGGGATTGCAGATTGATAAGATGAGTAGCTTGCAAGAGTTCCACCAGAATGCTAGAGAGAGCTTACATGAGGCCCACACTCGTATGAGTCAGCTGACCAATTTCACTCAAGGAATTGCTGAGGCCCAAGTAGTCCAATTTTGGTATGGGATCCTGGACAAGGAGTTGCAACATAAAGTACATAAAGCTACATTATTATAAGCTACTTCACATACTTTGGTAATGATATTTAGTTTAGCTAAGCGCATTGAGTTCAACATGGTAGAGGAGAGAGTTCTGAAATTTGGATTTGGTAAGGAGATCTCATCTACAATTGTTACTTATTCTAAAGTGTAGTAGAGTGCATCATGCCATTTTGGTTTCCAAGGATAGATGGACAACCCAAATCCTATAGAGCGAGTGGAGTGCCTACTGTATCTAGACCTTTATCTTCATTTTTAGGTCAATAAAAGCCAATGAGTGGTGTGTTATGCATATATACATTGCTACACAATATATATCATTATCAACATTATACACTATAGAAGCACAACTCATACATAAGTCATACATGAACTCTAAAGTGCCACAATTGCCACCCTAGTTGGCAGTTAGGTCCCTCTTACTCCAAATAGCCATCTACTCCAAGTATATAGTATATCTTATGGTGAGCAAAGATCAAGAGGTGGGGTGCTATCAAGCCCCATTGTTAGTTGCATGTCTACAATGTATACTATATAAAGGGTGAACTAGCTATAGATTAAGTACATCTAGGACATAACCACTATCCTTGAGGAACCATAGTGAAGAGATATGTCAAACATGCCATATGCCATCCTCTTGCAAAGCTTGGGTCTATAGTACCATCAATGTTTGGGAAGTAGCATGGTGCACAATTGAGCATATGATCCTTCCAAATAACACTATCATGTCCTTCCAACATGAGGACTCTAGAAGGTAAAACCTTGCACACTCTCAAGATAGTGCAGCTTGTCGTAACATCAGGTGTTGTTGGTATTGTCTATTGTAGATATACATAGTCACTTGGATGACATCAAAAAATTGAGGATCTATAACCTCCTCCTCAAATAGTAGCATAATATGAGGTATCCCTATATTGATCAATTGCCAAGTTCTCAAAGGCCATCAATATCACTTTCAAAAAGATCTTTGCACATTGAGAACATGTGCTCATCCATATATCTAGATCATCCAAGTCCAAAACTACAGTAACATCTTGACAAATGGCTATAAGTAAATCCAGATATTGTCCATAGAGTAAAAAGTAAGGAGAGAAGGATGCTAAGAAGGGATACCGGTTGAACCAATACTCCATGGCCAACCAAGGTAAATGGATATCCCAATCTCTTAGGTGGCCTCTCTACAAACCATACTTTTGCAATCCTCCCTCACCATCTGAACCACTCTCTCTACTAAGCTATATGTCTCAAGGTGAGTACCATGATCAATCAAGGCTTTGTCACACAAGACTTGAAAGTCATCCAAGAACTTGTATCTTAATCATCAAAACCTCAACTGGTACACCAAAATAACTAAGAACCCAATCCAAGAACAAGTACGCTATCCCTTCACTAGACTTGTGAAAAAGTGTCACCAACTCAATCCACTTGGAGAAGTGCTCCACCATAACCAAAACATATTGATGGTGTCTCACAATCCACAATAAAGGTCCAACAAAGTTCAAAATCCAATGGTAACCCAATCCCATGATAGGTAATGGGTGTGTAACTATGGTATAGGAGCATTAAATGATGCTCTAACTCAGTCATACACCACACATTTTGTAACAAACTACTTTGCATCAATCTGCATACCATCCCACCAATAATGACTTTGGAGTAAGTTATATGTATACTTTAGTCCAAAATGTCCTAGCTCCCCATGAGCATGATGGACCAATTGTGGTCTTTGGGATGGATGTGGTACTACTTGTACTCTACCATCCTCCCATACACAAAGGAGGTGTCCATCCTCCAATCTGAACCGCCTGGCTTGCTAAAGAACATGGTCTCTCCCTTGGTACCAACTATGCCACTCACAACACCAATGCACAGATAATCCATCACTAAGACATCATCATGAATGTCTTGTTGAATTGTACCTCTATCTCCACCCTTTGGACATGTAACCTCAATAACTCCTCTTGTATACGTTGAGAGAGATACCACCAAAGCTTCAAAGAATGTACATAGCAAGGTAGATGCATGCCAACTTGGCACCATCTCCTCATTTTCCTTATTATGCCAACATGCTTCGGTCTGATCTTGTTGGATAGGACATGGGTTTCTACTCAACCCATGTAGATCATGATTCACCACTTTAGATCTATGAACAACTATGAAATCATACTTCTATAAAACTAGAGCCCATCATGCAAGCTTCACTTAAAGCTTGTCGGGCTCCATCAACAACTTCAATGGTTGATGATCAATGATGAGAGTGAAAGGGTTACCAAATAGGGAACATTGAACATGTACTATTCCTCATACTACTACCAAGCACTCTCTCTTATATGAACTATAGGTTCCCTTTGCTGAATTTTTGGAGCAACTAGTATAGGCCACCACAAACTCCTTCTCCTCATCATGTTAGGTGAGCACTTCTCTAAGCCCCAATGTACTCAGTGTGAATTTGAATGTGAAACTCAAGAATGGTCATCCTTTGATCTGTCTCCTAAGAATAAGGGTAGATGTCACCCTCTCCTTGAGTTCTAGAAAAGCTCTCTCCTACTCATCTCCCTAGAACCACTCCTTTGTAAGCTTTATCAAGGCCTTGGCAATGGCACTAGTCCTCTAATATAAAAACAATAGAAGTTCACTAACCCAAGGAATGCTTGCACTTTTCTCACATCTATAGGTTGATAAATACATGCAATAGCCTCCACCTTGGTCTGCTGAGCACCAAGTCCTCCAAGGTAGATAGTGTGACCCAAATACTCAAGCTGCTTGTGGAAGAATCTACACTTCCCAAGACGTAATTTGAGTCCATACATAGCAATATAGCACCAAGCAAAATCCAATTGTACTAGGATCTTGTCTATGACCTTCAAGAACTCAGCATGAGCATTGTTTGACCCAAATGGTAGGAATCTCCACTAATATATACATCCTTATTGTGAGGATCAATAGCTCAAAATGTTGTCTTGGACCTATCTTCCTCCTTGATCAACAATTGATGATATCATGCTCAAAGATCCAAAGTACTAAATACCTTTGTATGCCCAATCATATCAAAGATCTCCTTTGGTGTAGGCATGGTATACCAATCAGCCCTAGTCTATTGGTTGATAGGATGGTAATCTCCACACATCCACCTATTTGTTTAGTTTCCATGCATATCCTTCTTGGTTTGCATCACTATAGTTGACATATACTCTATGTGTGAAATCTCCACCAAACTAACCTCAAAAAGGTCTCTACTCTAGCTTTGAATCAATGCTCTCTCCATGTCACTATATCTATAAGGATGTCAAAAAATGGATGTATCACTAGTAAGCTCAACCAAATACTAGGTCCTTTAAGAGCACCCAAATCCTTCATACTAAAGGCAAAATAACTCGTGTAGCTCCTCAAGAACCTCCAAACTCTCCGTATTTCTCCTCTTGTAAGCTTGGGTCCAAGATTTGGCTCTCAAGTATCCTCTATAAATGATGTAGGAGTGGAAAATGTATTGGCTGGCTGCTACATTGGGCCCTTGGGAGAAGTAGTGTCATGCTCCCAACCACTAGAGTTCCTAACCTCAATGTGGAAAACTCTCTATGATTTGGTTGCAAGCTCCATATGTCCTCTAGTTGCATCCCAAGTAGACCAAGAGTGTAACCCAAGTAGACCATACTCATCCATATGGACCCTAAGTAGACCACTAGCTGTGTCCCAAGAATACCTTGCCTACTTGGTCCATCATCCGCATCATGTGCCTAAATCATCTTGATACGCACAAAGCTCACAAGTGTTTGAGTGGTGATGTCTATCAAGCACATCTTACCTTGTTCTGCCAAGCCAAGGCTCACAATCCATGTCAAATAGTTCAGGTCCATAGCTTGACCTAACACTTGATGCATGGATGCCTTTGGCACTATTGTAACAACAATAATATTGGTATGAAAACCCATCACCCGCTCCCTCTCATCAGTGTTAGGCTCTACCAACTACTATAATTATGAGTCCCAAACAAGTTTAAGGTCTCCCTCTCAAAAAGCATGGGAGGCTAAGGAAGTCATAAGTGTGGGTAAAGTGGCTCTCGGCTATCCAACAAGGTTCACCACTGCCATAGATGACCTATCAACCACTACCATCATCTAAGATTGGTACCCAACATCCAAAATGTCATCAACAATGAGGTGGTCTAGTCATTGAATCCCATCAGAAGCACGTTGTAGAACCTCTTTAGGTGAGAGGTTTGTCTACCAAAGACAAAAATGATGTGCTCATGATCCCACTTTGGTTGCAATTAACAACACAACAAGTCCAATCCAAGAATGGACCTGATGTATATTTGCCACCACCCAAGTACAAGAATTATCAATCAAAGGAATGTTCTCCAAAATGTAGGTTGGAGAAACAAATTGATGAATCTAGAGATATTGTAGTATATATACCATCTCCAAAACATAACAAAATGGGGATCCTAGAGACCTTGACCTTGGTTAGCACGAGTATGTCCCTAACATAACCATCCAAAAATCACCAAATGAATGGGACCATGTCTCTCCAAATCCTATGCCCCCAACAAGGAAATGTTTGCTGGTAGGGTCTTTTGGTAAGCCTTGATTGCTAACATTGGTAATAATGTAGGATACCAATAGGCCAAGTGTGCCATATGATATAGCAACTTGCCTAGCAATCTCATCTCTCTCCACATACAAGTATCTTTTGTTGTAAAAGACCAAGACCAAAGAGAGAAATAGGAGAATGAAAGACCGGAGTGGAAGATCACATTGTGACACTTGAATGAAGGAAAATCTGAATGCCTAGCATGAGCTTGGGCTTTGGTATTTATAGGGAGCATACAAGGCTCTTGAGAAGCTTCTCAAGAAGCTCTTAAAGCCACCTTCTTTCATCCAGGTGATTATGTATATCTAAAATAGATTGCATCAATGATACTTCATGTGACTACAAGCTGCATTATCTTGAGAGTGCATGAGATTTTGCCTTCCAAAGTCCTTATGTTGGAAGGACATGATGGTTTTTTTTAGAAGGATCATGTGTCAATTGTCCACCATGCCACCTCCCAAACATTGATGGCACTATGGATCTAAGCTTAGCAATTGTATGTGCATGCTTGTAGTGTATGCTATGTGGCTCCTCTAATAGAGTTGTTATTGTATTGGTGTGTGATAGTTGTTCAAGAGGATGGCATTTGATATGTTTGATTCCTCCCCTTGCGGTGGTTCCTCAGGGACAATGGTTATGCCCTTGATGTATTTGACCTATAGCTAGTTCACTCTTTATGGATATAGATGGTAGACAAGAGACTAACAATATTGCTCAATGGCAACCACCCTCTTGATCTTTATCCATGATCAGGCATATCTCATACTTAGAGTAGATAGCTATCTAGAGTTAGGGGGACCTAATTGCCAACTAGGAGGCGATTGTGGCACTTTAGAGTTTATGTATGACTTTTCTATGAGTTGTATTTCTACATTGTATGATGTTGACAAAGATGTATATTGTGTAGAAATGTATATATGCAAAATAATTATCATGATATTTGCAATGCCAAAGCTAGTTTGCCTGAGTGTTGAAGTGATAGGCTTGGCAATCAAAATTATATTAATAGTTGCTCAAAGACTACTAACGACGACCAAATTTTGTGTTAAGACTATTGATCACACCATGGGACCCACTATCTTTTGCACCATTCAAACCATTAGATGGGCCGTCAGTGGCACCATTAGGGCTAGAGATGAGCATTGGAGTGATAGGCTTGGCAATCAAAGTTATATTAGTAGTTGCTCAAAGACTACTAACGACGACCAAATTTTGTGTTAAGACTACTGATCACACCATGGGACCCATTATCTTTTGCACCATTCATACCATTAGATGGGCCGTCAGTGGCACCATTAGGGCTAGAGATCCAAGTCAAGCAGAGGGGTAAAAATTCAAAGTGCAACTCCATGGAGTTCATTTATCTAATGTTGAGCCTTTGAGTTCTTGGCTATGGTGATCAAAGACTGACAAGCATCACCTGGAGTCTCTTAGCTAGAATAGGTGTGGTTTGACTATAATCAGTATACGTTGTTTGCAAAAGGCTAGAATAGGTGTGGTTTGACTATATTTAGTATACGTTGTTTGCAAACTATTGAATTGAAAATTAATTTCTGATCAGAGAAGAGTGTGATTCAAGTTAAGACTAAACCGATTATTGTGACACTTTAGAATTTATGTATGAATTTTTGTGTGAGTTGTACTTCTATAGTGTATGATGTTGACAGTGATGTATATTGTGTAACAATGTATATACACACAACATATATTAGTTGCTGCTATCAATATTGCATATGCAATGATTCCAAGGATAAGAGTTATTCAATTTGGTTGATATTTAGGTTATTTGTATATAAAAAGGTAATGCTTAATCTATATTTATGTTTTGATAAACTTCTAGAAAATTTAAGAGCTGAATTCACCATAAAACAAATTCAAATGCTTAGCATATGTTACTATGGACCTCTTGGTAAATTCTGATATAGGATATCATAGGTATATGATTCAATATAATCATCTCATTGTAAATCACTAAGATATGTTATTTTCTATGATGATATCTGTTCTCCTCAAGATCTTGACTATAAGCGCCAATAAGTGTCCGCAAGCTTTCTAGAAACTAGTAGTCAACTTCCAATATATGGTTAATAGATTATTCAGATGTGATTAAAAGAACCGATAAGTTCCCCTCCTCTAATGAGTTGCATTCCGGGAACTTTACTCTGGTCATATCTTGGACAAATCTCTTTAGATGATATTCATCTAGTGTGGTTCACTTCTAAGACTTTACGGGCTACATTTCTTTGTCTTGTTCCCTAATTTCACTAAGCTTGCATTGCCAAAGTTGATACCTTCGTGAACTTGAGAAAGTCACAGGTATGCATTCTTCCTACTGCCTAAGTAACCCAAAGCATGACCTTTGAATGCCCATGTTCACATGAATAAGTACAGGAAGTGCTGCCGTGTGATTGGAGATTGTTCCTATTACTTCCACATCCGGCAGATAGTGGGTCAAGCTCGCAAATTGAGTTCCATCTGCTCTTGATGGTGGCGGAAGCAAGGCACAAAAATCTTTGATTCGCCAAGCCGAGTGGTGTTTGTTTCGACCTGGCAGGTAACAGTCTAACGGCTGCTGATCGGAGTTTTGTTATCAATAAGCTGCTTGCCTGGTTTCTTACCCAGGCATGGATCATGGACGGAGCCATAGGAATAAAGGCATCTGGTGTTAATCTCAAGAAGGAGAACACAGGAAGGACAGGGGAATAAGCTTGATTGAAGGCTTTTGAGGTTAATTGCTATAACAAAGCTGGAATTGTCAAAAGCGCGAAGTTTGAGCCTTTGCCTTGTCGAGTTCGAGCCTTGGGACTTGGGGAATTTTCTTGGGCGGAGGGGACTGGTAGTTGCGCTTGAGAAGTTTACGAAGCTTACGGGCAGGAGGAGTCTTTGGACGGTACTGGAACTTGAATCTGGCCTTTGATTTGTCTGCCCAATTGCTCATAGGAAACCTGTTTGGTGACAAATCACGAATTACTTGCTTCACGAGATTTGTTTTCCGTTCAAGCCAAGCTGGAAGTTTTGATCTGGCTGATATAAGGTTCGTCAGAATATCGGTATCATCTATGTTTAGTGAAGTCCGGACATGCATAAGTGCCTTTTCAGGGTAGGCTGAATCCATATCCATCTTTCTTTTGCCAAGCATCTGGATCAGGTTCGTGAATTCGTCTAAAGTGTAAGCGTTGCCTTGCTGCACACAAGAAAAAGCTGCTCATCATTAGACTATGATTTATCCTTCCGCAGTGAAAGTTCTGCTGTGTGTCAGAGGAAGAATGAGCTTTAGCTCATTTTTCTAAAGCATCAGAAAGTATCAAGTGCGCAAATGGTTCTGCATCTCTGAAAATTTGATTCTTATCAGGTGTCTCAATTAAAAAGTATACCACCCACTCAGGAGCCAACAATTTAACAAATCAAACCAATGGCGAGAGTAATTATACTCATTCACCTGCATAAGCGAAAACTTGATATGGTAATACTTACTAATTTTTTACGTACTATCTGAGAAAATAGTACGTATTACCAGATCAAGTTTTCAGCAGCAAATTCAAATTCTACTGTAGTTATAGCTCCTAATTTCTACCCCTTATCCTGGAATAAAAAATAGCCGACTTCATTTGTGCTGGTGAGGAAAAGATCCTGTTTAACTTACAACATCCAAAGGGGAATATTCTTGTGACAGAGTCCAGAAGTACTCACGTCAAGTACAACACGAATGTCTTCTATGATGAACCGCTCTGCTTTAGTGGGAGTGCGGCGGTCTCTGTGTGCCATTTCAATAAGCTCCTCAAACCACTGATTTTTCTTCAAGTGTTCCCGGAGGGTATCCGCTCGTCGTGGAGTAGCGCTTGGATCACAAGCTATATTCGGTCGACCAGATCCTCCACCCTAAAGACACAATGAAACTGCCAGTGACCGGGTTGCTCAACAATCTGTTTTCTGTTATCTAACGTTCTGAAAATAATTTAATTTACTGCCAGCCATGCACTTTACCCTGAACGACTTGACCAATGTTAGGGTGGTATTAGTTAGCAACCATGATCTAACCAAACAAACTTGCAGTTAAAATTATCCATCTAAAGATCCCACTTCCACTGATATATCTGGGACAGATTAGGCATATATGTCCTCAATCGGTAGTTGGATATATCTAATGCAAAACCTCCCCAGGGCGATGATCTTTCTTGCAGATTAGTCGTTTGAGTCGGTCCACCTTGATGACCCAATGTCCACACATCACTTGAGCGGGAAGAGTGCATTTCAGTAGAGAGCTTAAAATACCTTTAGGACAAATAAGAAAGCCTACAATGAATGTAGAAAGTGTAGACAGACCTTCAGTCGAAACTCGTAGGCATAATGATAGGGACGAGCAGTCTCCATAGACTTCAAAGAGCGAACAAGTTTTGTATTCAAGTCATGTTGCATAGCCCGAAAGCTTGCCTTAGTCTGCAGGATATGCTCCAGTTGCCTCAAACTTGTATTCTCACAAGCCTTTAGTGGAAACCCGTTTGTCCCGAACTTGTTTGACTGCTTGAGCTCTGCCGCTGAAAGCTCCACTTCAGGAGATTGGGTTCTTCTGGAAGTTCATCAACTGCAAGTGTAAGATGAGGTTTATCCACTTTGGGTAAATTAAGAAGATGGCTTTCTTAACCATAGAGCTTTCTTCTTCCCCTTAGGAGCAAATGACTTATCCACACTTTGTTTACAGATCTACTTCTTGGAGCTCCCAATTCTACGCCCTCCTCGTAGGCCACAGAGAGGACAGTCATTTGATGCTTCACTGATATCTCCTTTTGCTTCATTGTTCAATGCCACAAATAATTTCAAAGACACGTATTCTACGTCAAAGGAGAAACTAGGTCAACCGCTCGACGCTTGATTTACCTTCCATGTGAGGGTCGGGGGAAGAGTTGCTGACCTTTTAGCAGCTATCCTTTCTCTGTATGTAGATTCGTCACGATAAGCTGATATTATAACCTGGTTGAAGTCACACTGTTCATCCATGTCAAACTTCGGCAATGCATCTAAGGGCAGAGGAGGGATGTAGGGTTTTGCAACAGATGGTCGCCTGGTCTTTTGCCTTGGTTCGAACTCTGAGACAATGCTTCGTCTTCGTCTTCGTACTCGTCCACTCGTATTGGTACTTTCTCTAGATTTTGGTTTTGGGGGTTGAGCGTGCTGTAGAAAATACTTTCCTGTCCTACATACTTCCAAAAGGTGAGGTTTATCGCTAACAGTCACACTGCTGATGACGAGAAGCTCAAGAGATAGAGCCATTTACATAAATACTAATATCACATGAGACATTTGGGGAGGTTTCGAGACAAGAAGCGCTATATGCTTGTTAACCGGGCAAGACATGGTTTGGTAAAAGAGAAGAAACACCTTGCGTAGTACTACAAGATTTTACTTCGGCCATGGTTTCACCTAAACCTAGAAGTGCAGCAAGAAAATTCATTGACTCTTCTCAGTTCATGAAACGAAAACGGTTCTTCTTCTCACTTGCAGTTGACAAGTCGGTGCTCTGACTGAACAACTTCTCTATAAAGGGATTTGTATCCACTATCCACAGATACTTGGCTCGCTGTTGCAGTTGTTCCACACCAACGTCCACCATTCCAGTACGCTGCCCTTAATGCTACGGGAAGCACCATGGGCTCATGCCCAATTGCTGAACACTCTTCTATTGGCTGCGCACTCCGAAACTTTTCCCGTTTGGCAAACTGAAAACTTTTTGGTAATAGAGAGTCGTCTCTCTTGACGTCAGGAGTTCCTGTTATTTGCGTGCAGATATATGAGACTATGATGAGGTACAATCCTGCATGGCCTACTTGATGAGCCAGAAGAGACAAATTCATAGTAGAAAAACCCAAGTAGAAAAACATGTCTGAAGCTAGGAAAACTCAATTCGAGGAAGAACCTAGAGTCAGCCCGCAACGAATGAAAACAAGAAAATGTGAGATTGCACCGAGATGAGGGGAGGAAATTCGAGCAAGATCCGTGAGTCAGCCTGAAGCCAGAACGTATGAAAACTTGAAAGAATGATATCGCTCAGAGAACGAGGGAAGTAGAGCACGGCGTTAGAGGACTGGAATATCGATTATATCACAGCATGTGCTATGAACAAATGAGTCCTGAAAACACCAAAAACATGGAGGGAAGCAGAAAGGCGGTCATAGTACGCCTCCACGAAAGCACAAACGACTTCATCAGTGCCTAGCGCAGTGCTGAAGTAGCTGGGCGAATGCCATACTCCTCGTACAGAGTTTCTGTTTGAAAGCTCATGAGCGCCAAGGCAACCTCGGTTGCTCCCTTCAGTGTTCAAAAGGAAAACGAATGTTGTGAAAAGAAAACTGGCTTAGGCATATGTTGGGCTATGTGAACTGGAGATAGCAAGTGGAATCTGTCGAAAATAGTTAGCAAGTGGAAAGAAGGAGCAAACCCACCGCGAGAGGAACAGAAAGATCAAAGAAATCTAAAATGAAACAGGCAGTTGACTGAGGATATGCGAAGCAACCTTCAGCAGTGAGTAATCAAAGAAGGAAGACTAATTGAAACGTACCTGGTGAAGCCCTGAAACAAAAACACCAATTAGAAGAGAAGCAAGCATAACAAGGCACAGTTCTCCAAAGAAGCGGCTCAAAAGGAGAAGCTCAATCAAGGTACTAGGGGTGAGATCCAAACAACGCGGATGCAGGGAAAGGGGGCGAGCCAACTCCAAATGGGAGAAGTATGAAGGGCGAAGAGCCAGAAAGAAAGAAGAAACAGCTGACTAACTACAAACGTAAGAGAAGTGTGAGAATGGAGATCTCAGAAGAAGTGAGGGAGCCTGCAGGGTGGGACCAGTGTCAGTACCCCGACAGTCTGGAATAGTACCCCGACAGTCTGGAATGCCACACGTAGGTATATTAATGGTGTAACCATAGACACAAGGTGTGAAAGAGAGTATTAGGACCAAATGCAGAAGGCACACAGAACGGTCAGGGTCTGATGAGAACTGCTCTTCTTGCTCTTGGAATTAGAAGGTCTATCCTCAGTCATTCTGACTTCTGATGTATTAGACATCCTAGCACTAAGCTTTCCCAGTCTCACCAGAGTAGACACTCCAGATTGCACACAGCAATACTCAACTCACTCTCTCTGAGTCTTCAAAGATAGTACACAGCAGTTCACTCACACAGCATGAAAGACACCCCAAAGTTAAACAGCATAGAACACACCTGAAACAAGGTGCCTAATTTGCAAGTAGAGGAAATGTCAGAGAGAACATGAGGTAGTGAGATGGTCTTAATGTTAGCAAATGAGACAGTTCTTTCTTATCATAGATGGAGATGAAGATGTAGAAGTCTTCCTGAGTAATCCTACAGTCAAAGTAATTGCACTGAGTGCCAAAGTGAGAAAGAACTAATTCGCAGGATAATTTAGGATAGATCCCACCACCCTTGGCAGAGTTATCCTTGTACATGAAGTCCCTAAAGTTAGCAAGACCAGAGCCTACTACGAGAAGATCATCAACATATCTACGAACGTAGGACAATTTACCCAGTAGGTCGAAGTCCTGAAGGTCTGCTAATCTCCGGATGAAATCCAGCTCGTAGGTTAAGAGGTACAAATTAGCCACGAAGACAGCACAAGGTGTCTCCATGGGGATTCCCACCACTTGATGGAAAAGTTGACCCCCGAAAGTGATGTACAGGTTATCAAATAAGATCAGCATCCACCGAATAAGCTCATTTTCATCACCAGCCATAAACTTGAGGTGTCTCGAAGAAGAATGTTGAAAAATGTTGTTTCTACTTTTGAGCCATCTATATTTAAAGTCCAAGGTCGAGGTTTTCAACTAGCAATACTGATTCCCTATTTCGAGAAAAACTTATAATTAAAGATGGAACAAATGAGTGTGGTCAATCTAGATTTGAAATCATCAAGGTGAATCTTAGTGTAAAGGATTGTAAAATCGAAGTTT
Organism: Lunularia cruciata; assembly: GCA_948567375.1. NCBI lineage: Eukaryota > Viridiplantae > Streptophyta > Marchantiopsida > Lunulariales > Lunulariaceae > Lunularia > Lunularia cruciata. The sequence goes on along the minus strand of OX419756.1, from coordinate 48,004,245 downwards.
CGAAAGAGAACTTTATCAAGATAGCAGGAGCCAGACCTGAATCGAGACCTAGAGTAGAGCGAAGTGGTTTCCAAAGTCTTTGCACCTTCTCAAGCAGAAGAAGAGGAACACCTGAAGAATCATCCCGAATCCAACAAGTATCGACCACCAAACCAACCTGACGCAAAGCATCCTTCCAGAGATCGTTGGCAGAAGGAACCAACGCTTTGAAAAAGGAGCTCAGCCAGCGGGTCAACTCAGAAACGGAACTAGAATGTCCTGCAGCAATGAATCTAGATATCACTGGGGAGTTCTGGAATTTCTAGGCACAGCAGAAATAGGGGAATCTATCAGAATCCTTGGAGTTGCAAAAACCATTAGAAGAGTTGAAGGCATTGTGAGAAAGTAAAGGCTGAGATTGAAGAATCTGTGTCGGTTTGTAAGTAGCAGAGAGAGAATAGAGCTCCTGGAGTAAAGTTTGGACATAAAATTGTCTGCAGACGAAAAGAAAATAATTAGGACACTTATCCATATATGTAATGATGAAGTTGGTCTTGAAGTGCGAAAGGAGGTTAAAATCTTGATGAGACTAGAAGAAGGGATTAGTAGCAACGAAGTCATCTCGAGTTGGTGGGAGGTTGAGTAGGCGCCTCACTTTCTGAAGAAGGATAACCTTCCAATGATCTAAAATACCCTTCGTACCCAGAAGAGCTTCCTGTGAAAGCACAAAATTGCGAATGCAGGCATGAATATCATTGGAAGTAGAGGGCGGAGACATGGAAGAAAGACGGAACTTAGTACCTCTAGCGAAGAGCAGGGATAAGCTGGCGGAAGGCAGGATTTGTAGGGATGCAGTAATGACATGTCCATAAGCAGGGTTGATAAAAGCAGAATGATGAAGGCAGCTACAAGGAGAAGCAGTGGAATTTAAGCTGTGTTGTTTCTTGGAGATAGACGCAAAATTGAAGTGTAAACGACCTAGAGTTTTGCTGTACCTGTAAGCCCACTACAGGAGCTCTGAAAGGAATGTTAGAAGGAATGGCTTCCAATTCCTCTCTATCACGGAGAACAGACTGTAATTTGGCTTTATCTATCTCTTCGGAGGCAAATCGGAAGATAATGAGAGTCATGAGCGAGTTTATATCATCGCCATTCCTAAGAAGAACGGATGATGGAGTAGATTTAAGGACATAAAAGATGCAGACTAGGTTCCTAATTCTGAAACGGGCGAGGAAAGCAAAGGTGAGTTTATCATTGTCAAGCAAAGAAAAAAGTGCTGCAATTCGCCTCAGGTAATCTCTGTAAGCAAAAGTTCTGGAAGGAAGAGGGCAGTCCGAAGGAGGTAAGACAAGACGAGAAAGCACCAGAGAAGAATTTGAGGAAGGGGTGAAGGTTGGAGCATCCACCAAGCGATGTAGTTGATGACTAACTTGTCCTCGGACATTGTAACCAACCGGAGTCCAAGAATTAAGCAACCAAATCCAAAACAAATCTTCCGAGTTGGCGGCAACCTGAAAAACAGAACTCGAGTCTATCTTGCTAATAGGGAATAGTCTCAAATTGTCAAACCCGAACTTGGCCATAGCAACCATAAGAGGATTGTACTCTAAAGAGGAAGAGCGGAGAGTGGCAAGCCAAGTACCCTTCAAAACTTGCTGGAACCTTTAAAAGGCAGAACTAGAGGTTTGACCCACATAAACCTTACCGTTCGTTAATTTGTTAATGAATAAATAATATAAATGACGCCTACTGGATATAGAGAAATGAGGACAGAAGCCGTTCATCAAACGGGATACAGAACTCATTGAATGCAAATGCTGTGCATGATATGTAATGTAAGGTAATGAACATCTTATCGAATTCAAGCATAAGTAAATGTAACCTGGAAGCAATGTAATAGCAACACCTAAATCCTAGTTACATGCATCGAATAAACAGAAACAGGACACCTGCATATATAGAGAAAAAACATCATCGAATGAAAGCCTAGGTAAAGGTCACTTGGAAACAATTTAATAACAACACCTAAATCTGAGATGCATGCTTCGACGAAGTGGAGACAGAACACCCACAGAAGTAGAGAAATAAAATCAACAGGAAGAAACGGCGACTTAACGAGCCAAATTACAAACATTGAAAAACAGGAGTCGAGAAACAAGTAGAAGTCTGGAAATCGCAATTCAAGGAAGATCTGAGAGTCAGGAAACTAAATTCGTGGAAGATGTATGAATCAGAGCACCGGAAATATGACATCGCTCAGAGAACGAGGGAAGACGAGCAAAGCGTCCGAGGACTGGATAAAGTATATCGCAGCAAGCGCTATGGACGCCTGAGTCCTGAGAAACTAAACAACTGAGGGAAGCAGAAGGCGGCCATAGTAAGCCTACTGGATATAGAGAAAATGAAGACAGAAGCCGTTTGAGGAACGGGGATCCAGAAATAACAGAACTCATTAAATGTAAATGAGATGCAAGATATGTAAAGTAAGCAATATGTGAATCCTCTGATCTAACGATAACAGAAATAAACCTACAGGGAAATAAATGGAGAGTAAAATCTATATACCAAAGACCTACAATGACACAGCGGAAATATAACAAAAGTGCAAGAGAAATGAAATCGACATGAAGAGCCAGAAGCGAAAGATAATTATAGACCCGAGTAGAAAAACCAGGCAGCAGCAAGTAAAACACAAGTCGAGGAAGAAACTAGAGTCAGCCCGAACAAATGAAACATGAAAATGTGAGATCGCACTGAGACCGCTTGAACGTATGAAAACTGGAAAATTTAAATGAGCTCGTTCAGAGAACGAGGGAAGAAGAGCGAAGCGTTATAGGATTGGATATCGATAATGTCACAGCATGTGCTATGAACACATGAGTCCTAAAACCAAAAACACAGAGGGAAGCAGAAAGCCGGTCATAGTACGCCTCCACGAAAGCACAAACGACTTCATCAGTGCCAAACGTAGTGCCGAAGTAGCTGGGCGATTGCCAGTACTCCTCGTACCGAGTTTCTGTTCAAAAGCTCATGAGTGCCAAGGCAAGCCTGCTGGGTAGAGTATATCACATTATGCTCTATGAGCGCAAGAGTACCAAAATATTAAACTAGAAGGAAGCAGTCAGACTGTTATAATAAGCCACACGCGACTTCATCAGTGTCCCACGAACTGCCGAAGTACCTGGGCAAATGCCAGTACCCCTCGTGCCGAATTCTTTTGGAATGCTCATTACTGCCAAGGCAGACTCTGTTGCTTCCAAAGTGCCGCTCAGGAATGTTCGGAAGGAGTTGTGCTTTTCTCGACATTGTGTAATGGAGATCACTCAACGTGCAGGAAACAACACGCAAGAGAGTAAAGCCGCACGTACTTCCATTTAGTCCAGAACAACTGGCCATATGTTGTGCGGGACATTCACTGAAACATACTGTAGTTTACATCTCCGACACACTTGTACGAGGTAGTAGCGATGACGATCTATGCATTGTGAAAAGAAAAGATGGAGGCATTTGGCAGAGGGTCAGGTTAAATCCTCAACGTCAAGAAGCTTTTCAAAATGACTAAGCAAAATGGATAGTCCAGTTCGAGAAATACTGACCAAGACATCTGTACGGGACGATGTAAGGAGAACGTCCAATCCCTTTCCCCACGTTCATCTGCTGGTGATAAAGAGCTTTTAATCCTTCCCTGGTTTTTGTTTCCAATTTCATGGCCTCTCTTTCTTCAGAGTTTTCTTCCGGTTCTTCCGGTGGAACTTCAACCTGCCCTCGGGCCAAAAACAAACTCTGCGCAATTGACTTCCTCAAGTTCATTGACTTCCTATGGTCCTGTTCTCTTTGGAATTTACTCGGTCGCTTGTACAGTGTTTTCCTCGACATATTGGCCTCTAACATCAGCTTCTCTTCACTCTCTTGCACAACCTGATCATAGTAATTAGGCTCTTCATCGTCCATGTTTGCCTGAACTTCGCGGAGAGCTTCCTGAACCTCGGCTTGTGTGTGACTCCATCCAAACGTCCCTGGTCTCGCTCCCATTACGGCTGACATACGTTTCAACATTGTTGACAGATGACAGGTATCGCCCTCACAGCTTCTTGTCAGGGGAAGATCATTCTCAAAGGTGATTCAGGAGCCTTCTCCAAACAAAATAGAACTCGGTTAGAGCTTCACAGCAATAACACTAATGAATCCGTCATCATCGGGATTCTCTAAGAACAACCTGAAGCATGCTCAATTGCTGTTTGCTTGGTAGGTCAGGAAGGAGGTTAGGTTTGAGGATTGGGACCGAAGCCAAGAAACTCCCTAAACACTCCCCCGCTTACCCCACTACGTGCTTTTCTTGTCCGTGAACCGGTTGTTGCTCTCTTCATTAGGGCGTCGAAGAAGCTCAGGACCAGTAAGTTAGGAAGTGGAATCGGGCGAAGTCGACAAGTTTGAGATCTTAGTGGGTTTTCTGGAGCCGTCGCCGGGTGGAAGAGACGACCGAGCTGGTTTCTCACATGGCGGTGCACGCGCAAGAGCACCTGGCAGGAGGAGGTCTCTCGATCGAGCCGAGAGTGAGGTATTCGAAACATTCTCGTTGTCATTTGTGAAATTCCTTCAATTCATTTCGGAATTTGAGTCTATCAATGTCCTTAGTTAGTTTCGTCGGAGACTACTTAGATAGCCTGAATATGTAGTCTCTTCTTATGCCTGTTGGATTTGGATCATGTCATGGACCATCTGATATGATGTAACACCCTAAAACTCGTGCATTTCTCAATCAAGAAGCATCAATCTCGTGTTAACGTAATTGACTCCACAGAAGATTGCTCTGGTATGCTGCAAAAGCACCTTGGCCCAGGAGTGCGTGATAGCAGCCAACATCGAGCGCCTCCTCCTTTTTGCGCTGCCTTGTGTCTGTATTGTTGGATACATTCAAAATCTTTAAAGTAGAGTTTGGGTCGCCACAAACATACATGTTCTGCTTGCATTATATGGTAGGTGACAGTCTGTAATGCGAATCAACCAACAGTAGAGTGAAATTGCTAGGCATAATTATGTGGAATTTTCTGACGACTCTCAGAACCGTGCAGATTCAACGTTAATTCAAGTTCTTACGTCATTACCCCATATACGTGCACGAAAATTGCGCTGGCAAGCTTTGTAGTGGGAGTTTTTGTGGGCTTCAGACTGAACAAAACCATTCGCAAAGCGGCACAGGATTTGCTGAAGAGAATCAGAGATGGCGATTGATTAACCTCGTCGGATTGAAGTTCTAGCAGAGATGTGGAGAGACCACAATGAAGGATTATCGGAAGTCCATGAAACTGGAGTACATCACCTGCTTAGTTCTTCCAGCTCTGGCCCTTATTTTGAGTGGGATAGTCGGTTGAAGCGAAAGAATTTGTGCAAAGAAGTTACTATTTGCTGCCCTTTTCACGCCTCCTGCTGTCAAACTGAGCTAGCCAATGGTACCTGGCTACCAGCTTCATAAAGAAGGTATCATATCCCTGAGCAAAGATTGCACTTCACTTCTCGACTCGCATAGAGCAGTAGGAAAGATTGTGAAAAGCATTCTCTCCCAGATGGAGGAACCAGTTCTGTTTTGCTGGTCTACAGTAGATCTTTGATCGAGTTTCATATGCCTAAGTAATTGCAAGCTGACATTAGCTACTTGATGTTATCAGGTCGTATAGTGGAGGAATACATTGCACATACACAACATCATGTTTCAAGATTCACTAAGACATAGCTATTCAGGTGCAGAAGGAGACCCTTCGTGTGTGATGAGGAAGTCGATCAATTTCAACCATGACAGTTCTTTGCCAGTTTTGGCTACTTCTCTGTTATCCTAGATCCTTGTTACTACAAGGTACTCATGATGTGGAGGGATCTTGGGAGTGCCACAATAAACCGGACAATCATCCTGTGCCAGGTTTTGGACATAATTTCTGAGGAAATGGGAAGGGTTTCCTTCTTCAGCACCAAGGAGTTTCACACCATTCTTCACCTTTGAAGCTACATAATTGCCGATAGTTTCGGTATACATATATTCTGAATCACTCATGTTTTGTGTGACTTTTGAAATTACTCCAGCCAGCTTCAAAGCTTTAAACACTGCGAGCGTAGGTTAAGAGGGTTGGAGTGTATTGAAGAGCTGACATGGCTTTACTGTCCTGAACCTGGACGGGATCTGAAGCACTGGGTTCGCCAGTTCTCACCAACGATCTAATTTTATGTGGATATATGTGTATATCCGCAAAGGGTTCTGTTGTCCTGCTCGGGAAATTGAGGCAAGTCAGTAGTAGCTTGAGATTCTAAGAACACTGTCACCACCTAAGAAGCTGCTCCTTGCTTTTGGAGGTAGAAACTGAGACGATACAGGTTCTCCCTTTCCGTGCGAATGGTTTTGTCCAACTGTGGCATCTCCCAAGACAATTACCACTCATAACTGCGGTAATAGTAGGAAACCTTCCACCCCGCTCCGCCGGCCCACCACCCCCCGGGCTCCGCTCGACATCGGTGGACTGCTGCAACCACAGTACAAACTCAAGATTACTATCATAGACGTGGAGACTGAAGATATTTCGCTGATTGAGGTATACACATTTATTTGAGGGGGAGTTACGGGACAGGAAATGCTGCTAAGTAAGCACTGGGTCATATTGAATTAGCAGGATTCTGAGATCGGTAAAGAAGTCGATTAACAATTCTTGCTGTGGAGTCTTAAACTTTCAACTCCCAAATCTAAAGTTTTACTTTCACACCACCTTACTTCACAACGGAAGTAGTCCCTTTATGTCAGTCCCCCATACCGAGATCTACAATGATATTTTGGTTATCCTCTCTGTACACCAGCATTCCGTCCGGATAAACCCTCCTGCAATTGAAGGAGGGACCTACCCTTAAGATTGTGACCACACTGCAAATTTAAATAAAACAAAGTACAATACTGTAGTGAATAGCTGCCAAATTTTTCTTGTGAAACAGACTCAGTCTGCGGTTGCCGAAGTGTATCTTACGAGAAGAACATCTTCTTTTCGTATCGATTCCTCCATAGTTAACTCTCGGGTACCATTCATTTTTCTCGAGAAATCAGGTAGGTAGTGCTTTTTTAGAAAAGAATGGCAAACAGGTTTTGTTGAGACCGGGTGTTGCTATACCGAGATTTCTTCGTCCGTCTGTTCACGCTTGGGCAATGTAGAATTCCCGGCTGTCCGTTCGTCTGAGTAAACAAACCATGCACCGCAGTAGCTAGGTGCCATCTACTGCCCTGTAGGCACGTTCACGTGGTAGAACTCTTTACTGTAGTGGATACGTGGGTCTTTCACAGGAGAGCAGACGAGACAACGAGACGGGACGAGAGCGAAAGGGTCTCTCGTCTGGAAGGGTTCGACTACTAAGACGAGGAAGACGAATCGTGAGGAGAATTGAGGTGCGGTGAGGTGAGATGGTGCGTGGTGTCGCTATGGCTGCTCTCAGCGCTTGTCAGTCTGTGGGACTACGCGGCGGGGTGGCCTCGACATCAGCGATATCATCCTCGACAACTGATAGGCTTGTATCATCACCAGGTTTGAGCTTCCAGAAAAAACCCAGTGGCGCCGGTGCATTGACTACCCAATTTAAGGGGGCAGCTCTCCCGATTGTCCCTGCATCGCTGCTGCTGCTTTCTAAGCGTCGTGCTGTTTCTCTCTCTGCTCGCTCTGCACTTGTGGTGAGTGAATTCTAGGCTCTATTGGCTCGGTTGGGTGATGCATGCGGGAAGTTTGTACGTCTAAATGTCTGAATGTCGTGGAGAAGGTTTAAGGATGTGATTCTGTTCATTCGTTGTTCTGTTTTGCTATTTCGGGGATGTTATCGTTCTGGTTGGTGAGATTGCGTAGAATTCGTGCTAATTCAGTTTATAAATGATGATTTTCCGTCGGACAGCAAAAAGTAACAGCGAAGGAGCTGGATGATATCTTGACTAATGCTAGAACGTCGCCTATGATTATCGATTTCTATGCAACATGGTGTGGACCCTGTATAGTGCTTGCGCAACAGCTGGAACAGGTTGGTTCCTGCCTCTGATCTGGGAAAGGTTCATGTCGTGTGGAATTCGATTCGTAGCCCTGTGCATGTTTTTCAGCCGACAGTGACTGGTGTAGGTTGTCCTAGTTATCTTCCCCAGATTTTTATCTCTTCTACCTGCGCTCGAGCTCACGAGCTGAACACATGTTGCGCTTTCCCATGTTGAATGAACTGTCGTAACCTCCAGTAAGTGTTTACACGCTTGGGCGTTTTTCCTCTGTTGATTTCTTTGAGTGCTTAGTGACTACCTTTCTTGCTTCCGTGTTGAAGCTCTCTTATTTTACTGCTGTCCTGTTCGGAGGTTGCTGGGAGAATCATACTCCCATCTCTTTTACCACCAATTAATACTCATGTCCGAGATTTTTGTTGCTCTGGTATCCAGGTTTAATCATTGCTCGGGCACTGCCTGATGACCTTAGCTTTTCTTGTATTGATCATGAATCGCGGTGCAGCTGGCAGTGGAATATGGTGATGATGTTAGGTTCCTGAAAGTTGACACCGACGAGGAGCATGAGCTTGCTTCGCAAATGGACGTAAGTTTTGGTTTAATAACCTCAAGAAGAAGACTCATCTGTTTCCCTTGACTAGTACGCTTGTACTGAAAAACCGCAGAAAGAAGCTAAAGAGTAAAGTCGCTCAAAACTGTGTTGGTTTGGGCTTAGTATAGTTACGGGGTTTCAAATCAGTCAATTTCGTTCTGATTCACATTGTTCGCTTTTCTTTCGGCCACGGTGTTCTTGTGTTTGACAGATTCGTGGGCTACCGACCATGGTTTTCGTGAGTACTGATGCCGAGAAACTTGCAATACGCACAGAGGGATTGCTCCCAACAGATACTATTCGCAATATCATCGAGACCGAATTATGATTGTAGAACTATAATTGATTAGAATTGTACTTTATTCTCCACAAAGAGATTCGTAGTATTAGGCTAGGATAATGTATTTTCAGAGTTCAGCTCTAGTGGTGAGCAATACCCAATAAAAGGTCACTTCCATACACCTACTGCATTTCCTCGCTCGGACTCTATGGCTGTCCCCCGGTCCCATTTCTCTCCCGGACTCGGTCGACTTCAAAATCTACATTTATCCACTAAAGAGTATGAAGCGATTCCTACTAATGCAGACGTTGTCTGCCGATGTCGCTATCACCTTCTCCCTCCACATACTAGGAAAAAGAAAACCATAGTGATAACTGTGACGACAACCATGTCCATCCGATTCCTACTCAAGACAGGCGTCATTCCTCCGGTGGCTACCCACTAGAATACATCAAGGTTAACATACAAAGCGACAGTAAATCCTGCTAACAGGAACGAGCATTATGCAAATGCACGGCATTACAGTAGCGCTGTTCTCTGCGTTGCACAAGGAGTTCATGTGATTTAACTTCCTGCGTTATCTATGTCCCTTCAACTGTATCATTTCCTCTTCAAGAAATATACACACGAATGAAGAAAGTGATGCTCAGAGTCATAGCAAACATGTGTTCACTCTCTTTCGGTGCGGGATGTGTAGGACATGGTCGGCAGAGACAAATTCAAACCAAAGAACCACCCATAAGCAGGAAGATCACTTGTGCCATATATTATTTATTTGTTCTTATTTCATAGTTGGATACCAAGAAATAGCTCTCACCTGAGCAGAGGATAACCGATTATCTATGCAAGAGGAGACACCACCTTAGAAAGTGGCGTGGTGTAGAACCCTAAACCCTCCCTTTCATGGAGTTCAATAAGCGTTGAAAGCGCAGGTTTGGACCAACAGAACCGCACGGTGTAGCAGAGGGATGTCAATGTCATGGTGTCCAACTGTGTTCGAACGGTAGTGGATGCCTACAGCAATTCTGATCCAGAGCTATGGCCTTAGATAGAAATTGAAGACAAGCGTGGAAGTTCGTGTTAGGGAGAAATTTATGGCGCTTGTACACAGGTATGGGTCGTTATGGACTGCAGTTCGCAACAGCCAAGTGTCGTATAGCTGCAGACTAGCAGCTTATGTTTCTTTCGAGTGCAACAGGAAGGCAAGCCAACAACATCAACAATGTAGCGTTTGCATCCATACGGAATCTCCCGGTAACTTGGCTGCTGCCGGGGGCTCTAAACACTTGATCAGCGCGAAGCGAATAGAGGACACATTCGCAGAGCTCGAGCTGAAGGCTGTGCAGGAGCAGGTGGGTGGCTGTCGCATAAGGCAGCATGTGAATCCTTTCAAGGCTTCTCTCATGGCACCCGTAGCACCGCTGAAATGGGATGAGATTTTTGAAGATTCCTCTCGACCCCTTACAGTAGACATCGGTTGCGGGAGTGGGCGATTTCTTTTGGTTCTTGCGAAGAGAATTGGTGCGGAGAACTTCATCGGTATCGATGTCAGGCAAAGGCTTGTAGATCGAGCTGAACAGTGGGCTGAGGAGCTGAATTTGCCCAACATACACTTTGTGACCACTAATGCAACTGTTCATCTGGACTCCTTGCTGTCGACTTACCCTGGTCCTCTGACATATGTCACCATTCTTTGCCCGGACCCTCACTTCAAACAGAGGCATAAGAAAAGAAGAGTTGTGCAGAAACAGATGGTGGATACCATCGTCCAACGGTTGGCTCCTGGAGGCAAACTTTTCGTCCAGTCTGACGTGAAATTGGTGGCGGTTGACATGAGGGAGCAGTTTGACAAACATTTGGGTTCTTCTCTTACCGAATGCGTGTCTTTGCCTCGAGATTCTGAAGGATGGGTTGTTGAAAATCCGCTGGGATTACCCAGCGAGAGAGAGGTTCATGTTTTGACTCAGGGCGGAAGAGTGTATCGATCTGTTTATCAAAGGCTTTTGTCGGCACGGTTTCAGCCGACAGGGTTAGAAGACAGCTGATTGGAGTTTTCCAACTAACGCCAATAGAATGCTCAGTTTGACAGTATATCAGTCAATTCTGTAGTGATGTGATCATAGATTCTGAAGACAATCTTCTTCATGAAGTTCTTGAACAAAAAAGATCAGGTCTTTTGTCTGAGATCTGTCCATTCTTTCTCTTACACCTGTAGTAATGTAACTATACGTTTTGCAGCTCGTTATCTGTTCCACAGAGAGTGAATAAATCTGCGTAGCGCATATTACCTGTTCAGCTTACTGGAGACTGACTTTCTACTTCCGTTCTTATTGAGACTCACCAGCTGGTTTATCTTAGGCCTCAGTTGGCAACACTTTCGTTGCCGAATATCCGCCCAAATTACTGGACGGATTCTGAACGCGAATTCGATTGATGTACATTTGTTTTCAAGCAACAAGATCTGTTGTGGATACTCAGCTAAATTCAAGTGGCTGGACAAGAGTGGTGATTCTAGATTTCATATATTAGATATAAGGTAGCTGTTGAGGCGAATCTAGGTACACAGCATGCAGTTAAGGGCAATTTTGTACTACATTGATACTAAATTAATACTAGAGTATATTTTCACGAGTTCATCCTTATGGTGGGCTACTTTGCTTCCAAGATGTGTTATTCAAGCCAATTCTGTCCCCATTGCGTCATAATGGTACAGTTATTATTCAGGGGCGACATACTCCTTCACAAGGTCCCAGGATTTCAAAAGAAAATTTTGAGGTTGGATCTAAGGACCCCCACAGTCTAACAGCTCAAAGTCCCCGAGAATATCTACGTATTGAGTTGAAGAGTAGACATTTGAAGAGGTCTTAATAGCATCGAAATTGAATGAATAGACGTGAGCGTCCGCCTATTTTCTAATTCGTCTGGGACGAGACTATATATCCGCATAATCAGGTGAACTTCCTCCACAAATGTCCTACACGAAAGCTCAGACTTGAAGATTCCAATATGCACAAGATGCAACATGTCGCCGAACGTGTAGGAGAAGAAGTGCACTCGCATTGCATCTTTCTCCGGAGACAGTCATGAGAAAGCAAATTCTAGTTCACTCCCTTTCTCTGAAATTTGGTGACTATCGACAAGAGAACTGACCTACGCATCAGAATAAAACAGTTGCGTTACATGGAGCCGTGGAGGAGAGCACAGAATAAGCTCTCCTCCTTTAAATTCCCATCTTGAAGGTAAGCCGAAAATGTTCGAATATGAGAACGACGGATCTATCTACTTCTCAATTGAAGTGACTTCTCGGCGAAGGGAAGGCTTCTGTTTTTCAGTTCATTCGTGGTTCCGACCTTATACCCTCAGGCTGAGGTAAATAAGTATACGCCTAACCGAGAATCCCAGCAAATCAGTATTAGCTAACAATAGCCTCTCATGAAGACCAGTATGAGGGGCCACTTGGATTCATATGTGAATCGAAGACAAAAAGATTCGAGTAGATGTCGCATAGATCTGCAACTGGTTAGGATTCACAGTCAAGACGGTCCCAAATCTGCGGTGGTTGTGTTGCGATCTGCAATAAAGGTTGTGACTGTTGCCTGTGCCATGCGACGGGATCACTTAAAGCGCTGCAGTAGAGGCAATACTCTCTCGCTGGCACTGTGTTCATAAAGGCGACAAGAGATGCGTCTAAGGTAATAATCTCTTTTCTCTTAGATGAGGCGGTCTCTTTTTCCATTTCAACAGTCGACCAGGCATTGTTGTTGTTACTCCTAGAGGACAGCACAGAAAGGAGGGTTAAGCATTCATGACTTTCACTGGAGAAGTATCAATAAAGAGACTTCACTCATTTTCTTCAGCGCCTCTGTATGTCTGGTGAGCAGTTAGTGCAAATCATGTTAATCTTCACACTGAAAAAGTTTACTTGCTCGTATTAGCATTTAGTTGCTGTAGCTGTTGGGGCTTTTTTGGATTCGGTGACTGATTGTGATAGAGATCTCCATTAATAATCGTTAGAATTCGTTGTTCACACTAGGTTTGAACTGAGAGTTGACTGATAGAACACGGTTGTTTTTATTCATGTAATAGTTTTGAGGATAAACCTCTGGTTTCATGCTCGACATATCATGACCTGTGAATTTCAGATGTTGACAACATGATTCAATCGTTCATGCTCCAGAACTGTAACGTACGCTTTGCAGGTGAAACACAAAGTTATGTGGTGTTCCATTCACCATATCGCAAGTTGGCCGGTTTTTTTCTTATTGAAATGGATGGGAAGCCGAAGCCATCCGGCCATCAGGCTGGATGGCCTCGGATAAGAATCCTTCCGCTGAGGATAAGATTTATTCATTTGGAACATCTCTACGTTGGGGCTCTGACGTGCAATCATTCAGTACATGAAAGAAGGGATACACTTCACTCCATGCAAAACTGTTCTTCGTGGTGTACATCCAAAGAATGTGATCATCAGGCGGGAACTTTAGCAGTGTCATGAAGAATCCTTTCAGCAACCAGCAAGTCGTCTGGCGTTGTAACCTGCGCATCAAGGCGATTTGTCTGATTACTGGCTAAAAGCTTTAAAAGTATACACCTCAATTTGTCGATGTTGTGCTAATTACGTGTTGTTGCCGATGTTGTGCTAATTACGTTTGTCGGAGACAAGGAAAAATGTCCATTAGTTGGATAAATTTCCTCTAGACCAGACTAGTTGATGGTGAAGGGCCATACCTTCAAATTTGTGTAGGACCCTTCCGTTATTAGCACTGGATGCTTTAAATACTCAACTACTGAAACGTCATCAGTTACCTCGAGGCCTTCCCTGTACATTCAAAGCATTCTGGAATGATATGAGGTCCTTATATTTATAAATCTTTAGCAGGTGTAGGTATCGATCCCCAGTACGAGTGACAGGGTAGCAAGCAAAGATCAGGACCAAAACTAAACATTAGCATTAAACCAATGTCTATGTAATCAAATTGCGTGTTAATGAGCTCCTTGTATGTGCATATTTTAGTTGAAATCCTAAAATTCAGGAGAATAGGAAGGCAGTAAGAATATAACTCCTCTTTGAATTACCTTTCCACAAGCTCGAATCCCTTCCGCAGCAACGTTGCTTCGATGACCTACAAAAATCGACCACATCCCCCATATCAATTCACTTGACATAGTACACATCCACTCCTGCTTGGCGGGTAGGTACTGACTGTAAGCGTTTTGATAATCCGTATGAGACGCATAATATTGTACTAATATACGCAGTATTTGAGGGTCATATCTTAGAGGTAGATAGCATACCTGAGGAGTCTGCATTTCCCATAATCTCTTTCTATCCAGGGTTTTTGTGACAAATAGGTCGCTTCCTGCCTAAACAACCACAAATAGAAGTAGAAAACAGATGTATCGATTAGTCATATGACATGCTTTCCATCAAGGCTCTGACTGTCAGCAGAGCATGACAACTAAGTATTCCTCCAAGCAAAATAGCAAATTCTCTTGATAACCAGTTTCCGCACCTCCTTAATGGTGGCCTTACAGGGGACACCAAGCACTGCTGCCCCATGCCTTTGAGCATCTTGTATCACCTGAAAGACGGGATACCGGAAATTTTTAATCAAAAGCTGCAGTCTCCAGCGTGATGAAGACTCGCATATCTGTCTATATGAAAAAAGGGTAAGGACGTCAATCTCATGATGACAAAGGACACGGCCAAAGGCAAGAGGTTAAAAATGTGGCCAACCTGCCTTTAGTATGTCGCTTGGTAGAACAAGGGGTCGAGCCGAGTCATGTATACAAGCCAGTTTTGACTTCTCGCTAATTTCCTGAGGCACTAACTCACCATTAGCAAACTTGACTCAATAGATGCTAGCTCAACGAGCTATGAGGCTTTGAGAATTTTTTTGCTTCTATTTTTCTGCATTGCTTGAAAATTCTCCCACGTTTGCACAAAGCAAGCAAGCTTTTGGGTAATCTTAATGGACAGGAATAAAATTTGGCACAAGTTCAACTAACGGTAGTGATTCGACAGAACTTTCAGAGACCAAGCATTATAGTGCACCAAAGATTATTTATCACCTGCAGCCCATTCCATACTGAGTCTTGTCGCTCTTTACCAGGAAGTGCAAATTTAAGAGGAATTCCTATGTTTGCACCTGCCAGGAAAACCCAAAATTAAGTTAATCACGAGAGGAATTCAAGAAGAGCTCATTGACGCCAACGACAAGAGCACCAGATTTCTGTTTCCACAATTGCAGGGAGGCCCAAGTTGCTCCTTAAGAAAAAAGCTGGCCATGCCCTTCAGACCCGGGCCCTCAGAGGTCTAAGTTGGACAACCAGATGAGATACCCAAAGGACTTAACATGACGCTGACGCTTACGACCAACAAAGACGTTTTTGTCAACCTCTCTGTTGCTCCTTACACTCACCAAAATCAAAATGCTCGATTCATGATAAAACAGGACAAACCTTGGAAGATATCTCTGTAGGACGGGTCACATGCGACAACAATCTCTCCAACGGCGGCCATATTGGCAAATGTGTAGAAGCTGAAAATTCAAGCCACCTCTAAGTTCATCATGAAGTGAACGAGCGGAAAAAGATGCGTCCAGACTTTGCAAGATAAACATGCTCTTGAGAATTCCTGTTTCTGTGGTGCAATACTGGAAAGAATACAATAAAGCGGAGCGTGAAGCCAGAGGACCACATGAAACGCCATTGCACACATACTTGGATTTCCCCGTAAGACACGTCCAAAGAGATGAAATGTTTCCACAAATGTAAGGACAAAGAAGGAGAGAGTCTCTCAGCAGACACGATGGGATAAGATACGTTACTCGAACAATCAATCGGCACTTCATACCTGTAAAGTGCAATAGGTTGACCCAACAAAGGCAGATACTGTTTGGGCATATTTGCCTGCAAATGTAACCGTCATCAGCCAACTAGCTTCAGTAAAGTTCCAGCACTAGCCGCCTCTAATGTCTTTCAGACGCTCTCAGTCATCCACAGCAATCACCCATCCATGTGCACTGTTAAGATTTTGTTTGGAAAGGCTCAGAACAAGCTTCACCTAAATCGTCTTGCAAACTGATAACTGGAAGAAGTTCATGCTATCAACAGACAATGCAAAGTTTGATTATCAACCTTCCTCACCAATTAAAAAATTTAAATAAATAAACAAAGGCCAGCCAGTGTGTACCCCCATGCGCTTCCCCTTCCCGCCGGCCAGCAGAATTACGGACACACTACCATCGGGTATACCCTGAAATAAAACCGAGGCACTGTCAGGGCACCATGGAAAGTACACACCTCCGAAAGGCTAGCAAGGAAGGAAAGCGATTAAGAACCCGCACCAATCAAGTTGTCGCTTGAAACCAGACTTAGAACTAAGGTGGAGTTGTTAAACTCTAATTTCCTTCAAATCAAAACACCAAGGGATCAAGAACTACGCTACAAGAGTGTCATTGTTCAAGTAACCATATTGTTCCTACCGTCCGCTCTGCCTCATCGGTCTCCGACTTCGGGGTTGCATTTGCCGAAACTGGAGACAACAGGAATGACACGATTATTCTTCAAGTGACTACCTCCAACAAAATTGTATACATATTGGATTATATACATCAACTCAATTGACCAGATAACCCACGCTTTACACAGACCTATAGACCATCTCCGATTAGCTTCTGGTTTACGGTCGCTTTTGACTCCCTTCTCAAATTTCCAGCTGACGGCAACCTCCTGTCTCAGAAGCGTTGATCGCAGAAACGCGACCCTCTGAATTCTCTGAGGTGCCGTTCCTGTCAATGCATTGCAACCTCTCGTGACTGCTGTTGCTCTCCGCTCGACTCCAACGCAACCACAAAGCGCCATCGCCACAGCAATTCTCCCGCTCAACTATAAATCTTAGAAGAAATCTCAGAGATCACGATATACCATCGCCACCGACTCAATTTTCGCAGCAGTCCTGTTCTCCTCCCAACCAGAGTCTTATACAGTACCAATCAATCCGTGACCGTCTTCAATGTTTGAAATTGAGGACACCATCTCTCATTTCAATTCCGCCACAGACAGGAAGAAGACCACCATCGCGTTCGAATCGGACGGGCAATGAGCAGTCGACCGACATGGAGAGCCGGTTGGTAGATGCTGAATCCACGGTCACGGGAGACCTCCCCAGATGAAAGCCGTTGATGATACGTCCTCATGGAGAGAAACGCTCCGTATTGAATTATTCTACCGGTTTTGAAGGGAGGAATCATCTTGATTAGCATGTTATTTTCTTGTCCAGATGCTATAGTAGAAACAAAGTCCATGCGTTTGAAAAGGAAATATTAATTTTAAAAAGGCTCAGAAAACTCGCTGTGAGTTGAAAAATGCGAAAAATAGGTTCAATATTTCTCGAAGCATCTAAGCATCTAATTGAGAATATACTTGCGTCCTTTTAACTCCAGGTATTCACGGTGGGTGTGGATTTTTTAATTTTCCTCATGGTATTTTAAGATTCATTAAACTTGCATGGGGTTCAGCAAGTTGGATATTGTGCGAATTAATTGGAGAAGGGTAAAAACTAACAAAAGTTCTCATGTTAATCAATCAAGTAAGAAACAAAATAATAAATAAGAACTTACAAGAGGAGAAGTAGAAGAAAACCAAATCAATGAAGTGCCTGATAATTTTTTTAAACTAGTATGAGATTTCTTATGCCATTCATTTTCCAGTATAATATTGTTGTCTTAATTGACCTTCCTAAAATTTACATGATTAATTTTTTTCTGAGCTAATTCATATGAGTTAATATGCTTCATGGATGACGACTCTTGCGAAACAAGGTACGCTACACCAATTCGAGGTCAAACAACATTGACAACAAACAAAATTTTCTTCTGGAAATGTCTTAATAATTTGATATAAAGTTAACATATGGATATACCCATTAATAGATATAAACCGCCTTTTAGCAACATATATCGAGAAAAGCGACCGCGTAGAGAACACGAAGAATGGGGAGACCACATCAAACCGTACAAGGGAGAGACGAAAAAAGTAAAATGGGGCTAGGCCCCAATAGAGTCTATATGATAAATATATAGTGTAATTGGATATACTAATAAAATCTCAAATGATGAATTATATGGAAGTGAATGACTATCGTTTCGAGATCTAAATTAAGAATTTTACTAAAGGTTGATTAATATGTACTAGTAGGACATCCTTCTCTGTCATTTCATCCACAATACAAAGAAAACCCAAAATGGACCTAAATCTACAGAAAACCATGCTCTTCAATAATACATCCGGACCAGTTGAGGTTACCTAGCCTTATTCTCTATGATATTCAACTTTAGATGTGTTGAATATATAATATGTTTTCAGTTGTAATTTAAGAAAGGAGCATTAAATGGTTAACCCTTATGAAGAGACACTAGTGTCTTTATAGAAAGTAAAACAGTCTCAAGGGAACATTGAAGGATATTTTACAAATCGTTTATAATTAGCACCACTTAATCAATATTTATTTGGATTTTCAATCTTAAAAGAAATCCTGAAACTTACTTAGATGAAAAAAACCTGAATTAAACTTCAACTTAGTTTATTGAGGATAGTAGAGCTTAATGAGACTTATTGAAGTTATTTTAACCTCAACTAGATTCTTAAGTATATTTAAGCCTCGACTATTGTATTAATGCTATACATTCTGAAGTCAATCGAACTACTTAGCAAATTTCTAAAAATTTTGGAGTTTAATATATAATTAGCAAGTTTTTTTCAACTATTTTTAAAAGTAAACAATCTTTATCACATCTACTAAGTTCATTCAAATTATTTATACAATAGCTTTTCTATATATCAATATTTTTTTATAAAATAATAATAAATTTAATCTTTTTCAGTAAAGAAATTTATTCATCCAAGGAGTACAACTTCTTATGATCTTGAATTTACAATGTAGGATGTACCTTAGAGTTGATTTTGCTTGATTTATAAAATCTTGTTAATAATAGGATATTCTGATAAATAAATATACTATATAAATAAAAATTAAAAAACTATGATAAATAAATGTGTTATATAGATAAATTGAGACTACAACTAAGGTATCTATATATTTGCAAGTATGTCTGTATATCATTTAAAAATTAGATTCTAAAACTATTTGTAAGTAGAGTTTCTTAAGGTCTGGTTTTAATTCTATCATTGTATATCTATACATGAAATAATAACTTTTATTTCTCATCTACTGTAGATGTCGAGGCATTTTTTGGTTTTTTAATGATTATATTTATAATAATTAATAGATCTTTTAAAACATAAAGTAACACCAGTATTTATATCATAACATTACTACATAAATCTCAACACCATACCTGAAAATTTTTATGTAACTTTAAAATACATAACTATACATCTATACCATAGTACATAACCCATGAATATAAAAATATAAATAAATAAACTATCTAGTGTCTACTCTTTAAGTAGACTCGGAATTTAGACTCATATTCCATATCTTCTACATTGTTTCTAAAAGTATTGACAACATACCTATTTCTTCAAACCTTGTACCCACAATTATATAATATATAATATGGACTTATAATCAGTTCAAGTGAAGGAACTTATTACTTCTTTCCAGGTATTAATTTTGCATTCATTATTCCTTTACATAATTTAGACTCATGATAATCAAGATAAAATGATTACATTATGATAATCAAACAATTTAAACATATAACTAGTGTTTGATATGAGTGTAGAGTGTAAAAGAAAAAGAAAAAGAGAGGGGTATATTTATAGATTCTAGCATGGTCCTTAGTGGCAGCCAGATTTTGGTGTTGCGGCGTAGAGCGTAGAGACTATCATTGGCATGATAAAGTTGGATTTTGGTGTCACCGTAGCTAGACTGGTGACATGCTTTCGGTAGTGGAGAGTTTGAAAATAGACAAATAGCTATTTATTATGTCTAGAGGACACAATGGTAGACTTATATATATATATATATATATATATATATATATATATATATATATAAAATTACTGGTATATATAATATAATAAGAAAAATTTACTTATATCTTTGGTAGCAAGTATCTTACTAAACCTACATTTTAAAATTACAAATATTGCTTACACTATTCATAATATACACTGCCTTGTTCTTAGATTTAGAAATTATAGTAACATTTTCAATAGTTTATTATAGTACTTTATTTTAAACTAGTATTTCAAATATTTCTTAGGTTATACTTCCCAATAGAGAAAAATAAAATTATATATTGATAAAAAATAATTATTATTAGAAACTTGTGTATTATAAATTCTTATATATGTTTGAGTTGTGATCAATTATCTTGACATATTCAATAATTATTACAGTAAGATATTATGTATCAATGTTTGATTTTCTAATTAGTAAAAAAAATAAAAATTTAAGAACATTAGGTGCCCAAAACATTAGTATATGCTTGTTCAAATCATTAGCATGAATAGTAAAATAGAGGAAGCTTGATAGTAGTTCTTCAAAAGAATGATTGGTGCATATAGATAATGCAATAGAGATATGATAATCT
Organism: Lunularia cruciata; assembly: GCA_948567375.1. Lineage (NCBI taxonomy): Eukaryota > Viridiplantae > Streptophyta > Marchantiopsida > Lunulariales > Lunulariaceae > Lunularia > Lunularia cruciata. Next base: position 47,983,834 of record OX419756.1, on the reverse strand, counting down.
TCACTAGTTTGTAAGTCTTGCTTTTTGTAAAATTTTCAACATGAAAGTACTTTCTTGAGAAAGAGTGTTTGACTTGAAAATCTATTAATAAATATTTTGACATTTCACCTCTATACTGATTAAACATAGGAATATAAAATTTTAAGGAAAGAAAAACTTAATCTCAAACTCTTGTAATATAATAACATTGTACATAAAGTCAAAAATTTGAAATTAAACTTGAGGTGAAGAATACTTTTAACACAAGTGTGTGAATACAACACTCACAACACCTTGCAAGGTCTCCAAGTGCAGGGGTACGCAAGGAGGTCATCTCTTTGTATCTCTAGCCTTGGAGTTATATGGAGCGGTGGACACATCATTTGACACATTTGTCAAGGAATGCACGAGAGCTTATCATATTAGACGTCATGTGGTACCATTCTCACTCTCATACTTTAGACAACGTGTGTCCATTGCTCTACAAAGTGCATTGGCTAGTGCAATCCATAGGAGAGCAATGCAATGCTTCTTTGGACGTTCCAGTAGTTTTTTGACCTTACTTCTTGCATAGCTCAGATATCTTAGGTACAATAGTGCAGATTTATCATATCAATACTATTGGGATCTAACCACATTTTACCTCTTTTGTCTCTCCCTTGTACTGCTTGATGTAGTCTTCCTATCCTTCTTGTGTTCTAAGTGGTTGCCTTTTTCTGTAAAAAAGTAGTCTCTTGTGAGTTTGTAATACCAAGAGCTAGCCATATGATCTAGATGTGAAATTCAGTTTGGTAACATCTAGAATGATGTTATACATGATGGTCTAAATAGATCAGATAGAAGTATCACCAAAAGAGTACTTCTACTAATAGAATAGAAACAAAAATAGACTTGAGAACCTTAGAACCAATAGCTAGACATGCGATTTAAAGGTGAGAATTGGTTTGGTAACATCTGGAAGGATGTTACACATGATGGACTAAACAGATCAAAAAAAGGTATCACCAAAAGAGGACTTCTACTAATAGAGTAGGAACCGAAATATGCCTAAAATCTTTGAAGGCAATTTTGGAGGCCTAAACGGATGAATTAGGCCTCGAAAATGTGTGAATTCCCCCCCTCAATGGAGGAAAGGTTGGCCTTCCCTCCTCCCTGCTTTGTCTCATCAAGAGCTTTCCAATGGTACCTTACTCACGTGATTATGAGATTCCTACAAGAAGATTCCCTAAAAGATTCCCTCCGGTCAAAGCTTGTTTGACCAACCAGATAGGACCTAGACCAGACATGTCACACATCCAAGTAAGTAATCCAAGAGTGGAGCTTGCTGACATGTCACCTATCTGTGTCCCTAATCCTATGGTGGAGCTTCCTTGGAGGAGATCCTCTTTGTCTATATAATAAAGAGAAGGTGCTCCCTTGGGGCATCGAATGTGCAATCTGTGTTTTCTCTCTTCTCTTGTCCTCGGAGTATTACAGTTTACAATGGGGTTTATATGGAGAACTTTGTGTAATACCAAGGGTTAGCCATATGATCTAGATGTGAAATTCGGTTTGGTAACATCTAGAATGATGCTATACATGATGGTCTAAATAGATCAGATAGAAGTATCACCAAAAGAGTACTTCTACTAATAGAACAGAAACCAAAATAGACTTGAGAACTTTAGAACCAATAGCTAGACATATGATTTAAAGGTGAGAATTGGTTTGGTAACATCTGGAAGGATGTTACACATGATGGACTAAACAGATCAAAAAGAGGTATCACCAAAAGAGGACTTCTACTAATAGAGTAGGAACCGAAATATGCCTAAAATCTTTGAAAGGCAATTTTGGAGGCCTAAATGGATGAATTAGGCCTCGAAAATGTGCAAATTTCCCCCCTCAACAGAGGAAAGGTTGGCCTTCCCTCCCCCCCTGCTTTGTCTCGTCAAGAGCTTTCCAATGGTACCTTACTCACGTGATTATGAGATTCCTACAAGAAGATTCCCTAAAAGATTCCCTCCGGTCAAAGCTTGTTTGACCAACCAGATAGGATATAGACCAGACAGGTCACCCATCCAAGTAAGTAATCCAAGGGTGGAGCTTGCTGACATGTCACCTATCTGTGTCCCTAATCCTATGGTGGAGCTTCCTTGGAGGAGATCCTCTTTGTCCATATAATAAAGAGAAGGTGCTCCCTTGGGGCATCAAATGTTTGAGTGTGCAATCTGTGTTTTCTCTCTTCTCTTGTCCTCGGAGTATTACACTTTGCATGGCCTAGAGCAAACTTCTCATCTGGATCAAGATTATCATTGCAGTCCCACTTTAAACTCTGCTACACTAGATATCACCATATTCTCTTGAACATACCCATCCCAGCCCCAAGTTTAGCCCAAGTACTTACTATCAAGTCAATTTTTCATGAGTTTCAGTCAGTTTTTTTCATAAAACTCACCTTTCCTTTGTGGACAACTTAATGTATTCTCTAAAGTTTAGAGGATGTGTATTTAAATATGTTATGCAAAGATTACTTTATACCTTTGTAATGGAGTTTAAAGCAAATAAATGTCTAAATTGAAATTTTATAGTTATTAGCATTAAATCAAATTTAATGTTTGTGATCTTTATAAAAATAAACATGATAAGATACATTAATAAAGTAACTTGTAAATTTTAAAGCTTCTATCAAAACATGTCATTATATATAGTTGATAAATTAACATATATATACTAGTATTACATATGATTTTAGATTTAAGGTAAACTATAACTATACATTTTGATCTATTTTAAACTTGGGAATAATACAAGATATTTTATGCTAATAATCATATGTATGTTCATAATAATCTTACAATAAACTTATATAAAATATATCATCCTAGAGGGAGATATATTTTATATCAAAAATTGACAATGGTATAAATTTTTTTTTAATTAACCATGAATTTTCTTTAATGCTCATGTTACATAGAAAAATATTTATCTTTCTATAGTTGTTATTGAATGTGGTAGACATCTACTAATAGATCATTGGTTATATAATATTTCCTTATATTGAGATATATGTATTTGTAGAGATATTCAGATATTAGAAAGCAATGGAAATACATATTTCAGTTTCAATATATAATCAATTAAGTTGTAGCTAAGAATTATTCGAGTAGAGAATTATTGTGGATCTACAAGGTTGACTAATATACAATAGATTGGTAAGAACCAGAGTGTTTGCATGAGGTTATATAGTTTGGAAGTGACTAAACTTAAAGTAAAGTGTCACTATTGCAAGGTCACTATTGTTAGCCTCTTGGGCATAAACCACTTCAAGAATAGTGCAGTGTCACCAAGAAGGCACAATACGGAAAAATTACAAAGAAAAAAATCACATTTACTAAAAATCTATTCCAACTAGCTTTTGAAGGTGATAATCCAGCCCTATATAAAGAGGTTAATTTTCTACAAAGATTCTTACTCCAAAGAGCATTTTCTACCCTTCTTAAAAGGTACATATTTTCTTGATGGGTCTCTATATTAGTGCTTATTCTTTTTTTTGTGTGTTTGCTAAATATTGCAAACATGATTGGTCACTTAAGTCTTGTCAGTGCATTGCTTTAAGAGAGCTATACTAGGAATGAATCATACACACAAGGGTCCATATACGAGACACTCAGTACTCTCACTATAAAGACTTCTCAACTTCTACATTACAAAGAACAAACACTAATACTCAAAATTAAGCAAAGTGACAAAGAGTTTTGGCTGTTTCATTATATCTGTCCTTGACCAACTAAATGAAAATTACATTGAATGTAGCCTTAAGTAGCAAAAGGCCATTCAAAGCCAAAGAAATCTAATAGCTAATAGGTTGACATCTACAAGAGATTTCTACCAAAATTGCAAGTGTCATTTTTTACAATTAAGACCTTCTTATCTTTTTTTTTTCTTGTATAGGAGAGCAATCACACTAGGTGATGCTTCTTTGGATGCTCCAATTATTTGTAGACCATATGAATTGCATAACTTAGATGTTATAGGCGCTGCATTGCAGATTCCTCTTATGAATACTCTTGGAGCTTTTACCCCCTTTATTTTTTCCTTGTATGACTTGATGGGTTCTTCTCATCCTTCTTGTTTTCACATGTGGTCATGTTTTTCTACTCTCTTTATCTTTGTAATACCAATAGCTAGACATATTATCTAGAGGTGAAATTTGCTTAGTAACACCTGAAAGGATATTATTAATAATGGGCTAGGTAGATCAGGTAGAGATGTCACAAAAATAGTACTTCTACTAATAGAGCAGGAGCCAAAAATAGCTTGAAAACTTTAGAGCTAATTTTGTAGGCCTAAATGGAGGAATTAGGCCTAAAAAATATGCAATTTATTCCCCCCTTTGGAGAAAGAAGGCTAGCCTTTCCCCCTCCCTTTTTTGTCTCATCAAGAGCTTTCCAATGGTACCTCACCTACACAATGTTGAGATTCCTATAAGAAGATTTCCTAAAGATTCTCTTTGGTCAAAGATAGTTTGACCTACCAGATTGGATAAAAAAGAACATGTCACCCATGCATGCAACTAATCTAAGGATAGATCTCACTAACATATCACCAATCCATGTATCTAATCCAAGGGTAGAGCTTCCTTTAAGGACAATATTGGTTTGCTATATAGCAAAGACAAGGGGCTCCTTTGAGGCATCGGAGTATTGAGTGTGAAGCTTTGTGTTTCTTTTCATGTGTTTCTCTTGAGGTCTCCTATCCTTGGAAGATTACAATGGTATCAAAATAGGTGTTTCAATCCAAGAGAGTGGATCGCCCTCTTGAAGGAACATAGGCTATTGAGACTAAGTAATTTTCAAGAGAGAAACCACAATACAATAGATAGAGTAGGAGTATGTTAGAGAGAGGATGGGATGGAGGCTTTGGGAGGATAATATCTTGCACCCCACTTTCTATTCTTGAATCTATTCCACATCAAGATTATGTATATCAAGTGGGAGTATATCTCATTTTCCATTTTAGAGCAGAGTTCATGGATATAGTGATGAATTCACCAAACCTGGTAATTTTGCCTATGATGATCTACAATAGAGAGTGGGATTTGACAATCTACAGTTTTTTATGATGGATCTGAGTATACCAAATCCTCTCTTTCAACACTCAAGTAGAAATCCGTTATGGTGAGACCAAAAGTAATGTTTAGGGGTTTCATAGTTCACAAATTTGGTGAGGAATTTTATCAAGTGATAGCCTTTGAAGTCCCAATGGTAGTCCCAATAGTCCATGCTCTGTCTTGAATGATCATATTAACCCTCTAATGAAATAGGAAGTAGCGATTGAGTAGTGGCTGTGTGTATGAATCATGGATCCGTAGTTGTAGGATTTGATGCAAAAAATGCAAGGGATGTTGAATGAGTTTTGGGAGATTAAGATGACCAGATATAATATTTGAGGCTAAGAGACCTTAAAAGAAACACAAGAGAAGAAACACAAGCTTCACACTCAATCCTCCGATGCCCCAAAGGAGCACCTTGATTGTATTATATAGCAAGGGCAACTTCTTTGAAAGAAGCTCCACCCTTAGATCAAATACATGGATTGATGACATGTCAACAAGCTCTACCCATAGATTAGTTGCATGCATGGGTGACATATCAGTTCTTATCCTATCTACTTGGTCAAACCATCTTTGACCAAAGGGAATCTTTAAGGAATCTTCCTATAGGAATCTCCAAGTCGCATGGGTGAGGTACCATTGGAAAGCTCTTGATGAGACAAGCCTTAGGGGAGAGGAAGAACAACCTTTATTTTCTTAGGAGGAGGACTCTACACATTTTCAAGGCCTACTTCATCCATTTAGGCCTCTGAAATTGACTCTTAAGTTTAGGCTCTTCTCAACTCTTGCCATATTAGTAGAAGTACTCTCTTGGTGAAACCTCTATCTGATCTACTAAGTCCATTATCTATAATATCTAACCAGATATTATTAATCCAATTTTCATCTCTAGATCATATATCTGGCTATTGGTATTATATTTTCAAGCTATTTTCGGCTCCAACCTAATTAGTAAAAGTGCTATTTCTATGACACTTCTATCTGATCCGCCTAGCTCATCATACCTAACATCCTTCTAGATGTTACCAAGTCAACTTTCCCCTCTATAATGTATCTAACTATTGGTATTACACCATGGAGGCATTGCAAAGTCAAGTATGTACCTTTAGGATTGATCAGGCAATGCGAGAAGGAGAATTGTCCCAAAACTCAATCCCAATAGCCAAAGTACATGGAGAATCAGTCATGCCAATGACACCAACCCCGGTCAACATAGAAGCCACATTGTTATTGGGGATGAAGAAGACATGGAATATCAAATCTTACAAGGGATAATGTTCCATGGGAGTAGTGGAGAACTAGATTGTGAGAATGAATTGATACTTTTGATTATTCACAACTAAAATCATTGGTCATGCCACAGACATGTTTGAATGTAGGTACTTGACCAATAAAGCCTTCACATGGTACAATGATTGGGAATGATCAATGTTGGCAAAAGGAAAAAAGGTCACTTGGACCATGCAAGAAGGGTTGTTGAAGAATTTACAATCCGTGGATTTTGTGTAGATGGCCCAAACCTGACTATGGGGTTGAATAAAAATAAAAATATACAAGAGTATATGGAGAAATTCCTTGATCTACATGTTGCAATAATTGACATCAATCTAATAGAATTTCTAGACAATTTTAAATGAGGGTTAAAAGAGCAAATCCACCAAGAAGTAACGGTACAAAACCCTCACATGATTTTTGAAGCCAATTGTGGTGCCCACATTTTTTGTTTTTTTTCCAAAATAAAGGAGAAGAAGTGTATAGAGAAGTCGGATTGCGCCTGTATGGCCGAAGAAGACAAAGAAAATTGTCTTTGGGGTGAAACCCGAAGTAAAGTGACTTTGGGTCATAAGGCAAAGTACTCTAAAATGCCGTATCAGCATACAATATGAAGAAAATTGTCTTCGGCTCGGGGGGAGCTCAACCCAAGGCAAAGATAGTCTAACAACCTTTCGTCAGGGCGAGAAATTCAAGAAGAGGCCGTTTCAAAATTGGCAGCTCATACGCACGAAGGTTGAGTGACAGTGACAGGTGCATGCCGGAGGTGTGATTTCTCGGTAGAAACTCGAAGCGACGGAACACGAAGAAGTGCAACTCTATAAAAATTGAAATTGCAACGACGAAATGTCAAGCAATGTTCCTTTGCCGTTGAGGAGTTGTCTTGCAGGTGATCGGGGAAAGGGAAATAGAGTTGGACTCGTGTTAGTGCGTAAAGGAGAAGTCGAGAGAGAGAAATCGAGAGACCGAAAGAAAGCAGAAGAGATGGGAGGAGGGAAGAAGAACTCCAAATTTGTAGTGAGAAATCATGCAATTTGGAGATTAGATATAGTAGCAAGGATCAAAGTCTTGAGCCGACTTCGGATCACTTTTCTGGCATGGAACTAGAACGTAAGTTTTCCAGGATTCATGACAGAAATCATCGAGAGTAAATGTCTTGATGGTCCCGAGGAAGAAGGGAAGAGAGGAAATCCGGCTCGCTGGACAGAGTCGGATTGGAGACTCGTACTCGGGAAGGAGGCAGGCTCGGAGCAAGGAGCCACGTTCTTGGGGATAGGAGAGATAGCCCAAGAAACGCAGGAGGTGAGAGATGCCTTCTCGTCGAAGAGGACAAAGAATGGGTATAAAGTTGAGAGCTATAAAGACCCTATGAGGAGAGGAATTGTGAGTGCACTAATGGCCCTCCTGAAGCCGGAGAGAACTACCTATGTGATGAAACACCAAGCGGTGTTCTTTCACAAGTTATTTGCAGGAGAACCGATAAATTGGGCAAGGTGCTTTCACGAAAGAACGAGGCAGATGGTGTAGAATCTGCGGGATAAGTCGACTCCACACTACATCGTACCATTTGCAGCCCATTTTTACCTCAGGTTAAATCTGCTCAATTTGGCGGAGCGTAATCGAATGGTGTCTCATTTCCATCCTGATTTGAGAAGAGAAGTCGACACGGAGGAGCATCAATACATTCTCCAAATCCGGAGCACGGACGATTACTACGCAAAGACAGGGAAGAATGTGGAGGTCGTTGAAAGTACCCCGACAAAGAAGAGAACTCGGCAAGCAGAAGCCGAAGAAAACAAGAAACCTCGGAAAATGTAGAAAAATAGCCCGAGGCGAGGAATGGTGGTGATTGAGTCGGAAGATGAAGACTCAGAAGGCAAAGCCGAGCTCAAGACGGAGGACTTGAACCGTGATGAGGAACCTGAGCTGACATTGCAAAGTGGAGATACAAGCAGTGACAGTGAGGAAGGAGGAGAGATGACATCGGTACCAACGGTTGAAGAATACAAAGAAGAAATGCAAGCCGAAGTAGAAACCAAAGACAATGCGGCACTGGAAGACAAAGTACCAGTGTGCGAGGAGAAGAAGATCGCAATACAGCGAGGAATTCGCTCGAGACGTAAGGCGAAGTATGAAGCGGGACCGAGTAGAGTGAAGGAAGAGGTAGAAGAAAGCTCAAGTAGTGAGGCATCGATCCCGATACAAAGACTCCAGAGAAGAAGGCGAGTATCGGGAGAACACAAGGAAAGAAGAGAGACCACTCCGCGGGAGGATGAAGTTGTCAATAATGGAGTAGATTACCTGCAGATGGTTGTATGCCCGCTGTTGGTGAAGATGGAGAAGAAGAAGAAGGAGATGCAGTCTACTTGTCCAGAGGTAAAGACTGTGTTGCAAGTCTTATCAAGATTGGAAGAAGAAAACTCGGAGTTGAAGAAGAGTATAACCCGAGGTGAGGAAGAGAGAGAAGTACTACGAGCGGAAGCAGTCGAGAGGAGTCAGGTAATTGAAGACCTGAAGAGAGAAGTGAGTTATTGAGAAGATCTTGCGAGGAAGAGTGACATCGCAAGGGAGAGACAAGTAGCGGAGCATGAAATCTTGAAGCAGCAGTTTGCTGATTCAAGAGTCAAACTTATCCATGCTATGGCGAGGGTAGCATCGAAGGATCAAGAGCTCGATCGAGTGATGGAGAGTATGGAGGAGAAGAAGCAACTCTGGCAGCGAGAGTTGGCTGTGAGATATAGAGAAGAAGAGAGATTACAAGACTTACTTCGTAATCAGGAAGAGAAGGTTGCACAAAAGAAGAAAGAGAAGGAAGCGGTGAAGGCCGAATTCAAAGAAGAATTGGCAATGTACAGAGAAGAATGGCTCACAGATTGGGAATGCAAACGCAAGATAAGATTGGAGCCATTGAAGGAAATCGTCCTCAGAGTAAACGTGATGTTGAGTACAGAGGCCAGCGTTCAAATTGAAGAGACGAGATTGCACGAGTTAAAATTGTTGGTGCAGGAAACGAGGCGAAGACAAGCGAAAGATACAGATTTGAATGCCTTGTTGATTAAATTGAGAACTCGTGTAGATAGGAAGATCTTAGAAGTAGAAGACAATATTGCGATTAGATTAGACTTAGTGAGAATAGAGTTAGAAAAAGCTTTGGCAGGATGTTAAGGCAAAACCCGAAGTAGATAACATAGGGATCCAAATGTCTTCGGATTTGCCCTCAGAGACATTAGAGAAGAGTGGGTCGAAGGATGAGGAGTTAGATAGATTAACCACTAGTGCAATTTCAGATCAGGAAAGAGAATTGCTGGATCTGGTAGAAGATGTGGGAGATCTGAAACCCGAGGAAAAGATAGTAGGAAGTAAGATTACTTCGGGTTCAGGTTTGAAAGCCAAGGAAGAAGTAGACATTGGATCGGATTAGTAACCGATTTGAGATTTGAAGGGGCAGATATGAAGAGGTGCATTGTCATTTTGGATCTGCAGGTTAGAATAGTTGTTGTAGAATGGTATAGTTGTTAGAACTGTCGATTGCTTCACTATTTAAGAGTGGCATTCACAGTATTATGTTGTTCAGTGCTCATTATTTCTGAGAATAGATAAAGCAAAGTGCTGTGAAGCAGTGCTCGTCGCTTGAGCTTGATTCCGAGTATCAATTTTGCAATTGTGTTTGTGAGTGTTTGGAGAAATTTGAAGTGCAAGTCAGTGTGCTTGTTGGATGTTAGATTCCACAGCCTTGATCTTCATTTTGTGTGTTTGATCTTGAGTGAAGTGCAATCGGAGCAATGCCTTGACAGATCTGAGAGGAATTGTAGTGTTGGTAGTATTCTACATTTGTGAGTGCAGTGCGAAGTTGATGTGAAGCAATTTCAATCGAGGAAGTTGTGCCTTCAGTGGAGGGGTGGAACACAATTCTGAGGCGAAGTTGTTTTGCAGTAAAGTGCCGTTTTTGGGAGAGCCTGAATCATCACAATCAAGATTGTTTGGAAAGAATTGAAGGATTTGTGATATGGAGTGTTAATTTGTGACAAGACTGCAAGTCAATGCTTGTTACTCTCTTTTGGGTGTGGTTTCTACCTGAGAGACTAAAGAAGAACTCAAGAAGAACTGAAATTGTTACTTTGCTTCGTATTTGACCAATTTTGACTCGTATCTCTACGGGAACGAACTTTACTTACCCGATTACCACAAAAGTGATATTTGCCGGGTTGTCACACCAATGCTTGCACTCAAAGAATAGTAGGGGTGCATGGAGGAAGTGAAGGAGTAGTCTCAACTCAACATTATCAGGCTGAAACACAACACTTTGGTGAACTAGTTCTTATGGAATTGGCCAACAATTGGCTCCAAGAACAAGCATAACCGCTCCTAGGAGAATGGAGATGGGTCAAAGAAAGGAGAGATCGGGCCCACAAGGGGAAGAGACCTAAGCAGAATAACATCATTGTTACAATTGCAGCCAAGTTGGGTATCTAACCATCAATTGTTGTACTCATCTTCCTAGAGGCTCTTGGTCTCCATATAGGTGATCTTTGAACAACATGGAGAGACAAAGTGAAGAGGAGGAAGCAAAAATCACATTGGAAACAAAGATTGCCAATAAATGTACCTCATGGCCTTATTGGCTCAATGGAGAAGCAAAAAATTGAGGAAGGAAGAGGGTAAGTGCATTGAGATTGAGCAAGATAAACTCACAATTCATTGTTGTAAATGGAGTCATAAAAGGCAATCAGGTGAGAGTATTGATAGACCTTGGAGCAATAAAGAATTTTTTGTCTCGCTATGTTGCAATAAGGTTGGAGATAGATCTAGAGAAGTATGAGAATGAAGAAATAGAATTACCTAATGGGCAAATAACAAGGATTGAGTTGTTACCTAGAAAGGTAGCACTCTCTATAGGAGAGTATCAAGAAGCAATTGAATGGTGAGTGATACAATTAGCTCATTATGATGCAATCTCAAGTATGAAATCTTATGTATGGATGAAGCACTACAACCCCATGGTTGATTGGAGGAAGAAAGTAGTGAGAACTCAGCAATGGAAGATCATTGGGGTTAAAGAAAGAGCAAATAAGCAAGAATTACCTCTCTATGTCATAGGGACAATAGCTACTTGTAAGATAAATAGATGTTTCATGGGTCTAATAAGAGAAATCTAAAGTGCACAACTCCATGGACAAGTTCTAGAAGATTGAAAGATGTGGTCAATGAGTTTCAAGATGTCTCCTTGGATGATCTACCCTCAAGATTACAACCAAAAAGGAGAGTAGATCATAAAATCAAGATAAATCCTGGGAAGACACCTCCTTGTAAGGCCCCAAATTGTCTATCATGAGTTGAAGGAGTGTAAGGCTCAAATCAAGGATATGTTGCAAAAAGGGTTTATCCAACCCAACATATAACCATATGGGGCTCTTGTCTTGTTTGTGAAGAAAAAGGATGATATAATGCATTGGCATAGCCATTTCTTTAATTGCCTTCTTGACTAACATGACGAGAAGAAAAGTTGTTACAACTTCTTTGGATAGGGTTGAGCTCCTCAATACAAAGTTACCTTACTTTGAGTCTACTTCTTCATAAGTACAATCCAAGTACTTCTTCCTTTGACCTGAAGTTGACTTGTTCAAGTCTACTTCAAACATACAATTCTCCTCTTTTCTTCTTCATTTGGTTCCAATTTTGTTTGAACAATACACTTCTTTAAAACTCACCAAATGCAAAAAATGTGGGTATTACATACTCCTTCCCTCAAACATGATTGTCCTTGTGAACATCAGCTTTGGCTTCTTTGGTATAAGTCCAATTTCACATGCCAATATTTTTGAACCCTCCACCCATTTACTTGGGTGGAAAAAAGGATTGCCTTCCAAGTCTGCAAGTTGAATAGAGCCAGTTTCATAAATGTGGATGACATAGTAGGGCCCCATCCACCTTAAGTGTAGCTTGCCTAGAAAAAATATTTGGCAATTATCATACAACAACACCAAATATCCTTCTCAAACAACAATAAGCTTTATTTGCTTATCATGCCAAACTTTCCGCTGATCTTGTATTTCCTTCATGGTTTGCATTGCTTCTTTTGTTTTCTCTTCTAACCACATCAGTTGATGAATCCAAAGATCTTGACTTTCTTCCTCCAACAGTAGTTCCTCACAAAGAATCCAATATGATGGTACTTCAAATTCAGCTGGTAGTATGGGATGCAATATGTAAGTCAAGAAATATAGAGTTTGCTTGGTTGTACTCTTTTTGGTAGTTTTGTATGCTCACAAAGCTGCAAGCAACTTTTTGTCCCAATTGTAGGTATAATTGATAGTCACTTTATTCAAAATCTTGCACAACAACCATTTGCTTTTTTTGTTAGGCCATTTGCTTTTGGGTTGTAAGGTGTCGTCTTCCAATGTTTGATTTGGAAGTATTTGGTTAATGCCCCCACAAGTGAGTTGAAAAAGTGAGTCCCTTGGTCAGTTACCAATTCTAGAGGACATCCGTAATATGAAATGATGTTTTGGAAGAAAAGTTTGGCAACTATTTTTGCATCATCTTGCTGAGTTGCCTTGGTTTCGACCATCTTGGTACCAAATCAATGCAGACCAAGATGTATCTCTTCCGCATGAATTGGATCATTGGTTGAATTGGACACACAAAATCAATTCCTCATTTCTCAAATGGGGCAGATGGCAAAATTGGTCTCAAAGGCCATTGGGAAGTAGCTGTCGGCTTTCTTGTTCTTTGACAGACATCATAATCTAATACTCCAAGGACAAGAGAACTCTTCAAGAGAGATACAAGAGAGAAAATATAGATTTCACACTCAATTCTTTCATGCTCCAAAGGAGCACCTTCTCTTTATTATATAGCCAAGGAGGATCTCCTCCAAGGAAGCTCCACCATGGGATTACATACATGGATAGGTGACCTATCAGCAAGCTCCACCCTTAGATTACTTGCTTGGATGGGTAACATGTTGGTCTTGGTCCCATCTGGTTGGTCAAACAGGCTTTGATTAGAGGGAATCTTTTAGGGAATCTTCATGTAGGAATCTTAGAATCATGTAGGTGAGGTACCATTGGAAAGCTCTCAATAAGACAAACTAGAGAGGGAAGGCCAGACTTTCTCTATTGGGAGGGGGAATCTACATATTTTTGAGGCCTAATTCATCCTTTTAGGCCTCTAAAAATGCCTCAAGTTTAGGCCTATTTTGGCTTCCGCACTATTAGTAGAAGTGCTCTTTTGGTGATACCTCTATCTAGTCTACATTCTCCATCATGTGTTATATCTTTCTAGATGTCACCACCCCAAAGTTTCACCTTTAGATCCTATGCCTAGCTATCAATTCTAAAGTTTCCAAGCATGTTTCAGTTTTTGGCCTATTAGTGAAGTACTCTTTTGGTGATACTTCTAGCTTATCTACTTATTCCATCATGTATAACATCCTTTCAGGTGTTACCAAACCAATTTTCATCTATAGATCATCTATCTAGCTATTGGTATTACAAACCTACCTCCTTTTAAGATGCAACGTCCTTGTTGTGAAGTTGTTGCTCAAAAGATTTCACAAACACTGGTGTGTGGGTCAAGTTTGCTGCTGGCTCCTATGTCACCTCATACAAGGGGTACCCTTTCCAATGTACCAAGTATTCCACACATGGATGGCGAGTACCTTGGATGCGCTTTTGGAGAATGCATTTGACTTCATACTCCTCTATGTCATCAACCAAGGTTAGACAAGGTCAACTTTCTTGGATGGAAGAGCAGTGGAGTGGTTGGGGAACATATTGACATAATAAGGAAACATGAAACACCGGGTTGATCTCCATATGTGGTGGTAGCTTGAGGTGATAGGCCACGGCTTTGATGCGACAAAGGATGGAGAAAGGTTTAATAAAATGAGGTTTGAGCTTATGAGGACCAACAAACTTGAGGTTGGTGGCTGATAGCCAGACTTGATCTCTCACATTGAACTCCATGGGTTGGTGGTGTGCATCTAAATATTACTTCTGCCAATTTTGGGTGATCTATAACCTATGTTTGGGGTGCTCCATCCCTTGTTGGATTCTAGAAACAAAAGTGTTGACAATGTCCACCTTGGAAGCCACCGGACAAACCTTCATCAAGCTTGAAGGTGTGAAAGGATGCTCTCCATACATGAGGAAGAGTAGTGCGACTTGTGTGGAAGCATTCACTGAATTGTTGTACAAATATTCCACCAATGGGAGTAAGGTGTCCCAACTCTCTTGCTCATCCAAAGTAAAGCTCCAAAGCATGTCCTCAATAGTGTGATTTGCCCTCTCTGTTTGTCCATTGGTCTATGAATGGTAAGTTGTGGACATAGCCAATTTGGTTTTGAAGAACCCAAAGAGTGTTCTCCAAAACAAACTAGTGAATTGAAGGCCTCTATCTATGATGAGCACTCAAGACAAGCCATGATGGGAAAAGACTACATCTAAGTACAATTGAGCTAGTTATGGAGTAGTCACATCCTTGGTGGTAGGACGTACATGAATCATTTTTCTAAGTTGGTAGACAAAGACTATGGTGGAATCAAACCCACATGTGGTCTTGGGCAATTCATAAACCAGATCCATGCTTACATATTCAAAACATTGTGTAGGAGTGGGGAGAGGTTGGAGGAGTCATGTGGAAGCTTGATTAGAAGCCTTGTTTTTTTGACAAAGTGGGCAGCTCCAATCTTATTCCATTACATTGTTGCTCATCTTGGGCCAATAGTAATGACGTTTGATTGCATCCAAGGTCTTGTCCATTCCAATGTGACATGCAATGGTAGAATCATGACATTTTGCTAGGATGGTGGTTCTTATATCCATATCATCTAGGATCCACAACCTACCATCACGGAAGGTGAGTCCTTGGGTGTTGGTGATGCCTTTGGATGATATAGCACCTATAATGTGTGGATCAATTTTTGTAGCAACAAGAATCTTGGGCAAGAATTCAAGGTTTATCTTGATTTCCACCACTAAATTGTTTGCCATTGGCATTCAAGTGAATGCATCTGCAAGTTGCTTCTTGCCTTCCACATATCTGATTGTCATGTTAAATTTTTGTCTCCATTCTGCCCATTGAATCTATTGACAAGAAAGATCCTTTTGTATCTCAAGGTAGACTAGAGGTTTGTGGTCCGTCTCTACCACAAATGCCTTCTCACCCAAATAGTGCTTCCAATGCTTGGTTGCAAGGACAATAGCAAGCACTTCTTGTTTGGTAGTGTGATAGTTGCATTTTAACGGTAGCAACTTACAAGAGAAATACACAATTGGGTGCCATCTATCTTGCAATTCTTGTTGTAAGAATGCTCCTATTGCTACACCTAATGCATTTGTAGCCATCTTGATTGGATGTTTTGGGTCATACAATTTCAAGATTGATGTATGTAGTAATGCATCCTTCAACTCTTGAAAGGCCAATTATTGTGCGGTTTCTCATATCCACCTCTTCCCTTTGCCCAATAGTGCTATTAGGGGTTGTACAATCTTGGAGAAGTCCTTGATAAATTGACAATAAAACCCGGTCAATCCCAAGAAACTCTTGAGTTGAGTCTGATCTTTTGGAGCACTCCATTTTTGAATGACCTCTATTTTATCTATTAACACTTGGATACACTCCACACTTACTCTATGCCCTAAGTAGTCTACTTCAGATTTTCCAAACTTGCACTTTGAGATTTTGGCATACAATTGATTCTGTCACAAAATTTGGAGGACTTCTTGCAAATGTAGCTTGTGCTTTGTAAACATCATATTGTAGACTAAGATGTCATCAAGAAAATTGACAAAATAATTTTCCAAGTACGGATGAAATATGTCATTCATCAAACTCATGAAATTGGCTAGAGAGTTGGTGAGGCCAAACGGCATCACCAAGTACTCAAAGTGACCATACCTTGTTCGGAAGGCCATTTTGTGTATGTCTTCTTCCGCAATCTTGATTTGGTTGTAACCGCTCCACAAATCAAGTTTGGTGAAGTGCCTTGCCTCCTTGAGTTGATCAAACAAGTCATCCATGCAAGGTAATGGATATTTTTTCTTCACCATTTGTTGATTTAGTCCTCGATAGTCAATGCACATGCACATTGTTCCATCTTTTTTCTTCACAAACAATACAAGAGCCCCATATGGTGATATGCTAGGTTGGATAAACCCCTTCTGCAACATATCCTTGATTTGAGCCTGACACTCCTCCAACTCTTGAGGTGATAGTCAATATAGGGCCTTACAAGGAGGTGTCTTCCCAAGATGTATCTCAATTTTATGATCTACTCTCCTTTTTGGTGGTAAATATACAAGTAATTCATCCAAAAAGACATCTTAGAACTCATTGACTACATCTTTCAATTTTCAAGAATTTGTCTATTTTGTTGGGCACTCTGGACTTCTCTTATTAAACCCATGAAACATCAATATGTTTTACCAATAAATATGGTCTTTATGACATGTAGAGGCAGCTCTTGCCTTTATGATCTTCATTTAATCCCAAAGATCTTCCATTGACTAGTTTTCATTACTTTCTTTCTCCAATCCACCATGGAGTTGTAGTGCTCCATCCACAACATACCTAAGATTGCATCATAACAAGCTAGTTGTATCACTCACCACTTGATTGCTTCTCCATACTCTCCTATAGAGAGTATTACCTTTCTAGGTAACAACTCAATCCTCTCTATCTGACCATTAGGTAACTCTACTTTGTCCTTCTCATCCTTCTCTAGTTTCATCTCCAACCTTATTGCAATAGAGTGAGACAAGAAATTCTTTGTTGCCCCAAGGTCTATCAACACTCTTACTAGATTGCCTTCTAACACTCCATTTACAACAATTAATTATGCATTTATCTTCCTCCTTCTTTGCACACTCATCTACTTCCTCCCCCCACTTTTACTCTTCTTCACCAAGCCAATAAGGCCACAAGGTACACTTATTGGCAATCTTTGTTTCCAATGCGGTTGCCATATCTTCTTCTTCAATTTGTCTCTCCATGTGGTTTAGAGGTTGCTTATATAGAGTTCAAGTGCCTCTAAGATGACGAGCACAACAATTGATGGCTATGTGCCCAATTCTACCACAATTGCAACATCATTGTTGTTTTGCTTGGGCCCCTTCTCCTCGTGGGACTCCTTCTCTCCTTTCTTTAACCCGTCCTCATTCTCCTTAGAGAGGTCTTGCTCCTCTATCTTGGAACCAAATGTTGCCCAATTTTATAGGTATTGGTCCACCAAAATGGTGTATCTTGGCTTGATAGTTTTGCATTGGTGTTATCGCTTCACCTCCTCTAAGCGCCCCTACTATTCTTTAGGTGCAAGCAATGGCTTCAAAAATAGTGCAAGAATTTGCACCAGTACCTCTTGGAAAATTTGTTCTTTTAATTGTCTCTTGTAATTATCAAGAGCTTTGGCTTGACTCATATTGGTTATCACAACCTATAGATCCAAAAATGCCTCCATGTACTCTTGTATGCTATGTTTTTGCTTCAACCCCCAAGTCTGGTTCGGGCCATTTGCACGGAATCTACAGTTTGGAAATTCTTGAGCAGCCCTTCTTACATGGCTGTCCAAGTGACCTCTTTTCCTTTTACCAACAGTGATCATTCCCAAGAGTCATACCATGTGAGGGCCTTATTGGTCAAGTACCCACACGCAAACACACATGAAAAATGATTAGTGATCTCTATTACAAACAACCAAAGGTATTGATTCATTCTTGAAATCCAATCTTCCACTACTTCCATGGAACATTGTCTCTTGTAAGGCTTGATGTTGCATGTCTTCTTCATTTGTAGTAACAATGTGGCTTGGTTATTGATTGGAATCGATGTCATCGGCATGCATAACTCTCTAGGTACTTCAATTGCTGGTGTTGGTTGTTAAGATGGCTTGCCTTTTTGCATTACTAGATCCTTCTTGACAACAAATACTTGATTTTGAAATTCCTCCATGGTCATCTTGAATTTTCAAAACTCATTCAACATCTCCTGCATTCCTTGCATCAACTCTTGCAATTGCAGATCCATGATTCCCTACACACAATTGATGTTCACTTACTACTTCCTACTTCAATAGAGGGTTAGAATGATCACTTGAGGGAGAGGATGCACAAACTATGGGAACTACCATTGGGACCTCAGAGGCCATCACTCATTGATAATATTCCTCACCAAAATTGTAAAGTACAAAATCCCTAAACATCACTTTTGGTCTAACTACATAACAAATTTCTATTTACATGTTGAAATGGTGAGGATTTGGTACATTCAGATCCATAACATCATAATATAATGTAGATTGTTAAATCCCACTCTCTATCGTATACCATCATAGATAGAATCATTGGGTTTGGTGAATTCATCAGTCTATCCATGAATTCTGCTCCATAGTGAACACTAGCAATACTCTCATTTGCTCATACTAGATGTACATAATCTTGATGTGGAATGGATTCAAGAATGGGAAGCTAGGTGTAGGAAATTGTCTTCTTGGTGCATCCATCCCATCCGCTCTCTAAAGCCTTCTCAAGTCTAGCAATTTCACTATGTTCTCAACCTCAAATTACTCACTGTTAGTAGCTCATACTCTTCCAAGAGTGGTGATCCACTCTCTTAGATTAAAACACTCACTCTGAAACCATTGTAATACTCCAAGGACAAGATAAATCTTCAAGAGAGATACTAGAGAGAAAAGATAAACTTCACACTCAATTCTCCAATACCCCAAAGGAACACATTCTCTTTATTATATAGCCAAGGAGGATCTCCTCCAAGGAAGCTCCACCATAGGATTGAGTACATGGATAGGTGACATGTTAGCAAGCTTCACCCTTAGATTACTTGCTTGGATGGGTGACATGTTGATCTTGGTCCCATCTGGTTGGTCAAACAAGCTTTGATTCGAGGGAATCTTGTAGGGAATCTTCATGCAGGAATCTTTGAATCACATGGGTGAGATACCATTGGAAGGCTCTTGGTGAGGTAAACTAGGGAGAGGGAAGGCCATCTATTCCTCCATTTTGGAGGGGGGGAGGGATATACACATTTTCAAGGCTTAATTCAACAATTTAAGACTCCAAAAATACCTCAAAGATTAGGCCTAGTTTGGCTTCTACTCTATTAGTAGAATTGCTCTTTTGGTGATACCTCTATCTAATCTATGTTCTCCATCATGAGTAACATCCTTCCAGATGTCACTACTCCAATTTTCACCTTTAGATCCTATGCCTAGCTATTGATTCTAAAGTTTCCAAGCATGTTTTGGTTTTTGGTCTATTAGTAGAAGTACTCTTTTGGTGATACTTGTAGCTTATCTACTTATTCCATCATGTATAACATCCTTCCAAATATTACTAAACCAAATTTCATCTCTACATCATCTATCTAGCTATTGGTATTACACATAAATTTGAATATGAGCTTGAGTATCCTTGTACATCATAAGCCACCAATACCCAATGAAAAAATTTCCTTTAATGTATTCTTCATCAAATAGTGTCCTCTCAATGCTTTTGAATGTAAGGACTCAATTACTCCTCCGACTTTGTATGCTTCCAAAGTATTTCCAAAGTACTTCATCTTCATCTATTTTAAATAAAATGTTGTGCTTCATTTGACATGGTCCCATTTTCCTAAAGAAGATTAACCTCTACTTAGGGTCCAATCCCTCAAGACAATGGCAAGTATGCAAATAGTGATATTTGGCTGCATACCTTTTTACTTCACATTGCCATCAAATGATATAATTCTTTATCAAGAAACCAATTGTTGACTTCCAAATCTTGGTCTTGAGTCTCCAACCTGGACAAGAAGTCCACATTTGAATGCAAAGCTCCCTTCCTTAGTTATACAATGTATGTGAATTCTTGTAACAACAAGATCTATCTTGCAATTTGCTTGGACAAGTCTACCTTCTTCACCAAATGTTGCAAAGTATAATGGTCCACATGGAAGACAAACTTGTATCCCAACAAATAATGGCAAAAATTCTTGCAAGCATACACCATCCTGAGTGCTTCTCTTTCAATCATCAAATAATTCTTTTTTGCAACAAAAAGTTGTTTGCTCGCATAGTAAACTAGATAGTCCTTTTCCTTCTCATCCTCTTGACTTAAGACCACTCCAATTGCCATGAACAAAGTGTCCACATAGACATGAAAAAGGAGCACTTATAATTGGTGCATCAACCAATTTCTTCTTGTTCTTCAACCAACTTCAATACCAAGAAAGTTTCTTCTTGTTTGGCTTCCTACAAATAGTCTTTGGACTTCTTTAGAAACTTTGTCAGAGGTGCAACAAGCACTACATAATTGAATACAAAGCATTATAGTATCCAACATGTCAAGAAGGCTCTTAGCTCCTGAATTTTTTGAGGGGATTCCAAAGTTGAGATCACTTTCACCTTCTAAACATTGACTTCAATATGTCAACTTGAGACCCCATGTCCCAAAAAAATTCCCTCCTTCATTGCAAAGAAGCATTTCTCTATGTGTAATGACAAGCTGGAAAAATGAAATCTTTCAAAAGTTTGGCAAAGGTAATCCAAATGTACCTCCCTTTGGCCAAACATACAAAAATCATCAATGAAAACTTCTATAAAATTTCACAAAAAATCTTTAAAGATTGCATTCATCATCCACTAGAAAGTTGCAAGAGCATTACAAAACCCAAAGGGCATTTAATTGTATACAAATGTGCTCTAATTGGTAGTGAATGTGGTTTGTCTTTGTCTTCTTCTTGGATGGATACTTGATTATAGCCTGAAAATCCATCAAGAAAATTGTAGCAAGGATGACCAGTTACTTGGTTCATAATAGTATCCATAAAAGGCAAAGGATGATGATCCTTCCTTGGGACTACATTTAATTTGTGAAATTTTTGGCACACTCTAATCTTTCCCATCTTCTTCTTCAAAACAATGACAATAGGAGAAACCCATTCACTTCTCAAGACTGGAAAGATTATTATGGCACCCAAGTACTTGTTGATTTTATCTTTCACCAAGAGTGAGTACTTCAAGTTTAGGCAATATTATCTCTGCCAAACCAGAACTGCACCTTCAACAAGATCAATACGATGTTCCTTGAATAGTCTAGGAATTCTTGCCATTTGATCAATAGACCAGGTGAATATATCTTGGTACTCAATAAACAAGGTAATGTATCCTACCAACTTGTCTAAGTGATTGTCTTCAAAATTTTCAATACTTTACCTTTGAACAAGACTACATCTTGAAAATCATTGGGGTTGATAACTCCTTTAATATGACTAACTTGGCTCAACCCGAGTTGTATGGAGTTTAGACCTCCTTCTTCCAAATTATTTTCACTCAAGGTGATGTCATATGGGTCTTTGTCTTTGATCTCTACCTTGTAGCATTCCAAGTAATTGACTTGGACTTCTTCATTTGAATCTTTAGAAGAAAAAGACAATGAATCTTTGGATTTTTCTTCATCTTCTAATAAACTTGAAGGTTTCCCATCTCTTCCTTGAGGCGATGAACCTTCATCCAACTCACCATCCCTAGCTTTTGGTCTTTGAACAAGATGTCCTTGAACTTCATCTTCTATTGATGCCAATTTACAAAATCTTGAGCACTATATAACCAGGGTCTTCCAATCAACAATGGATAACCAATTTTGGTCACTAGTCTTAACATAATGTAATTCAATTTGAAGTGCATTCCTCCAGTGGTTTTAATGGTGTTTGATAAGCCCAAATGTCATCTCCTAGTCTGGTCCGCAAACTTCAAAATTTAGAGTGTGGGTTCAAACATGTGATACCCCAATTGACGTGCAGTATCCTCCATCATGACATTCACATCAAAACTCAAATCAATAAGTACCAATATGATCATGCAACCAGCAATCTCTGCATCCACTTTAGGAGATCCTAAATCTTCTTGCTTAATACAATAGATGACAGGCAATTCTTTCTTGATCATTACCTTGACTTTCTTGAGTGCCAAACTCAGCTATCTCTTGTATAACTTGTTGTCCTCTAAGAATTGCTTAAATGTAACATTGGCTTAGGTAGATTCCAGGTATACCACACTATTGTATTATGGTACTCCTCCAAGATTCACCTTCTTGCCCTTGGTCTTCAGGTTCAAGGTTTCCCCCTTCTCCGACCTTACTTTGAGTCACTTCAAGATGGTGACTGGAGTATTGGTAGTCTGAACCCAAGGTACTTTGGGTTTACCCACCTTGGCTTGGATCAGATCTTTGACTTAAGATCTGATGACAACCGCAAAAATAGGAGGTTTCATCTTCAAATCCTCCTCCAAACTCATATCCTGAGTTCTTTGTACCACCTCTTGAATTTCCTTTTGTAAAGCCTTTGCTTTAGCTTTTGCCAAGATTTTTTCTTCTTTATAGATAAGATTGATTTAGGCCAAAGTCTCTTTGCCTTTTTGGAAGATGAAGAAGTGCTACTCACTTCTTTAGGATCATGCTTCTTCTTCCCCAAGCGTGTTTCAACTTGCAACACTTCAAGATCTGGCCTGTAACACCCATTTGTGCATGTGTGTGGTATTATGATATTTAGCTTGGTATTACAAGTACTTAAGAGATATTATTTATATAGAGATAAAGGATGGTTCTATATTAGTCATGGTTAGCTAAAGTTAGTCATAGCTAAGATAGAGGGGACCTTACTTTAGAGGAAGTAGAAAAGATGAGCACCACTATTTTGGACTTTAGTGTGTTGACTTGGTATTATTCCTAGGTGTTTGGCTTTGAGGAAAGAGTTGAGAACTCTTGGGCCCGCAAGCCTTTTTGTTTTGGATTCTTCTTTAGTCCAAGGATAGCCCATGTGAAGGAATCCTTGACTTAGTGGTTGGGTCAAGATAAGACCACATGCTTAGGGGAATATGACCATGTGAATGGATATTCCTTTCTACTTTTTGACTTTACTTGACTTTTAGTCTAGTAACTTGAGTTACTACAGTAATTAGTAACTTTGGTACATAACTATTTCACAAGTATATAAACAAGGGGTGAGGAGGTACTCATCATCCTTTCATTGGCAACTATCTCTCTCTCATTGAGTTCTCTAGTGAGCAATGTCTTGAGTCTTGGAGTGTTAGCCTTGGAGGAGTATGATGGAGTTGGGGTTCCTTGCCTTCTTAGTCCATGGTGGCTACCATAATAGCCATCAGAGGTTCATCTTGAGTGAGAGACAGGCCGGCTCACAGGCAATGCTCCTTCTAGAGCTACACTACTTCCTTGAGGCCTTTCTTCCTCAAGAGTTATACAATTTATAATTGCATGTCTCTTCAATTGTAACACAACTTGCTCAATGGGAGTATATACATACTTGATTGGAGGCTTCAGGTTGGGTGGTTGAGGATAATGGTTGCCAACATGCCCCAAATCTTCACAATTTCATAGAGGAGGATATACCCAATTTGACGCCTTGGCTCAAGACAAATTGGGGACCAATGACCCATAGAGCCACAATTGTAAC
Organism: Lunularia cruciata; assembly: GCA_948567375.1. Lineage (NCBI taxonomy): Eukaryota > Viridiplantae > Streptophyta > Marchantiopsida > Lunulariales > Lunulariaceae > Lunularia > Lunularia cruciata. The sequence goes on along the minus strand of OX419756.1, from coordinate 47,960,025 downwards.
ATGCTCCCGGTGCAACATTATGAGACATATTCCGGCTGCACATTGGCGGTCTTTGTTGAAGAGCATTATTGTTATACTCCCTTGGTCCATACCTTGGACCTTGGTATGATGTGCTTGCCTGAGGGTGTGCTTCTTGTGTCTGGTACACCACCTCTTCTTCCTCATTTTGGTCCCAGCTTAGAACCTAATCAATTTGTTGCATTTGAAATGTAGTTCTGGTTAAACACTTTGTGTTTGCATGGCCTGTGAGCCAGCCTGTCTCTCACTTAGGATGAACCTCTGATGGCTATTATGGTAGTGCAACATGGACTAAGAAGGCAAAGAGCCCTAACTCCATCATACTCCTCCAAGGCTAACACTCCAATACTCAAGACATTGCTCACTAGAGAACTCAATGAGAGAGAGATAGTTGCAAATGGAAGGATGATGAGTACTTCCTCACCCCATATTTATATACTTGTGAAAAAGTTACACACCAAAGTTATTAATTACTAGAGTAACTTAAGTTACTAGGCTAAAAGTCAAGTAAATTAAAAAATTATAAAGGAATATCCATCCACATAGGCATATTCCACTAAGCATGTGATCTTATCTTGACCCAACCACTAAGTCAAGGATTCCTTCACATGGGCTATCCTTGGACTATAGAAGAATCTAAAACAAAAAGGCTTGTGGGCCCAAGAGTTCTCAACTCTTTCCTGAAAGCCAAACACCTAGGAATAACACCAAGTCAACACACTAGAATCCAAATAGTGGTGCTTATCTTTTCCACTTCCTCTAAAGTAAGGTCCCCTCTTTCTTAGATATGACTATATTTAGCTAATCATGACTAATGTAGAACCATCTTTTATCTCTATATAAATAATATCTCTCAAGTACTTATAATACCAAGCTAAATATCACAATACCACACACATGCACAAATGGGTGTTACAAGCCTAACTTGCCACATGTAGTGCACCATACATTTGGTCTTCTAAATGAAGCAGGATTTCTTTGGTCCTTTGCCCAAAAAATTTGGATCTTAAAATCCACAAATTCTTTAATCAAAGTCTTTAGCTTATTGTCTATTTTATTTACATGTATAGCTGGAGGTATTACTACCTTCCTTCCTCCTCACCTTCTATTTCTCCTTGGTTTTGAATCTTCTTTGGATTCCAAAGAACTAGAGGACATGGTGGATACTTCCAAAGAAGGGCAGGTATTGCAAGAAGCTCTTCATCTTGGCTTCTTGCCTTTCTTCTCTTGGTTTCTTCTATTGCCGGACAAATGAGAGTGGGTCGCGTCATATCTAGCAACATGTTTGAGTACTTTTTCAAGGGAGGTTACATTCCTCTCCCTTGCAAAGATTCAAATTTTTGGTAACAATCCACCTAGGAACCATGTAATGGCTTGGGTATCAAAGTAACAAACCACACCGGATTGCTATGACACTCGGTTCATTAATTCCATGAACCACTTAGAGTATTCTCTCAACTTCTCATTCTTGACTTGGTCCAAATCATTGAGTGCCACAAATCATAGTCAATCTCCCAAAATTATTTTGGGAACTTGTCACAAAGTTTTGTACAATTAGCCAATGTGAACCCTTTTTGGGTTATATGGGTATACCAACTACTTGCTTTCTTCCAAAGTAGACTCATGAAAATCCATAGCCAATCCACCAAGTCATGCTCCTTGTTGGCAAAGGAGATGACTTTGAACTCCTTGATAAATTCATCAAGGTCTTCATGATGTTCTATCCCCTTGTACTTTTAATATGCAGTCTGGTAATGGGTAACAAAGTCATGTTGTATGTTTGATGAATAGGCTATGCTAGTGAAAAACTAGTTTGCCCAAGGTACTAGTTGGTGATTGTGTGTCAATGTCAGCCTAGGGGTTCTATGGTACCAAATTTGACAATGAGTCTTCTTCAATAGGTTCTTCTTTTGAGTGTGTGTTGACTTCAACACGAGGTGGAGAAAGATATTCAATATCTTTGAATTGCTCATTAAAAGATCCCTTCAAACTAGTAAAGGAATCGCGTGTAAGATATATTGACACTCTTTTTCCATCAAAACTTATGTTGTTTTTTCACAATAAATTCTTTTAGATAACCGGCTCCCTTGATAACTTTAGAGGAAGTCGGTGTACTAGGTTGCAATGAATATTTTTGTCCACTTGTGTCCTTCTTCTTTTTGGGATTCATGGATGCAAAGTAACCTTGCTACCCAACTTCTCATTTCTTTTGTTCAAGTTCTTGCAAGGCTTCTTGAAATTTGTGAAGAAGTTGTAGATCCTATGTCTCTTTCTCAAATTCTTCACTAATGAATTTGTGCTTTTGGTGTTCTTCTTCTTCACATTGCAAAGTCTTTTTATGAGCCTTTTCTTCTTGTTGTTATCTTGATGTAGACATTCATATTTTTTGGACAATCAATTTAAGATTTGGCTTTGTATTCTTCCAATCCTAAGATTTGTATCCTTGGTAGTGGTGCCAAAAATCATGTGACAACCAAGCAAGTATTACTTTTGCAATAATCAGCAAGTAACAATTTGTTCTCATATAGATAAAAGTCAAAAATGGTTAAATACAAAGTAAAACATGACTAATCAGTTCTTCTTGGTCACGTCTTTAATCTCTTGAGTAGAAACCACACTTAGAAGAGTAACAAACATTGAATCATAGTCTTGTCACAAATTAACAACACCAATAATCACAATTCTTCAGATCTTTCCAAGTCAATCTTGATTGTGATGATTCAGTTCTTCTTGAAGAAGGCTACCTCACCATGAAACTACTTCACCTTGGAATTGTGTTCCACTCCTCCATTGAAGACACAACTTCCTCAATCAAAGTTGCTTTCCATCAATCCAACATTGTGATGAGACATGCATAATACTACCAACACTATAATTCCTTACAAATTTGTCAAAGTATTACTTTGATTGCTATCCGCTCAGGATCAAACACATAGAATGAAATCAAAGCTGTACAATCCAACATCTAATACACTCAAACTTGCACTTCAAACTTCTTCAAACACTCACAAGCACACACAGAGGATTGATACTTAGAATTAAGTTGAAACAACAAGCATTGAGTTATGGCACTTTGCTTTACTTAAATTTTCTCTTCATCTTCTCAAACAATGCTTTTTGATTCTTCAATTCTTTGGCTTGAAAATTGAGATCTCTCTTGTGCTTCTCAAAATACTCTTGCAAATTCTCAAGAGACTTCTTTGAAGTAATGCATCCAACCAAAGTTCTTTGGCTTCTTCTTCTCTTTGGGTTAACTTCTCCTTCAAATCCCATGCTTCTTTGCTAAGATACTTCATCACTTGCAACTCATTTATCACTTTTGGATGATCTTTCTATATCTTCTACTTCTTCTTCTTTAGTTGCAACAACAAAGGAAAAACAATTATCAACAAATACTCTACCTCATTGAATTCTTGCAACTTGTCCTCATGGTCTTCATACTTGGCTTTGACTGGAAAACCCTCCTTTAGGGCTTTACCCTAAATTCACAACCTTTGTACTTTGAAAGTCATCTCTTCCAAGTTTTATTTTGCTTCCTTTAGTTGCCTTGGACCTGCAATTGTAGTCTACAGTCCTCTCCTTGACCATACTCCTTTTTGGACCACCACCTTTGGTTCTTTGTTGCGCTCTTCTTCCATCTCCACCACAAGTAAGTCCAAACAATGAATTGAGTTATTACTAGGGAGTACTCCAGTGAGTAGACCAATCTATCGGCTCTCACCAAAGGAGTTGGAGGAGTTGCAAACAAGACTTACAAAGTTGTTGGAGAAGGATTTCATACAAGATAGTACATCTCCTTGGGGAGCACCGGTACTATTTGTTCCAAAGAAGGGTAGAGGACTTCATTTCTATATTGATTACAGTGGGCTCAATAAATAGACAGTGAAGAATCCATACCCCTTGCCTTGAATTGATGATTTTCTTGATCAATTGAGTAGAGCATAATACTTCTCCAAGTTGGATCTTCACAATGGCTACTGGCAAATCCCTATTGATAGGGAGGATGTGCAAAAGACTGCCTTTTACACAAGGTATGGACGTTTTGAGCGGAAAGTTTTGCCTTTTGGGCTCAGTAATGCTCCAACATTCTGCATGGATCATATGCATTGGGTGTTGGATGGACTGTTGTATCAATATGTGGTGGTGTTCTTGGATAATATCTTAATCTATAGCAAGATAGAGGCAAAGCATGTGAATCATGTGTGAGAAGTCCTAAGATGATTATGATAGTGGAAGTTTTATTGCAAGAAGTTGAAGTGTGCCTTTTGGCATAAAGAAGTTACCTTCTTAGGTCACAAGATCTCATCAAAGGGGATCAAGATGGAAGAGGAGAAAATCAAGGCCATCATTGGTTGGCCTACTCCAAAGTGGAAAAGACAAAATCCAATGAAAGAAATAGGAGAATGGAAACTCACATTGGGACACTTGAATGAGAGAAAACTCCAAATCCCTAGCATGAGCTTTGGCTTTGGTATTTATAGGTAGCATACAAGGCCCTTGAGAAGCTTCTCAAGAAGCTTCATCAAGCCACTTTATTAGAGTGCAAGCCAAGTTAACTAGGAAGCTTCTCAAGAAGCTTCCTTCTAGAAGCGGTCTACTTGGCATGCAAGCTAAGCTAGTTGGAAGCTTCTAGGAAGCTTCTAGCTTCCTTTTAGAAGCTACTTACTTGAGGTGCAAGCTAAGCTAGACGAGAAGCTTCCCAAGAAGCTTTCTAGATACTTCCGGAATATTCTAGGCTACTTTGTCTTATGTGCTACTTCGTAAGCCCGACTAACTTTGTCGCTAAACTCTATATTGTTACATATTCCCCCGCCACTAGTTGGTGATGTCCTTGTCGCCAGTGAAGCTTCAAATTCCAGGATAGCTATTTGTGCATTCTGGAGGTGAGAAAGAGGTTCCCATGTGACATCATGAAGGGGATACCCTTGCCAAAGGACCTTGTACTCCGTTTATTGGTGACGGCCTTGTTGAATATGGCGATGCGCAAGGATATGATCAAGTTCGTACTCCTCATGATCATTGATCATGAGCATAGGGACAGGAAGAGGGGGAGGTTGGACTCGAGAGGAAAAGGAAGAAGGGTTAGGAACAAAGTGTTTCAACTTGGAAACATGAAAGACAAGATAGATATGCATGTGACAAGGCAAGGCAAGTCGATAAGCAACAAGAGAGACAATTTGGGCGATATCAAAGGGTCCTATCCAATTAGGGGCAAGTTTATGAACTTGGGTATCAAGTGGGAGAGGGAGGTTACTGGAGGATAGCATGACTTTATCACCAACTTCAAAGGTGAGATCACGACAATGGTGGTCTGCATATTTTTTTTGGCGATTTTGAGCAACAAGGAGTTGAGACTTGGCTTGTTGGAGAGATTGGGATATAGTGGTCAAGAATGTGGAAGTATGAGGATCTTGAGATGGAGGGGGAGCAAGAAGAGAATCTAGAACAAGCGGATCTTGGCCAAAATTGAGAAAGAAAGGAGAGAATCTGGGGCTTGCCTGTTTGGAATTGTTATAGGTCAATTCTACAACGGCAAGACATTCATCCCAATTGGTATGGTAGACATTGACAAAGGTACGCAACATATCTTCCAATGTACGATTTGCACGTTTGGTTTGTCCATCAATTTGAGGATGATAGGCTGTGAACAAAGCAAGCTTGGTGTCGAGTAACTAAAAGAGTGCTTGCCAAAACTTCCCGGTAAATCAAGGATCACGGTCGAAGATGAGTACGCATGGCATCCCATGATGCTTGAAGACATTGTAAAAGTAGATTTGCACTAAGGTTGGAGTATCCACGATGTCACAAGTTGGGGCCAAGTGGATTTGCTTACTAAGCTATCCACAAACACCACAATGGCGGTGTGTCCTTGTTTTTTATTTGGCAAGGATGTGATGAGATCCAAGCTCACATGCTCCCAGTAAGCTAAGGGAATGGCAAGCGGTTGAAGGAGTCCACTTGGCTTTTGGTTGCTGGCCTTGCTACGTTGGCATCTCTCACACCATCAGACAAATTCTTGAACATCTTGTGTCATGTTGGGCCACCACCATTGATGTTAGAGGGTACCCAAGGTCTTGTCCACACCCATGTGACCAGCAATGGGTAAATCATGGGATTCTTGAAGGCGCACAAGTCAAAGATCACCTTTGGCTGGAACATAGATCCGGTCCGCATGAAATAGAAGGATTTCCTTGAAGGAGAAGGTGTTGTACTCCTTGTCACCTATTGTTAGACAACCATGTACCATTTGGAAGAAGGGATCTTGTTGTAGAGCTAACCAAAACTTGTTATGGATCTCGGGGTCAATTGACACCATTGTAATTGCTACCGTGGTGAGAGGAAGAGACTTCAAATCAGGTCGTCATGATAGAGGATCAAGGATGACATGGAACCGACCTGGTTTGTTCTCAAGTTTGATGTCAAACAATTGGAGTTACTCTTCCCATCAATGATGTCAACTCTTCATGTGCTCCAGGTGTAAGGTCTGCAACAATGGCTTGTGATCAATTCACATGATCACTTGTTTCCCCAAGAGATAATGCCTCCATACCTTGGTGGCATATACCATTGCAAGTTGTTCCTAATCTCAAGTAGAGTAATTTCTTTAAGCTGTATTTAGTTGGTGAGACACAAAGGCAATGGGATGTAGTCCATCTGGGAATTCTTGTTGCAACACAACTCCAATTGCAAAGTTAGAAGCATCAAAATCAACCACACAAGGTAGTTAAGGATCATATGGTTGAAGAATGGGTCTTGAGGACACCATATGTTTCAACTTCTAGAATGCTTCTTCATGCTTGGTGTTCCACTGGAAGTTTGAGTTCTTTCCCAAGAGGTCAGTCAATGGTGCAGCCACATGAGCATAATAGTGGATGAACCGCCGGTAAAAACTGGCCAATCCATTGAATGCCCATACTTTTGTAGCATCCTTTGGGGTAGGCCAATCAGTAATGGCCTTGATCTTCTCTTCTTCTATCTTGATTCCCTCTGAGTAGATCTTATGACCCAAGAAGGTAACCTCCTTCTGCCAAAAGGCACACTTCAACTTCTTGCAGTAAAATTTCCATTGTCGTAGTCGTCTTAGGACTTCTTGCACATGATTCACGTGTTCTGCCTCTGTCTTGCTATAGATTAAGATATCATCCAAGGACACCACCACTGAACAATCCAATAGTCCATCCAACACCCGATGCATCTGATCCATGAAGACTATTGGAGCATTAGTGAGTTTGAAAGGTAAAACTCTCCACTCAAAATGCCCATACCTTGTGCAAAAGGCAGTCTTTTGCACATCCTCTCTATCAATCGGAATTTGCCAAAAGCCATTGCAAAGATCCAACTTGGAAAAGTAGCATGCTCCACTTAGTTGATCAAGCAAGTCATCGATCCGAGGCAAGGGATATTCATTCGTCACGGTTTGCTTTTTGAGCCCATGATGATCAATACAAAAACAAAGTCCTCCATCCTTTTTTGGAACAAATAGTATCGGTGCTCCCCAAGGAAAGGTACTGTGTTGTATGAAGCCCTTCTCCAACATTCTGTAAGTGTTGTTTGCAACTCCTTCAACTCCTTTGGTGAGAGCCAATAGATCGGTCTACTCATTGGAGTACTCCCTGGCAATAACTCAATCTTGAAGGGCATACCTTGATTGGAGGGTAATCCCTTTGGCAGATCATCTGGAAACACATATGCAAACTCCTTAACTATCCAATCAACCATTACTTGATGAGGCTCTTGGTCCTCCACAGATTGGTCTTGTGCAATCGGCTTGATCCACACCGCAAATACAAACTTATCTTCCTCTAAAGCTTGCTCTATGGCTGCTTTACTAACAAAATTCCCTTCTAAGGACTCATCTCTCTTCCAAGCTTGCTCCATGGTCGATTTCTTGGCAAACTTCCCATCTTGGGACTCCACTTCCTTCAAGGTTTTCTCTATGGCTACCTTCTTGACAAACTTCTCATCTTGGGACTGACTATTCTTAGGTGTCTTACTTAGAGGTGCCAGACAACCTAATCAGAAATTCCTACCTTGGTGTCGTACTTGAATTTGGCATCGGGTCCAATCAAATTGAACCTTATGACGTTCAAGCCAAGGTAGACCCAAAATGATATCATAGTGTAGAGGTGCCACTACATACCTCATACACTCCAAATACTCCTTCCCAATCTTGAAGGTAATAGGATGCGAGGTGCAGAATGCAAAACCCTTTCTACCATCCGCCATCATCAAACTACTTCCAATCACTGGCTTGATAGGAATACCCAATTCCTTTGCTACTTGCATAGACATGCAATTCTCTAAACTTCCAGAATCAACCAAAATCCTACAACCCTGATTAGATATCATACCTTGCAAGTGAAGCAAACTTGCATAGGTCAAGCCTTCAATCCCATTGGAACTAATCAAGCTCCCAATAGGTGGCTTGAATTCTCCTATTGGGATTCCTCATTTCCCTGATCATTCCACTCCACAACCTCCACTTGGGCAACTTGTCAAGGTCATCCATTCTTGAGTGGACGTTCAACAATGCGATGCCCCAACTGGCAATAATAGAAACAACCATCATTTTGCCGCAATTTCTCCCTATCTGCCATGCCAAGTGGTCTTTGTTGAATTGCATCAATCTCCATTGGTGCTGGCTCCTCGACTTATGTGTAGTGTATTGGTAGGCCTTGTGGAGGTTGAGGTTGAGACCAAGTTGTTGCCACCAAGGAATCAAAATGTTCGGCCAACCGCATGGCTTTCTCCAAGTGTTGTGGCTCTTGCATGGTTACCTCTAATTTGGTTCTTGCCTTCAAGCCCCTAACAAATCGATCCAAAGCTTCACCTTCCAATATATCTAGAATTTGCATGATGGTGTTTTGGAACTGCATGATGTAACTTCTTATTGAGCCAATCTGTTTCAACTCTGCCAACTTATCCCGTGTAGCTCGTGTGGCATTTATAGCTTGGAACCGACTAATTATTGCACTCTTGAATTCTGCCCATTTCAAGATTGGTGTAACCATTTGTCATTCGGCTTGCTCCACTCGGAATCTCCACCATAGCTTTGCTACTCCATCCAATTGGCTAGAAGCCAAGAGAATCCAAGACAATTTGCTCGTCTTGTAGATTGGTAGCTTCAAAATAACATTCACAATCAAACACAAAATTCTCCACTTCACCCGGGAGATTCTTGCCTTCAAATACCTTGGCTTTAGGGAATCTGATCCAATCTTCTCCCTCTTGGATTGGTACTCTCTCTACTTGCTCTTGTTGTTGAAGATCTTGTTTGTCCAACAATCGAGTAAGGTACTCAATTTGTTGTTGCATAGCAAGGATAACATCAGGTATTGCCGCCATGGTTGCTCCTATATCACACCAGTCCCAATCTATCTAATTTATTAACACATAGAAACATCATGTTCACCATTCTCCATAAGTTACAACGGGAAGCACCAAGGGTTCCTAAGATATGGTGATCATATGCAGAAAATCTTGTCCAAAGTGCAAGGTGATGAACTGAGTGAAACAATGCTTGGATAGTATTTGGATGCAAAAATCCCAATGGTTTGGTGGAAGTGGATTTGGTGGTCCATAAATTCCATCCATCCTATTCCTGCTCTGATACCAATGTAAAAGACCAAATTCAAGGAAAGAAATAAGAGAATGGAAACTCACATTGGGACACTTGAATGAGGGAAAACTCCAAATCCCTAGCATGAGCTTTGGCTTAGGTATTTATAGGTAGCATACAAGGCCCCTGAGAAGCTTCTCAAGAAGCTTCCTCAAGCCGCTTTCTTAGAGTGCAAGCCAAGTTAACTAAGAAGCTTATCAAGAAGCTTCCTTCTAGAAGCCGCCTACTTGGCATGCAAGCTAAGCTAGTTGGAAGCTTCTAGAAGCTACTTACGTGAGGTGCAAGCTAAGCTAGTCGGGAAGCCTCCCAAGAAGCTTCCCAAGATACTTCCGGAATATTCTAGGATACTTTGTCTTATGTGCTACTTTGTAAGCGCGACTAACTTTGTCGCTAAACTCCAAATTGTTACACAAAGGATGCTACTAAAGTATGAGCATTTAATGGATTGGCTAGTTTTTACCGACGGTTCATCCAGTATTATGCTCATGTGGCCGCTCTCTTGGAGAAGAGCTTGAGCTTCAATGGACCAACAAGCATGAGGAAGCATTCCAGATGCTGAAACATATGGTGTCTTCAAGACCAATTCTTCAACTATATGATCAACAACTACTCTGTGTTGTTGATTTTGATGCTTCTAACTTTGCAATTGGAGCCGTGTTACAACAAGAATTCACATATGGATTGCATCCCATTGCCTTTGTGTCTTGTAGACTAAATACAACAAAAAGAAATTACTCTACTTAGGATCAAGAACAACTAGCAATGGTATATGCCACCAAGGTATGGAGGCATTATCTCTTGGGAAACAAGTGGTCCTGCAAATTGATCACAAGCCCTTGCAAACATTACATTTGGAACACATGAAGAGTTGCCATCATTGATGGGATGAACAACTATAGTTGTTTGACATCAAACTTGAGTACAAACCTGGTTGGTTCCATGTCATCTTTGATGCCCTATCATAATGACCTGATTTGAAGTCTCTTCCTCCTATCACGGCGGCAATTATGATAGTGTTAGTCGACTCCAAAGTCCAGACTGAGTTTAAGATAGCTCTACAACAAGATCCATTCTTTTAGATGGTACAAGGTCATCTTGTAGAATGCGATAAGGAGTACAACACCTTCTCCTACAAGGAAGGCCTTTTATTTTTTGAGAATTGGATTTATGTTCCAGTCAAGGGTGATCTCCGACTTGTGCACCTCCAAGAAACCCATGACTTACCAATTGCTGGTCACATGGGTGTGGACAAGACCTTGGGTAACCTTCAATGCCCATGGTGGTGGCCCAACATGACACAAGATGTTCAAGAGTTTTTTTGATCGTGTGAGAGCTACCAACGCAACAAGGCCAGCAATCAAAAAACAAGTGGACTCCTTCAACCACTTCCCATTCCATCTGCTCAATGGGAATGTATGAGCTTGGATCTTGTCACATCTTTGCCCATGACAAAGCAAGGTCATACATCAATCGTGGTGTTTGTAGATAAGATTAGTAAGCAAATCCATTTGGCACCAACCTTTGACATCGTGGATGCTCCAACATTAGCATAGATCTACTTTGACAATGTATTCAAGCATCATGGGATGCCGTGTGTATTCATCTTCAATTGTGATCCTTGCTTCACTGGAAAGTTTTGGCAAGCACTCTTTCAGATACTTGGCACCAAGCTTGCTTTGTCCATGGCCTATCATCTTCAAACTGATGCGCAAATTGAATGCATAAATTGCACCTTGGAAGATTGCTTCATGCCTTCATCAATGGTCACCATACCAATTGGGATGAATGTCTTGCAGTTGTAGAATTTGTCTATAATAATTCCAAATAGGCAAGCACTAGATTTTCTCCTTTTTTCTCGATTTTGGCCAAGATCCACTTGTTCTAGATTCCTTTCTTGCTCCTCCTCCATCTCATGTTCCTCATACTTCAACCTTCTTGATCACCATATCCCAATCCCTCCAACAAGCCAAATCTCACCTCCTTGTTGCTCAAAATTGTAAGAAACCATTTACATACCACCATCATTGTGATCTCACCTTTGAAATTGGTGATAAAGTCATGTTATCCTTTAGTAACCTATCCTTCCCACTTGATACCCAAGTATATAAACTTGCCGCTAATTGGATAGGCTCCTTTGATGTCACCCAAATCATCTCTCTTGTTTCTTATTGACTTGCTTTACCTTGTCATATGCACATCCACCCTATCTTTCACATTTCCAAGTTGAAACCCTTTGTTCCTTACCCATCTTCTTTTTCTTCTCATGTCCAACCTCCTCTGCCTGTCCCTATCAATGATCATGAGGAGTACAAAGTTGATCATATCCTTACCCATTGCCACATTCAACAAGGACACCAACAATATATGGAGTACAAGGTCCTTGGAAAGAGTATCCCCTTCATGATGCCACATGGGAACCTCTTTCTCATCTCCAGAATGCACAGATGGCCATCCAAGTGTTTGAAGCTTCATTGGGGAATATGTAACAATATGGAGATCAGCGATATAGTTAGTAAGGCTAACAAAGTAAAGAATAAGCCAAATTAGCCTAGAATATTTGAGAAGTATCTAAGAAGATTCTTGGGAAGCTTCTTGGCTAGCTTAACTTGCACCCCAAGTAGGTAGCTTCTAGAAGCTTCCAACTAGCTTAGCTTGCATGTCAAGTAGACGGCTTCTAGAAAGAAGCTTCTTGAGAAGCTTCTCAAGAGCCTTGTATGCTCCCTATAAATACCCAAGCCAAAGCTCATACTAGATATTTGGAGTTTTCTCACATTCAAGTGTCCTAATGTGATCTTCCATACTTCTATTTCTCTCTGTGGTCTTGGTTTTTTAAACCTCCCTTCCACATTAGGCTTGTTGAATATGTATTTCAAAGCCTTGTGATCCGGAAAAATGGTAGCTTTCCCTTTAATCAAGTAGTGTCTAAAGCTTCTTGAGACCAAAGATCACTGCCAACCCTTCTCCTTCCATGACTAAGTAGTTCTTTTCTGCTAAAACCATATGTTTACTAGCATAAGCTTTTGGATGATCATGGCCATCTTGATCTAATTGACTAAGAGTGCATCTTATAGCTACGTTGGAAGCATTAATGTAGATGATGAAAGGCTTTCTCCATTCAGGTTTAGCAAGAATTGGAGCTACAACAAGGGATTGCTTGAGCACCTCAAAAACTTTGAGAGCTTCCTTATCCTCCAAAATCTCCATGTATTCTACACACTTCTTCATATAAATGGCCAATGAATAAGCCTTGTTAGAAATTGAAAAGATAAACCTCATATAATACCCAACCATCCCCAAGAATTGGTGTAACTTTGCCAAGCTTGAAGGGAATGGAAGGTTTGAGATTTTCTTCACCTTCTTAGGATCAACTATTATTCCATCCTTGGAGATGCTGTGCCCAAAAAGTAGACCTTCTTCACCACTAAAAATTCACTTCTCTAGGTTGAGTGATGCATTTGCTTCATCCAAGCATCGCAAGACCTTGATCAAGTGCTCAAAGTGCTCCTCCTTGCTCCCATAGACACAAAAGTATCAATGAAGTCTCACAAAAGTATCACAAATTTCCCAATGAAAAGTTCAAACACCTTGTTCATGAAACGTTGGAATGTGGCTAGAGCATTGCAAAGACCAAAAGTTACTATCTTGAAAGTATAAGTCCCCCAAGGTGTGGTGAATGTGGTGAGTTGTTGATACTTTGGTGCAATCTTGATTTGGTTATATTCACTTTAACCATCTCTAAACTGTACCTCTTATGACATGCAACCTCCTCCAAGATCTCATGAATGAATGGCAAAGGTTAATAGTCCTTAGTAATAACATTGAGCTTCTTGTACTCTGCACATACCCGAAGCTTGCCATTCTTTTTCTTCACAATCACAATTGGAGACATCCATTTTGAAGTCTCCACCTCAAAGTTAAATCCAACCTCCTTGAGCTTATCAATCTCTTCCTTCACAACCAAAGCTATTGGTGGGCTAATGCAACATTACTTTTGGAGGACTAGTCTTGTATGTGACTCAACCTCTATCTTGTGACATCTTTTAGATCCTTGTAATTGAAAGCAAACACATGGATGGAAAATCTCCTCAAATCTCACCTTTCTCCTCTTTGGTAACATTTGGACCATACTTGAGGGTAGATAACCTCCTCTCTATCTCGTCAAGTGTCAATGGTGATTTATCTAGGTCTTTCATAACCTCTAGCTTAAGTGTAAAATCCATAGCCCACAAGGGATACACATTTGAGTCAGATTCAGATTCATCTTCCTTTTTGGAAATCTCTTCCTCCATGCTTGTGTCTACACTTGAAGCTCCTTCTTCTGAATTTGATTCCCAATAAACAAAAGATGGTGTATCTAAATATGAAGTGTTGGTGGTGTTAGTCATAAGAATTGTAACTCTATGGTTTGATGGCCCAATCCTCAAGTACCCTTGGTGCTATTGATTAGTTGTGCATGTTGCTCTCAACCATGTCTTCCCAAGAAACAAATCATAGCTTGAATCCTTCAAGACTAGGAAAGTCATGAGATTTTAAACTCCCATAATTGAAACTACCACCTTATCAATCATCCCTACTAGTTGAACTTGTTGCTTGTTTGCCATGCTCACAACAAATGTTGAGGTCTAGAGGGTATCACATCCAACTTCTTCATCAACCTCTCTAACATGGCATTCATTACAAATCCTCCACCAACAAGAGCATCCTTGATGTTGTGACCATTCACTCTCACATCAATCTTGGAGGTATATTCATAAGCCTCCCATGGTATTGTTTTAGCATCAACCACCCCCATAGATATTAGAGCTTTTTCTTTCTTCTTCTTCTTGCTCCTTGTAGAACTCAAATCACCTCTAAGCTCTTTTCTCAAAGTAGAATTCAAAGTAATCAGTTGACCCACTATGATGTTAGCCTTGTGACTACCAATATCCTTCAACACATTGTAATTCCATTGTTACTTTGAGATCAAGAAGTCCTCCATCCTCTACTTCTTCCTTGGAGTCTTTGTATGTTGATGGTGTTGAGGTGCTAGTTCAAGTGCTCCTTGTAGTCATAAGAGTATCCTTGCTAGGAGTAAATCCTTGAGAAGAGTATACATTGTCTAAAAAATGAGCTCTCTTCTTCCCTTATGCCAAAAGCTCCAAATTAAAACCTTTGGAGTTTGAGCACTCCCCTTTCTTATACTTACTCTCAACCACATCTATGGATGTTATCCCTTTACTTTTGTTTGGATTAGGAGTCACTTGGTTTTCACTACCTCCCTCTTTCCTTCTAAAGGCTCTCTCATAACCCCTTCCTCCATGGTAGGTGGAATTTGGGCAATTCCTTTGGATGTGATCTCTTCTTCCACAACCAAAATAATTTCTATCATTGAAATTTTTGGTTGGTTAGCTTCCTCTATATGGATATCTTCCATATACCATCTTCTTAAATTTTGATCTACCTCTCTTTATTCCCATAGTTGCACTACATTGATCTTGAGATCCGCAAGTTGTTATGTGATGGTTTGAAGTGGATCTTTTGGTAGAGGTGCAAGAATTGGAGCACCTACTACTTGTGGTGCAACCCTTGCCATCAAAGTATCAAAATATCCACCATACTTGTAGCCTTGAGGAGGATACACAACCTTCTTCACCACCAAATCACTCTCATCTCCTTCCAACCTCTCCTCCTTACAAATTGTAATCTTGATAGCTTCAACCTTGGAAGAAGGTTTCTCATATCTCACCTTACCCACTCAACCCTCCTGAAAAATTCTTGATGAGCATGGTTCCTAAGCCAATCATAGTAGTCTCCACATCATCCCCACCCTTCCTCAACATTATGCAAAATCTAGAGTCTAACTTCTCCACTCTTTCTACATAGACTCTCACTTTCTCTCCATCTCCTTGTTTGAAGAAGGTTACTTCACTCATCAATATCTCATAACTCTCATCTAGAAGAAAGTTCTCAAAAAGTGTTGAAGTCAAACTCTCCCAAGACTCTTCTTGCCCATCTCTTTTTTTTGGTATTTTAACTCATACCATGTAAGTGTTGCATCCTCAAAGAAATCTAGTAATAATAAGACACTTAAAATCACTCTTTCCTCCAAGTAATGTATGTTTTTGGATCCTCTCAACACTCTCTTCAAATTCTATTCTAAACTCTCTTTTCCTCAAATCCACTCCTAAAATCACCTCAAACCCTTGGGGAACCTTGCATAGTCTCAACTTCTACTCTTGGTGACCCTCCATGTTGCTAAGATGAGTCTAAACACTCAAACATACTTTTGGTTGCTCTCACACTCATGCATGAGATCTCAACTCTCCAAAATTGACCTCTCCTCACAATATCACTAAATTATCTCAATTGGTATATCATAATCCTCTGAGATTTTTCACACTTAATCATGTTCTCAACTTGGATTCCTTGCAGAATTTCAAATCTTTTCATTGAGCTATTTGGCCTAGACACTTTTCTATTCAACACTCATATTTCAGATTTGGTCTAAAAACCACCCCTTTATTTTAGAACTCATCACTTCTTGTGAAAGAACAATCTCTCTCTAATTCTTAGGTCAAAAAGTAGAATACTATGAACTATATTTTTTTGGAAAGTTTCAAAAAAATCCAATGCAAATGAAGAAATGGAAAACTCTATACAAAATTCCAAAGAGTGTGCAATTTGCAAGAACAATTTACCTTACCACTTTCCAAAACTTCTAGCTCAATGCATGTAGCAGCCCTTACAATAGTTTCAAGTGTCTCATCTAACATATAATCCAAGCTATCCTTTGTGAAAATTTCAGGTCCAGATCTTAAACTTGAGATTTTGCCCAAAATCACCGTAATCCCCAAAATCAACAATCCATCTCACACAATCTCTTTAAATCCTCTCATGTGTATAGTATGTACAATATCACCTCAAACATCATAATAAAATATAAGGTATGAAAATGGGTCCAAGTTTTCTAACATAAGTTTAGCATTGTCCTCTCCAAATGTTCTCTCCAAGTGAGTTCTCATAGCGTCCTTCTGTCTAATATAGAATTGTACACAAAATATTATCTTGCCTTCTAGAGAGGTCCCAATAATGGAACCAAAAATGTGAACCGGCCTATCTTTCACTCAGGATGAATATTTGATGGCTATTATGGTAGCACACTATGGACTAAGAAGGCAAAGAACTCCAACTCCATCATACTCCTCCAAGGCTAACACTCCAAGATTCAAACCATTGCTCACTAAAGAACTCAATGAGATAGAGATAATTGCAAATGAAAGGATAATGAATACCTCCTTTATACTTATAAAATAGTTACGCACCAAAGTTATTAATTACTAGAGTAACTCAAGTTATTAGGCTAAAAGTCAAAGAAAATTAAAATTATAAAAGAATATCCATACTCATGGGAATATTCTCTTAAGCATGTAGTCTTATCTTGACCCAAACACTAAGTCAAGGATTCCTTCACATGGGCTATCCTTGGACTATAGAACAATTTGAAACAAAAAGGCTTGTGGATCCAAGAATTCTCAACTCTTTCCTCAAAGCCAAACACTTAGGAACAATACCAAGTCAATACACTAGAATCCAAAATAGTGATGTTCATCTTTTCCACATCCTCTAAATTAAGGTCCTCTCTATTTTAGTTATGACTAACTTTAGCTAATCATGAATAATATAGAACCATCCTTTAATTCTATATAAATAATTTCTCTCAAGTACTTATAATACCAAACTAATATATCACACATGCACAAATCCCTTCTAATCAAACTAATGGACAAACCAAATAAGCAAATTGCACCTTGGAGGATATGCTTTGTGCCTTCATCAATATTCACCATACCAACTGGGATTGTAGGTCCAATTCAATAATGCATACAAAATGTATGCACCATGGTCAACGCAAGAAAATATGTGGTTCACCTTATTGAGGCTATATCCACAAGAACACATCAGTAGTTGTCTTGATTATGAAACTAATGTGTTATAGAGAGTTTCTAACAACTCTCTTAATAGTAGTCCAGCCCTAGTCTAACTAACCAAAGTTACTCAAGATTTGAGTTAACTCCTAACAATGTCTTCCTTGACTTCATATCTTGGGGTCCTTAACCTCTATAACCTATATGATTACTTTGTGGAAAGTCCTAGAAGGAAACCTAACATAGTTCCCTATAAACTAGAGTTAATTAGAACTAAGCCATAGCCTAAATAGGATAGAGTAAAGTCATTTATAGAGATAACACAACTGCTAGTCTACTTTGTGTGTGCCCATATTCAAAACCTACAATTTGGCACAATGTCTCACAAAACTCTCCAAGGAAATCATTTTGGTAAAAGCATCAGCAGAATTGAGTTTACATTCAATCTTGACTAGCTCAATCATTTTGTCAGACATAGCCTGTTTGAGAAAATGATATATGATGTCAATGTGCTTCTTTCTACTGTCCATCACTTGATTTATAGCTAGATGTAGAGCACTTTGGCTATCCCAATGAAGATTCATAATGTCATGTGTCAATCCCATCTCTATGATAAGCATGTTGAACCAAATTGCTTCCTTTGTTGCTTGTGCTACCACTACATATTCAACTTCTATAATAGACTGAACTATGCACTTTTACAATATAGATCTCTAACTTATGCATCGACCCCTAAGTGTGAGCACATACCCAGTTGTAGATTTCCTCCCATCCAAATCTTGTCCATAATTAGCATCTATATAGCCAATAATTGATTTGGCATTGTATAATTTAGCATCAAATACAAGGCCAAAATCCAACATATCCTTGAGATACTCAAGGATCCACTTCACAACTTCCCAATGTATCTTCCTTGGATTTGACATGTAGCAGCTAGTTTTGCCCATAGCTAGAGCAATGTTAGGCCTAGTGCAAATCATCAAAAGCATAAGACTTCCCATTGCCTTGTCATAGGGGATCTTGGACATCAAACCTTTCTCCATGGCATTTGTTGGACAAAGAGCTGATGAAAGCTTGAAGTGAGGAGCTAAAGGTGTACTCTCAGCCTTGTAATTCTCCATGTTAAATCTTGTGAGTACCTTTCAAGCATACTTCCCTTGAGTTAACCATAGCTTCCCATCCTCCAATTTTCTTTGGATCTCTATCCCCAAAATCCTCCTTGTTGTACCAAGATCTTTCATTCTAAACTCAAAACTCAAGAGAGCTTTGAGCTTATCAACATCAGATCTATTCATGGCTGCAATAAGCATGTCATCTACATAGAGTACCAGAATAATGAAGCCAAAGAATTCATTACTCATCTTTTTCATGTATACATAAGGATCAAACACACTTTGTTTAAATCCTTGTGACCTCATGAAGTCATCAAACTGCTTGTTTCATTGTCTAAGGGCTTGCTTCAATCCATACAAGGATT
Organism: Lunularia cruciata; assembly: GCA_948567375.1. Taxonomy (NCBI): domain Eukaryota; kingdom Viridiplantae; phylum Streptophyta; class Marchantiopsida; order Lunulariales; family Lunulariaceae; genus Lunularia; species Lunularia cruciata. The sequence continues at coordinate 47,941,007 of OX419756.1, read as the reverse complement.
TTAGCAACCTACAAACCATATCCTCTTTGCTTTTCTTCACAATACCCGTAGGCTATCTCATGAAGATTACTGCATCTAAATTGCCATAAAGGAAAGAAGAGACAACATCCATTTGATCTAAGATAAGACCAAAGAAAGTAGGAATAGAGCATCTAAACATCCTCCTTGTTGATGACTCTGTTTGATCATCTTGTACTAGCATGTGTCAAGGTTTTCCAGTCTCTTCACGCTCTTGTAATTCCTCAACTTGGGGAACTTGCTCCTCTATGGGAGCCACTCCTTATGCCTCATCATGAAAAACATCATAATTAATCTTCCAGTCAACAATATTTAGAGGAGATTTTCCCTTATCAGTGTAATACTCTGAGGACAAGAGAACTCATCAAGAGAGATACAAGAGGAAAAAACATAGATTTCATACTCAATCCTCCGATGCCCCAAAGGAGCACCTTCTCTTTATTATATAGCCAATGAAAATCTCCTCCAAGGAAGCTCCACCATAGGATTAGGTACATGGATAGGTGACCTGTCAGCAATCTCCACCCTTAGATTACTTGCTTGGATGGATGACGTGGTAGTCCTGGTCTCATCTGGTTGGTCAAACAAGCTTTGACCAAAGGGAATCTTTTAGGGAATCTTCCTATAGGAATCTCAGAATCACATAGGTGAGGTACCGTTGGAAAGCTCTTGGTGAGACAAACCAAGGGGAAGGGAAGTCCAGACTTTCCTCTAGTGTGGAAGGGGGGGGGGAGTCTACACAATTTCAAGGCCTAATTCATCCATTTATGCCTCCAAAATTACCTTTGAAGTTTTCAGGCCTATTTTGGCTTCTGCCCTATTAGTAGAAGTGCTCTTTTGGTGATACCTCTATCTGATCTATGTTCTCTATTATGTGTTACATCCGTCTAGATGTTACCACCCCAAGTTTCACCTCTAGATCATATGCCTAGCTATTGATTCTAAAGTTTCAAAGCATGGTTTGGTTTCTGGCCTATTAGTAGAAGTACTCTTCTGGTGATACCTCTAGCTTATCTACTTAGTCCATCATGTATAACATCCTTCCAGATGTTACCAAACCAAATTTCATCTCTAGATCATCTATCTAGCTATTGGTATTATAGTTAGTATGAGGAGCTTAAGCTTTCTCTCCCTTGGTCGATGATCTAGACTCATTGAACAAAACATCTCTACTAATAATCAATTTACATGTGAGTGGATCCCATAATGTCTAACCCTTCACACCAGCCAAGCAAAACACATTTCTTGGAAGTAAGATCCAACCTAGATCTACTTTCCTTGGGTAAGAGACGATATGCATTACATCCAAAGACTACTAAATGACTATAATTTGCATGCCATCTATGCCTCATCTCAAATGGTGTCATGTGATTAGTCATACTAGAAGGAGAAAGATTTACTAAACAAGCTGCAATATTGATAGCTTCAGCCCAAAATTCATGTGATAAACCTGATTGGCTCAACATACTCCTCATCCACTCCAATAGTTTTAGATTGAGCCACTCAGCAACACCTTTCTTCTGTGGAGCATATACTGTAGTGAGATAGCAAGTTATTCCCTCTTGTTGACAATACAGCTCAAATTCTCCAGAAGTGTATTCCTCCCCGCTATTTGATTGCAAAAATCTCACTTTCTTACCAGTCTTAGTCTCAACTTGGGCTTTCCACTTCTTGAAAGTCACAAAGACCTCAGACTTTTAATGTAGGAAATGAATCCATACAAGCCTTGAGTAATCATTGATGAAAGACACATAGTATAGCTTTCCAGGACGTGAGGGAGAAAACGGTGGGCCCTACATATCACTATGTATATAATCAAGAATCTTTTTGGAGCTATGAGTTCCAAAGCCAAAAGTAGTCTAATGCTAGTTCCCTAGTACACAATGCTCATAGAATTCTAAACTACTAGACCATAAAGTAGAAATAAAGCCTTTCTTGCAAAGAATAGATATGCTCTTCTCACTAATATGACCTAGCCTTGAATGCACAAGTAGTCATCATGAGATCTAGTAGCATGAGTTTTTCTACAAATAGTGTCGCCCTCTAGCACATATAGATTCTTGTGCATATTTCCCTTCAAGATGACTTTTCCCCTTGCCATGACTTAAAGTACACCATCAACTACTTTCCATTGATGACCATTTATGTCTAACATGCCAAGAGATATCAAGTTCTTCCTCATGTCAAGGATATGCCTAACATCAATAAACATGCACACAAGACCATCAAACATTTGAATCTTAACAAATCCAATGCCTACAATTTGACAAGGGTGATCTGTGAGCCGGCTTGTCTCTCACTCAGGATGAACCTCTGATGGCTATTATGGTAGCGCACCATGGACTAAGAAGGCAAGGAACCCCAACTCCATCATACTCCTCCAAGGCTAACACTCCAAGACTCAAGTCATTGCTCACTAGAGAACTCAATGAGAGAGAGATAGTTGCAAATGAAAGGATGATGAGTACCTCCTCACCCCTTGTTTATATAGTGGTGAAATAGTTACGTACCAAAGTTACTAATTACTGTAGTAACTCAAGTTACTAGACTAAAAGTCAAGTAAAGTCAAAAAGCAGAAAGGAATATCCATTCACATGAGCATATTCCCCTAAGCATGTGATCTTATCTCGACCCAACCACTAAGTCAAGGATTCCTTCACATGGGCTATCCTTGGACTAAAGAAGAATCCAAAACAAAAAGGTTTGCGGGCCCAAGAGTTCTCAACTCTTTCCTCAAAGCCAAACACCTAGGAATAATACCAAGTCAACACACTAAAATCCAAAATAGTAGTGCTCATCTTTTCTACTTCCTCTAAAGTAAGGTCCCCTCTATCTTAGCTATGACTAACTTTAGCTAACCATGACTAATATAGAACCATCCTTTATCTCTATATAAATAATATCTCTTAAGTACTTGTAATACCAATAATGTAATACTTGTAAATATCACAATACCACACACATGCACAAATGGGTGTTACAGATCTTTCCCCATCAGAACTCAACCACTTAATATTGAGTAAGAACTAAAGAACTCTCTACTATAACACATATGGTATGAATAAGCTCAATCTAGAATCCATTCGTCTCTCCTTCATTGAAATGAACTGCAAACTGCATACCATTGGCATCATAGAGCATAGTTATCATCAAGCAAGTTGTCTTCCTCTTCTTCCTTGTTGTCTTTTGCCACATTTGGTAAAGAAGGCTCAACTGCTTTGCCATGACAATCTCTCTTGAGGTGGCCAGCTTTGCCACACTTCCAATAGAGCACGGTCTTATAGTCTTGGGATCTCTTCCTAGACCAAGATCTAGTCTTATACCTTTGCTCCCCACCATCTATCTGCTTCTGAGTCCTTCCACAATTCACATTCAGCACAATTCCTAAAGGAGTCAAGGGTTGAGAAGGTAACCTCATATTTGTTGAAGATCATCTATTAACAAAGCACTCACCACCTCATTGTAGGAGATGGTCTTCCTATCATGATGTAGTAACACTTGTGACAAGAACTAGTAGGATGTAGGAAGAGAACTCAACAGGTGGAGGGCCTTTTTCTCATCACTTAGGTCCTCTCCAAGGTTTTGCAAGTCCACAACAAGCTCATTGAAGGTGTCAATATTATCTTGTATCTTGGTCCCATTGTCCTTCATCTTGAAACTCAGTAGCTTCAAAGATGTGTAGAGACAATTTGATAACTCTTTCTGATGGTACTTTTGTTATAGCTCATCAAAAAGAGTAATGCAATCCTTGTACTCACCCAACTACTTGATGGCATGTAGCTATAGATGTAAACCCACTATGTATAGCTATCTCTTGCATGTCATTCCAATCATCCTCTGACACCAAATCAATCTTGGGTCTCAAAAATTTCCCAAAACCATTGGTCTTAAGCATGCTTTTTACCTGACACTCCCATAGGAGATAATAAGAGCATCCATAATACTTGGTAATGTAAAAATTGGTACCTCTAGACTTCATGACTGCCACTTCTCACCTTGTCTTATTGCTTGGCCATCCCTCACCCATCCTTGAACTTCTCTCCACTTGGCTTGAATAAAGAAGGCCAAAATCAGCTTCATGTAGCAGCCTCCAATGCCTGCTTGATGGTGATAGGTAGCAAAAGTGATTTGTAGCAGCTATTATTGCTTTCACTACAGGGGTTTCTCTCCTAAGATTTGTGGAAATTTCTTTCAATGTAAAGGAAGATATAATCTTTGAAGCTCGTGACCTGAGAAGGTTTTCTCTACCAATAAGTTTCTCTATTTTTTATCTAATCTAAATTACTGTTCCTATTAAAAAGAATACTTTCAAAGCAAGGTAAATACACTCTCAAATCTCTGAGGGTAGTCTGACCTTTCGAACAATTTACTTACAAGAATAAACGATTCACACAACTATGCTCTCTAACAATGCAATTGAGTTGTGTGTGGTAGTATATATGGCAATTGCACTCTCATGCTACCTTCTCTTTGGAAAAACTATAGATTTAGACATCTTGGCCAACTTTGACCAAGATTTAGGTATTGCCCATAGCCTATTGTGGAACAATTCAATTTGTGTGGGTTATGTAGTTCATCTCTTCCTTGTTTTCCCTATCATACACTTCTCTTTCAAGCAAATTGTAGATTCACTCCTTGTTCCGCAATATCTTCATCTCTCTCCAGCAACCTTGGATGCTCTTGGTGTTGAGTCTACCACTTATTTTGGGCCTATGGTGGCTATATTTTACCAAAACCTCAATGCGCTACAACAACTTTCAAACTAGAATCATAGCCAAGCAAGAATTGATGCAATTGAGTGCATAATTCAATCATCAAGGAGAAGATTCCCCTAACATAGCTGCTCCTCCCTTTCCCTTTTGTAGTCAATAAGTCATCAGCCTCTTACAACTTCATCCCCAAAGATCTCTAGAGGTAACAACTCAAAGACCCAAGTACTAACTCTTCTCAACTTAAGCAGTGAGTAAGAAGTTGGATTGTCAAACCTAGACAAGAGAATGGCAACAATAATAGCCAAGAATAGCAAAGAGCAAAGAGAGAAGAAAAGGCCAAATATGACAAATGGAAAGAGGGACACAAGTACTTTTCAATATTTCTACATAGAGTTGCACCATATCACTTTCTCAGCCAGTCCACAAACACATGAAGAGTTGTGAAAAGTGCAACGAAAGGAGGTTGGAAGGTGCAAGCATAGAATTGACAAAAGACAAGGGTACAAAGGGTGTCAAAAAGGTTCAAAATTCCAAGGGAAGCAAAACAAGACACCAATCTTCCACTGATCACAAAAACACAACACCACCTTTGAACCAAAGCATGTCTCTGGCACCAATTTCATACCCTTTGTTGCCTCTACTCACAACTTAGGATCCACAATCCCTATTCAAATTCAACTCTCCTAGACATACATGTATGAATCCACCCCTTATCCTCCTTCACCTATCTATGCTGCTCAACCCTCTTCCACCCTCCTTTTCTCTAACATCAAAAGCTAAAATGCTTGTCCCCAACTTTGATTCAAAATTTGTTTAATTTCCCTAAACACCCATCAAAATCCGTCCTATGCTTATATATTTCCTCTCCTCCACTCAACTCAAGCACCAAGAAAATGTTGAGCATGAAACAAGGACTCTCAAAACCACCAACAGCAAGTGGTGTGTGGAGTGATTGTCATAAACAACAATGGCAATCAGAGAACCCTTCCTAGTCTCTTTCATAATAGGAAGTTGATTTATAAGCATTAGTCAATCTCTTGTTATTTTGTCTTTGATTGGCAGTATTCCATGAAATGGTTGAACGTCCCAGATCAATATAGATTTATGAAAAGGTGACCCCACTCCAACTCTTAGAACACCAAACATAAATGTAAGCATTCAATGCAACCATTTCCTCTATTTTCAACCAATTTAGTCCAATACCAATTGTAGGTCCAATTCAATAATACACAAGAAATGCATGCACCATGGTCTACACAAGAAAATATATGGTTCACCTTATTGAGGCTACGTCCATGGAAACACATCATTAGCTTTCTTCATTATGAAACTAATGTATTAGAGAGAGCTTCTACTAGTTCTCATATATAGTAGTACAACCCTAGTCTAACTAACCAGAGTTAACTCCTAATAGGGGTGACTATCTTGCAGCTATTGAGTCTGCATACAATAATTCCAAACATGCAAGCACCAGATTCTCTCCTTTCTTCCTTAATTTTGGCCAAGATCTACTTGTTCTAGATTACCTTCTTGCTCTTCCTTTATCTCATGTCCCTCATACTTCCACCTTCTTGACCACCATATTCCAATCCCCCCAACAAGCCAAATTTCATCTCCTTATTGCTCAAAATTTTCAAAAAATATGCAGACCACCATTGTTGTGATCTCACCTTTCAACTTGGTGATAAGGTCATGTTTTCCCCTGGTAACCTACCCTATTCCACTTGATACCCAAGTCCGTAAACTTACTTTTAATTGGTTAGGACCCTCTGATGTCACCCAAATCATTCCTCATCTTGCTTATTGACTTGCCTTGCCTTGTCATATGCAAATCCACCTTGTCTTTCATCTTGTTTCCAAGTTGAAACTCTTTGTTCCTCATCCATCTTCTTTTTCCTCTTGTGTCCAACCTCCTTTTCCTCCGGTCTCTATCAACAATCATAAGGAGTATGAAGTTGATTATATCCTTGCATGTCACCACATTCAACAACATATAGAGTACAAAGTCCTCTAAAAAGGGTATCTACTTCATGATGCTACTTGGGAACCTCTTTCTCATCTCTAGAATGCACAAACGACTATCTAGGAGTTTGAAGTTTCTATGGTGATGAGGATATCATCAACTAGCAATGGGAGAGTATGTAACAATATGGAGCTTATTGATGAGTTAGTCAAGACTAACAAAGTAGCAAATAGGCCAAATTAGCTAAGAATATTTTAGAAGCATCTAAGAAGCTACCTAGCACCTTCCAAGTGTTGGGTAATGTGCATGCTAAGGAAGAAGCTTCTTGGCTAACTTAGCTTGCACGCCAAGTAGATGGTTTTGAGAAGGAAGCTTCTTGGCTAACTTAGCTTACACACCAAGTAGGTGGCTTCTAGAAAGAAGCTTCCCGGTTAACTTGGCTTGCACTCTAAGGAGGCGGCTTTCAAGAAGCTTCTTGAGAAGCTTCTCAAGAGCCTTGTATATTTCCTTATAAATACCAAAGCCTATGGTCATATTAGGCATTTGGAATTTCACTCATTGAAGAGTCTCAATATGATCTTTCACTTTGATCTTCCATTTTCCTATTTCTCTTCTTGGTCTTGGTCTTTTACAATAGTGAGCCAAGACTACTACTACTAAAGCATACTGGTAGGCAACACACCCGTCCCTCATTTGAATGCAAACCTAGTCTATAGGAGATTGTCTCCTCCCAATAGTCAATATTGAAACCCATGGGGTATAAGATTGCTCCACCAACTAGCACATCATATGACTCCTACTGTCGCAATAGCCTAAGCTCTCACCATAGAGTTGTTAGTCGGATGATTAGGCTGAATTTGGACAATAAGCTTTCCACATGTCATGTATCATGTAGAATTGTGTAGAACCACTCCTTAGAGATGTTTGGATCTGAAATGGACACCTCTCCACATTAGTATTCCGTAACTTCAGATCAACAACTACAACCTTCTCCAACACAAAGGGCTATGCACTAGACTCTAATAAGACCTTTGTGGTGTACAGACCTTCCCTAAAGGTCCCACCAAATCTAAAATTCTCCTTTGGTTATTTGATAGGAAAACGTTGAGTGTAATCATGCTTGCTCAAAGGCAGGTCTAGTTGGTAACTCCTCCAATCTAGTTGTTATGTTTTCCATAAACCACTAGTTGTTAAGCAAATCCCATGCTCCTCAACTAAGTCAACTCCACTATTAACCACCTCTGCTCTAGAAGCAAGGACCCATCATCGTTACTCTCACAAAGTGTGGCAGCCAATTGGAACACTAGAGTTGGGTCAACTCCCAATGTAAACATGTCACTGGCTAAGGATAAGGGGAAACTCATAATCAACTGAGTTGCCTCCAACATTGTACTATACTCAATCTATATAATAGTAAATGGCTGACTAGCCAGTAGTCTATCATGCATCCCATCACCACCTACCAAACCTACATTAGGACCCCTAGGAGCCATGGATGTTGTCTATAGTGTCTTAGAGAGTATGAAAGGTTGGGGAAGTCGAACTCATTTACCAGCCTCTCCTTTTTGTGGGTCCAACTCCATTGATACTCCTTTAGGCTTTGAAGCATGTACTACACTCCTAGTCATTGTATCACAATACGTCTATCTTTGTCTCTCCACATATAAAGTCCAAGATGTCTCTATTACCAACATAAGAGGTGAAAGCCTCAACATCCAAATCTGATCTACTCTAAGCTATGGCCATGCTAGCCAATCTTTGCTCCAACTGCTCAATTTGAGTAGCCACTGCTGTAAAGGTAGGCATTACACCTTTACCATGTGTGGATCTTCTACTACCACCTTGTCCTCCATGACTTGGATTTCCTCTACCACTTGCGATAGAAGCCCTACCACTCCATAACTTTGGGTGAAGGTCAAAGCATCGGTCACTAGTGTGACCAAATCTATGACAATGGTCACATTGTCTCTATGCTAGTTGCGATGCACCCAAGGTATCATGTCCCATGCCCTAAGTACACTCTCTCTTGTGGTGAGGTCCACCACAAGCCCAACAATCAACACCACTACTCACTTACTACTGCTGATCTGAAAATGAAAGTAAGGGTCTAGCTACACTAGGCCCTCCACTCACTTTGCAGGATCTAGGCTGTCCACTCTATCTTTAGAATCCAACATGGCATGTTGCACTCTATTGCACTCTAGAAGAGGTAACAATTATGGATGAGGTCTCCCTACCAAATCCAAATGTAACCATTCTTTCTTTCACCATGTTGAGCTCAATGCGCTCAACCAAACTAAAGACCATTGCCAAAGTAGGTGAAATAGCCTGTAATAATGTAGCATCCCATACTCTATGTTGTAACTCCTTGTTTAGGGTCTTATACCAAAATTAGATTGTTTGGACATTAGTTACTCCTTGAGTGAAACTGATCAACCATCTCATGTGAGTGTATGCCTTGCGTAAGCTATCACCAACCATCCACTAAAACTCCTAAAAGCTCCTCAACTTGTTAGTCCACACTCATTGGTAGTTTTGCCTCAAGCACTAGAAGAACTCTACCATGGGGTTAAACCCAAGTACTACACCACCTCTTGTAATGGTAACTCCACTTGTAGTAGCACCATCTCCAGCTAGTGCACCTTCACTAGATCCAATAATGCTACTAGAGCTACAACTCATGGGTAATACTGATCTACCCCTAACAATTGAGCCTGAAGTGATGGAGATGTAATTTGGAGACCAATACTATCTCCATAGCTCAATCTCCTCCAAGTGAGCTTTCTTGAACTCATGATAGTCATCCATTGGTAGACCTTCCAAGTGCTGAAACACTTTACATGCCATGAAGGGTATGAACAAAGTTGAGTTTTGCATCTACTACAGATCACACCAACTCTCAAACTCCTAGATGAAGTCATTCAACTCAATGGTATCTACTATACCAGAGTAGCACTTGGGGCCTTTAGAGGCTCTATAAATCTTGTCCATGTCCCACAACAATGGTGTGGATACACCAAGTGCACTCTTAGTTGAATCAGCTCTTGTATCAAACTTCAACTTAGAGTCAATCTCTTCCCTCATTGGGACTTGAGATACAAGTTGATATCAAATGCCGTTGAAGCAAGTCATCACTTCCTACCTTACCAAAGAGAAACATAGATAGTTTAACTAATCATCACTCCAACCTCACTACCGAGAGCACACCAAAGCACCAATGCTCTAGAGTTAGGGCACCTCACACAAACATGGTGCAAAAATAGGAAGTAGAAAATGGAGGAGGTCAAATCACAAGCAGTTTAAACAAGACCTCTATCTCATAAATCAGCACCATAGTGACTCTACCACCATTTGGCATTTGATATAAAAGGCATATATATCTACTTCCTAAATACCAAGATCACCAAGAATGGAATCAAATTGCCTCTCTTAGCTAAACAATGGGTATTGGTAGACCTATCATTAGGACAACAAGTGAAGTTGGACCAATTGGCTAGGGCACCAATCTAAAAACCAAAGATCTATGATTCAAACGCTAATACATATAGTCTAAGAAGGTAGGCAGATTTTACCAAACAATGACCAACAAAGCTCATCTAAACTAGCTAGCCTCATGATAGCAAGTTGGCTTGCTAGGCCTTCTAGGCCTTCATAGCTTCTCATATCCCACAACCCTATGCCTTGAAACCTTGAAATGCCAAATGAAGCCTTTTTAGGCCTTTGTAGCTTCTCATAGCCCACAACCTTATGCCTCAAAGCCTTTAAACACCAAATGATACCTTTCTTGTTGCCAATTCAAACCCTCTCCAAATCTGGCAAACTCTCTCCAAATCTGACATAAATCTAGCATGAATCCTCTATCAAATGTGGTGTGACTATAATTTGGCATAAATTCTCTACCCACCCACTCTCACTAAGAGACTCTAGGTAATGCTCACCGGCCTCTATCCACCATAGCCAAGAACTCTGAGGCTAAACATTTGAGAAATGAGCTCTCTAAAGCTGCACTTTGAAGGTATATCCCTTTGCTCAACCTAGGTCTCCATCCCAAAAAACACTACTAATAGCACATCCAATGATACGAATGGTGCAAGTGACGATAGATCCCACCATATGATCAATAGCCCTTCCATGAAATTGGACCGCCAACTAGTAGCCCATGAGTAATTACCAAAATACCTATGAGTACCAACACTATCACTCTAGCATCTGAGAAAACTAGCCTTGGCACTACAAATGTCTTGACAATGCTCAAAGTGAATAATTTGCAACTTGGCTTGTTTTATGATTATTTGAACTTTACGTATGCTTATTTGAATAGAGTAAGTCCTCCTCCTGCTAACAATTCAGGAGAGTGTGGAGATGGGAGAGGAGAGGGAGAGATGTGAGAGAAAAACATACACTTTCTGAGGGCTCTCTAGCATATAGCACTTGAGTGAATGGTTAATTTTGTTTGTTTTTAATTTTGGTTCCATTGGTATCTAGATTGAAGACTATGGAGAGTTGAGTAGAAATTTATAGGGATTTTAGGGTTTTTAGGGTTTGGAGAGATTATATTTTCTCATGTGAGTTGGGATATGAGGGATTGTGGTTTTGCAAGTATAAGAAGATATGGAGAGGAGCATCATGTGTTACTATTGTTTTTCTTGTGTTAGTCATGGCTACATCTCCCTATGTGAGGTTGCCTAGAGTGGCTCAAGACACACCATGCCCGGTGTGTCATCGACCCTTTACCTTGCAAGGGGTAAAGATCCATGTGTGAAGGATGCACATGGACTATGATTGGACCACTTGGGATGCTCACGTGAGGCAAGCAATCACATTGATAGCTGTGACACTTAGGATTATACACACTTCCTCTATCCATTTGTTGACCATTCTAAGGATATTGATTGAGTCATGGGAGTGGTTAGCTTCTCAAGCGGGTTGCATTTTAGGGTTATTTGAGACTAGTTTTCCATGTCCATGTTTATTCTATAGGTTACCCCATACACTCCATGATCAGGCTAGATAGGCTTTTTGCCTACCACTTGATCATTTGGCACGTGATCCCTTGGATGAGTTAACATGGTTCCTATTCCTCCTACTCCCTTAATGGTGTCTTTGTTATGCTAAAGGGGGACATGTAGAGCAAAGAGAGGTGAAAACTAGATTTTGTCAATTTTGAGTGGGAGATTTGATGGCCCTATTGGAGGAGTCTATTAGGGCTGCATGTTTTAGGAGATAAAATTTGCCAAATGATACCATAGAGTCCACTTGATTATGGCGGTGTATTACATTGGGTCAAGCAAGAGAGTTTAGTAGAGTAGCATGAGCATTACACCCTTGTCTATTGCTAGTCCTACTATGAGACTATCTCTTCCCTACGCTCACTATATCTTATGGCAAGAGAGGGATTACCACTAGAGGTCTTAGATTATCAGCATGAGCAACCTTTATGTCTTGATAGGTTGCTTTTTGCACAAGCATTGTGTATTGCCTAGTGCCTTTCCTCAAGAGGTATGTTAGAGATGGTATATGAGCATCTTAGACATAGCTTTCAACCAGATGATCCTTCTAGTGGTTTTATCAAGTTGTTTCAAGTTGCTGTAGCAATAGCAAGAGGAGAAATTCTTATGTTTGCTAGTTGAGTGTTAGGTGCTAGTAGACTTCTTGCAATGGAGAAGGACATGAGGGGCATTAGAAAAATTGCTATTGGAGAGATCTTTTGTGTTTGGTCAGTTGCAATATTGTCCTTCAGTATCATTCTCACTTCCGAGAGTACCTTAGTCCACATTAGTTTAGAGTAGCTACACCTAGAGGATGTGAGGCTATTTCTTTAGGCCTTAAGGTATTCCTAAATATCCATCCAAAGTGAGTCATTCTTCATGTGGATGTTGAGAATGCTTTTAATAGCATCACACAAGTATCCATCTTTAGAGAGCTTAGGGAGATGGTGTATCCTTGGCAAGTCTTATTCCTTTTTTGCGGTCTTTTTATGGCTCTCCTACTTCCCTTTACTACAAGCGCGATAGTATATAGGAAGGTTTCATCGTCTTGGAGTCAACTATTGGTACACATCAAGGTGATCCTTTAGGGAGATCTCTATTTGCCATGGCTTACTTTAGAGCTCTCTTATCTACTACTTTGGCCATGCTAGGTTGTGTATTTCACTCCTTGGCATCTATGGATGGACTAATTGTCTTGGAGTGCCAATAGAATCTGAGGATTTTGTCATGAATTTTGTCACTTCTTAGATGATGCCCTTGTAGAGGATGTTCTCCATGTAGATGGCCTTCCATTACTAGGAGATTTACATGTGGCATTTGGTATATTCTCCTTTAGTATTGCTCATTGACCAACTTACCTCCTCCGCATAGTTCCTCCCTCCTTGACTTTCCTATCACGTTTGAGAGCCTTTGTTAGGAGGTTTATGGGGGTCTTTGGTGATATTATTGGACCAAGGACATTTGAATGTGTGTTAGGGGATTTAGCATAAAGATAAACATCTTTATGCTAAATCCCCTAGTAATCTTGTGTGGAGGGACTGGCTTGCTATGGAGGAGATGGCACCTATAGCATTTTTGGGTAGTTGGGGTCTCTTAGCACCCTTACTTTCCTCTTGTTTTATGGTTGTTGATAGACTAATTTTGGAGACTTATATGATGGAGGTGGAGGAGGGATCCTTTTCACTCCAAATGTTATTGTGGCAAACAAGAGATAGTCTATCTCCACAAGCAAGCAAGGACCTTCTATCTTTTGCTTTACTATCATCAAATTGGACTAGAGGTTTACATTCTTCCTTGAAATAGTGTCAACATACGTTACATTCTCTCTTAGTTGACTCATCCATTCCTCAGGCTACAAGAGCACATCTTTGCTCTTGCTCCGGCAAGGGTGCAAGCTCTTGGATCCTAATTCAATTGTGCATTAGAGCATTTTGACTTGTACTAGCTACTTTCTCTAAAATGATGAGATTTTGCCTAGGTTTGGTCTACCCATTTGCATCTTCATTACTCACTTTTGAGTGTTGTTCTACATTAGATGTATGTCCATATGACACGGTGTTCTTTTGGAGGACAAAGGATAGCTACCCATGATGATATTAGTGACATCGTGCTTGTTATTGCATGAGAGAGTGGATACTTGGCATGGTGGGAGTGTTCATATACTTTGCATATGATATGTATTAGGGCAGACTTATACTTGGTCCAAGATGATCAGGTGACAATAGTGGATGTTGTAGTTATGGACCATATGCATGATACAGTTTTGGAAGGAGTGATTATTCATCCCTCTGGATGGGCAATGAGTGCAGTAGCAGCTCATAAGGTCTCCAAGTATAGGGTATGCAGCGTGGTCACCTCTTTGTTCCTCTAGCCTTGGAATTATATGGAGTGATGGACCCGACATTCAAAACATTTGTTAAAGAGTGCATGAGAGCCTATTATGTTAGGCACCAAGAGGTACCACCTTCACTCTCATACTTTGTAGCATATTTTAGATAGCGTGTGTCCATTGTTCTATAGAAGGCAATGGCTGGTGCAATCCATAGGAGAGCAATCACACTAGGTGATGCTTCTTTGGATGCTCTAGTTGTTTGTAGACCGTATGACTTACATTGCTAGGATATCTTAGGTACAATAGGGCAGATTTCTCATATCGACTCTATTGGAGCTTAGCTCCATTTTACCTTTTTTCTCACCCTTGCACGACTTGATGGGGTCTTCCCATCCTTCATGTTTTCTATGCGGTCGCCCTTTTCTTCAGAGTGAATAGTTTGCAACATGGCTTGTTCTTTAGATACATGACAAAAGCAAATCCAAAAGATAATGCAATCAAATATTAATAGCATAAAACATAAATATTTTTCTCAATGAAGATTTAATCTCCTTGAGTCCAAAATATCAAGTGTAAACCATATGCACCTTTTATTGTTCAAATGTTCCAATATATCATGCTATTTGTAGTGTCGCATCTAGATTGCTTGGACATTGGAGTTCAAGTGTTAGTAGTTAGAGGTATTTTGGTAGTTACTCATAGACTACTTTCCAACGGTCAAATTCCATGTTTAGGGTATTGACTTCATGGTGGGGCTCACCGTCACTTGCACCGTCCGCACCATCGGGTGTGCTGTCAGTGGGACTATTGGGATGAGACCTAGGTTGAAATCAGGAGTATACCCTGGAAGTGCAGCTCCAGAGAGCTCACTTCTTTGATGTTGAGCCTTCGAGTTCTTGGCTAGAGTAGACAGAAAGCCGGCAAGTGTCACCTGGAGTCTCTTAGCTAGAGTGGTGTGGCTTGACTATAATCAGTGCCCTATTGTTGGCAAGTTGTTGAGAATCAGATCAAGTATTGATCTAAGTTTGATTGATTTGGGTTATAAACGGTCTGATTACATTAGAGAAGTGAGTTAGGGGGAAATTGGGTGCAAGAATTGCAAGTGTTGGTGGTATCTCCAAGCTCGGTGGATCGTGGTGTCTCAATCAAGTAATTCAGATTTCCCTAAGAGAGAGTATGTGTGGAAGCGCTGGCAAAATTTGGAGCCAAGGAGAAGCAATTTTCAAGGGGTAGCTATGATTTTGAGCTTAGGACCAATTTGTTGCAAGTTGAGCTCATAAATTGAAATTGAAGGTGGAGTTGGGAGCAAATCATCATGAATTGAAGATTGGATGAAACACATTTTTCCAATATGGCTCAAGTGAAGAGTTAGCGAAGGATTTAGCAGTCAGCTATTTTTAGAGATTTATGTCAGATTTTATGTCAGATTTACATCAGATTTTGGCGAGAAGAACTTTGATCTGATCCTTGATGATCCTCGTCGCTCAAGAAGTAGATAGGTACTCTGATTATGTCAAATGCCAAATGGTGGCAAAGTCAGTCCTATGTTGATTTATGAGATGGAGTGTTGTTGTTTTGCATTCTTGTGATTGGACCCTGTCCATTCTCTACTTCCTATTTGTGCATCGTGTTTGTGTGAAGTGCTCCAAATTTTGAGCATTGGTACTCTAGTGTGCTCTCAATAATGAGGCTGGAGTGATGACCAATCAAAATATCTTTGTTTCTCTTTGGTGAGGCAAGAAGTGGTGATCTGTAGACTGTGAGAATGTGTGTTGTGATGGCATGTTACAGGTTGCCCTTGCTCCTAGTGTGGTTGTCTCAATTAGAGTAACATTAGTGAATAGTGTTTTGTTAGTTTTGGCACTTTGCGGTGCTTGGTTGGTGTTGGCACTAGTGGTGTTGGCACTTGGTGGTATTGGCATTTGGTGGGGTACTTGTGGTTGCATTTGCGGTTGCATTTGCGGTTACTTTGTCACGACAAAGTTCTTTGGAGATTTCAAAGGAGATAGCCCTACAGTACACAGTGGGTTTACTTGGAGTGGCACTTGATATTAGTTTGTATCTTAGGTCCCAGTGAGGGAGGAAATTGACTCTGAGTTGGAGTTCGACACAAGAGTTGATCTAGTTGAGAGTGCACTTGTCATGTCTACACCGCTGTTGTGGGACATGGGCAAGATTTATGAGGCCTCTAAAGGCCCTAGGCGTTACTCTAGTACAATGGGTACCATTGAGTTGGATGACCTCATACAAGAGTTTGATAGTTGGTATCATCTATAGTATATGCAGAACCCGACTTTGTTTACACCCTTCATAGCATGGAAGGGGTTGTTTCAACATTTGGAGGGTCTACCAATGGATGATTACCATGTATTCAAGAGAGCCCACTTGGAGGACATTGAGTTATAGAGATAATATTGGTCTCCAAACTATATCTCTATCACTTTAGGCTCAATTGCCAGGAGTAGATTGGCTGTACCCACGAGTTCTAGCTCGAGTAGTGTTGGTGGAGCTAGTGGAGGTGCACTCGCTGGAGATAGAGTTACCACAAGTGGAGGTACCGCTGCAAGAGGTGGTGTGGTATCAAGGTTTAACCCCATGGTGGAATTCTTCCTAAGTTTGAGACAAAACTACCAAGGAGTGCGGACTGACAAGCTAAGGAGCTTGCAGGAATTCCGGCAGAAGGCTAGAGAGAGCCTATGCAAGGCATATACTTGCATGAGGTGGCTGATCAGTTTCACTTAGGGAGTAACTAAGGCCCAAGCAGTCCAGTTTTGGTATGGGATATTGGACAAGGAGTTATGACATAGAGTTCTTGATGCTATGTTGTTACAAGCTACTTTGCCTACTTTGGCAGTGGTCTTTGGTTTGGCTAACCATATTGAGCTCAACATGGTGGAGGAGAGAGTCATTGTGGTACCCATATTTTTTGTTTTTTTTATGGTTAGTAGTGTTTAAGAGATGAAGTAAGCACGGAAAAGTCAAATTGTGGACAAAGACTGAACGAAAGTAACTTCAGAGGAAAGCCGAAGAAGCTGACATCGGATCCAATGATGGATGTACTCAGAAGAGGGGTACACCGGAAAACATCCAAAGATCATCATCTTCGGGTTGGAAGATGCAGGAAAGATGAAGACCGTTTAACAACCTCTATACGTGGCAAGAAAGTACATTTCAAGAAACAGCGGGGGCAGAATAAGCATGTCTTGACAATGACCGGGAGTGCATGTAGAAGAGAGAAATTCACAGACAAAATTGACTGAAGAATGATTGTGATTCAGGGCAATATAAAATTGCGACTGCACAGGGGGAAGTTGAATTTGCCAAGTAAATTTCCAATTCCTTTGAGTAGTCATCCTGTAGGAATGCGTGTTTGGAAGCCTGTCAAGAGTGAGATTTTCCGAAACCCTGAGGGAGTTAGAGTGTCTCGTCCAAGAGAGGGTCTGATTTTCCAACAACATAGAACAAAAGAGCAAATCATGGCAAAGAAGGTGGCCAACGTGCTGGCAGTGAGAGGTTTTGCAATTTGAAGAGTAGATGTAGTAGCTAGAATTGAAGTCTTGGTTAGACTTTGTATTACATTTTTAGCATGGAATTGGAATTTCAGTTTCTTGGGAGTGATGGCAGAGATCGCTGCCAGTAATTGTGAGGAGGGTCCTGAAGTGGAAGGGAAGAGAGGCAATCCGGCTCGATGGACTGAGTCGGATTGGAAGTTAGTCCTGGAGAGAGAAGTAGGAGAGCCGACAGGGATCACCTTCTATCGGAAGTGTGATGCTACGGAGGAGACGGCGGAGATCCGTAACTCGTTTTTTGCTTTGAGAACTACGAATGGTTACAAGGCAGAATCCTATCGGGACCTGATCCGAAGAAGCATCATGGGGGCGATGATGGCCATGTTCAAGCCAGAACAAACGACCTACGTGACCATGCAGTAGGCAGTCTTCTTCCATCAGATGTTTGCAGGAGTTCCAGTAAATTGGGTGAGGTGCTTCCATCACCGCACGAGGCAGATGGTAGTGAATTGGCAAATGGGCTCGCCACCGCATTATTTTGCACCGTTTGCAGCTCATTTCTACTTTGGGCTGAACTTGCTGTCCAAAGACGAGCGTCATCTATGACAACTCGGAAAATATCACTTTTGCGGTAATCGGGTAAGTAAAGTTCGTTCCCGCAGAGATACGAGTCAAAATTGGTCAAATACGAAGCAAAGTAACAATTTCAGTTCTTCATGAGTTCTTCTTTAGTCTCTCAGGTAGAAACCACACCCAAAAGAGAGTAACAAGCATTGACTCGCAGTCTTGTCACAAATTAACACTCCATAATCACAAATCCATCAAATCTTTCCAAACAATTTTGATTGTGATGATTTAGGCTCTCTCGAAAACGGCACTTCATTGCAAAACGACTTTGCCTCAGAAATGTGTTCCACCCCTCCATTGAAGGCACGACTTCTTCGATCGAAATTGCTTCACATCAACCTCGCACTACACTCACAAATGCAGAATACTACCAACACTACAATTCCTCTCAAATCTGTCAAGGCATTGCTTCGATTGCACTTCACTCAGGATCAAACACACAGAATGAAGATCAAGGCTGTGGAATCCAACATCCAACAAACACTCTGACTTGCACTTTGAATTTCTCCAAACACTCACAAACACAGTGCAAAATTGATACTCGGAATCAAGCTCAAGCGACGAGCACTGCTTCACAGCACTTCGCTTTATCTATTCTCAGAAATAATGAGCACTGAACAACATGATACAACAAATGCCACTCTTAAGTAGTGAACAAATTGACAGTTCTAACAACTATACCGTTCTACAACAACTCTTCTAACCTGCAGATCCGAAATGACAATGCACCTCTTCATATCTGCCCCTTCAAATCTCAAATTGGTTACTAATTTGAGATTTGATGTCTACTTCTTCCTCGGCTTTCAAACCCGAACCCAAAGTAATCTTACTTCCTACTACATTTCCCTCGGGTTTCAGATCTCCTACATCTTCTACCAGATCCAACAATTCTCTTTCCTGATCTGAAATTGCACTAGTGGGTAGTTTATCTAACTCTTCATCGTTTGACCCACTCTTCCCTAATGTCTTTGAGGGCAACTCCAAAGACATTTGGATCCCTATGTTATCTACTTAGGGTTTTGCCTTAACATCCTGCCGAAGCTTTTCTAACTCTATTATCACTAAGTCTAATCTAATCGTAATATTGTCTTCTACCTCTAATATCTTCCTATCTACACAAGTTCTCAATTTAATCAACAAGGCGTTCATCTCGGTGTCTTTTGCTTGTCTTTGCCTCGTCTCCTGCACCAACAGTTTCAACTTGTGCAATCTCGTCTCTTCAATTTGAACGATGGCCTCTGTATTTAACATCGCGTTCACTCTGAGGACTATTTCCTTCAATGGCTCCAATCTTGTCTTGCATTCTCGTTCCCGATCTGCAAGCCATTCCTCTCTATACATTGCCAATTCTTCTTCAAATTTGGCCTTCACCGCTTCCTTCTCTTTCTCCTTTTGTTCAACCTTCTCTTCCTGATTACAAAGTAATTCTCGTAATCTCTCTTCTTCTCTATATCTCACATCCAACTCTTGTTGCTAGAGTTGCTTCTTCTCCTCCATACTCTCCATCACTCGATCGAGCTCTTGATCCTTCGATGCTACCCTCGCCATAGCATGGATAAGTTTGACTCTTGAATCAGCAAACTGCTGCTTCAAGATTTCATGCTCCGCTACTTGTCTCTCCCTTGCGATGTCACTCTTCCTCGCAAGATCTTCTCAATAACTCACTTCTCTCTTCAGGTCTTCAATTACCTGACTCCTTGACTGCTTCCGCTTGCAGTACTTCTCTCTCTTCCTCACCTCGGGTTATACTCTTCTTCAACTCCGAGTTTTCTTCTTCCAATCTTGATAAGACCTGCAACACAGTCTTTACCTCTGGACAAGTAGACTGCATCTCCTTCTTCTTCTTCTCCATCTTCACCAACAGCGGGCATACTACCATCTGCAGGTAATCTACTCCATTACTGGCAACTTCTTCCTCCCACGGAGTGGTCTCTCTTCTTTCCTCATGTTCTCCCGATACTCGCCTTCTTCTCTGGAGTCTTCGTATCAGGATCGATGCCTCACTGCCCGAGCTTCCTTCTACCTCTTCCTTCACTCTACTCGGTCCCGGTTCACACTTTGCCTTACATATCGAGCAAATTCCTCATTGTACTGCGATCTTCTTCTCCTCGCACACTAGTACTTTGTCTTCCAGTGCCGCATTGTCTTTGGTTTCTACTTCGGCTTGCATTTCTTCTTCGTATTCTTCAGCCGCTGGTACCGATGTCATCTCTCCTCCTTCCTCACTGTCACTACTCGTATCTCCACTTTGCAATGTCAGCTCAGGTTCCTCCTCACGTTCCGAGTCCTCCGTCTTGAGCTCAGCTTTGCCTTCTGAGTCTTCATCTTCCGACTCAATCACCACCATTCCTCGCCTCGGGTTATTTTTCTACATCTTCCGAGGTTTCTTGTTTTCTTCGGCTTGTGCTTGCCGAGTTCTCTTCTTCATCGGAGTACTTTCAACGACCTCCACATTCTTCCCTGTCTTTGCGTAGTAATCGTCCGTGCTCCAGATTTGGAGAATGTATTGCTGCTCCTCCGCGTCGACTTCTCTTCTCAAATCAGGATGGAAATGAGACACCATTCTGTTGCGTTCCGCCAAATTGAGCAGATTTAACCTGAGGTAAAAATGTGCTGCAAATGGTACGATGTAGTGTGGAGGCGACTTATCCCGCAGATTCCACACCATCTGCCTCGTTCTTCCATGAAAGCACCTTGCCCAATTGATCGGTTCTCTTGCAAATAACTTGTGAAAGAACACCGCTTGGTGTTTCATCACATAGGTAGTTCTCTCCGGCTTCAGGATGGCCATTAGTGCACTCACAATTCCTCTCCTCACAGGGTCTTTGTAGCTCTCAACTTTATACCCATTCTTTGTCCTCTTCAACGAGAAGGCATCTCTTACCTCCTGCGTTTCTTGGGCTATCTCTCCTTTCCCCAAGAACGTGGCTCCCTGCTCCGAGCCTGCCTCCTTCCCGAGTACGAGTCTCCAATCCGACTCTGTCCAGTGAGCCGGATTTCCTCTCTTCCTTCTTCCTCGGGACCATCAAGACATTTACTCTCGATGATTTCTGTCATGAATCCTGGAAAACTTACGTTCCAGTTCCATGCCAGAAAAGTGATCCAAAGTCGGCTCAAGACTTCGATCCTCGCTACTATATCTAATCTCCGAATTGCATGATTTCTCACTGCAAATTCGGAGTTCTTCTTCCCTCCTCCCATCTCTTCTGCTTTCTTATTGTCTCTCGATTTCTCTCTCGCGACTTCTCCCTTGCACACTAACACGAGTCCAACTCTATTTCCCTTTCCTCGATCACCTGCAAGATGACTCCTCAACGGCAAAGGAAAATTGCTCGACATTTCTTCATTGCAGTTTCGATTTTTATAGAGTTGCACTTCTTTGTCTTCCGTCGCTTTGAGTTTCTACCGAGAAATCACACCTCCGGCATGCACCTGTCACTGTCACTCAACCTTTGCGCTTATGAGCCACCAGTTTTGAAACGGCCCCTTCTTGAATTTCTCGCCCCGACGAAAGGTTGTTAGATTGTCTTTGCCTCGGGTTGAGCTCCCCCGAGCCGAAGACAATTTACTTCGTATTGTATGCTGACACGGCATTTCCGAGTACTTCGCCTTATGACCCGAAGTCACTTTACTTCAGGTTTCATCCCAAAGACAATTTTCTTTGTCTTCTTTGGCCATACAGGCGCATACAGACTTCTCTATACACTTCTTCTCCTTTATTTTGAAAAAAACAAAAAATGTGGGCACCACATCATTGTATGGTGTCGCACATGCACCCCGATTTGAGACGGGAAGCAGACAATGAGGAGCGCCAATATATGCTTCATCTGCAAGCAAATGACGAGTACTTTGCAAGGACGGGACAGTGGAAAATCAAAGATGTTACTAGTCCAAAGACAAAGAAGTGAAGTAAACCCGAAGAAGCCAAGTCATCTTCCATGCAAAGAAAGACTCGGCGGCTGATGTTGAAGACTGCTAAAGTCGTAAGAAGGGCATCATCGGGATTGGGGTCAGAAGAAGAAACTGAGTCGCAAGAAGAGGCCTCAGAAGAAGACAAGCTCACCTTGAAACGTGAGGAGTCTGGGAGCAAAAGTGAGGGAGAGCCAGAAGTCCAGCAATCGGTGGTAGTAAGTGAGGCTGGTCAGGCAGTGGTGGAGAACATGTCAAGACCAGAGGAGGAGGCAGAGAATCTTGCGGAGCCAAGTTCAAGAGGCCAAAACAAAGACAATGCCAACACAATGAAGATACAAAGATTGCAACTTTGGATGAAGGAGCCAATGACGGAGGAGAAGACTCCAGACAAAGATGGCAAGGAAGAAGAAGAACACTTCATTGGGATATTGTATTTGACTAAGATAGTCACACCATTGCTAGAGCTGTTAGAGGAGAATCGAAGCGTAATTCCCCAAGATCGCAGAAAGGGGATGAACAAATTGCAGATGGTGAAGTATCTGTTGAATGAAGTGCAGGAGTTGCAAGAGCAACAAGTCCAAAGAAATGAAGAAATTGAAGAACTTCAGAGGGAGGAAGACTTGAGGAAGAAAACGCTGAGCATGCTACAAGGAAGCTGCACAGAGAAGGAGAAGGAATTGCAAAAGCAAGCAGGGGAATTGAAGGAGCAGGCGATGTGGCTGAGCAAAATGAAGGAGGAAGTGAGTGATGTGCGCATCAAGAATGTCCATTTTAAGGCAATGAACATCGTGATGGAGCAAGATTTGGACAGCTTGAAGAAGAGTGCCGCAACAAAAGATCAAGCATGGCAGAGAGAATTGGCGTCTAGGCAAGAAGAAGAAGAGCGATTGCGAGAACTTGTCAAGAGCGCGGAACAGCAGAGTATGCAGTATGCAAAGGAGAAGAAGATGCTCGCTGTAGAATACGAAGACGAGTTGAAGATGTATCGCGAGGAGTTGAAGGTAGAACGTTCTCGAGGACATGAATCAGAATTGGTAGGAGAGGTTGCAGAGAGGTTAAGAGCAATCTTAAGCACGGAGGCTGAGGGAAGATTGGAAGAAGCTCGCCTACATGAGTTGAAATTACTTGTGCAGGAGACTCGGAAGCAAAAAGCCAAGGATGTGGACATGAACACATTGCTGATTCGGTTGAGAGAGCGAGTAGATAGAAAAATGTTAGATGTAGAGAACAATGTTAGTCTTAGACTGGATTTAGTAAATTTGGAGTTAGAGAAAATTCGGAATAGTATGACAGTGAAGAAGAAATCCGATGTTGCAGAAGTAGGAGTACAGGCATCATCGGACTTGAGAATTGACACATTAGAGAAGAGTGGGTCGGGAGATAAGAATGTAGATAGATTACCCGTGAGTTCAATTGTAGACTGTAGTGAAGAATTTGTAGAATTAGTAAAGAAATTAGTAGAATCAGTCATACCCGAAGAAGGTGAAATAGTAGGAAGATCATTGGGTTTGGAAGCCAATGATGAGGTAGACATCGGATCAAGATAGAAGTCAATTTTGAGATAGGAAGAGGCAGATATGAAGAGATAGATTGTCAATTAGGATCTGCAGGTAGGAAGAGATGTTAGGAAGCGGTGCTTAGGTAGGCAGGTCTGCCGTTTGCTTCAATATTTAAGTGGAGCATTTGCAGTACAATGTTATTCAGTATTCAACTTTTGAAGATAGATAAAGCGAAGTGTTGTTTCCAGTACTTATCGTTTAAGCTTAATTCCGATTGTCAATTTCATGTTTGTGTTTGTAAATGTGTGAAGAATTTCAAAGAGCAAGTCAGTGTGTCTATAGATGTTGGAATCTGCAGCCTTGATCTTCATTCTGTGTGTTTGATCTTGATTGAAGTGCATTGGAGCAATGCCTTGATAGGTCTGAGAGGAATTGTAGTGTTGGTAGTATTCTGCATTGGTGAGTGCAACACAAAGTTGATGTGAAGCAATTTTGATCGAGGAAGTTGTGCCTTCAGTGGAGGGGTAGAACACAATTCTGAGGCAAAATCGGTCTTTGCAGTGAAGTGCCATCTTTGGGAGAATGTGAATCATCACAATCAAGAGTTGTTTGGACAGAATTTACTATGATGTGATTATAGGTGTGTATTCGTGACAAGTTGTCAAGATTGTGAGCTTGTTACTCTCTTTTGGGTGTAGTTTCTACCTGAGAGATTAAAGAAGCCATCAAGAAGAACTGCAATTGTGACTTTTGACTTCGTATTTGACCAATTCTGGATTGTATCTTTACGGGAACGAACTTTACTGACCCGATTACTGCAAAAGTGATATTTATTGGGTTGTCACATGATTTTTGGCACCATTGCCGGGGATGCAAATCTCGGAAGTGGAAGAATACGAAGCCAAATTCAAAACTGGGTGTCCATGCAATATGAATGTCTGCATCGAGAGAACAACAGGAAGAGAGAGCTTGAAGACAAGCAATGCAGTGTGAAGAAGATGAACGTTTGAAAGCCCCATACACTTCAGACGAAATCGAACGAGAAGAGTTGGACTTTCAACTTCTTCATGAAGTGCAAGCAGCCCTGCGCGAACTTGACCAAAAGAGACGGGAAGGAGGTTGGCAAGGCTACTTTTCATCCCCGTCTTCCAAGAAAAAGAAAGACTCCAGTGGGCAGACATACGCACTACGACCCAATACCCTGACTTCCCCTAAAGCTGTAAAGGAAGTCAATTTCATTAAGAATTTTGTTTGAGAAAAGACAGCCCGAACACTTACGAAAGAAGAGTGTCAGCATCTGGTACAAACAATTCCCAGGTTATCCCGAAGGAGGTTTGAAGACCAGATTGAAGTTGTGGAACCTCTTACTTTTGATTGGGTTGAAGTCGACACAACCAGAGAAGAAGAAATTGTCGAAGAAGACCCCAATTTGAACTTGACGAATTGGAACCCGTGGGCAGACAACACGGCGTCCATACCAAGTAGTTCTGCGGTTCCCATAAGTTCAATTTTACCACACCTAAATCCGCCGCACCAAATGATGTCTTCGTTACCCATAACCCGGCATGCTTATCAGAAGTATAAAGGTACCAAGCAAGATGAAGATCCTGACAAATTCATTGAGGAAATCGAAGCCATTTCCTTTGCCAACAAGGAACATGACTCCGCGGATTGACTGCGGATTTTTCCAAGTCTGCTCCAAAAGAAGGCTCGGAGCTGGTATACTCATGTAACGCAGAAGGGATTTACACCAGCAGACTGGGCAGACTTACGGAATGGCTTCTTGGAACGATTTTGGGAAGTGGATTATGATACAAGTGTCTTTGTGGCACTTAATGATTCGGACCGAGTAAAGAAGGAAAAATTGAGAGATTACTCTGAGCGGTTCATGGCCTTATTGAACCAAGTTCCAAAGCAATCCGGGGTGGTGGGTTATTCTGATGCCCAAGCCATTACCTAGTTTCTCGGCGGGCTTTCACCGGAGATTTGCATCTTTGCCAGGGAAAGAAATGTAACCTCTCTGGACAAAGTCCTCAAACATGTTGCCCGATATGAGGCGGCTCATTCTAACTCGTCCAATAACCAAAGAAATTGTGAGAAGAAAGGCAAAAAGCCAAGACAAAGAGCTTCACAAAGTACTTCTCCTTCTTCGGAGGAATCCTCCACCTCTTCTAGTTCTTCTTTGGAATCCGATGAAGAACCGAAGCCAAGAAAAATATGAAGACACGGAGGAAAGAAGCCTGTAACATCGCCCGTAAAGAATGTATCTTAGGCGGATCAAAAGTTGGAAACTTTTTTTAAAGAGTTTGTGGATTTTAAGATCCAGATGATTGGGGCGAAAGATCGAAGCAAACCCTCGTCATTTGGACGACAGAATGTATGGTGCACTACATGTGGTAAATCCGGCCATGCTAATACAGAGTGTTCAATTTGCACGGCATTTCCAGTGCAACAAATAGATTGGGTTCCTGGGTAGGATCAAGGCAAAGAAGAAGATACGGTATACCAAACCCAAGACACACAGCCTCCATCAAGCCCATCATATCAAGGTCCCAAGTTTGGACCACGGGAGTACAATCCTATTGTTCCTCCACTAAGACCCCTGATGGGTGGTCAGAATAGACCTCAAAATGTTGCATTGGGTGCTTGTTACCATTGTGGCTCAATGGGACATTGGTCTCCAAATTGTCCGGAGCCAAGATGACAAATTGGGTACAAACCTTCTATCGGAAGTGTGATGCTGCGGAGGAGACGGCGGAGATCCGTAACTTGTTTTTTGCTCCGAGAACTACAAATGGTTACAAGGTAGAATCCTATCCAGACCTGATCCAAAGAAGCATCATGGGGGCAATGATGGCCATGTTCAAGCCAGAACAAATGACCTCCGTGACCATGCAGTAGGCATTCTTCTTCCATCAGATGTTTGCAGGAGTTCCAGTAAATTGGGTGAGGTGCTTCCATCACCGCACGAGGCAGATGGTGGTGAATTGGCAAATGGGCTCGCCACCGCATTATTTTGCACCGTTTGCAGCTCATTTCTACTTCGGGCTGAACTTGCTGTCCAAAGACGAGTGTCATCATATGGTGTCGCACATGCACCCCGATTTGAGACGGGAAGCAGACGATGAGAAGCACCAGTATATGCTTCATCTGCAAGCAAATGACAAGTACTTTGCAAGGACGGGACAGTGGAAAATCAAAGATGTTACTAGTCCGAAGACAAAGAAGTGAAGTAAACCCAAAGAAGCCAAGTCGTCTTCCATGCAAAGAAAGACTCGGCGGCTGATGTTGAAGACTGCTAAAGTCGTAAGAAGGGCATCATTGGGATCAAAGTCGGAAGAAGAAACTGAGTTGCAAGAAGAGGACTCAGAAGAAGACAAGTTCACCTTGAAAAGTGAGGAGTCTGGAAGCAAAAGTGAGGGAGAGCCAAAAGTCCAGCAATTGGTGGTAGTAAGTGAGGCTGGTCAGGCAGTGGTGGAGAACATGTCAAGACCAGAGGAGGAGGCAGAGAATCTTGCGGAGCCAAGTTCAAGAGGCCAAAACAAAGACAACGCCAACACGATGAAGATACAAAGATCGTGACTTTGGATGAAGGAGCCAATGACGGAGGAGAAGACTCCAAACGAAGATGGCAAGGAAGAAGAAGAACACTTTGTCAGGATATTGTATTTGATGAAGATAGTCACACCATTGCTGGAGCTGTTAGAGGAGAATTGAAGCGTAATTCCCCAAGATCGCAGAAAGGGGATGAACAAATTGCAGATGGTGAAGTATCTATTGAATGAAGTGCAGGAGTTGCAGGAGCAACAAGTCCAAAGAAATAAAGAAATTGAAGAACTTTGGAGGGAGGAAGACTTGAGGAAGAAAACGCTGAGCATGCTACAAGGAAGCTGCACAGAGAAGGAGAAGGAATTGCAAAAGCAAGCAGGGGAATTGAAGGAGCAGGCGATGTGGCTGAGCAAAATGAAGGAGGAAGTGAGTGATAAGCGCATCAAGAATGTCCATTTTAAGGCAATGAACATCGTGATGGAGCAAGATTTGGACAGCTTGAAGAAGAGTGCCGCAACAAAAGATCAAGCATGGCAAAGAGAATTGGCGTCTAGGCAAGAAGAAGAAGAGCAATTGCGAGAACTTGTCAAGAGCGCGGAACAGCAGAGTATGCAGTATGCAAAGGAGAAGAAGATGCTCGCTGCAGAATACGAAGACGAGTTGAAGATGTATCGCGAGGAGTTGAAGGTAGAACGTTCTCGAGGATATGAATCAGAATCGGTAGGAGAGGTTGCGAAGAGGTTAAGAGCAATCTTAAGCACGGAGGCTGAGGGAAGATTGGAAGAAGCTCGCCTACATGAGTTGAAATTACTTGTGTAGGAGACTCGGAAGCAAAAAGCCAAGGATGTGGACATGAACACATTGCTGATTCGGTTGAGAGAGCGAGTAGATAGAAAAATGTTAGATGTAGAGAACAATGTTAGTCTTAGACTGGATTTAGTAAATTTGGAGTTAGAGAAAATTCGGAATAGTATGACAGTGAAGAAGAAATCCGATGTTGCAGAAGTAGGAGTACAGGCGTCATCGGACTTGAGAATTGACACATTAGAGAAGAGTGGGTCGGGAGATAAGAATGTAGATAGATTACCCGTGAGTTCAATTGTAGACTGTAGTGAAGAATTTGTAGAATTAGTAAAGAAATTAGTAGAATCAGTCATACCCGAAGAAGGTGAAATAGTAGGAAGATCATTGGGTTTGGAAGCCGATGATGAGGTAGACATCGGATCAAGATAGAAGTCAATTTTGAGATAGGAAGAGGCAGATATGAAGAGATAGATTGTCAATTAGGATCTGCAGGTAGGAAGAGATGTTAGGAAGCGGTGCTTAAGTAGGCAGGTCTGCCGTTTGCTTCAATATTTAAGTGGAGCATTTGCAGTACAATGTTATTCAGTATTCAGCTTTTTGAAGATAGATAAAGCGAAGTGTTGTTTTCAGTACTTATCGCTTAAGCTTAATTCCGATTGTCAATTTCATGTTTGTGTTTGTAAATGTGTGAAGAATTTCAAAGAGCAAGTCAATGTGTCTATAGATGTTGGAATCTGCAGCCTTGATCTTCATTTTGTGTGTTTGATCTTGAGTGAAGTGCATTGGAGCAATGCCTTGATAGGTCTGAGAGGAATTGTAGTGTTGGTAGTATTCTACATTGGTGAGTGCAACACAAAGTTGATGTGAAGCAATTTTGGTCGAGGAGGTTGTGCCTTCAATGGAGGGGTGGAACACAATTCTGAGGCAAAATTGGTCTTCACAGTGAAGTGCCGTCTTTAGGAGAATCTGAATCATCACAATCAAGAGTTGTTTGGACAAAATTTACTATGATGTGATTATAGGTGTGTATTCGTGACAAGTTGTCAAGATTGTGAGCTTGTTACTCTCTTCTGGGTGTAGTTTCTACCTGAGAGATTAAAGAAGCTATCAAGAAGAACTACAATTGTGACTTTTGACTTTGTATTTGACCAATTCTGGATCGTATCTCTACAGGAATGAACTTCATTGACCCGATTACTGCAAAGGTGATATTTGCTGGGTTATCACAGTCGTGACATCTAGATTTGGGAAGGAAACCTCATCCACGGCTATGACTTCTTCTAGATGCAATAGAGTGCACCACGCCCTATTGGTTTTTGAGGACAAGGTGGATAGCCCAGATCCTATGGAGCGAGTGGAAGGCCTATTGTAGTTAGACCCTTACCTTCATTTTCAGGTCAGTAGTAGCCAGTGAGTGGTAGTGTTGCTTGTTGGACTTATGGTGGACCTCACCATAGGAGGGAGTGTACTCAAGGCAGTGGATCTGATACCTCTAGTGCATCACAGCCAACATAAAGGCAATGTGAGCATTGCCACAAATTTGGTGATTGATGTTTTGACCTACACCCGCAGTTATGGAGTGGTAGGGCTGCTATGGCATGTAGTAGAGGAGCTCCAATTCATGGAGGACGAGGTGGTAGAGGGAGTGGTAGAGGATCTACACCTAATAGGGGTGCAGTACTTGCCCTTACTTCTGATACAACTATGGCTACTCGGATTGAGCAGTTGGAGCAAAGATTGGCTAGTATTGCCATTACTTAGAGGAGATCAGATTTGGGTGTTGAGGCTTCCACCTCATATGCTAGTGATAGAGATGCTTTGGACTTCATGTGCGGAGCAGCACAAGTGGATGCATCTACAGCAGTGACTAGAAGTGCAGTACATGCTCCAAAGCCTAGAGGAGCATCAGTGGAGTTGGACCCACAGAGAGGAGAAGTTGGAAGGCAGGTCAAACTCCCCCAGTCTTTCATGCTATCTGAGGCATTGTAGACAACATTCATGGTTTCTAGACATCTTAGTGCAGGTGTGGTAGGTGGTGATGGAGTGCATGATGGACTACCTACTAATCAGCCACTTGCTACTACATAGACAAAGTCTAGCATGATGTTAGGAGCGGCTCAGCTGATTATGCAGTGCCCTTTGTTTTCAGCCAGTGACATGTTTACATTGGGAGTTGACCCAGCCCCAGTGTTTTGGTTGGCTGCCACGCCTTGTGAGAGTAGAGATGATGTAGTTCCTACTACTAGAGCAGAGGTGGTTGATAGCACAGCTGACTTGATTGAGGAGCATGGGATCCATTCAGCGACCAATGGTTTATGTTAGGCAATAGCAGCTAGACTGGAGGAGTTGCTAGCTAGACCGGCCTTTGAGAGAGCGCGGTTCACACCTGTGTTGTCCTATTGGATAACCAAAGGGGGATTTTCCGTTTAGTGAGACCTTTAGGGAAGGTCTATACACCACAAAGAGTCTTGTTAGACTCTGGTGTGTAGCCCCTTATGCTGGGGAGGGCTGTAGTTTTTGGTCTAGAGTTACAAAAGACCAATGTGGAGAGGTATCCATTTCAGATCCAAACATCTCTAGGTGGTGGTTCGACATAATACATCACACGTGGGGAGCTTGTTGTCCAAGTTCAGTCTCGTCATCCGACTGATAGCTCGGTGGTGAGAGCTCAGGCTATTGCAACAATAGCTGAGTCATATGATGTGCTAGTTGGGGGAGTAGTGTTATACCCCATGGGTTTTAACATTGGGAGGAGGCAGCCTCCTATAGACTAGGTTGGCAGTTTGGTGAGGGACGGGTATGTCGCCTACCAATGGTGGCTTGTTGGAGGGGAATGCCCATGCAGAGGATACTCCAATACCAAAGGAGATCACTCAAATATGGAGTACAAGTGGGATTGTTCCATCTACCTTAGATGTTCCATTGTGGAATTAAGAGGAGCCATTGCAATAGCATGCAGATCAGTTGGTGCAACAAGCTTGGAGTGGAGCCTTTGTACCATCAGGAGAGGAGTGTGAGGATGAGCATCCAGAGTCAATTACTTTGACACCTTTAGATACACACTCATTGCTTGGCAGTATCCAATAGAGGAGATATGTCTATTGGAGTTGTTTGGTGGGATTAGCATCAGTCTAGTTGTGGTATTACAGGCGAGTATATGAGTATAGAGGTACTTGAATGTAGAGAGAGTTGAGATTGCTAGGTGAGTCTCTTTACATCATATGGCACACTTGGCCTATCGGTATCCAGAGTTATTACCGATGTAAGTAGTCAAAAGTTACCACAAAGCCCTACCAACAGACATTTCCTTATTAGGGGTGCATGACCTAGAGAGATATGAGCCTATTCATTTGGTGATTTTTGGATGGCCATGTTAGGGACATACATGTGTGGGCTGCAATTTATGTCTTCACAATCCTTGTTCTAGTGTGTTTTGGGAGATGTTACAAATATTACGACATCTCCAAGTTCATCAGTCTGTTTCTCCAACTTACCTTTTGGAGAACGTTCCTTTGATGGGTGATTCTCGCACAAGAGTGGTGGTGAGTACATATCAAGTCCATTCTTGGATAGGACCTGCTAAATTGTTAGATACAGCTATTGTGGGATCACAAGCTCATCATCTTTGTCTTTGGTGGACAAACCTCTTACCTAGAGAGGTTTTACAACGTGCTTATGATGGGATTCAGCAACTTGACCACATCCTTGTTGATGACATCTTGGTTGTTGGGCGTTAGTCTCAGACAGTGGTAGTGGCTGATACGTCACCCATGGCAGTGGTGAACCTAGTTGGACAGCCTAGAGCTGCATTTCCCACACTCATGAGTTTCCAAGCTCTCATGCTTTTTGAGAGGGAGGACCTGGACTTGTTTGGGACTCATAGTTATAGTAGTTGGTGGAGCCCAACGCTGATGAGAGAGAGCGGGTAATGGGTTTTCGTGCTGGTATTACCATTGTTCCAGTAGTGTCAGAGGCATCCAAGCGTCAAGTGTTAGGTCAGGCTATGGACCTGAACTATTTGACCTGGCTTATGAGCCTAGGCTTGGCAAAGCAGTGAAGGATGTGCTTGATAGGCATCACCACTTAGACACTTGTGAGCCTTATGCCTATCGAGACAATTCAAGCACATGTTGGGGGCGATGGACCGAGTGGACATGGTATTCTTGGGATATAGCCAATAGCTACTAGGGAGAGTGGTCTACTTGGAGTCCATCCAGGTGAGCATGGGCTACTTGGATTACACCCTTGGTCCACTTGGGTTGCAGCTAGAGGACGTGTGGAGCTGGTAGCTAAAGTGGAGGGAGTTTTTCACACAGAGGTGGGGACCTCTAGTGGTTGGGAGCATGACACTATTGCTCCCAAGGGCCCAATGTAGCAGCCATTCAATACGTCTTTCACTCCTACAATAGTTATAGAGGATACTTGGGAGCTAGATCTTGGACCCAAGCTTACTGGAGAGGAAAGACGGAGGGTTTGGAGGTTCTTGAGGAACCACATGAGTTGTTTTGCCTTCAGTATGAAGGATTTGGGTGCTCTAAAGGGACTTGGTATACAGATTGAGCTTACTAGCGATACACCAATTTTTTGACGTCCTTATTGATATAGTGATATAGAGAGGACAGTGATTTAGAGCCAGAGTAGTGACCTTTTTGAGGCTGGTTTGGTGGAGATTTCACATGGAGAGTATTCATCAGCGACAATGATGCCAGCCAAGAAGGAATATGCATGGCAATTACACAGAAAGGTGGATGTGTGGAGATTACCGTCCTATCAACCGATACACTAGGGCTAATCGGTATGCCATGCCTACACCAAAGGAGATTTTTGATACAATTGGGCATGCAAAGGTCTTAAGTACTTTGGATCTTTGAGTGGATATCATTAGTTGCCAATCAAGGAGGAGGATAAGTCCAAGACAACATTCTAGGCTATTGATCCTCACGGCAAGGATGGGTTATATCAGTGGAGCTTCTTACCATTTGGGTTAAAGAATGCTCCTATTGAGTTCCAGAGGGTCATGGATAGGATCCTAGCTGGATTGGATTTTGCTCGGTTCTATATTGATGACATTTTGGTCTATAGCACTATTGTGGAGGAGCATGAGAGACAATCTTTGGAGGTGTTTGAGAGGTTGAGATCTCATGGACTCAAATTACATCTTGGGAAGTGTAGGTTCTTCCATGAGCAGGTTGAGTATTTGGGTCACATTATCTACCTCTGAGGACTTGGTGTTGAGCAGACCAAGGTGGAGGCTATTGCACGTATTCCTTGGCCTATAGATGTAAGTAGAGTATGAGCATTCCTTGGGTTGGCAAACTTCTATTGCCGCTATATTAGAGGATTTGGTGCCATTGCCAAGGCCTTGACGAAGTTGACCAAGCTTACACAGGAGTGGTGTTGGGGAGATGAGCAGGAGAGAGCTCTTGTAGAGCTCAAGGAGAGGTTGATATCTGCTCCTATTTTGAGGAGATCAATCAGAGGATGACCATTTTAGGTTCATATTGATTAGAGTATGTTAGGGCTTGGAGCGGTGCTCACCCAGCATGATGATGAGGGGAAGGAGTTTGTAGTGGCCTATGCTAGTTGCTCCAACAATTCAGTGGAGGCAAAGTAGAGTTCATATGAGGGAGAGTGCTTGGTAGCAGTTTGGGAAGTAGCCCATTTCCAATGTTACCTATTTGGTAGCTCCTTCACTCTCATCACTGATCATCAACTGCTGAAGTGGTTGATGGATTCCAATAAGCTTTCAAGGAAGCTTGCATGATGGGCTTTGATTTTACAAGAGTATGATTTCATGGTTGTTCATAGACCTAGAGTGGTGAACCATGATGTAGATGGGTTGAGTAGAAACCCATGTCCCATCTAGCAATTTCAGACCGGAGCACGTAAGCATGGAGAGACAGATGAGGAGATGGTGCCAAGTTGGTATACATCGACCTTTTGTGTATATGTTTTGAGGCTTTGGTGGTATCTTTCTCAGCGCATACAAGAGAATTTAATGAGGTCATAGATCTAGAGAGTGAAGATATTGGTATAGTTCAGCGAGACATTCATGATGATGTCTTAGTGATGGACTATCTTTGTACTGGTATTGTGGGTGGCACAATTGGAGCCAAGGAGAGAGATTGTGTCCTTCAGCAAGCTAGACGGTTCAGATTGGAGGGTAGGCACCTTTTGCGTGTATGGGAGGATGGTAGAGTGCAAGTAGTACCACTTCCATCTTAGAGACCACAATTGGTCTGTCATGCTCATGAGGAGCTAGGACATTTTGGAGTAAAGCATACATATAGCTTACTCTAGAGTAATTATTGGTGGCACAGTATGCAGACCAAGGTATAGTAGTTTGTTGCCAGATGTATGGTTTGTGACCAATTTAGAGCATCATTCAATGCTCCTATGCCATACTTACACCAATTACCTATCATAGGATTGGGTTACCATAGGAGTTTGGACTTCAATGAACCTTTACCGTTGACTGTGAGACATCATTGATATGTTTTGGTGATGGTAGAGCACTTCTCCAAGTGGATTGAGTTGGTGGTACTTCCTGAAAAGTCTAGTGAAGGAATAGCTTACTTGTTCCTAGATCAAGTTCTTAGTCATTTTGGTGCATCAGCTGAGGTTTTGACTGATCAGGGTACAGAGTTCTTGGGAGAGTTTCAGATCTTGTGTGACAAGGCTTTGATTGATCATCATACTACATCCCAAGATCACCCTGAGGCAGATGGCTTAGCAAAGAGAGTGGTTCAAATAGTGAAGAGAGGATTGCAAAAGTATGGTTTGTAGAGAAGCCACTTGGGAGATTGGGATCTCCAATTACCTTGGTTGGGCTATTGGTTCAGCCGGCAAGCCTCCTTAGCATCCTTTTCTCCTTACTTCTTACTCTATGGACAAGATCTAGATTTACCTACAGCCATTTGTTGAGATGCTACTATAGTTTTGGACTTGGATGACCCAGATGTATGGATGAGCGCATGTTCTTAGCGGGCAAAGATCTTTTGGAGAGTGATGCCGATGGCCTTTGAGAACTTGGCGATTGCTCAACATAGAGATAATTTACACTATGCTATCATTCAAGGAGGAGGTTATAGACCCTTGATCCACGATTTCATTTTGGAGACTGTGTGTACAACACATGGCACCAATGACACTTGATGTTTTGATAGGCTACATTATCTTGAGAGTGCGTGAGGTTTTGCCATCTGGAGTCCTTGTGTTAGAAGGATGTGATAGTGTTGTTTGGAAGGATCATGTGCGCAATTGTGCGCCATGCCACCTCCCAAACATTGATGGTACTATGGACCCAAGCATAGCACTTGTATATGCAGGCTTGAGGTGTATGTTATGTGGCTCTTCTGGTAGAGCTGCGTATATGTTAGTGTGTGATAATTGTTTGAGAGGATGGCATATGGCATGTATGACTCTTCCCCTCACTGTGGTTCCTCAAGGATAGTGGTTATGTCCTAGATGTACTTGACCTATAGCTAGTTCATTCTTTATATGGTATAGATTGCAAATAGGCAACTAACGATGGGGCTCCGTAGCACCCGGCCTCCTAATCTTTGCCCATCATAGGGTATACCATATACTTGGAGTAGATGGCTATCTGGAGTTAGAGGGACCTAATTGCTACCTAGGGACCTAATTGCTACCTACAATTGTGGCACTTTAGAGTTTATGTATGACTTATGTGTGAGTTATGCTTCTATAGTGTATGATGTTGATAGTGATGTATGTTGTGTAGTGATGTATATATGCATAACAATTGTCACGCTATTTGTAGTGTTGCATCTAGATTGCTTGGACATTGGAGTTATAGTGTTAGTAGTTAGAGGCATTCTGGCAAGTACTCATAGACTACTTTGCGACAATCAGATTTTGTGTTTAGGGTATTGACTTCATGGTGGGGCCCATTGTCATTTGCACTATTTGCACCGTCGGGTGCGCCGTCAGTGGGACCATTGGGATGAGACCTAGGTCAAAATCAGGAGTATACACTAGAAGTGCAGCTCCTAAGAGCTCACTTCTCTGATGTTGAGCCTTTGAGTTCCTGGCTAGAGTGGACAGAAAGCTAGTGAGCATCACCTGGAGTCTCTTAGCTAGAGTGGGTGTGGCTTGACTATAATCAATGCCCTGTTATTGGCAAGTTGTTGAGGATCAGAATCAAGTATTGTTTTGAGTTTGATTGATTTGAGTTGTAAACAATCTGATTATTGTGGCACTTTAGAGTTTATGTATGACTTATGAATGAGTTGTGCTTCTATAGTGTATGATGTTGACAGCGATGTATGTTGTGTAGTGATGTATATACGCACAACAAATATCAAAGTTAGAAACATGCAAGCTAATTAGGATCATATAATTGTTAGATTAAATAATATAATACAAACTCTTTGAGTTAAAATGGCAAATTTTCCTTGTTGCCTTTTGGAACTTTGGCATTCTTGTCTAAAATGTTGGCGACAATTTTTGCATATGTACATAGTCATATAAGAACTACAAATACAAAGGCACACCAGCCTATTATATCTTTAAATATCACCTACACTTCTTGAAATCAAATAGTTTAAGATTATTTTGATATTTTCCTTCTCTATATAAAAAATCAGGTGACTTAAGAAGGAATAATATTCCCTTAAAACTTTCATTTTCATTTCTAATTGAATAAATATCACTTGTAGTTCTTCACTAATATCAATATGGTGTTGTCTTTTAGTCTTAGTATAAATGAAGATATCATCTAGAATAACCATACTCTTTGGCCATATGAGCACTTCCTCTCTCTTCTTCATGAATGATTATATCATCTAAAATTACCAAAATATATTTGTATAACAATTCACCTAAGTTACTAAAACTTTGATCTATGAACACTAGAGAGATATTTGTGAGTGCTAAGAGAAGAACAGTCCATTCAAAGTATCCATACTTGTGAACAAGAAATACATCTCCTACTAAATCAAGTATTTGCAAACTTCCACTATATTCAACATTCAACTTCCACATTCAACTTGGTGACAAATTCAGCTCCAATTGATTTAACAAAATAAATCAGCTATATGATGTAAGAGATAAATCTTCTTTATTGCATGTTTATTCAAATTTATGGTCATCAATATAAAATCAAAAACCTTTTTTTCCTTGTGAAACAAAAACTGCTATTCTTCCCCATATGAGGTATTATGTTTGATAGAATCATTCTCTATAAGTTGTATCAAGTCTTTTAAAATTCTTTTATAACTTGGAAAAAATTTATATATAATTTTATTAATAAGTATGTTTTTAAGACTTAAGGTTCACCTTTTAATAATTTGATGATATCATATTGTGAAAATCTAAACCCATTAGTAATTTATCAAAAAATACATCTTTATTTTCCCATGGAATTTCATTTGCCATCTTTAAGTTTCATGCCTTCATCTTTTGCTTGGTTAATGTGATGTTCCAAGGAAAGGAGAATTCCCAAGCAAAAAATAAGGAAAAAATGCAAGAGAAACACAAGGCTTCATCCCTAAATACTCCAATGCCCCATCGGAGCATTTTGTCTTTATTATATAGCAAAGAGTATTTAGTCAAAGGGAGCTGTACCCTTGGATTATATACATGGATAGGTGACATGTCAGCTAGCTCCACCTTAGATTAGTTGTATGGATTGGTGATATGTCTATCCTTTTCTTATTTGGTTTTTCAAACAAGTTTGACTAAAGGGAATCTTTAGAGAATCTTCTTGTAAGAAGCTCATAACAGTATGGGTGAGATACCATTGGAAAGCTCTTAATGAGAAATGCTCAATTGATATGGTTTTGAGCCTCCTATTGGAAGATTCTCCAAATATTCATATTCATACTTAATTGACCAACCAAGTAAGACAAATCCCCCTAAGTCATATGTTTAGCCATCCAAAATTAAAGTTTTCAAGGTGTTTTCAGCCTCTGCACTTTTAGCGAAAGTACTTTTTGGGTGACACCTCTATGTGATCTACTTAGACCATCATATATAACATCACTAAGGATATTACCAAACCAATTTCTATCTCTAAATAATCTATCTAGCTAATGGTATTACACGTAACTCCTAAATCTTTTTTATCCAAATTGCAAATGCAAGTATCTCCTCCTTCATAGCTTTCTTGATACAACAATTATACTTATATACTTGTCTTGTAAGTGTTATAAAAAAGTGATGTTTATACCAAATTTGGTATGTGTTCTAAATGTAATATTTTATTATCTAGAGTATCTTGAATTAATAAATTTTCTTAATAAAAACTGAGCATAATAACATACAGCTAAGTTAATCCTAGAATGATTGTAAACGTGCAACTAGAAACTTCATTTAGTCCACAAAGTCTTGTCTAACTTTGGAAGTATTGGATCAAGAGTCCAAATGACATATATTTCCCTTTCATTGGACACCTTAAGAAAAAAAACTCATTTTCTAGATAGAAAAACATTTAATATTCCTGATAAATTATACTGATATAGTATAATTTTAACTATCAAAATCTACCAAAATTATTATAAATTAAAATTAAAATTATACATATTAATCTTTTAACACCATAAGAATTAATGATGCTTTTTATAATTTGTGCAATGAGTCTTATTGAATATGGATGTTTTCTGGGCTGATTATTAGTTTGCTTGTATTATTGATCAAGTTTGTTTATATCATTTGGATAATTTGTAATATATTGCCTAAATGTTAATGGTAATTGAAATATCTTCAATTTTAGTGGAGCCTTTCTAAGTTAGCATTGGTTAATGTTTAGCATTGAATAAAATCAATCTTTATAGCAATAGCTTCATTTTCTTGTGTATAATAGGTTTTTTTGGGTGATAGATTTTAAGGACATACAGGAATTAAAGAGACAAGAAAGTCATATCTTTTGATTATTTATATAGCTTCTTCTAGTTGCAGAAGTTTTCTTGTGATTATTTATATCTTGTATAATTTCAACATGTATCAAAATAATTCATGATTATCTCTATCTTTGTACAAGGTTTCAACTCTTATATACAAAAGGCAATGTTACTCCTTCACCGGTATCTAAAATCTGCTTAAGAGATTCAAAAATTAATTGGAATCATACAACTATGGGATCTTGATCAACTTATTAAGCAAAATGGATCATTGGAATAAAATAAGAATAAAAGATTATGATGCAATGCTTTCTAGTTTGAATAAATTTTTGATATGGGATGAAGATTATAACTAAAAAATATGAATATTAAAAGTTACATGGAGTTTCTTCAAGGAACTAAAGATGTAGTGAGTTTGATATTGAATTTGCTATAAAAGTTAAACCTTTATGGATTTAATTCCCTTCATTATACACAAATTTTGTGGGAATACATGTTAGATTCTTGGAATTTGGCCTTTTGTAAATAAGCAAACTAAAGTAGGTAAAGAGTACTTTTAACCTCCAATTATTACAAACATAAAGGTTTTAATTTTGCTTTATAGAAATGAAAACATAGAACTAGAACTTGTGATAAAAAGTTTGAATATAATCAATCAACCTAATTGCATGATTATAGTTTGTAAAACTTACAATAAGTTACATGAAAATTCAAAATTTTGTTAATCAATCCAAAGGTATAACTATAATTTGGAGCACGACTATATTTTTAATAATTTTCACCGGATAGAATAACACACATCTGAGACTATCTAGTATTGATTTGGATCCTCTATAATATTAATTGGAGTTTGTAATCCAACTTCTATTGGCATAAGTAAGAGTTTTGCTAGTGTTGTTAAAAAGTGCTTAGCAATATTAGAAGACTAACTATATACTTCAAAATGTGCATCTTAAAACTTGTATGTGTTTCCAAGTGTAAGTATTCAATCTTCAACACCTCTTCATTTACTTGTTTCCATAATTATTTTTCATCATATGCTTATAATGGACACATTTACCATAATATATCAACCATAAAAAACTCCTTGAGTTGGATATATATTATCATTGTTGAAATTGTAATCTATACCAAAAAGTACATAACATATATCCCATCAACCACGTATATGAAAACAAGACTATCATTATTAAATATGAGAAGCATGAAGGATTCATAAATTAAAGTTATCAAATAAAGATTGACAAAACTATATATTCAAGAATTAAAAGCAGGGAGAGGGTTGGGAGACATCACACATATGTGATATAATGGGACATTAACTTAATACCAACTCTCTAGAATTTTGTCTTTGAGTCCTAGGCAAAACAAGTTTATCCCCCGGAGTGAACAGAATTACATAATTAGGAAATTATAGAATTAAGGTGGAATATGTCCTCATGAATGGGGGTTTTGAAGAAGCAATCATCAGGTGGAAGAAGAGGTTTGAATTGCACTCCCATTTACCAAAAATTGCACTAAAGGCATTGAGACAAGTACAAATAAAACACAAAGAATGTTGCTCAAAATCTTGAATTCTAGGAGTTTGAAGGTAGATCATGAAGTGAATCAAAATTAACAAAGAATTTGAACTATAGTAAATGGAGAGAACAAGACAAAGAGTACTTCACCCCAAGACAAGAAAAATGTGAATGAAAAAAATGCCAGTTGGTGCTAGTGTTTTGCCTTCACAATCACTATCAAGAAGAAAGTCTCTCAAATTGATAAAATTTCCAAGGTCAATAGATTGTGAATTATGGCCCCAAGTTAGAGACAAGAAATAACTTAGTTATATATATTTAACACTTAGATTAGTTTCCCAATAAACCAAAAGGATCTTCTGTGGGGTATTATATCAAACGTGTAGGGTTGTCTTCAATTGGCTCCCTATAAATATTAGTACTTAAGTATGATATATGATATCAAGAAAAAATTCCAAATGAGTTGTAGATGAATAAAGTACCGTATATTTGATCCATCCTATTTGTGCTCTATTGCTAAAAGACCAAGATTGGAGAAACTAAGAAACTTAGATAAAAGAAAATAATGAACTAAGAATAAAATCCTATGAATTGTCTGTAGATGCAAAAAGACCTTGTCTCTTCTTATATTTTGATATTATAAAGATTATATAACTTATAGATTCTTATATAACTTAGAGTACAAGTAAAGAGATAAAATAAAAGAGATGTGCTTAAAATTGAACAGAGTATACTTAAATACTTCAAATTACTCAAACTATAAATCTTATAACCAAAAAATACTTCTATAAGTTTTCTTCTTGGTAAAGGTTAGTTGTTAGCTTCTTAAGCAAGTTACTTAGTTCTGAGGAAAATTTCTCAAATCTTTCTAGTCTTGGTATATTGCAAGCTTCTTTGTGCCTCTAGTCTAGAAATCTCTTTCTAGAAATGTTCCTAGCTTTATTTTTGATATTGCTTTATAAATTCTTTTAAATATTTTTTAGAGTATCTTCTAAATGTTGAAGTACTTGCACTACAAATTTTATTAATATACTATTAATTTTTGGACTAGTACAAGTATGGCTAAATTGAAAGGAAAATATGATCAAGTTTTCTAGTCAACTTTCTTTGGATGGATATATTTTATATCAAGAAATTTATTTCAAATATAATTTACCTCTAAAAGTTTTAATTGACAGTTAATAATGTAAAATAATACACCAAATGGTCCTAATGGATGAAAGTACCAAATTTGTAAAGCTAGATGTCACATATTATGCAAAGTAATAACTGATATAAATCTAGTCAAGACTTCTTCCAAAAATAGTCACTATTTCTTAAGAATGTTGATAGAAATATTGGCCTTCATATAGATGCATTTATCTTCAATAATAAATGATAAACTAGAGAATATACATACATGTATATTATGCCAAAATTCACTATCAAAATCATTATTATGTAATCAAATTTATAGAGTAGTTTTATAGGGGTCTAGATATTTTTAGCTAATAAGAGATAACAATCAACCATATATATGCTCAAGAAGTTTATTCTAGTCTCTAAAAGCCCCATTTCCTCTTCTTTGTTAATGCTAGTTAATTCCATTGTGACAGATATAACTATTAATTATAATATATTCTCTACATTTATATTTCTATAAATTATTATTTTTTGCATATAGATATTATCACTCTTAGGAATTGTTGTTTGTAAGACATCTTTGTAACCAGTTAGATGAGATATTACTAAGATACTTTTTGAACTTTTCTACCTTTGTAACTCACTTTATTTAAGTAATAAATAAATTAAATATTTTGATTCAAAAATACATTAAGATCATATTTGACAACTAAAATACTATTAATATGATTGACAAAACAAAAAAGAATTGGAGTAACAGATTCTTATATAAGACTTCCTTATAATATAAAGTTTATGATAACTTATGGCATTTGTAGAATACAAATTTTACAATATTGTGTTGCTCAATGAATCATGAATGTATTTTGAAATGAAGAATTATGATCAGAAGTATAATTGGTGAGTATTTATTGTTTTGTATTGATTTTTCTTGCAATTATTTTAATGAAACTTAATTATTTATTGGTTTATGATGTTAATTTGAAAGAATTTAACAAAATTAAATTTTTGTATGCAATAATCTAACTTATTTGGTTTGAATTGCCATCCAAAATACTAAATATAGATCCACTAAAGTTAGTATGCTTAAGTTATCAACTAAAAATTAGTAGAACTTACCTAGCATATCCTCTTGAGTTTAGTCAAATCCATGGTACTTCTATTATGCAAGATGGGTGCTTACCAAATATTATTTTTTAGGATAAATTTTCTCTTTATTCTAGGACTCTAAAACTTATACATGTTTTTCACAAAAAGAAATAGATAAATCAAGTGGTGTTATATTTATAATAATTAGTTAAATTTGATTGAATTTATAAGAGTTATAAAATAGGGAAAAATAAATTATATTACTTATTAATACACTCTCCAAAAATTCTATCATTTACAAATAGAAATATTTGTTTATTTTATCTATACATCTATCTAGATTATTTTGAAAATCGATAGCTTCAACTAAAATGATGATTAAAATTTCTTTAAGTTGTGAGAAATGGGTTGCATTGAAGATTTATGCATAATTATTTGAGTAATTTATCAACATTACTAGTTAATCAGATTATGCGGAAGAAATGATAATTGCTCAAAACTTTTTGTTACATGAGAGTAACAATCTGCTCTCGTTTATCACTTCACATCAGAAACATTTAATGATTTCCCTTTATTATTGGTCAAATCAAAGTTTGCCGTCGATTTTAGGGCAATGAATCCCCTTTTATCTGATTTTACAAAGTCAACAACTTAGCTTAGGATCAGCGAGGTTAGCTAAGGGGTTAGTAATCCTAACTAAGGCCAGCGTAGCTTCAACGAGCCTAGTTAAAGGTCAGCAAATTATGGTAGTTGGAGATTTATTCAGGTTGAAATTTTATTATTTAAGTGATAGTTAATGGTGTTATTTTTTATATTTAAAAAATTGCATGAATATTGCTAAAAATATAGAAAGTTACCATAAATATTATTTCGCGGTTCCATTGATCCAACTTTACCTTCAGTTGCACGGCTGCCGCTTTTTCATTTCGGTATCTGTCCATTATTCATTTTGTACTTTTGAAATTTGGGAGAATTTCAGGCCTTACTTGTCCAGAAGCTGATCATGAAATTTATGTAATTCACATTTACAAGAATATGAAAGCCAGGATCATAAGATGGAAAATATTAAAATTTTACTTCATTTACTCCGTAATTGAATATATATTGAAACAGTGATGAATCCAGTACTCAATACATCAATTCTTGACAAAACAACTAAAGTCTTGCTAAACTGAAATGGAGAAAATTGAAGCGTTTCGTATCGCTACACTAGACTCAAGAAACAATAATATCATCGTAAGATTATTGAAACCGAAAATAGGAGTAACCACTAATGACTCCTAAGAGTGTACAAAAATATCACGACATACATGGATAGAAAATAACATATTATTCAACATGAATTCGTAGTGGATAAACATATCATATGTCACCCAAATGCAAATATCAACTATCCTCCTGGTTTTTATTATATGTCATTTTTCATCTTATCACTTCGTGAAATCGATGAAAAAACGGATGCTACTGTTATTTATTATTTCGAAGTTCCTTAATTTATCTTGCAGCTAATGCTTCGCACAATGATAGTGGAAAGAAAACTAGGTGGGACCCTTTCACCGTAACAATAGAAAAGGAAACGATAGCGTCAAGAGGTACAAGGATAAAACAAAGAAATAAGAGAAGTAAAATGGCGTTGGTACGAGAAATTGCCTTACTGCACTGCATAACAATAGGAAGTAGGAGGACAACAGGGGGTCAATTACTATTACTAGAATTATTAGAATTGATGTCAATTCTACGATAACTAGAATGGATGTCAATTCTTTTTCAACATTAGTGGATTTATTAATACTCACACTATTTTTGGAAAAAAGCTACCAAAGAGAGCAAACCCTTGTGTGGATCCAAGTTGCTTTAACATTGGATACATTTGGGCATCACTGCAATGGAACTTGTGTTGCACGAAGTTTAAATATTTGGTGCATTAGTGTTGGTTCAACAATTACTTTTACAGATAAAGTTATGACAACTATATTGAGTGATGAGGAGTCAAGTTGCTTGGCCCGAGCTCAAGGAGAGGAGGAGAATATACACTATTTTTGCATAGAAAGGTTTTCTTGGTTGTGCTGGTTTGGTCGATGGAACATTTTTTCCTCTTGCAGCTTGACCAACAATGGACGAGGAAATCTATTTCAGCCACAAGGGTTCATATTCTACAAATGTCCAAGTGATTTGTGATGATAAAAGGAGAATTATACATTTTCTTGAGGTAAGTTCTATGTTTTGTGTTATTTTGTTATGTTTTTTTCAATGCATTGGTGATCCTCTTTATGCGGTTTACTAAAAGTATGGT
Organism: Lunularia cruciata; assembly: GCA_948567375.1. Classification (NCBI taxonomy): domain Eukaryota; kingdom Viridiplantae; phylum Streptophyta; class Marchantiopsida; order Lunulariales; family Lunulariaceae; genus Lunularia; species Lunularia cruciata. Next base: position 47,896,208 of record OX419756.1, on the reverse strand, counting down.
TTGATTTGTTTATTTGCAAGAATGCTAGGGTCATGTCACAACATGACTTGTTTGAAAAAATCTTCAATATGGAATGATTTGAACTAGAGAGGAAGTATCTTTTAGGTGATTTGGGTTATGTACCCATGCATCACCTAGTCCCCGCTTTCAAGCAAGCCCGATCAGAGGACAAGTAGGAGTTTAATAAATATTAGGCAAAGGTAAGAGTGATAAATGAGCATTGTATAGGAGTATTGAAAGCTAGATGGCATTCTCTTTGTGAGCTAAAAGTGCAACTCAAAGACAATAGTAGAAATTCTTATTTTTTAAAGTGGGTGTCAATGTGTATTATTTTGCATAATTTTTTAATCAATAGGTCAGATGTTTGGTCAGAAGAAGATGGCAGATTTATAGAGGAAACTCAAATAGGTTCAGAAATCTCTTTTCATGGTATAGAACTTGGTAGAGAAGTAGATCAAGGGTGATACAACACTACTTTGATTACCACCTTGATGATATACTCAAATGAGTGAGTTTCCCTATAATAAATTATTTATTCTTCAATTTTTCATTTCATATCTGGTATTGTTTCTTGTATTTTATCACCAACACCAAGTCTAAAAAAATTTTTACTCCCTTGAACTTTGACCATGAGTGGATCTTTAGGTAAAATTGCAAAAAGAATTCTTGGGATGCACTCTATACATTTGTAGGGGCTGAGCTTACACTTAAACTTTGGTGTGGTGTTTGGCAAGTTTACACTTTCAAGTTGCTGGATAGATGTTGCTCGGGGGTGCAAACTATGAAGAAGATGTCACTGGCCAACACTTGCCAAAGGTGCAGGTGGGCATTGGGAGCCGCTCTCCATCACAATTGAATATGGAAAAAAGTTCAAGTGCCCGGATGGTGGTTGTAGGCACCACATGATGGTGCTCGTACACACTGGAGGCCACCCTCTAACTTGCCAATAATTTGCTTGCACCCGTTAGTGCCGTATGGCGTTCGTAGGCACCACACAATAGTACTTGTAGATGTTGGAGTGCGTTGGGAGCCGCCCTCCTGCTTGGAATAAAATTGATTGTGACCACCGCATGGCACTGGTAGGTGCGGCGTGATGGGAATCAACTCAATGTAATGCTTGGGGGTGTGCCAATTGGCAACGTGGAGTGCCACATGTTGCCACTCAAGATTTGAGTTCTTTCTTGTCAAATATGGATTTTTCCACTAAATGTGTACATTTTGGTAGTAAGGGATATTCAAACTTTTTTTCAACATGGGGCTATATAAACCCTCATCTTTTTAGAATAGAACATTTCTAAAGTCATTTGCTGCATGGTTGTGGGTGTTCAAAGGAGGCAAACTTGTTTCTTGGGTGCATCTTGATGTGTGGGGTTTGAGAGAGTTGCGTTTGTGAGAGACTTCAAGAGTAAGAGAGGAAGAGAAGAATTCAAATTGAAGAACAAGAGCATTCAAGAGGAAGAGCAAAATTTGAATTCAAGAAGGAGAGCATTCGAGAGAAAGAGAGGAAGAGCATAATTTGAACTAAAGAAGTAGAGCAGTATTTGAAATTGGAATTGAGCTTGAGTATCTAAATTCAGGAGTCATACATTTTTCCATGGCAGAAATCTGGGGACATGAAAAGACTGTTGATGTGCCTAACATGAGAAATACTCAGGAAGCAGATTGGTTCATAGTTTTTCATACCATTCAACACCCAACAAACTTCATTAAGTGGTGCTTTCTAGACAAACATAAGATTTGAACTGCTGTCGGTGGAATTCTGGATGTAATTGGCCTCAAAATTACTCTTGGCCTTCAGTATCCATATCTTGAGGTATTTTTTGAACCTTTTTAACTGTTTTCTCTTCATTTCTCTCTTATTGCCAAATGGGAGAATACCGAGATAGAGGACAGTTCCTTACATAGCTATTTTAGATGGTTTCTACAAAGGGATAGGGTTGCAAAAAGATATTTTGCAAAGAAATGTGTGTATCTTGTGTTTAGAGCTTTCTCCTAATTGAAGGGTGCACTTGTTGCACCCACTATTAGGCCCGAGATTATACATAGGCATTTGGTACTCAATACCAAGATGAAGCTGAGGAGATTTGGTGTGGAGGATTATGATTGGTGGGAGTTAGCATTTAGAGCTATTGTTGCAGAGGTAGGGAGTTTGCAAAGCCAATTGAGGAGTCCTAAGGGGTGCATGTTTGAGTCACCTTCCTTGGGCAGATACTCACTCATGTCTTTGTGGAGAGAGGTTTCATTCTAGAGGAGGACGTGATGTATTTGAGTGATGGAGAGGAGGAGATTATACACAAGTGAGAGCATGATGATGATCATGAGGATGTAAATAGTTTGGATGAGGACGAGACTGCTGATGATGGGGAGGATGAGGGAGAGGATGAGGATGGTGAGTGATAGATTAGGTTTGAGTTTTGTTATATATATTTATATATATTTGTATGTTTGAAAACATACAAAGTTCTTTTGTATATACCATTACCGGATTTAATAACTGAGTTAATTTAAGAGGCTTTAATTAACTTCTAATATGAATTTTTACTCAATGGATGATTAAATGTATGACTTGTGAATAGGTGTTCAACAGATTTGTGTTGAGACACAACCCTTACTCTTTGTTGAGATAGCTCCTTTTCCCTCTTCTTCCCCTTCTCTACTTTCTCTCTCTATGGAGGGAGTTGGTGACCCCACGCATTTCAGAGTACCTTCACCTTCTTCTTGTTCCGTTGACATCATTCATATTTTAGATGATTATATTTGAGTGGCTGAGTTTAGAGAGAGAATCTCCTTGAGCATGAGAGTAGATTGGAGAGTGTAGAGGAGAGAGAGAGAGAGATTAGTGCTTGAGCATGAGAGTAGATTGGAGAGCTTTGAAGAGCATGGTAGATTTACCTTAGAGAGAGAGAGAGATTCCTTTGTGAGCGAAAGGATTTACTTGTTGCAAAGGAGGAGAGGAATCTGACCTTGATTACTTATGAGGTGGAGAGAGAGAGCAAAGATTAGTTGACTTGGACTTGGACATACTAGTTGTTGTTGGCCATGGCGGATGGTTATAAGGTCCAATTACATAATCAAATACATGAGTTAGCATTTGCTGTAGAGAGGTGCGAGAGTGCACATGTTTAGGTAGAGGAGAGTGAGAGTAGTGTAGCTTAGGTGAGGGCTTGTGTGGCTTATCTTGGACTGAGACTACATATTATTGCTTGCCAGACCCATACTCGTCATGAGATGCAGACTCAGACCAATGGCATCCCTATGATAGATGCTTTCCATGTGTTACCTCATAGTGTGGAGACTCAAGGAAGTCAAATTGAGTTTAGAGAGAGGCTTCATTTATTAGGAGAGTATATTCCACATATCATCTTCATAGGCTTCCTACGAGAGAAGATTATTGTTATGGATGTTACTTGTTTGGCATCATTATGGCTTTGTTGTGCTACCGGTTTCTTTGCATTAGAGAGATAGATGACTAGGCATGGTTGGTGCCCCCATACATAGTCCAAGCCTATAGGGTGGGTAGCACGTCTTGGTGTTAGCCATTTCATCCGGTTCTATTTGCTATGCTTTGAGGTTATCTTGTGGATAGATCTTACTCTGGATGGAGTGGAGTGGTTGCTATAGAGCATGTGGCAATGGTCTGAACTCCCGAAGGGAGTTCACATTAGGTCTCATCTCATGGCTTGTTTGTGTTCTACAAATATCCAACAAGATTTTGAGTTTAGAGGAATTAGAGTTAGATCATATGAGCATCTTACTTCATTAGGTTTACCTCTTTGTGATCTTTTGATCCTAGATAGTTATGCACTCTCTTATTATAGAAACCATCTGCATGGTGCTATCCATCCTACCCACTTCCATCCTTATAGGGTAGAGAGAGCATCATACACTTGGTCATTTGACCCTTTGATGAGTGCTTTGGACAGATTTGTCCATGACGATTGGCTTGTTGTTAGTTGGGCAAAAGAGGAGTGGACATCTAGTAGACTGAGTTCTTATAATAGTGACACATATTCTCTTCTTGCTAGTGGTATCAAGCACCAAGACTTGGATGAGAGAGAGTGGCCCCTATGGTGGTCATTGAGTCCATTTAGGATTTACCATCATGTATACCGTTGTAGACTTGAGGACGCAGTAGCAACACTTAGACACCATGGTGCATCTCTTCTACCATAATGACAAGTTTAGATTTTATTGGCTCCCCATTTAAATACATATTTTTTTCATTTATCCTCATGTATAAATTTATCTTTCATACTCATATATATTTAGTTTACACTTGTAAAACTCTCATATTTTTATCTAACTCTCATATTTTCATGTGCTATATACTCACTTGTGCCTTGTGCATCAAACCAGGCATCACTTGGCACCTATGTGCACCACCCACATCACGAGTCACCACACTTAACCAACTCTGTGTGTCACTCAGAGCCGATAAGTGCTGGTTGGTGCTCATCATTAGCATCGACGAGCGGGTATAGTAACACCCATTTGTGCATGTGTGTGGTATTGTGATATTTAGCTTGGTATTACAAGTACTTGAGAGTTATTATTTATATAGAGATAAAGGATGGTTTTACATTAGTCATGATTAGCTAAAGTTAGTCATAGTTAAGATAGAGAGGACCTTAATTTAGAGGAAGTGGAAAAGATGAGCACCACTATTCTGGATTCTAATGTGTTTACTTGGTATTATTCTTAGGTGTTTGGCTTTGAGGAAAGAGTTGAGAACTCTTGGGCACGCAAGCCTTTTTGTTTTGGATTTTTCTATAGTCCAAGGATAGCCCATGTGAAGGAATCCTTGACTTAGTGGTTGGGTCAAGATAATATCACATGCTTAGTGGAATATGCCTATATGGATAGATATTCCTTTATAATTTTTGACTTTACTTGACTTTTAGCCTAGTTACTTGAGTTACTCCAATAATTAGTATCTTTTGTGCATAAATATTTCACAAGTATATAAACAAGGGGTGAGGAAGTACTCATCATCCTTTCATTTGCAACTATCTCTCTCATTGAGTTCTCTAGTGAGCAATGTCTTGAGTCTTGGAGTGTTAGCCTTGGAGGAGTATGATGGAGTTGGGGTTCTTTGCCTTCTTAGTCTATGGTGCGCTACCATAATAGCCATCAGAGGTTCATCATGAGTGAGAGACAGGCCGGCTCACAATACAAGTGCTTACAAGCGGTGCCTGAACCCTAGCTGGCACTAAATCAACAAAGTGCGGCATTTAGTGGCGACTAGTGGTAGCAAAAAAGAGTTTATGGGTGGCACTAAGTAGCAACTCATGGCGACTAGGAGTGGCCCAAAAAAAACCATGGGCAAAGTGGCATCTAGCGGTGACACTAAGCAATAATGAGCGGCATCTGGCAATAACTAGCAACAAAGCAACATCTACGATAGGCAGAGAGCATTTATCAAGTTTCTAAAACTCATCTTTATTATAGTCATAATAAAGGTTACATTTTGGTGTACTATTTGCTATCACTAGAGTATGATGGATTTGGAGTACGATGTTGAACTTGAGTGAGCACTTTGAAATATTGACTTATTTCCTTGGGAGTTTTCTCTACCTACATGAGACTCATTTTGATTTCATGAGTGTGTTTTGACTCCAAAATCTTCTCCTCTTTCCTTTTATCTGCACTCAATTTTTTCTCAATTTTAATTTCATCTTCTTTGTCTCTAATCTAACACACTCTGTTTCTATTTTCATCATTTTTTCTCTCTTTTCCTCATGTTGGTGGCTTCTAGTTCAGCTAGTCATAGCCTCTCCTTGGATTCTATAGTATCTGCCTTCAACATGGTAATGTTTGCTAAATGATGAGACAATGACATACTAGGTGACAACTTGGGTACCTTACTTGCTTATATTCCACCTTTCATCCTCTTTGGGTCATGTTCCACTTCTTGGTCAAGGAAAGCACACTTGGATCCATCTCCTATAGAAGTTAAAGGTGGTGGTGTAACAAAAGGCGAGTCCTCAATCGCTGGAACAAATGGTGACTCATCCTCTAGTGATAGGATTCCATTGTCCATGTAAATACTTGGTATACTTTCTATCCCATGGGTATTTGGGACAAACTGGGAGCCCGAGTCAAGGAGCACCACCTCTTGAGGAGATGGGAATTGTGAGCACTCTTGTGCACCTTCATGGACCTCCTCCTTGCCTGCCTCGCCATCCTTGCTCGAATTGGGATTAAAATCTCCTAAACTTACCATTATAGGTGGACTTATGTTTGCTTTGGTCCCGAACATGGCTTCCATTCTTGCAAAATACGTGCACCATTCAATTTATCTTCTATGGTTCTTCACCCTTTTGCCATATTCCTTCTTGGTGAGACCTTCTCGAGTAGACTTGTGCCCCGAGTTTCTTTGTATTGTTTTATGTACCTCAAACATTTCTTGTAAAGCCTGTCACTTGTCATAGAAATAGGAAATCCTTATCCCTCCCTAATCAAAAATGTTGCCATGAAACTAAATGCGGCCAATTTTTGAATGTGCTTTTCGCAATTCCCACCATGAATCTGTGCAAAATGCTCGGGGTCCTCCAAATAATCCAGGATTTGGCTATGATGGTGCATCGCCATGCAAAATTGTTCATCCTCCTTTGTTTGTCTTGGCACGGAAGAAGCCATCCTCAACAAGTCTCCAAATTTCCCTAATGGTTGTTCAGGTTGCGAATCCAAAGATGAGTCTATAGGTCTTGGATCGATGTCCAAAAGGGAGCCTCTGGCACTAAAACAAGGTACTTGATCTCCCATTGTGAATTTTGTTGTAGTAAAATTACTCAACCCCCAATTTCTTGGTTGCCATAGGGCGGCGCAGATCATTTCCCACAACAATGCAAAACTACAAAACCACCATTTAGTTGCCCGACAACTCGCACATTTGCTCGGGAGGGTGGTGAATTTTGAGTTTAAAATTTGAATTGTTGAGAGGGGGCATTTTGGATTTTGAATATGCTAAAAAAATACAAATCATATCAGACTCATCTAACCACGTGGCCAATCTTTTGAGAAAACACGTCACTTTTTTTGACAATCAGTTATTTAGTTCCGGTATTCCTAAACATTCAGAACATAGGGCTTGATTTTTATAAATGAATACAATTTGGACAAAATATCCCATAATTTACAAAGCGTTCATTTATTCAATCTCATTTCATTATAGAGTTCACTAAAAATTATTATAAAGGTTATTATTTATCATTTATTCAATCTCATCTCATTATAGAGTTCACTAAAAATTATTATAAAGTTTATTATTTATCCTATGGACATCCGGGCAAAAAGTCTACTACGCTCGAAAGTGAACCTAGAACACAAGAGCAGTTTACTGATGACATGTCGGATACTGCAGTTATTAACTGAGATCAAAAGCCCTCGGAGCTGCTGTGTCCAATGGAGTCCTATCTTGTGTGCTTGGGGCAGTACCACTGCTTGAAAATTTGTAGTCCTGCAGGTGTTGCTGTTATGAATCCTGGCTGGCTGACTGGTACTCATAGCTTTCGGAAATAATTGATCCGAGGACTCCAATGAAGTTTTCACGCTACAAACAGCACGTAGAGAAAGGGTCGACCACGTAGAAAACACGAAGGAGAGGAAGACCCCATCAAGCCGTACAAGGGTGAGACAAAATATATAAAATGAAGCTAAGCCCCAATTAAGCAAGCAGCCGTCGTCGATTTCTATATGACTGACAGGGTTCATTCATCCTCTAAGCACGTAGAAGTAGCTCGAAGACGAGAAATATTCTGTGGACTTTTGATTTGTGGACTTCGATCCAGTTCCAAACTTCACGTCTTTGGCATCTGAAGTAATGGACTACCTTGATAGACTTTAACAATAATGTGGGATAAGAAAATCCGAAGTAACTATATCTTGACGTGATTGATCTCCAACTTCCATCCGGATGGTTTACATACTTACTCGCGTCCAAGTATCCAGAGTCTTGGATTTCAATGCGTACTTGGGGGCCATTTTCAAAACCGGGTATTGCTATTTCGCTAACTATTTCGCTAGAAGAGAACATGTAGTTTCTGAAGAGAGGACACAAATGAGACTAGCTATTCTTTCTTCGAAGACTCCAAACAAGCAGGTACTTGCATACCCTTCCATGAACCAGTTTTGCTCAATGGAATCCAATGACCTGAAGAAGGACTGAACTGCTGCGGAAACGCACGAAACATTAATGTCTTCAGATGTTCTTTTTGCCAAATGCATCATGCAACTGCAGGCTTACCCTAGTATTTTTTACGTAGGGAAAATTTTAATAACAACTAAATAACTTGCATCTATTTGTGTATTTTCATTACTACGAATGTACCAGATAAACACCAATTAAACCTCCATCCTGATTACGAAGAAGGATAGTGTAAACGCATAGTTACGTGGACTGCAAGATGAAAAGTAGCACTACTTTGAAATTACTAAAGCAGGTGGAACAACTGGCAGGTTTAGGTTCGTTGCAGACAAGGCCCTAGACGGGGATTGACGAGACTGACATACATAAGTGATCTTGTAGCAAGTAAAGTTAGTAGCTATACGAAGCACTGTAAAGCTCGGATTTGTCTGCTAGGCGTATGACAACGTGAGAACCAAACTTTGGACAAAACAGCATATCACGTCATTCACCGCAATTTATCGTGACAGATTCTTACTAAGTGGATCTTCATGACCATTATATGACTGCAGTCAGTCAAAGTGATATGTCATATGGGTCTAATGTGGTGTGTATTAGAAAATACAGTCCAGGACCTCTCGCTATAGCACATACTAAGGCCCATTAAACATAAATCAGAGGACTAATAGGAAAGAACGTGGTTCACTCCCTGTCCCGGAAGCTACCCCCAGGCTCACACCAACCTTTGAACCTTTATTTCCATTGCACATATGTATATATATACACACACACAGGGATAGCCCCTCGGTTATCAGTCTAAACCCCTGAATATAGACTTGCATGACTTCATGAGTATTGACCAAGATATCTAGTCACTTTAATACTCAACCTTAGAAGTGACTGAATATATATCTAAACAAGTGATTGCCCATCATAGCATGATACAATAAGGAGTTTCCATCAGTCAAGTTTTGCTATTGCTCTTGATCAGGCAAGTCACTTATAGCAAGCCAAACATAACAAACTCCACCTTTTGCTTGTATCCACCTTATCATCCCAAAGAGCAACATTGAATGTTGAGCAAGTTCATGCATAACTTGAACTTCTCAACAGGAACAGGTTTAGTCAACATATCAGCTGCATTTACCTCTGTGCCAATCTTTTGCAAATTGATTTCACCATTTGTCACAGCTTCCCTGATAAAATGATGTCTCACATCAATATGCTTTGTCCTTGAATGATATACTTGATGCTTCGCCAAGTGAATAGTGCTTTGGCTATCACAAAAAAGTGTGGACTTCATATTAGGGAGTCCTACATCCTTGGCTAATCTTTGTAGCATATTGCCTCTTTGGCAGCCTCAGTTGTTTCCATATATTCCGCCTCTTTAGTAGAAAGAGCAACAGTAGATTGGAGAATAGACTTCCAACTTACTGCACCACCAACAAGTGTAAAAACAAATCCTGTTGTAGACCTTCTCTTATCCAAGTCTCCGGCAAAATCAGAATCTACATACCCTGTAATTCCTCCTTCTTTGTCCTTCTCCACATCAAAGGTAATGCCAATATTTATAGTCCCTTTCAAGTAACAAAGTATCCACTTCACAACTTCCCAATGTTGTTTCCCTGGATTTGCCATGTATCTACTCACCATACTCACAACATATGATATTTCTGGTCTTGTGCAGACCATAGCACACATTAAACTCCCAACAGCACTAGCATAAGGAATATTTGACATTACTTTTCTCTCCTCCTCATTTGATGGACATTGCTCCAATGATATCTTGAAATGACTTGCCATTGGAATGTTCACTGGTTTTGCTTTCTCCATGCCAAACAAAGCAAGTAATTTTTCCAAATATCTCCTTTGAGATATCCATAACTTTCCCTTGCTCCTGTCCCGGTGGATTTCAACCCCAAGTACCCTCTTTGAAGAACCCAAGTCCTTCATATCAAACTCCTTAACATCAGAATGCACATAGTCTAAAATTCCTTTTGTGAAATGAACTCTTGTGGAAAAGCTTACCCTCCATTGCTTTCCTTTACACAATGCTCATAAAATTTTAGCTTACAACTTGTAAGGCCCTTCAGAAGTTGTTGCTTGGACAATTCACTTAGACTCCTTTCACTCATATGACCCAAACTTAGGTGCTATAATTGAGTAAGATCTTTGGGATCTTCATTTTTAGAAATAGTACTTGCCACTCCTCCAGTGATGGTCTCTCCCACAAGCTCATAAAGATTTCCTATCTTCTTGCCCTTCATTACAACCAATGCTCCTTTTGATACCTTGAGTGTTCCATTTTCTGCTCCCCGCCTCCAACCATTTGAGTTCAAAGTGCCTAGTGATATCAAATTCTTCATTAACTCAGGAACATGCCTCACATCAGCAAGAGTCCTCACAATACCATCAAACATCTTAATGCATATTGTACCAATGCCAATAGCTTTACAAGCCATGTTGTTCCCCATTATTACAAATCCTCCATTGAATGATTTGTACTCATGAAACCACTCCTTATTTGGACACATATGGTAAGAGCAACCTGAGTCCAATATCCATGACTCCTCAAATTGATCTTTGTCTTGGGTAACACATAGAACATCATCCACAACTCTAGATGACTCAGCAATGCTTGCTTGATCTGCAAGTTGACCTTTATCCTTGTTGGACTCAAGCTTCTTGTTATTACAATCCTTCTTGAAATGTCCAACCTTCCCACGAATCCAGCACTTGCCTTTGAAATATCCAGTTCTAGACTTGGATCTAGATTTACTCCTGATCTGATCTCTCTCTCTCTCATCCTTCCTTTGATAAATAGAGCCTCTGAATTTGTCTTTTCTTGGTTGGGTCTTTTTTGCATCTCATTGGACAATAATGATTAAGTGATCTCCTCACAGTTTATTCATCCTTCCCATATAGAAGAGTTGTGACCAGATGCTCATATGATGGAGAAAGTGAAGTCAATAACAGCAATGCCTTACCCTCCTCTTCTAACTTAACCTCTATGCTCATCAACTCACAAATGATTTTGTTGAAAGCATTGAGGTGCTCCGTAATACCCTGGCCTTCCTTTATCCGCAACATATACAAATTTTGTTTAAGAAACAATCTATTTGTCAAAGACTTGGTCATATAAAGATTCTCCAGTTTGGCCCATAGTTTTGGTGCAGATTCCTCATTCATAACATTGTATAGCACTTCATCAGCAAGGTTCAACCTAATAGTGCTAATAGCTTTGATATCTGCATCTACATCTTCCCCATCCTCATCACTTTTGTCCTCTTCTTTTTTCTTTAGTGCTCTATGCAGTCCTTGCTGGACAAGAAGGTCCTTTATCTTTAGCTGCCAAAGTCCAAAATTGTTTTTCCCATCAAACTTTTCCACTACAGATTTAGCATTTGATATGGATATCACCCCTGCCATTGCTTTGTTGTGACTTGCTTCTGGACCCACCTCCCTGCACCCTCAGATCTCAAGACCCTCTTCAGGATCAACTAAGCTCTGATACCAATTGTTAGAAAATACAGTCCCAAGGACCTCCGCTATAGCACATCCTAAGGCCGATTAAACATAAATCAGAAGACTACAGGAAAGGACGTGGTTCACTCCCTGTCCCGGAAGCTACCTCCACGGCTGAAACAAGCTCACACCAACCTTCAAACCTTTATTTCCATTGCACATATGTATATATATACACAGGGATAGTCCCTCTGTCATCCGTCTAAACTCCTGAATATAGACTTGCGTGACTTCATGAGTATTGAACACTCAAGATATCTAGTCACTTTAATACTCAACCTTAGAAGTGACTGAATATATATCTAAACAAGTGATTGCCCATCGTCGCATGATACAATAAAAGGAGGTTCCATCAGTCAAGTTTTGCTATTGCTCTTGATCAGGCAAGTCACTTATAGCAAGCCAAGCATAACAGTGTGATCATCTTAGGGGAAACTTTATATTTGAAACTGGTTAAGAACGAGAGGAAAACTTCAGACATCGGGCAGCATATATATAGGATTCAACAACAAATCTTTACGACCTTTCAAGAATTTGAGCGCACTTCAAAGTCTTCTCGCGGCGAAAATAAGGTAATCTTCGGGTTTAACTTAAAGTCAACTGCAAGTTTACACTACTTTTGTCAGATCTCGAGGAACTGTGACTCCATGGTTTTGGCAGTTTAACGTGTTGTTAGTTTCAAGGATCCACTGAAATTTGGCTCTCAGACTCTAAAAATCAGACATCGCTGGACTCGACGATGCTACAAAAGAATCAAGAATGGGTTGCAATTTGACTCTCTAACACTCTAAATTAAACATCTGACGTCAAGAATGTTCAAGCAGTGGATGCTATTTCAGAAAATGGAATGCCTAGCGAGGAGCTTCTTTGTTCCCTCAATACTCATCAGAATTATTCATAACCTAGTGTACGAACGTTTCTTCCTCATATCCTGTTCCGACCTTACGATGTCTCCTAAAATTCACCTTGGTTCCACTATCTCGTCGCAATACACTATTTGGGTGGAAATGAGCTTTCATGATGTGAATCTGGCATAACCCAGCAAAAATTATCACTGACACTCAAGAACATAAGTTGAAACTGTGAGGAACTTGACGTCACAACGACATCTATTGTGGAGTCAGCAGTATGACCTGGAAAAAGGCGACCGCGTAGGAAAAATGAAGGATGGGAAGACCCCATCAAGCCGTACAAGGGAGAGAAAAAAAGGTAACATGGGGCTAAGCCCCAAGCAGTATGACTACATCACCTTCTTTGGCTTCACCACATTTCATTGGCAATTCCGACAGGGACGGAGGGAAAGCGACAGACATAGGATAACAAGAAGGATAGGAAGTCCCCCATTAAGCCGTACATGTGGGAAGAGAGAAAATGTAACTACCATTGTAAAGCTACTTAGGGTGTAGATATACTACATGTATATGGTATTGGGGCTTAGCCCCATGTTACCCTTTTTGTCTCTCCCTTTGTACGGCTTGATGGGTCTTCCCATCCTTCATTTTTCCTACGCGGTCGCCTTTTTCCTGTACATGGTAGTAAACTGGCCACCACCCAACATATCTGATTCTAAACTCGGGGAGTTTCAGAATTTGCTTCACAATGGGGGACGTTGCGGAATTTCGTTTCCTCACAAGACTCCAAATTACACGTCGTGGTGACGTCAAGTTCTTCTAAGTTCCAACTTATGTTCCTGAGTGTCATTGGAACCTTAAAGGGGCTTAAGGTGAACCCACATCGTGGATGTTTGTGACCAGATTTCTCATGACGACTGGTTGTTTCGACGGTACAGTGATCTCTCCTTGTCGCGTATGGATAGTCTTACGTCGGGGAAGACACCCCTGACCATTGTTATCGATAGGAAATTGTAGTGTACAGTCGACTTTGGATAAGTGCGGTCAGGAAGAACAGAGAAAACAGGCAAGTGTAATTTACACCATTGCAATTTAATTAATTGCAATAACTTCACAAGTGAAATATGCTGAAAATTTGCAGTTAAAACAACCACCCCGATGAAAACATACATTGGCCGACTATGTCAGAACCATACAAGAGTGTTACAACTCTCGATTAGTGGAATTTATTTCCTACGTAGGAATTACAAATTTAGGAAATTAAACCAAACTGTAACTCTGAATAAGTGCAATTATTAAAAGGACCCTTCTAAATTTGTACATTTTGGAAAAGATACAAATCCTCCATTAGTGCTATCTCCAGGCCAGGACCGAGACATTACTGGGTTATCGAGGGACAGCTCGATAAGTTGAAGATAGAGATTTCCCTCTCCTGAACAAATGACAGATGCGCCAACTCGTCTTGCATGTACACTATAAAAATTTCAGGTCAGTTTATTGGACAATAAGTAGACATCAGAGAAACCATTCTAAATATAATAACAGTGTCTCATTCAAGACAAGTACAATTCAAACATAGTTTTATGATGTTTTCATTAATGTACCGTGTTAAATTCAGAAGACTTCTAATATCCCGCAGCAAGAATTGAACACTCTTAGATAGATCCCTGCGCCTTCCTTACTAACTTGATGAACGACCTACAATGGATTTCCACAGCATCGTCTTACATGGACTTTGAGCGAAATTTGGAGTGTCTTTCTATGTCTTCTTCCATGAAGTGTTGTCGGAACTCAGAGCCACTAACCTTTGTATGAAGTGTTCTGTGCATTCGTGCATTAGGAACGTGTATTAGTTAATGGGACTTTTGATAGAAGCTGTTTCTATATATAAAAAGTCAACTGCAATATTCTAGTTAGTTGCGAGAACACAATATCTTAAACCACCACTTACTACGCCTTAGCGATGTTTTGCCAGGTTTTGTCAATCAACGGCAGATGCCTTGACTGTCCTTCACGGAAACACACGAAACGTTCTGAAGTGTTATCGATGGAAAAGCAAGATGCGGCAGTCGCAAACCTGGTAAATGGAATTATCCAGCGTATGTCCCACAGCCAGGAGAACGAAAGTCGGCCCGCATAATTCGTTAATGCTCAAAGTAACTATAGTAGATAAAAGGGCGACCGTGTAGAAATCATGAAGGATCGGAAGACCCCATCAAGCCGTACAAGGGTGAGACAAAATAGGTAAAATGGGGCTAAGCCCCAATAGAGTCGATATGAGAAACTTACCCTACTACACGTAAGATATCCGGGTTATGAAAGTTGTTTGGTCTACAAACAATTGGAGCATTCAAAGAAGCATCACCTAGTGTGATTGCTCTCCTATGGATTGCACCAACCATTGCACTCTATAGAGTAATGGACATATGTTGTTTAAAATATGTTACAAAGTATGAGAGTGAAAGTGGTACCCCTTGGCGCCTAACATGATATGCTCTTGCGCACTCCTTGAAAAATGTGTTGAAGGCGTATAACTCCAAGGCTAGAGGAACAAAGAGAGTACCTCACTGCATACCCCTACACTTGGAGGCCTTGTGAGCTACTGCTGCACTCGCTGCCCATCCAAGGGGATGGGTAATCACTCCCTCCAAAGCTGTATCACATGGAGGGTCCGTAACCATGACATCCGCTACTATCACCTCATCATCTTGGACCAAGTATAAGTTTGCCTTGGCACATGTCATATGCAAAGCATACAAATGCTCCCTCCAAGCCAAGTATCCACTCTCTCGTGCCATAGCAAACACTGTGTCCCTAATAGCATCATGGGTAGCTATCCTCCATCCTCCAAAAGGACACTATGTCATATGGACCACTATTGCATCTAGTGTAGAACCACACTCACAAGTGAATAATGAAGATGTAGATGGGTGGACCAAACCTAGGCAAAACTTCATCATTATAGAGAAAGTAGCTAGTGCGAGTTGGAATGCCCTAACGCAAGATCAAGCTAGGATCCAAGAGCTTGTACCCTTGCCAAAGCAAGAGCAAAGATGTGCTCTAGTAGCCTAAGGAATGGATGAGTCAACTAAGAGAGAATGTAGCATATGTTGACACTATCATTCCATCAAGGATATCTATAAACCTATAACAATATGGAGCTTACCGATGAGTTAGTTGAGACTAACAAAGTAATAAATAGGCCAAGTTAGCTAAGAATATTCTACAAGTATCTAGGAAGCTACTTGGCACCTTCCAAGTGTTGGTTATATGCATGCCAAGGAGAAAGCTTCTTGGGAAGCTTCCTAGCTAGCTTAGCTTGCACACAAAGTAGGTAGCTTCTAAAAAGAAGCTCCCAATTAACTTGGCTTGCATTCCAAGCAAGTAGCTTTTAGGAAGCTTCTTGAGAAGCTTTTCATGAGCCTTGTAAATTTCCCTATAAATACCAAAACCTATGCTCATATTAGGCATTTGGAGTTTCTCTCATTCAAGGGTCCCAATGTGATCTTTCACTTTGATCTTCCATTCTCTTGTTTCTCTTCTTGGTCTTAGACTTTTACATTAGTATTAGAGTAGAAATGAGATGGATGGAATTTATGGACCACCAAATCCATTTCCCCTAAAGTATTAGGATTTTTGTGTCCATGTACTACGCAGGCATCATTTCACTCACTTCATCATCTCACGCTTTGGATAAAATATTTTGAATGCAATCACCTTGTCTGATGAACCCTTGGTATTTCCGATTGTAACTTATGGAGAACAGTGGACGTGTTGCATCTACATGTTAACTTAGATCAATTATAAGTAGTTTGATAGAGTAGTAGTCATGGCGGCAATGTCCAAGGTTATCATTGCCATGCAACAACAAATTGAGCACCTTACTCAATTGTTGAAAGAACAAGATCATCAATGATAAGAGTATGTAGAGAGAGCACAATTTCAAGAAGGAGAAGAGCAAATCTAATTTTCAAAGCCCAAGGTATTTTAAGGCAAGAATCTCTTGGGTATAGTGGAGAATTTTGTGTTTTATTGCAAATATTATGTTGAAACTACAAATCTTCAAGATGAATAGAAATAAATTCCCTTAGCTTCCAACCAATTGGAGGGAATAGCAAAGCTATGATGATGATTCCAAGTGGAGCGAGCTGAACAACAAATTGTTGCACCAACCTTGACATTGGTAAAATTCAAGAGTGCAATAATTGGTTGATTCCAAGCTATAAATATTACACAAGTTGCATGAGATGGGTTGGTAGAGTTGAAGTAGAAGAACTCTAGTAGAAGTACTCTATAAGAACCTACATTATGCAATTCCAAAACAACATCATGCAAATTCCAGATATACTATAAAGTGAAGCTTTGGATCAATTTGTGAGGGGCTTGAAGTCACAAACCAAACTAGCAATGACTATGCAAGAGCCAAAACACTTGGAGGAAGCCATGCAATTTGTTGAACACTTTGATTCCTTGGTTGCAACAACTTGAACTTGATCTTGACCTTGACCTCCATAGAACCTACTAATACACTACATACAAGGTGAGAGAGTCGCCACTAATGGAGATTGATGTTATCCAATAGAGACCACTTGGCATACAAATAGAGAAAAATTGCAACAAAATGGTGGTTGCCTTTATTATTATCAAATTGGACATCACATTGCTGAATATCCACTCAAGAATAGGTGACCTTGACAAATCACTCAGATGGAGTTTGTGGAGCAGAATGATCAAGGAAACAAGGAATCCTAGTAGGAGGTTTCAAGCCATCTATTGGGAACTTGATTAGTTCCAATAGGATTGAAGGCTCACTTTATGCAAGTTTGCTTCACTTGTAAGGTATGATATCTGATCATGGTTGTAAGATTTGGTGGATTCAAGAAGTTCAAAGAATTGCATGTCCACACGATTAGCAAAGAAATTAAGTATTCCTATTTGGAAGTAGATTGATGATGGCGGATGGTAAAAAGGGTTTTGCATTTTGTACCTCTCATACTATTACATTCAAGATTAGGAAGGAGTATGTGGAGTGTATGAGGTTTGTACTTGCACCTCTACACTATGATGTTATTCTAGGTTTGCCTTGGCTTGAACGTCACAAGGTTCAATTTGATTGGACCCTACAAAAAATTCAAGTACAACAATAAGGCAGGAATTCCAATTAGGTTGTCTTGCACCTTTGAGTAAGACACCTAAGAATAATCAATCCCAAGATGGAAATTTTGGTAGGGAAGCAAAGCAATAAGCAACATGAGTAATGATTTGGGTGACATCAAGGGGTCCTATCCAATTAGTAGCAAGTTTACAAACTTGGGTATCAAGTGGGAAGGGTTGGTTATTAGAGGATAGTATCACCTTATCACCAAGTTGAAAGGTGAGATCACGATGACGGTGGTCCGCATATTGTTTCTAACAATTTTGAGCAACAAGGAGATGAGATTTGGTTTGTTGGAAGGATTGGGATATGGTGGTCAAGAAGGTGGAAGTATGAGGGACACAAGATGGAAGAGGAGAAAAAGGGAATCTGGACCAAGTAGATCTTGGCTAAAATTAAGGTTGAAAGGAGAGAATCCGATGCTTGCCTATTTGGGATTATTGTATGCAAAGTCAACAACTGCAAGACATTCATCTCAATTGGTATGATGAATGTTGACAAAGGCACAAAGCATATCCTCCAAGTTGTGATTTGCACATTTGGTTTGTCCATCAATTTGAGGATGATGGCAATGGACAAAGTAAGCTTGGTGTTGAGTATTTGGAAGAGGCTTGCCAAAATTTTCCAATGAATTGAGGTTCATGGTAGGGGATGAGTACAAAAGGCATACCATGATGCTTCAAGATATTGTCAAAGTAGATTTGCACTAATGTTGGAGCATCCATAATATAAAAGGTTTGTACCACATGGATTTGCTTACTAAGCTTATACCACAAATACCACAATTGTTGTGTGACATTGCTTTGGTTTGGGCAAGGATGTGATGAGATCTAAGCTCACAAGTTCTCATCAAGCAAATGGAATGGGGAGTGGTTGAAGGAGTCCACTTGGTTTCTAGTTGTTGGCCTTGTTGTGTTGGTAGCTCTCACAAGATTGGACAAACCCTCTAACATCTCATGCCATTTGGGCACCACCATTGGCATTAGAGGGTACTCAAGTTCTTGTCCATGCCCATATGACCAGCGATTGGTAAGTCATGGGCTTCTTGAAGGCACATAAAGATCACCGTTGGCTGGAATCTAAATCTGGTTCTCATAAAATAAAAGGTATTCTATGAAGGAGAAGGTGTTATACTACTTTTCATATGCTGCAAGATGACCTTGTACTATTTGAAAGACAAGATCTTGTTGTAAAGTTGTCCTAAACTCAATTTGGACTTTGGAGTCAACATATACCATTTTAATTGCCACCTTGATGAGAGAAAGAGACTTCAAATTAGGTCATCTAGATAGGACGTTAGGGATTACATGGAACTGAATAGGCTTGTACTCAAATTTGATGTCAAACAATTGTAGTTGTTCCTCCCATAGATGATATCAACTCTTCATGTGCTCCAAATGTAGTATATGCAACAAGGATTTGTGATAGGTTTGCATGATCACTTGTTTTCCCAAGAGATAATACCTCCATACCTTGGTGGCATATACCATTGGTACTTGTTCTTAATCTTGGACATAGTAATTTCTTTCTATAGTGTTTAGTTGGCACAACACAAAGGCAATTAGATGTAACTCATTTGGAAATTCCTACTACAACATGGCTCTAATGGCAAAGTTAGAAGCATCAAAATCAACCACACAAGGTAGTTGAGGATCATATTGTTGAAGAATGGGTCTTGAAGACACCATATGTTTCAACTTTTGGAATGCTTCTTTGTGCTTGGTGGTCTATTGAAAGCTTACAACCTTCCTCAAGAGGTTGGTAAATGGCATGGCCACATGAGCATAATAGTGGATGAACCATCAGTAAAAACTTGCCAATCCATTCAATACCCTCACTTCTATGGCATCATGTGGGGATAGGCCAATCAATAATGGCCTTGATTTTCTCCTTTTCCATCTTGATTCTCTCTGATGAGATATTATGACCTAAG
Organism: Lunularia cruciata; assembly: GCA_948567375.1. Lineage (NCBI taxonomy): Eukaryota > Viridiplantae > Streptophyta > Marchantiopsida > Lunulariales > Lunulariaceae > Lunularia > Lunularia cruciata. The sequence continues at coordinate 47,876,619 of OX419756.1, read as the reverse complement.
AACATAAATTCCTTTTGCCAAAAGGCACACTTTGACTTCTTGTAGTAAAACTTCCATTGCTGTAGTCATCTTAGGACCTACCAAATGTGATCCATATGTTCTACCTCTATCTTGCTATAGATTAAGATATCATCCAAGAGTACCACCACGTACCAATCCAATAGCACATCCAACACCCAATACATCTGATCCATGAAGGTTGCCAAACCATTAATGAACCAAAAAGGTAGAACTCTCCATTCAAAATGCTCATACCTTGTGTGAAAGGTAGTGTTTTACACATCCTCTTTATCAATAGGAATTTTCCAATAACCACTTTGGAGATCCAACTTGGATACTCTGTCATGCTCTGGTCAATTAATCAATCAAGTCATCAATTCAAAGCAAGGGATATGCATTCTTCACTATTTGTTTATTGAGGCCACAATAATCAATGCAAAAGCAAAGTACTATATCCTTCTTTGGAACAAATAGTACCAATGCTCCCTAAGGAGATGTACTATATCATCTGAAATCCTTCTCCAACAACTCTATCAATGTTGTTTGAAGCTCATCCAACTCCTTTGGTGCGAGCTGATAGATTGGTCTACTCATTGGAGTACCTTTTGGCAATAACTCACTCTTGAAGTGCATATCGCAATTGGAAAGTAATCCCCTTTGGTAGATCATCCAGAAACACATCTAAAAACTCCTAAACTATTCAATCAACCATTGCTTGATGTGGCTTCATGCAATCCTCAAATTTTCCATGCACAATTGGTTTGATCCACAATGTAAAAATAGACTTATCTTCCTCCAAAGCTTACTCTATGGTGGCTTTATTGACAAAATTTCCATCTTCCTTTCTTCCCATAAATTCTTCCTTTTCCTCCCATGTCCAACTCCTTCCTCCTCCCATGCCTATCAATGATCATGAGGAGTATGAAGTTGATCATATCCTTGCACGTTGCTACATTCAATATGGCCGCCAACAACATATTGAGTACAAGGTCCTTTGGAAAGGGTATTCCCTTCATGAGTGCCACTTGGGAGCCTCTTTCTCATCTCCAAAATGCACAAACAACCATCTAGAAGTTTGAAGCTTCAATGGTAACAAGGACGTCACCAACTAGCGGTGGGGGAATATGTAATAATATGGAGTTTATTGACAAGTTAGTCAAGACTAACAAAGTAGCAAATAGGCCAAATTAGATTAGAATATTCTAGAAGCACCTAGGAAGTTACTTGGTATCTTCCACGTATTGGGTAACATGCATGCCAAGTAGCGACTTATAAGAGGAAGCGTCTTGGGAAGCTTCTTGGTTATCTTAACTTTCACGCCAAGTAAGTAGCTTCTAGAAAGAAGCTTCTTGAGAAATTTTTTGGTTAGCTTGACTTGCACTCTAAGAAAGTAACTTTGAGGAATCTTCTCAAGAACCTTTTATGCTTCTCCATAAATACCAAAGCCCAAGCTCATGCTAGGCATTTGGAGTTTCCCTCATTCAGAGTCCCAATGTGATCTTTCACTTCATCATCCATTCTACTATTTCTCTCCACGGTCTCGGTCTTGGTCTTTTACTCAATCTCGGTCTTTTATAAAACCTCTAGTCCAATCTAACAATAGTGAAGCAAAAAATGGAAGGTCTTTGCATGCTTGTGAGGATACACTATATGTCATCTACCGCAATAACATCTAGAGAGAAAATGATCCCTCATCCACCTTTATCACATAAGTCTCCAAAACCGGCCTATCAACAACCACAAAATGAGAGGAAATTAGAGGTGCCAAGAGAGCCCAACTACCCAAAAATGCTATAAGTGTCATTTCCTCCATAGATAGCAAGCCAACCCCTAAACATAAGATTGGTAGACATGTCTGCCTACGTGCCAACTCCCCTATCACACACTCAAATGTTCATGTCCATTAATATCACCAAAAACTCCCCTAATCCTCCTATCAAAGGCTCTCAAACGTGATAAAAAGGTCAAGGAAGGGGGAATTGTGTAGAAGAGGTAAGTTAGTTGACGAGCAATTCTAGAGGAGAGTATACCAAATGCAACATGCGGATCTTGTAATAATGGAAGGTCATCCACATGGATAACATCTTATGCAAGGGCAAGGTCTAAGAAGCATGTGACAAAATCCTCGGATTTTATTGGCACTCCAAGAACACATAGTCTATATGTAGATGTGATACACCACTTTGGAAGCTCAAGGTGGGGAGGGATACCTAAAGGGGACCATGCCCTGCACTTTGACACCTTGACTCTCAAGCCTACTAGATGTAGCTTGGTAGTCAAAATCGGCCTACCTAATCTACAAAGGGTGTAATGCTCGTGCTGCTCTACTGAACTCTCCCGCCTGACCCAATGTCCTACACCGTCATAATAAAGTGGACTCTATGGTATCATGTAGCAAAACCTATCCCCTAAAACGTGTAACCCAACAGACTCCTCCTATAGGGCCGCCCAATCCCCAACTCGGAATCGATAAAATCTAGCAGCCACCTCTCTATGCCCCACACATCCCCCTCTAGCATAATGAAGACACCATCGAGAGAGTAAGAGGAATAAGAACCATGCTAACTCATCCAAAGGATCACATGCCAAATGATCAAGTGGTAGGCGAAAAGCCTATCTAGCCTCATCATAGAATGTGCGTGGAAGTCTATGGAATAAACGTGGACATGGAAAACTGTATTAAACTGACATGGTCCGTATACGACTTGCCATTCTTTCACAACTTGCCATTCTTTCCGGGGAAAGGACCGAAGGTGCAGTTTAGCGTGCTTTATGCTCGATCACCTCGGTTTCTCTTGCTACTCCCGATCGGAGCTCTCGTTGAAGGACTTGCCATTGTATTTGTGGCCGGGTTTACCTGAAATTTGCGAGCTGGATATCAATTCGCGAGGCCAGTATCAAAGCTAGATATATAAAGCTTTCTTTGCAGTCACGGGTCGGGGACTCGGCCGCTAATTTAATGCCAAAAATCCTTCAACTAGAACTCTAGAGAGCAGCGGTAATATAAACCGATATAGTCGAGCATAAAGCGCAGGTTATAGCGGTGGTTAATTACTTAACCACCAGCTTCATTTACCTTAATCCTACATTTTTCATACTCTGATGCAGGAGAGTGGGTAACTGAAGAATAATAATATAGAATAAGGAATCCTACACTTTTCATACTTTGATGGACTTTGCTCTACAACTGAACTTGTTACAGGTTCCAAGAAAAAATGTTTGCCGGGGTGATGTGAAGCCCTTAATCTACTCATTTATCCCCATGCCACTGGTTTTTGCTACATCTTCTACTCATTTTAACTATTATTCAACATCTCCTTAATCTTTGCTATCATTAAGGAATTACAAGGTGGTAGTTTTGAATGACAACATTCAGGCAATGCAAATTTTCCTCAACTTTTGCAAAGTTATTATCAGCTCCATAATTATCATAAGAGATGGAATTTGAATCTGCGGTTTTCAACAAATGACGGAAAAGGCGACCGCGTACAATACCAAGAGGGATGGGAAGCCCTTCAAGCCGTATAAGGATGAGACATAGAGGGTAAAATGGGGTAAACCTCAATAGAAATCGGTAGTCTTATAAGCCAGAAAGGTAGCGTGGAAGAATGTCTGCATTTTAGGGAAGTGAGAATGCGTCTGATCATTTAGCCATTACCCTTCGGAACCTGACGATGTCTAGGAATTCTCCTTCTCACGTCCTCACTCGACGTCGAGAAGCAACGACTGGATGTGTACGAAGGACGAACTGAGAATCCCAGTCCGGCTCTATCAACCTAATTTGCTTGATAGCTTTTCTTTGGAATGTCTTATTATAGGGTTTTGAACTACTGGATTTTTGTAATCTTCTTTCCCTGTTATGCCTGTTAGCCAAAAGAATTGTAAAGTCTAGAAAGTCATCTCAGAAAGATCAATTTTTGCCATTTCAATCTTGGAAGGCATATTAGTATATTCATTTGTATCTGTCGGGCTAGGCTAAGTGGTTCACTACTGCTGAGAAATTTATTTCTTTTGACACTTGTTTTGAAAAAAAACAAGGTGATTATTATTATTTTACTTGCCTTCTACCTCAAGGTTTGGTACTGTTATCTGTAATGTACAACCTTGAGAGTCATGGCAAAAGTTTGAAATGAGGTAGATCTTGCACCTTTGGTCAATCTCTTTTCATTTGTAGTGGGAAAAGAAGTTGTGGACTGCTTAGCAGAAGTTAATTGTGCTGTATGACTGCAAGCAGTGTGTCTAGCTACGGAAGGTGAACACGTTCTGTCAAGCGAACGAATATGCAATTGAACTACAGTAGTAGTTCAGTGACTGTACAACAGCCTGCAAGTTCTCCTCAGCTGGGGCTGTGACCTGGGACCTCCCCTCGTAAGAAGGAAGCATCCCACTAATATTTTGCTGGTACGAGTTTCATCTAGTAGATGAAACTCGATGTCAATATTCACGATGTCAATATTCACCACCAATTCCCGCACATGACATTGGTTCTAACTGTCTTCTGGATAAGCTCAATCAAGTCTGTACGAAACAAATGTCCGGCAATGAACCACCTACTCTTTGAACCGTGCGTGTCACTAAATCTCTGTAAGCTGCAATTATAACATGTCTGATATTTTCCTCGGAAGCATGGCAAATATCACAAATGTATCTCTATTCAAGCGTAACTTTGTACCGAAAATTCACTTTGACCAACTGCCCATTATTTCTGTTGCCATTTGGTACAGCATATTTGAAAGGGCTGCAGAAGCCTGCTTTCCTTGCTTAGTTTCTGATGGCAACGACGTCGCTAGTCAAGGAGTCGAACTAGACAACCGTGAAGTGCACTAGTTCTCAGGGTCGGTATTAGGCACATCAAAAGGGAAACTAGGTCCATGGGTAACTCTCTTGTTACCTAAGGTTCCCCGTAATACTTTCGTTACTAGGATGGCCTGTTGAACTATCGAAGATGAAAGTGCAGGCTTTAGAAATCCTACTTCTTGTTGATGATCGTGATGTTAATCGTGTGTAATGCAGCTGGATGACCAAACCTCAAAATGATCCTTATAAAGAGTACCTACTGTGAAATTGTAAACGAAAATAAGTGAAGGGATTGTGCAACCAAAGAACACATGATGACATTATGTTCTCTACGAGTTTAAAAGATAAATGTGATATTCTGGCACACTAGAATGGCACTGACTTGACCAACTCAACAAGCCTTGCATTAAGGATGTATTACCATGCATGACATACGGAGACATGAATGTAATGGGTGCACATGGTGGGATAAAGAAATTCCTGATACGGGATACGAAAGACAGTTCACTGCAGCAAGACTTACTTACAGACATTCTAAGCACGACGGAAAAATAGAATCTAGGGAGGAACGTTATGAACCTGTGATACTGGCCTCCTAGGTTTACAACCTTAAGGTAATGCAAGACTTTTTAGAAGACAGAAAGCACAGTATCTTCCTCATCCGATTGCGAGCAAAGCTTCACAGGGTTAACTGTGGTCCTCCTTGTAAACAAACATCGGATATACTCCCGGTGCATACTCTGGCAAAGGGCTTCTGTGATTACCCTGCTCGACAACGCCTTTGTCACAACTTCACAGCAAAAGCCTACCCAAACCAACATCTTAGTGTACACATGTTGAATTTGACCTTTAACTACTAGATCTCATATGAGCCAGAAGAACAGCATAAATGCGCCGCTATTGCTATCGACCTCAAGACACCAGACGTACACTTGATCAGAGTTTAAAAAACACTGTTGACCTCGTTTGTCAAAAGAACCACCTTGCTAGAGAACTTAATCAGAATCATCTCCAGGTTTTTGAGCAGCGATCATGATAAAGTTGCGTATCCTTATCTTCTGGTAGTTCACTAGGCCACATAATTTGGTGAGTTCTTCTAGTTCATCCTCTTGCCGAAACCGCAATTGTCGAAGGCACGGCCACAATGTCTGCAGTATTTATCACCTCGATGTACTTCAATTTCCTTCTTAAAACAAACATTTGTACGAACAAATAGATGACCTGTAAGCTCGAATATTAAAGAGTATGCGGAGAGGGAAACAAGAGGAGTATGAGTAGAGTAAAACCTTCTGCAGTTCAGTGATAGGGTTGAATTCTAGATTCAAGAAAGTGGTAGCCACAAAAACACCACCAGGTCGCAGGATACGACTCATCTCTGCAACCTGCACGCACAAATAAAGTACGATTTTGCATACCCTCTCTACAGTGTGGTCAGCTTCCAAGGTACTGGAAACAGAGCTAAAGCATGCAAACTCTTCAGGATGTGTGCAATTGCTGATATTTCTCCTGCAAAAGGTGAGGGCAGCGACGCACCCCAGCTGCAGGAGAGGGCCAACAATGCAGAGCCGCACCGGCGTGTATAGCATCGATTGTCCCAGTCGCGAAAGGCATCCTTGCAACGTCCGCGCGTACCAGCGCTATGGATCTGTACTTGCAAAAACAGCCACTGGACATTTTAAAACGAGTGCCGACTCCTTGTTCAAATTGTGATGCAAGCAAGCCAGCAGTTAATCCCTAGAGAATGAACTCAACTTTTGTAACTGATTATTTTAATACTCCAGACAGAACTCTCTTAGTGCTCTCTTCTAGATACATCTTCGGTATAAGATGGCTGGTCAATCAGCAGCATTCACCGACAATATGTAAGAAGGTGTGGCAAGAGTATCTCGTACCTATCTTGAGGAGTTTCTTCCTGTATCATGAACTCAAAACTTTGCCTCAGCATGTTCTCGGAAAAATCTAATGCTACAATCTTCGAGTACAACGCAAGCTTCGCGAATCGCCTGGCAAAAAGGCCACTTCCGCAACTCACGTCCAGCAAAACACCTCCATAAGTTGACTTAAGAAATTCTTCCGCCATTTTGATCTGCAAAACAGTATGAACCATATTCACGTTGTCTGGAATTTGAATCAGAGAGCTAGACCCCGCTCACACCAGAAGTAACTTAAACTAGAGAAGTCAACAGATAATTACGCAACCAAAGATGCTACCCAATAGGTAAGAAAGCCTGCACGATGACTATTGCAAAGACTAATCACTTTCTTGTTCAGAAGAGAGGTGGGAGAACCTCTTCATCTGGACCGGGAAAGCCGGAGTATGCGAAGTTCTGCCGCCAACCTCTTTCATAAAGAAACGAAACAATTGGACTCCTAAAACATATCAGGAAACACCTGTTAGTAGAGTGTTCGAAGACAGGCAAATATACTCACACATCTGAGAAATCAATCTTCGCTTATGTCAATCAAGGACATGATGATATGATAAATAGAAACTATTGAGTAGCAATCCCCCTTCTTTTACTTCCAGTAGTCAGTTCAGCTTCTGCTTTGCGAACATAAGGAGTATTTTACACCGTTCAATGCACTACATATGTTTAACTCCTTGTCGTCCTTCTTATTGCAATTCATCATCTCAAATTCCGGAACAAAAACCTACAGGTACAAATAAAAGACCAAAAGTGCTTCATATCAGCATGTAGTACCTGAATATTTCAGTAATATTCGCTGGTACTTCTGAGTACACCTTCGAGTTTGCGGTGACTGTGAGGTCTAGATAACCATCTCTGGTGGAATAAGACTTCCTACACATTGTACACTGAAATCCTGACCTAGAAATTGCTCTCCTACAGCCCACATAATAGATTCAGTCGCTGAAAACAGACTTAGCCACCAGAATACCAACCTCTTCAGGATCCTTCCTACAACAAACATACAACCGAATTGCAGAGATAGGCGTGAGGACTTATAAATCAGAGCAATGGACAATCTAATGTAGGGATTCAACACCCTGATATCGGCAAAGTCACACATACTGATTAAGACCGGGAGTTCCATTTCTAACAAGGGGTAAATAGCATAAAGGACATGACAGCAGCTCCACATCTCCCTTTGTTTCCCTCTCGCTTATTTTTTTGTTGATTATCCCCTTCTCTACCGTGTCCTCCTGAAGATCACGACGGATTCAGTGTCAGAAGTGGTACACCTACTATTTTACCAGTGTGTCTGTGGCAGAAAGAATTCAATATGTCCCAGTTGCTGCCTATTCCCCATATATCATGACCATGAGTGTGAACGGAGTGCAACCATCTCAACTCACAGAGAAAAGCAGGGGATTATCCCTCTTCTAGTAGTTCGGGAGGTCTCATTTCTTCAAAGTATAGACATGCTGAGGACACTCGTAAGACTTGTTTTTAGCAGGAGTGGTCAAAGTTTCGACATTGGCCCTCAGTGAAGCTGTCCTTCAGTTCCAGGAGATGAGATCATATTGTCGCAGAATAGTAAAAGTGCGCAAATTGATGTGTGCAACATAAGATCTAATACTCCAATTCCGAAGCACATATGCAAATTTTACGGCTAAGAGCTGCCAGCAGGGTTGATAAAATTACAGCCAAGAGACAGTTGGCGATCTGTTTGCTTCTCCAGCCTTTGCAATCAACTCCCGACAGGAACGAGAATCTCGCAACAAAGGGCACCAAGGACCCAGAGAATGTGGAAGAAGATGAAGCTATTGCTTCGCGGTTTATGGTAAGGTGTTGCATTGTAGCTGCCATGGTTTCCAGGGATTTCGACGTCCGCTGAGTGCAATTCCTGACCCAAGTAGTTCAAGTTTAATCATTTCATTTGGGTATGAGGGTCCTCTTTGCCAGACCCCTCTTTCTTAACTATGCAGCAGTTGCTCTCAGCGATCAAGTAGTTCGAGTTAATTTCATTTTCGTTCAACGTTTTGGCTGCCAGACTTTACTTCGTCACGAAGCATCAGGATAAATCGGAGACGTTTTCCACCTACTCTTCGAGTCTCTTGAACAGAGAAAGACCACGACTGACGCTAAGAATAAAGAATGAAGATTTAGGAGGAGAATCGGATAAAGTTCGGAAGTTCTCCAATTGGAGCTTTCGACAATCTTATCATCACTTGTAGTATCTTATCACTGACTGTCGGTGTACGGCACTGTACTGTTGTGATGAGAGCTTACATGGGAGACTTGCAACATCCGCCTCTGATTTGTGTTTGAGGTAACGGTTTACAGTTGTCTGCATCAATCTTGATTAGAGTCAGTCGTGCACTCGCGCTCGAAGGTTTGCTTTTGAGTGCAAGTAGATGGAGACCTCATCAAAGTTTCGTTTCTCTCGAGTTAGAACAAGAGACGCGAGAGCTTACATGGGAGACTTGCAACATCCGTCTCTGATTTGTGTTTGAAGTAACGGTTTACAGTAGTCTGCATCAATCTTGATTAGAGTCAGTCGTGCACTCGCGCTCGAAGGTTTGCTGTTGATTGCAAGTAGATGGGGGCCTTATCAAAGTTTCGTTTCTCTCGAGTTAAAACAAGAGAGGCGAGAGAGAGAGAGAGAGCGAGTTCTGTCTTCAACGTTCTAATTCATAAGTTTTAGTGGCGGGAATTTACGGGAATTCACGGGAACTTTACGGTAACGGTCAGTAAATATTAGTTATGGGGGAATCTTATTATGGCGAATATTTGACGGGCCTTTTCATCTCTTATCTAATCTTATTATGGCGTATTCTAGATATGTAGGGCGGATATGAGCTCAAGCAAAACTCTTGACAATTTCAAAAGGGTTTAAAATAGCAAATTTGCTAGCGGTAATAGTCCAAAATGTTTGTATCACTTTTGAAGTTATTTGCACTTGCTCCAAGAATAACAAGAATGCTTGGAGGAGGTTAAGGAATAGTCTCAATACAACACTATTGGATTTAAACACCACACTTTAGCAGACCAGTTCACATGCAATCAGAAAACATTTCTTTCCAAGGCCAAGGAGCATGATCGCTTCAAGGAGAAAAGGGACAGGTCAAAGAAAGAGAGATGGGTCTCATGAGGAGAAGGGGCTTGAGCAAAACAATGTCGTTGTTACGATTAGGATCAAGTTGTGCACCTAGCCATCAATGGTCATACTCATTTTCCTAGAGGCCCTTGGTCTCAATACAAGCAATCTTTGAACAACATGGAGAGACAAATTGAGGAGTGGATGTGTAAATCATATCAAAAAACAAAGATCACAGATCAATGCACCTTGTAGCCTTATAAGCTCAATAGAGAAGAAGCAAAGTGGAGAAAGGAAGAAAACAAGTGCGCATAGATTGAGGAAGATAAACTCAGAATTGATTGTTGTAAATGGAGTCTTAAAAGGCAATCAACTTAGAGTATTGATAGACCCTAGAGCAATAGAAAATTTCTTTTCTCATTGTGTTGCAATGAGGTTGGGGATGGGTCTAGAGAAGGATGAGAATGGAGAAGTAGAATTACCTAATGGGCAAGCAGAGAGGATTGAGTTATTATCTAGAAATGTAACACTCTTGTAAGACCAATAGCTAGATATATGATCTAGAGATGAAATTTGGTTTGATAATATCTGGAAGGATGTTATATATTATGGACTAAGTAGATCAGACAGAGATATCACCAAAAGAGTACTTTTACCAATAGGCTAGAAACCGAAACATGCTTGAAAACTTTAGGTTCAATAGCTAGACATATGATCTAAAGATAAAATTTGGGTTGGTGGCATCTGGAAGGATAGTACACATAATAGACTAAGTAGATCAGGTAGAGGTATCACCAAAAGATCACTTCTACTAATAAGGCAGAAACCAAAATAGGCTTGAAAACTTTAGAGGCAATTTCAGAGGCCTAAACAAATAAATTAGGCCTCAAAAATATACAAATTCTGCCCCCATCTCTAATAGAGGAAAGGCTGGCCTTCCCTCCCCATCAGTTTGTCTTATCAAGAGCTTTCCTCACGATACCTCATCCATTTGAACATAGGCTACTGAGATTGAGTAATTTTGGGGAGAAACCATAGAGCAATTGATAAGTTAGGAGTGTTTTAGAGAGAGGATGGGATGGAAGCTCATGGAAGACAATTCCTTGCACCTCATTGTCCATTCTTGAATCCATTTCACATCAAGATCATGTACATCCAATGAGGACAAGTGAGAGTTTATCTTGTTTACCATTTTGGAGTAGAGTTCATGGAAATAATGATGAACTCACCAAACCTAGTGATTCTACATGTAGTGATATACAATAGAGAGTGAAATTTGACAATCTAAATTTTGTTGTGATGGATTTAAATGTCTCAAATCCTCTCCCTTTCAACACTCAAGTAGAAATTTGTGGTGTAGTTAGACCAAAAGTGATGTTTAGGGATTTCGTAGTCAAGAATTTTGGTGAGAAATATTATCAAAGAGTGATATCTTTTGAAGTCCCAATGGTAGTCCCAATAGTTTGTGTTCAGAGTGATCATATTAACTCTCTATTGACATAGGAAGGAGCAAGTGAGTGTTTGCAAGAACCATGAATCCGTAGTTATAGGAACTAATTTAAGGAATGCAAGGGATGTTGAATGAGTTTTGGGAGATCAAGATGACCATGGAGGCATTACAAAATCAAGTACAAACCTTCAAGAATGATCAAACAATGAAGAAGAACTATCTCAAAGCCTAGTACTTGCAATTGAAGTACTTTGTCACGCCATTTGTAGTGTCGCATCTAGATTGCCCAGACACTAGAGTTGTAGTGATAGTAGTTAGAGTTATTTTAACAATTTCTCAAAGACTACTTTCTGACGGTCAGATTTTATGTTTGGGGTACTGACTTCATGGTGGGGTCCACCGTCACTTTGCACCGTTTGCACCATTGAGTGTACCATCAATGGGACTGTTAGGGTTTTAGACCTAACTTAGTTTAGGGGTATACTTTTGAAGTGCAACTCCATAGAGCTCACTTCTTTGATGTTGAGCCTTTGAGTTCTTGGCTACGGTGGACAGAGGCCAATGAGCGTCACTTGGATTCTCTTAGCCAGAGTGGGTGTGGCTTGATTGTAATCAATGCCTAGTTGTTGGCAGTTTATAGAGTGACATATCAAGTACTGATCTGAGTTGAGTAGAGAAGTGAAGTTAGGGAGAAATCGGGTGCAGGAACTTTGAGTGTTGCTATGCATATATACATCGCTACACAACATACATTGCTGTCAACATCATACACTATAGAAGCACAACTCACACATAAGTCATACATAGACTCTAAAGTGCCATAATAATCAGATTGCTTGCCACTCTCAACTCAACTCAACTCAGATCAGTACTTGATCTGTCACTCTATAAACTGCCAACAACTGAGCACTGATTACAATCAAGCCACACCCACTCAAGCATAGAGAATCCAGGTGACGCTCGCCAGCCTCTGTCCACCATAGCCAGGAACTCGAAGGCTCAACATCAAAGAAGTGAGCTCTCTGGAGCTCACTTCGAAACTATACCCCCTGGACTTGAGCTAGCACTGAAACCCTAACGGTCCCGCTGATGGCACACGCGATGGTGCAAATGGTGCAAAGTGACGGTGGGCTCCACCGTGAAGTCAGTACTGTAACACCCATTTGTGCATGTGTGTGGTATTGTGATATTTAGCTTGGTATTACAAGTACTTAAGAGATATTATTTAGAGATAAAGGATGGTTCTATATTAGTCATGGTTAGCTAAAGTTAGTCATAGCTAAGATAGAGGAGACCTTACTTTAGAGGAAGTAGAAAAGATGAGCACCACTATTTTGGATTTTAGTGTGTTGACTTGGTATTATTCCTAGGTGTTTGGCTTTGAGGAAAGAGTTGAGAACTCTTGGGCCCGCAAGTCTTTTTGTTTTGGATTCTTCTTTAGTCCAAGGATAGCCCATGTGAAGGAATCCTTGACTTAGTGGTTGGGTCAAGATAAGACCACATGCTTAGGGGAATATGCCCATGTGAATGGATATTCCTTTCTACTTTTTGACTTTACTTGACTTTTAGTCTAGTAACTTGAGTTACTACGGTAATTAGTAACTTTGGTACGTAACTATTTCACAAGTATATAAACAAGGGGTGAGGAGGTACTCATCATCCTTTCATTTGCAACTATCTCTCTCTCATTGAGTTCTCTAGTGATCAATGACTTGAGTCTTGGAGTGTTAGCCTTGGAGGAGTATGATGGAGTTGGGGTTCCTTGCCTTCTTAGTCCATGGTGCGCTACTATAATAGCCATCAGAGGTTCATCCTGAGTGAGAGATAGGCCGGCTCGCATTTTTGGTTCCGTTGCCGGGACCTCTCTAGAAGGCAAGATAATGTTCCGCATTCAATTCTACATTAGGCAGAAGGAGGCTATGAGAGCTCACTTGGAGAGAACATTAGGAGAGGAGAGGGCTGAACTTATGTTAGAAAACCAAGATCCATTTTTATACCCTATAGTTCATTATGATGTCTTTGAGGTGATTTTGTACATCTTGTACACATGAGAGGAATTGGAGAGATTGTGTGAGGTGGATTGCAGATTTTGGAGATTAAGGTGATTTTGGGCAAAATCTCAAGTTTGAGATTTGGACTTGAGATTTTTACACATGATAGCTTGGGTTATTTTTCAGTTAGCACACTTGAAATTATTGTGAGAGCTTCTATGCACATTGGGCTAGAATTTTTGAAAGTTGATAGGGTAAAGTGCTCCCGCAACTGCATGCTCTCTGGAAACTTGTACAGAGTTTGCCATTTATTCAATTTTCAGTGAATTGTCTTGAAAATTTTTAAGAAAATTCAGTGCATTGTATCCTACTTGCTGCCACAAAAATTAGAGAGAGATTGTTCTTGCGCAGGGAGAAATGAGTTTTTGAAGTGAAGGGGTGGTTTTCAGACCAAATCTGAAATATGGGTGCTGAATAGAAAGGTGTCTAGGCCAAATGGCTCAATGAAAAGATCTGAAATTTTGCAAGGAGGGACGCCCTAGAGTTGTGATCAAGTGTGCCAAATTTCAAAGGACTGTGACATACTGGTTGGGAGATTTGAGTGACATTGTGAGGAAGGGTCAATTCTACAGAGTGGAGATCTCATGCATGAGGAGTTTGAGATCAACAAAAAGCATGTTTGAGTGTTTAGATTCATCTTGGGAACATGGAGGGTCATCAAGAGTTGAAATTGAGATTATGCAAGGTTCCCCAAGGGTTTGAGGTGATTGTAGGGGTGGATTTGAGGAAAAGAGAGTTTACAATAGAATTTGAAGAGAGTGTTGAGAGGATCCAAAAACCTACACCACTTGGAGGAAAGAGTGAGTCTAAGTGCTTTTTGTGTGGAGAGAAGGGACATAAGGCAAGTTCATGTCCATTGACCTTTGAGAGCAAGAGATTGAGAGAAAGGAGAGGCTTACTGGACTTGGGTTTACATGTTGGACCTTCTTCACCAAGATTGGGAGGAAGAAGATCTAAGACCAAGGAGTTGTGTGAGGTTTGTGGAGTTGAAGGACTTCCAAAAGGATATGAGTGTAGTGGAGTAAAAGCACTTTTGGAGACTTTGGTGAAGGATCTTGGAGAGAGTCTGAGTACAGCTACAGAAATACTACCACCTTCATCAGCTAGTTCTCAAGATTAGTGATGGAGATAATCTTTCAACTTATGCATAAACTATCCATGAGAGTTAGATTAATATGCACTCTAGGATTTGATGTTGCTATAGAAATCTTGGAGCAACCTGAACTTTTTGTGTTCTCTAGGGTGGATTACTCTCAAATGGTGTTAGTCATGTATATACTCTATTAGTTATAGAGTGAGAGAAAAGAAAAGAGAAAAAGAAAAATTGAGAGAAGAGAAAGATAGTGAGAGGTTAAGATGGGGAAACTTCCGGTTTTCTTTGGCAAGGATGGAGAAGATGTGGAAGCCTTTGTGAGAGACTTCAAGAGAGCTTGCATAGGAAACAATGAGAGGAGGAAGAATGAGTGGGTCTCATTATTACCAGATTTCTTTGAGGATGCAGCACTTACATGGTATGAGTCAGAATACCAAAAGAGAGAGAGGAGAGATGGAGAAGAAGAGTCTTGGGAGACTTTGACTTCAGCACTCATTGAGAACTTTCTTCTTGATGAGAGTTATGAGAGATTGATGAGTGAGGTTACATTTCTCAAGCAAGGAGATGGAGAGAAAGTGAGAGTCTATGTGGAAAGAGTGGAAAAGTTAGAGTCCAGATTTCGCATAGTGTTGAGGAAGGGTGGGGATGATGTGGAGACTACAATGATTGGCATAGGGGCCATGCTCACCAAGAATTTTGTGGGAGGGTTGAGACCACAAATTAGAAGCAAGGTGAGATATGAGAAACCTTCTTCCAAGGTTGAAGCTATCAAGATTGCAATTCGTATGGAGGAGAGTTTGGAAGGGGATGAGAGTGATTTGGTGGTGAAGGAGGTTGTGCATCCTCCTCAAGGCTACAAGTATGGTGGAACTTCTGATACTTTGGTGACAAGGGTTGCACCACAAGTAGTAGTTGCTCCAGTTCTTGCACCTCCACCAAAAGATACACTCCAAACCATCACAGAACAACTTGCGGATCTCAAGATTAATGTAGTGCAACTATGGGAGAAGAGAGAGGTGGATCAGAATGTAGGGAGAGGGCCTAGGAGTTATGGAAACTATCCATATAGAGGAGGCCAACCAGCCAACAATTTCAATGATAGAAATTGTTTTGGTTGTGGAGGAAGAGGCCATATCCAAAGGAATTGCCTAAATTCCACTTACCATGGAGGAAGGGGTTATGAGGGAGCCAATAGAGGGAAAGAGGGAGGTAGTGAAACCCAAGTGGCTCCTAATTCCAACAAAGGTAAGAGGATAGCATCCATAGATGTGGTTGAGAGCAAGTATGAGAAGGGAGAGTGCTCAAACTCCAAGGGTCTTAATTTGGAGCTTTTGGCACAAGAGAAGAAGAGAGATCATTTTGCAGAGGATGTTCACTCTTCTCAAGGATTTACTTCAAGCAAGGATACTCCTATGTCAACTAGGAGCACTCGCATCTCAACACCATCAACAACAAATACTCCAAGGAAGAAGTTGGGGATGGAGAACTTCTTGATCTCAAAGCAACAATGGAACTACAATGTGTTGGAGGATGTTGGTAGTCACAAGGCTAACATCATAGTGGGCCAATTAATTGCTTTGAACCTTACCTTGAGAAAGGAGCTTAGAGGTGGTTTGAGTTCTACAAGGAGCAAGAGGAAGAAGAAGGCAAAAGTTCCGGTATCAATGGGGGTGGTGGATGCCAAGCCAACACCATGGGAGGCTTGTGAATATGCCTCCAAGATTGATGTGAGAATGAATGGTCACAACATCAAGGATGCATTGGTTGATGGAGGATCAACAGTGAATGCCATGTCAGAAAGGTTGATGAAGAAGTTGGGTATGATACCCTCAAGACCTTCAACATTTGTGGTGAGCATGGCAAACAAGCAACAAGTTCGACCAGTAGGGGTGATGGATAAAGTGGTAGTTTCAGTTATGGGAGTTCAAAATCTCATGACTTTCCAAGTCTTGAAGGATTCAAGCTATGACTTACTTCTTGGGAGGCCATGGTTGAGAGCAGCACGCACAACTGATCGATGGCACAAAGGGTACTTGAGGATTGGGCCATCAAACCATAGAGTCACAGTTCCTGTGACTAACACCACCAACACTTCACATTCAGATACACCATCTTCTGATTATTGGGAATCAGATTCTGAAGAAGGAGCTTCAGGTGTGGACATAAGCATGGAAGAGGAGACTTCCACGGAGGAGGATGAATCTGAATCTGATTCAGATGTGTATCCTTTGTGTGCTATGGATTTTGCACCTAAGCCAGAGGTTTTGAAGGACCCAGATAAATCACCATTGACACTTGAGGAGGTAGAGAGAAGGTTATCTACCCTCGAGTATAGTCCAAATGTTACCAAGGAGGAGAAGGTGAGATTTGAGGAGATTTTCCGCAAGTTCATCCATGTGTTGCTTTTAGTTACAAGGATTTGAAGGAAGTCACCTTGGAGGAGCACAAGATAGAGGTGGAGTCACATGCAAGACCAATCCGCAAAAAGCAACGTCGCATTAGCCCACCAATATCTTTGGTTGTGAAAGAGGAGATTGATAAGCTCAAGGAGGCTGGATTTATCTTTGAGGTGGAGAGTTCAGAATGGGTGTCTCCAATTGTCATTGTGAAGAAAAAGAATGGCAAGCTTCGGGTATGTGTGGATTACAAGAAGCTCAATGTTGTTACCAAGAAGGACTACTACCCATTGCCATTCATTGATGAGATCTTGGAGGAGGTTGTAGGTCATGAGAGGTACAATTTTGGAGATGGTTATAGTGGATACAACCAAATCAAGATTGCACCAGAGCATCAACAACTCACCACGTTCACCACACCTTGGGGAACTTACGCTTTCAAGGTCATGCCTTTTGGGCTTTGCAATGCTCCAGCCACATTCCAACGGTTCATGAACAAGGTATTTGAACCTTTCATTGGGAAATTTGTGAGAGACTTCATTGATGACTTTTGTGTCTATGGGAGCAAGGAGGAGCACTTTGAGCACCTAATCAAAGTCTTGCAACGCTTGGATGAGGCAAATGCATCACTCAACCCAGAGAAGTGCATTTTTGGATGTGAAGAAGGTCTACTTTTGGGGCACATCATCTCCAAGGATGGAATAGCAGTTGATCTTGAGAAGGTGAGGAAATCTCAGACTTTCTATTCCCTTCAAGCTTGACAAAGTTACGCCAATTCTTGAGGATGGTTGGATACTAT
This sequence comes from Lunularia cruciata, assembly GCA_948567375.1. Lineage (NCBI taxonomy): Eukaryota > Viridiplantae > Streptophyta > Marchantiopsida > Lunulariales > Lunulariaceae > Lunularia > Lunularia cruciata. Next base: position 47,859,032 of record OX419756.1, on the reverse strand, counting down.
AGGAGGTTCATCTTCTCATTTTCCAACAAAGCTTATGCATTGACCATCTACATGAAGAAGGGTGTAGATTACATAGTGATTTTGGAGGACAAGGAGGCTCTCAAAGCTTTTGAGGAGCTCAAGCAATCCCTTGTTGTAGCTCCAATTCTTGCTAAACCTGATTGGAGTAAGCCTTTCATCATCTACACTGATGCTTCTAATGTAGCTATAGGATGCACTCTTAGTCAATTAGACCAAGATGGGCATGATCATCCAATAGCTTATGCTAGTAGGCAGATGGTTTCAGCAAAGAAGAACTACCCTGTCACGGAGAGAGAAGGGTTGGCAGTGATCTTTGGTCTCAAGAAGTTTAGACACTACTTGATTGGAGGGAAAGCCACCATTGTCACGGATCACAAGGCTTTGAAGTACATCTTCAACAAGCCTAATGTTGAAGGGAGACTAGCAAGGTGGATGATACTCTTATCTGAGTATGACTACACCATTTAGGATAGGCCAGGAAAGAAACATGCAAATGCTGATTTGTTATCAAGAGCCTATGATCATGATGGAGATGAGCCAGTGGATGATTCCTTCTCGGATGAGGAACTCATGACAATCTCAGTCACTCAAGAGGTTCCAATGGAGTACAAGGAGATTGTGGATTTGTGACAAGAGGTAACTATCCAGAAGGGATGCATGCTAGGGAGAGGAAGGCCCTTGCAACAAGATCTAGACCTTACACAATGGTGGAAGATATTCTTTTTCATCAAGGAGCAGATGGTCTACTTTGAAGAGCAGTGGGTAAGGATGAGTCTATCCTACTCATAAAGGAGTTTCATGAAGGTTTAGTATGTGGAGGACACTTTGCAGGAAAGGTGACTGCTTTCAAGATTCTAGATGCAGGTTACCATTGGAGAGGGATTTTCAAGGATTGTCTTGATTATTGCAAAACTTGTCATGTTTGTCAAGCTTTTGCTAGAAAGTCTACATCCACTCCACCACTTAGATCAATTCCATTGCTATGACCTTTTGAGAAGTGGGGAATTGATTTTGTAGGTCCTCTCAATAGAACCCCAAGGACCAATCGGTACATTGTAGTAGTTACTGATTACCTTACCAAGTGGGTTGAGGCCAGACCATTGAGGGACAAGAATGAAGATGAAGTGGGTAGATTTCTTTATGAACGCATTATCACTAGGTTTGGATGCCCTTTAGAGTTGGTTTCTGATAGAGGAGGAGAGTTTACAGGGAGTATTACTATAGCCATGCTACGACATTTCTCTATCACCCATAGAGTAACTACATCCTATAAGCCAAATTCCAATGGCTTGGCAGAGAGAACCAATCAGACCTTGTGCATGATGTTGGCCAAAGATGCAGAAATGGAAGGGGCTAAACATCATTGGGACAAGAGGATTCATGCAGTTTTGTGGGAGTATAGGACAACTATGAAAACTTCCACCGGATATTCTCCATTTCAATTGGTGTATGGTATTGAGTCTACCTTACCTATTCACTTTGATCTTCCTACCTTCCAAAGCATTCATAGGAGATTGAAGAAAGCACAAGGAGGTGATGCAGAGAAGTCAAGGAAGGATCAACTCATGGAGTTGGAAGAGGCAAAAGCAGTTGCTATGGTTCGAGTGGAGCAAGCCCAAAGGAAACAAAAGGAGAGCTATGACAAGAGGCAAGGCAAGAAGAAGGTGGAGACTTTCAAAGAAGGTGATTGGGTAATGTTGTTTGATTCCATTCGATTCAAGAGAGTGCAAAAGAAGTTTTTGCCTAAGTACTTTGGACCTTTCATAGTGGAGGAGGTGTGGGGCAATTACACCTATGATCTCAAGGAGTTGGGAGGAAGACACTTTGATAGGATTAACCATGATAAGTTGAAGATGTACCATAGAAGGTAGAGAGACCTTCACTTTGAGGACAAAGTGAAAACTTAGTCCGGGGGTAAATGTAACACTCATTTGTGCATGTGTATGGTATTGTGATATTTAGCTTCGTATTACAAGTACTTAGAGATATTATTTATATAAAGATAAAGGATGGTTCTATATTAGTCATGGTTAGCTAAAGTTAGTCATAGCTAAGATAGAGGGGACCTTACTTTAGAGGAAGTAGAAAAGATGAGCACCACTATTTTGGATTTTAGTGTGTTGACTTGGTATTATTCCTGGGTGTTTGGCTTTGAGAAAAGAGTTGAGAATTCTTGGGCCCGCAAGCCTTTTTGTTTTGGATTCTTCTTTAGTCCAAGGATAGCCCATGTGAAGGAATCCTTGACTTAGTGGTTGGGTCAAGATAAGACCACATGCTTAGGGGAATATGCCCATGTGAATGGATATTCCTTTCTACTTTTTGACTTTACTTGACTTTTAGTCTAGTAACTTGAGTTACTACGGTAATTAGTAACTTTGGTACGTAACTATTTCACAAGTATATAAACAAGGGGTGAGGAGGTACTCATCATCCTTTCATTTGCAACTATCTCTCTCTCATTGAGTTCTCTAGTGATCAATGACTTGAGTCTTGGAGTGTTAGCCTTGGAGGAGTATGATGGAGTTGGGGTTCCTTGCCTTCTTAGTCCATGGTGCGCTACTATAATAGCCATCAGAAGTTCATCTTGAGTGAGAGATAGGCCGGCTCATAGACCTATCTCCTAACCTCTCCTCTCTATGGGTCCAACTCCACTGATGCTCCTCTAGGCTCTGGAGCACGTACTGCACTCCTAGTCACTGCTGTAGATGCATCCACCTGTGCTACTCGGCACATGAAGTCCAAAGCATGTCTATCACCAGCATATGAGGTGGAAGCCTCAGCACCCGAATCTGATCTCCTCTGAGCAATAGCTATACTAGCCAATCTCTGCTACTACTGCTCAATCCGAGTAGCCATAGCTATGTCAAAAGTAAGGGTAGGTATTGCACCCATACTAGGTGTAGATCCTCTACCACCACCTCTACCACCTCGTCCTCCATGAACTGGAGCTCCTCTACTACTTGCCATAGCAGCCCTACCACTCCGTAACTCCGAGTGTAGGTCAAAACACCGGTCACTAGTGTGACCAAATCTGTGGCAATGCTCACACTATCTCTGTGCTGGCTGTGATGCACCCGAGGTATTAGGTCTACTGCCCTAAGTACACTCTCTCCGATGGTGAGGTCCACCACAAGTCCAACAAGCAACACCACCACTCACTGGCTGTTGTTAACCCAAAAATGAGGGTAAGGGTCTAACTCCACTAGGCCCTCCACTCGCTCCATAGGATTTGGGCTGTCCACCCTGTCCTTGAAAACCAATTGGGTGTGGTGCACTTTGTTGCACTCTAGAAGAAGTCACAGCCGTAGATGAGGTCTCTCTACCAAATCCAAATGTCACCACTCTCTCCTCCACCATGTTGAGCTCAATACGCTCAGCCAAACCAAAGACTACTGCCAAAGTGGGCAAAGTAGCCTGCAACAACGTAACATCACAAACTCTACGTTGCAACTCCATGTCTAGTATCCCATACCAAAATAGGACTGCTTGGGCCTCAGTAACTCCTTGAGTGAAACTTATCAGCCGCCTCATGTGAGTGTATGCCTTGCGTAGGCTCTCTTCAGCCTTCTATTGGAACTTCTAAAAGCTCCTCAGCTTGTCAGTCCGCACTCCCTGGTAGTTGTGCCTCAAACATAGGAAGAACTCCACCATGGGGTTAAACCCCGATACCACACCACCTCCTACAACGGTACCTCTACTCGTAGTAGCACTATCTCCAGCTAGTGCACCTCCACTAGCTCCACCCACACTACTCAAGCTAGAACTCGTAGGTACAGCCAATCTACTCTTGGCCATCGAGCCTAAAGTGATGGAGACATAATGTGGGGACCAATATTGTCTCCATAACTTGATCTCCTCCAAATGAGCTCTCCTGAACTCATGGTAGTCATCCATCGACGGACCCTCCAAGTGTTGAAACAACCTCTTCCATGCCATGAAGGGTGTGCAAAAAGTCGGGTTCCGCATCTATTGCAGATCACACCAACTATCAAACTCCTAGATGAAGTCATCCAACTCAATGGTACCCACTGTACTAGAATAACGCTTAGGGCCTTTAGAGGCCCCATAAATCTCATCCATGTCCCACAACAACGGTGCGGACACACCAAGTGCACTCTCAACTGAATCAGCTCATGTGTCAAACTCCAACTTAGAGTCAATCTCCTCCCTCACTGGGACCTAAGATATAGGCCAATACCAAGCACCACTCTGAGTAAACCCACTGCGTACTACAGGGCTAACTCCTCTGGAATCTCCAAAGAACTCCGTCGTGACAAAGTAACTACAATAGCAAACCCAAACTACCAATTGCAACCGCAAGTCGCAACCGCAAGTGCCAACACCACCATGTGCCAACACCAACTAAGCACCACCCACTAATGTAACTCTAACCAAGATAACTACACTAGGGGGAAGGGCAACTTGTAACCTGCCATCATAACACGCACTCTCACTGTCTGCATGTCATCACTTCCTGCCTCACCGGAGAGAAACAAAGGTAGTCTGATTGGTCATCACTCTAGCCTCACCACCGAGAGCACACCAAAGCACCAATGCTCAAAAGTCAGGGCACCTCAAACAAACGTGGTGCACAAACAAGAAGTAGAGAATGGAGGGGATCCAATCACAAGAAATCTAAACAAAAACCCTCCATCTCATAACACAACACGGGACTGACTCTGCCACCATTTGGCATTTGACATAAGAGAAGTTCGTATCTAAGTCCTAAGCTACCAGGATCACCAAGAATGGGATCAAACTGCCTCTCCTAGCCAAAGCTACATGTGTATAGATAACAGTGGCACAATCACTATGACAACAAGTGAAGGTGGACCAGTTGGCTAAGGCACCGGTCTAGGAACAAGAGATTTAGGGGTCAAACCCTATTGTGCACAGTCTAGCAAGAAAGGCAGATTTTGCCAACCAATGACCAAGATCTACTCTAAACTAGCTAGCCTCACGCTAGCAAGCTGGCTTGCTGGCCCTTCAGGCCCTTCGTAGCCTCTCATAGCACACAGCCTTATGCCTCAAAGCCTCTAAACATTGAAATTCAGCCAAATGAGGCCATTCTTATTGCCACTTTGAACCTCCTCCAAACTTGGCAAAACTTCTCCAAATTTGTGAAAGTCCTCCAAACTAGCAAAACTCCTCCAAATCTGGCCAAAATCTGACATAAATCCCAACCAAAATCTGACGTAAACCCTAAAGTTTGCCATCCGCCAAATCCCTCGCTAACTTTCCACTCAAGCCAAATTGACAACACGAGTTTTTCCAAATCACAAATTCATGAGAAGAGCTTCCCAACTCCACCTTCAATTTGACTATCTGAGCCCAACTCGCAGCAAATTGGTCCTGCCTTCACCTCCTAAGCTCAAAATCACAACCATTGCTCAAGATTTGCTCCTTCTTTGCTCAAAATTTAGCCATCAGTTCTGCACACCGTCCACCTAACTGCCAAATCTGCATCAATTGAACGAGCTTCTGCACACTAGGGAAACAATGAACTTGAATTGAGCTACCAACGATCCACCGAGCTTGGAGATACCACCAACACTCAAAGTTCCTGCACCCAATTGTCCCTTGACTTCACTTCTCTGATGTAATCAGATTGCTTACCACTCTAAACTCAACTCAACTCAGATCAGTACTTGATCTGTCACTCTATAAACTGCCAACAACTGTGCATTGATTACAGTCAAGCCACACCCACTCAAGCATAGAGAATCCAGGTGACGCTCGCCGGCCTCTGTCCACCATAGCCAGGAACTCAAAGGCTCAACATCAGAGAAGTGAGCTCTCTAGAGCTCACTTTGAAACTATACCCCCTGGACTTGAGCTAGCTCTGAAACCCTAACGGTCCCACTGATGGCACACTCGATGGTACAAACGGTGCAAAGTGACGGTGGCCCCACCGTGAAGTCAGTACTCCAAACACAAAATCTGACCGTCGGAAAGTAGTCTATGAGAAACTGCTGAAATAACTCAAACTACTATCACTAGAACTCCAGTGTTTGAGCATCTGGATGTGGCACTACAAATGGCGTGACATGAACAAGGTGTTGAACCTTTCATTAGGAAATTTATGAGAGACTTTATTGATGACTTTTTTGTCTATTGGAGCAAGGAGGAGCACTTTGAGCACATGGTCAAGGTCTTACAATGCTTGGATGAAACAAATGCATAACTCAACCCAAAGAAGTGATTTTTGGTTATGAAGAAGGTCTAATTTTAGGCCACATCATTTCCAAGGATAGAATAACAATTGATCCTAAAAAGATGAGGTAAATCTCAAACCTTCTATTCCATTCAAGCTTTAAAAAGTTATGCAAAGTCTTGGGGATGGTTAGGTACTATAAGAGGTTCATCTTTTCATTTCCCAACAAGGTTATGCATTGACCATCTACATGAAAAAAGGTGCAGAATACATGGTGATTTTGGAGGAAAAGGAGGCTCTCAAAGCTTTTGAGGAGCTCAAACAATCCTTTGTTGTAGCTCCAATTCTTACTAAACTTGATTGGAGTAAGCCTTTCATCCTAATGCTTCTAATGTAGCTATAAGATGCACTCTTAGTGTAAAAATATGGAGTTTGGCGACCAAAGTTAGTCAAGCCTAAAATAGTAGCAAATAGGCCAAATTAGCCTAGAATATTCTATAAGTATCTAGGAAATAGCTTGGTACCTTCCAAGTATTGAATAACATGCATGCAAAGTAGTGAATTCTAGGAGGAAACTTCTTGGGAAGCTTCTTGGCTAGCTTAGCTTACATTCCAAGTAGGTAGCTTCTAGAAGGAAGCTTCTTGAAGCTTTCAACTAGCTTAGCTTGTACACCAAGTAGGTGGCTTTTAGAAGGAAGCTTCTTGAGAAGGTTCCCAGTCAACTTGGTTTGCATTCCAAAAAAGTGGCTTAAGGAAGCTTCTTGAGAAGCTTCTCAAAAGCTTTATATGCTCCATATAAATACCAAAGCCAAAACTCATGCTAGGCATTTGGAGTTTCACACACACTCAAGTGTCCCAATATGATCTTCCTTTCTCTTATTCTCTCCTCAATCTCAATCTTTTACATTGGTATCAAAGCAAGTATGGGATGGATGGAATTTATGGATGACCAAATCCATTTCCGCCTAAACATTGGGATTTTGTGTCCAAGTACTACCCAAGCATCATTCATACAATTCATCACCTCACGCTTTGGGTAAATGTTTTTGAATACTATCACCTTGTCCAAGGAACCCTTGGTACTTCCGGTTGTAACTTATGGAGAATGGTGGACGTGTTGCATCTTTGTATTAATAAATTAGATAAATTAGGAGTAGTGTGATAGAGTAGTAGCCATGTCATCAATGCCTAAGGTTATCATTAGTATGCAACAACAAATCAAGCACCTTACTTGATTGTTGAATGAATGAGACCTTAAAAAAAGAGCACGTAGAGAGAGCACCAGTTCAAGCAAGAGAAGATAGAATTAAATTTCCAAAACCCAAGGTATTTGAAGGTTAGAATCTCCTAGGTGTAATGGGACAATTTATGTTTGATTGTGAATGTTATTTCAAAGCTATGTGACAAACAAGTATCACTTTTGTGGTAATCAGGTAAATAAAGTTCATTCCCACAGAGATATGAGTTAAAAATGGTGAAATACAAAGTAGAACAACAACTCTTGATTCTTCTTGGTTGCATCTTTGATCTCTCAGGTAGAAACCACACTCAAAAGAGAGTAACAAGCACTAACTCATAGTCTCATCACAAATTAACATTCCATAATCACAATTCCATGAAATCTTTCCAAACAACCTTTGATTGTGATGATTTAGATTTTCCAAAGTAGGCTACTTCACTACAAAATGATCTCACCTCAGAATTGCATTCCACTCCTCCACTAAGGCACAACTTCCTTGATCAAAATTGCCTTGCATCAATCCAACACTATGCTCACCAATGCAAAATACTACCAACACTACAATTCCTTCGAGATTTGTCAAGGCATTGCTCTGATTACACTTCACTCTAGATCAAACACACAGAATGAAGATCAAGATTGTGGAATCCAACATCCAACAAGCTCACTGACTTGCATTTTGAAATTCTCCAAACACTCACAAACACACACACAAGATTGATACTTGGAATTAAGCTAAAATAACAAGCACTAACTTATAGCACTTCACTTTATCAACTTCAAAAATATAAATACTGAATGACACAACATTGCAAATGCTTCCTTTAAATAGGCTGAGCACTTCAATAGTTAGCTAATTAAAATATCATTCTATAACAACTTTACCAACCTACAGATCCAAAATGACAATGCACCTTTTCATATCTACCTCTTCAAATCTCAAAATTGTTCCTACTCCAATCTAATGTCAATCTCTACTTTGCCTTCCAAACCCAATTCTACTTCACAAATTTCTCCTCTTTGGCTCTATCTAATACTACTACATCCTTTGCTAATTCTATTGCTTCTTCACTATGATTTGCAATTGAGATCATGGGTAATCTATCTACATCTTTCTCCTTCAACCCACTCTCTTCTAATGTCTCAGTACCTCACTTGACAACACTTTCAATCCTATATCTCTTACTTTGGATCAAATATTCTTCTTTGTCTTACTTTGAATCTCATCTAACTCATTCCTTGCTAAATCTAATCTCATCCAAATGTTCTCTCCTACTTCTAACATCTGCCTATCAAATTTACATCCTTTGCTTTCTTCTTCCCTTCTTCCTTGGGCCCTTCCTCACAATTGCTTGCAGCTATGTCTACTATAAACCCTGGAAAACTCAAGTTCTAGTTCTAAGCCAAAAAAGTGATCCAAAGTCTACTCAGAAATTTGATCCTTGCTACAATATCTAACCCCCAAATCATGGGATTTCTCATTGTGAGTGAGGGACTCTTCTTCTCACCCCTCATTGGCATCATGCAATCTCTCACTCATGGTAGCTGGAAGATAATTCTTTTGTCTCTTGGGCACAAGATTCTAACTCCCTCATGATTGTTAAACATCCAACTCTTGGATGGCTTTGCTATAGGCATTCCTTTGAGTCAATTACTCAATGGCTTAGGATACTTGTGTGACATTTTGAAGTCCCCTTGACAAAGTCTTGGCTTAGGATACTTGTGTAACATTTTGAAATCCCCTTGACAAGGTCTTGATTTTATAATTCTTCATTGTGTGGTCATTCCTCCGTCATTCTTCATTGATAAACACACATTTTGCATGAGTTCCTCTTGGCATTGTCAAGTTTAGCCCAATTGCACCTTAGCCATCTTCTTGATTGTACTTTCTTTGCATTAAGTTGATCACCTTGAGGCAAATTTTCCTTACTTCAGGTTTCTTTATGACAAGTCCAATCTAAGTTCTTTTTTCCTAACACAAAGTAAAGTACTTTGAGTTCATCTTAAAGTCACAATTCTCCTTCTTTTATTGCCATTTAGGTTCAATACAACTTTGACTATACACTTCTCCAAAAAATATACCAAAACCAAAAAATGTGGGTACCACAAGCCACCAATCTTCAAGATGAATTGAAACAGATTCTCTTGGCTTCCAGCCAACTAGATGGAGTAGCAAAGCTATGGTGACAATTTTGAGTGGAGCAAGTTGAACAGTAAATTGTTGCACCAATCTTGACTTGGGTAGAATTCAAGAGTGCAATAATTGGTAGATTCCAAGCTATAAATGCCACACAAGCTGCATGAGATAGGTTGGAAAATTTGAAGCAAATTTGCTTTATAAGAAGTAACATCATGCAATTCCATAACATCATCATGCAAATTCCAAATATATTGGAAGGTGAAGCTTTGGATCAATTTGCAAGGAGCTTGAAGTCAAAAACCTAATTAAAGGTTACTATGCAAGAGCCAAAACACTTGGAAGAAGCCATGCAATTGGCCAAACACTTTGATTCCTTGGTTGCAACAACTTGGTCTCAACCTTGCACTCCATAGAAACTACCAATACATTACATGATGGTGGAGGAGCCGACGCTATTGGATATTGATGCCATTCAATGAAGACCACTTTTCACTATAGGTAGAGAAGAATTGTGATAAAATAGTGGTTTTTTTATTGTCACTAAATTGGACATTGCATTGCTTAATGTCCACTCAAGAATAAGTGACCTTGAAAAGTCACCCAAATGGAGTTTGTGGAGCAAAATGATCAAGGAAATAAGGAATCCTAGTGGGAGATTTTGAGCCACCTACTAGGAACTTGATTAGTTCCAATGGGATCAAAGGCTTGATCTATGTAAGTTTGCTTCTGTAAAAGACCAAGACCAAGACCAAGACCAAGGAGAGAAATAAGAGAATGGAAACTCCGAATGGGACATTTGAATGTGAGAAAACTCCAAATGCCTAGCATGAGCATTGGCTCTTATATTTATAGGGATCATACAAGGCTCTTGAAAAGCTTCTCAAGAAGCTTTCTTGAATTGCTTTCTTGGATTGCAAGCCAAGTTAATTGGGAAGCTTCTCAAGAAGCTTCCTTTTATGAGCTGTTGACTTGGCATTTTGTAAGCAAGCTAAGTTAGTTGGAAGCTTCTAGAAGCTTACTTTTAGAAGCTACCTACTTGGAGTGCAAGCAAAGCTAGCCGGGAAGCTTCCCAAGAAGCTTCCTAGATACTTTTGGAATATTCTTGGCTAATTTGTCTAATTTTCTACTTCATTAGCCCTACTAACTTCATTGCTAAACTCCATATTGTTACATATTCCTCCACCACTAGTTGGTGACGTCCTCATCGCCAGTGAAACTTTGAACTCGTGGATGACCACTTGTGCATTTTGGAGATGAAAAAAAGGTTCCCATGTGGCATCATGAAGGAGATACACTTTCCAAAAGACCTTGTGCTCCGTATGTTGTTGACGGCCTTGTTGAATGTGGTGACGTGCAAGGATACAATCAACTTTGTACTCCTCATGATCATTGATAAGGACAGGAGGAAGAAGAGGTTGGACTTGAGAGGAAAAAGAAGAGGCATTAGGAACAAAGGGTTTCAACTTGGAAATATGAAAGACAAGATGGATGCGCATATGACAAGGCAAAGTAAGTCAATAAGCAATAAGAGAGACAATTTGGGTGACATCAAAGTGTCCTATCCAATTAGGGGCAAATTTAAGAACTTGGATATCAAGTGGGAGGGGTAGGTTACTAGAGGATAACATGACTTTATCATTGACTTCAAAGGTGAGATCACAATCATGGTAGTCCGTATATTATTTTTGACAATTTTGGGCAACAAGGCGGTGAGATTTGGCTTGTTGGAGAGATTGGGACATGGTGGTCAAGAAGGTTGAAGTATGAGGCACCTAAGATGGGAGAGGAGCAAGAAGAGAATCCGGAACAAGCGGATCTTGGCCAAAATTGAGAAAGAAAGGAGAAAATCTAGTGCTTGCTTGTTTGGAATTGTTGTAGGCAAATCATGCAGCTGCAAGACATTCATCCCAATTGGTATGGTGGACATTGACAAAGGCACACAACATATCTTCCAAAGTACAATTTGCATGTTCAGTTTGTCCATCAGTCTGAGGATGATAGGCCATGGACAAAGCAAGCTTGGTGTCGAGTATCTGGAAGGATGCTTGCCAAAACTTCCCAAAGAATCAAGGATCATGGTTGGAGATGAGTACACGTGGCATCCCATGATGCTTGAAGACATTGTTGAAGTAAATTTGCACTAAGGTTGGAGCATCCACAATATCAAAGGTTGGTCCCAAGTGGATTTGCTTACTAAGCTTATCCACAAACACCATGATTGTTGTGTGTCCTTGCTTTGTCTTGGGCAAGGATGAGATGAGATCCAAGCTCACATGTTCCCATCAAGCGGATGGAATGGGGAGTAGATGAAGGATTCCACTTGGCTTCTGGTTGCAGGCCTTGTTGTGTTGGCAACTTTCACACAATCAAACAAACTAAACTCTTGAACATCTTGTGTCATGTTGGGCCACCACCATTAGGATTGGAGGGTATTCAAGGTCTTGTCCACACCCATATGACCAACTATTGGTCAATCATGGGCTCTTGAAGAAATACAAGTTGGAGATCACCTTTGGCTGGAACATTGATTTGGTCCTCATGGCATAGAATGCCTTCCTTGAAGAAGAAGGTGTTTTACTCCTTGTCACTTTCTGTAAGACGGCCATGTACCATTTGGAAGAAGGGATCCTATTGTAGAGGTGACCAAAACTCATTTTGGACCTTGGAATCAATTGCCACCATTGTAATTGCCGCTATGATGAGAGGAAGAGACCTCAAATCAGGTCGTCGTGATAGATCATCAGGGATGACATGGAACCAACATGGTTTGTACTCAAGCTTGATGTCAACCAATTGGAGTTGCTCCTCTCATTGATGATGTTAACTCTTCATGTCTTCCAAGTGTAAGGTCTGTAACAATGGTTTGTGATCAGTTTGCATGATTACTTGTTTCCCCAAGAGATAATGCTTCCATACCTTGGTAGCATATACCATTACAAGTTGCTCTTGATCTCAAGTAGAGTAATTTCTTTCAGCTGTATTTAGTCGGTGAGACAAAAAGGCAATGGGATGTAGTCCATATGGGAATTCCTATTGCAACATTGTTCCAATTGCAAAGTTAGAAGCATCAAAATCAACCATACAAGGTAGTTGAGAATTATATGGTTGAAGGATGGGTCTTGAAGACACCATATGTTTTAGCTTCTGGAATGTTTCTTCATGCTTGGTGGTCCACTAGAAGCTCAAGTTCTTCCTAAGAGGTCAGTCACCGGTGCAGCCACATGAGCATAATAATAGATGAACAGTTGGTAAAAATTGGCCAATCCATTAAATGCCCATACTTCTATAGCATCCTTGGCATAGGCCAATAAGTAAGGGCCTTGATTTTCTCCTGTTCCATTTTGATCCCTTCCAATGAGATCTTGTGATCCAAGAAAGTGACTTCCTTCTACCAAAAGACATACTTTGACTTCTTGCAATAAAATTTTCATTGTCATAGTCATCTTAGGAATTCTTGCACATGATTCACTTGTTTTGCCTCTATCTTGCTATAGATTAAGATATCATCTATGAACACCACCACATACCAATCTAATAGTCCATCCAACACCCAATGCATCTGATCCATGAAGATTTTTGGAGCATTAGTGAGCCCAAAAGGTAGAACTCTCTCCTCAAAATGCCCATACCTTGTGCAAAAGGCAATCTTTTGCACAACCTTCCTATCAATGGGGATTTGCCAATAGCCATTGCAAAGATCCAACTTGGAAAAGTATCATGCTCCACCCAATTGATCCAGCAAGTCATCAATCCAAGGTAAGGGATATGCATTTGTGGTACCCACATTTTTGTTTTTTTTCTCAATTTTGAAGAAGAAGTGTATAGAAGAAGTTTTATTGCGCTTGTATGGCAGAAGAAGGCAAAGAAAGGTGTCCTTGGGTTGTAACACAAGGTAAAGTGACTTTGTGTCAAAAGACAAGGTACTCGGAATTGCCTTGTCAGCATACAACCCAAAGTAAGGAGACTTTGTCTTGGAGGGCGCTTAACTCGAGGTGAAGACAGTGTAACAAATTTCCTTTGGGGTGAGACATTCAAGAAGGTACCGCTCACAAAAATAGCGGTCATACACATGAGGGAAAATTGATAGTGACAAGAGCATGCAAGAGGTGTGATTTCTTGGTAAAAACTTGAAGTGAAGAAAGACAAAGAAGGTGCGCCACTATAAAATTTGGGCTAGAGACGAAGTGATGACAAGTAATTTTCCATCGCCATTAAGAAGTTGCCCTATAGGAGATCATGGGAAGGGAAGTGTAGTCACAGACGCATTGGTGTGTTGAGAAGAAGTTGAGAGAGTTTATACGAGAATCAATAGGAAGAATAGCTCCCAACCCAAAGTGGAAGATAAAAAGATGAGAGGTGGGAAGAAGAACTCCAAATTCACAATGAGAAATCATGCAATTCAGAGGTTAGATGTGATCATGAGAATCAAGGTCCTGAATAGGCTTTGGATCACATTCTTGGCATGGAATTGGAATGTTAGTTTTCCAGGTTTCATGACTGAGATCATCAAGAGTAAGTGTCTTGATGGCCCTCAAGAAGAAGGAAGAGAGGAAATCCGGCTTGATGGACAGATTGGAGATTTGTACTCAAGAGAGAGGCAGGCACAGAGCATGATGCCATGTTCTTGGGGAAGTGAGAAGTAGCCAAAGAAACCCAAGAAGTGAGAGATGCCTTCTCTTCAAAGTGCATGAAGAATGGCTACAAAGTGTAGAGCTATAAAGATCCTGTAAAGAGAGGGATTGTAAGTGCACTAATGGTGATCTTGAAGCCGGAGAGAACAACCTATGTGATGAAGCACCAAGCAGTGTTTTTTCCACAAGATGTTTGCAGGAGAGCCAAATTAATTGGGCAAAGTGTTTCCATCAAAGGACAAGACAGATGGTGTGGAATTTGCAAGACAAGTCACCTCCACATTGCATTGTGTTGTTTGCAGCCCACTTCTATTTGGGGCTGAACTTGCCCAATGTGATGGAGAGACACAAGATGGTCTCCTATTTCCACCCCGACTTGAGAAGAGAGATGTCGATGTAGAGGAGCAGCGGTACATCTTGCAAATTAGGCAACAACAAGTACTACATGCAGATGGGGCAGAGTGTGCAGTTGAAGGTGAGCACTCCAAAGTCAAAGAAGAGGAGTCAACAAGAAGAAGAAGAAGAAGAAGTAGCAATGGCGAGACCTTGGAAAGCTAGGAAGGTGAACCTGAGGAAAGAAATGGTGGTAATCGCATCGTCAAACAAAGAGTTGGAAGTGGAGGGGGAGTGTAAGTCCAAAGACTCAGAGAAGGAGGAAGAACCCTAGTTCACGTTGCAGAGTGAGGACACAAGTAGCAATAGTGATGATGGAGTGGAGATGCCATTGGTACCCAAAGAGGAGGAGGCAAAGATAGAGACGGAGGAGAAAGGTAACCCGAAACCTAAAGATGAAGTTCTAGAGCAAAAGGAGAAGAGAGTTACAATTCAGGGGGGAGTTCATTCCAAACATAAGGCAAAGTACAAAGCGGGGCCAAGTAAGGTAAGAGAAGTGGAGAGTGGAAATTTGGGGAGCAAAGAATCCATTCCTATAAGGCAATTATGGATAAGAAGGCAAGTGTCGAGTGAGGAAGAGGCAAAGAAGGAGACAAGTCCGCAAGGTGAGGTAACTCCGAGTGAAGGAGTGGAGTATCTGTGGGAGATTGTGTGCCCATTGTTAGTAAGATTGGAGCACAAGAAGAAGGAGATGCAATCAAAGTGTCCGAAGGTGAAGACTATATTGCAGGTGTTAGCTCAATTAGAAAAAGAGAACTTGGAATTGAAGAAGAGTATAATCCAAGGTGAGGAGGAAAGGGAAGTGCTACGAGTAGATGCAGTAGTACAGAATCAAGTAATCAAGAACTTGAAGAGAGAAGTGGGGAGTAGAGAGAGAATCATAGAGCAGAATGACAGCAAGAGAAAGACAAGTAGTTGAGTATGAAATATTGAAACATTAGTTTGTTGATTTGAGATTAGAGATTATCCATGTTATGGCAAGGATAGTAGAGAAGGAGCAAGAGCTTGATAGAGTGATGGAGAGTGTAGAAGAGAAGAAGCAACTCTGGCAAAGAGAGTTGACAATGCGATATAGAGGATGAACAATTTAGAGAGTTACTTTGTAATCCAGAAGAGAAGATTGTGCAGAAGGAGAAGGAGAAGGAGACAGTGAAAGCCGAGTTCAAGGCAGAATTGGCAATGTGTAGAGAATATTGGCTTGTAGATTGAGAATGGGAGAGAAGAATGCGATTGGAGCTATTGAAGGAGATAGTGACAAAGATGAATGCAATGCTAAGTACAGAAGCCAACGTGTGAATTGAAGAGACAAGACTGCACGAGTTGAAGTTGTTGGTGCAGGCGACAAGGAGGAGAAATGTGAAGAATAAGAACTTGGACGCCTTACTTATCAGTCTCAGAACTCGTGTAGATAGGAAGATATTGGAAGTGGACAACAATATCACGATTAGATTAGACTTAGTGAAATTAGAGATAGATAAACTTTGGAAGGATGTGAGAGCAAAGCCTGAAGTAGATGACATAGGCGGAAATATCTTTGGAATTACCATTGGAGATATTAGAGAAGAGTGGGTCTAAAGATAAGGAGTTAGATGGATTACCCACTAGAGTAATTGTAGATTAGAGCAAAGAAGTAGTAGAATTGGTACAGGAGTTAGAAGTTGTGAAACCCAAGGACAAAGTAGTAAGTGAAGTTACTTCAGGATTGGAAGTCAAGGAAGAAGTAGACATCAAATGGTAGTAGTAACAGATTTGAGATAGGAAGAGGTAGATATGAAGAGGTGTATTGTCATTTTGGATCTGCAGGTAGGAAGAGTTGCTAGGAAATGGTATAGTTGTTAGTAATTGTTGAAGTGCTCTGCCTATTTAAAGGTGGTATTGCAATCAAATGTTGTTCAATGTTCATTATTTTTGAGAATAGATAAAGTGAAGTGCTGTGAAGCAGTGCTCATCATTTGAGCTTAATTTTGAATATCAACTTTGTGTCTATGCTTGTGAGTGTGTGGAGAAATTTGAAGTGCAAATCAATGCGGTTGTTGGATGTTGGATTCCATAAGCTTGATCTTCATTTTGTTTGTTTGATCCTGAGTGAAGTGCAATCAGAGTAATGCCTTGATAGATCAGAGAGGAATTGTAGTGTTGGTATTATTCTGCATTTGTGAGTGTAGCGTTGAGTTGATGTGAAACAATTTTGATCGAGGAAGTTGTGTCTTCAATGGAGGGGTGGAACACAATTCTGAGGCAAAGTTGTTTTGCAGTGAAGTGCCATTTTTAGGAGAGCCTAAATCATCATAATCAAGATTGTTTCGAAAGATTTGATGGAGTTATGATTATGTGTGACAAATTGTTGTGATATGACTGCTTGTTACTCTCTTTTGGGTGTGGTTTTTGCCTGAGAGATTAAAGACGTAACCAAGAAGAACTGAAGTTGTTACTTTGCTTTGTATTTGACTAATTTTGACTATTATCTCTATGGGAACTGTAACACCCATTTGTGCATGTGTGTGGTATTGTGATATTTAACTTGGTATTATAAGTATTTAAGAGATATTATTTATATAGAGATAAAGGATGGTTTTGTATTAGTCATGGTTAGCTAAAGTTAGTCATAGCTAAGATAGAGGGGACCTTACTTTAGAGGAAGTAGAAAAGATGAGCACCACTATTTTGGACTTTAGTGTGTTGACTTGGTATTATTCCTAGGTGTTTGGCTTTGAGAAAAGAGTTGAGAACTCTTGGGCCCGCAAGCCTTTTTGTTTTGGATTCTTCTTTAGTCCAAGGATAGCCCATGTGAAGGAATCCTTGACTTAGTGGTTGGGTCAAGATAAGACCACATGCTTAAGGAAATATGCCTATGTGAATGGATATTCCTTTCTACTTTTTGACTTTACTTGACTTTTAGTCTAGTAACTTGAGTTACTACGGTAATTAGTAACTTTGGTACGTAACTATTTCACAAGTATATAAACAAGGGGTGAGGAGGTACTCATCATCCTTTCATTTGCAACTATCTCTCTCTCATTGAGTTCTCTAGTGAGCAATGTCTTGAGTCTTGGAGTGTTAGCCTTGGAGGAGTATGATGGAGTTGGGGTTCCTTGCCTTCTTAGTCCATGGTGCGCTACCATAATAGCCATCAGAGGTTCATCCTGAGTGAGAGACGGGCTGGCTCACAGAACAAAATTTACTTACCTAATTACTACAAAAGTGATATTTGTTGGGTTGTCATTGCATTATTCATTATCTGCTTTTTGAGCCCACAATAATCAATACAAAAACAAAGTCCTCCATCCTTCTTTGGAACAAATAGTATTGGTGCTCCCCAAGGAGAGGTACTATGTTATATGAAGTCTTTCTCCAACAACTTTGTAAGTGTTGTTTGAAACCCTTCCAACTCCTTTGGTGAGAGTCAATAGATTGGTCTACTCACTAGAGTACTCCTTGGCAATAACTTGATCTTGAAGTGAATACCACGATTGGAGGGTAATTTATTTGGGAGATTATTCAGAAACATGTCCGCAAATTCTTGAACTATTTGATGAACCATTGCTTGATGAGGCTCTTGGCCCTCCTCAAATTGTCCTTGTGCAATTGGCTTGATCCACACTACAAATACAGACTTATCTTCCTCCAAAGCTTGCTCTATGGCTGCTTCACTAATAAGTTCCCATCTAGGGACTCATCTCTCTTCAAAGCTTGTTCCCTGGTTGCCTTCTTGGCAAACTTCCCATCTTGGGACTCATCTCTCTTTAAGGGTTGCTCTATGGCTACCATCTCGACAAACTTCCCATCCTAGGACTGACTATTCTTAGGTGCCTTACTCAGAGGTGCCAAACAACCTAATCAGAAATTCCTACTTTGGTGTTGTACTTGAATTTGTTGTTGGGTCCAATCAAATTGAGCCTTATGACGTTCAAGCCAAGGTAGTCCTAGAATGATATCATAGTATAGAGGTGCCACTACAAACCTCATACACTCTAAATACTCCTTCCCAATCTTGAAGGTAATAAGATGCGAGGTACGGAATGTAGAACCCTTTCTACCATCTGCCATCATCAATCTACTTCCAATTACGGGCTTGATAGGAATATCCAATTTCCTTACTACTTGCATAAACATAAAATTCTCTAACTTCCAAAATCAACCAAAATCCTACAACCTTGATTAGATATCATATCTTGCAAGTGAAGTAAACTTGCATAGATTGAGCTTTCAATCCCATTAGAACTAATCAGCTCCCAGTAGGTGGCTTGAAATCTCCTATTGAGATCCCTTGTTTCCTTGATTATTCTGCTCCATAAATTCTATCTATGCAACTTGTTGAGGTTGCCTATTCTTGAGTGGACATTTAGCAATATAATGTCCCAATTGGCGACAATAAAAACAACCACTATTGTTGTAGTTTCTCTCTATCTATAGTGCCAAGTGGTCTCTATTGAATGGCATCAATCTCCATTGGTGTTGGATCCTCCATCCATGTGTAGTGTATTGGTAGGTTTTGTAGAGGTCAAGGTTGAGGTCAAGACCAAGTTGTTGCAACCAAGGAATCAAAATGTTCAGCCAACCGCATGGCTTCTTCCAAGTGTTGTGGCTCTTGCGTGATTATCTCTAATTTGGTTCTGACTTCAAGCCCCTCACAAATCAATCTAGAGCTTCACCTTCTAGTATATATGGAATTTGCATGAAGGTGTTTTGGAATTGCGTGATATAACTTCTAACATAGCTAATCTATTTCAACTCTGCCAGCCTATCTCCTGCAGCTTGTGTGGCATTTATAGCTTGGAACTGACTAACTATTGCACTCTCAAATTCTGCTTATGTCAAGATTGGTGCAAAAATTTGTCGTTCAACTCGCTCCACTCGGAATCTCAACCATAGCTTTGCTACTCCATTCAATTGGCTAGAAGCCAAGCGAATCTGTTTTTGCTCATCTTGTCGGTTGGTAGCTTCAAAATAATGTTCAAAATCAAACAAAAAATTCTCCACTACACTTGGGAGATTCTTGCCTTCAAATACCTTGGGTTTAGGGAATCAGATTTTATCTTCTCCTTCTCAAACTAGTACTCTCTCTACATGCTCTTGTCGTCAAAGATCTCGTTCATCCAACAATCAAGTAAGGTGCTTGATTTGTTGTTGCATAGCAAGGATAAACTCGGGCATTGCTACCATACTTGCTACTCTATCCTGTCACCCCTAATCTATCTTATTTATTAACGTATAGAAGCAATACGTCCACCATTATCCATAAGTTACAACCGGAAGCACCAAGGGTTCCTCAAATATGTAGAAAATCTTGTCCAAAGCATGACGTGATGAATTGTGTGAAATGTTGCTCGGGTAGTACTTGGACATGAAAATCCCAATGGTTTGGTGGAAGTGGATTTGGTGGTCCATAAATTCCATCTATCCCATTCCTGCTTGATTACCAATGTAAAAGATCGAGACCAAGGAGAGAAATAGGAGAATGGAAACTCAAATTGGGACACTTGAATGTGTGAAAACTCCGAATGCCTAGCATGAGCTTTGGTTCTTGTATTTATAGGGATCATACAAGGCTCTTGAGAAGCTTCTCAAGAAGCTTCCTTGAGCCGCTTTCTTGGAGTGCAAGCCAAGTTAATTGGGAAGTTTCTCAAGAAGCTTCCTTCTAGGAGTTGTTTACTTGACATGCTAGCTAAGTTAGTTGGAAGCTTCTAGAAGCTACCTATTTAGAGTGCAAGCTAAGCTAGCCGGGAAGCTTCTCAAGAAGCTTCCTAGATACTTTTGGAATATTATAGGTTAATTTGTCTTATTTGCTACTTCATTAGCTCTACTAACTTCGTCACTAAACTCTATATTATTATAACTTCTCTTGCAAGGTATGATATTTGATCATGATTGTAGGATTTTGGTTGATTCTGGAAGTTTAGAAAATTATATGTCCATGTAGTTACCAAAAGAATTATGTATTCCTATCAAGCTAGTAATTCAAAGTAGATTGATGATGGTAGATGGTAGAAAGAATTCTACATTATGTACCTCACATCCTATTACATTCAAGATTAGAAAGGAGTATTTGGAGTGTATGAGGTTTGTAGTGGCACCTCTTCACTATGATGTCATTTTGGGTTTGTCTTAGCTTGAACATCATAAATTTCAAATTGATTGGACCTAACAAAAATTTCAAGTACAACATTAAGGTAAAAGTTTTTGATTAGGTTGTTTGGCAAATGTTTGGAAAATTTGAGTAAGATACCTAAAGATTAGTCCCAAGATAAGAAATTTGTCAATAAAGCAGCCATAGAGCAATCTTTAAAGGAAGATAAGTCCCTAGATGGGAAGTTTGTTAGTGAAGTAACCATAGAGTAAGCTTTGGAGGAAGATAAATATGTTTTCACGGTGTGGATCAAGCAGATTGCACAAGGAGAATCTAAGGAGGGTCAAGAGCCTCATCAAGCAATGGTTGATCAAATAGTTCAACATTTTGCGGATGTGTTTATGGATGATCTGCCAAAGGGATTACCCTCCAATTGTGGTATGACCTTCAAAATTGAGTTATTGCTAGGGAATACTCCAGTGAGTAGACAAATCTATTGGCTCATACCAAAAGAGTTGGAGGAGTTGCAAACAACACTTACAAAGTTGTTGGAGAAGGATTTCAACATAATACATCTCTTTTAGTAACACTGATTCTATTTGTTCCAGAAAAAGATGGAGGACTTCATTTCTATATTGATTACTATGGGCTCAATTAAAAATAGTGAAGAATGCATATCCCTTACGTAGAATTGATGACTTGCTTGATCAATTGAGTAGAGCACAATACTTCTCCAAGTTAGATCTTTGCAATGGCTATTGGAAAATCCCCATTGATAGAAAGGATGTGCAAAAGACTACCTTTCACACAAGGTATAGGCATTTTGGATAAAGAGTTCTACCTTTTGGTCTCACTAATGCTTCAAGAGTCTTCATAGATTAGATGCACCAAATGTTGGACAGACTATTGGATTGGTACAAGGTGGTGTTCTTGGATGACATTTTAATCTTTAGCAAGATGGAAGTAGAACACACAAATCATGTATGAGAAGTCCTAAGATGACAATGTCAATGAAAGTTTTATTGCAAGAAGTCAAAGTGTGCCTTTTGGCAAAAGGAAGTTACCTTCTTGGTTCACAAGATCTCATCAAAAGGGATCAAGATGGAATAGGAGAAAATCAAGGCCATTACTGATTGGCCTACTCCAAAAGGTACCACAAAAGTATGAGCATTTAATGGATTGGCAAGTTTAGGGTTCATCCACTATTATGTGCATGTGGCAGCACCATTGACCAACCTCTTGGGGAAGAACTCAAGCTTTTAGTGGACCACCAAGTAGGAAGAAACATTCTAGAAGCTAAAACATATGGTGTCTTCAAGACCCATTCTTCAACTATATGACCCTCAACTACCTTGTATGGTTGATTTCAATGCTTCTAACTTTGCCAAAGGAGCTATGTTGCAACGGGAATTCCTAGATGGGTTGCATCTCATTGCCTTTGTGTCTAACCAATAAAACACCACAAAAACAAATTACTCTACACAAGAATAGGAACAACTAGCAATGGTATATACCACCAAGGTATAAAGACATTATCTCTTGGGGAAATAGGTGATCATGTAAATCAATCACAAACCCTTGTTGTAGACATTGCATTTGGAACACATGAATAGTCAACATCATTGATGGGAAGAACAACTCCAATGTTTTGATATTAAACTTGAGTACAAACCTGGTTGGTTTCATGTCATCCTTGATACCCTATCATGATGATTTGCTTTGAAATCTCTTTCTCTCAACAAAATGACAATTATGATGGTGTCAATTGACTCCAAGGTCCAAATTAAGTTTAAGACATCTTTATAACAAGATCACTTCTTTCAGATAATACAAGGTCATCTTGCAATATGCAACAAGGAGTACAACACCTTCTCCTTCAAGAAAAGCTTTCTATTCCATGAGGACTGGATATGAGGACTGGATTCATGGGTGCTAAGAACTGAAAAAACTTGGGAATGTGATGATATTTTTTTTACTATTTTATTAATTCCTGACCTAAGTATGTCCTTGGTCTAGTCCTCAATTGGTTGCCCCAATGAAACTTGAAATCTGGTTTCTTTATCTATGACCATTTCTAAAAATTTGGTTTCTACACCTAGACTCACAAGGGAAAGGGGCTAAAATATTGGCTCTATGGCCAAAGAGCAAATCCATTCTTGCATAATAAGGACATTGATGATTCAACTTATGTTCATTTGTTCTCCATCCTTGTTTGACTTCCTTCTTTGAAAGCCTTTCTTCCATTGTTGTATTGTGGTTTGCGTAGCCCATGAAAAAGTAAATTAGCATGGTTTATTTCCACATTAATGGAGTAGGTTGTTTGATGGATCCCCATGGTTGAGTTGTTGCCATATGAGCAATCTATGTACATGTATGCAATTGACCATGTGGGTTATGATCTTATCCTTTTCAAGGGCTCTTATGTATATAGATGGTGGAGACTTGAGAGAGTAAAAGAGGGGAAGACTATTGTCATGCCATTTGTAACATCGCACCTAGATTGCTTAGACTCTAGAGTAATAGTGTTGGTGGTCAAGAGTATTTTGGTAGATACGCATAGACTATTTGTTGACAATCAGATTCTGTGTTTGGGGTACTTACAACATGATGGGGCCCACCGTCACTTGCATTTTTTGCACCATCAAATGTGCCTTCAATGGGACCGTTAAGGTTGGAGACCAAGGAGGTATACTTTTTTCAAAGTGCAACTCTAGAGAGCTCACTTCTTTGATGTTGAGCCTTTGAGTTCTTGGCTATGGTGGAATAAGGACAGCAAGTGTCACTTGGATTCTCTTAGCTAGAGTGGGTGTGGTTGTAATTAATGCCCAATTTTTGATAGATTATTGAGTGACAGATCAAGTACTAGTTTGATTGAGTGTGATTTGATTGTGTAAACAAACTGATTACATCAAAGAAGTGAGGTTAAGGGGGAATTGAGTGTAGGAACTAAGGGTGTTGGTGGTATCTCCAAGCTTTGCTGATTGTTGGTAGCTCAATCACGGTTTAGATTTTCCCTGGGAGTGATTGTGTGCAACAAGTCTTTGAATTGATGCAAATTTGGGAATAAGACAAATAGTGTGCAAAAGCACTAGCCAAAATTTTGCTAAGAAGATGGTCAATTTTGAGTAGTGGTGTTTATTTTGAGCTCAAGAGGTGAAAGTACCACAAATTTGGTGCGAGTTGAGCTTAGAAGTGAAATTGAAGGTGGAGTTAGGAACCTATCCTTGTGAATTTTTGATTTGGAGAACCCCATCTTTTCAATTTTGCCCAAGTGGAGACTTAGTGGAGGATTTGGCTATCAGCCAACTCTAGGGATTTTGGCTCAAGTTGGGGGAGCTTGGCCAGAGTTGGAGGAGTTTTGCCAAATTTGAAGAGGGTTTGAATCTGCAAGAAGAAAAGTATGGTTTGGCTGAATTTTGGCATTTTAAGGCATAAGGTTGTGGGTTATGAGAGGCTACAAAGATCTAGAAGGGCCAACAAACTAGCATGAGGCTAGCTAGTTTAGAGTAGATTTTGGTCATTGTTTGGCAAAATCTGCCCACCTTGCTAAATTATGTGTAATAGAGTTTGATCCCTAGATCTTTGGTTCCAAGAATGATGCTCTAACCAACTAGTCCACCCTCAATTGTTTGAGTGACTATTCCACTATTATCTATACACTTGTAGCTTTGGATAGGAAAGACAATTTGATCCTATTCTTGGTGATCTTGGTAGTTTAGTAAGTAGATAACTCGTATTATGTCAAATGCCAAATGGAGGTAGAGTCAATTAAATGTTGATTTATGAGATGGAGTGTTTTTATTTAGATTTCTTGTGATTGGACCTCCTCAATTCTTTGCTTCCTATTTGTGCACCATGTTTGTGTGAGGTGCCTTGACTTTAGAGCATTTGTGCTCTGGTGTGCTCTCAATAGTGAGGGTGGAGTGATGAACAATTAGACTACTTATGTTTCTCTTCGTTGAGGTAAGAAGTAATAACCTATAGATTGTGAGAATGCATGTTGTGATGGCAAGTTACATGTTGCTCTTTCCTCTAGTGTAGTTTTTGTAGTGAGAGCTACATTAGTGGGTGATGTTTGGTTGGTATGTTGGCACTTGGTGATGTTGGCACTTGGCGAGGTACTTGCGATGGTTACAATTTTGGGTTGCAATTTTGGGTTATTTTGTCATGACGGAGTTCTTTGGGGATTTTAGAGGAGATAGCACCACAATACATAATGGTTTTACTCAAAGTGGCACTCAATATTAACTTGTAGCTCATGTCTCAATGAAGGAGGAGATTGAATCTGACTTGGAGTTTGACATAGGAATTGATCCAGTTGAGAGTGCCCTTGGTGTGCCCGCACCATTGTTGTGTGATATGGATAAGACTTTTGGGGTCTCCAAAGGCCTCAAGCGTTACCTTGGTATAGTGGATACTACTGAGTTGGTTGACTTCATCCAAGAGTTTGATAGTTGGTGTGATTTGCAATAGATACGGAACCCAACTTTGTTCACACCCTTCATGGTATGGAAGGGATTATTTTAGCACTTGGAGGGTCTATTGATAGATGACTACCATGAGTTCAAGAGAGTTCACTTGGAGGAGAGTGAGCTATGGAGATAGTATTGGTCTCCAAACTATATCTCCATCACTTTAGGCTCAGTTTCTAGGGGTAGATTGGCAATGCCTATGAGTGGAGGTACTATTATAGGAAGTGGTATGTTATTGGGGTTTAACTCCATGGTGGAGTTCTTCTAGTGTTTGGGGCAAAACTACCAAGGTTTGCGGACCGACAAGCTAAGGAACTTGTAGAAGTTCCAATGGAAGGTTAGAGAGAGCTTACACAAGGCATACAATTGCATGAGACGGTTGATCACTTTTATCAAGGAGTTGTTGAGGCCCAAATAGTCCAATTTTGGTATGGAATTCTAGATAAGGAGTTGCAACATAGAGTCCGTGATGCTATGTTGTTATAGGCTACTCTGCCTATGTTGGCAATGGTGTTTGATTTGGCTGAGCGTATTGTGCTCAACATGGTGGAGGAAAGAGTAGTGACATCTAGATTTGGTAGGGAGACCTCATCCTCAATTGTTACTTCTTCCAAAGTGCAGCAGCGTGCACCATGCCATGTTGGTTTCCAAAGATAGGGTCAGCTCAGATCCTATGGAGCGAGTGAAGGGCTTATTGCAGCTAGATCCCTACCTTCATTTTTGGGTCAATAGCAGCCAATGAGTGATGGGATTACTTGTTGGACTTGTGGTGGACCTCATCACAAGAAATAGTGCACTCAAGGTAGTAGACCTAATACCTCTAGTGCATCATAGCCAACACAAGACAATGTGAACATTGCCACATATTTGGTCACACTAGTGACCAATGCTTTGACATACACTTGGACTTATGGAGTGGTAGGGCTACTATGGCAGGTGGTAGAGGAGCTCCATATCATTGAGGACAAGGTGGTAGAGGTGGATCGATACCTAATAGGGATGTAGGACCTACTTTAACGTTTGATACAACCATGGCTACTCAAATTGAGTAGTTGGAGCAAAGACTAGCAAGCATGGCCATCACTTAAAGGAGATCAGGTTTATGGCTAGCAGCAATGGCTAGATTGGAGGAATTACCAACTAGACCGACCTTTGAGCAAGCATGGAGTTGTCATATTGGATAACTAGAAGGGAAACTTTTTGTTTGGTGTGACCTTCAAGGAAGGTCTATACACCACAAAGGGTCTAGACTCTAGTGTGTAGCCCCTTATGTTGGGGAAGGTTGCAATTGTTGGTTTGGAGTTACAGAAGACTAATGTAGAGAGGTGTTTATTTTAGATCCAAACATCTCTAGGGGGTGGTTCTACATAGTACATCACATGTGGAGAGCTTGTTGTTCAGAGTCAGCCTAGTCATCCAATTAATAGCTCTATGGTGAGGTCTCAAGCCATTGTGACCATAGTTCAGTCATATGATGTGTTAGTTGGGGGAGCATTGTTATACCCCATGGGTTTAAGTATTGACTATTTGGAGGAGACAACCTCCTATAGACCAGGTTGGCAATCAAGTGAAAGACAGGTATGTTGCCTACCAATATGCTTCAACAATGGCATTCTTGGCTCATTATAGTCAAAGACCATGACGATATCAGTTCAGCTTTTAGTGGTTTTGTTTATTGGCTTGGTGACTTACTAGAAGGAAACACTATTGTGTTGTGGTTTGCATAGCCATGAAGAAGTAAATTAGCATGGTTTATCTTCACATTAGTGGAGTAGGTTATATGATTGATCCCATGGTTAAGCTATGGATGTAATTGGCCACATGGGTTATGATCTTATCCTTTTTAAGGGCTCTAATGTACATACATGGTGGAGAGTTGAATTGAAGGGGGTTTTTTAGTGGGAGGAGTCTTGAGCGGGAGGAGGACGTTGAGAGTGAGAGTTGTGGTAGAGAATGGAGACTGGGCATTGGAGAGAGAAATTGAGTAGGAGATGTTCCATGCTCCCAATATGCCACTCCAAAATCCTTTTCTCATTAGGCTTCAAATTCTACACCGTGATGGCTTACGAGACTGGATAGTGACACATTTTGGGGCGGCATTCATGGAATTGGTGATGGAAAACCTGGATCTTATTGTTCTTTTAGTGCTTACTTATGAACAAGTATGGGATCTAACTATTTATGTGCTCTTATAGATGGAGAGCAACTTAATTTTTCTCATGAGCTTCAAGGGAGACTTGTGGGGTCCATTTGTCAAAAAGTGAAGACTAAATGATAAACTTGTGAGATTAGGTCCCAAGTGGAGAACTTAGGAGTTTTTCAACCTTAGAATGAGTTTGGAGAAGGTACTCAAGCAGTGAAGACCAAAGTTGGAGGAAAGAACTAATAGGCTAGAATTTGAAGACAAAAATCAGGCAATTTGAGCAGATTCTAAGATGGATATTATCTTTGAATCAAGGGGGAGTAATTCATACCCAAGAGCACAAAGTAGGCAATTTGGATAGCTTCTTGAGACATTTTCATTATTTGTCAAGGGAGTTGTAGATTAGACAAAGTTCTTATAGTGCTAAGTGCAAGAAATAACTAGTTTTGGGTCAATCTCAAATCATATCTGGTAGATTGAAGTTGATACTTTTGGGATGTAAGTTGTTGGAGAAGAGTTGATGATCCGGTTTGGAGTTTTGATCACTCCCTAAGTTATGGTTTGAGTCACCTTATGAAAATTTCCAATGTTGTTGGTGGTTAGATTTTTCAATTTTTTGCAAAGTTTTCATATGAATTCCTCAAAAGGAGAATTCAAGGTCTTGGATCAAGTATACTTGGGTCTATAGAGCTCACAAGTTAGCCCAGCTCAAGAATTGATCCATGTTTAGAGATTGGGGTTGGATTAGGCAATCAAACTCTACAAAGTGTTAGAGAAGAGCATCAATAGCTAATTTAGAAAAAAAAATTGGCTTTGGATCCATGGAGAGTGAGAGTTTATGCAACAAGTGTTACTAAAATACCATTGTAAGCTCGGTAGAGCAATTCTATCTTCAATCATGAATGAATGACAATTCTCCTATTTTTTGTGACTGTGATTGAGAATTTTAGACTTTTGGAGTGTTTGTAAGGATCAAGTGTACCTCTGATTTAGAAATTTGGGGAAAAGTTGCAAACAACTAGGAGCAAACTCTAAATTAGGGATTTCAAAATTAAAGTAAAAATTGTAGAAAATAGGGCAAGTTTGAGAGCTTGTCATAAGAGCTATCATAATCAGATTGTAAATTGTTTCATATCTTTGGAAAACTAATCTCATAGGCTTTCCATTGAATCATATAAAACTTGAATCCAAGTCACACACAAAAGGTTACGTCCATATGAGTTTCAAGACTTTTCTCATCAAAAAGATCTAGAAGTTCCTCACTTGAATTGGAAGTTGGTTGAGATCTGAATAACAGATTAGAGGAAGCTTAGAGTATAGGTTGAAATTAGCTTGACGATAGAGCAAGAAGGCTTTGAATCTCTTTTTTGACACAAGTACAAATAGTTATTTTATCAAATTCTTGTGATCAGATACTCTCCATGCTTGCATACTTATTGTACGCCCAATTGGCTTGGATTGGTGTGCGGGCATTGCGCTTAGGTTCCATTCTTCTAGGCGCATTATGTATTCTCTTTAGTAATGTTGGAAGTGATGACCAACAAACCAAGAGTGTGTGTTATGATGATAGGTGAGGTTGCACACCATTTCTCTACCCGATAGAAGGAGTCTTATAAACAAGAGTGGAGTGTTCTACTAGTTGGGTACCACGTGTGCTCAAATTAGTAGAGACAAGTCTATGCATGACCTTTGATCCATAAGATCTATAGCTAGGCACTCTATATATTCCCAAAGAGAGAAATGCAAAGTACAACAATGCACATGCAAAGGATACTCCAGTATGAAAGGAAATCACTTGGATTTGGATTATGAGTGGGATTGTTCCATCCACCTTGGATGTTCCTTTGTGGAGTTCAAACAAGGCATTGCAACAACATGCATATAAATTGGTGCAATAGGCTTGGAGTGGAGCCTTTATATCACCAAGAGACCAGTGTAAGAATGAGCCTCCAAAGTTAATTACCTTGATACCTCTAGATACCATACTCATTGCTTGGCAATATCCAATAGAGAGAGTATGTCTATTGGAGATGTTTGGTGAGATTAGCACTGGACTAGCTATGGTACTAGAAGTGGGTATACAAGTATAGAGGTACTTGTATGTGGAAAGAGATGAGACTACTAGGTGAGTCTTTCTACATCATGTGGCACATTTGGCCTATCAATATCTTGAGTTATTATTAATATCAACAATTCAGGGTTACCAGAAGAGTCTACCGGCAAAAATTTCTTTGCTAGGGTGCAAGATCTAGAGAGACATTGGCCCATTTATTTGGTGATTTTTGGATGGCCATGTTAGGGACATACACGTGTTGGCCAAGGTTTGGGTCTTTAGGATCCTTGTTTTGGTGTGTTTTGGGAGATATTATGGATATTACGACATCTCCAAGTTCATCAACCCATTTCTCTAGCCTACACTTTGGAGAATGTTCCTTTGATAAGTGATTCTTGCACTCGGGTGGTGGTGAGTACATATGAGGTCCATTCTTGGATGGGACCTGCCATGTTGTTAGATGCAACTAGAGTGGGATCACAAGCTTATCATCTTTGTCTTTGGTGGATGAACCTCTTATATAGCAAGGTTTTATAGGGTGCTTATGATGGAATTCAATGACTAGACCATCTCATTATTGATGAAATCTTAGATCTTGGGTGTTAGTCTCAGATGGTGGTAGTGGTTGATAGGTCATCTATGGCAATGGTGAACCTAGTTGGATAGCTTTGAGCTACTTTTCCCACACTTATGAGTTTCCCATGCTCTCATGCTTTTTGAGGGGGAGGTCTTGGACTTGTTTGGGACTCACAATTACAGTAATTGGTGGAGCCCAACACCAATAAAAGAGAGTGAGTGATAGATTTTTTCCTTGATATTACTGCTGTTCCAATAATGTTAGAGGCATTTAGGCATTAGGTGTTAAGTCAAACTATGGACCTGAATTGTTTGACATGTATTGTGAGCCTTGGCTTAGCAGAGCAATGTAGGATTTGCTTGATAGGCATCACCACTCAAACACTTGAGAGCTCTGTGTCTATCAAGACAATTCAAGAACATGTTGGGAGCAATAGACCAAGTAGATAGGGTATTCTTGGGACACATCTAGTGACTACTAGTGAGAGTGGTCTACCTAGAGTCCATCTAGGTGAGCATGGTCTACTTGGATTACACCCTTGGTCTACTTGGGATGCAACTAGAGGACATATGGAGCTTGCAGCTAGAGTGGAGGGAGTTTTTCACACCAAGGTTGGGACCTTTAGTGGTCGGAGGCATGAAACTATTGCTCCCAATGGCCAAGTGTAGTAGCTAGTCAGTACATCTCCACTCTTACATATGTTATAGAGGATACTTGGGAGCCAGATCTTGAATCCAAGCATACAAGAGGGAAAAACAAAGAGTTTGGAGGTTCTTGAGGAGCTACATGAGTTGTTTTGATTTTAGTATGAAGGATTTGAGTGCTCTAAAAGGACCTAGTATTTGGATTATGCTGACTAGCAATACACCAATTTTTTGGCATCCTTATTAATATAGTGACATGGAGAGAGCATTGATGTAGAGCCGGAGTAGTGACCTTTTTGAGGCTAGGTTGGTGGAGATTTCAAGTAGGGAGTATGCATCAACTACAGTGATGCTAGCCAAGAAGGATATGCATGGAAACTACACAAATAGGCAGATGTGTGGAGATTCTTGTCCTATCAATTGACAGACTAGGGTTGATCGGTATGCCATGCCTACACCAAAGGAGATCTTTGATGGGATTGGGCATGCAAAGGTCTTTAGTACTTTGGATCTTTGAGTATGATATCATTAATTGTCAATCAAGGAGAAGGATAAGTCCAAGATAGCATTTTGTGCTATTGATCCTCACGGTAAGGATGTGTTATATCAATGGAAGTTCTTTCCCTTTGGGTTAAAAGCCATTCTTGCCGAGTTCTAGAGTGTCATGGATAGGATCCTAGTTAGATTGGATTTTACTTGATGCTATATTGATGACATTTTGGTCCATAGCACTACTATAGAGGAACATGAGAGACATTTTTTGGATGTGTTTGAGAGGTTGAGATCTCATGGACTCAAATTACATCCTAGGAAATATAGGTTCTTCCATGAGCAAGTTGAGTATTTGGGTCACACTATCTACCTTGGAGGACTTGGTATTAACAAATCAAGGTGGAGACTATTGCACATATTTCTTGACCTACAAATGTGAGCAAAGTGGCAAATTTTCTATAGCCGATATGTTAGAGGATATAGTGTCATTGCCAAGGTCTTGATGAAGCTGACCAGGCTTACACATGAGTGGTGTTGGGGAGATGAGCAAGAGAGAGCTTTTGTAGAGCTCAAGGAGAGGTTGACATTTGCTCTTATTTTGAGTAGACCAATCAAAGGATGACCATTTCAGGTTCACATTGATTGGAGTATGTTGGAACTTGGAACATGCTCACCCAACATGATGATGAGGAGAAGGAGTTTGTGGTGGACTATGCTAGTTGCTCTAACAATTCAGCAGAGACAAAGTATAGTTCATATGAGAGAGAGTGCTTGGTAGCAATATGGACAAATAACACTTTTTTGATGTTACATGTTTGGTAACCCCTTTACTCTCATCACTAATCATCAACCACAGAAGTGGTTGATGGAGTCTGACAAGCTTTCAAGGAAGCTTGCACAATGGCTCTGATTTTACAAGAGTATGATTTCATGATTATTCATAGACCTAGAGTGGTGAACCATGATGCAAATGAGTTGAGTAGAAGCCCATGTCCTAGCTAACAGGATCAAACCAAAGCACATTGGCATGGTAAGACATATGAGGAAATGGTGCCAGGTTGGCATGCAATTGCCTTTCTTTGTATAATTTTTGAGGCGTGGGTGGTATCTCTCTCAACACATACAGGAGGAGTTATTGAGGTCATAGATCCTAAGAGTGGAGATAGTGGATTAGTTCAATGAGACATTCATGATGATATATTAGTGATGAACTATCTTTGCACTAGGGTTATGAGTGGCACAATTGGGGCCAAGGAGAGAGATTGTGTTCTTCAGCAAGTCCGACGGTTCAGATTGGAGTGCAAACAACTTATTTGTATATGGGAGGATGGTAAAGTGCAAGTAGTACCACTTCCATCTTAGAGACCACAGTTGGTTTGTCATGCTCATGAGGACTAAGGACATTTTGGAGTAAAGCATATATATAGCTTACTCTAAAGTCATTATTAGTGGTGCGGTATGGAAACCAATCTACAGTATTTTATTGCTAGATGTGTGGTTTGTGACCAAGTTAGAGCATCATTTAATGCTCTTATGCCATAGTTACACCCATTACCTATCATGGGAGGTTGGGTACCATTGGATTTTGGACTTTGTTGGACCTTTACCATTGATTGTGAGACATCATTGGTATGTTTTGGTTATGTTGGAGAACTTCTCCAAATGGATTGAGTTGGTGGCACTTCCTAACAAGTCCAATGAAAGGACATCTTACTTGTTCTTGGATGTGTTCTTAGTCATTTTGGTGCACCAATTGAGGTTTTGACTAATCAGGGTACAAAGTTCTTGGAGGGAGTTTTAGATCTTGTGTGACAAGGCTTTGAATGATCATCATTCTACCTCACAAGATCACCATAAGACAAATGGCTTAGCAAAGAGAGTGGTTCAGATGATATCTTACTTTTCCTTTCTCTCTCTAGAAACACACAAGGTGCCTAGCTATGGAGACTACATATCAGAGGCTAGAGGTAAAACCATAACTACTTGACTGAACATGTGTGTTACCCAATTGCCAGAACCCTCCTCTCTCATAACTAATATTCTTGCTATCGAGAAGGGTAGTGATGGGCAACCTAACCTATCATCACAACACGCACTCCTGGTCTGCTGGTCATCACTTCTAGCACTACCAAGGAGAAATACACAACACTTCTAAAAGGAAAAAAACTAAGTGCAACGCCTGCATACCAATCCAAACCAATTGGGCGTACAAACAAGCATGCAAGCATAGAGAGGATCCAATCACAAGAATACGGCAATAACTCTTTGTGTTTTTATAAAAAAAAAGAGCTTCAAAGCCTTCTTGCTCTATCATCAAGCTCATTTCAACCTATGCTCCAAGTCTCCTCCAATATGAATTTCAGGTTTCAACAAATTTCTACTCCAAGTAGAGAATCCCTATGTCTTCTTGAAGGGGAACACTTTGTGAAGCTCATATGAACATAACTTCTTTTGTGTAGCTTGGATTTGAGTGTTCTAGAATTCAATAGAAATCCTATAAGTTAAGCTTTCCAATGACATAAAATAGGCCTCAATCAGATTACTACAGCTCCCCTGACAACCTCTCAAATTTGGCCAGGTTTCTTGCAACTTTCAGCTCAATTTCACCCTATTTTGGGATTTGCTCTTGGTTCTTGGCAACTTCTCCCCAGATTTCTTATTCAAAAGTACATTGGATCCTTAAAAACACTTTAGCAACCTAAAACCCTCAATCATAGTCACAAGATAGGAGAATTGACATCTAATCAAGATGGAAAATAAAAATTGATATACCGAGTTTATGACATTATTTACAGCAAAATGTTTTGCATCAAATCTCACTCTCCATAGATCTAGAGCCAACCAAATTTTTTCATAGTAGCTGGTTGTGTCCTTGTCTAAACTCCTCTAAATATTTGCAGCCTAACCCAACCCCAGTTCTTAATGGTGGATCAATTCTTGAGCTATGCTAACTTGTGAGCTCTATAGACCCAAATATACTTGATCCAAGACCTTGAATTATCTATTTCAAGAATTCACATGAAACCATTGCACAAAGATGCAAAATCTAACAAAAATAAGACAGGAAATTTTCATAAGGTAACTCAAACCACATTTTGGGGAGTGACCAAAACTCTAAACCTGATCATCAGCTCTTCTCCAACACCTTACATCTCAAAAGCTTCAACTTCAATCAATTAGATCTGATTTGAGATTGATCCAAAACTAGGATTTCTTGTGCTCAAAGCTATAAAAACTTTGTCTTCTCTCTAACCTCACTAACAGATCATGTAAGTTTCTCAAGAAGCTCTCCCAATTGCCTACTTTGTGCTCTTGGGTATGAATTCTATCCCCCTTGACTCAATTGATGATATCCCTCTAAAAATCTGCTCAAATTGTTTGATTTTAGTCTTTAGATTGTAGCCTATCAGCTCCTTTCTCCAACCATGATCTTCACTCCTCAAATGCCCTCCCCAAACTCCCCCAATGGTCAAAAACTCTAAACTCTTTCACTTGGGACCCAATCTCTTGGAAATTGATCCTTTAGTCTCTTCACTTTTGACAAATGGACCCCACAACATCACCTTGAAGCTTATGAGCAAAAATTCAGAAATTCCCCAACTATAGAAGCATATAGGTTATCAAGTCCTAGACATCTTCATAAGTAAACACCGGAAGGACAATAGGATTTGGGTTTCCCATCACCAACTCCATGAATACCGCCCCAAAATGTGTCACCATCTAGTCCCGTAAGCCATCACAGCGTAAAATCTGAAGCCTGATAAGAAACTGATTTGGGAGTGGTAGATTGGGAGCATGGGATATCTCATGCTCAAATGCCTCCTCTTATACTCTAACACTCAAGTTTTGCTACAACTCTCACTCCTAATGTCCTCCTCCTCCTCAAGACTCCTTGACTAAAAACACCCCCCGGCTCTCTACTCTCCTTCACTTATATACATCATAGCCCTTGAACATGATAAGATCATAGCCCATAGGGCCAATCACATACATATACATAGATTGCTCATATGGCAACATCTCATTCATCAAATCTATCATACAATCTACTCCACTATTGTGGAGATAACCATGATAGTTTATTTTTTTACGGGTTGCTTAAACCACAACACGACAACAATGAAGAGAGGATTGGGAAAGTTTGGTTTGAAAAGAGACCACTTAGGAGATTGGGATCTCCAATTACCTTGGTTGGCCATGGGCTATTGGTTCAGTCAGCAAGCCTCCTTAGCATCCTTCTGTCTTTACATTCTACTCTATGGATGAGATCCAAATTTACCTGTAGCCATTCATCAAGATGCTATTGTACTTTTGGACTTGGATGATCGACATGTATGGATGAGTGCATGTTCTTAACAAGCATCTTTTGGAGAGTGATGTCGATGGCCTTTGAGAATTTAGCAATTGCTCAACATAGGGTACCTTACGCTATGCTACCATTTGAGGAGGTTATAGACCCTTGATCTATCAATCTCATCTAGGTGATTATGTATATCTATAGTAGATAGCACCAACAATATTTGATTTGTCTACATGCCACACTATCTTGACAGTGCACGAGGTTTTGCCACTTGGAGTCCTTGTGTTGGAAGGATATGATGGTATTGTTTGGAAAGATCATGTGCGCAATTGTGTACCATACCACCTCCCAAACATTGATGGTACTATGGACCCAAGCTTTGTACTTGTACATGCAAGCTTGAGGTGTATGTTATGCGGCTCTTTTGGTGGAGCTACTACTATGTTAGTGTGTGATAGCTAATTAAGAGGATGACATATGGCATGTATGACTCCTCCCTTCATGGTGGTTCCTTAGGGACAACGGTTATGTCCTAGATGTACTTGACCTATAGCTAGTTCATCCTTTATATGGTATAGATCGCAGGCAAGTGACGAATGATGTGGCTCAATAGCACCCGGCCTCTTGATCTTTTCCCACCATAAAGTATACCATATACTTGGAATAGATGGCTATTTGAAGTTAGAGGGACCTAACCGCCAGCTAGGGGTGCGATTGTGCACTTGACAGTCCATGTATGATTTATGTGTGAGTTGTGCTTCTGTAATGTTGATGTTGATAGTGATATATGTTGTGTAACAACTATATATGCACGACAACTATCATGCCATTTGTAGCATTGCACCTAACTTGCTTGGACTATGGAGTAGTAGTGTTGGTAGTTGGATTATTTTGGTAGATACTCATAGACTACTTGTTGACAGTCAGATTTTGTTTGGGGTACTAACTACATGGTGGGGCACACCGTCACTTGCATTATTTGCATCGTCAATGGAACCATTAGGGTTGGAGACCAAGGGATATACTTTCATTTGGGGGTATAATGTGTGATGTTGATAGTGATGTATGTTGTGTAGCAATGTATATACGCATGACATTATCTTAAGTGGAAGAAGTCTTGAGCGGGAGGAGGACATTGAGAGTGGAAGTTGTAGTAGAGCATGTAGACTAGGCATCGGTGAGAGCAATTGAGTAGGAGATTTCCTATGCTCTCAATCTGCCACTCTTGAATCCTTTTCTCATCAAGCTTCAGATTCTACATCATGATGGCTTACAAGACTGGATGGTGATACAAGGGGATGACATTCAAGGAATTGATGATTGGAAACCCGGATCTTGTTGTCCTTCTAGTGCTTACTTATGAGCAAGTCAAAGATTTAACAATTTATGTGCTTTTATAGAGGGATAATGGCTTAATTTTTCTCATGAGCTTCAAGGTGGATTTGTGGGGTCCATTTGTCAAAAAGTGAAGAGACTAAATGACAAACTTGTAAGGGATTGGGTCCCAAGAGGAGAACTCAAGAGTTTTTTCCAAGATTAGAGATGTTCAAGGAGTGCATTCAAGGAGTGAAGACTACAATTGGAGAGAAGAGCTAATGAGCTAGAATTTGAAGACAAAAAGTAGATGATTTGAGTACATTATGGGGGAGATATGATCGATTGAATCAAGGGGGTAGAATTCATACACAAGAGCACAAAATAGATAATTTGGAGAGCTTCAAGAGAAAGCTTCAAGTTTCAAGTTTTCATGATCTAAAAATGGGGTTAGAAAGTAGACAAAGTTTTTATAGTGTTGAGCACAAGAGATTCTAGTTTTGGGTTAATCTCAAATCAGATCTGGTTGATTGGAATTGGTGCTTTTGGGATGTAAGGTGTTGGAGAAGTGGTAATGATTAGGTTTGGAGTTTTGATCACTCCCCAAGTTGTGGTTTGAGCCACCTTGTGAAAATTTCCAATGTTGTTAGTGATTGGGTTTTGCACCTTTGTGCAAAGATTTCATATGAATTCCTCAATAATAGAATTCAGGGTCTTGGATCAAGTATACTTGGGTCTATAGAGCTCATAAGTTATCCCAACTCATGATATGATCCATATAGGGATTGGGATTGGTTTAGTCCATCAAACTCTACAAAGAGTTAGATTAGAGCACAAGCAACTACCATAGAAAATTTGGTTGGCTTTGAGTCTAGGGAGAGTGAGAGTTGATGGAACAAGTTCTACTAAAGTTGTTGTAAGCTGTTGTAAGCTCGGTAGAGCAATTCTATTTTCAATCATGATTGAATGGCAATTCTCTTATTTTTGTGATTGTGATTGAGGATTTTAAATTTCTGGGGTATTTGCAAGGATCAAGTGTACCTCTAGATCAGAAATTTGGAGAAAAGTTGCTAAGAACCATAAGCAAACCCTAAATTAGGGATTTTGAAAATTACAAAGAATTAGTCAATTTTGAGAGCTTGTTAGGGAAGGTGTAGTGATCAGATTGTAGCTTATGTCATGTCATTGGAAATTTTATCTCACAAGATTTCCATTGAATTCTAGAACACTTGAATCCAAGTTACAAAAAAGGTATATCCATACAAATTGCATAGAGTTTTCCCCATAAAAAATACATAGAGGTTCCCACTTGGATTAGATGTTGGTTGAAATCTGAAGAACAGATTGGAGGAGGCTTGGAGTATAGGTTGAAATTATCTTGATGATAGAGCAAGAAGGCTTTGAAGCTCTTTTCCAACAAAAGGCACATAAAGTTGTCAAATTCTTGTGATCAGATCCTCTTTGTGCTTGCATGCTTGTTTGTATGCACAGTTGGCTAGGATTGGTGAGCAAGCATTGCACTTAGGTCCTTCCTTCTTGGTGTGCTATATTTTTCTCCTTGGTAATTTTTGAAGTGATGACCAACAGACCAAGAGTGCATGTTATGATGACAAGTTAGGTTACCTGTTACTCCCCTACCCGATAAAAGGAATCCTAGAAATAAGAGTGGAGGGTTCTATTGGTTGGGTATCACGTGCACTCAGATTAATAGTGACAAGTCTATGCATGAACTCTGATCCATAAGTTGCATAGCTAGGCATCTTGTGTGTTCCCAAAGAGATAAAGGCAAAGAACGACACCGTGCATTTGTTCTTCTGGTTTCAACTTGATTTGTAGGAAGCCATGTAGCGAGCACACTTTTTAGATAATCTCTCTCCATTCATAGATTCAAGAAAATGTTTCCCAAACTTCACAAGATAAGTGGCTATGTAACTTAACACGATGCTTTTTTGAACCAATTTCTTGCAAGTTCCTCCATGGATTTGTCTAAAATGCTTGTGATCCTCAAGGTAGTCCAAAACTGACAGTAATGATGAGATACCATTCTAAATATATCCTTCTCTTCATCCCTTGCTTTTGGTTTACACATAACAGTAGAAAACACCATATTCAAAAGTTCTTGAAATCCTAAAATTGACATTGGAGGTGGATTGAAATGGGTAGACAAGGGACTTGAACATTGATATCGAGACTAATTGAACTTTGTTGGTGAAGAGATGAGCTCTCCATATTTGCTACCATATGCAAAATTGCCAAGTTGGCACACTTACGTTTTTCTCCCACCCTCCCAAATGTCGGTGCATTGCATTGATGTGTCATCATGGTAGCTCTTGGCGCCCAAATATTTCTTTTATAATATAAAACATATAAATCAACCATGGTGCACAACTAACAAGCAGCATGATTAATAAGTAACAAGCCACACCTAAGTCTCCATGAATCGTTTCATTAGTTCCGAGGTCTCAACGCATCATGACAAATTGTGACATTCGCACTGAAACATAGCCAAGACATAAGAGATAGAGAGAATCTGACAATTTGAATATATGATTCTTAGTGAGGGAGCGGGGTAAGTTTCAATTCAAATCCCCCACTTAGCATTAGCTTTATTATTATGACCTTCTCCTTTCATCCAATTAATTCATGTTAGAGGTCGGGCTTAAACCAGGGCTTGATTAAGCTTTCAATTAGAGAGGTACTAGAAACGGCATGTAGAGTGGGTAGATGATACCCATACAATTTTATAC
This sequence comes from Lunularia cruciata, assembly GCA_948567375.1. Taxonomy (NCBI): domain Eukaryota; kingdom Viridiplantae; phylum Streptophyta; class Marchantiopsida; order Lunulariales; family Lunulariaceae; genus Lunularia; species Lunularia cruciata. The sequence continues at coordinate 47,819,644 of OX419756.1, read as the reverse complement.
AGGCGTTTCCCTTTTTAGGCAATTATATTTTACGGGTGAGGGAAAATAATTCGACCGGGAGCCCTCCATTACCGTTAAGAACAAGTCGAATTCATTATTGAAACCCCTGATCCGCCCTAACCCAACTGGAACTTTTCCTTGAAACCTTAACCCACAGGGGACTTCTCCTTGAATCAGTCCGTAATACAAATTAGCAAATTTATGGGTAACGTTCAATTATTGAATCTTCCTCCTTTCATTGGCACCCATACAATATTTTACGGATTCGACCCTCTGCTCGTAGTGATCATCCCGTAACAAAGTCTCTGCGAGTAGTAATCATCCGGTCATAATATTATTGAAACTCCCTATCACAACATCTCTTTTGATTTGAGAATTACAATCTAATAGTGAATTTAGAATACATACTGAAGGACAAAACACGTCTTAGAATGTGCTCCCCGAGACCAAGGGAATTCTGATGATTGGTAAAAGCAGTCTCTGTTCAGAGTTCAGCGCAGCCAGTTGCATTCAATCGAGATTGTTACGTCCGATCGCAGGATATCCAGTTGTTTTTCAGTCAAGTCAGGACATATCTATTTCATATCTACCTGACTGTCTCACGAATTGATTCTGTTTTGTAATTATATATCACCACGGCATGCTCACTAATGCATCAGTAGAAAGACACACACAAACTATATACTTCGAAGGAAAGGAGGAGTACGAAACACCAAAGAATGCAAGAAGGAAACCGAGCACGGTGCCCAAAGAAACCTAGGGGTCGCAAACCAAAGCCAAAAAAATATGAGTCGGTGATTGATCCTCGAGTACTGTAATGCCATAGAAAGACCTATTTAAGGAATTTCTTTAAGAGTGATATAGTTTTTTGATTTTACATAAGTATAGAGGATATCTTTCCACTTTTTCTAAAATATTTTAAGGAGTATTTTCCCTCATTTGTTTCATAATATATAAGATTTTCTCATTATTTTTTGTATTATTTATAGTGAAAAAAATTAAAATCGTTTCATTGATATAAAATTATTTATATTTTATGTATACATTGTAGCATTCCAAAACATACGAAAACTCTCCTCTTACTTGCTTTATTTTTTTAAAAAATATCTCTTATTAGTAGAATAAACTAGCAGTGGCCAGAGACGCCGAAGCACCTCATCCAGTTTTTAAATGAAGGGAAAGAGTTTTTAGAAAGAGCGTCTCAATTATCTCGTTACGGAACCCATAAAAATGTTTATCAGGGGAATTCATAAAAGTCTTATAGGGTGTGGGGGTACGGGAATATACTGGAAAATTGGTAATCTTTTACGGGTTGCAAAAAATGTGACCCATACCTTTTTACGGGGTTACGTCATCCACTGGACTTAATGTTAAACATTCGCCCGAAATTTTTGCAGATACAACATTTTTACGAGCGTCCAAAATTTTACAACAAGCGTTTACAAATGAGAGGCATTTGTTTTACAAGCATCCTTAAAGTTTATTGAGTTTCACGGATTCAATAAATATCAGTAAATTTGTTTTAAAAGTCCCCCAGATGTGTTTCGAGCCTCAAGGCTGTGATATTCCCCGCTGACTTTCTCTAAATGTTGATCTTATCTTGTGATTTTGCTTCGCGAGAGACATGGTCTCACTTCCCGTGCACTAGATTGTGATCATCACGACTGAGCTTGACAGCAGGCAGTTCTCATGAGAATACTGCATTGTGATAGCATGATGTACACGAGTGGATAATGAGGCGGGGGGGCTTTACAGCTCTGTACTGTGTCGTCTGGGTCCTCATTTTGGTTAAGCACATGGTGATGTTTAATGACAGGATCTTGTGTGATGCCCTTGGCATCGTGCAAGATTCACAGAATGCAGAGCACAAGATTCTTATGTTCGTCTCCCTTTCTCCTATCCTGCAGAAAAGCCATTATCGCCTTGAATGAATTCGACTGAGTCATCCCTTGTTCATGGTGCAGTAATCGTCAGATCTGGGGACCTTATATTTTTGGGAGGTCTTGGAATGAAACGCGTGACATGATACTTGGATCGTATGAAACAAAACCAAAACGTCGCACGTAGGATCACAAGAAGGATGGGAGGACCCCATGAAACCAAATTTGGATCGTATCAAACTACGAGCCAAATTAGGAATTAGAAATTAGAAACCCGAGCCTCCAAGAATCGCTACACACCAAACCGAAACACTCGTAGGAGATGAATTGATCGTCTTCTTGTAAAACTCATCTTATCCTTAATACAAAGGAACGGATTATACACTACCCATCAAAAAAGCAATGAAAATTAGCCGAGATACGAAGAAGTCATAATTTAGTTTTGCAGCTGCTCGTAACAAAGATCACCGTGGGATCTGATTCCTGGTCCACCTCTCTCCACGAAAGTTCGGGGCCATGAACGGTGCTGGGGCACACCACATGACTAGAGTGAGGAAGGTGAGAAATCTGCATCCAATTACAACCCGGATTTTCTGAATTTTGTGGGGTCCTCTATCCACCTGATAAAAGTATGTGATTTGATGTGGGATATGGTTCTTATTCTTCCAGTGTTTAGCCTATTCACCCATGAATCTGCACATTAGCCGAACGCAGTTCTTGAGCTGCAGACGACTAGTAGCAATGAGCATGAGTATGCAAGCTTCATGGGAGCACAGGCCCCTACTGTACTGATACTGAAAACAAAAGCCATATCTACTTGGTTGTCATCACCCGATCGATACTTTGCTGATCTGCTTGTGCCTCCCTCTTATCCAAATCGTGAAGACAACGGTTTTTTATGCCTTCAAAGACTTCGAGATTGTCCTAAACAGTGTGCAACGCATTTATGCTTCTCTACTGTAGTCATATCAAATTCTTAGACCACCGAAACTCATCCCCTGCACAACTTTTCCCTTCCGTAAAGATCTCGTGAACAAACCTTATGGGAGGCGTGGGAAATCTTTACGGGTGTACGCAATCTGGCTTACGGGCGATGGTTTATAGTCGTAAAAGTTTACCGGGTATGAAAAAGGTGACCCGTAGTTTTGTTATGGAGTTAAGGATCCTCTTGTAAAACGTAATTAGAGTTCAATTTTGATATCAAGGTACATGAGTTGCTGGTCGAAACTAGGTTTATTTCTTTCTTGGAGGCGGGGCACATTTTGACCCGATCTGGCCCTCAGCATGCGTAAGTCATGAATATATTACTCGAAAGTCTCACTTAACCCATCGCGGTACCCACATAAAAATGAAAGGGGCCGTAAAATTCCAACTCCTGTAATAAATGTTCACGACCCTTTCATTTTTGTGCTAGTTTTTTTTTATAGATCACGTAAAATATTTTACGAGAGCACCCATTGCAGTAAAGTTTCCATAAGTATCGTTTTTGGAACCCGGTATTGTGCTCTTTGCTCCTTCGTTGCCCTTGTCTTTAAGTGTGTCCAGATGCAACTTCTTCCAAAATGATTTTTTTCAGCTAGTGAAATGTAATTTAGGATCTACATTCCTAGAAAAATCATATAGCCTGCGCTTTCATACCATATATATAGACACAAAGAAGATATTGAGACCCATAGTGTCTCTTCAATTGTAAGATTATACGAGATCTTCCAAAAGTTACAAAATTTTCTAACTTTTGGAGATCTATTTTAATCTAGATAAACATTGCCAAAACCATGTCAAATAATCAGAACGTGATATATCTAAATTAAAAGTGCTAGACACGAAAGTAGAACGTGAGTACGACAAAGACCACCCGTTTAAATCTAGATAAAATTGAACTAGATCACGCAGCCCTGCTCAAGCTGAATAACTACCTTATGGTATAAATTCGTGTGAAAAAACTGATTTTATGCATAACTTATAATTCAGATAAAATTACGAATACATCTTATTTCTGGTTTAGAGTTATGAGAAATCTCTTCAAAATGTGAATAGCTTACACATCTCTAACTTAAAGAACTTCATGATGACAACCGTCGCCTCATCATAGGGGCCCATACTCTATGACTAGAGAGGAGAATGTATGTGATTTTCTCAGTTTGTCTAGCTAGATTTGTCATGCTACTCTGACCGCAGAAAGTTCCTGTTCAAGTTTCTCCTCCATCCACTTCTTGCTGTTCGACAATTGGCAATTTAGTTGCACAACTTTCATGTGCTCCAATTTCTTCGTAGAGTTTAGTTCCACTTTTGGCCCTAAAGTGGGAGGACCTTTGACTTGTAAAATTCAGGAAATACCAAAAGCACTTGAAGGACGTGGGATTTTCTCCATGGAAAACGTTGATATGTTGTTATGTCCTCGTGGTGCAATTTCTGTCTCTTCCTCCTGAGTCAAAAAGGTAGATTTCCCTCTTCCACCTCGTTGTATGCGAAAGTTAGTCTTAAAAAACGCAATCATTAAGCCCTGTGAGGCGGAACCTAATCCTTTCTTCTTATCTTGCTAAAATAAACCCAGTATTTATTTGTAGCTGTGCAGAAAAACTTCGACTTGTCAGCAGATAATATCCCTAATGGAAACCTTCAATTAATTTTGGCTTTATCGATAGGCTGGCTGCACTTCAAACTCACCAGCATTAATGCCACAAACGTGGGATTGGGGACAAGACCATCACAGTATCAGAAATCAACCTTTTGTCCATGAGTGTGTTGTAATTGCTGGTATAATTGCTTTCCTTATTTTCTTGTCCGATAGCTCTTGACAGAAATAAAAGCTCTTGAATAAAAATGTTCAAGTATCAATCAATAAAGATCTCCACACTTTGACACTAATTAAGACCAAGAGGAGAAGTTCTCCTCTCAATGATAATGATCTCCATGTTGAGCTAGACACAAGGAAAACTGCATCAAACTGTACAAGCCGTATCTCTTCTGAGGTCCAAGAAAAATCTCCAAGGTCGATGAAGTGGCTAGCCTTAGCACCATACAATGATGCATGCATCAGTTCCTCAATATATTTCAATCTCATCCTCCTGTCACTGCCACATAGAGCTCTAGGAGATCTTGACCTTTCCCCCAATTCTTCACTGTATTGTGGTGGAAGAATGTCTCTCTAGTGTAGTCCTTCGTTGGTGGGTACAAAGATTGCTATGTCCTGGACTAGGCACAGTTTTGGTTGAAAGAGCGAGCAGTTGTTAAGAACGACTTGAGATATTTAGTTATGGCCCACCGAGGTCAAAAGCTGAGTTCCAGCACTTGCCCCCCACATTCGACGGGAGTGACAGACGAGTAACAAGGGGGGCAGGTGGGTATACATAAGATTGGACGAGGAGGACGGGCAGTGGGAGTTCAGGATCGGATTCCCGCGTTGCCAAGTGGAGTCAGTGTGCTATCAGCGAGAGTATCTATCAGTCAGTCTGTCTTCAGAGGATATGAACGACGACCTCCACAGCTACTGAACCGAAAGAAGCTTATTATTGACGAGACGATCCGGGGAAACGCAGATCGGTTGATTGAACTCTTCAGTAGTAGAAAAAGTACCGGATACATATCTGTTTGGCTGCGAAGAAGGAAGGTACGGTGTTGTCCATGTTATTTGCCAGCTTCGTTATCGCATCGGCCGGCCATGTTTGTTTGGGGGCGATCTCATGAATGTGGTGTGGTCTTTGGTGTGTGAACAGAAGTCTGGTTGTCACAGGAGGAAGTGAGTTGGGAGAAGGGATAATCAATCATGGCAACCTATCTGCTGCACGGGACACTACATGTAACAGTCTACGAAGCTGATGGATTGGATCATCCAGATCGAGCCTCCGGGGGGCACGGCAGGTTCTTCCGCAAGGTGAGTTTCGTGTCCGGAAGAGCTCGTAGGTGCAACTCTTGAGTTGGTTTTGATCCCAATACTAAAGCATGACGAGCAACTGGTTCAACCATGGTGATCGAGATCTCTGCTTCCTCTGGTGCTGCAGTGGGTCTTATCAAGCTGAAGCCAGCAAACTCAGCCATGGATCGCCGAATATGAAATTTCATAGCTTTGATCTAATCTACTGTCACCGACGTCTTCCCACTAACCTCGATGGAATTGCAGTGTAGTAAGGCAAAGAAAGCCCCTCATTTCTGCTAGTTCTGAAACTATCTAGCGTACGTTAGATTCCTCTGCTTTCAGCCCATATCTTACGAAGCTGAAGGCAGAATTGATGGCCAGTGTCATGAGAAAACCTGGTCCTTGAGAATATGTACAGGACTTATAGAAGCTCAGCTAACGGAGGACAATGTTTAACTGGCTTCACTCCTGCTAGAGTTTGGACTTAAAACTGATGAGAAAGCCGTCCATCGATTGGTTGGAGGTGGATTGATCGCCCAACAGAACCTCTGATTGGCCCTGCTTAGAGAAATGTTCACAAAGTCTTGTTGGAGGTAACTGAGATAAAGTATCAGCTGATTCGCCGAATCAAAGTGATACTAAACTGCAGTGCATGTCTCCTTTCTGTTGCAGCTTGTGGAGAGCGTGGAGGACACGTTTGGTACTGGAAGTGGCAAGAGCAGACTTTATGCTACGGTAGATCTGGGCAAAACTCGAGTCGGAAGAACTCGGATAATTGAAGACCAACCTGAGCGTCCAGTTTGGAATGAGTCTTTCCGGATTTACGCTGCACATCATGTCACCGACGTAGTGATCACTGTCAAAGATGATAACACCATCGGTGCTTCTTTGATAGGCCGAGCTAAGGTCCCAGCCACAGAGATAAACGGAGGTGAGGTGATTGACGACTGGTATGATCTGTTCAGGGATGATGGTGAGCCTGTCAGGGGCGGAGAAGGGAAAGTCCGCTTCAGGATGCAGTATTTCGCTGCTGTTGATGACGAGCACTGGGGACGCGGAATCAGTAGGTCCGACTACGAGGGTGTTCCCTACACCTTCTACCCCCAGCGGAAAGGGTGTAGAGTCAAGCTCTACCAGGACAGTCATATGCATGATGGGTTCTTGCCCGAAATTTACCTGGATGATGGAAGTGTGAAAGAACCTACTCGCTGCTGGGAAGATGTCTACCACATGATAAACAATGCTCGTCATATTATATACATTACAGGATGGTCTGTTTATACTGAGATCACGCTCATCCGGGACCAGGATAGGATGATTGAAGGGGCGGAAGGAGTGACTTTGGGTCAATTGTTGTTGCGCAAGGCGGAAGAAGGAGTGAAAGTTAACCTTTTGGTTTGGGATGACAGAACTTCCATCGACTTTTTGAAGAGAGATGGGCTGATGGCTACTCACGACGAGGACACCGAGAAGTTCTTCGAAGGCACAGATGTTAGCTGTGTCCTCTGCCCACGTAACCCTGACGATGGTCTCAGCATTATTCAGGGTATTCAGATCGGTACCATGTTCACTCATCATCAGAAGACTTTGATTGTCGATGCTCCTGTGCCAGGAGGAGATGAGGGTGGTCCTCGGAGAATTATTAGCATGGTCGGAGGTATTGATCTCTGCGATGGACGATATGACACCCAGCAGCACCCTATTTTCCGTACCTTGGCAACTGTGAACCGTGACGATTTCCATCAACCCAATTTCGCCGGAGCATCGATTGAGTGTGGAGGTCCTCGTGAACCCTGGCACGATATTCATTCCCAAGTTGAGGGTCCTATCGCGTGGGATATACTGTACAACTTTGAGCAGAGGTGGAGGAAGCAGGCTGGAGAGGAACGACAGGAGAGGCTGGTTGCCATTCCTGACCTGGAAGATATGGAGCCACCCACTCCTGTTACCGAGGAGGAAGATCCCGAATCGTGGAATGTCCAGTTGTTCAGATCCATCGATAATGGTGCTGTGGATTTCCCGGAGGAGCCCGAGGAGGCTTGCAAGGCAGGACTTGTTAGTGGAAAGGACAATGTTATCGACCGATCCATCCAGGATGCATACATCAACGCCATCAGAAGAGCCAAGGATTACATATACATCGAGAACCAGTACTTCCTCGGAAGTGCATTTGCTTGGGATTCGAAGCAGGATTCCGGAGCATCCCATCTTATCCCAAGGGAGCTGGCCTTGAAGATTGTGAGCAAGATCGAAGCTGGTGAGCGGTTTGCAGTGTACGTCGTGTGCCCAATGTGGCCTGAAGGTGCACCTGAAAGTGGTTCAGTGCAGGCTATTTTGGACTGGATGCGCAGAACATTGGAAATGATGTACAAACTTATTGCTGATGCTCTACGTGCCGCTGGAAGTGAAGAGAGTCCACGAGACTACTTGAATTTCTACTGCCTCGGTAACCGTGAGGCGTATTCAGATGGGGAGTTGCAACCGGAGAATCACCCCGAGGAGGGCACAGACTATATTAGAGCGCAGTCTGCTCGGCGCTTCATGATCTACGTACACTCAAAGATGATGATTGGTCAGTATCGCTTCCTTTCTACCTCTGTTTTGAAATGTGAGCTCGGTTTGTTGCTGCCTAGTATATGATGCAGTTGTTTCTCTGAGTTAGATTTTCCATACAGCACCATTGTGGTCTACCATCTGATTGATTATCGGAGTTGGTTGATAGTAGAAGCAGCAGGAAGGGAAGTAGATATCGCGCAAGATGGGAATGCACTTATGATATGACGATAAGCCGTTGCTTAAACTTGAATTGCTACTTTTAGCTGTTCACTATTTCCGGAATGGATTACGTGAGAATGAATTCTTTAGTAAACTTTGTTAGAAGATTTTAGCTGATGGTGAGATATTTTGGCTATTGCAGTTGATGATGAGTACATTATCGTGGGGTCTGCTAACATTAACGAGCGATCTATGAACGGAGCTCGAGACTCAGAAATTGCTATCGGTGCATACCAGCCTAACCGTATTGCCGGCTATGATGGCTTGCCCAAAGGACAGATTCATGGCTTCAGGATGTCCTTGTGGTATGAACACATGCTCAAACTCGAGGATTGCTTCTTCCAGCCAGCAAGTTTGGAGTGTGTCCAAACCGTGAATGCAATTGCAGATAAACTATGGGCCGACTACGTTCAGGAAGAATCTGTGGATCTTGAAGGACACCTTCTTCCTTTCCCCATCACTGTCAGTCATGAAGGAGAAGTGACAGAGTTGCCAGGTCAGTCCCACTTCCCAGACACTGAGGCTCTTGTTCTTGGAAGTTTCCAGGAGAAGCTACCCTCAATATTGACCACCTAATCTGAGCAACGACCTTTTCATCTGCTCTTGTTCCATTTCCCACCTCTGTGCGGAGGTATGCCGGCCGGAAAGCAAGTTGCAAGGTTACAGTCTTGGAAGATGTGCCACTAGTCTGCACAATTTGGAGTTATGATTGAGTAAATACGTGGTAGTCAATGACAACATTGCTAAAAGTCTGAGCGCAAACTACAAAGTTTTAATGACTCAAGGGGTACCGCTTATGTACTGATCATTACTAAGACTTTGATAAGAAGAGTTGTTGTCAAATTTGATCTCTCCTTTACGAACTTAGATTGGGGAAGAGGAAGCTAGTGTCCCTATATTCTTGCTCTGATCTTCGGAGGGCACGAGAAGCAACTATTTGGCCAAGGTTGCCTCCAGATCCAAGAATGATCGGTCGAGGCCTGTGGAATTCGTTCTATGGTTTTAACCACCTAATCAGGGATCAAGCGACTGCGAATGAAGCGGATATTTGGATGTCATCTAAACGTAGCACTCATCCTGCTCTAGAGAGTGCCACAGAGACCTTGAGATATCTTCATATCTACACAGAACGGTCACTCTGAATCACAACAGCATGTTCTGAAGGCAATTTATCTTGTGAGTTAATTTCTTCATTTTGAATGGTTGTCTTACGGCGTTTAATAGATATCAAACGATGGAGGTCTTTCAAACGACTCGTCTTTCCTCCAAATTCGATGGCCGCGAAGTGTGAGAAAGTAGAAGATGTAGTAGCATGGTATTTTGTTTAATCTCTCTTGCATATTTCAGTTGCTACAGCCATTTGTTCTACATAACAACATGGACCGAATGGCACTTCCCAATGCAAACCCGGTCAGAGTGTCATCCAACACATGATATGAAATGGATCTGGTCTATTTCAGATGTCTACCTCAGCTAATTATCGTTGCAGTATTAATGCTCAGTTGGGAGCTTGGGCAGTGAACGAACGACGAGTAGTACTTCGCTCACAAAATCCTTGTCAAATTTACAATATCATTATTAATTGGGTGATTGTAAACTCCATTGTGCCAGCACCTTCCTGGGAAGTCTCTACCCATCAGCGATACATATGCCCGTAGATATCTAACAAAGTCCATTTTTGAACTCCTTCTCCCTCGCCTTTGGAATCAAGAAATAGGTCCACACATCGTTGCAGATCCAATGGCAGCATGATTTAGATGGGTTAAATATCTTCGTAGGAAAATCTGGCAGACATAGGAAATTTCAGCTGCAGTAGGTAGCCACAAAAGAAGGCGTTGGTGAACCTGCAGTCTACTTTCTATCAGAACACTTTTAAAATTACCCAGGAGTGGTTAGACTCTACACTCGCTCTTAGAAGAAGAAACCCATGTGTGCAAACATTGGAACATTGGAACTCAAAAATGGACTGTTAAAGGAAAAATAAACACTAATATCAATTTCGCACTTTTCGTAGAGCATACTCGATGGTAGGGGAGGGATCGATGACAGACATGTGTAACATCCGTCGCGGCTCTGAAGTGTGGAATCTGCATCTTGCCTCTGCGAACGTATCTTGTTCCTGATTGCACACAGCGAAAGTGGAAGTCTGTTCATTTGTCTCTTACAGTCCGATGAAGATTCAGAAAGGGACGGACGAGAAAATGCAAAAGTTTACTCTAATCTGTCACTAAGAATTAAAGACACGTGACGTTTGCACTTGAATGGGAGGATCGAATCTCTGGTAGGCGAAGTGATTGTTTTGATGTTGTCTTCTATTTCCAAATAGACCACACAGTCACTCTTTGCCAACTTAATCAACAACAGTAGCCCCTGGCTCCACATACAGCAGTCGATAGAACTACTCTTCAAGTGCAAAGAGCGAAGAAGATATTGGGAGAATTTTGACGAAACATGCCCCTACAAACGGAAAATCTATCTGAAGTTCCAAAACACCTAGCATTGTCATCTACAAAAACTAAGCATGAAAGTGAGAGTGTAAAAGCTGACAGGTATCTAGCACAGTCAGTACCATGTAATCAGAACAACATTGATATATTCTGCTTAGCGTAATTTGCACCGAAAAGTCAAGAAGCCTAAGCACAAGAACTTGCCCAGTATTGTCCCAGTAAATTCTAATACTCGGCAGTGCCGTGAATTCTTCCGCTTGAATTCGGCTGTGCCGTGGCGAAGATGATGTGCAGAGTTTAGCCGTTCATAGAACAGTGGGCAAAGTCTGCAAGGGCACCTGGGATGGAGCTACCACCTTCCGATCTCGAGCCATATAAGAGTCGATGTAAGGCTGCACCCCGCCTTCAGAAACAGTCACATTTACCATAAGCTTGTTCAACAATCGTCTTTGCCAAAGGCAAGGTGGACGTGCCTTGGGGTCCTCGTACTCTTCCTATTATCCCGACAGTGATTGCCTCTATCTCTAGCATCTACGCCTAACAAGTCCAGCGTTATCGATGGGAGATCAGCAAAGCATTACTATAGCTGTGCGGATAACCTCTTATTCGGGATAATGTGCAGTTTGGCAAATTGACTTACATTCTTGATCTAGTTTCCAAAGTAGCACGGTAAAGTATGTTCTCAGAAACCCAGAAATAAAGGGCTCACATCTGCAACAAGAAACTCAAGTTGGGCAAAAGTGAAAACTGGAGCTCTGGCCAAAAAGCGCTTGTTATATCTCCGATGCTTGAGACGAGCAAAACGTCCGACTGGAACAGCGCGTGTAGATTTGGAACCAAGTTTGCTTCCTCACTTTTCCTGCTGCCTGACTCTAGACAAGCTGCCGCTTCTCTCAAGCTTGCCTGCTTGCTTGACAAAGGAGAGCACATCGTCGGTACACAACGGAACTCTATTCCAACAAGCACATACTGTAATGTGATTTTCCAGGTAAACTTTGGAGATCTACTGTAGCAGTCAACGGCTTTAAAGAAGAGCTTACAGAGCTTACAAATTTGTTCTAGGAAAGAGCGACATGGTCAAGTTATATCCAGGGAAACGAAAGTCAGTACACGACGATTAAGATTCCCTGAACATTCCAGAAAATAGCTAAATTTTTTCTTGAAAGAGAGGCATAGTACGATGACCCTGTACAATATGCTCAGAACGTGAGACGCCCGATCCATGTCGATTAGCCTCTTCGGTAAGGCCAGCTTGTAGAATGAACATTACGAACAGGAAACAGTTCGAAGACTGAACGTTCATCTTGACTGGTAAGAAATAGTTCAAATTCAGATTAGAGAAAACTTCGATTTGACTACAAACTTAAAGGAGATGGAACCTGCATTTGTGAAGAATGGGAAGAAGTGCGGCACAATGGGACACATAAGTCCACGAACGGGTGAACAAAAATCTGATTCCAAACCCTAAATATATATTACACCTATAATGCTAACAGGTACATTTATTTAAGTTCTTGTTCTAATCAACTGGACATTTAAGGCATTGAGATGTCCCAAGATGGGACCATCAGTCCGGCATTGACGTTAAAATAGATTATAGAATCTGATTTCGGCCACTGCGGGAATTATCTTGGAAGTGACTGACCCAATAAAAGGATTCCAAACAGTGATGTCCAAGTTTGTGGACACCAGAATGCAAGGTACCAAGGGACAAAGAACAGCGACTTGTAGATCCCCACGAGAACAGGAGGAAAAATAATTCAACAAGAGTCACAAAACAAAGATCGCAAAACATCCCGTAGGAACAAGGCATGTTCCTATTCAGATCAAAACCTGTACAAGCTTACCAGTCCTCTCTAAGTAATGCAGGGAAGTGACTTCTATAACCCCAACTACTCCATTTGTTAAACTTTCAACTGACCTGCAGCTCCAAAATCAGCCACTCCTTAAATGCTGACAACAGCTTGCCTCGCATACTACTGTGATGGCGGAAAAGGATATGTAAGACCTAAAGGAGCGTACTCTTGATCAAGCCTACACTTTGATTGTTGATTTACTGAGAATGAGCTTCTTGATGTCCTCATCGGCAGCACGATCCAAAGCAGTCCGTCCCATGTCATCCTGTACTCTAGGGTCTGCACCAGCTCGAAGGAGCTCCTCAATTTTTGGAACGTCTCCCTCAGAGGCAGCCAAGAGCAACAAGATGTCCACAGGATGAATTCCGGTGCTCAAGAGGCTTTCCATCTTGTCATAAGTACCCTCAGAGGCCAGCATTCCCATGTAGTTGAAATACTGCACATACCAAAAAGGGGCTAATCACCGTCAGATTCTGTTGACTATGGCAATAAAAAGACTGGGAGCCTAGGTTAGTGAAACCAAATTAGATGCATCAAAAGATAGGAATGGAGATCCTAACATTTCCATGTCAGTTCCTGGGTAATTGGTTTAGGGGTAAGGCATTTGGTTCATACGAGGTCCAATTCCCCTGGATGGTCATGAGCGATGCTGCAAAGAGAAACCAAGGTAACAGGATCGGCTTCCGACTAGGTGGACGACTCAGTGATTTCATCATCTTTGACTAAGGCGCGATTATAATTTGTACACGATGTCCTGAAGAGATGTTTCTAGCAGGAAACATACATGAGTTCAAAAGCATAAATGGAACCAGTCCAATCTTTCCATAAAGAGACTCTTTGCACTCAGTCTGGAGATTGCTGAAGGTCAAATCTATTGAAAAAGAAACAGGATGCTGTTTTACGTGGGAGTCGAGACTGAGATAAAGCATCAGACTGACAGCCAGGTTATTGTCCTCAGCATCGGGAATTTCAGCAAGCTCAGGAACTTCTTTGCTTAATTGACCCAAACCTAGAGGTTTTCCTCCTCGGAGATGTACGTCAACATATCCATGAGAGAAAGCCTCATCGAGCTCTAGAGAAAGTTTCCTCACAGAAACAGCAGAACATGTTCTTGCTAACGGATGAAAAACCAAAGATTTCGACAACTTGCAGCTCTAGAGTACTTGAGGGTTCACTACACTACTGTAGCACCTGAAGCAGAATCTGCCCTCAAATGAAATGGGAATTCCCTGCAGTTCGCTACCAGAAAAATGTCCGAACTTAAAACTTTTGAAAGTCAAGGCACGTTGTTAGCAGTTGATGGGAATCAGTTTCTCTCATTCTCTCTCTCTCTTCAAACGCACTGCATGGTCTACCTCGAGAAACCAGAAAGGAAACGCAGGCAGAACACGAACTACATAAACAAGTAATGAGATGAAACCACCAACCTGTTCAACATCATCACGGTCGAAATCATCCCGTCCTTGGCTTCCGTAAATTCCAGCGCCCTCCGAGTCCAGTCCATTGTTTCCAAATTTAAACCACGCATTTAATCTCGACCCATTTTGTCGCCCCAAAGCTCCCCCTGCGGTGCTTCTCAACCCAACCCTTGAGAACAGAAACGAACTTCTAAAGCCAGCAGCAGCTCCGACACGGCGAACTTCCTTGCTCGATAATGTCGTCGCTGCACCTACTGCAGAAGCAATTGGGCACGAGTTGGCAGCTATGGTGGCTGCCATTCCTGCTTTACCACTTGATAATTTCACTCCACCCACTGTCTGATCTGTTCTCAGTTCTCAACTAAACCCACCTCCTGTTCGAAATTCCCGATTCAGATTCACGAGGATATGGCCCGTAATGCTAGAAGGAATATGTCAACTTTCGATGACCAATGGCTATGGTGGGAAAGGGGCGGCCTCCTGAAATTTGGATAGGATGATTCGTCTTTACACAGTTAATTGGACGAGGTAAATATATCCATACCCATCGGGGGAAAAAGATGCTCACTGAAGATTCCTTCTTAAATCCGGTGACGGAATGTCTAGTTTAGTTTGTACCTCATCTTGTTATGTTAATCTTAATTAATATTTGACGTTACAGTTCTAACATGCCACCAATTTAGGAAGCTCCAGTCTCTATAGCTCTTTTCCTTGGCTGGCCTTAGTTTCAAGAACAGAAATGAATTTCGCCCCTGAGTCAAAGAGATTATGATGGTTTGAACAAAGTTAAGACGGTCCTCTTCTCTTAAGATAGAAGAACTAACGAGACAGCTAAAATCTAGAGTTTTTGTGGAGCTCGTATTCTTCTTTACGTAAGTAAACAGCATTCTAATTACAGACTGCCTGTTTTATCATGGTTTAGAGGGCTTTTTTATCTGAGAGAAATTTGTGACAGAGAGGAAGGAGGATGAGTGAGAACAGAGTTCAATCATTGGGAAGGAAAGAAGGTTGAATCTCGGCCATACAGGATAATCTTCGTCCCAACGAGGACTCAGAAACAAAGACAGAGACCAGGCGCCTGTCAGAAATTTCTAGAGACGATTGAGGAGAGGTGGCAGAGAACGTTTTCAAGCAGCACTTGTGGGTTCTGAAGAAGAAATTGGGAATAACTTGTGTCCGAGATTCCTCATATCTGAGTAATTGCCGTGGTGGGGGCACTTAACATCCTCGCTTGAGGCACTTTCTTCGGCATTTGGGTCTCAAATGTCCCTGTGCACAGGGATCTGTCGGTCACCGGCTCTCTACAGCAGGGCACCATGTAGCAGCAGCAGCAGCGCCCAGGTTGAAGGTTTTGCTTCGTCAAATTCAGTCAAGTTTAGCCCAAGGCTGAATCGCCTGAATGGAGCAAGTTTGTCAGGAAGGGATTGCCAGGGGCGTGTCGGAAGGGTTTCAGAGGTGTTTAAGTCTTACCAGAAGTTTAGGGTTCACTGCGAAGGAGGAGGAGAAGCACGGGGTGCACTGAGTGTGGAAGAGTGGACTAGGAAGCTTCCTGCTAAGAGAAAGGCATTGTATTCACACAGCCTCCCGTGCATCGAGGCCTGGCTACAGAGTTTGGGTTTCTACCAGGGCAAGGAGGATCGTTCAGTGTGGAACATTGAGAGATCTGATTGGCATGCCCAACTTTCTCTCGACGTTACCGATCTCCACATAAGGTGAATTTTCTACCCAGCTTACTCACTAATCACGGGCTCCCAGTGTCTTTATCTAACAACCGAAATAGTACCCAGTTAAGCTGTCTGTGCACGTCACGAATTTCGACTTTCTTCAGGAGGAATAATTTCCTATTCGACAAGATTCGGGTTTTGGGTGAATTTTTTTCTCTCTCCTGTAGAGGTTGGTTCTGAGCCTTTTCTGCATCTGAGGGTTTACTTCATTGGGAGAGGGAGAGAAGAAAAAGCTTTCTGTGATTTACCAAGTTGAAGATTGTGTATGTACGTTTTTTCAACAGTCGTATAGTGGTTTGGTGAAAGAAATCCCATGGAATCTACGGCTGAAAGCTCGTATTGACCGTCCCTTAGCGATCATCCATTCTTCTTCCAATATGCGGTAGTGTAAATAGCAGGGCGACCAGAATTTGAACTCAGCTCTTCGAATAAGTGGGGAATTTCGGATTTGCTTTCATGTAGATTCGAGCAATAGAGTCTCAGTTTGTTTGCGACTAAACAAACGAGAAAGGTGAAATTGGCCAACCAAGCGAAAGAATACATGTAAATGGAAATATCCGGATTATGCAGTTTCTCTTTGATGAGAAGTATCCACTAGGTTTGTTGCACATACACCTTGGTTGAACTGATCTCCAGGGGCTCTTGAATTTTACTTGGTTATTGTCATTAAATTCGGGGAGTTTCATATTATAACAAAGGAGTACTGTTGAATAATCTTTTTGTCTGAGTGCCATATTTGCGTTGACAAGTCTCAAAGTATTTGTTTGCGGAATAGTTTAGCATTGCAAATTAGAATAGCTCCATTTCTTGGATCAGAGCAAAGTGCACGATGGGAAATTCCAGGTCCAAATCTACCTCTCAAACTAACCCCGTGAACTGTCTCGACAGATATTTGAAGACTGGACCTGGAAATCTGGAACGTGACATTGAAAGGAAGTTTAGCTATGCTCTGAGCAGAGAAGACCTTGAGAATGCAATTCTGGGTGGTCCTTAAACCCTCTTTTGTCTTGTACATTAATTGTTGATAAGTTATCCTGGAAATGTGTCTTGTTTGCCCTCAACAGATCCGTTCTCTTAGTGACTCGTAGAACGGAGCAGAAATTGCAGAAATTGCAGAATCAGAAATCAGAAATTGCAGCTCTTCTGCTGCTAGTGGTGAAGTCTCGTCTTATACTCGTTATCAATAACCGGAGAAGTTGGCACGAGAGTCTTAGTTTCCTTTTCGCTGTATATGGTCCCGGGATCTGTGGTGCAAAGTACCTCACTTGATGTCGTACAAATCTTTGCACTGCTCCCTCTTGGCATTTTTTCTCAGGGTATATATCTTTTCTTCATCTCCAATTTTCCGACTTTCTTCTCTTTCTTATTCAACGAAATGATTGTCTCCTACTGGCTCGTCCACCTCTTCCCTTATGTCCTGCCTCATATTGTTTAAATCAGGAAAGATGCAGAGTTTGTAATCTCACACCCAAAACCATTCAGGTTCTTTATGACTACTTTCCGCCACACTCCTGTTCTCATCAGCCGCGCAGAGCTTGCTATTTCCTCTAACAATTGTGTTGACAAAAGTATTAACAATCGCGTGACAAAAGTGCGTAAGTGTATACCTGGATATATCTGTCAATTGCTCTGTGGAGAAATAGTTATTGCTTCTACAAGCAAGAATTCATGATAGGGCCAAGCATATTTATATTCAATATCATTCAATACCTTTGATGTTGAATGATATTGAATATAAATATGCTTGGCCCTATCATGATTCTTGCTAGTAGAAGCAACAACTTTTCCTTTCTTGTTATCACAGAAAATACTTCTTGTTTTTGAGGATAACCAATGTCTGAAAGTAGATGACTTATCCATATATACTTGTCTAGCTTACTGCACCCTTGCAGTAAGCTTTCTCATACAGACTCTATTGGGGCTTAGCCCCATGTTACCTTTTTTTTCTCTCCCTTGTACGGCTTGATGGGGTCTTCCCATCCTTCATTTTTCCTACGCGGTCGCCTTTTTCTCTTTTCGCTTACTGCACCCTTGCAAGGAGAAAGCAAAGTCCACAATGGTCTTGTGAGAATTCACATTGTCACCATATGCAGAATCTGAATACCCTTGTAAATGCGGAGGTGAACTTGTAGGACCCTTGCAGATAGCTTAAAATTAGCTTAATTGCTACCCAATGTGCAGGTCCGAGGTTGGAAATTGGACATGTATTGAGCAACACAACTAACTGAATAGGCAATATCAAGTCCAGAACAAATCATTACTCACATTAAATTGTCAACAGCACTTTGATAGGTAATGGTCTTCATATAATCAATTTCAAACTTGGGTAGAGGGTGATTGATCAATATTCAAAGACAAGCGATGAGCAGTAGGAGTTGAAACAGGTTTATAATTCAACAAATTGAATCGTTCAAGCTTGTCGAAAATGTAGTTGGTCTGATTGATCTTCAGCCACCTTTGTTTTCTATCTCGTTGGAGATGCATACCAAGGACATGATAGGTTTCACTTGAGTCTGTCATCTTAAATTCTTGATTGAATAATCTTGAACCGTTTTGAGCAACGCAAGTCTTGAAGTAGCAAATATTAGGTCATCGACATATAATGCCAAAACAAGTATGGTAGAGTCTTGTCTAAGAATATAGATGTTCATTCCACATGCATGCTTATTGCTTCATACCATAATTTGCTCAAAATTTGCTAAATTAAGAGACAAACAAGAGGAGGATCTGATACTATTAAACCTTATTATTAAGGTAGAGTCATGTAGATCTGCTCATGGAGTTCTCCATAGAGAAAAGCATCAACAATGTCTAGTTGATGCAGTTCCAAATTGAAGTGTGTAGCCAAGGTAAAGAAAATCTGCAATGATTGAAGTTTAACAATGAGAGAAGGTCTCAATATGCGGAGAGAAGATCTTCATATAATCAATACCAAGGATTTGTGTAAATCCCTTTGCCACCAAGCAAACTTTGTATTTTTCTAATTTGTCCATCAACAATAGCTTTGATCTTGGATAAGTTTGAGTCATATTCTTTTATAACACTTTTTTATTCTATAACATTGTCACATCTTAGCATTTTGATATGTGTGGGGATATGTGTGGGAAAATGATGTGTCTCAACATGGGTAGAATATTGAGTAAAATGGTTAAAGACTATGACTTTTTTTACATGATTTGTTCTACATGAGGTAGAAAAAAGAATCAAGAAAAATCATCGATAAATTAAATAAAGCATCAATAACCAAAATGGATAGGAGTAGATATAGGACCGAATGAATGAGACCGAGTAACTTCTTGGCTTGAGTAGCAAGTTTGGTAGAGAAGGGTTTTCCGGATTGTTTCCCATACAAATAGGTGGCACATTGAGAAGGCTTGTGTTTGATAGTGTAATTTGTAAAATCAATAATCATATCTTTAAAAATTATTGATGTGGTTGATCAATACTAATATGGCCCAACCAATTGTGCGAGAAATCTGGAGGATTAACCTGCACAATGAGACAACTACTAATTTGAGAAGGAAGAATGATTACTCCAAGTTGATTTTTCTATCAATGTGCAATTATTAGCTAAATTACCATGAAGATCAAGCAATGTACAACGTTTGTTGCTCATCAAAGTAGATTCATCTGCAAGGTCCAATTGCTTGATGGAGAAGAGGTTTCTTCGTAAGCACGGTATATGCAAAACTTTTCCAAAAATGTTTGAATCTCCTTGGGGAAGTTGAACAATTATTTGGCCTGAACCGAGTATATCCTACGTGGAGTTATCACCAATATATACCTTTTGGGTATAGCATAAGGTTCATAAGAAAGAAAACTATTTTTGAGTGATCCATGTTGTGTGTAGCTCTTGAATCAAGATACCAAGAATTATCTTTTCTTGAACAAGATGCACTACTATAGGCAAGTACAATATATAGATAAAAAAAGTTGTTTTCTTGAGCTCTTTTTCTTTGTAATTTGCTACAGATTCATCAATAATTCATTTCTACAATCCTTGAAGTGATGGTAATAGAAACAATTCATCTTCTTGTTTGGATTTCTTTGATTAGTTATATAAGATCTTGATGAAAATGAATAATTTGGTTAGAAACTAGATTGAGGAACTGAAGCATTAAAGTATCCATTTTTTCCTTTTCTAAAAGTTCTGATTCTTCACATTCCTTGTATTAGACTTCTCTTTTGCAAGGAAATTCCCTTAAAAGACTACAATGCAATTTTGTGCTTAAATTTTAAGTCTTTAACATTTTCTCCTCTTAAGGAGATATATTATAAGCTTTTGCAAGGTCAAAATTGACCTTGCAATAAAGTCAAAAATATTTTGGAAATGTTGAGGCATGTTGTGCATCATAGCAAGCAGTTGATTTTTTTCATAAGTTTAAATTCCTATAGAAGATAATTGATCAACCAAAGCTCTAAACCAACAAACATGTTTAGTAACATTGTCACCTTCTTTCATTTTTAGCATCTGAAGCTCATCTTGTAGATACATCTTCCATGATTGCATCATGAGTTTCATATAATTGCTCAAAAATACTCCATGCCTCAAAGGCAAATACATGATGAATCTGATTGTCATCAGTCTATTCATATTAAACAATAGTACAAAAATATTACTTGGCAAGGTTTCTAAGGCTTGTTAATGGCAAAGCTCAAGCTAGAGCAGTACTTGTTTGACCAGCTTGTGCAGGAGCAATAGCAAGAGGTTGAGTGGGTTAAGGTTGAGTTCCATCAACTACTCCCATGAGACTTGTCGCTTGAAGAAATAGGCTCATACATAATTTTTATATGAAATAATACATTCCATCCTATAATTAAGGGTATGGGACAAGGGAATGATACGACAATCTTGTCATGCATTGTAGGCAAAATTTCTTGAAATAATCTACAATAGATCCCATAGCAATTTGCAAGGAGAGGTCTTGCAACAATCTTAGCCCAATTGTAGGATAGGGTTTACCCTTGGATACTTAACCCAAGAATTGACTCATAGGTCTGGCACATTGTGAGTCCTTCCTACACTTGTTGTGCCATCCTCCTTCAAGACTGGAAACATCTTCATGAACTTGGTATTTTTTGCACACAAATTGCAACCATTGTACCTATTGTGCTATTTGGAAACTTGAGGCTATTTATGTGGCACCATTTGCCCTTGAATGTGAAACAGTGCAACCATTAATTACATCGAGACATAGAAGGTTTTCAAAGATGCATTTGAATCTGTCCTTTGGGATTGTTGGTCTGAGAAGGACTGTCCTACAATAGGAAGGAGCACATAGATAATTTCATAGTTGTTAAGAAATCATTCAAATCTTGGAGAAAGATCTTTGCACAAGGGTGTTCTTGTATCCTCTTCCTCCGTGAGGAAGAAGCACCAAGTTTTTTGAGGTATCTTTTCTTCTTTATCCCTCAGTGAGATGTAGTGCAAAATGTATGATCTATACTTTGCACCATTGTCAAGGGATTCCAAGAGTTCTCCATCTTCCATTTCCAATTAGATTGACCTATTATGAAACGGTCTCCGTACTTGATAAATACCAAGTCAATTTTTAGCAAATTTGTTGGAAAATTGGCCAACTCTATTATTAAATTTTAACACCAAGTCTTGTTTGTAAAGTGAGATATCCTTGGTTTTGTGGTCAAAGTACATTGTTTGCTTAACTTGAGTGATGTTCTATGTGTACAGTGCACATAAATCTTTTTGGTTAAGATTATGCAGTACAAAAACTCTTTCTTCCATTGTTATCTGCACATCAAGAGGTTGAGATGTCCACATCAAATCGCCCATGAGCAGTCTAAGTGATGGGATTAAAAACTATATTGGAAAAATTACCTCTTTCACATAAACAATTTAAAATTGGGTGCATCTTGTAGTGAGCTTTACTATGGTATGGTAAGCCCAGAGAGCACCTAGGAGCATTTGATCCCAATTTATGGGGTTTAGACTTGCCATTTTTTTCAAGAGTGTTAGGAGAATTCCATTGATACATCCAACTTGATTATTTTCTTGTGGGTAGTATGGAGTAGGTTAGAGGCGTTGGATCCCATAAGCATTAATTAAATCCCATACTACTTTTTTGATAAAGTGGGATCTATTATCCATGACAATAGAGAAGGGAACACCAAACCTTGAAATGATATTTCTCTACATAACTTAGATAGGGACCGTAGAATTGTTTACAAAGGATTCAACTTCTACTTACTTTGTTATATAGTCCATAGCTACAATAATGTAGCAATGCCTAGTCCATCCAGCCATGGGATTAATAGGTCCTACAGAGTCAAGTCTACATTCCTAGAATAGTTGGGTTGCTAATACAAGATGGAAGTACATCTTGTATCATGACAAGAATTTGCTGATTCTTTGAAAATCATCACACATGCGGGCATATCAATTGGCATTTGCCAAAATAGAGGCCTGCCAATATCTTGCAAGCTAAACCTTGTATAAAGGAAGCTCACTTTAGAGTGCCCTTGTGATTCATCCACATGGCACACTTTTAATAAGATACTTTATCCCAAGAATGGAATACCATTGGGTATGAACATCCATGGGGTATAGACATGCACCTTATGTACTCTATTCTTGCCTAACATGGGAGACCTCTATTGAATGGTTACCTCATTTGGTAGAGATCTCCCTACAAAATAGTAAAGGGAAGTGCGGACATAAGAAAACTTTTGTGTTTAGCCCACTGTACGTCAAAGAGCATGTTTCTCATAGAGAGATAGTGCATGATTTGGACCATCTAGTATGATTATATAGTCATGTTTTCTCAAACATAGAAAAGATGGAAGTCTATGGAATTTTTACTATGGGAACAAATGGTGAGAAATCTGCAAATACATGATAAAAAGTCTATGTTATCACAAGACTTGCCTAAATGGTACTCCACCATAAAGAAAACTCTTGTAGGAGTAGCATCCAATGGGCCAATCTTCTAGCATGGCTTGGCTTATTAATTAGATATTTGAGTTCTTCATGATCTACATAGAACACAAAATTTTTGCACATCAAATAGTCTCAAAACTTTTTGACAATGACAATCAGCCCGGGGTACTCCGGTTTGGATGTTGAGTAGTTTCTTTTAGTTGAGTTGAGTTGAGTTGAGTTGAGTTGCAAGCTAGCATAGTAGATTGGGTGCTCCCATTTTTCATCATTTTAATAAACCAGAATAGTGCTCATAGCATTTTTAGAGGTATCTATAAAAACATGAAAAATCAACTCCTTGTTTGGTGTTGCCAAAATTGGAGCAATGCCAATTTTTGCTTTGAGGTTTCAAATGTGTTGGTGCATTTAGCAGTCCACACAAAGTCAATTGTGGGGTTCAAGTGTAATGTTCCAAGGATAGGAGAAACCCTAAGAGAAACGAAAGAGAAGAAAGACAAGAGAAATACAAAATTTCTTTACTCAATACTCTGATGCCCCATAGGAGCACATTGTCTTTATTACATAGCAAAGAGTATTCACTCAAAAGGGGCTATACCCTTGGATCAAATATGTGGATTTGTGATATGTCAAAAAGCTCCACCCTTGGATTAGCTGCATGGATTAGTGACATGTTGATCCTTGTTCTATTTGAATGGTCAAACAAGTTTGACCAAAGGGAATCTTTGGGGAATTTTCCTATATGAAGATCAAAACAGCATGGGTGAGGTACTGTTGGTAAGCTCTTGGTGAGGAAAACATAGGAGGGAAAAGGCAATGCTTTTTCACTTGAAGGAAGGGGAGCTTGAGCAACTTTTTGAGGCATAATTCATTTGTTTAGGCCTCCAAAATTGGCTCTGAAGTTTAGAGTGTTTTTGGCCTCTTCCCTATCGGTAGAAATACTCTTTTGGTGACACATCTACCTGATATCATATATAAAATCTCTAAAGATATTACCAAGCCAATTTCCATCTCTAGATAATCTATCTAGCTAATGGTATAACAACAAGAGGCCTATCAATGTAAAGATTATCTTAGCATACATATGAACATATCAACTATAGTATCTTGTACAGCCTAAGAAAATTCTTATCTATCACATGATCTTTGGGATGGGTAACTCTTGAATGACCAAGATCTGCTTTGGTTCCACTATTTTGCCATTTTCATAGACTGGATGACCAAGGAGAGGCCCACAAGAGATGGTGAATAGACACTTTTGTGGGTTTAGAGAAAGCTTCACTTGCCTAAAAATGTGGAGAGCAACCTTTAGCACACTAATATGGTTATTGGAGGAGTTGTGCAGTCTCTCCTACAAATAGATAAATCCCCACTTCAATAGTTTGTCTAGTTCATCTTGCACTTTTTGAGAGTAAGTGGGGTCAACTAGTATGGTTTGGATTTTATTGGAGCAACGTCTGGATAAAGTAAGATGTGATGTTAGCATGTATGGGGATCAACACCCAAGGGTTCCATGTAGTCACAAGAAAACACATCTCAAAATTCTTAGAAATGGGCTTGAGAGAAGGCTTATCCTCTATGGACAAGTTGGTGTTGATCTTAACATATTTAAGTGTTTTGTACATCCATGAGATGTCAAGATTGTGAAACTTGTCTATGATCTATAAGTGGAGAAGAATGATCTTAAAGGACTACTCTAGAGATTTTTCTAGGAATTGTTGTTGCAATTTGTCCTAAAGTATTGTATGATGGACTTCCAATCCCTTTTCAATTCTCTTCATGGATTTTCTTACAATATAAGCAATAGTGGCATGGAATGGAGGACTTGTCTTCTAAAAAATATCTAAAAGAAATATGTTGCTCATGGTGGGATTTTTTTTACTAGTTTGAGAGATAACATTGTTGTTATGTAGATTCCCATCAAATATAAGCATTCCTTGTCTATTTCTTAGTCTTGACAATTGATATCATGTTTGATATAGAAATAAGAGGTAGTTGAGGTTTCTTGAGTATGTTTCTGGGTGTAAGGTAGTGGAAACATTACATTGTGGAAAGCTCCATTGTCAAAGACACAAGAGTAGTCCTTTGAGTCAAAAATACTTCTCTTGGGGCTTTGGGAACGTGCTTGCCAAGAACATTTTGTAGACTCACAGGAAGAATGATGTTATTGTCATGTGGTTCTATGGCATGACAACTCATTTCTTCCTCCATTATAAAAATAAAAGTAATGATGGTGTTTCTGATTTCCCTCATTTCTATCAACGTGCACGGGGCTCCATGGATCAATGTTAAAACTTAATTCTTTTCATGATCTGAGCTTGATATAGATTCAGTTGGGTACATTGGAAACATAGTGTGATTTGATTTTCTCCCAAATGTTAACTTACCAGTCTGCAAAGAGGTGATCACATTGGCATCCCCCAACCATAAGACTCCTAATAAAAGTGAAAATTGTGCTAGAGCAAGAGTATCCGTTATCAAGTAGTCAACTAAACAGGTCTGCTCATTGATGAGTGTAAGGACCTTGGACAACACTCCGAGGTGCAATGTTTTCTCCCATCAACCATTTGGAGTAGGATGGAAGTCTTTTCCATAACCTGCAAGCCCAGTGTTTCCATCACACCCTTGGTCATTATGTTCACCAAGAATCCCAAGTTAATGTAACAATTTGGGATAACACTCCCTTAGATTGTTATGGAAATGTTTGGGTCATAGACCTTGGTGTAAACACATGATGATTGATGGAATTGTGCTGATCACATCACTATGCATAATTCCCATAATTAGAGTCTATGGTGCTTCTATGGGATTGTATCCTTATGGGTGAAAAATCCCAATTAGTAGACCCTTGAAGTGAAATATGGGTTGTAATTTTTGTAGGAAATTCTATAGCTTCCTTCATTCTCTAGGAAAAAATTTACAAATTTTTTTGATAGTGATATTGGTTCTTAGGTTAGCCAAATTAGCAACAATGTTAGAGTCATGTATTACAAAAGTTGGTAGTTATTTGGCTAGAGTTTCAAACATAGGGACTATGGCTCCATACTAAATCTAGAGCGAGATGAGGAGTTTCATCTTGCATGGCTTTTTCATCCGTACCTTTTGAGGAGTAACTCTCAAAAGTAGATTTGCTATCTAGATCAAGTATTTCATAAGTACATGTACATATATTTGGATCAACATATTTGCCTATGTAATAACATGTTCACGTGGTTGCCAATGTATTATCCATAGGAGAAGTTTCCTCAATCATGATGAAATGCATGTTCTCATTAGGGCCACTATTGTTGTGCTGTTCATTTTGCATGAGCACTCTCTTACCTTGAGTAATAAAGTTCCAAAAGTCCAAGCATTGCACTATGGTATGGCTCTTGAGCAAAATGCGCAATGGGTCGGCTTGTTGGGGCATTACTTTGCATAATGATTCTCACTACAAATGTTACAGCATATATGTGGTTTGGGAGGTGTTCTTCCTCTTACATTGCCTCTTCCTCCTCAGAAGGTCAGACCTTACAAGTGTTGTTGAAGTTGTTATGCTATGGGACCACATCCACAACATGTGTTATTTCTTTTTGAGGTTCTTGGCATCTCTTGAGTGTTCTGCAATGGAAGTATGAACATCTCATGTATGATGCTTGACATCCTCATGAAATTGTAGGAAGTATGAACATCTCATGATATGTTCATACTTCCTACAATGGAGAAAGAAATTGGGAATGTTTGAGGTTGCACATTGAGCATTTATATGTCCTCATCATGGACAACATGTAAATGAGATCTCTCCTCTAGCCACATTGTTCATTGGTTCTTAACTTGAGGTTGTTGTGCTAAGTGTGCTAAGAAGTTCTCCAATCATTCTAACTTTACCAAGATGTCCTCTACCTTGCTATTTTCTATGAGAACATTGGTAGCTATAGGAGTGGTCAATTCTTGTAGAGTGAGAAGAGTTACAAGAGTAATTGTAGATGTCGTAAAAGATCATACATGGGCATTGGTTGTGGTATTTCATATTGAGTTGGTGCAACTACAATAATTCCTCCATAAAAGTAATTTGGCTATTGGAAACCTTGAGTAGCAACATAAAGGTTGTGCATTATATTCCCTTTAAGTCTTGGTATTATAGAGATGGTAAGGCCATCTCCCTCTTGTTAGCCTAAGACCAACATTGTGCTTCCTCAAATGCTTGAGCTAGAGTGGTAGCTTTGTTGTAGATGAGGAATTTTTGGATATCATCAAGTAGCACATCCTTAAACTAATTGAGCGATATTAAGATCTAGAGCTAGTGTGATCATTGATAATATGTATTGAAATTTTTGAACAAATGATTGCATGGTTTCATTGTGTCATTTGGAGAGCCTATCTTGTAATTGAGTTGTTCTTGTTGCCTTGGCAAAATGTATTCTTGTTGCACTTCAGCTCTTATCAATGTGTACCTTGTTCTCATGGTAGGGGCTAAGCTAGTAAACTAATATTGCATGATAAAGATGAAGCATTGGCCAATTGATGTGCCATGGCAATATCATCTATGATATTTTGTGTCATGCAAATATTCTCAAACATTCAAAGGAATGATTTGAAATCATCATGCCTTGTGAACATTATTGTTCCAAGGAGTAAACAAATTTTTTTGTCCTCTTGAAGTCAATACCATTGTAGTGGTAGCTATAAGGGCAACAGGAGTTAGGATAGATGTTGTAGTAGAGGTTGCTTGCACAACTGTAGGGTATAATGCCAAGGTAGATATAGTGTCTTGGGCAGAAGTGCTTGCCGTGGATAGCAAAAAAACCTAACTTTGAAGATTTAAATGAATGCTTGTAAATGTGGGAGGAAATGCTTCTCCCGGATTGGAAGTTATCTTGCTTGGGAAACTAGGAGTGATGCTTCTCCCAAATTGAGATCAATAGAAATTGTGGAAATTGAAGGTAGTCCTTCCTCCAAACTAAGAGCCTTGTTTGAGAATATAAGAGGTATTGCTTCCCTTGGATTGGAAAAAACTATGCTTGAAGAAATGGGAAGTAATCCATCTCCTAAACTAAAAACAATTGCATCCTCATGGAGATGTGTAAAATAATTGCAGCCCAAGCAAGTTGTAGAAGGCAATGGAAAGAACATACACGTTAGCCAGCAATGGTGCCAAAAATGTTGGCGGGTTTGTCCAATCTTATAGTTAAGGCTATGGGATTGGGGAAGGATGTGACAATCCCGTCACACATGCATGAAAAAGTTCTTGGATCAGTCTATGGGCAAAAGATCCCATAGAAATCTGTGGATAGAGTTCATATGGATGGAGGTCTGGTAGCAATCCTAGCTCTACTACATGACAAGGTTCAGCCTTGGATACTTAACCCAAGAATTGACTCATAGGTCTGTCCCTCTATGAGTCCTTTGGCTTCCTTGGTTGTCATCCTCCTGATAAGTAGTGAAGTGCTATGGGCAGTATTGCAAAGCACCCTTAACAAGAATGCAAAGAGCATAACAAGGAGCATCACTACACATTCATAGGTTGGGGACAAGACTCAACACTCAATTGTTGTAGTAAATGGAATGGGTTTCTTTATAATAATCATTGCTTAGTTTAGCAAACAAACAATAATTCACATTGATCATCTCTTATAACCACAATTGGCAAATAGCTTCAACCCACAAACACAATGATTACTCAAGCTCCTCAATTGACTTAAACAAGAAGGATTCTCCTCAAAGAACATAAGAAGAATCCCAATCTCACTCTAAGATTATACAAGATTCATAACAAGCAATGTCTACAAAATAGGAAAGACAAACCCCCACTAAGTGGCATGAACTCCTTATACTAGGCAACCTAACCCTAAAAAATGAATTTTTTTTCTCCTAACACTACTTTTAGTACAGCCACTGTCTCCTCCTCATATTACCTCCTCCATCCATGCTAATTGGCTCATAACCCTTCATCTTCTCCACTAGATTACAAATCTGACATAATCAAAGTGCCATCGTAGCCTACCAAACTACTTTGCTAACAAAATATCCCATAGAGGGTTCATCCTATTATAGCACAAATATACATCCCTCAAAGGGTTTATCCCACATTTCCACTTAGTCAGTCCATAGGTGACTTTACCCACACATCCCATAATGTTGGATCTTGCAACAAAACCTTCTCTTGCATATTATGTTGTTTGTTGCTCACATAGTAGCTCTTTATCCTATGCCTTTGGTACAATCCCATAGATGATATTTCTTGACTTGAAATATGGCCTTTTTGGCCATCAATTGGGATATCTTCAGCCTTTAAGATTGTAGTTTGTTGTAGCATCATGGTAGATGTTAGATGAAACAAGATTCATGAAATTGGTCTTTAGATCTTGGTTAAGAACTTCAATTGAATAGTCAATGCTTCAAAGCATTGGGCATCGGAGTCAATATTTATTAAATTAAAAATATTTTTTGAATGTGTTTGATACACTTATTAAAAGGGGATGCTACACATTGATTATGCAATGAGTGGAGCCTTTAATTAGGTGTTAGTTGCTTGAATATGGAAAATCTTCTCCAATTCAAGATAATGGGTTGTTGCAAGTTGTAAATGGCTATTCTATGTTTTGATTTTCAAGTTATATCAATAAGCACAAAAATGAATGAAAAGAAAGTTTCTTATGAAAACAATGTCCAAAGAAATCAAGTTAGGAGAATTTCTCTCCATAAATTGTAGTTTACATATTTTTCAAAGAACAGAAAAGTTTCCTTTCTTGTCCTCTTGTAAATTTGAGAACTTGAGGAATTGAGGAAACTAATTGTAAAGTTTAGAGTGCTCTAATACCATGATAAAAGAAGACACAAAAAGAGAGTGCAAGTTCATTATCACAACATGATCATAGAATAAAATTAGTATAGAATGCTTGTGTGTTGGCAACCTAAAAGGTAGAACCTGCATAAGCCAACAATTACCAAAATACAAGCTATATGTTCAATATGAATAGATGTAATTGATTATGACTAATCCTAGTCAAGATCTCTTGATCATACTAAACAAGATCTTTTGATCTATGAGGATGTTAAAATTACTTGTTGTTATAGCAAGAGAATGTGGGTATGTCAAAGTAGTCATCATTAGGAAGGAGATTGAAATGCATCTCAACTATACCAACCAATATGCACCTTGCAATGTATCTAGTTGTGCAAGGCAAAATATCCCACAATGTGGGTATGTTAGAGCAGTCATCATTATGAAGGAGCCTATTCAAGGTGACATGTGGTGCACATCAAGCCTTCAAACTAAGCAATTTACAAGAGTCTCAAGTAGGTTTGAGTAAACTAAAGCTTTTCTTGGGTAAGTGTACAATAGTTCTTTAAAATCTTCTAATCCGGCTAATGGTCAAAAGGTCAAAATATGTCAAAAACACAAACATGCACTCCAAATATGAACACTTGGCATAGAAAAATCAAAGTCTAGGAGCCACTCAAAGATCTTAATTAGGGAAGCCTAGCTCTCTCACTTCACAAAAATTTGCAACTAGCATGTTATAAATTATATGACACTACTTTATAGTTCCAAATTGAATATGTTTGCTAAGAAGTTGAATTTGAAGTTTATGGCATGAACCGGACTCTTACCTCATGAACTAAACATGCAATTATGAAAAAAGTGTAATGAATGCAAGGTCAATTAACAGAGACCGATGACTATGACTCAAAATTCTCATAAACAACTATTTTCAAGTATGTATTTACACACGCATAGAGATACTTTTATCTAATCTGTCATGCCATTTGTAGTGCCGCATCTAGATGCTCGGACACTGGAGTTCAAGTGATAGTAGTTAGAGTTATTTCAGCAATATCTCAGAGACTACTTTCCAACGGTCAGATTTGGTGTTCGGAGGTACTGACTTCACGGTGGGGCCCACCGTCACTTTGCACCGTTTGCACCGTCGAGTGTGCCATCAGCGGGACTGTTAGGGTTTCCGTGCTAGCTCGAGTCCAGGGGGTATAGTTTCGAAGTGAGCTCCAAAGAGCTCACTTCTCTGATGTTGAGCCTTTGAGTTCCTGGCTATGGTGGACAGAGGCCGGTGAGCGTCACCTGGATTCTCTATGCTTAAGTGGGTGTGGCTTGACTGTAATCAGTGCCTGGTTGTTGGCAGTTTATAGAGTGACAGATCAAGTACTGATCTGAGTTGAGTTGAGTTGAGAGTGGTAAGCAATCTGATTATTGTGGCACTTTGGAGTCTATGTATGACTTATGTGTGAGTTGTGTTTCTATAGTGTATGATGTTGACAGCGATGTATGTTGTGTAGCAATGTATACACACACGACAAATCTATGTTCATTTTGTAGTATTATACATCACATTATCTTTACATTGCTAAGATCAAGCATGTTCACACAAAAGAGTTGTGTAGGTTACATATAGTTCTCTTTATAATTTTATGACAATGTGTTCTCATATGGAAGTAGTCTATTGCACCGTCAAAATTTTTGAAACATGGTCTTTGGTGACCTTCTTGTTGCTAAATAGGTTATTATAGCATGATCATCCATTTCTTTTAGCACCTATTACAAATAGTAATTCAAGGATGAATAATTTCTAGTCATATCTTTCCTTAGCTAGTGATATATTAGCTATCCTTGCTTGTATTATACTTTCTATTTTCATAGACTTCTTATCTTTGAACGCTTGGAGGAGTTTTGCATATCTCAATTAGCTTATAAAAACCTACATGCTTATTAGCACCGTCATTGATGTGCTTGTATTTCATAAAGCTAGGATTCTCTTGTGTAAGAGGAGTGGTTTTAGATCTTGGCTCCATGCTTCTCTTTTGATTGAGTACTTTCACTTCTTGTTCCAAGAGTGTATTACTGTACTTTATCTATGGTAAAACATATTGTACTCAACCCATTAGGTCAATTAGACTATTTTACTTGTGATTCTCTATATAATACATAAGGTATACATATGGAGATTCACAAGTACAATAATGACTTTCATGAAATGATGTATTACTTGTTATGGGTGTTACTAACCTGCTTACAAGTAAAGTTCTTGTTATAAATAGCTATTCAAGAAAGAGTAACACTAACCATAGGCACCAAGGGTAAGGAGAATCATTATGCACCACTACTACCTTTATCTTTATATATATATATATCTATGTATGTTTTTTTTTTTCTTGCATTGGGAGATTTTTATTCATCTTTAATAGAAGTTTGATGGTCTTCTTTGAAAGATCATCTAAATTCCAAAATCAATCACACAATGTAATTAAGGATCATATGGTTGGAGAATAGACCATGAAGATATCATATCCTTACATTTTTTAATATTCTTCTTGCTTTTTATTCCACTTGAAGTTTGTTACCTTCTCTACAAGATCCATTAGCGGTATGACCATATGAATATAGTAAAGTACAATTTGTTGGTAAAGGCTCATCAATCCATTAAATCTACAAACTTTCTCAAAAGTCTTATGAGTGAATCACTTGGTAATAGTCTTGATTTTTTCCTCTTCCATCTTGATCTCTCTACTTAAATCTTAAGGCCCAAGAAGGTAACTTCCTTGTACTAAAAGGCACACTTGGATTTCTTACAATAGAATTTCCATTGCCTTTGTCATCTCAAGACTTCTTCTATATGGTTCTTGTGTTTTACTTCCATCTTTTTGTAAATTAAAATGTCATCCAAAATCACTACCATGTATTGATCTAGTAAAAATTCTAACATCCAATGCATTTGATATACAAAAATTATCCTATAGAGTATTAGAGTATTAGAGAGCCAAATGATAAAATTTTCCATCTAAAAAGTACATAAATTTGTCATAAAGTAATTTTTGCACATCTTTCCTATCAAATAAAATCTACCAATAATTGCTTTGAAAATCCAACATAAAGAAATATCACGCTCTACTTGGTTTATCTAACAAGGTATCAATCCAACAATCTAACAAGGTATCAAGGATACACATCCTTCAAGTTTTGTTTATTAAGATCATGGTAATCAATACAAAATAAAAACTCTCCATCTTTCTTTGGCATATAGTACCAATGCCTCCTAAGGTGATGTGTTGTAATACTCCGAGGACAAGAGAAGAGAGAAAACACAGATTGCACATTCAAACAATTGATGCCCCAAGGGAGCACCTTCTCTTTATTATATAGACAAAGAGGATCTCCGCCAAGGAAGCTCCACCATAGGATTAGGGACATAGATAGGTGACATGTCAGCAAGCTCCACCCTTGGATTACTTACTTGGATGGGTGACATGTCTGGTCTAGGTCCTATCTGGTTGGTCAAACAAGCTTTGACCAGAGGGAATATTTTAGGGAATCTTCCTATAGGAATCTTAAAATCACGTAAGGTACCGTTGGAAAGCTCTCGATGAGAAAAAGAAGGGGGAAAGGAAGGCCAGCCTTTCCTCTGGTGGGAGGGGGGGGGGAATCTGCACATTTTCGAGGCCTAATTCATCCGTTTAGGCCTCCAAAATTGCCTTCAAAGATTTCAGGCATATTTTGGTTCCTACTCTATTAGTAGAAGTCCCCTTTTGGTGATACCTCTTTCTGATCTGTTTATTCCATCATGTGTAACATCCTTCCAGATGTTACCAAACCAATTCTCACCTTTAAATCATATGTCTAGCTATTGGTTCGAAGGTTCTCAAGTCTATTTCGGTTTCTGCTCTATTAGTAGAAGTACTCTTTTGGTGATACTTCTATCTGATCTATTTTGACCATCATGTATAACATCATTCTAGATGTTACCAAACCGAATTTCACATCTAGATCATATGGCTAGCTCTTGGTATTACAGATCTCCCTCCTTTTAAGACGCAACGTCCTCATTGTGCAATTGTTGCTCAAGTGCTTGCACCAACACAATTGCATGTGCCAAATTGGTAGCAGGCTCCCAGGTGGCTTCATAGAGGGGGTAACCTTTCCATTGTACGAGATAGTCCACCCGCGGGTGGCAAGTACCACACATGCATTTTTGGAGAATCCGCTCCACTTCATATTCCTCTATGCCATCAATGAGTGTCGGACAAGGTCGAATGTCTGGTGTGGAATGACCTTGGCCTGATCGGGGAGCATATCTGCGTAGTAGGGAGACATGGAACACTGGATGGATCTTCATGTGTGGTGGGAGCTCAAGGTGATAGGCCACAGCGCCAGTGTGACGAAGAATCGAGAAAGGCCCAATAAAACGAGGTCTAAGCTTACGAGGTCCAACTAATGTGAGGTTGGTTGTCGATAGCCACACTTGATCCCCAACATTGAACTCCATGTGCCGACTGTGTGCATCAGCATACTGCTTTTGTCGATTTTGCACAATCTATAATCTGTGCTTGGCGCTCTCCACACCTTGTTGGATTCTAGAAACAAATGTGTTGACTGCATTGACCTTGGTAGCCACTGGACGGATCTTCATCAAGCTAGAAGGTGTGAAGGGATGCTCACCATACATGAGGAAGAATGGAGTGACCTGGGTGGATGCATTCACTGAATTGTTGTAAGCGAATTCCACCAATGGGAGTAGGGTGTCCTACCTCTCTTGCTCTTCTAAGGTGAAGCCGCGTAACATGTCTTCAATTGTGCAATTAGCCCGCTCTGTTTGGCCATCTGTTTGGGGGTGGTAAGCTGTGGACAAGGCCAACTTGGTTTGGAAGAACCCAAAGAGTGGTTGCCAAAACAAGCTGGTGAATTGGGTGCCTCTATCGGTGATGAGTACTCTAGACAAGCCATGGTGAGCAAAGACTGCATCTAAGTATAATTGAGCTAGTTGTGGAGCGGTCACCTCCTTGGTGGTAGGGCGTACATGAATCATTTTGCTGATCCGGTCCACAAAGACTACAATGGAGTCAAACCCTGAGGTGATCTTGGGTAATTCACAGACGAGATCCATACTCACTTGTTCCCAACGTTGGGTAGGAGTGGGGAGAGGTTGAAGGAGCCTTGCAGGAGCTTGATTAGAAGCTTTGTTCTCTTGGCAAAGTAGGCAGCTACGCACATAGTCCATCACGTTGTTGCTCATCTTGGGCCAATAATGTCGCTTGACTGCATCCAAGGTCTTGTCCACTCGGACATGAGCTGCAATGGCCGAATCATGACATTCCGCCAGAATGGTGGTGCGTAATTCTAGGACATTTGTGATCCATAATCTGCCATCCTGAAAGGTGAGTCCTTGGGTATTAGTGACACCTTTGGATGATTGTGCTTCTACAATCTGTCGGTCAGTTTTTGTAGCCGCCAGAATCTCTTGCCAGAATTCAGGGTTAATCTTAACCTCTGCCACCAAGTTGTTGGCCATTGGCATGCAGGTGAATGCATCTGCAAGTTGCTTCTTACCTTCCACGTAGGTGATTATCATGTTGAAGTGTTGTCGCCACTCTGCCCACCGAATTTGGTGACGAGATAGATCCTTCTGCGTCTCGAGGTAGACTAGAGGTTTGTGGTTTGTCGCTACTACAAATGCCTTCTTGCCCAAGTAGTGCTTCCAATGCTTGGTTGCTAGAAATGATCGCCAACTCTTCTCGTTTTGTGGTGTGGTAGTTGCACTCTGCTGGTAACAACTTTCGAGAGAAATATGCAATTGGATGCCATCCGTCATGCCACTCTTGTTGTAGGATTGCTCCTATTGTTATGCCTGATGCATCTGTAGCCAACTTGATTGGACGTTTTGGGTCATACCACTTCAAGATTGGTGCATGTAGCAAGGCGGCCTTCAATTCTTGAAAGACCAATTCTTGTGCAGTTCCCCATGTCCACTTCTTCCCCTTGCCAAGTAGTGCCGTTAAAGGCTATGCAACCTTGGAGAAGTCCTTGACAAATCTATGATAGAATCCCGTCAACCCCAAGAAGCTCTTAAGTTGAGTCTGATCTTTTGGGGCACTCCATTTTTGAATGACCTCTATTTTATCTGTCAATACTTGAATGCCCTCTGCACTTACTCTATGCCCCAAGTAGTCTACTTCAGACTTGCCAAACTCACACTTTGAGATTTTGGCATACAACTAATTCTGTCTTAGAATCTAGAGGACCTCTCGTAGACGTTGTTTGTGTTCTGTCATCGTGCTATTGTATACTAAGATATCATCCAAGAAGACGATAACAGACTTATCCAAGTATGGATGAAATATGTCATTCATTAGACTCATGAAAGTGGCAGGTGCATTGGTGAGGCCAAAAGGCATCACAAGATACTCAAAGTGGCCATACTTGGTTCAAATGGCAGTTTTATGCACATCCTCCTCTGCAATTTGGATTTGATTGTAACCGCTTTGCAAGTCTAGTTTGGTGAAGTATCTCGCTCCATGGAGTTGATCAAATAGGTCATCCATGCGAGGTAAGGGGTATTTGTTCTTCACTGTTTGCTGATTGAGACCCCGATAGTCAATGCACATGCGCATTGTACCATCCTTCTTCTTCACAAACAAGACAGGGGCCCCATATGGTGATACGCTAGGTTGGATGAACCCTTTTTGTAACATCTCCTCAATTTGAGTCTTACACTCCTCCAACTCATGAGGTGATAGGCAATATGGGGCCTTACAAGGAGGCGTCTTCTTCGGAAGTGTCTCAATTTTGTGATCTACTTGCCTTTTTGGTGGTAATCCTGAAGGTAGATCATTGAGAAAGACATCTTGAAACTCATCCACCACATCCTTAAATTTCTCAGGAATTTGTCTATCAAGTTGTGCACTCTTGACTTCTCTTATTAGACCCATAAAACATCTATCAATCTTACAGACAATTGCCGTCCCTACAACATATAGAGGCAGTTTTTGCCTATGTGATTTTTCTTTAACCCCAATGATTGACCATTGGTGGGTTCTCACTACTTTCTTCCTCCAATCCACCATAGGGTTGTACTGCTCCATCCATGGCATGCCTAAAATTACATCATAACGAGCTAACTGTATCACTCGCCACTCAATTGCTTTTTGATATTCTCCTACAGAGAGGGTTACCCGTCTAGGTAATGATTCAATCCTCTCTATTTGCCCATTTGGTAACTCTACTTCTTCACTTCCATCTCTCTCTAGATCCATTCCCAATGTTATTGCAACAGAGCGAGACAAGAAATTCTTTGTTGCTCTCGGATCTATTAATACTCTCACTTGATTACCTTCTAGGATTCCATTCACAACAATCAATTGTGAGGTTTCCTTTTGGGATTGTTGCGCATCATTCTTCTTCTTCCTTCCCTTGCTTCCCTGCTTCCTTATTGAGCCAGTAAGGCCGCGAGGTACATTTACTAGCGATCTTTGTTTTCCAAAGTGATTTCCACCTCCTCCTCATCAATGTGCCTCTCCATGTTGTTCAAAGATTGCAAGAATGAAGGCCGAGGGCCTCTAGGGAAACAAGTGTGACAATTGGTAGATATGTGTCCAATACAGCCACAATTGTAACAACGGCATTGTTCTCCTCGAGTCCCTTCTCCTTGTGGGACTCCATCTCTTCGTTCTTCTACCCGTCCCCGCTCCCCTTGAAGCGGTCGTGCTCCTTGATCTCGGAATCAAAGGTTGCCCAATTCCATTGGTACTGGTCCACCCATGTGTGGCATTTCTGCCCAATAATGTTGAGGTGGAGCTACTCCTTCACCTCCACCTAATGTTCCTGCTATTCTCTGCGCACAAGCAATGGCTTCAAATACCGTGCGAGGATTTTGCACCATGACTTCTTGGCGAATCCGCTCTTTCAACCCTTGTTTGAAATTGTCAAGAGCTTCTGCTGGGCTCATGTCGATAATTGCAACTTGTAGATCCAGAAAAGCCTCCACATACTCTTGTACGCTATTCTTCTATCTCAATACCCATAGTCGGGTTCGAGCCATCTGCACAGAATCCACCGGTTGGAAATTCTTCAGCAGTCCTTCTTGCATTGTTGTCCATGTGACCTTCCTTCTCTCTACCAGCATGGATCGTTCCCAAGCATCATACCATGTGAGTGCTTTATTGGTCAAGTACCCACATGCAAACACGCCTGCAACATGCTCTGTGATCTCTGTTGAGAACAATCGGAAATATCGATTCATTCTTGAGATCCAATTTTCCACTACTCCCATCAAACGCTTCCCCTTGTAAGGTTTGATGTTGCAGGTCTTCTTCATCCGGAGTAGCAATGTGGCTTCATTTTTGATAGGGTTTGTAGGCACGGATGCCTCTCCAAGTACTTCAATCGCAGGTACTGGGTTTTGAGATGGCTCTTCTTCTTGCATGGCTTGATCATTCCTGAGGATTTGCACTTGACTTTGTAATGTCTCCATGGTCATCTTAATCTCTCAAAATTCATTCAACATCCCTTGCATTCCTTGCACCAACTCTTGCAATTGCGGATCCATGGTTCCTGCAACACTAAATTGCTAATGTCTACTTCAATATAGAGTCAATATAATCACTCTAGAAGGCGCACGAACTATCGGAACTACCATTGAGACCTTAGAAGCTATCACTTGTTGATAATACTCCTCACCAAAATTCTTAACCACAAAATCTCTAAACATCAATTTTGGCCTCACTACATAACGGATTTCTACTTGAGTGTTGAAAGGGAGAGGATTTGGGACATTCATATCCATTTTATCATAATAGAATGTAGATTGTCAAATCCCACTCTTTGTCATATATCACCACAGGTAGAATCACCGGGTTTGGTGAGTTCATCACTCTGTCCATGAATTCTACGCCAAAGTGATAAACTAGCGATACCCTCATCTGCTCACGCTGGATATACATAACCTTGATGTGGAATGGGTTTTAGAATGGAAAGCTAGGTGTAGGAAATTGGCCTCCCGACTCATCCATCCCATCCGCTCTCTAAAGTCCTTCCTAAGTCTAGCAACTACTCTATGTTCTCCACCTCAAATTACTCAATTTCAGTAGTTCGTGCTATTCCAAGAGGGGTGATCCACTCTCTTGGACTAAAACACTCGCTCTGATACCATTGTAATACTCCAAGGACAAGAGAAGAGAGAAAACACAGATTGCACACTCAAACAATCGATGCCCCAAGGGAGCACCTTCTCTTTATTATATAGACAAAGAGGATCTCCGCCAAGGAAGCTCCACCATAGGATTAGGGACACAGATAGGTGACATGTCAGCAAGCTCTACCCTTGGATTACTTACTTGGATGGGTGACATGTTTGGTCTAGGTCCTATTTGGTTGGTCAAACAAGCTTTGACCGGAGGGAATATTTTAGGGAATCTTCTTGTAGGAATCTTAGAATCACGTAAGGTACAGTTTGTCACGCTATTTGTAGTTCCGCATCTAGTTGCTCGAACACAGGAGTTCCAGTGATAGTAGTTAGAGTTATTCTAGCAGTTTCTCAGGGACTACTTTTTGACAGTCTGATTTGGTGTTTGGGGTACTGACTTCACGGTGGAGCCCACCGTCACTTTGCACCGTTTGCACCGTCGAGTGTGCCGTCAGCGGGACCATTAGGGTTCCAGTGCTAGCTCGAGTCCAGGGGGGTATAGTTTCGAAGTGAGCTCCAGAGAGCTTACTTCTCTGATGTTGAGCCTTGGAGTTCCTGGCGATGGTGGACAGAGGCCGGCGAGCGTCACTTGGATTCTCTATGCTTGAGTGGGTGTGGCTTGACTGTAATCAGTGCCCAGTTGTTGGCAGTTTATAGAGTGACAGATCAAATACTGATCTGAGTTGAGTTGAGTTGAAAGTGTTAAGCAATCTGATTACATCAGAGAAGTGAAGTCAGGGGGAAATCGGGTGCAGGAACGTTGAGTGTTGGTGGTATCTCCAAGCTTGGTGGATTGTGGTAGCTCAATTCAAGTTCTGTGTTTCCCTAGTGTGTAGAAGCTCGTTCAAGTGATTCGAATTTGGCAGTTAGGCGGACGGTGTGCGGAAGCGCTGGTCAAATTTTGAGCAAAGAAGGAGCAATTTTTGAGCAATGTTGTGATTTTGAGCTCAAGAGGTGAAGGCAGGACCAATTTGCTGCGAGTTGGGCTCAGAAAGTGAAATTGAAGGTGGAGTTGGGAAGCTCTTCTTATGAAATTGTGATTTGGAAAAACCCGTTTTGTCAATTTGGCTCGAGTGGAAAGTTAGAGGGGGATTTGGCGGACATTCATCTTTAGGGTTTACGTCAGATTTACGTTCGAAGTAGCAACAAGAAAGGCCTCATTTGGCTGAATTTTGGCATTTAGAGGCTTTGAGGCATAGGGCTGTGGGCTATGAAGGCCTAGAAGGGCCAGATTGTTGGCGTGAGACTAGCTAGTTTAGAGTAGATCTTGGTCATTGGTTGGCAAAATCTGCCTATCTTGCTAGATTGTGCGCAACAGGGTT
The DNA here is from genome assembly GCA_948567375.1 of Lunularia cruciata. Taxonomy (NCBI): domain Eukaryota; kingdom Viridiplantae; phylum Streptophyta; class Marchantiopsida; order Lunulariales; family Lunulariaceae; genus Lunularia; species Lunularia cruciata. Next base: position 47,779,527 of record OX419756.1, on the reverse strand, counting down.
TGACCCCTAGATCTCTTGTTCTTAGACTGGTGCCCTAGCCAACTAGTCCACCCTCACTTGTTGTCCTAGTGATTGCGCCACTGTTATCTATACACATGTAGCTTTGGCTAGGAGAGGCAATTTGATCCCATTCTTGGTGATCCTGGTAGCTTAGGACTTAGATACGAACTGCTCTTATGTCAAATGCCAAATGGTGGCAGAGTCAGTCCTGTGTTGTGTTATGAGATGGAGGGTTTTCGTTTAGATTTCTTGTGATTGGATCCCCTCCATTCTCTGCTTCCTGTTTGTGCACCATGTTTGTGTGAGGTGCCCTGACTTTTGAGCGTTGGTGCTCTGGTGTGCTCTTAGTGGTGAGGTTGGAGTGATGACCAGTCAGACTACCTTTGTTTCTCTCCGGTGAGGCAGGAAGTGATGACCTACAGACCGTGAGAGTGCGTGTTATGATGGCAAGTTACAAGTTGCCTTTCCCCTAGTGTAGTTATCTCGGTTAGAGTTACATTAGTGGGTGGTGTCTAGTTGGTGTTGGCACTTGGTGGGGCACTTGCGGTTGCGACTTGCGGTTGCAGTTGGTGGTTCGGGTTTGCTATTGCAGTTATGTGGTCACGACCCAGTTCTTTGGAGATTCCAGAGGAGTTAGCCCTGCAGTACGCAATGGGTTTACTCGGAGTGGTGCTCAGTATCAGCCTGTATCTTAGGTCCCAGTGAGGGAGGAGATTGACTCTGAGTTGGAGTTTGACATAGGAGCTGATTCAGTTGAGAGCACACTTAGTGTGTTCGCACCATTGTTGTGGGACATGGACAAGATTTATGGGGCCTCCAAAGGCCCTAGGCGTTACTTTGGTACAGTGGGTACCATTGAGTTGGATGACTTCATCCAGGAGTTTGATAGTTGATGTGATCTGCAGCAGATGCGGAACCCGACTTTGTTCACACCCTTCATGGCATGGAAGGGGTTGTTTACAGCATCTGGAGGGTCCGCTGATGGATGACTACCATGAGTTCAGGAGAGCTCATTTGGAGGAGATTGAGTTATGGAGACAGTATTGGTCTCCACACTATATCTCCATCACTTCAGGCTTGGTGGCCAGGAGTAGATCGGCTGTACCTACGAGTTCTAGCTTGAGTAGTGTTGGTGGAGCTAGTGGAGGTGCATTAGCTGGAGATAGTGCTACTACAAGTGGAGGTACCGCTACAGGAGGTGATGTGGTACCGGGGTTTAACCCCATGGTGGAGTTCTTCTTGTGTTTGAGGCAGAACTACCAGGGAGTGCGGACTGACAAGCTGAGGAGCTTGCAAGAGTTCCAGTGGAAGGCTGGAGAGAGCCTACGCAAGGCATATACTCGCATGAGGCGGCTGATCAGTTTCACTCAGGGAGTTATTGAGGCCCAGGCAGTCCAGTTTTGGTATGGGATACTGGACAAGGAGTTGTGACGTAGAGTTCGTGATGCTATGTTGTTGCAGGCTACTTCGCCCACTTTGGCAGTAGTCTTTGGTTTGGCTGAGAGTATTGAGCTCAACATGGTGGAGGAGAGAGTGGTGACAGCTGGATTTGGTAGAGAGACCTCATCCACGGTTGTGACTTCTTCTAGAGTGCAGCAGAGTGCACCACGCCTAGTTGGTTTTTGAGGACAGGGTGGACAGCCCAGATCCTATGGAGCAAGTGGAGGGCCTAGTGGAGTTAGACCCTTACCCTCATTTTTGGGTCAGTAGCAGCCAGTGAGTGGTGGTGTTGCTTGTTGGACTTGTAGTGGACCTCACCATAGAAGAGAGTGTACTCAGGGCAGCGGACCTGATACCTCTGGTGCATCACAGCCAGCACAAAGGCAGTGTGAGCACTGCCACAGATTTGGTCACACTAGTGACCGTGTTTCGACCTACACCCAGAGTTCCGGAGTGGTAGGGCTGCTATGGCAGGTAATAGAGGAGCTCCAGTTCATGGAGGACGAGGTGGTAGAGGTGGTGGTAGAGGATCTACACCTAGTAGGGGTGCAGTACCTGCCCTTACTTCTGACACAGCTATGGCTACTCGGATTGAGCAGTTGGAGCAGAGATTGACTAGTATGGCTATTGCTCAGAGGAGATCAGATTTGGGTGCTGAGGCTTCCACCTCATATGCGGGTGATAGAGATGCTTTGGACTTCATGTGCGGAGCAGCACAGGTGGATGCATCTGCAGTAGTGACTAGGAGTGCAGTACGTGCTCCAGAGCCTAGAGGAGCATCAGTGGAGTTGGACCCGCAGAGAGGAGAGGTTGGGAGACAGGTCAGACTTCCCCAATCTTTCATGCTATCTGAGGCATTACAGACAACATCCATGGTTCCTAGACGTCCCAGTGCAGGTGTGGTAGGTGGTGATGGAGTACCTGATGGAGTACCTACTAGTCAGCCACCTGCTACTACACAAACTGAGTCTAGCATGATGTTGGGGGTGGCTCAGCTGATTATAAGGCATCCTTTGTTTTTAGCTAATGACATGTTTACATTAGGAGTTGACCCAGCCCCAGTGTTCCGGTTGGCTGCCACGTTGTGTGAGAGTAGGGATAGTGCAGTTCTTACTACTAGAGCAAAGGTGGTTGGTAGTGGATCTGACTTGGTTGAGGAGCATGTGATCCGTTCAGCGACCAGTGGTTTATGGCAGGCAGCAGCGGCTAGACTAGAGGAGTTGCTAGCTAGACCGGCCTTTGAGAGAGTGTGGTTTACACCTGGTGTTGTCCTATTGGATAACCAGAGGGGGATCTTTCGTTTGGTGGGACCTTCAGGGAAGGTCTATATACCACAGAGAGTCTTGTTAGACTCTGGTGCACAGCCCCTTATGTTGGGGAAGGCTGCAGTTGTTGGTCTGGAGTTACGGAAGACCGATGTGGAGAGGTGTCCATTTCAGATCCAGACATCTCTTGGTGGTGGTTCGACACAGTACATCACACGTGGAGAGCTTGTTGTCCAGGTTCAGCCTGGTCATCCGACTGATAGCTCGGTGGTGAGAGCTCAGGCTATTGCAACAATAGCTGAGTCATATGATGTGCTAGTTGGGGGAGCAGTGTTATACCCTATGGGTTTTAGCATTGACTATTGGGAGGAGACAACCTCTTATAGACCTGGTTGGCAGTCTGTTGAGGGACGGGTATGTCGCCTACCAGTACGCTTCAGTAGTGGCAGTCCTGACTCACTACAATCTGGGACCATGGTAGCATCAGTTTTAGCTTTCAACGATATAGTTACTTGGCCTGGTGACTTGTTGGAGGGGAATGCCCATGCAGAGGATACTCTAGTACCAGAGGAGATCACTCAACTTTGGAGTACGAGTGGGATTGTTCCATCCACCTTGGATGTTCCATTGTGGAGTTCAGAGGAGGCATTGCAGCAGCATGAAGATCAGTTGGTGCAGCAGGCTTGGAGTGGAGCCTTTGTACCATCAAGGGATGAGTGTGAGGATGAGCCTCCAGAGGCGATTGCTTTGACACCTCTGGATACCACACTCATTGCTTGGCAGTACCCAGTAGAGGGGATATGCCTATTGGAGTTGTTTGGTGGGATCAGCACCGGACTTGCTGCGGTGTTACAGGCGGGTACCCGAGTACAGAGGTACTTGTATGTAGAGAGAGATGAGACTGCTAGGCGAGTCTCTCTACATCATGTGGCACACTTGGCCTATTGGTATCCAGAGTTATTACCGATGTCAGCAGTCAGAGGTTACCAGAAGGCCTTACCAGGAGACATTTCCTTACTGGGGGCGCATGACCTAGAGAGACATGGGCCTATTCACTTGGTGATTTCTGGATGGCCATGTCAGGGACATACACGTGCGGGCCGTGGTTTGGGTCTTCAAGATCCTCGTTTTGGTGTGTTTTGGGAGATGTTACGGATACTACGACATCTCCAAGTTCATCAGTCTATTTCTCCAGCTTACCTTTTGGAGAACGTTCCATTGATGGGTGATTCTTGCACTAGAGTGGTGGCGAGTACACATTAGGTCCATTCATGGATGGGACCTGCTGTATTGTTAGATGCAGCCAGAGTGGGATCACAGGCTCATTGTCTTCGTCTTTGGTGGACGAACCTCTTACCCAAAGAGGTTCTACAGCGTAGTTATGATGGGATTCAACGACTAGACCACATTCTTGTTGATGATATCTTGGATGTTGGACGTCAGTCTCAGATAGTGGTAGTGGCTGATAGGTCACCTATGGCAGTGGTGAACCTAGTTGGACAGCCTAGAGCTGCATTTCCCACACTCATGAGTTTCCCAGACTCTCATGCTTTTTGAGAGGGAGGACCTGGACTTGTTTGGGACTCTCAGTTACAGCAGTTGGTGGAGCTCAATGCTGATGAAAGAGAGCGGGTGATGGGTTTTTGCACCGGTATTACCGCTGTTCCAGCAGTGTCAGAGGCATCCAGGCATCAGGTGTTAGGTCAGGCTATGGACTTGAATTGTTTGACCTGGATTGTGAGCCTTGGTTTGGCAGAGCAGCGTAGGATGTGCTTGATAGGCATCACCACTTGGACACTTGTGAGCCCTGTGCCTATCGAGACAATTCAGGCACATGCGGGGGGCGATGGATCGAGTGGACATGGTATTCTTAGGACACATCCAGTAGCTATTAGGGAGAGTGGTCTACTTGGAGTCCATCCAGGTGAGCGTGGGCTACTTGGATTACACCCTTGGTCCACATGGGATGCAGCCAGAGGACATGTGGAGCTTGTAGCCAGAGTGGAGGGAGTTTTTCACACAGAGGTTGGGACCTCTAGTGGTCGGGAGCATGACACTATTGCTCCCAAGGGCCCAGTGTAGCAACCAGTCAGTACGTCTTCCACTCCTACTACAGTTACAGAGGATACTTGGGAGCCAGATCTTGGACCCAAGCTTACTGGAGAGGAAAGACGGAGGGTTTGGAGGTTCTTGAGGAGTCACACGAGTTGTTTTGCCTTCAGTATGAAGGATTTGGGTGCTTTGAAGGGACCTGGTATACGGATTGAGCTGACTAGCGACACACCTATTTTCCGACGTCCTTATCAATATAGTGATATGGAGAGGACATTGATTCAGAGCCGGAGTAGTGACCTTTTTGAGGCTGGTTTGGTGGAGATTTCACATGGAGAGTATGCATCAGCGACAGTGATGCCAGCCAAGAAGGATATGCATGGCAACTATACAGATAGGCGGATGTGTGGAGATTACCATCCTATCAACCGATAGACCAGGGCTGATCGGTATGCCATGCCTACACCGGAGGAGATTTTTGATGCAATTGGGCATGCAAAGGTCTTCAGTACTTTGGATCTTTGAGCGGGATATCATCAGTTGCCAATCAGGGAGGAGGATAAGTCCAAGATAGCATTTTGGGCTATTGATCCTCACGGCAAGGATGTGTTATATCAGTGGAGGTACTTACCATTTGGGTTGAAGAATGCTCCTGCTGAGTTCCAGAGGGTCATGGATAGGATCCTAGCTGGATTGGATTTTGCTCGGTGTTATATTGATGACATTTTGGTCTATAGCACTATTGTGGAGGAGCATGAGAGACAGTTGTTGGAGGTGTTTGAGAGGTTGAGATCTCATGGACTCAAACTACATCCTGGGAAGTGTAGGTTCTTCCACGAGCAGGTTGAGTATTTGGGTCACACTATCTACCCCGGAGGACTTGGTGTCCAGCAGACCAAGGTGGAGGCTATTGCACATATTCCTCGGCCTACGGATGTGAGCAGAGTGCGAGCAGTCCTTGGGTTGGCGAACTTCTATCGCCGCTATGTTAGAGGATTTAGTGCCATTGCCAAGGCCTTGACAAAGCTGACCAAGCTTACACAAGAGTGGTGTTGGAGAGATGAGCAGGAGAGAGCTTTTGTAGAGCTCAAGGAGAAGTTGACATCTACTCCTATTTTGAGGAGACCAATCAAGGGACGACCATTTCAAGTTCACACTGATTGGAGTATGTTGGGGCTTGGAGCGGTGCTCACCCAACATGATGATGAGGAGAAGGAGTTTGTGGTGGCCTATGCTAGTCGCTCCAACAATTCAGCGGAGGTGAAGTATAGTTCATATGAGGGAGAGTGCTTGGCAGCAATTTGGGCAGTAGCACATTTTTGATGTTACCTATTTGGTAACCCCTTCACTCTCATCACTGATCATCAGCCGCTGAAGTGGTTGATGGAGTCCGACAAGCTTTCAGGGAAGCTTGCACGATGGGCTCTGATTTTACAGGAGTATGATTTCACGGTTGTTCAGAGACCTGGAGTGGTGAACCGTGATGCAGATGGGTTGAGTAGAAACCCATGTCCCAGCCAGCAGGATCAGACTGGAGCACGTTGGCATGGTGAGACAGATGAGGAGATGGTGCCAGGTTGGCATGCATCGGCCTTTCTGTGTATATTTGCAGAGACTTTGGTGGTATCTCTCTCAGCGCATACAGGAGGAGTCATTGAGGTCACAGATCCAGAGAGTGAAGATATTGGTACAGTTCAGCAGGACATTCATGATGATGTCTTAGTGATGGACTATCTTCGCACTGGTGTTGTGGGTGGCACAGTTGGGGCCAAGGAGAGAGACCGTGTTCTTCAGCGAGCCAAACGGTTCAGATTGGAGGGTAGACACCTTTTGCGTGTATGGGAGGATGGTAGAGTGCGAGTAGTACCACTTCCATCACAGAGACCACAGTTGGTCCGTCATGCTCATGAGGAGCTAGGACATTTTGGAGTAAAGCATACATATAGCTTACTTCAGAGTCATTATTGGTGGCACGGTATGCAGACCGAGGTACAGCAGTTTGTTGCCAGATGTATGGTTTGTGACCGAGTTAGAGCATCATTCAATGCTCCTATGCCACAATTACACCCATTACCTATCATGGGATTGGGTTACCGTTGGAGTTTGGACTTTGCCGGCCCTTTACCGCTGACTGTGAGACATCATCGATATGTTTTGGTGATGGTGGAGCACTTCTCCAAGTGGATTGAGTTGGTGGCACTTCTTGACAAGTCTAGTGAAGGGACAGCTTACTCGTTCCTGGATCGAGTTCTTAGTCATTTTGGTGCACCAGCTGAGGTTTTGACTGATCAGGGTACAAAGTTCTTGGGAGAGTTTCAGGTCTTGTGTGACAAGGCTTTGATTGATCATCATACTACATCCCGAGATCACCCTGAGGCAGATGGCTTAGCAGAGAGAGTGGTTCAGACGGTGAAGAGAGGATTGCAAAAGTATGGTTTGCAGAGAGGCCACTTGGGAGATTGGGATCTCCAGTTACCTTGGTTAGCCATGGGCTATTGGTTTAGCCGGCAAGCCTCCTTAGCATCCTTCTCTCCATACTTTCTACTCTATGGATGAGATCCAGATTTACCTGCAGCCATTTGTCAAGATGCTACTATAGTTTTGGACTTGGATGACCCCGATGTATGGATGAGCGCATGTTCTCAGCGGGTAGAGATCTTTCGGAGAGTGATGCCGATGGCCTTTGAGAACTTGGCAATTGCTCAGCATAGAGATACTTTACGCTATGCTACCATTTGAGGAGGAGGTTATAGACCCTTGATCCGTCGATTTCATCCAGGCGACTATGTATATCTACAACAGACAGCACCGACGACACTTGATGTTTCTACAGGCCGCACTATCTTGAGGGTGCGCGAGATTTTGCCATCTGGAGTCCTTGTGTTAGAAGGACGTGATGGTGTTATTTGGAAGGATCATGTGCGCAATTGTGCGCCATGCCACCTCCCAAACATTGATGGTACTATGGACCCAAGCTTGGCACTTGTACGTGCAGGCTTGAGGTGTATGTTATGTGGCTCTTCTGGTGGAGCTGCTACTATGTTAGTGTGTGATAGTTGTTCAAGAAGATGGCATATGGCATGTATGACTCCTCCCCTCACGGTGGTTCCTCAGGGATAGTGGTTATATCCTAGATGTACTTGACCTATAGCTAGTTCATTCTTTATATGGTATAGATTGCAGACAGGCGACTAACGATGGGGCTCCATAGCACCCGGCCTCCTGATCTTTGCCCATTAGAGGGTATACCATATACTTAGAGTAGATGGCTATCTGGAGTTAGAGGGACCTAACCGCCAGCTAGGGGGGCGATTGTGGCACTTTAGAGTCTATGTATGACTTATGTGTGAGTTGTGCTTCTATAGTGTATGATGTTGACAGCAATGTATGTTGTGTAGCGATGTATATACGCACGACAGCTGTCATGCCATTTGTAGTTCCGCATCTAGTTGCTTGGACATTGGAGTTCCAGTGATAGTAGTTAGAGTTATTCTAGTAGTTTCTCAAGGACTACTTTTCGACAGTCTGATTTGGTGTTCGGGGTACTGACTTCACGGTGGGGCCCACCATCACTTTGCACCGTTCGCACCGTCGAGTGTGCCGTCAGTGGGACCGCTAGGGTTCCAGTGCTAGCTCGAGTCCAGGGGGTTATCGTTTCGAAGTGAGCTCCAAAGAGCTCACTTCTCTGATGTTGAGCCTTCGAGTTCTTGGCTATGGTGGACAGAGGCCGGCAAGCATCACCTAGATTCTCTATGCTTGAGTGGGTGTGGCTTGACTGTAATCAATGCCCAGTTGTTGGCAGTTTATAGAGTGACAGATCAAGTACTTATCTGAGTTGAGTTGAGTTGAAAGTGTTAAGCAATCTGATTATTGTGGCACTTTAGAGTCTATGTATGACTTATGTGTGAGTTGTGCTTCTATAGTGTATGATGTTGACAGCGATGTATGTTGTGTAGCGATGTATATACGCACGACACGTTGGAAAGCTCTCGACAAGACAAAGTAGGGGGGAGGGAAGGCCAGCCTTCACTTTATTGGGGGGGGGGGGGGGGGGGTTTGCACATTTTTTAGGCCTAATTCATCCGTTTAGGCCTCCAAAATTACCTTCAAAGATTTCAGGCATATTTCGGTTCCTACTCTATTAGTAGAAGTCCCCTTTTGGTGACACTTCTTTCTGATCTGTTTAGTCCATCATGTGTAACATCCTTCCAGATGTTACCAAACCAATTCTCACCTTTAAATCATATGTCTAGCTATTTGTTCTAAGGTTCTCAAGTCTATTTTGGTTTCTGCCCTATTAGTAGAAGTACTCTTTTGGTGATACTTCTATCTGATCTATTTTGACCATCATGTATAACATCATTCTAGATGTTACCAAACCGAATTTCACATCTAGATCATATGGCTAACTCTTGGTATTACATGTGTAATCTTGTATGAAATCTTTCTCCAACAACTCAATCAATGTTGTTTGGAGTTTTTCTAACTCCATTGGTGAGAGTCTATAGATTGGTCTATTCCCTAGAGTATTTTTACTTTGAAAGAGCTTGATTATTTTGCAATAGCTTGATTTTGAAGAGCATACCTTGATAGGAGTATGTCATTTTTTGAATATCATTAAAAAAAATACATTAGAAACTCATATTACATTAGACAACTTTTTTTTAGGTTTTATTATACTCATCTAGTTTTCCTTTTGCTATGAGTTTAATGCACACTACAAAAACAAGAATTTCTTCCTTGAAAGTTCATTTTATAGTCATACCACTTACAAATTTCTTGGGATTGATTGCTTTTAAGTATCTTCCTCAAAGCTGCTAAACAATCTAATAAAAAAATTTACCTTTTTGTTGTTTTTGATCTTGTTGTTGTGCCTAATTAATTTAAACCCTATGAAATTCAAGCAAGGAAGATCTAAAATGATATCCTAGTGTAGGACAGTTACTATGAATCTCATGCTTTCTAAATATTGTTTCTCAACTTTAATTTCAATAAAATATGAAGTATGAAATGCATAACCTTGCCTAACCTTATCTACCTTGCCATCACCAACTTGACATCTAATATTAGCTTGATATGAATACATAATTCCTTTGCTAATTGCATGATCATGCAATTCTTAGAATTGTCACTATTGATCAAAATCTTCTGATCATAATTTGATATCATACCTTGCAAGTGGATCAAATTGACATAACTAAAGCCTTCAACCCATTGGAATTAATCAGGTTCTTAATAAATGGCTCAATATCTCTTATTGAAAAACTTTATTTCTTTAATCATCATGTTTCAAGACTTCCATTTGAATCATTGGTTAAGGTCATCCATTCTTGCTTAAACATTCTATGATGTAATGCTTAATTTGGTAAAAATAAAAATAACTATCATTTTATCTCAATTGTCCATAATCTACAATGTTTGGTGGTCTCCATTAGATGAAAATCAATCTCTATTGGTATTGGCTCATCCACCAATTATTGATGTGTTTGTAAGTCTTTTGAAGGATTGGGTTAAGATCTACTTGTAATAACTAGAGAATCAAAGTGATTGGCTGATTGCATGGCTTCTTCCTGATGTATGGTTTTATGTATTATTACTTTCAATTGGTGAGCAATTTTTACTCTCTTGCAAACCCATCTAGAGCTTTGCCTTCATGCATCTCCTAGAATTTACATCATTCTATTCTAGAATTGAGTCATATAACTTCTTATTTGCTTCAACTTTGGGAATCAATCTTGTATAGCTTGCACAATATTCACTACTTGAAGTCTTCTAAAGTTGAGATTGGGATAAAAAGTTTCCATTGAGCTTACTCTACTTGGAATCACCAAAAATTATTTTTTCACCCTTTTTAATTGGTTCAAAACAAAAAAATTTCTCTCTAAATATCAAAAAGATTTGTAGCTTCAAAATATAATTCAAAATCAAAAATAAAATTTCTATATTGTACTTAGTAAACTCTAGCCTCCAAATACCTTATATTTTGAGAATTGAACTTGAAGTTCAATTCTTAAAAGTTCAAATTAATTGAGAGATTAAATTCAACTTCCTCTCTTCAATGCAAATAGAGAGAGTAAGTTCAATTAAGTTGAAATTTCTTGGAAATTCTTGAAGTAGTGAATATTGTGCAAGCTATACAAGTAAGCTTGTGCTTAATGTAAGTAAGCTTGTGCTTAATGTCATAACTACTACTCTATCAAAAATTTTGGTTGCAATTATATCTAAGTTAATATAGAGATGCAACACGTCCACTACTTTATATATGGTTTATATATGTTATATAAGGTTATATAAGGTTTATATATGTTATATTGAGGTATCTAGTTTGATATTATAAGTAGGTGAAAATTATTATTTCATAAATTTTAACTAGGCTATGATTAGCTAGAGTTAATCATAGTTAAAATAGAAGTGGTATAATTTTAGAAGAGCATGAGTGTAAACACTTTTTTGAAATTTAGTGTATTGAATTTTTATTATTCTTATATGTTTACCTTTGAGTGAAGAGTTGAGAACTCTTCACTCTAGAAGACATTTTAGTACTAATTTTAATCTAGTCCAAGGATAGTTCATGTGAATGAATCTTTACTTAGATACTTGTGTGAAGACTACATGTTTATTTGAATTGTATCCATGAGTTTGGACTTTAGTAATTTTGGTGTGTAGGAATTATACAAGTATATAAATAAGGAGGTAGAGATACTTTTCATGCTTCAATTTGTAGCTATCTCTCTCTTATTGAGTTCCAATGAACAATGCTTTGAGTGTATGGAGTTTGGTTCTCTACCTTCTTAGTCCATGGTGCATTTCTTGAACAATCATCAAAGGTTAAACTTGGGTGAAAGATAGCCAGATGAGACAATTGAATAGAAAGGATTGTTGTTTAAAGGTTTAGGGAGGGGCAAGGGATATGAATTCCAATCATATATAAGCATCTAGATATCACTCTTCGTTGTGTTAAACCAACTTTTACCCACGAATGATCCAGACAAGACAAGATTATGTGTGCCAATGATGAGGTATACACGGACTCAAGAATTTGAACATGAGGAGATGGTACTTAGATAAAGAGCTAAAAATAAAGACCATGGTAGGGAGATAAAGTATAAAAGTATCAACAAGTGTAAAGTCCTCTATGGAAATATCAATATATGATCCCTTTGATTGTAAGAGCAAAAAATATATAAAAAGTCTATGGAAGAGAGTCCGTCTAGATGAACTTCAGCAACTATAGGTGTGAACTGGATAAGTTACCTAGGGGTCCTAGTTGTTAACCGCACCTAAAAGATATTGGGTATTAGTTGAATAGTATTACCTATCTTAGTCCTTTAAGTCTTTATACCAAAGAGAAAAACAGCTTTGTAATAAATAAATAATTACTCCATATATCTCCAATTCAATGAAATAAATCTAATAAAAAGAGAGATGATAAGATATAGGGAATAAAACTAAATAAAAATAATAAATTTGATGTAAAAATTTATCTATCTATGACCAATAAGATCTCCTTCAACTAGAAACAACACCACTATCCACTCCAATCATAACCCTAATATTCGCTCAATCACAACATGGATTTAGTTTCAAATCATGAATCATCTTGATTCCAATAACAACAGCAAATTCAAGTCCAATAATAAACTCAATAGGATCCAATCACGATCCTTACTTTTATTAATTCCAACTTGAAACCAAACATTTGCTCTAATATCGGCTTGACAAGAAAAGTGTATATCTAACAAGGCAAAATACATCTCTTCTAGAGTTGGATCCTATGTATCAAGTCCAGAGAAAACATTCTGATCGAATCTTCAATTTCAAGTTTTCAAAAGAGGTAGTTCATTTAGAACCAATCTTACATATTTTCTTTCCGAGTTCAAATCCAAGTTGATTTGGCCGGTTCAACATACATTTGAGAAGTCATCAAACTTAAAGCGTTTCGGATGGGATGTATGACTCTAAGCCTTTTAAGTCTTACATCCCATCTAAGAGACTTTAAGAGGTTCGACGTTGTCCCAGATGTCTGTTGATCTGCCCAAGTCGACCGGGCTTTGAACTGGTAAAGAAAATATGTAAGATTGGTTCTACATGAAAACTGAACAGGGAAAGAGAAGATGTACGACTGGTTCTACATGAAACTGCTGCGATGACCGCTCAAGAAGACTTAAGGATTTGAGAGTCTCGACGCTCTCTCAAATCTCAAATGTCTGTTGTACCGATTAAGTCAACCTGGCACCTGGCTTTGAATTGGGGAAGAAAATATTTGAAATTTGGCTCTGAATGAAAATGCTGCGATTGCTGCACAAGAAGTTTCAAGGCTTTTAGAGGCTCGACGCTATCTGCGATTGCTGCACAAGATGGCTTAATTTGTTGGGCAAATTGAGAGGGTATTACTACCATACGGGATTGATGAGTCTACACGATGTTGTTGAGCACAATCACATACAACAATTCACCACCCGGCGACACGGCTGGCTAAACCTTCTGCAATATGTAGAGAGAAATCGACAGACTTACCACGTGCAGCTTTGTGTACACGAAGCTTTATAAACACGTTACCGGAATAAGACTGAACAGAGTCCATCATGTCTATGAGAGAAGATGAATCAGATGATATACTTACCTTAGCTCCACGTGCAAGTGCGAGAACCGAACAATCTGTCGCGACGGACGGTACCTGACTATCGAAACTGGCTTAGCTCCAGCAATCACACAAGCTACTGGGAATTCAGTGATTCAAAGGATTGTGAGTTTGAACCGAATTCAGCAGTACCGAAGCTGGGAGAAAAATGGAGACGATAGCTACGGCAAGGCGCTTGGCCAGTCCGTTGCCATCGACAATTCCCAGCAACAAGTGGTCAATACGTCACACCGACTCTTAATAGTGAATTCATGAAACAGAAATAACCTTCTATACTTAAATTCGCCGCCAAGCCCTTAGCGCAAAGTGCAGCTTTCTAGCAATTTACATGCCCCCAAGGGTTTCCACCACAAATTGAATTTTAGATAATAACTGCATGTTTTTGAAGTAGTAATCCACATGCCCCGGAGGATCTTCACCACAAATTGGACTCTGGATAATTACTGCAATGCAGCTGGCCCCAGCCCAGCCTGTGCACTATCACTACTTTGTTTGCGTTGTTTGTGTATGCTTGTGCACTCTCATTACTTTGTTAGCTCGTCTACCATTGCTAGTTCACGTTCCACCACCATAGCTCATGCTCAGCCCTTGGCAGAAACTTGATCTGACATACTCTGATTGACAAACTATAGTGCTTCAAAAGTCAAGGCGAACTACGAGTAGCTTATAGACTTGCTTGTGAATATTTGATCGTAACTAAGTATTCCAACAACCTAAGCGTACTTGACCACGAATATGATATACTATACATTGAAGAATGAATTATGCTAGTGATAAATGAGCATAGCACGACCCGATGAATAATCAGTATTAAAAGACAAGGTCAACAATTAGTGTCAAGAGACTGATGTAGGGTCTGAGTATTGAAGAGAGAACATTCCCATAGTCTTATATATGAGCGAAGACAAGCTTATTAACTCAAATTGTGAATGTATACAGGTTGAGAGGAAAGGAACACTCGAGAGGGGCGTCATGAGTGCTAAAAGTGTCTGGGGTTTCATATTATGGTATTCATACTCAAATTTTATTTGCTTTGCTAGTTCTTATATTTTACCATGAGCTTGAACTGCATCTCATATATACCTTGATATCTTTGCTCCGATACACAAATCAAATTTAGATGAGGAAAAATTTCTAATTAATTGAAGAAGTGCTTCATTATCTTTACCATCAAATGCTTTGACTCCTCTACAAACTCCATTTTTTTCTCATCTATCACTATGAATAGAATATACATAAATCTTCATTGTAGACTTCCACATTAAATGATTAGTAACATCTTGATTCTTGATAAGAAGATATTTGCATGGCCTATAACTTGTTTAAACAATAGCACGATTTTTTAGATAAAGCTAGAAAGTATATATTGTGGATAATTATCTTAAAAGAAGTATCTTATTATCAAAATGATCTTATGTAACCTCACTCCTACTGGGGTTCAGGTTGACTAGAGGAAGATATTTATCAAACTCTTGCATAGTCTTCTTCTTGACACTAGTTATATTTCTTCTATATTAGACATTCTTGATGAAAAGCTTTGAATGAGTGAGGGAGCTCATAACTTCAATACAAGGCTGTGAAGATTAGTATAAAAACTTAAATGTAAATCCAACATGAGGTCCTGTTAGTCTCCCACACAAATTTTCAAACTTGCAATCTCCATTTACTCATAGGAATTGAAAAAATTTTAAAAATTTCCAAATCAAAGAGTTATAAAGAGAAGATAATATGTGTTTCTTGTAATATGCTAGAACATATTACCAAAAAGTGTTGGAAATCAAATAGGAGATTTTCTCATAATGTATTATTCCATCACAAGAAGTAGAAGAACAAGAAGGTTCCTAATCAAATAGGAAATGAGTGCAACAAAATAAATATTCACTTTTCTTATTGGGTTCAAGCAACCCAATGAGAAAATTGAATTTATGGTTGGAGTTTTAAAACTATCAAATTGACCGGATTTATGATTATGGACCAAGCCATCAAATGAGTGGAATTATAACTATGCTAGTGAACTAGAAGAAGTGAATCCTCGTTGATTATTTCAATAGGGTACAATGCAAAGAAAGAAGCATTGGCAGTTGGTAAATTATTTATCAATTATTATATTGAGAATGAAGATATTATTACTAGCACTAAATTAAATATTTGCTAAATGTGCCTGTACTCCAACATAAATTTGGATATTTAGTAGTAAACTTGAAGTACAATGACTAACAGTTAATTTTATGGCTGATTGTGTCATGTGAATAAAATTGATTTGACAATATTCATGTATAGACTAAAGAATGGAGGATTTTATATTTATTTACATTTACATTTATATACACAAAATTACTTTCATAAAGGACACAAATTTTAATGTCTTTATTGAACAATAAAATATAAATATTCACTCATTTTCCAAAAGCCATCGGGTGCAAGTGAGTACTGAAATCAAGAAGGATAGAAACAATTCTGGGGTTCAAAAGTAGGTTTTGAGCCAAAGAATACAGCCAAATTCAATGCATGATTTTAAAGAGACCTTCTCTTTAATGGTGAATATTCTACAATAAGGTATTCAATGGCAATGGCAGATATGATAAGAAGTGTGTTTTTCTTAAAGGATGTCTCGAGGAATAAATGTACATAGAGCAACTACAAAGATTTATTGAGAAGGGGGGAATATATTGTCTCAAGAAACTTATTTATGGATTCACAAGCATCAGGAGCTTGGTATGAGAAGAGCTCACAATGAAAAATTGGATGATTGCTTAATTTCTTTAGGTTTGATATGAAGCAGTTTTGATCATGCTTTTTACCTCAAGAGAGAAGTACACGATGTATCAATAATTTCAATCAACGTAGATGACACTTTAGTTTTCCCCAATAGCATGGCAATTATGATGAATATGAAAGAGAAGTTAAATGCAAGATTTGAGATGAGTGACTCAACGGGAACTAAATATTCACTCTCTATGTTGTGTGGATTGGAAAGGAAAGAGATGGAAGGACTTGCTCTCTATGTCTTAATCACAATATATTCAATTAAAAATAATTGAGAGATTCAATACGGAAGTGCATATCTATCGACCACTCCAGTGGAGCTTTGTCTACACATCAATCAAAGAGATGCGTCCATTGACTGAAGTTGAGAAAGAAGGTATCAATGCCATATATTCACTTGATTCGAATTCTTATATATTTGACTATATGTATAAAGGTTGATGTGACTTATACCATAGGTCTATTTAGCAAATGTATTTTAGGAAAAGCCATTGGTTGGTATTACAGAAAATTCTCATTTATTTAAAATTGGTCTTCTATTTAAATTTTAAGATTGGCCACTTAACTACAGTGCCAATCTAAAGAATTTTATGGTGAAATATTTTGATGCTGAATTTGATAAAAACTTAAACCAAAGAAATCTAGCTCGGCTTATGTTTGTATTTTAGGAGGAAGGCCACAAATTGGAAGAGAGAAGAACATAAGAAACTGAATTATTGCTTTCATTCAAGAACAATCTTTTAAAACGATTCGGAAGTTATAAATATGCAATTACCTTGGGTGATGAGTTAGAAAAGAGCAAAGAGAGTAAGTCAATTGATAGAATCCCGGTCGCTTCCTCGCGTAACAAGCGCCTCCACCGAAACATCTGCATTTTTTTGGGGCCTAGCTCCATCTACTTGTAAGGTTTTATCCTTGAAGTTAATTGAGTTCCAGGTTCTCCTATAGATTGACCTTGTACGGACATTGACTGGATCTTCCTATCCTCTTTGTTATCCCATGTGGTTCGCCTCTTCGAACAGAAGTGCAAATATTCGATTGCGGCGCTTGTTTCCTCCAGGCAGGGATTCTATCAAGTGACAAACTCCCTTCACTCCCTTCGCGTTCATCACCCAAGCCCATCGCGGGTAATGATTTCGTCACTGTAATTCAATCTACGAGTGGTAGTGAAGGTACCAGAGGGCACCTTCTTCCTTCCGGTCCATTTTTTGTCGATTGTCGAGAAGTGACCCTCGGCTCCGTAGAGAGACAGGATGAGAAAACTAAGGAAACTGAGCACATGTAGAGAGGATGTCCGAGGGAGACAAGGAGCAACCGGTTGCTCCTACAACGTGATCTGAACTGCTGCAAAATGGCCCCAGGTTCGTTGATCAGTCCATCGGTAGTCTCTGAGGAGATGGGATCGACTGCACTCGGGACTTCGGGCTCCTGTCCATGTTCTCAGATGCAACCGAACCGAGGCTTGGCTCTTACTTATATCTCTTCTCGAGTGACGAGTTTGGGTGATGCTCTTCAGAATCTCCTCACGTCCTAATCTTCATTTTTAAATTCTCGATGATGATGCCATCATCGATAGAGGCTATAATCACTAGATTAGCCCTTAGTGGTTACGATCATTTTGTTTGCATTCCATCACATAATAGTCTATATCTTCTCTGGCATAGAACGGATCTTCAGGGCGTCAAAGGTTGGGTCAAGGAAGCAATCACACGATCTTTCCAGTTGTTGAAGTTTCCCACCCTTCTTTATACAATCATACGATGTAAAGAAAGCTTCTCTCCCTCGAGATTAAACAAGTGGTTATAATTCTGAATTTCTTATGCATATTTAAGGAAGTCGAGCAAATTGCGTACGTGGACCACAAACCAAGCAGAAAAGAACATGACGAAAACCGAGCGCCATGTATGTAAGTTCGTACTAAACTGTGTGGTCGATATGGTAAGTACAGTATTGTATTGTATGTACTGTAAAATCACTCAGCTGACAAGACAAGACAAGTCAACAATTGTTCATGGATAAGGTTGTCACCTTGTCTTACATTGTCCATGACAAGCGATCCAGCCGCTGCTGTGTGCTGCATGGTTCTATTCACATGGACGATCACGACCGTAGGTGGCACGACCAACCTGCGACTGTACCACGTGCATGCACCTTCTCAAAACTCACTGTGATAATCGTTCTGTCCGAGGTTTCTCCAGGTGCATTGTATCTGGACCGTCCTAGGCAGGATGCCCCTTCCAACTTCATGAGCAAGTCAACCTTTGGGGGTGTAAAGTTCTCAAACAAACTGTTTTCGTTTTGGTGTACATTTCTCAAAATCTCAAAATTCTCAAAATCCTTTAATTTTGTGTGAAGAAAATGTGTATTTGATTTCGAACAAAAGATTACTTGGAATAGAGAACACTTTTGTTATTTGTTGCAGATGAACAGATGAGTACTGTTCTACATTAGAATATCTTCTTGTTTTTGATTCTCTGATGAGTGTCGTAGCGGTGAAGTGTTAAAAGTACATTCATTGATAGATGAACGTACTTCTCATTGTGTGACAGTGACTAAATTATGCCTCAATTTGTAAACAAATGTGTGTATGGGACAATTTACTCGCCGGAAAGTTTTCGCAATCACCGTCGTTTTGTCGGTTCTAAAGCGAAGTGGAAAAATTTCAGCTGTTTGGATTTTGCTGTGCTGCTGCAACTAGATTTGTAAAGGTGTGCTGAATCCCAACGATGCTCGAGTCATGTGGTAACGAGATATACAGCGACCTACGACACATTGTATCTAGTCATGGTAATCTTATCCTCTAAAAGTACCGACTCAATGTGAAAACTTTGGTTAGGCGACCAGATGGGAAGTAGGAAAGAAAAGTTGACACTGTTAATCGAAACACGAACATTTGCACTTTTGTCCATGATTTTTTGCTTCTTTTGGGTTAAAATAGGGCTTGGAGATAGTAAAGTCGGTAAACACACTAGGGGTTTCACTTTGGAAATTTACGGGAGAGGGGCACCTCCGGTAAGTATTTCCACGGTGTCCAATAAAATAATTTTAGTGTATTCATGAACAGATCTATGGGATATCCAGGCCTCTTTATTGGCGGCTTTTTCAATGGAAATGTCGCATTTAGCCGTATATAGTTTTTGTGCGGTGCCGCATGTAAGCGGAACATCCTCCATAGAAAATTAAGGTAGCAAGTTTTAATATGTTTCGATCATAACCCCAGACTTCGTTCCAAATTTTCTTTTCTTGAAAATAACTAGAAATACATTTGGTTGTCGATCATTCTCCAATAATGTCACGCTCCCACTCAGTTCAAGAAAGAACATTGTTTGCAGTTTGGCGTCAAAATCTGCAAGCTTGATGCTGAGACGAAGGTAATATGTCAGTCTCTTACATGTTCTGCATTCACTTTGGCCGTGAGGAGAATATGAGCGCAAAATGCAGTCGGATGACCAATGTCATGTATTTCAAGAAACCATTTTGTGCGGACATGCATCCTAGATACATGGAGGCCCAACATCCCCTACACTGGAAGGACTATTCGACACTCAACAATTGCGAGAAGATAAACTTTTTTGATGACAATGCTCTTGTTGTTTCCAGAACACCATCAAATTGCACTTTGGTGGTTCACATGCTCTTGTTCATTTGTTTGTGGACAAGGATATTATAGATGTTATTATTGGCAAAAAATTTAACGAGCAAGACAATAGTAACGACACCAGTAAGGAATGCTATCAATACCTTTGAAGATGTACTAGACAAATCGGAATCCATGGATGGTAATGGAGCCGATGTTGCTGCATTGAGATACCATATTAGATTAATGAATCCTGCTCAATTCTATTTCATTTCTGATTATCTCAGCATGAGAGTGTCCTCCAGAGTGGTTGCACGAATTCTGAAGATGACAAAAGAGCAAACTGGCTTAGGGTCTCTTGGCTCTCTCTCTCTGATGGAAAAGTTGTTGTGTATGCTAGATATGTATGTGCCTTAAACCCTCAATCAATGCGGGAGCAGCGTGAAGCATTGCAAAATTTGCATGGTACTTATGTACATTGGTTCAATGCGACAAGTCCACTATCTGTTACAAAGGCAAATATGGACAATGTGGAAGTTGTCGTTGTCTCCAATGATCGTATGTATTCACTACTACTTTCCCATGTCAAGGAAGTGCTTGAAGATCTTGGCGGGTTTGTGATCAACAAGTTGGCAGCAATCGACAATGAAAGCATGGCAACACTTCTACAAGATTTTGTTTACTGCACAGTCACCCTGATTGCAGGCATGATTTTTGTTGTTGCCGAGCTTGACTCGTCAAATGATGCTGCCAAAGAGATGCCTCTTGTACTTCCACATCAATTGATAGCACTTTGAGGTCAAGAATTTGGCGATATTGTGAAGGTTCACATTCTTCACTTGCAGCATAGCTGATCTTCACTAAAGGTCAATGAGATCAAGCAAGAGTTCCAAGACCTTCAGGCGGCATACCACCATGAGAGCAATTTTAAGGTTGTCTTGGATAAGTGTGATCATTGAATGTCCTTCGAGGGCGGTTGGAAGCTGGCCCAAGATCGCTTCCTGCAGCTATGTGAATTTTGCAGTGGACTTGCGACAACATTTCCCAGTACATATACTGTTGAGAGTGATTTTTGGATTGTCAAATGGGAGAAAGATGATGCTTGAGCCTCTTTTAAGTGACTTCTTGCTTGAAGGCATTCTTCATTCAAAACAGTTCAAAAAGTTACATGCAATCGAGTTTCACTAAGAAACTAAATGAATATACGTGTTGATTTCTATGATTACCACATTTGACCGCATTTAAATTTCCTTTGGAACCACGCAATTAGTTAATTTGCGGCCCACGCCGCAAATAAAGAGGCCTGGGATATCCCATAGACCTCCCAAAGCGAAATGGGCTACCTGAAACCCTCTACTGTGGATATTGTAAGGCTGATCTCTTACCCAATATAGAGTGAACTATCTCCAAGCCTTAACCTAACTCTCGTAGGGAACTTCACATGTGAAGTTCTCAACGAGAGATACGAAAAACATTAAGACCAAACTTCTCTTCCCTGTTATGATAGACAGTTCTAGGATCCATAAGCTCGAAGTGTGAAGAACTGATTCTGATTTTGATTTTGTGTTTGCAGCATTTGTGATAGCATATGTTTGGTTAAGGATACAAGCAGTGTTTTATATTATTAATGGAAATCCACCCCATCATAGTAAGGTGCATCGTACGGCATGCATAATATATATACTTTTTTCAAAAGAGGGAAACTCATTTGCTTCTCATTAAGGTGTGATCGCGACAGATCATCATTTTGAGGTGATCGAATGTCTCTTGTCCGCAACAATTTTATGCTCTTCTGTCGGGAGTTTTAAAGTTGTAACATCTTGTGAGAAACTAATTCTACAACCATTCCCCCTTTCTTCTCTTACTAGAGATTCAACCCTCGTCATCCCACTATGAGAAAAAGAGGACTCCTCATTTGCTTTGGTGGAGCCTTAAGTTTACTAGAAATGCGTTCATGATTAGCCTTTAATAATGCACGCTTCTGGCAATAATTGATGTTACCGTGAGCCATCTTAATCTTTTTAGTTACTATTCTCGTAAAGCACTACCAAGAAACGTCTCTCAGCTTGCGCTTTTTACTTAGAAATACCACCCGACAGTGCCCGAATAGAGAATATTTTCGGGCCTTATTAGGAAAAGGGAATCCCGAAACTGTCGTTTGGCCAACAAGAGAAGACAAGCGGACCTCCAACGTACCAACCCTGCGATCCTCGCAGAGGGGCCGTGGATCCCGGGCTGTGCACTTGGACGTGTTTCCGGAACTTGGCTAGAAAGATGTCTTTCCACGCCTCGAAAGAAATGCAGCCTCTTTCCCGACTTGATGCCATCTTGGAACTCAACGTCCGGAAGAGCATGTCATTATAAGACGAGAGCTTCTTTTATAGTGCCAAACACGACTACGTAAGCATGTGTTCATAATGTTGACACGGTGACGTGGGACCCGGTATCGGTTATCCATCTTCTTAACTTCAAAAAAAATTAAAAAAACAACATACCATCCAATTAGTACAATAATAACCGCTCTTAAACCTTTTTTGTCTCCTATTGGTATAGAAATATGAAAGGAAGAGAAAACGCCCGTTTAAATTTTTTTTTCCTTCGTAACAAGACGGGTTAGTGAGTCTCTTCTCAAGTGGTATCCCTATCGACTAGTATCAACAACTGACAGTCGACATTGGAATGCAAGCACAATTATATGGATGTCTTTTCGCACTTGGGTATAAGTGTCCTAACATAGAGGCAAGCAATTGCCTGGTTCATCAAAGCAAACATAATTGGCAACTACGCACGCAGAAAATGAAATAAAGTGACCACTGAAATGACGTTCAAATACGAAATCGAGCCTTTACAGTGTGTCCAGTGACTGACTCTATTCTGAAACAAGCGAAAAAGGCTAGCATAGCATATCGTAGCGAGGATTGATGATATACAAATGACTATATTAATTTGGTGGGAAGGTCCAGAAATAAGGATCTCTGGCCATCTGAGACAGCTGATTATGCCTTCTTCTGTAGGAATCGCTTGACAACGAACAAGAATGAGGTGACTATATGCTTCCAACCTAGAGCCACCAGTGCGACCAATGTGCATGGTTCTCAGAAGTGAAAGTTGTCATGTCATGTTTGGAAACTGAAAGTTTGGAAGTGAAAGTTGTCTGTTCGGATGATTACCACCATTCTTCACTATGCAAAGTTCCTAGTCGTTGTTGTGTCTGCCTTCCGTCTTACCTTTGTCACTTCTTCCAGTAGAAGTTTATACCAGTAATAGAAGGAATTATACCTCTATTTGCAAGAATGTGATAATCAGATGACGACCGATTTCATCGAAAAATCTGCAAGATGACTTTTGACAAGATAATGAATGAAACTCAACATTTCAAATCCTTTGATTTTCACAAAAACAGACTTTCACAGAAAAACACTTCATCAGGTCTTGTCCGTACGTATTCGAGATCTTCCTTGAGCCAAAGAATCTTCCGTAAGAAACTTTTTAAAATCTCTTGAGTCTACGATTTGTGATACCCACGTCCGTTTCTCTATTATCTCTATTAACCGAGAGAATTTGGCTTTGTCTTCAATGCACATAATCTAAAGTCGCACAATTCGAATATGACTTTAGTATCTTATATAAAGTAAAGATTAAAATAGTTCCGTGTACACAAAGAATTTCAGCCTTTTTATTGATCTCCTTCATGAGAGTACCATGGTAGACGTATATCTAAATTTATAAGATGAATCTAACTGCATAAGAGTCCTATTAATTGGAAGATTTTTTGACATGCAGTTCTGCTGTTCAAAATACATGCACCTAAGGTATGAAAGATCTTACCACAATACTGTGCAAAGATCTTTTTTCTTAAATTTGAAAGGAAGATTTAGTGTTTAATTAAGACCAAACTTATTTGATTACCCTTGAGAGATAAGGAAAAGAAACTGAAAGAGTGGCTGAAAGTAACCCTTATAGGAAAGAGGACATCAAATGGATTAGACCTATTTGATCTTTGGGTACCCTCAAATGTTGAGTTGCAAGCAAGATTCATTAATCATGAACTGATATACTGATGACTGGCATCAGGAGATTTCAGCGTGTAATTAATTATCCACTTGAGGGAAAGAATAAATACAGCCAAATCAGATGTCTTATAGTATTTTGTAGTTAGGGAAAAGAGACTGCGTAGGAGAACCAGAAGGATGGTGTCGTGCGTATATACATCGCTACACAACATACATCGCTGTCAACATCATACACTATAGAAGCACAACTCACACATAAGTCATACATAGACTCTAAAGTGCCACAATAATCAGATTGCTTAACACTCTCAACTCAACTAGAGTGAGAGATCAGTACTTGATCTCTCACTCTATAAACTACCAACAACTGGGCACTGATTACAGTCAAGCCACACCCACTCAAGCATAGAGAATCCAGGTGACGCTCGCCGGCCTCTGTCCACCATAGCCAAGAACTCGAAGGCTCAACATCAGAGAAGTGAGCTCTCTGGAGCTCACTTCAAAACTATACCCCCTGGACTCGAGCTAGCATTGAAACCCTAACGGTCCCGTTGACGGCACACTCGACGGTGCAAACAGTGCAAAGTGACGGTGGGCCCCACCGTGAAGTCAGTACCCCAAACACAAAATCTAACCGTTGGAAAGTAGTCTCTAAGAAACTGCTAGAATAACTCTAACTACTATCATTGGAACTCTAGTGTCCGAGCATCTAGATGCGGAACTACAAATGGCGTGACAGTTGTCGTGCGTATATACATCGCTACACAACATACATCGTTGTCAACATCATACACTATAGAAGCACAACTCACACATAAGTCATACATAGACTCTAAAGTGCCACAATCGCCCCCCTAGCTGGCGGTTAGGTCCCTCTAACTCCAAATAGCCATCTACTCTAAGTATATGGTATACCCTCTAATGGACAAAGATCAGGAGGCCGGGTGCTATGGAGCCCCATCGTTAGTCGCCTGTCTGCAATCTATACCATATCAAGAATGAACTAGCTATAGGTCAAGTACATCTAGGACATAACCACTGTCCCTGAGGAACCACCGTGAGGGGAGGAGTCATACATGCCATATGCCATCCTCTCGAATAGCTATCACACACTAACATAGTAGCAGCTCCACCAGAAGAGCCACATAACATACACTTCAAGCCTGCACGTACAAGTGCCAAGCTTGGGTCCATAGTACCATCAATGTTTGGGAGGTGGCATGGCGCACAATTGTGCACATGATCCTTCCAAACAACACCATCACGTCCTTCTAACACAAGGACTCCAGATGGCAAAACCTTGCGCACTCTCAAGATAGTGCGGCCTGTCAAAACATCAAGTGTCATCGGTGCTGTCTGTTGTAGATATACATAGTCGCCTGGATGAAATTGAAGGATCGAGGGTCTATAACCTCCTCCTCGAATGGTTGCATAGCGTAAAGTATCTCTATGCTGAGCAATCGCCAAGTTCTCAAAGGCCATCGGCATCACTCTCCGAAAGATCTCTGCCCGCTGAGAACATGCACTCATCCATACATTGGGGTCATCCAAGTCCAAAACTACAATAGCATCTTGACAAATGGCTGCAGGTTAATCTGGATCTCGTCCATAGAGTAGAAAGTATGGAGAGAAGGATGCTAAGGAGGTTTGCCGGCTGAACCGATAGCCCATGGCCAACCAAGGTAACTGGAGATCCCAATCTCCCAAGTGGCCTCTCTGCAAACCATACTTTTGCAATCCTCTCTTCACCGTCTGAACCACTCTCTCTGCTCAGCCATCTGCCTCAAGGTGATCTCGGGATGTAGTACAATGATCAATCAAAGCCTTGTCACACAAGACCTGAAACTCCCCCAAGAACTCTATACCCTAATCAGTCAAAACCTCAACTGGTGCACCAAAATGACTAAGAACTCGATCCAGGAACGAGTAAGATGTCCCTTCACTAGACTTGTCAGGAAGTGCCACCAACTCAATCCACTTGGAGAAGTGCTCCACCATCACCAAAACGTATTGATGATGTCTCACAGTCAGCGGTAAAGGTCCGGCAAAGTCCAAACTCCAACGGTAATGGGTGTCACTGTGGCGTAGGAGCATTGAATGATGCTCTAACTCGGTCACAAACCACACATCTGGCAATAAACTGCTATACCTCGGTCTGCATACCGCGCCACCAATAATGACTCTGGAGTAAGCTATACGTATGTTTTACTCCAAAATGTCCTAACTCCTCATGAGCATGTCGGACCAACTATGGTCTCTGTGATGGAAGTGGTACTACTTGCACTCTACCATCCTCCCATACACGCAAAAGGTGTCTACCCTCCAATCTGAACCGTCTGGCTCGCTGAAGAACACGGTCTCTCTCCTTGGCCCTAACTGTGCCACCCACAACACCAGTGCAAAGATAGTCAATCACTAAGACATCATCATGAATCTCTCGCTGAACTATACCGATATCTTCACTCTCTGGATCTGTGACCTCAATAACTCCTCATGTATGCGTTGAAAGAGATACCACCAATGCCTCTGCAAATATACACAGAAAGGCCAATGCATGCCAACCAGGCACCATCTCCTCATCTGTCTCACCATGCCAACGTGCTCCGATCTGATCCTGCTGGCTGGGACATGGGTTCCTACTCAACCCATCTGCATCATGGTTCACCACTCTAGGTTTGTGAACAACCGTGAAATCATACTCCTATAAAATCAGAGCCCATCGTGCAAGCTTCCCTGAAAGCTTGTCGGACTCCATCAACCACTTCAGCGGCTGATGATCAGTGATGAGAGTGAAGGGGTTACCAAATAGGTAACATTGGAAATGTGCTACTGCCCAAACTGCTGCCAAGCACTCTCCCTCATATGAACTATACTTCGCCTCCGCTGAATTGTTGGAGACTAGCATAGGCCACCACAAACTCCTTCCCCTCATCATCATGTTGGGTGAGCACCGCTCCAAGCTCCAACATACTCCAATCAGTGTGAACCTGAAATGGTCATCCCTTGATCGGTCTCCTCAAAATAGGAGCAGATGTCAACCTCTCCTTGAGCTCTACAAAAGCTCTCTCCTGCTCATCTCCCCAACACCACTCCTGTGTAAGCTTGGTCAGCTTCGTCAAGGCCTTGGCAATGGCACTAAATCCTCTAACATAGCGGTGATAGAAGTTTGCCAACCCAAGGAATGCTCGCACTCTGCTCACATCCGTAGGCCGAGGAATACGTGCAATAGCCTCTACCTTGGTCTGCTGAACACCAAGTCCTCCGAGGTAGATAGTGTGACCCAAATACTCAACCTGCTCGTGGAAGAACCTACACTTCCCAAGATGTAATTTGAGTCCATGAGATCTCAACCTCTCAAACACCTCCAACAACAGTCTCTCATGCTCCTCCACAGTAGTGCTATAAACCAAAATGTCATCAATATAGCACCAAGCAAAATCCAATCCAGCTAGGATCCTATCCATGACCCTCTGGAACTCAGTAGGAGCGTTCGTCAACCCAAATGGTAAGAACCTCCATTGATGTAACACATCCTTGCCGTGAGGATCAATAGCCCAAAATGTTGTCTTGGACTTATCTTCCTCCCTGATTGGCAACTGATGATATCCCGCTTGAAGATCCAAAGTACTGAAGACCTTTGCATGCCCAATCGCATCAAAAATCTCCTCCGGTGTAGGCATGGCATACCGATCAGCCCTGGTCTGTCAGTTGATAGGACGGTAATCTCCACACATCCGCCTATCTGTATAGTTGCCATGGATATCCTTCTTGGATGGCATCACTGTCACTGATGCATACTCTCCATGTGAAATCTCCACCAAACCAGCCTCAAAAAGGTCACTACTCCGGCTTTGAATCAATGTCCTCTCCATATCACTATATCGATAAGGACGTCGGAAAACTGGTGTGTTGCTAGTCAGCTCAATCCGTATACTATGTCCCTTTAGAGCACCCAAATCCTTCATACTGAAGGCAAAACAACTCATGTGACTCCTCAAGAACCTCCAAACCCTCCGTCTTTCCTCTCCAGTAAGCTTGGGTCCAAGATCTGGCTCCCAAGTATCCTCTGTAACTATAGTAGGAGTGGAAGACGTACTGACTGACTGCTTCACTGGGCCCTTAGGAGCAATAGTGTCATGCTTCCGACCACTAGAGGTCCCAACCTCTGTGTGAAAAACTCCCTCCACTCTGGCTGCAAGCTCCACACGTCCTCTAGCTGCATCCCATGTGGACCAAGGGTGTAATCCAAGTAGCCCACGCTCACCTGGATGGACTCCAAGTAGACCACTCTCCCTAGTAGCTATTGGATGTGTCCTAAGAATACCATGTCCACTCGGTCCATCACCCCTAGCATGTGCCTGAATCGTCTTGATAAGCATAGGGCTCACAAGAGTCCGAGTGGTGATGCCTATCAAGCGCATCCTACGTTGCTCTGCCAAGCCAAGGCTCACAATCTAGGTCAAACAGTTCAGGTCCATAACCTGACCTAACACCTGATGCTTGGATGCCTCTGACAATGCTGGAACAGCGGTAATACCAATGCAAAAACCCATCGCCCGCTCTCTCTCATCAGCGTTGGGCTCCACCAACTGCTGTAACTATGAGCCCCAAACAAGTCCAGGTCCTCCCTCTCATGAGTGTGGGAGCATGAGAGCTTGAGAAACTCATGAGTGTGGGAAATGCGGCTCTAGGCTGTCCAACTAGGTTCACCACTGCCATAGGTGACCTATCAGCCACAACCACTGTCTAAGACTGACGCCCAACATCCAAGATATCATCAACAAGGATGTGGTCAAGTCGTTGAATCCCATCATAAGCACGTCGTAGAACCTCTCTGGGTAAGAGGTTCATCCACCAAAGATGAAGATGATGAGCACGTGATCCCACTCTGGTTGCATCTAACAATATAGTAGGTCCCATCCAAGAATGGACATGATGTGTACTCGCCACCACTCTGGTGCAAGAATCACCCATCAAAGGAACGTTCTCCAAAAGGTAAGTTGGAGAAACAGACTGATGAACCTGGAGATGTCGTAGTATCCGTAACATCTCCCAAAACACACCAGAACGAGGATCCTAAAGACCCAAACTGCCGCCCGCACGTGTATGTCTTTGACATGGCCATCCAGAAATCACCAAGTGAATAGGCCCATGTCTCTCTAGGTCATGCGCCCCCAGTAAGGAAATGTCTCCTGGTAGGGCCTTTTGGTAACCTCTGACTGTTGACATCGGTAATAACTCCGGATATCGATAGGCCAAGTATGCCACATGATGTAGAGAGACTTGCCTAGCAGTCTCATCTCTCTCTACATACAAGTACCTCTGTACTCGTATACCCACCTGTAACACCGCAGCTAGTCCGGTGTTGATCCCACCAAACAACTCTAATAGGCATATCCCCTCTACTGGATACTGCCAAGCAATGAGTGTGGTATCCAGAGGTTTCAAAGCAATTGCCTCTAGAGGTTCATCCTCACACTCATCTCTTGATGGTACGAAGGCTCCACTCCAAGCCTGCTGCACCAATTGATCTGCATGTTGCTGCAATGCCTCCTCTAAACTCCACAATGGAACATCCAAGGTGGATGGAACAATCCCACTCATACTCTATAGCCGAGTGATCTCCTCTGGTACTGGAGTATCTTCAGCATGGGCGTTCCCCTCCAACAAGTCACCAGGCCAAGTAACTGCACCGCTGAAAGCTAAAACTGATGTTGCCATGGTCCCGGACTATAGTGAGCCAAGATTGTCACTACTAAAGACTGGTAGGCGACATACCCGTCCCTCACCAGACTGCCAACCAGGTCTATAAGAGGTTGTCTCCTCCCAATAGTCAATGCTGAAACCCATGGGGTATAACACTGCTCCCCCAACTAGCACATCATATGACTCAACTATCGTTGCAATAGCCTGAGCTCTCACCACCGAGCTATCAGTCGGATGACTAGGCTGAACCTGGACAACAAGCTCTCCACGTTTGATGTACTATGTCAAACCACCACCTAGAGATGTTTGGATCTGAAATGGACACCTCTCTACATCAGTCTTCCGTAACTGCAGACCGACAACTGCAGCCTTCCCCAACATAAGGGGCTGCGCACCAGAGTCTAACAAGACTCTGTGGTGTATAGACCTTCCATATAGGTCCCACCAAACAAAAAATCCCCCTCTGGTTATCCAATAGGACAACACCAGGTGTAAACCGCGCTCTCTCAAAGGCCGGTCTAGCTGGCAACTCCTCCAGTCTAGCCGTTGTTGCCTGCCATAAACCACTGGTTGCTAAACAGATCCCATGCTCCTCAACCAAGTCAGCTCCACTACCAACCACCTCTACTCTAGTAGTAGGAACTGCACCATCCCTACTCTTACACAACGTGGCAGCCAACTAGAATACTGGGGGTGGGTCAACTCCCAATGTAAACATGTCACTGGCTGAAAATAAAGGATGCCGCATAATCAGCTGAGCCGCCTCCAACATCATGCTAGACTCAGTTTGTGTAGTAGCAGGTGGCTGACTAGTAGGTAGTCCATCAGGTACTCCAT
Organism: Lunularia cruciata; assembly: GCA_948567375.1. Classification (NCBI taxonomy): domain Eukaryota; kingdom Viridiplantae; phylum Streptophyta; class Marchantiopsida; order Lunulariales; family Lunulariaceae; genus Lunularia; species Lunularia cruciata. The sequence continues at coordinate 47,749,230 of OX419756.1, read as the reverse complement.
CACCACCTACCACACCTGCACTAGGACGTCTATGAACCATGGATGTAGTCTGCAATGCCTCAGATAACGTGAAAGACTGGGGAAGTCTGACCTGTCTCCCAACCTCTCCTCTTTGTGGGTCCAACTCCACTGATGCTTCTCTAGGCTCTGGAGCACGTATTGTACTCCTAGTCACTGTTGCAAATGCATCCACTTGTGTTGCTCCGCACATGAAGTCCAAAGCATCTCTATCACCAGCATATGAGGTGGAAGCCTCAGCGCCCGAATCTGATCTCCTCTGAGCAATAGCCATACTAGCCAATCTCTGCTCCAACTGCTCAATCCGAGTAGCCATAGCTGTGTTAGAAGTAAGGGTAGGTACTGCACCCTACTAGGTGTAGATCCTCTACCACCACCTCTACCACCTCGTCCTCCATGAACTGGAGCTCCTCTACTACTTGCCATAGCAGCCCTACCACTCCGTAACTCAGGGTGTAGGTCAAAACACCGGTCACTAGTGTGACCAAATCTGTGGCAGTGCTCACACTGCCTCTGTGCTGGTTGTGATGCACCAGAGGTATCAGGCCTGCTGCCCTGAGTACACTCTCTCCAATGGTGAGGTCCACCACAAGTCCAACAAGCAACACCACCACTCACTGGCTACTGTTGACCCAAAAATGAGGGTAAGGGTCTAACTCCACTAGGCCCTCCACTTGCTCCATAGGATCTGGGCTATCCACCCTGTCCTCGAAAACCAACTGGGCGTGGTGCACTCTGCTGCACTCTAGAAGAAGTCACAGCCATGGATGAGGTCTCCCTACCAAATCCAGATGTCACCACCCTCTCCTCCACCATGTTGAGCTCAATACGCTCAGCCAAACCGAAGACTACTGCCAAAGTGGGCAAAGTAGCCTGCAACAACGTAGCATCACGAACTCTACGTCGCAACTCCCTATCCAGTATCCCATACCAAAACTGGACTGCCTGGGCCTCAGTAACTCCCTGAGTGAAACTGATCAGCCGCCTCATGCAAGTATATGCCTCGCGTAGGCTCTCTTTAGCCTTCCGTTGGAACTCCTGCAAGCTCCTCAGCTTGTCAGTCCGCACTCCCTGGTAGTTCCGCCTCAAACATAGGAAGAACTCCACCATGGGGTTAAACCCCGGTACCACACCACCTCCTGCAGCGGTACCTCCACTCGTAGTAGCACTATCTCCAGCTAGTGCACCTCCACTAGCTCCACTCACACTACTCAAGCTAGAACTCGTAGGTACAGTCGATCTACTCCCGGCCACCAAGCCTGAAGTGATGGAGACATAGTGTGGAGACCAATATTGTCTCCATAACTCAATCTCCTCCAAATGAGCTCTCCTAAACTCATGGTAGTCATCCATCGGCGGACCCTCCAAATACTGAAACAACCTCTTCCATGCCATGAAGGGTGTGAACAAAGTCGGGTTCCGCATCTACTACAGATCAGACCAACTATCGAACTCCTGGATAAAGTCATCCAACTCAATGGTACCCACTGTAGCAGAGTAACGCCTAAGGTCTTTGGAGGCCCCATAAATCTCGTCCATGTCCCACAACAACGGTGCAGACACACCAAGTGCACTCTCAACTGAATCAACTCTTGTGTCGAACTCCAACTCAGAGTCAATCTCCTCCCTCACTGGGACCTGAGATACAGGTTGATACCGAGCACCACTCCGAGTAAACCCACTGCGTACTGCAGGGCTAACTCCTCTGGAATCTCTAAAAAACTCTGTCGTGATAAAGTAACCACAATAGCAAACCCGAACCACCAACTGCAACCGCAAGTCGCAACCGCAAGTGCCCCACCAAGTGCCAACACCAACTAAACACCAACTAAACGCCAACCACTAATGTAACTCTAATTGAGATAACTACACTAGGGGAAAGTGCAACTTGTAACTTGTCATCATAACATGCACTCTCACGGTCTGCAAGTCATCACTTCCTGCCTCACCGGAGAGAAACAAAGGTAGTCTGACTAGTCATCACTCCAGCCTCACCACCAAGAGCACATCGAGAGCACACCAGAGCACCAACGCTCAAAAATCAGGGCACCTCACACAAACGTGGTGCACAAACAGGAAGCAGAGAATGGAGGGGGTCCAATCACAAGAAATCTAAACGAAAACCCTCCATCTCATAACACAACACGGGACTGACTCTGCCACCATTTGGCATTTGACATAAGAGGAGTTCGTATCTAAGTCCTAAGCTACCAGGATCACCAAGAATGGGATCAAACTGCCTCTCCTAGCCAAAGCTACATGTGTATAGATAACAATGGCACATTCTCTAGGACAACAAGTGAGGGTAGACCAATTGGCTAGGGCACCAGTCTACGAACAAGAGATCTAGGGGTCAAACCCTATTGCGCACAATCTAGCAAGAAAGGTAGATTTTGCCAACCAATGACCAAGATCTACTCTAAACTAGCTAGCCTCACGCCAGCAAGCTGGCTTGCTGGCCCTTCTAGGCCTTCGTAGCCTCTCATAGCCCACAACCCTATGCCTCAAAGCCTCGAAACGCCAAAATTCAGCCAAAGGAGGCTTTTCTTGTTGCCACTTCAAACCTCCTCCAAAATTGGTGAAACTTCTCCAAACTAGCAAAACTCCTCCAAATCTGGCCAAACAACAAAAAATCCTCCAAATCTGATGTAAAATCTGACGTAAACCCTAAAGATGGATGTCCGCCAAATCCCTCGCTAACTTTCTACTCGAGCCAAATTGACAAAACGGGTTTTTCCAAATCACAATTTCATGAGAAGAGCTTCCTAACTTCACCTTCAATTTGACTTTCTGAGCCCAACTCGTAGCAAATTGGTCTTATCTTCACCTCCTGAGCTCAAAATCACAACACTGCTCAAAAATTGCTCCTTCTTTGCTCAAAATTTGGCCAGCGCTTCCGCACACTGTCTGCCTAACTACCAAATCTGCATCAACTGAACGAGCTTCTACACACTAGGGAAACACTGAACTTGAATCGAGCTACCAACGATCCATCGAGCTTGGAGATACCACCAACACTCACAGTTCCTGCACCCGATTTCCCCCTGACTTCATTTCTCCGATATAATCAGATTGCTTAACACTCTCAACTCAACTCAACTCAAATCAGTACTTGATCTCTCACTCTATAAACTACCAACAACTGGGCACTGATTACAGTCAAGCCACACTCACTCAAGCATAGAGAATCCAGGTGATGCTCGCCGGCCTCTGTCCACCATAGCCAGGAACTCGAAGGCTCAACATCAGAGAAATGAGCTCTCTGGAGCTCACTTTGAAACTATACCCCCTGGACTCGAGCTAGCACTGAAACCCTAATGGTCCCACTGACGGCACACTCGACGGTGCAAACGGTGCAAAGTGACGGTATGCCCCACCGTGAAGTCAGTACCCCGAACACAAAATCTAACCGTTGGAAAGTAGTCTCTAAGAAACTGCTAGAATAACTCTAACTACTATCACTAGAACTCCAGTGTCCGAGCATCTAGATGCGGAACTACAAATGGCGTGACAATGGGAAAACAACATCGAGCCATACAAAGATTAAACATAAGGCGTACAATGAGGCTAAGCCCCAATATTATCGATGCCTAAACTTTGGTGTTAGTAGATTGGTGATATGGAGTATAAAAGATTGTCGTAATTGTCTATTTGTCAACATTATCCTGTATATACTTCCTAAATCATGCGAACGGCTAATTATAAATGGATGTGTGTATATGAGAGTAACGTGAAGAAATGCTGTTGCTTAAAATCCCGCTCTACATTAAGGTTTTCAGATAAGTAACATCGTTAATACACAGATCACCAAACACAAAACTAACACATAGAATTTCATGGAGCCAAAATACGATAAAAGCACAAACAAAATTCAAAGCAGGAATTAAAGATGAATGAAATAATACATCATAATTAGTTCTTTTATTCATACATATCTTACTCAAAACTCGAGGAAAATGAAGTAACCATGAAGCGATTCAGAGCAAGATAAAAATCCTTCATATCAAGAAAACAATACATTGTTACTTTCTTATGATGCTTCAGATTCCCTAAATTAAACATAATTTCTTTACCATAGCATAACATACCATAAATTGACACGATTATATTGGTTCTTCGACAAACCATTCTAGAAAAATATTGGGTACAATATTTTACAATATTTTGGAGCGGGTGTGCACAAAGCAAATAGTACCGGTTCGAATTAAAAAATTTCAATGTATCCTGAGGGGAATGGACTAATTTTTGTAGATAGTGATAGAATATTTCATGAAATTCATAAAATAACCGACAAAATTTTCTTAGAAAGTTACACCAAATTATTGACAAAATAATACAAAAATTTACAAAATAAACTCCAATTTTGTAAACCTTTATGAAATACCCACATGCCCCCCGCAACTCTTCATGGAACGACCATACAACGCTTATTACATTTATAGTTAAAAAGACAACATGCTATGTACACTACTTTGAGAAAAATTAAGTACGTATTGTCAAAAGCATACGATATCTGGGTTCACGTTTATGCGGATGCTCTAGACATGTATTACAACAAATAAAATTACGCTCAAGTTGCACGATATAGTAACCTGATAACCCCTGGCGCCTCATGGGTGTATGATGACTTTATTTCCACTGGAAATGATGGTACACAAGATGTATAACTTATCATAATTTCATTTTAAGCAAATGTATTTTCTTAACGAGTTTCAAAACGGATCGACGGACATAGTTTAACCGAGGAAGGAGGGACCGTGGACCTGCCATAGCTAGCTATCGGGGATAATCCGGGGAATGAAGCCGTTGTGAAGAACGTCTATAAACTTCAGATCAAGTTCTTCAAATTCAAATGCACGCCGTCCGATCGCCAACGGGAAATGAATCGAATCGAATCCTGTCATGTTTTGTCGCCTTATGAACGTCGCTACCAGAACGGCAGCGGCTATGTTCATCCATGTGTCCCTTTTGACGGAACTCAAGGGTGACCTAGGTAACCCGAGCCGTCCTCGGCATCCTCCCGCTCCGAACGGGGAAATCAGACTAAGCTTTGGACGGACGTGCGAGGCACCGGAGAGAAGCGATCCGCAGAACGCAGGAAGAAAGATGGAACATTTGAATAAAGCGAAAGAAGAATAAAGTCGTCATGTTACCGTTGCTGTTCGCTGTGACTTTGAGAAGAGTTATTGATTGTGTTTCTATTCTATGCTCAAGGCTCTCTGTGCCCACTTCTTTCATCCTCTCCTTCTCTTTGTCTTTTGATCTCGTGACTCCTAGAGAAAAAGGGACCCGAACAAAATCGGTCTTAGTCTAGTCCAGAGCCCACGGTCTAACGAGCCAATCTTTCCAACGGATACAGCCATCTGCTCCGCTTCATCTGATGATCAGACTGGACTGATCTCCTCCTCGTCCTCCTCGTCCTCCTCCTGATCGACTTCCAATCCTTTTACATTGGAGAAGTAGTGTCCCTCACTTCGCGATTCCTCTCATTTTCATCATCTCTTCTCGAGAGTGATCGAGCGAGCAGCAGCCTGTGCCTTCTACTCCCACTGCCACTCCTTTCCTTCCTTCTCTTCACTTCAGGACCCGACAGTCTTCATAGGCTTCAGAAGCCCCATCCCACTACTCCACTTCCTATATATCCACCGCTGGAACATCTTAACTGCAGCAGACAAGTGAATCTCACCTATCTCCCAAAAGTGGAACTTGACTTTGTATGCGAGATTCAGTCATTTTCCTCGTCGTCTGTTTCCTTCGTACGGCTCCGTTCCGCACGCGTCGTGACAGTGAAATATCTTCTTCTCCTTCCTCTCTCGCAGCAGAGAGACACTCAGGTTGCCATGACAGTACTTCTTTCGTTGCCAAATTTTGTGACACCGTTTGAGAGAGTCTCGACGATTTATTGATTTTTCCTTTCGTTACGAAGAGAAGATTGGGTTGGATATTTGTGGACTTCTGTCGACTTTGCACGGAGACTGAGTTTTAGATCAATATTAACAACCATCCATTGAGGCAGGGGATTGAGGTGCATTGAAGTAGGGGATTCCTGCAACTCGACTTATTGCTGCCGATGGTTTTTATTTTATTTTGAAGATCGCACCAAGAGGTTCTCGAAATTCTCTTTTCAAACTTTCTCCATCAGACTTTCTCGCGTCGAAGAAGGAGAAGATGTGGGGAGGAGAAAATTTCATGCGTGGGCCAGGGGGTCACTTAGGGTCGAAATCTGCACCTTGCTCCCCTGTGAAGCCATTTCTGAAGCGGGCACCTGCTCAGCCCGATTCGTTTCATGTCATACACAAGGTCCCACTTGGCGACTCCCCTTACGTGAAGGCTAAGCACGTTCAGGTAACGAAACATCTCACAAACCCACGTTAAAATGTCGACATATTCATATCACTTTTGTCTAGCTTGCATGTCCCTGCGATGTCGACATCAGTTTGACGTCAGCAACTCATGTCTTTAGAGCCTTAAGACGCATGAACCCGTAATCAACCAGGTTTCTGCTCTCAAGGGCTCCTGAAAGTCTCTTGCTCTGCTACTGAAGTTCCTCACCTCGAACTTCCCGTCCTCCCAAGCGAAGTTTATTATTGTCCTCCTAATTGCAATGTTGGGTGGATCCTCGTTGTTCTGAGTCTCCGACATGTGTTCATTTACGTCGCGAATGTCGGTTTTTCCTTTCTTTTTCGATGACTGTAAGCTCACCACCGTGTCTAAGACCCTCTGCTTGTCGGGAGAATTTTAGAAATGGATGGATCTGAGACCGAAATTCTCAAAGTATTATGGACTGGGTTGCATGGATGCGTTGAGAAGCAAGCTAGAACCAATTCTTACGGAGTAAATTGGCAAATATTTCAGCTGGTGGACAAGGATCCAGACGCAGCAATCGCTCTGTTCTGGGCAGCGATAAACGCTGGCGACCGAGTTGACAGTGCACTGAAGGACATGGCTATCGTCATGAAGCAGCAAAATCGCCCGGAGGAAGCAATCGAGGCAATCAAATCTCTGCGATATCGCTGCTCCGACGCAGCACAAGAATCTTTAGATAACGTGCTATTGGACCTCTACAAGGTAAGCACCAGCACAGACTCATGATAGCAGTGTTGATTTAATCTCTCGGTGGGCGAAGAATAGTTCAGCCTAACTTTCACACCATAAATCATGTTGTATATATAGAAGGCTATTTCAAGCAAATCATAATGCTATATGGAGGTACTGATACACTTCATTTTGTCAGGAAATTATGTCCGAGATGAGTTTTAACCGAGAAATTTGTTGGTATTTGGACAGAGGTGCGGCAGGCTCGATGATCAGATCGCCCTACTGAAGCACAAGCTCCACCTTATTCACCAAGGCATGGCCTTCAATGGCAAGCGCACTAAGACAGCTCGATCTCAGGGAAAGAAATTTCAAGTCTCAATCGAGCAGGAAGCCACCCGACTACTGGTAATTTCCACAATCTCCCAGAACCAAAGCTTCGCGGCATTTGCCCCGTTCAATAACTCGGGATTTCGAAGCCAGGAAGTTGGGCAGAAGGAAAATGATGCGCTGGCTAATCAGTACATTAAATTAAGTTGCAAAACGTGGGTTTAGCTCGAAATTTAAGTCGCGATTGTGTGCTATTATTCGCCCGCACTTCTCGGCAACGTAGGAAGCTTACAAGAAACGTGAGCTTTGTTTCCCGGTCGGTAACAGTCATGAGAACGCAAAGAGTGAATCTAAATGATTGAGCTGGAGAATTTTGAACCGGCGAGGCCGTAATCAAAATACTATACTGTAGCCTGATACACTGAACCTGGACGATGTAATGGAATCTGCGGTGTGCAGGGAAACTTGGGGTGGGCCTACATGCAACAAAGTAATTTTTTGGCTGCGGAGGCCGTTTACAGGTACCACCACCTACGTCCTTGAAACACGCTCTCTAGTTTCTCAGGTGACGTTTGGAGTCCTCTACTATTATTCATCTACTCCTCGCGGGACGCCAATAGCACGACTTTTCATTTTGACGGAGCTTCTGTGTGTATACCTTCGTATCTGATTGCTGTTGGTTGTTGTCCATGTGAGCAGGAAAGCTTTGTCTATTGGACCGGACAACAATAAAGTATGCAACTTGGGGATATGCCTCATGAAGCAGGGAAGGTTGGAAGAAGCAAAATCTATGCTGCAGAGTGTGGTGCCAGCGTGCCCGGACACTCGATGGGGATCGGATTCACATTTGAAGTCGTACGAGCGTGCGCAGGAAATGCTTCTGGAGTTGGAGGCTTCGATGGGACGGTCGAGTGGACTGCCGAGCTCCATGATTCCTTCTCAGGTGAACAGTCTGTTGCAGTCGTCACTTTGGCAACCGCAGACTGCTGGGTCTCAGACCCAGAACCAGCGATCTGCAGAGCTGAAGAATAATGATTCCTCACTTCAAGAGCTCCTTTCTGGTGCCCTCTCGGCCACGGCTGGATTTGGACCGACTACCACAAACGCTAGACCGGCCCAGAAGAAAGTCTTGTCCTCTTCTACACAACTTCAGAAGTCTCATCAGCAGAACCGTCCTCAGACTGCTGGCCATGACAACCTCGAGAACAGTCAGTTTCAGGGACATCAAGGGCCCAGCTTTAAACCTGTCTGGGATGATTATGAATCGGAGTTTGAGTCTGAGAATGTGGACACCAACATTCAAGGCAGTTTGGCTGTCGCCTCCTCCCACTTCCAACAGCTTCAGCAAATGCAGCAATGGCCAGGTGAAGCCTTGCAACGACAGAGGTCCGAGACTCTCCCAGGAAATCGTTCTGAATCGAATGCTATGAACCAGCAGCAGACGCCACTGGGGGTGAAGAAGTTGGAACGCAGCTTGAATTTTGTAGCAGCACCTCTAAGTGGGAACAACAATGAGACCGAAAACAATTCCCATCCAACGTTCAACTCCCACGTACAACAGCAGCAAAGGGACAGTACCATGACCGAGAACCAGCACCAGTTTGTGTCCAAGCCAGTTCAGGACCAGAAACCCCAGGCAAATCGTGTGGAGAGAGCTCCTGGACTTGCATATCACCGGACCAATATGTTCAGAGCCGTTGAGGAGGAGAACAAGCTTACTACCAATGGGTGGGGAAAGCCCATGAAGAGTCCATTGGGAAATTCAGAGCTGAGTTTCTTCTCCAGATGGGGCTACAATGAGAACAGGGCATCCGTAAGAAGGTCACTGTCCTTGGAGTCATTCGACACTCAGTTGGAACTGATAGCTCTCGAGAATGAGGAAGCAGATTCATCCAACGAGACCACATTCGAGCAACTGGGAGCTCATGTGAAGCGTCCGAGAAACGACACCACCCCTGTGAAGGAGAAGAGCAGCTTGTGGGGATCCTTGGGATTTTTCCACACGTCAGCGGGTCTTGAGTTCGCACAAAATGAGGAACAGCTGAGCAACATGAACACCCTCAACGTAGGGGGTTCAATTTCAACCACAGCCTCGAATTTACTCCAGCCCCCTCTAAACAACCATCACCACCCTCATGTACATTTAGAGAAGCAACATCCGCAACACCATCATCAACAGACGGTTTCTGCTACCGCAGCTGCTGAGGCAGAAACTCTCAAGCGGCAACGCAGACTGAGAGTATTCCAGGAAATTACTCTCTTTCCGGGCAGTCCCCAGCAGGTGGGGGTTTAGGATCCAACACATTTTGTAGCAAAATCAATGTGTAAGCACTGTAGATTCCAGTATCAGATTCCTAGGAGAGCAGACTTAGGAGGTGGTTGACCATATGAGCAGACTTAGGAAGTTTAGAATGGACAAACCTGACGCTGAGCCCTCCATTTTTAGGGCTCAGCGTTAGAAGGTAGTAGGAAGGAAGCAGTAGCGGCAGCAGCAAACAGGGTGAGTGTACGAACGAGTACATCAATTCTGGCCTCTCGTGTGTGTGAGAGAAACAACTAGTTGGGTATGGCTCGCTATAGATACAACGACATCATCATCATCAGCATCAACATTTTGTGGCCTAATAAGCGACCTTCTCGGTCGTGGCCCAGCAGCAGCCGCACCAGAGCGAGTACCATTATTCTGTGTACTAGCAGCAGTAATCAGATCAGAAGATCCAGAGGATAATTTATCATCCGTGCAGAGTTGCAGGCAGGCAGGAAGGGAAGGCAGAAAAGCGACGAGACGAGTCGTTTGATGACTCTATTAGATTAGAGTTGAAAGAAGTGCTTAGCTTAGGCAGGTAGAAGGAGAAGGTTCAGATGCAAGCAAACAATTGGCTGTTTATAGGTTCTCTTGTTAACACAGATACACTCATGGTTCGATCTGTCAAATTGTTCATCCTGTAATGAAAAAATTGAAGCCCGATTCAATCTATTACTGATCCGTCTGCACGAGCCTCTCGGTATGGTCTCCACTGATCAGGACACGCAAAAGGTAATTATTAAATAAATTACAGTAAGTGAGCTCACCGTGCCGACAAATTTGTAGAACTAATAAAGACTTCAGGGTAGTCAACAGCAGTCATCGCTCCCTCCATTGTATCTTCTTCAGATACTGAATATAATATAAGTACTGCAGAAAGAGCAGCCTTTTTTTCAGTCTTAGTTAGTTCAGTCACACGAGTATGTATGCGTACGTGTGAGATCGGAATCATTGCCATCCATGGTCCCAACCTTCCAGAACGCAAAGATCTTCTCTTACCCGACCAGTTCTCTAGAAAGATTGTCATCATCACCCCCTTGGGATAAAGGTTTCTAGGCTTTGGCTTTCACGATCGATGTCATCGCCCGCACCCGCTGACGGTATCTCCAATGACGATAAATTTCGGCCTTGTGTACAGAGCAAGTTGTACCCGAGCAAATGAACTCCATTTATATGTCTGTGGTTGTGGTTGGAACCATATCAGATATGATTACTGGAATCATTTGTGTGTGTGTTGACTGTGATTACATGACTACAACCTTCCAGAAGGCAAAGTTCTCATCTTGATCGATCAGTTTCTTCATCAAATTTTGCCCAATCATTTCTTTCTCGTTCCAGTTCATAGCAAGTCTGAAGAGATTGTCAATATGTGAAGTTCCGGTTTGTGTGGCTTTTGCTTTAGTCCTCGAAATTCAAGTATTGTCATCAGGTGTGGAGCTTAAGTAACTGAATCCAGCACCCTACCAGGCATAAACGGACGTTTCACTCAAAATGTAAGATGCTAGCACAGATTGATGAGACAGATACTTTATTTGGACAAGTATGAATTACTTATCAACAGAAAATCTTTGCTACCGCTGATAATTTACTGTCCGTGGCGACGAGTAAAAGCTCCGGAATTTTTACAGCGTCCTTACTCGGGAAGAGACCTTGTTATGAAAGGAATATCCACGACAAGTCCAGCTACTCCTCCAACATCAACTGTTATACCGGCACCACCTGCTCTGTTTTTGATGTATCCCAAACCGAAGTATTTGCCTTTGTCACGGCCGACTGTGCAGCTCGTTAACTTGCCAACCTACAACCCAAGTAACAACTGTCAAAGCGAAAAATGGCCGGAGATATTGAGAGTGCTGGGAGCAGAAGCCGTTTACAGATTGGGGGATCCACACCCACTTACGATTGAACGGATGCAACCAAATACATGTAGATCTAAGCGGCAACGTGATGAGAAAAAGCAGAGGATGCATTTCAAGGTAAAGGGAAACCATCGACCAAGTAGGAAACATAATGTTAGTGGGTGGTAGATGGGTTGGAGCGAAGTGTAGCGAGAGATATATATAGGTATACGAGAACGGAAGCCGTTCTGGGAACGGGTTATCTAGAACTCATGAAGTGCAAATGAGCGATAAACAATATGTACATGATACTCAACACTAGGAATATGAAACCCCGTGGGTAGAATGCACGGAAGGTAAGCGACACGCAAGACTAGAGTAGTATGAAATCCCGAAGTTAGAATGCATCGAAGGTAACCTGCAGCAATGGCATAATCGAAATAAACATATTAAAACACCAGCATATCTATATGAGAAACATCATCGAATGAAACGCGAAATAACTGTCACGTGGAAACCATTAAATAGCAACTCGCATAGTTGAGATGCAGCCTGCAAAGAAACGGAGACAGTACTCCCACATAAGTAGAAAAATAAAGACCCCAGGAAGAAACGGACAGCTGAAAAGGATGGAGATGAACTGGTGGCAAGAGACAAGTAATAGTCGGTAAATATCACTGGTCAAGGAAGAGCTGAGTCAGGAAACGAAAATCGGAGAAGGTGGATGAGACAGAGCACTGGAAGTATAAATTGCTCAGAGAACGAGGGAAGACGAGCAAAGCATCCAAGGACGTGGAAATCGATATATCACAGCAAGCGCTATGGACGCCTGAGTCCAGAGAAGCCAAACAGCTGAGGGAAGCAGAAGACGGCCATAGTACATCTCCATGAAAACACATGCGACTTCATCAGTGCCTCACGCAGTGCCGAAGTAGCTGAGCTAGAGTCAGTACCCCTCATACTGAGTTTTTGCTCGAAAACTCATGAGTGCCAAGGCAAACTCGGTTGCTCCCCTACAGTGCCGCTCAGACATAGTGAGATGCGATAAGCATCAGCAAAACAAACATCATTGTAAGAAAAACGCAGCGCTGCACTGGAAGGGACCAACGAAATAAACCGAAGTCGCGAGATACATGAAGCATCAACAAAATAAACAGCAGCGAAATCAGCGAAAGAAACATCCTCGTAAGAAAACTCAGCCCTGCTCGGGGAGGGACCTGCAAAATAAACCTCCTCGCAAGAAAGCACAGCGCTGCAAGGGAAGGGACAAGCGGGGAGCCAAAAAAACTTTGCTATTCTTCACAAGCAAGGACTAGTGGGAGAGACCCCAGCAAACCACGGGCGGGGAGCAAAAAACGTCAATGCTGTGAGAGATATATATTGGTATATGAGAGCAGAAGCCGTTCTGGGAACGGGTTATCCAGAACTCATGAAGTGCACATATCTGATAAACAACATGTACATGAATCACAATGCTAGAGTAGTATTAAAGCTTTAATGTAAAATGCATCGAAAGTAACCTGCAGCAAAGGCACAAGTGCAAGAAATTGAGAATACCGTACTGCCAATGGACAGTAAAGAACGTGAAATCGAGAGCAGCAATGCCAACGTGAGCATGGGATAGAAAGCTTGATGTAAGAGTTCGCCAGTAAAAAATGAAAGCGAGAGCAGCAATGCAACCGATAGCGAGAGGCATAGGAAACGTGCTGTGTGCTGTAAAAGCCCGCCAGGATGCAATGCGTGGATGAAGCGAGAGGGATAGGAAACTTGCTTTAAGAGCCCACCAGGATGCAGTGCGTGGATGAAGATGAAGAACGTGGGATGGAGTTGGGGAGGAACACAGTAAACACTAGAGGTCGAGGCAGGAAGCAGTCAGAGATCGAAGGGATATATATAGGTATATGAGAATAGAAGCCGTTCTGGGAACGGGTTATCCAGAACTCATGAAGAGCAAATGATCAGTAAGCAAGATGTACATGATTCACAATGCTAGAATAGTGAGAAATCCATAAGGTAGAGTGCATCGAATGTGACTTGAAGCAAAGGCATAATTGAAACAAATTGAGAATAACATATGGCTAACAGACTAGTAAAGAACCGTGAAACTGAGAACTCTATGCAAACGCACGGTAGGAAACGCTATGTGAAAGACTGCCAGTAAGCAGTGCGTGAATGATAAAAATTAAAAACGTGGGCTGGAGTCGGGTAGGAACACTGAACCCAGGAATCAGGCAAAGAGTGAAGGAAGAGTAATAGGGAGGGAATTAGCTGGGGAATGGAGGAGTGGAACAATGCGAGAGCTATAGGATGGTGTGGCTGCAGAAACCTGTCGAAGTGTAACAGGGTGGCGAGAGCGAAGCGAAAGAGGACATGATATAAAGTATATTGCAACAAGTGCTATGGACGCTCCAGTCCTGAGACGCTAAACAGCAAAGGGAAGCAGAAGGCGGCCATAGTAAACCTTCATGAAAACACCTACAACTTCGTCAGTGCCTTCCGCAGTGCCAATGTAGCTGAGCAATTGTCAGTACCCCTTGTACTGAGTTTCTGCTCGAAAACTCATGAGTGCCAAGGCAAACTCGGTTGCTCCCCTAAAGTGCCGCTCAAAAGTAGTGGGAATGTCAAAAAGAACAGAAGTGGAAGTGTGGAAAGAAAGGGCAAGCAGAAGTGCAGGCACGTAAGCACGCGTTGGAGTCTTAGCCACATAATGAGGATCAGTCCAGAAAGCAAAGAATCCACATGAGTAAGATGAGGGAAGAAATCGAGACATACCTGATGGATCCCTGAAATCACAAACATTCATTAGTAGAGAGAAAATCCAGGACACAACAATGAGAAATAATCAAGCAGAGGTTCGTTAGCGATACGAGAGTGGAGCAAGAAACATCAGCGCTGCACGGGAAGGGATGAGTCAACTGAAACAGGAAAAGCAGAGGTGAAGTGAATTAAGGTGAAGCTGAAGTATACAGTATATATATAAATTCAGAAGTCAAGTAGGGCTCCCAAACAACAGTTTGATATATGAGTAAGAGGAGATATATGAGTATTAGGAGCAGAAGAGAGAGGTATTAACACATATGAACAACATCTGGAAAATCTCAAACTTGAGTGGGTTCCTGAATGAGCATGCCCTGAACGGAACTCTTCACCAGAATCCTTTACCTTTTGGCCATCAAACATAATCACAGTTCCCGTTGGTACAGCAGCTGGCAATTCGATTCCCCAGAGTTCTTGTTTCACCCCATTGTACGTTATCAGCTTCGCAATAGTCTCCTGTCCTATGTAACAACCTGTAATGTAGTCCCGGAGTTCACGTAAATACAATAATACCAGGAGTTTTGCAAAGGTGAAGGACGCTATTTGGCTTAATAATCAGGCAGGAAGGAGATACGCAACTATCACCTTCGGATTACCACTATCCTATGCTTGACCACGAACAGAGGAACGTATGGGATCAGGTTTACCTTTTGTTAATGATATGGTTGTCCAAAGCCCGGCCTCTAGAACGTTGTAATCGTCAGTAAGCTCACTCCCGGGTGCTGGTCTTCCTGCTCCAGAAAAACTGTAGCCTTAAGTGCATGCCTTGAAACCATCATCTGATGAATTATAGGCAATAGTCCCATATTGCCTCATAGTCCATCACATTTTGATTCAAAGACTTAGAAAACATAAAGAGAACCTGGCAACGAGCAACCTCAACTTCCCATGGTTCTTTACAAGGTAGAAAGAAAAAATTTTGGGAATTTAAAAACCTTTCAAGATTCGAAGGCGTTCTGAAGAAGCGGCACCCATCGGTACTGCCCCCCCTCGCAGGAGCGCCTCCCAAACTACTCCAGCTGTGGAGGTTGAAAGCATCATGGAGTAACCTTCTCCGGCGAAAACGCTTCCAACTCCAACGGTGACTGGGGTCCCCTCTACCTACATATAAGTATGCGTCATATTGTCAATTTCGGATATCTCATAAAAGGCATAGATGTCAACACTACGGCTGTAGTAAAAGAGGTCTCAGCCTGTTCTTCCAAGCCCCATTTGGTACAGCAAAAGATTTGAACAGCGCTTCACTAAAATGAAACTTCATTCATTGACCTGATCAAATTAACTTACCATATAGTGAGCATGTGTCCCGAAAGGTTTCCCGATAATAGCATGAAGACCTAGCTTTCTTAAAAGCTGATAATGAAGAACCATAAACGCAAAGTTAGTCACAGGACTGAACCAAGTTCCTCTGTTATAGGTTACATCGTAAAAAGCTGACCTCCATAAACATCCTGTGCTGGACCTTGTGGAACTAGAGTCTTGGCCAGAAATGAATGACGAGTGAACAACCCGAAGCACATACTGCTTCCTAAGGAGAGACCAGACTGTTGAGAAGCCTCAGACTTGTAGCAACCTAAAATGTTGTTACCAGGGAACCGGTAGATAACGAGTATACCCTGCAGATTCGTTGTACCTCACTACTAGAAGGCCCCGTTATTGAAAAGAAGTACGTCTTATCAGTTATGTCCTCAACTTCCACCTTATCTGCAAAAAATATATACCTGATACACATTAAGTCAAATCGAAACATCAGTTAAGTCTAGACACATAGAACTGGGAGAAATGCTCAACAAAGCGACAATCATAATGTGCACAAAAGCATTAAGTCTAAATGTTCGACGACTTAACAATCGACCTTACCTACTCAGGCATCATACGACATCTTCAGCTGACTACCACGTTACTGTGCGTTTTGGCCTTGAATAATGAAGTAAAAGCATCCATAGCATGACATACATCCGCCTGCTAGAACAATCTGAGAGCGTTGTTTGCATATTACTTGTTAAGACGATCATAAACACTTTTACGAGTACTCGGTGAAAGCAGGAGGATGACAGAATTGGTCTGCATGACAGTTCTACGGTATTAGCGCTCGGGTCAATAAGAAGAGCACGCGTGGCCCATTCATTCTAAAAAATCATGATTATCACTATCAGCTATGCGTACAAGGTACCATAACAAGAAGCAGTGAGTTTGCAACACCTAAGAGGGGCCATGTCATTTTTAATTCTCACCATAATCCATGCTTTGGCAAGATCGATGGTTCTGGCTGTCGGTGTGGTGAAAACAGTATAGCATCCCTGCACATATTCGTTTGACGTGTCAGCAATCATGATTAACTAAATATAAATGATTCCTTTGTGAACTTCTGCACTAATAACTTTGGAGTCTCCACCTCAGACGGAGATAAGGATGGAGAAACAAGGATGAGGTTGTATACCTGAGATTCCTTCATGGACTTGAAATCCGCTGTACTTTGATTGTGAAGAAAATGCAAGCGGTCGTCTCCGGTAACTGCTCCAAAGACCAACATATGTCAGACAGAGGAATGAGGAAAAGCCCTCTCAAGACCAAGGACACATTCTGCAAAGAATCGAGAGCAGACTGAATCGCAGTCACAATCTAAGGTGGCAAGGAATTCCACCCTCAAAATATACGATAACTGCTTGTCAATCTCACAGTGTGATGAGCTTCAGAACAGGATCTACATCATGGATTAAAGTTGTGTTTGATTATTTCATGAGCATACACAAACCTCTGAGCCGGCCGAAGTGAGACATCTCCACAACCTAAAGAACAAAAACGATTCAACAAGCATTATGAACCTGGATTCTCAAATGTGAATATGCATTCCTGAAATTGGGTACTTCTTGTATGTAAGCCTCACCTCCTGGTAGCTTCATTCATCTTGGATGCGGTGGCTAACAGAACCTTCGAGCTTAAAAACATGCCCTGCTTATAATATGTGAAACCAACACAAGAAGACACTGAACGAAGGGAAAATAACGAGGGATGTAGGTAAAAAGAACTCACAGCAACCCCATTTTCTGCAGCTTCGATCGCCTGGTCATCGTTCTCAAACGTTAAAACAACACCGTTCCTGTCAATTTTCGCACCCATATCCCTCATAATTTCCTGCCTTCATTACAGCCAGTCAAGGATTTCCAAAGAATGAGTGCTACATGAGTCTTCAAAACAGGTCTCCGTTAGAGTCTCGATAAAAGCAGACATTTTAGGTCCGAGAAAGTCTTCAAAATACTGCAGAGGTTAATCAGAGAATACAACACATTTACTGCATCCACATGTGATCCCCGGGGAGTCTCCCGATTTCTAATAAAAAAGAGGGCCTGTAAGCCCCTCAATTATGAAGTTGTGTTCATAAGACCTTCAAATGGCTTACGCAGTTCAGGCTAAAGTTGGTGGAGTAACCGTTCCCATGGGGCACGCCTTGACCAATAAGGGTCCAGGCGTAAAACTCGAAAGGCGAGCCGAGCTGAGCCAAGCCAAGCCAGGCCTGCTCTTCGGCTATTGAATTACAAAGCTGAGGCCACTACTAGCAGCTTAAGAAAACTCACAAATTCTGGTCCGGTGTTTATTATGTCACCTAAATCTCCCAAAACCCAGGCTCTTCAAGTCCTCATTAACGTGTATGCTCACAAGGTGCTCGTCCATAAGGTAAAGCAGTAAGACAGAGGATAGCCTACATGGAGATCATTGTCAATAGGAGGAGGCATCAACTCCAAAGACGAGACCGCAACACCCAACTCTCGCTTAAATCTTGTCCCCATTCTCTGGCACTGAGAACCGGCTAACTTAATTCTCAAGAGTGAAGGTCCTGATGCTTTTGAACCAAATCCTCTGAACCCACATTTCCAGTGACGAGCTCCGGAGAGAGGGGACTCTCCACGATTTACAGATGAAAAAACACCACCACCACCTCTGGGAGCGAGTAACCCACTACTGCTCGGCAAAGAAGTCGCCATAATCGCATGCAAACAGAACTCGCTTCCCATTCGTGTCTAAATTCTTTCCCGTTTCTGTCACCGCTTGGAGTCTTAAGCCTGAACCAGCCCAACTCCCGGATTGGATGCTAGAAGGGCCTCTATCCCTCCCCAAAGCCGCTCAGTAAGGAAAGCAAAACTTATGTTCTCCTTCTATGATTTGCTTCGAGCTGTCCTTTTCTTCCCCTTTACTCCTTTCTTACATCATGATGATTGCAAAGTACAATAGATATGATCGCTGAGGTGAGAACATACAGTAATGGTTTGATCATCCAGTGGATACAAGATATGAACACATACGAGGTATTTGAATTAAGTAAAGTGCGGAGTTCAATCTTTGGTGCTGTCTTTCTTCACTTTACTGTCGAGAAGGTGAACAAAGTAATAACAAATTGGGAATTAAAAGACACCACTTTTAGAAATAAAAAGAGGCTACCCCGTAGAAAAAACCAAGGATAGGAAGACCCCATCAAGCCATACAAGGGAGAGACAAAAAAGGTTAAATGAATGAGAATCAGACCCCAGTAGAGTCTGAATGAGAATTTGCACTACTGCACCTAAGATACCCGAGCTATGCAAGTAGTACGGGTCTACACACAACTGGAGCATCCGAAGAAACATCAACTAATGTGATTCTCCTATGGATTACACCCGCCATTGCCCTCTGTAGAGCAATGGACACATGATGTCTAAAATATATTGCAAAGTATGAGAGTGAGAGTGGTACCCTTGGCGCCTAACATGATAAGCTCTTGTGCAATCCTTGACAAATGTGTCAAATGTTGTGTCCATCGTTCCATATAATTGCAAGGCTAGAGGAACAAAGAGGTGACATTGCTGCATGCCCCTATACTTGGAGACCTTGCGACTTGCTGTTGCACTCGCCGCCCATCCAGGGGATGGGTAATCACTCCCTCTGAAACTATATCCCATGTAGAGTCCGTAACCACGACATTCACTACTATCACTTGATCATCTAGAACCAAGTATAAGTCTGCCTTGACACGTGTTGTCTGCATATAGCATACAAATGCTCCCTCCAAGCCAAGTATCCACTCTCTCGTGCCATAGCAAACATTATGTCCCTAATAGCATCATGGGCAGCTATCCTTTGTCCTCCAAAAGGACACCGTGTCATGTGGACCGTTGTTGCATCTAGTGTAGAACCACACTCACAAGTGAGTAATGAAGATGCATATGGGTGGACCAAACCTATGCAAAACCTCATCGTTGTAGGGAAAGTAGTTGGTGCAAGTTGGAATGCCCTAATGTCGGTCAAGCTAGGATCCAAGAGCCTGCATCCTTGTCCGAGCAAGAGCAAAGATGTGCTCTAGTAGCGTGAGGAATGGACAAGTAGACTAAGAGAGAATGTAGCATATGCTCACACTATCGCTCCATAAAGGAAGATTGTAAACCTCTATTCCAATCTGATGATAGTGAAGCAAAAGGTGGAAAATCCTCTCATGCAAGTGGAGATAGACTATCTCTTGTCTGCTGCAATAACATCTAGAGAGAAAAGGATCCTCCCTCCACGTTTGTCACATAAGTCTCCAAAATCGGCCTATCAACAACCATAAAATGAGAGGAAAGTAGGGTTGCTGAGAGAGCTTAAATACCAAAAAATTTAGGTGTAGTCTCCTCCATAAATAACAAGCCGACCTCTCCACATGAGATTGGCAGAGCCATTTGTCTATGTGCCACATCCCTTGTGACACCCTCAAATGTACTCGGTCCAAAAATATCACCAAAGACTCCCATAATCCTCCTATCAAATGCTCTTAGACGTGATAGGAAGGACAATGAGGGAAGACCTAATAGATGAGGTTGGATGGTAGATTACCAATATTGGAGGAGAGTATACCAAATGCCACTTGCGGATCTCCTAGTAACGGAACGTCATCCACGTGGAGAACATCTTCTACAAGGGTAGTGTCTAAGAAGCGTGTGACAAAATCCTTAGATCCTACTGGCACTCCAAGAACATATAGTCCATCTATGGATGTGATACACCCCTATGGAAGCTCAAGGTGTGGAGGGATATCTAAAAGGGACCATGCCCTGCACTTTGATACCTTGACTCTCAAGCCTACTTGATGTTGCTTGGTAGTCAAGTGGTCAAAGGCCTACCTAATATGATCTACAGGGCCCACAATGTGTGTATCATCTACCAAGGAGAGAAATACACAACCTGGCATGGCCAAAGTAGTATATAAGAGAGCTCTAAAGTGAGCCATGGCAAATAAGAGTCCCCCTAAAGGATGTTTAGGGGGACTCTTATTCCCTGACATGTACCAATAGTTGACTCTAAGACGATGAATCCCTCTTATGAACAATCATGCTTTTAGTAAAGGGAAACAAGAGAACCATAAAAAGACCGCACAAAAGGAATGAGACTTGCCGAGGATCCACTAGCCTCCCTAAGCTCTCTAAAGATGGATGCACGTGAGATGTTATTAAAAGTATTCTCAACATCCACCTGTAGGACGACCCACTCCGGATGGATATCTAGGAGTGCCCTAATGCCTAGAGATATAGCCTCACATCCTCTAGGTGTAGCTACTCCAAACTGATGTGGACTGAGGTGCTATCAAAAGTGAGATCAATGTTGAAGGACGATGGTATGATTGACCAAACGCAAAAAAACCTCTCTAATAGGAATCAGCCTAATGACCCCGTATCCTTCTCCATCATGAGAAGTCAACTAGCACCTAACACCCAACTAACAAACATAGGAATGTCTCCTCTCACTACTGCTATAGCCATTAGAAACAACTTGGTAAAACCACTAGAAGGATCATCTGCCTGAAAGCAATCTCTAAGGTGCTCATAAACCATCCCTAACAAGCCTCTTGAGGAAAGGCGAGGGGTAGCGCACAATGCTTGTGCAAACAGTGACCTGTCAAGACATAAAGGCTGCTTAGGCTGATAATCTAAGACCTTAATAGTAGTCCTTCTATTGCTATATGATGTAGTGAGCATAGGGAAGAGATAGTCTCATTAGTAGGACTCGCCATAGACAAAGGATGTAGCGCTCTTGCTGCTTGACTAAACTTTCCCGCTTGACCCAATGTCCTACACTGTTGTAATTGAGTGGACTCTGTGGTATCTTGTGGCGATGGTTGTCTCCTAAACCATGTAGCCCTAATAGAATCTTCTAGAAAGGTTGCCCATTCCCTGGCTTGGAATCAACAAAATCTAGCAGCCACCTCTCTATGCTCCATACGTCCACCTCTAGCATAACGACGACACCATCAAGGGAGTCAGAGGAATAGGAATCATGATAACTTGTCCACATGCCAAACAATCAAGTGCTATGCAAAAATCCTATCTAGCTTCATCATGGAGTGTGTGGGGTAGCCTATGGAATAGACATAGACATGGAAAACTAGTTTCAAATAACTCCAAAATGCAACCCGCTTGAGAAGTTAACCACTCCCACAACTCGATTAATATCCCTTGAATGATCAACCAATGAAGGGATAGAAGAAGTATGCGTAATCCAAAGTGTCATGATTGTTGATGTGGTCGCTTGTCTCACGTGGGCATCCCAAGTGGTTCAATCATCCTTCCCATATGGATCTTTACCCCTTGCAAGGTAAAGTGTTTGTGACACATTGGGCATGGTGTATCTCGAGCCGCTTGAGGCAACCTCACATAAGAAGGTGTAGCCATGGCTAGCACAAGAATAATGATAGTAACACATGATGCTCCTCTCCATATCTCCCCATATCTGCAAAGCCATAACCCCTCACATCCCAACTCACATAAGAAAATAGAATCTCTCCAAACACTAAAAACTATAAACTCTCATAACTTTCAATTTCCATCTCCAAAATTTTCAAACTAAATTCTTATGGCCAAGAAACCAAGAGATTAGAAATAAAATTCCCAACCCATCACTCTCAATATTTAATGATCACTCTAAACCCTAAAAAAGCTAAAAATACTCATAACTTTCTACTCAATTCTCCATAGTCTTCAATCTAGATACCAATGGAACCAAAATTGAAAAACAAAGAGAATCTATTATTCACTCAAGCAAAATATGCAAGAGAAGCCCTCAGAAATTGTAGATATGTCTTCTCACATCTCTCCCTCTCTTCTCCCGTCTCCACACTCTCCCGCATACAAATCCCTATCACCAAAAAATCACATCACCTTTTAGAAATTAGATAGAGATTATACTCAATTGAATTGATAGTGCATGATGACTTGACATCTTAATTACTCTTAAAAAATACATAATATGGGAGGTAGGTATGTTTTTCCCTTTGATTTTTTTCTCTAAAGTAGTGAACACCTAGTAAGCTTAAGAGCATTATGGCCGAAGAGAGAAGTATATGAATTATTATACTCATATTTTTATGAAATAGTCATTGATGCTATAGGTTCTTTTTGAGTCAAAATCAATGTTCTACTAAACTAGAGAAGTCTTTCTAAACTCCTAAACCTAAGTCCCAAACCACATGATATTCAATTTTCTCACTTTCTGATATAGTTTTGTGAAATAAGACGTCCTCCCTTGATGCGCCAAAAAATGACTTCCATGAAAACACGAACATAAACTCAATATAACCTTAAAAGATAATTTTCAGAAATAGCTTCACTTTTTTGGCAAAATAGAACGTGGACCAACATACGGTGCAGTGCCAATTTCTTGTATATACGTATTACATCATAACTTTTAATTCCAAAAAGTCATACCTTTTAATTCCAAAAAGTCATACCTTTCAGCTTGTAAGAAACTTATAGATAGCTTTGTCTCCAAAAATTACCCTCTTCACCTGATCCAAAAAAAATTCTGCTCTATTTTACAAAATGAACATGATATCCATGGTTATCATAGGCTTAGTATATATCTCTATATACAACTAAGCCTATGATAACCATGGATATTATGTTCTTTTTTTAGGATAGAGCAGGATTTGATAACCATGGATATTATGTTCTTTTTTTAGGATAGAGCAGGATTTGTTCTTTGAGAACATCTGTTCTTTCTGCCAAGAAGGGAGCTCATTTTTTAGACCATCAGTAGTTTTCCCTTAGAATTGTATACCATCTTGCCAGAGATGTTTTTTATATATTGAATACCACTATTTTGGATTTTTGCCATGTGGATTGTCATTGAAGGCTTATGGACACATGGAATTTGCTTATGGACACGTGGCCCACTTGGTTCTTTAATTAACATGAGGTTGCATTCGTCTCCATAGTTTGCCCTATCACGAGATCCCCTAATTTCCTTTTCAATGCTCTTACTTGCTTCCCTGATTGCCAAGATTTCTCCCATTTGGGTTTGTTGGGGTTTCTCCTTTCTTATGCAACATTCAAGTTTTTTGCTCCTTGCTTGTGGTTTGCTTGGCTTTCTCCCGCTGGTCCTTTCTTGTGAAGCATTGCAGTTTTTTGGCTATCCGCTTGTCCCTTCTTGTGCAATGTTGAGCTTTCTTGTGAGGAGGTTTCTTTTGCTGATGCTTTTTTTATCTCATTGCTTCTAAGTGGCACTTTAGGGGAGCATCAAAGTTTGCCTTGGCACTCATGATGTAAAAGACCGAATCTGAGGAGAGAAATAGGAGAATGGAAACTCACATTGGGACACTTGAATGAGGGAAAACTCCGAATGCCTAGCATCAGCTTTGGCTTTGGTATTTATAGGTAACATACAAGGCCCTTGAGAAGCTTCTCAAGAAGCTTTCCTCAAGCCGCTTTCTTAGAGTGCAAGCCAAGTTAACTAGGAAACTTCTCAAGAAGCTTCCTTCTAGAAGCCGCCTACTTGGCGTGCAAGCTAAGCTATTTGGAAGCTTCTAGAAGCTTCCTTCTAGAAGCTACTTACTTAAGGTGCAAGCTAAGCTAACTAGGAAGATTCCCAAGAAGCTTCCTAGATACTTCCAGAATATTCTAGGCTAATTTGTCTTATGTGCTACTTTGTGAGCCTGACTGACTTCGTCGCTAATCTCCATATTGTTACATATTCCCCCGCTGCTAGTTGGTGACATCCTCGTTGCCAGTGAAGCTTCGAATTCCTGGATGGCCGTATGTGCATTGTGGAGGTGAGAAAGAGGTTCCCAGGTGGCATCATGAAGGGGATACCCTTTCCAAAGGACCTTGTACTCCATATGTTGGCGACGGCCTCGTTGAATGTGGCGATGCACAAGGATATGATCAACTTTGTACTCCTCATGATCATTGATAGGGATAGGAAGAGGGGGAGGTTGGACTCAAGAGGAAAAGGAAGAGGGGTTAGGAACAAAGGGTTTCAACTTGGAAACATGAAAGACAGGATGGATACGCATGTGACAAGGCAAGGCAAGACAATAAGCAACAGGAGAGACAATTTGGGTGATATCAAAGGGTCCTATCCAATTAGGAGCAAGTTTACAAACTTGGGTATCAAGTGAGAGAGGGGGGTTACTAGAGGATAGCATTACTTTATCACCAACTTCAAAGGTGAGATCTCAATGATGGTGGTCCGCATATTGTTTTTGGCGATTTTGAGCAACAAGGAGGTGAGACTTGGCTTGTTGGAGAGATTGGGATATAGTGGTCAAGAATGTGGAAGTATGAGGAACCTGAGATGGAGGGGGAGCAAGAAGAGAATCTAGAACAAGCTGATCTTGGCCAAAATTGAGAAAGAAAGGAGAGAATCTGGTGCTTGCCTGTTTGGAATTATTGTAGGCAAATTTGGCAGCGGCAAGACATTCATCCCAATTGGTATGGTGGACATTGACAAAGGCATGCAACATATCCTCCAATGTACGATTTGCACATTCGGTTTGTCCATCAGTTTGAGGATGATAGGCCGTGGACAAAGCAAGCTTGGTGCCAAGTATCTGAAAAAGTGCTTGCCAAAACTTCCTGGTAAAGCGAGGATCACGGTTGGAGATGAGTGCGTGTGGCATTCCATGATGCTTGAAAACATTGTTGAAGTAGATTTGCACTAAGGTTGGAGCATCCATGGTATCACAGGTTGGTGCCAAGTGGATTTGCTTACCAAGCTTATCCACAAACACCACAATGGCGGTGTGTCCTTGTTTTGTCTTTGGCAAGGATGTGATGAGATCCAAGCTCACATGCTCCCAACGAGCTGATGGAACGGCAAGCGGTTGAAGGAGTCCACTCGGCTTCTAGTTGCTGGCCTTGTTACGTTGGCAACTCTCACATGATCGAACAAATTCTCAAACATCTCATGTCATGTTGGGCCACCACCATTGACGTTGGAGGGTGCCCAAGGTCTTGTCCACACCCATGTGACCAGCGATTGGTAAATCATGGGCTTCTTGAAGGCGCACAAGTCAAAGATCACCTTTGGCTGGAACATAGATCCGGTCCGCATGGAATAGAAGGCCTTCCTTGAAGGAGAAGGTGTTGTACTCCTTGTCACTTGTTGTGAGCCAACCATGTACCATTTGGAAGAAGGGATCTTGTTGTAGAGCTAACCGAAACTTGTTATGAATCTTGGGATCAATTGACACCGTCATAATTGCTGCCGCGATGAGAGGAAGAGACTTCAAATCAGGTCGTCATGATAGAGCATCAGGGATGACATGGAACCGCCCTGGTTTGTACTCACATTTGATGTCAAACAATTGGAGTTGCTCTTCCCGTCGATGATGTCAACTCTTCATGTGCTCTAGGTGTAAGGTCTACAACAATGGCTTGTGATCAGTTTGCATGATCACATGTTTCCCCAAGAGATAATGTCTCCATACCTTGGTGGCATATACCATTGCAAGTTGTTCCCGATCTCAAGCAGAGTAATTTCTTTCAGCTGTATTTAGTCGGCGAGACACAAAGGCAATAGGATGTAGTCCATCTGGAAATTCTTGTGCAACACAACTCCAATTGCAAAGTTAGAAGCATCAAAATCAACCACACAAGGTAGTTGAGGATCATATGGTTGAAGAATGGGTCTTGAAGACACCATATGCTTTAACTTCTGGAATGCTTCTTCATGCTTGGTGGTCCATTGGAAGCTCGAGTTCTTTCCCAAGAGGTCAGTCAATGGTGCGGCCACGTGAGCATAATAGTGGATGAACCGTCCGTAAAAACTGGCCAATCCATTGAATGCTTGTACTTTGGTAGCATCCTTCGGGGTAGGCCAATTAGTAATGGCCTTGATCTTCTCTTCTTCCACCTTGATCTCCTCTAATGAGATCTTATGACCCAAGAAGGTAACCTCTTTTTGCCAAAAAGCACACTTTGACTTCTTGTAGTAGAATTTCCACTGTCGTAGTCATCTTAGGACTTCTCGCACATGATTCCTATGTTCTGCCTCTGTCCTACTATAGATTAAGATATCATCTAAGAACACTACCACTGACTGATCTAATAGTCCCTCCAACACCCGATGCATCTGATCCATGAAGACTGCTGGAGCATTAGTGAGTCCGAAAGGTAGAACTCTCCACTCAAAATGTCCATACCTTGTGCGAAAGGTAGTCTTTTGCACGTCCTCTCCTTCAATAGGAATTTGCCAATAGCAGCTACAAAGATCTAGCTTGGAAAAGTAGCGTGCTTCACTTAATTGATCAAGCAGGTCATTGATCCGAGGCAAGGGATATGCATTCTTCACGGTTTGCTTATTGAGCCCACAGTCATCAATACAGAAACAAAGTCCTCCATCCTTCTTTGGAACAAATAGTACCGGTGCTCCCCACAGAGAGGTACTATGTCGTATGAAGTCCTTCTCCAACAACTCTGTAAGTGTTGTTTGCAACTCCTCCAACTCCTTTGGTGAGAGCCGATAGATTGGTCTACTCATTGGAGTACTCCCTGGCAATAACTCAATCTTGAAGGGCATACCTCAATCAGAGGGTAATCCGTTTGGCAGATCATCCGGAAACACATCTGCAAACTCTTGAACTATCTGATTAACCGTTGCTTGATGCGGCACTTGGCCCTCCTCAGATTGTTCTTGTGTAATCGGCTTGATCCACACCGCGAATACAGACTTATCTTCTTCCAAAGCTTGCTCTATGGCTGCTTCATTAACAAAATTCCCTTCTAGGGACTCATCTCTCTTCCAAGCTTGCTCCATGGTTGCCTTTCTGGCAAACTTCCCATCTTGGGACTCATCTCCCTTCTAGATTTGCTCTATGGCTACCTTCTCAACAAACTTCCCATCTTGGGACTAACTATTCTTAGGTGTCTTACTCAGAGGTACCAGACAACCTAATCGGAAATTCCTACCTTGGTGTTGTACTTGAATTTGACATCGGGTCCAATCGAATTGAACCTTATGACGTTCAAGCCAAGGTAGACCTAGAATGATATCATAGTGTAGAGGTGTCACTACAAACCTCATACACTCCAAATACTCCTTCCCAATCTTGAAGGTAACAAGATGCGAGGTGCGGAATGCAGAACCTTTTCTACCGTCCGCCATCATCAAACTACTTCCAATCGCTGGCTTGATAGGAATACCCAATTCCTTTGCTACTTGCATAGACATGCAATTCTCTGAACTTCCAGAATCAACCAAAATCCTATAACCCCGATTAGATATCATACCTTGCAAGTGAAGTAGACTTGCATAGGTCGAGCCTTCAATCCCATTGGAACTAATCAAGCTCCTAGTAGGCGGCTCAAAATCTCCTATTGGGATTCCTTGTTTCCCTGATCATTCTGCTCCACAACCTCCACTTGGGCAACTTGTTGAGGTCGTCCATTCTTGAGTGGACATTCAGCAATGCGATGCCCCAACTGACAACAATAAAAACAACCTCCATTTTGTCATAATCTTTCTCTATTTGCTGTACCAAGTGGTTTTCGTTGGATAGCATCAATCTCCATTGGTACCGGTTCTTCCACTTGTGGTACTAGTAGGTTTTGTGTAGGTCGAGGTGAAGACCAAGTTGTCACAACTAAGGAATCAAAACGCTCAGCCAATTGCATGGCTTCTTCTACGTTCTGTGGCTCTTGCATGGTCACCTCCAATCTAGTTTGTGACTTCAATCCTCGCACAAATCGATCCAAAACTTCACCTTCTTGGATATTTGGAATTTGCATGATGATATTCTAAAATTGTGTGATGTAGCTTCTCACTAAGCCAATCTGCCTCAACTCTGCCAATTTATCTCGTGCAGCTCGGGTGGCATTTATAGTTTGAAATCAACCAAGTATTACATCCTTGAATTCTGCCCATGTCAAAATCGGTGTAACAATTTGTCGTTCAGCTCTTTCTACTCGGAATCGCCATCAAAGTTTTGCCACGCCATCCAACTGGCTAGAAGCCAAGAGAATTTGTTTCCACTTGTCTTGAAGATTGGTGGCTTCAAAGTAATGTTCACAATCAAACACAAAATTCTCCACTATGCCTGGAAGATTCTTGCCTTCAAAGACCTTGGGTTTTGGAAATTGAATGCAATCTTCTCCATCTCAAACTGGCGCTTTGTCTATCTGTTCTTGTCGTTGCTGGTCTCGTTCATCCAACAATTGAGTAAGATGCTCGATTTGTTGTTGCATTGCAAGGATAACATCCGGTATTGCCGCCATTGCTACTACTCTATTCCACTACACTCAATTTATCTAGTTGATTAACACATAGAAACAACACGTCCACCGTTCTCCATAAGTTACAACTGGAAGTATCAAGGGTTCCTCTGACACGGTGATCATATGTAGAAAATCCTGCCCAATGCGCGAGGTGATGAATTGTGTGAAACTATGCTTTGGTAATATCTGGACATGAAAGTCCCAATGGTTTGGTGGAAGCGGATTTGGTGGTCCATAAATTCCATCCATCCCATTCTTGCTCTGATACCAATGTAAAAGACCAAATCTGAGGAGAGAAATAGGAGAATGGAAACTCACATTGGGACACTTGAATGAAGGAAAACTCCGAATGCCTAGCATGAGCTTTGGCTTTGGTATTTATAGGTAGCATACAAGGCCCTTGAGAAGCTTCTCAAGAAGCTTTCCTCAAGCTGCTTTCTTAGAGTGCAAGCCAAGTTAACTAGGAAGCTTCTCAAGAAGCTTCCTTCTAGAAGCCGCCTACTTGGCATGCAAGCTAAGCTAGTTGGAAGCTTCTAGAAGCTTCCTTCTAGAAGCTACTTACTTAAGGTGCAAGCTAAGCTAACCAGGAAGCTTCCCAAGAAGCTTCCTAGATACTTCCAGAATATTCTAGGCTAATTTGTCTTATGTGCTACTTCGTGAGCCTGACTGACTTCATCGCTAAACTCCATATTGTTACACATGAGTTTTTGAGCAGAAACTTGGAACGAGGGGTACTTGCAATTGTTCAGCTACTTCGGTATTGTGTGAGGCACTGATGAAGTCGTAGGTGCTTTCGTGGAGGTTTACTATGGGCACCTTTTGCTTCCCTTAGCTGTTTAGAGTCTCATGACTCTAGTGTCCATAGTGCTGGTTGTGATATTATTCATATCCTGTCTTCTTATGCTTTGCTCTCGTTCCCTTTCACACTTTGACCTATTTTTGTAGCCACATCATCTAAGACCCCTTCTTTTGTTCCACTCTTCCATTCCACAACTAATTCCCTCCATAGTACTTTCCCTTCCTTTGCTCTTTGATTGCTTCTTGCTTCACCCTCTCATGCCTAAAGACTCGACTCTAACCCACATTCTTTCTAGTTGTTCACGCGCAACTTACTGGCGGGCTTATTGGCAGGATCTTCATTGTGTTCATGCACTGCTTACTGCTGGCCTCTTACATCATTGTTTCCTATTCCTTGCTATAGTTTACATAGATGCTCTCAATTTAATGTCCTTTACTAGTCTATTGGCAATCAGTTATTTTCAATTTGTTTCCAGATGCTTTTGCTATAGGTTACATTCGATGCTTGCTACTTTAGTGCTTTCACACTAGTCTCGCATTGTGATTCATGGACATATTACTTATCAATCATTTGCACTTCATGAGCTTTGGATAACCTGTTCCCATAACTGCTTCTGTTCTTGTATACCAATACAAGAACCGTCCCGTAGCAACTTGTCGGGAACCTTTTTGAAAGTTCTTTTGATACACTTTCCCCTTGATGCAGCAAGGACTTGTTAAATATTGGACAAAGGTCCTTCAACATCACATTCTTTTATGGAGCACATTCGAATGTTTATGTAATAATAGAGCTTGATGTTCCTGAATGGTTAAGGGATGACCATACTGCAAGCTGACAGAAAGATTAACTGTAGAATATTATTCGAATTGTTACCTGACTGTAGAAAATGTGTGGGATATTGCTACTCGACTACTACTAGATAATACATTTAGTAATATATAGTTTTGAAAACAGAAACGTTTTCAAAAATTATTCCGTTGCTTTTCACTAGACACTAGGTTTGCAGCTTTCAAACCTATTGTTATTTATCACGTTTATTATTTAGCTTATTCCTGCTATATTTATAGTTCTGAAGATAAAATTTCTTTTTCCATAGTCAAGTCCTTCCCTATGCTATCACTTGACGAGGTATATGCTAAACTACATCTAATACACAAAAAGATACACCGATTGATAATAGAGACTATAACTCACTTTCTTGGATCTCCCACATAGTTGCTTCTTGAATAAAATAAACATTTGGTTTAGATGAATTCAAATTAGGTCAAGGTGCTAAACTGCCACTTATTTTGGAACGACAAAAACATGTACAACAAAAAGGATCAGAACAATTATATGGCATCACTTTTATAAGTAACCTCTTACCATAATCAGGAAGTACGTTCGTCATCCCAGTTTGCTCAGACTTTTGACCTGGAGCAAAAGATTATACACAACCAAACAACAACAACAACAACCCCATTCAGGTGCACTGCGAACTCTATCCACTTGCGCCGTCAAAGATATTCTTTATTAAAGGATTCTCCTCCAATAAGAATTGACGTATTCTGTTTACCAGAAAGGGCCAATATCAGATAAGGGACACATATTACCATTCTTGGCAGTTTATGCGAACCTACTTCTATCCAGCTTTTATATTAGAAGGCCGAGTGTAGAGAATGACAAGAGAAGGAATAAAATAAAAATTCCTCAAGGAATAAAGCACATTACGCATTTATATATATAAAAGTCCATGATACTCTTCAAACAAACAATATGATATGATCCCAATCAATATGCAAAATTTGGATAATTTTATAATGAATAATCTCTATTCCCTCTAGAATGTGGAAATTATTGTCATGGTTGATCATGAAAGCTTGAAGAAACACTCCCAATATGAACACACACTCTCGTCTCTTTGCTTTATTAAATGAGAATTTGGTGTTAACTCCATTGCTACCATAGATGTCTTTCTCCATTTAGTCTCCCGTTTCATTTACCTATAGCTACAATGCTCTTTTTCTTCATTTCTATGTCCACATCAATTTGTCGTGGCCACTCCAAGTGATTACGAGACATTTATTGTTAGCATTAGAGCATCCTTGGATCTCCATCCCAATTGGGGGTTGTCAAGGTAGATGTCTCCAATCCATTTCTCGTCCACTCTTGTTTTATACTCTTTTCTCAAGATGGGATCAGCTCCCCTCCTTGATTCCATTTTTCCACACATTTTATGGCATAGAGACTCTTTGTTGTACAGTCACCATGCTACTACAAGAGATTTCACACAATTTGCATCTGTTGAGGATACATGCTAGGGAAATTCTCTTTAGGGACTTCTTTTGGCCATAACTCACTACATAGCTTTATGGGAGGATGTAGTTTCTTTTTCATCTTGTCTCTTTCCATCCCTCTTTGATGATACCCATATCTTAGGCCTTTTTGACAATGTGGGTTATGTTATAACAACTTAGAGACTTTGGGTTTATCATTCCAAACTTGTAAATGTAAGGTATGGAGCACACTTGCAATTCTCACTTCCTTGGATTTTCCACCAGGTTAGGAGGCATGAGAGTGATGGGATCCCCACTATGAACAAAGGATTATTACACCACATTCGTTGCCAACACTCATGCAAGCCACAATCCATGTTCACTTACCTCCTAGGTTGTGGAATGCACAAGTTGCCTACTCCATCTTAGCATGTAGTTATCTCCCTTGAGCCTCCTATCTACCTCACACATACCCTCCTATATAAGCACTTTTGCCACAATTATGCACTTGGCACCATAAGTCGTACCTTCTCCACTTTGTTAGAGTTATGTACACTCCACCAACTATCAAAGGAGTGGTGTAGACTATGAAGTCCTATCCATAGCCATGGGAGGATGTAGTCTCATACTACATGAGACCATTGCACCAACAATGTCTATAGGTGCATGGGCCCTAGTGGCTCCTTGTTTAGCTAAAAACTTCTTACTCCATGCTCATCCTTTTCTATTAGCACCTATCATGATAGTGGATTCAAGTACTCATGACTTTTAGAGTTATCTATGATGGGCTCGTGACCTTTACCAAACCTTGCATAAATTTCTGAAATTGAGATTGTGGGTGTTTTATTTCATTGATTGGAGAATCATTTGGGAGTAGGAAGGTCAAATTGGAGAGTTGGGCTCACAAATTGTGGCCAAGACCAAAATTGAGAGGCCAAATTTTAGAGGTGGAGTGGAGAAACTAGCCACATTTGGGGTTGGATTTTGGCAAAGAAGGGTTCTATATGTTGGTTTGGCTAGATTTGGGTGTTCTTACTCTCTCAAATTCTTAATTTTGGGTTTGATTTGACAAAGGTCAACTTGATCTAGAGAGAAAGTTAGTAGAGGTCAACCTTAGTACTTCAAGTTCAGGTGATACTATCTCTACCAAATCGGAACTACACCTTCAACAAGATCAACCTAATGTTCTCTAAATTATTTGGAAATTCCCATCATTTGATCAATAGACTAGGTAAATACATCCTGATACTCAATGAACAAGGTAGTGTATCTTGCCAGCTCGTTGAAATGATTGTCTTAAAACTTTTCAAAATTTGGCCTTTGAATAAGACTACCTCTTGACAATCATTGGGGTTGATAACTCCTTCAACATGATTGACTTGGCTTAATCCAAGTTAAACAGATTTCAAACACCCTTCCTCCAATAAAATTTCACCCAAGGCAATTTCATATGGGTCTTTGTCTTTGATCTCTACCTTGTAGCATTCCAAGTAATTGACTCGGACTTCTTCTTCCAAGTCTTTGGAAGACAAAGATGATGAAGGTTTGGATTCATCTTCATGTTTTGATGAAGTGGTTTCCCTGAGGTGAGGAACCTTTGTCCAACTCATTGTCACCAGCTTTTGGTATTTGGATGAAATGTCTTCAAACCACAACTCCTATTGCTACCCATTCATAACCACTTGAGCATTGTACAACCAAGTTCTTTCAATCAATAGTGGATTACTAGTTTTGGTCATTAGTCTTGACATGATATAATTCAACTTGAAGTGTACTCCTTTGATGATCGTAATGATATTAGACAACATGCCAAAAGGTCATCTCCTAGTCTAGTCTACAAACTTCAAAATCTGGGGTGTAGGCTCAAAAGTGTGACACCCCAATTCATACGTTGTATCTTTTGTCATCACATTCACACTTGAACCCAAGTCAATGGATATAGATGTAACAATACATCTTGTGATCTTTGCATGTACTTTAGGAGATCCTAAATCTTCTTATTTGATACAATATATGGCAGGAAATTCTTTCTTGGTCATTTTTCTTACTTTCTTGAGGGCAGAACTCAGCTATTTTTTATACAACTTGTTGTCCTCTTATAGTTGCTTGAATGTAACATTGGCTTGCATGGACGCCAAGTTTTCCATAATATCATATTGTGGTACTCCTCCCAATTTCACCTTCTTGCTCTTCATCTTTGGGTTCAAGGTTTCTCCCTTCTGCAACCTTTCTTTGCGTTGCTTTAGGATAGTCATTGGAGTATACGTGGTCTGAATTCAAGGTACTTTGAGTTTACCCACCTTGGCTTGTATGAGATCCTCTACTTTGGATGATATGTTTGCTAGAAAAACTAGAGGCTTTGTCTTTGGGTCCTCCTTCAAACTCATTTCCCAAGCCCGTTGTACTACCTCTTGTATATCTTTTTGCAAGAGTTTAGCCTTAGATTTAGCCAAGATCTTCTCCTTCTTTACAAATAAAATTGCTTTAGGCCAAAGTCTCTTCACTTTTTTGGAAGATGAAGAAGTGGTACTCACTTCTTTAAGATCACATTGCTTCTTCCTCAAGCGTGTTTCAACTCATAATACTTCAAGATCCTTACATTTCCCTTCTCAAGCCAAACTTCCTCCTTGAGGTCTCTCTTCTTCCAAAGTTATACAATTTATAATGGCCTCTCCTTTGGACTGCGGCTCAACATGCTCAACAAAGTCTATACATATTTCACATGAGGTTTTAGGTTGGGTGGTTGAGAGCACTGACTTCCAACGTGGCTCAAACCTTTACAATTTCCACAAAGAAGAACATACACAATCTGCCACCTTGGCTTAGGACAATTCAGACCAATGGCAAATAGAGCCACAATTGTAATATGCCCTTGGTGCAACATTTTGAGGCCTATTTTGGCTGCCCATCAGTGATCTTTGTTGAGGAGCATTATTGTTATACTTCCCTGGTCTATCCCTTAGACCTTGGTTCAATGTGCTTGCTTGAGGTTGTGCCTCTTGTGTTTG
The DNA here is from genome assembly GCA_948567375.1 of Lunularia cruciata. Classification (NCBI taxonomy): domain Eukaryota; kingdom Viridiplantae; phylum Streptophyta; class Marchantiopsida; order Lunulariales; family Lunulariaceae; genus Lunularia; species Lunularia cruciata. The sequence goes on along the minus strand of OX419756.1, from coordinate 47,714,333 downwards.
GTACATTGCCTCATCTTCCTCATTTTAGTCCCAACCTACAACCCAATCAATTTTCTACATTGGATATGCAATTTGGGTCAAATACTCCAAGTTGGCATGGCTTCACTTGCCACACGTAGTACACCATACATTTGGTCTTCCAAATGAAGGGGGTTTTCTTTGGTCCTTTGCCCCAGTCATTTGGATATTAAATCTGCAAACTCTTTAATAAGAGCCTATAGCTTAGTGTTGGTCTTATTTAGCTAGGGGTGTCAATGCTTTCTTTCCTCCTTGCCATGTAATTTTCTTGGCTTGGAGTCTTCTTTGGGTTCCAAAGAAGAATTGGAAGACATGGAGGTTTCTTCCAAAAAAAGGAAGGTACTATGAGAAGCTCCTTGTCTAGGCTTCTTACCTTTCTTCTATCAATTTCTTTGTTTATTGGAAGAATGAGAGGGTACCACCTCATATCTGACAATATGTTTGAGTACTTTGTCTAGGGAAGTGATATTCCTCTCCTTGGCAAAGATTCAAATCTCTATTGACAATTCACCAAGGAACTAGGTGATGGCTTGGGCATTGGAGTAATCCACCACACCGGATTGCTTTGGCACTTGGTTCAATAAGGCCATGAATTGCTTAGAATAGTCTCTCAACTTCTCCTTCTTTCTCCAATCTAAATGATTGAGTGTCGTGAAGACACTCATATCATAGTTAATTACTGGAATCATTCCAAGAAGTTGTCTGGCAAGTCTGCCTAGTTGATTGGTTTGAACCCTTTTTAGGTCACATGGGTATACCAACTCCTTGCCTTCTTTTGTAGCAGACTTGGAAAATTTTCAGCTGGTCAATAGAGCTATGCTCCTTTTTGGCAAAGGAGATGACTTCAAATTCTTTAATGAATTCATCAAGATCTTCATCTTGTTCCATTCCCTTGTACTTTTGGTGTGTATGTTTGGTAATAGGTAATGATGTCATTTTATAAGTCTGATGAGTAGGCTATGATGGTGCAAAGCTTGTTGAACCCAAGGTATTGGCTGGTGATTTGGCTTTGGTGTCAGCCCAAGGATCCTAGTTTTCTAAGATCAAAATCGGGTCTTTGTTGACAAGTTCTTCTTCTAAGGGTATATCAACTTCAACAAGAGTTGGAGCAAGAGATTCAATATCATTAGATTGCCCTTTATGATCCCTTTGAGCTAGTTGAAGAATCATGTGTAAGATATATTGACACTCTTCTTTTGTCAAAATTTGTGTTGTCTTCTCGTGAATGAATTTTTAAGATAACCTACTCCCTTGATACCTTTAGAGGAAGTGTTGTATTGGGTCACAAAAAATATGTCTATCTGTTTGCTTCTTTCTTCTTCTTGGGATTTGGGGTTGCAAAGTAGCCTTGCCACTTGACCTCATGTTTCTTTTGTTTGAGGTCATTCAGGCTTCTTGAACTTTGTGAAGAAGTTGCAGATCCAATGCCTCCTTCTCAAATCCTTCAATGGTGAATTTGCTCTTCAGGCGTTCTTCTTCTTCACATTGCAAAGTTTTTTTACAAACCCTCTCTTCTTGTTGTTCTCTCTTGATGTAGACATTCATATTTTTTGGACATCCAATTTAAGATTTGGCTTTGTATGCTTCCACTCCCGAGATTTGTACTCTTAGGAGCGGCACCAAAAATCATGTGACAACCCAACAAGTATCACTTTTGTGGTAATCAGCAAGTAATAGTTTGTTCCAAAAAAGAAATTAGTAAAAAATGGTCAAATACAAAGTAAAAGTCACAAATCATTTCTTCTTGATTCCATCTTTAACCTCTTGAGTAGAAAACACTCGGAAGAGAGCAATAAGCATTGAATCATAGTCTCATCACAAATTAACAACACCCATAATCACAATTCATCAATATCTTTCCAAATCAATCTGAATTTTGATGATTCAATTCTTCCCGAATAAGGCTAATTCACCATAAAATGACTTCACCTTGGAATTGTGTTCCATCCTTCCACTTAAGGCACAACTTCCTCAATCAAAATTTCTTCATATGCATTTATGATCATAAATGCATAATAATACAAACACTAAAATTCTTCATAGATTTGTCAAGGCATTGCTTGAATTGCTATACACTCAAGATCAAACACATAGAATGACATCAAAGGTTATAGAATCCAACATCCAACAAGCTCATTGACTTGCACTTTGAAATTCTCTCCACACTTACAAACACACACAAGATTGATACTCAAAATTAAATTGAAACGACGAGCATTGAGTTAAAGCACTTTGCTTTAAACTTTGAATTATGGTACTGAACAACAAAAACATTGCAAGTGCCTCCTTTAAATAAGCAGGGCACTTGTTAGTTATTTAATAACATACGATTTTATCAACAACTCTACCAACCTATAGATCCAAAATGACAAACTACCTCTCCAAATCTAACTCTCCAAATCTAACTCTCCAAATCTAACTCTTCAAATCTCAAATTTGTCTCTAATCCAATCAAATGTCTACCTTGCCTTTGGCTTTTACACCAAATGTACCTTCAATTGCTTCCTCTAGTTTGGCTTTATCTACAACTTCTCCATCTTCTTCTAATTCTATCATATCTTTAGTTTGAACTACCACTTAAATCATCACTATGTTATCTACATTCTCCTTCTCTATTCTAACTTATTCATTGACTTTAGATATTTGACATGAAGACACTTACACTCTCACTTCTACTACTTTGCATCTAGCTTCTTCTTTCACCCTACTCCAAAGTTTATCTAATCCGGATCTTACTAAATCTAATCTAAGACTACTATTGTCTCCTAGGGCCTAATTCATCCATTTAGGCTTCCAAAATTGGCTCTAAAGCTTTTAGGTTATTTTCAACTTCTGCCCTATTAAGAGAAGTTCCTTTTGATGATGCCTCTATTTGATCTAGTTAGCCTATCATACACAAAATCCTTTTCGATGTTACCAAGCCAATTTTCACCTCTAGATAATATGTCTAACTATTGGTTTACAATACCCTCTTATTGCTTCTTCAATCCTTGGAGAAGTCCAAGCTTGCTTTGTTTGTACCCAAACTCTTGCAAATTGACATTTAGCCTCTTTATTTTTTGATAATGGACCCCACAACTCCACCTTGAAGCTCATGAAAAAATTTAAATCCTCCCTCTCCTATAAAAGCACATAAGTTGTTAAATCTTGGACTTGCTTGTAAGTAAGCATGGGAAGGACGACGTGATCTAGGTTTTCCATCATTGACTCTATGAATACCACCCTAAAATATGCCACTATCTAGCTCCATTAGCCATCATAGTGTAAAATTTGAAGCTTGATGAGAAAAGGATTTGGGAGTGACAGATCAAGAGCATGGGATATCTCTTGCTCAAATGCTTCCTTTGATGCCCTAATGTCCACATTTTGCTAAAACTCTCATTCTCAATGTCCTCCTCCCACTCAAGACTCTTAAAATTAAAACACACCCCTTTCTCTCAACTCTCCACCACCTATATACTTCAGAGCCCTTAAAAAGGATAATGTCATACTCCACATGGCCAACCACTTAAATGCACATAGATTGCTCATATGGCAATAGCTCAACTGTGGGATCCATCATACAACCTACTCCATCTTTATGGAGATAAACCGCACTTTTTTACTTTTTCATGAGCTACACAAACAACATTATGAAAATGGGGATCCTGAAATGATACTAACAAACTATCATACGGATCCACACTATTTTCCCTAAGATGACTTGAAGTTCACTCCTTAGTCATGAAATTAATGTGTGAGCTCAGAGTTTATCTAGAAGAGCTCTCAAGTGGTCTACTAAGGAAATATATGAATCTCTTATGCAAGTCCAAAGCAAAATAATAGAAGAAGATGGATAGTACTATGAGGATGGTTCCTATAATATGGAAGGGATGCAATATCAACTATCAATATATCTCTTAGTGATAGACTTGAAGGTTTAACGCACTATATGGTCTATGTGTGAAATGTATTTTAGTATTCCAATACCCATCCTTTCCATCAAGCAAGGCCATAAGGTGCACCTCCTAATGTACTTTGGAAGGTAGAAAACCCTCATCCCACACAGGCCAAAGGAAGTGTTCTACCTCTACTTTTGTGCTATCAATCCAAATAATAACCTCAACCCATGTAAGACAATACTCCACAAACTCTCTAACTCTAGGCTATGGTATGCAAATGTACTCTTGCTTCTATAATATGACCTCCTTAATAGCTCCATCAAGGCTCTCCATTGGATATATAGAGGACGCATATACCACATAATGTTAACAAGACAACCAACATCTAAAACTAGAATCTTCATCTATCTTTTTTGAGCATAAACTACACAAGAAATGAACTATCTAGAGAAGGTCATGTAAAAGACCAAAAGAGAGAAGTAGGAGAATGGAAGATCATATTGGAACTCTCAAATGAAAGAAACTCCAAATGCCTATTGTGAGCTTTGGCCTTGGTATTTATAGACTATTTAGGTACAAGGTTCTCAAGAAGCTTCCAAGGAAGATTACTTCCCAATTGTAATACTCCTAGGACAAGAGAAGAGAGAAAATATAGATTACACACTCAAACATTTGATGCCCCAAAGAAGCACCTTTTCTTTATTATATAGTCAAAGAGGATCTCCTCCAAGGAAGCTCCACCATAGGATTAGGCACATAGATAGGTGATGTGTCAGCAAGCTCCACCCTTGGATTACCTACTTGGATAGGTGACATGTCTGGTCTAGGTCCTATCTGGTTGGTCAAACAAGCTTTGACCAGAGGGAATCTTTTAGGGAATCTTCCTTTAGGAATCTCAGAATCAACTAAGGTACCGTTGGAAAGCTCTCAACAAGACAAAGCAAGGGGGGAGTGAAAGCCAACATTACCTCTGTTGGGGGGAGGGTTTTGCACATTTTTGAGGCCTAATTCATCCGTTTAGGCCTCTGAAATTGCCTTCAAAGATTTCAGGCATATTTCAATTCCTACTCTATTAGTAGAAGTCCCCTTTTGGTGATACCTCTTTCTATTTGGTTTAGTCCATCATGTTTAACATCCTTCCAGCTGTTACCAAACCAATTCTCACCTTTAAATCATATGTCGAGCTATTGATTCTAAGGTTCTCAAGTTTATTTCGGTTTTGGCCCTATTAGTAGAAGTACTCTTTTGGTGATACTTCTATCTGATCTATTTTGACCATCATATATAACATCATTCTAGATGTTACAAAACCAAATTTCACATCTAGATCATATGGCTAGCTCTTGGTATTACAGACCTCCCTCCTTTTAAGACACAATGTCCTTGTTGTGCAATTGTTGCTCAAATGCTTGCACCAACACCAATGCATGTGTCAAATTGGCAGCGGGCTTCTAGGTTTCTTCATAGAGGGGGTAACCTTTCCATTGTACTAGATAGTCCACCCGTGGATAGCGAGTACCACGCATGCATTTTTGGAGAATCCACTCCACTTCATATTCCTCTGTGCCATCAATGAGTGTCGGACAAGGTCGAATGTCTTGTGTGGAATGACCCTGGCTTGATTGGGGAGCATATCTGCGTAGTAGGGAGACATGGAACACTAGATGGATCTTCATGTGTGGTGGTAGCTCAAGGTGATAGGCCACAGCGCCGACGTGATGAAGAATCAAGAAAGGCCCAATAAAACAAGGTCTGAACTTATGAGGTCCAACTAATGTGAGGTTGGTTGTTGATAGCCACACTTGATCCCCAACATTGAACTCCATGTGATACGGTGTGCATCAACATACTGCTTCTGTCAATTTTGTGCAATCTATAATCTGTGTTTGATGCTCTCCACACCTTGTTGGATTCTAGAAACAAATGTGTTGACGGCATCGACCTTGGTAGCCACTGGACGGATCTTCATCAAGCTAGAAGGTGTGAAGGGATGTTCACCATACATGAGGAAGAATAGAGTGACCTGGGTGGATGCATTCACTAAATTGTTGTAAGCAAATTCCACCAACAAGAGTAGGGTGTTCCACCTCTCTTGCTCTTCTAAGGTGAAGCCACGTAACATGTCTTCAATCATGCGATTAGCCCGCTTTTTTTGGCCATCTGTTTGTGGGTGGTAAGTTGTAGACATGGCCAGCTTGGTTTTGAAGAAACCAAAGAGTGTTTGCCAAAACAAATTGGTGAATTGAGTGCCTCTATCGGTGATGAGTACTCTAGACAAGCCATGGTGAGAGAAGACTACATCTAAATATAATTGAGCTAGTTGTGGAGCGGTCACATCCTTGGTGGTAGGGCGTACATGAATCATTTTGTTGAGCCGGTCCACAAAGACCACAATGGAGTCAAACCCTGAGGTGGTCTTGGGTAATTCACAGACAAGATCCATACTCACTTGTTCCCAACGTTGGGTGGGCATGGGGAGAAGTTGAAGGAGCCCTGCAGGAGCTTGATTAGAAGCTTTGTTCTGTAGACAAAGTAGGCAGATGGGCACATAGTCCATCACGTCATTGCTCATCTTGGGCCAATAGTAATGGCATTTGACTGCATCCAAGGCCTTGTCTACTCCGACAGGACTTGCAATGGCCAAATCATGACATTCCGCTAGAATGATTGTGCATAATTTTAGAACATTTGGGATCCATAATCTGCCATCACAAAAGGTGAGTCCTTGGGTGCTAGTGACACCTTTGGATGATTGCGCTTCTACAATTTGTGGATGAGTTTTTCTAGCAGCTAGAATCTTTGGCCAGAATTCAGGGTTAATCTTAACCTCTGCCACCAAGTTGTTTGCCATTGGCATGCGGGTGAATGCATCTACAAGTTGCTTCTTACCTTCCATGTAGGTGATTGTCATGTTGAAGCATTGTTGCCACTCTGCCCACAAAATTTGGCAGCAAGATAGATCCTTCTGCGTCTTGAGGTAGACTAGAGGTTTGTGATCTGTCTCTTTTGCAAATGCCTTCTTGCCTAGATAGTGCTTCCAATGCTTGGTTGCCAAAACAATGGCCAGCTCTTCTCATTTTGTGGTGTGGTAGTTGCGCTCTGTCAATAACAACTTTTGAGAGAAATATGCAATTCGATGCCATCCGTCATGCCACTCTTGTTGTAAGACTGCTCCTATTGCTACACTTGATGCATCTGCAGCCAACTTGATTGGACGTTTTGGGTCATACCACTTCAAGATTAGTGCATGTAGCAAGGCGGCTTTCAATTCTTGGAAGACCAACTCTTGTGCGGTTGCCCATGTCCATTTCTTCCCCTTGCCAAGTAGTGCCGTTAAAGGCTATGCAACCTTGGAGAAGTCCTTGACAAATCTACGATAGAATCTCGTCAACCCCAAGAAGCTCTTGAGTTGAGTCTGATCTTTTGGGGCACTCCATTTTGAATGACCTCTATTTTATCCGTCAATACTTGAATGCCCTCTGCACTTACTCTATGCCCCAAGTAGTCTACTTCAGACTTGCCAAACTCACACTTTGAGCTTTTGGCGCACAATTGATTTTGTCTTAAAATCAAGAGGACCTCTTGTAGATGTTGTTTGTGTTCCATCATCGTGCTACTATATACTAAGATATCATCCAAGAAGACAATAACAGATTTATCCAAGTATGGATGAAATATGTCATTCATTAGACTCATGAAAGTGGCAGGTGCATTGGTGAGGCCAAAAGGCATCACAAGATACTCAAAGTGGCCATACTTGGTTTGGAAGGTAGTTTTGTACACATCCTCCTCTGCAATTCGGATTTGATTGTAACCGCTCCGCAAGTCCAATTTGGTGAAGTATCTTGCTCCATGGAGTTGATCAAATAGGTCATCCATGCAAGGTAAGGGGTATTTGTTCTTCATTGTTTGCTGATTGAGACCCTGATAGTCAATGCACATGCACATTGTACCATCCTTCTTCTTCACAAACAAGATAAGGGCCCCATATGGTGATATGCTAGGTTGGATGAACCCTTTCTGCAGCATCTCCTCAATTTGAGTCTTATACTCTTCCAACTCATGAGGCGATAAGCGATATGGGGCCTTACAAGCAAGTGTCTTCCACGGGAGTGTCTCAATTTTATGATCTACTTGCCTTTTGGTGGTAATCTTGAAGGTAGATCATCAAGAAAGACATCTTGAAACTCATCCACTACATCTTTCAATTTCTCAAGAATTTGTCCATTGAGTTGTGCACTCTGGACTTCTCTTATTAGACCCATGAAACATCTATCGGTCTTACAGATAGTTGCCGTCATTATGACATAGAGGCAGTTTCTGCCTGTGTGATTTTTCTTTAACCCCAATGATTGACCATTGGTGAGTTCTCACTACTTTCTTCCTCTAATCTACCATAGGGTTGTAATGCTCCATCCATGGCATGCCTAAGATTGCATCATAACGAGCTAACTGTATCACTCGCCACTCAATTGCTTCCTAATATTCTCCTACAAAGAGTGTTACCCGTCTAGGTAACAATTGAATCCTCTCTGTTTGCCCATTAGGTAACTCTACTTCTTCACTCCCATCTCTCTTTAGATCCATTCCCAATCTTATTGCAACAAAGCAAGATAGAAATTCTCTGTTGCTCCTGGATCTATTAATACTCTCACTTTCTAGGATTCCATTCACAACAATCAATTGTGTGGTTGCACTTTAGGATCTTTGCACATTAATCTTCTTCCTTCTCTTGCTTCTTTGCTTCCTTATTGAGCCAGTAAGGCCGCAAGGTACATTTATTGGCAATCTTTGTTTTCCAAAGTGATTTCTACCTCTTCCTCTTCAATGTGCCTCTCCATGTTGTTCAAAGATTGCATGTACGAAGGCCGAGGGCCTCTAGGGAAACAAGTGCGATAGTTGGTAGATATGTGCCCAATACGGCCACAAGTGTAACAACAGCGTTGTTCTCCTTGAGTTCCTTCTCCTTGTGGGACTCCATCTCTTTGTTTCTCTATTTATCCATGCTCCCCTTGAAGCGGTTATGTTCCTCGATCTTGGAATCAAAGGCTTCCCAATTCCATTGGTATTGGGTCACCTATGTGTGGCATTTTTGCCGGATAATGTTGAGGTGGAACTACTCCTTCACCTCCACCCAATGCTCTTGCTATTCGGTGCACACAAGCAATGGCTTCAAATACCGTGCAAGGATTTTGCACCATGACTTCTTAGCAAATCCGCTCCTTCAACTCTCATTTGAAATTATCAAGAGCCTCTGCTGGACTCATGTTAGTTATTGCAACTTGTAGATCTAGAAATGCCTCCACATACTCTTGTACGTTATTCTTCTATCTCAATCCTCGTAGTCGAGTTTGAGCCATCTGTACAGAATCTACCGTTTGGAAATTCTTCAGCAGTCCTTCTTGCATTGTTGTCCATGTGACATCCCTTCTCTCTGCCAACATGGATCGTTCCCAAGCATCATACCATGTGAGGGCTTTATCAGTCAAGCACCCACATGCAAACACGCCTGCAACATGCTCTGTGATAGCTATTGAGAACAATTGGAAATATCAATTCATTCTTGAGATCTAATTTTCCACTACTCCCATCGTACGCTGCTCCTTGTAAGGCTTGATGTTGCAGGTCTTCTTCATCCGGAATAGCAATGTGGCTTCATCGTTGATAGGGTTTGTAAGCACAAGTGCATCTGCAAGTACTTCAATCGCAAGTATTGGGTTTTGAGATGGCTCTTCTTCTTGCATGGCTTGAACAAACTTGAGGATATGCACTTGACTTTGTAATGTCTCCATGGTCATCTTAATCTCTTGAAATTCATTCAACATCCCTTGCATTCCTTGCACCAGCTCTTGCAATTGCGGATCCATGGTTCATGAAACACTCAATTGCTAATGTCTACTTCAATACAGAGTCAATATGATCACTCTAGAAGGCGCACAAACTATTGGAACTACCATTGGGACCTCAGAAGCTATCACTCGTTGATAATACTACTCACCAAAATTCCTAACCACAAAATCTCTAAACATCACTTTTGGTCTCACTACATAATAGATTTCTACTTGAGTGTTAAAAGGGAGAGGATTTGGGACATTCATATCAATATTATCATAATAGAATGTAGATTTTCAAATCGCACTCTTTGTCATATATCACCATAGGTAGAATCACCAGGTTTGGTGAGTTCATCACCCTGTCCATGAATTTTGCACCAAAGTGATAAACTAGCGATACCCATCTGCTCATGTTGGATGTACATAACCTTGATGTGGAATGGATTCAGGAATGGAAAGTTAAGTGCGGGAAATGTCCTCCCGGTGCATCCATCCCATCCGCTCTCTAAAGTCCTTCCTAAGTCTAGCAATTACTCTATGTTCTCCACCTTCAATTACTCAATTTCAGTAGTTTGTGCTCTTCCAAGAGGGGTGATCCACTCTCTTGGACTAAAACACTTGCTCTGATACCATTGTAATACTCCAAGGACAAGAGAAGAGAGAAAACATAGATTACACACTCAAACATTTGATGCTCCAAAAGAAGCACCTTCTCTTTATTATATAGTCAAAGAGGATCTCCTCCAAGGAAGCTCCACCACAGGATTAGGCACACATATAGGTGATGTGTCAGAAAGCTCCACCCATGGATTACCTACTTGGATAGGTGACATGTCTGGTCTAGGTCCTATCTGGTTGGTCAAACAAGCTTTGACCAGAGGGAATCTTTTAGGAATCTTCCTGTATGAATCTCATAATCAAGTAAGGTACCATTGGAAAGCTCTCAACGAGACAAAGCAAGGGGTAGGAAAAGCCAACCTTTCTTACATTTGGGGGGGGGGGGGGGATTGCACATTTTCAAGGCCTACTTCATCCGTTTAGGCCGCCGAAATTGCCTTCAAAGATTTCAGGCATATTTTGGTTCCTACTCTATTAGTAGAAGTCCCCTTTTGGTGATACCTCTTTCTAATCTGTTTAGTCCATCATGTGTAACATCCTTCCAGATGTTACCAAACCAATTCTCACCTTTAAATCATATGTCTAGCTATTGGTTCTAAGGTTCTCAAGTTTATTTCAGTTTATGCCCTATTAGTAGAAGTACTCTTTTGGTGATATTTCTATCTGATCTATTTTGACCATAATTTATAACATCATTCTAGATGTTACAAAACCAAATTTCACATCTAGATCATATGGCTAGCTCTTGGTGTTACACCAATGCCCTCTTTCTTGGAGTGCAATCTAAGCTAGCCATTTACTTGTTGTGTTAACTAAGCTACCCATCAACTTGGCATACAAGTTACTTAGTCTTTGAGAGGTTCCTAGATGTTTCTCACCCAAAGCTTCCTAGATATTTTTAGAACATTCTTAACATTTTTATGTTTTGCTAGTTTTATCTCTTTTTTGCTATATATAGCCAATACTACAAGTGGGTTAGTTTTTGCTACTTCCATATTATTACATATGTAATAATATGGAATAAGCAAAAACTAACCCACTAGTAGTATTGACTACATATAGAAAAAACTAACAAGTTTGTAAAAAGTCAAATATAATTGAGAATTCTAAGAACATTTTAGAAGAATTTAGGAAATTTCTTGGTAAAGCTTTCTAGAAACTCCTAGGCAGTTTCTGGGTGGGAAGCTTCTAGGTACCTTCCAAGGATTGGATAACTTGCACACCAAGTTAACGGCTAGCTTAGCTTATATGCCAAGTAGATGGTTTTTAGAAGAAAGCTTCTTTTGAAGTTGCTTGTGTAGCATAACTTGCATTCCAAGAAGGCAACTTCAAGAAGAAAGCTTCCTTGGAATCTTCTCAAGAGCTTTATATTGCTTTGATATAAAGATCAAATCCCAAGTTAACTTGCATTCCAAGAAGGCAACTTCAAGAAGAAAGCTTCCATGGAATCTTCTCAAGAGCTTTATATTGCTTTGATATAAAGATCAAATCCCAAGTTCATGCTAAGCATTTGGAGTTTCTACTCAATTGAGAGATTCCATATGACCTCTCCTTTGATCTTCCATTCTATTATTTCTCTTCTTGATCTTTTACATTGGTATCCAAATAGTAATAAAATAGATGGAATCGATGGATAATCAAATCAATCTCTCCCAAACTATTGGAGTTTTTGTATCCATGTGTTGCCAAAACATCATTACTAATAGTCATCACTTCTTGCTTTGGATAAGAATTTTTGAATATGACCACCTTGTTTGATGAACCATTAATCTTTTTGATAGTAACTTACAAAGAGTGGTAGTTGCGTTGCATCTACATGTTAGCCAAAAGAATTGTAAGTTGGTAATGTAGTAGAGTAGTAGTTATGGTGGTGACATAAAAAGTTATCATTTCTATGCAGTAATAAAATGAGCATCTTACTTAAATTTTGGGAGAGAGAAAGGGAGATTATGATGGTAAAAAACATGAGCAATTGGAGAGAACATCATTTCAAGAGGAAGAAGATTGAATATTATTTCCAAACCAAAATTCTTTGAAGGCAAGAATTTATTGGGAGCAGTCAAGAATTTTATGTTTGATTGTGAATATTATTTTGAAGCCAAAAATCTTGTAGATGATTGGAGACAAATCTTCTTGGCTTCAAGTCAATTAGATGGAGTTGCAAAACTATGGTGGCAATCTTGAGGTAGAGCAAACTCAGCAACAATTTGTTGTTCTAATTAGGAAAACTTCAAGAGTGCAATCCTCAGGCAATTCCTAGCATGTTTGTATCTTTCATGATTGTTGAAAGGGATGGTAGGAAGAAGGGGTTGGACATGAGTAGGAGAGGAAGATGCGTTAGAAACAAAGGATTTTAACTTCAAATTATGGAAGACAAGATGGATCTACATATGACTAGGAAGGGCAAGTTGGTAGGCAATAGGAGAAATAATATGAGTTCCTTATACTTCCACCTTCTTGTACATGTTATCCAAGTCTTGACACCAAGCCAAGTCTCCGTTTCTCATTGCTCAAAATTGGCAAAAGCAATATGTTGATAAACATCATTATAGTAACCTTCCTCTCCCATTTGACACCCAAGTTCATAAACTTGCTCCTAATTGGCTATCTGATATTACTCATATCAATTTCTCTTGTTGTTTACCAACTTACACTTTCAAGTCATATGTGGATTTATCTTATCTTCCTTGTTTCAAAGTTAAAACCCTTTGTTTCTAACCCATCTTCCTTTCCTACTTGTATCCAACCCATCTTCTTCTCATCCCAGCAACAATCATGAAGGATACAAACATGGCTTGGAATTACCCATTGATCGCACTCTTGAAGCCTTCCCATGACATGGGAAGATTAGAGCCAAAATTTTTGTTGAGTTTGCTCTACCCAAGATTTCCACCATAGTTTTGACTCTCTATCTAATTTACTTTAAGCCAAGAGAATTTGCTTCCAATCATCTACAAGATTGTGGCTTCAAAATAATGTTCATGATCAAACACAAAATTATCTATTGCTCTTGGTAGATTCTTGCCTTCAAAGACATTTGGTTTTTAAAATTGCACTTATCTTCTCCTTCTCTATATGCTACTCTTCCCAATTCCTCTTATCATTGACCATCATGATCTCTCTTTTCTAACAATCAAGTAAGATACTCAATTTGTTACTACATAGCAATGATAACTTTGGGCATCATTGACATGACTACTACTCTACTACACTACAAACTTGCAATTCTCTAGGATAATATATAGATGCAACATTTACATTGCTCTCCATAAGTTATATTCAAAAGAATCAATGGTTCATTAGACAAGGTGATCATGTTAAAAAATTATTGGCCAAAGTAAGGAATGATGAACTGTTGGAAATGATGCTTTGGCAACACATACAAATAAAAAAAATCCCAATGGTTTTGGAAGCAACTGCCATAAATTTTATCCATCCCATCCTTGGTTTGACCCCATGGAAAGACCAAAGAAAGAAATAGGAGAATGGAAGATCAAAAGTAGAGCTCATATTGAAACTCTCAATTGAGTGAAACTCCAAATGCCTAATATGAACTTGGGTTTTGGTATTTATAATGAAGCAATACAATGCTCTTGAGAAGCTTCCTTCTCATATCTGCTTTCTTGAAGTGCAAGCTAAGCTACCCAAGAAGCTTCCAAGGAAGCTTTCTTCTAAAAGCTTCCTACTTGGCATACAAGCTAAAATAGTTGGGGTACACGTTACCAAATCCTTGGAAGGCACTCAAAAGCTCCTATCAAGAAGCTTCCTAGATACTTCTACAACATTCTAAGAATTCTTAGCTATATTTGGCTTATTTTACTAACTCATTAACCTTTATTAACTCCATATTATTACACAAGATGTGAGATACAAAATGCATAACACTTTCTACCTTACGCTATCATCAATTTGCTACCAAATACTAGCCAAATAGGAATACATAATTCCTTTGCTGATTCCATGGACATGCAATTTTAAAAATTTCCCACAATCAACCAACATCTTACAACCACAATTGGATATCATACCTTGCAAGTGTATCAAACTTGCATAAGTTGAATCTTCAATCCCGTTGGAATAAATCAAGTTCCTAGTAAGTTGCTCAATATTGGGATTATTTGTTTCTTTCATCCTCATGTTCCAAGAACTCTATTTGGGCAATGGGTCAAGGTTGTCCATACCTAGTTAGACATTTGGTAATGCAATGTCCAATTGGTGATAATAGAAGCAACCACCATTTTATCTCAAACTTCCTCTATATACAATTTGAAGTAGTCTTTATTAGATGGCATCAATCTCTATTTATGTTGGTCCCTCTAGCCTCATGTGATGTGTTTTCAAGTTCTATGAAAGTAGGGTTGAGATCAAGTGGTAGCAACCAAGGAATCAAAATGTTTGTCCAACTACATGGCTTCTTCTAAGTGTTTGTGCTTGTATATGGTTACTTTGATTTGGTGCATGATTTCAAGCCACTCACAAGCCAATATAGAGCTTTGCCTTATAGTATCTTTGAAATTTTCATTTTTATATTTATGAATTGAGTGATGTATCTCTTCACCAAACCGAGGTGCTTCAATTCTACCAATCTATCTCGTGTGGCTTGTGCAACATTCACTACTTAGAATCACTCAATTATTTTACTCCTAAGTTCTTCCCATATCAAGATTGGAACAAAAAACTAATATATACTTTGAATTTCTATTATAATTTTGCCACTCCATCTAATTAGCTCAAAGCTAAGAGAATATATCTCCTTTCATCCAAAAGATTTGTAACGTCAAAATTACATTTATAATCAAATACAAAATTCTTTATTGCACATAATAGATTCTTGTATTCAAATACCTTTAGCTTTAGAATAAAACTAGATCTTCTCCTTCTTGAAATGCTACTTTCTCTACTGCCTCTTGTCATTGATTATCATGATCTCTCTCTTCTACTAATCAAGTGAGATGCTCAATTTATTCTTCCATAGCATTTATAATTGTAGGCATCGCTACCATGACTACAACTCCACTAAACTAAATACTTGAAATTATCTAAGTTAACACATAGATGCAACAAGTCCACCACTCCTTATAAATGATAGTTGAAAAGATCAATGGTTCATCAAACAAGATGATTGTGCTTAGAAAATTTTACCCAAAGCATGAAATCATGAACTATGTGAAATGATGCTTTGGTAGTATATAGAAAAAAATCCCAATGGTTTGGGGCAATTAGATTTGGTGGTCCATAGATTCCATCCATCTCATTCCTACTCTAATACCAATGCAAATGATTGAGGAGAGAAATAAGAGAGTAGAAGATCTCATTAGAACTCTCAAGTGAGTGAAACTCCAAATTCCTAGCATGAGCTTGGACTTTGGTATTTATATTAAAGCAATAAAAGGCTCTTGAAAAGCTTCCTTCTTGAAGTTGCCTCCTCAGAGTTTAAGCTAAGCTAGTCAAGAAGTTTCTTTCTAGAAGCCATCTACTTAATGTAAAAACTAAGCTAGCCATTAACTAGGTGTGCAAGTTCAAATCCTTCAAAGGTACCTAGAAGATTCCCACCAAGAAGCTTCATAGATGATTCTAGAATATTCTACTTAGAATTTTCCTAAATGATTTAAAAAAATTATTTGAATTTATAACTATATTTGGTTTATTTTTCTAATTCATTAACCTTTGCTACTTGTTTGTTAACTAGATATTGTGATTCTAATATAGCTTACTCAAGTATTTTCTTTATACTTAACAAAAAAAGTCTTTGCATGCTTATTATGTGCTGAGTATACATTCAGCCCTTCAAGAGTGGATATATTGATTGATAATGATACTATTGGCAAAGAAGTATCCTTTGTAACCCAAAATAGTTGGTGAATGTGGAGTGCAGCAGCCAAACAACACAACACTTAAAAACTCCTGCATACTTAGTGTTTAGTTAGGTAGTGATCAAGTCCTAGCCTAGGATAGCAAGAGGCCTAAGACATAATGACTATACTTGAAAGGAAACATAGATTAATAGAGAAGCAAAAAAACCATTGCAAAATTTAAATATGAAAAGTAGCGTGAATTCAAGAAATACATGTAGAAGAAAAAGATAGTGAAGAGCAATACAAGTGGAGAGATCATTGAACTATAGAAAGATTTGATATCATATATTGAATAATGAATATGAAATAAGGTCATTAGCCAAAAGATAACCTTAGCTTCTCCAATTGATTGTCATGATCAAAAATTCATCCTAATGATTGGTGAAGTAAGACAAACTCTAATATCTCCATCATATTCTCTAGCATCTCTATCATATTCTAAACTCTTTCTATATTAAAAAAATATGATGCTTATGATGCAAACATAATTTTTTGAGCACAAATTCATGCATTAATTTATTCCATAATATATAGTCTTCCTTGTGAACTTGATGCCTCCACCCGCTCATATTGCAAGGCCTCTCTTTGCATAAAGGACTTAGCTTTGGCAATACGTTGGTTTGTTTGTTGGCAATTCTCTTGAGAGCTTTGAGGACTTCCACAAGTATTGTTTGTGGATTTTCCAAAGCCAATGTTCCAAAAGCAATATTTAAGAGCAGACTTTGTATTTGCTCTTGTTGATAAGATGGTACTATTTGATAAATCTGATAAGAAACACTAAAAATAGGGTCTAGGCTTGGTAGGATATTGGGCAAAACAATATCAATTGGTCTTGGTATGATAGTCTCACACAAACGTTCAATTTTACCAAATAACACATAGGATGAAAATCATCCATTGAAAGCAAATTCATACCATTTAGCATTTTTAGAATACAATGCTTACAAGGCAATCCCATTATCTTTATAAAGACATTAGAACAAATTTGCAATTTTTCACTTCCTTTCTCCTATGTCATAAAAAACGATTTATGAACTTTTTTTAGAGTATAGAATGATACTTGTTAGATCATATTTTGATAAAATGCTTGCTTGTGATCATGCAAAACCTAAATACACTCTATGCCTTATTATGCTTTGATTTCTTTGAGTCTATACTCCAAGATACGAGACATTCAAACTTGGACATCTTGTAGATCTTTGCTTAAGACCTTCAAATATTGCTTACCTTTGAGTGTTGACTCTCAGCTTAAGAAGATTTAACATTGCCAGAATGAATATGCTGATTTGTCCATGATTTTAGAAAGCATTCTTTGTATACAATCCATGCTGTCATTGAATAGTTTATCATTGTTGAAATCAAGGCATAAGGTTCACAAAGAGCACTCCACAATGTGGTAAATATTTTTGAAGTCTTTGATTCCACCACATTTGTCCATTTTCTCATCAATATATTCCAATAATCTTTAGTACCAAATTAATTCTTAAAATTGGCTAAAATATTCTTTTGAATGTGCCAAATGCAAAGAAGATGTGTTGAAGCAAGGAACACGGATGGAAGAGCATTCATCAAAGCAAGCACACAATTTATAGCAATTGTAAGCAATTTGATAGGATTGTACAAGGTTGAAAAGTAATTTAAAGCCTATTGGTAGTATGGTTATGTTCTTCTCATAAGAAGGCTATTGCAATTGTAAATGATGTGTTGAAAATTGTGATTCCAACAACATGAAGCATTGGTATTTGAAAGCAATATGTTTTATATTTGTAATCCATTAACAAAGAGTATAGATATGCTTGAGCTAAAAAATGCAATCAAGATATGAAAAGAACAACCAATTGACCTAATTTTTATCATTGCAAAAATAGTAATTTTAGTAGTTGCTATCTTGAAGATTATTTAAAAGAGCAATAATTGGTGGTCTATGGCAAGTTTTATATGTCTACTTGCTCATTGTAGATTGGAATTTGCTATCATATCAATGTCAAGAGTAGCTTATCACAAAGTTGTAAGAACATATTTTGGAGCAATGCAAGCAACTAACATTTGAGATGTTAATACATGTTGCTTTGGTTGAAGACAACAAACAACAAGATGACTACTAAAGCAAGTTGAAGGATTATTATTTTGCTTTCTATTGCAAACTTTGAGATGCCAATGTCCATTAGATTTCCACAAGCATCCATAGAGCATGAATGTGCAATCAATCAAGTGAGAGCCCTGATTTTTATATCTTTGTATAGTATTGGTAAGAGCTTTTAAAGCATCACATGTGCACCTTGATTGCATTTGAAGGTCACTTGATTCATGTTTGAACAACATCTAACAATGACAAATCCTTGAGAATACACAAAAGCATTGATACTTTGTAGCATTTCATCAAAGGAGCTATGGGAAGTTTCAAGAGGAGGTAGTATAATGGAAGTTGGGAAGTTGGGTCATGTAAATTCATGTGGCACATAGTCATGGGTATCTTAGCATTTTGAGTATCTTCCTAGATTGTGAACTCCGTGGGATTTGCAACTCTAGCTATTCAAAATTAGCAATAAGAGATCCCCAAAGTGGTACTCAATAATCTAAGCATGATCTTCATACAAATTTGGTAATAAGGATGCAATGCATACTTAAAAGTGTGCATCACTCATTTTAGGGGAAAATCACATCAAAAGAGACATACGATCCTAAGTGATATGGAGATATAGACAAGTAAGCAATTACAGTAGAAACTTTAGGAATCAAGTTGAGAAATTGATATATTGCAAAAAGTAACAATCACCAACAAAGGTTGAAAGAATTTTTTAAACTTGATGGAATTACTCACATGAACTTTCTTTGGAGCATCTTTGCCATACTCTATAGAGGCCTTGGAAATTTTATCACTTGCAAGTGTTGCTACAAGTTTATTTTGATGTGGCATGAGCATGAAAAGAGCATAACTTAAGAATCAATCAATCAAATGTATACTTATAACATCACAATAATTGGGATGTGATAAGAAGGTATTGGTAAGAAGAAAGAATCATACCATTAAGTCAATATTAAATTTATTTTGTCTCCTATTATCCAAAGCTAGACTACTTAGACCACCAATCCTTAAGGATAACTCCAACTTAGATTTATTTGCATGTTGCTTTCTACATTGAGTTAATATGCTATTTCACTTATATGTTTTTTGGCTTTGCCTTGCATATGAATTATGCGTTGCTTGCATATGAATTATGCATTGCTTGCATACAATTTTCAATGACAATGATGTGGTGGACAGTTGTATGATTTAGTTGGTTTTGTGTTTTGATGCTTCAAGCATTTCTTAGCTATTTGAAAGGCTAAATATGCACAGATCACCAAGTAGGTCAAGGTATTACATTTAGGAAATGAGCAATGCAATTTTTTGTGGTGCAAATATTTGGGCAATTTCAAGAGAAGATAACAAGTCATTTGCTATCATTGCTAATAAATTTTTTGATTGTTTTGACAATGGAAACATTACATTGAGGAAAGTCATATCTAAGCTATGTCAAAAATACTTGTAATTGTGGACCATCTATCAATAGTACTATATAGAAATTGTAATCAATGATAGTTTGTACTCCTTTAGCTATGCTTGTTGATTTTTCAAAGCCAACACTCAAAGAGATTACTCATGGTAAAGGAGTTTTGGTTGAGTTTAATTTGGAGAACCTTGAAAACTATATACATGTATACATGTATACAATATACTATATATATCATGTTTATACCTCTCAAGTCAATATATATCACATAAACTTAAAAACTTTAGCTTCAGATCTAAAACTAAGTTTTGACCTCTCTCCTTGATATTTGCTCTTTGATAGCACATTATATACTTATAGGCAATAGCTCCATGCACTAAAAAATCCTAAAGTTTGTGCTACCTTGGTTCACCATTTGAGGACTGTGCTTGCAACATTGGCCTATGATCTGGTCTATCTCTTACTCAAGATGAACCTCTAATGGCTATTAAGGTAGCACACCATGGACTAAGAAGGCAAGGAATGCCAACTCCATCACACTCCTTGAAGGCCAGAACTCCAAGGCACCTCCAAGGCACCTCCAAGACTCAAGATATTGCTCACTAGAGAACTCAATGAGAGAGAAATAGTTGCAAATGAAAAGGTGATGAGTACCTTCTCACCCCTAGCTTATATACTTGTGAAAAAGTTACACATTAAAATTACTAATTATTGGAGTAACTCAAGTTACTAGGCTAAAAGAAAAAGAAAATCAAAAAGTCTAAAAGAATATCCAAGCACATGAGAATAATCCAATGAGTACGTGGTCTTATCCTCTCCTACCAGCTAAGTTAAGGATTCCTTTACATGTGCTTCCTTCCTGTCCTTCCTAGAAAAAGTCTACACCAA
Organism: Lunularia cruciata; assembly: GCA_948567375.1. Classification (NCBI taxonomy): domain Eukaryota; kingdom Viridiplantae; phylum Streptophyta; class Marchantiopsida; order Lunulariales; family Lunulariaceae; genus Lunularia; species Lunularia cruciata. The sequence goes on along the minus strand of OX419756.1, from coordinate 47,693,745 downwards.
CAAGGCTTGTGGGCCCAAGAGCTCTCAACTTGTTCCTCAAAGTCAAATAATTAGGAATAATACCAAGTCAATACATTAGAAGACAAAATAGTGGTGCTCACTCTTTTCCTTACTCTAAAATAGAGTCACCTTTATCTTAGCTAGGACTTACTCTAGCTAATCATGATTGATGTATAATCTTTCTCTTCCTCTAACACTTCTTCATTGCAAGTGAAGTTGTAGCTCTTGTCTTGTCTTCTTAACCCACACTACTCTCTTGGCCGACCACCCAACATAGGCCATGTTTATTGTGGTCATGCATCCTATTCACATTGAGATTGTGACACTATGAGATCTACAAAAATTCCATGAATGCAGTGTGATAACTACTCATAGTCATAGTGACTTCCCATAGTAGGGTGTGTTGATTTAGTAAAAAGGATTTACCATTAAGATTTAACAATCCCTAGTTTTATTGCAATTTTGGAGGGAGTCATTACTCATTCTCTTGGATGGGCACCGAGTGGAGCAACAACACGCAAGGTCTTCAAGTATAGGTATGCAAGGAGGTCACCTCTTTGTTCCTCTAGCTTTGAAGTTATATGGAGCAATGTACAAAGAGTTTGACACATTTGTAAGGGAGTGCACGAGAGCTTATCATATTAGACGTCAAAGTGTACCACTCTCACTTTCATACATTGTAGTATACTTTAGACAAAGTGTATCTATTGCTCTATAGAGAGCATTGGCCGGGGCAATCCATAGGAGAGCAATCACACTAGGTGATGCTTATTCGGATGATCCAGTAATTTGTAGACCTTATGACTTGCATAGCTCGTATATCTTAGGTATGGTGTGGCAGATTTCTCATGTAGATACTATTGGGGCCTAACTCCATTTTACCTCTTTTGTCTCTCCATTGTACTGCTTGATAGGGTCTTCTCATCCCTCATGTGTTACACGTGGTTGCCCTTAAAAAAAAAAAGGAAAATTCTTTTATTGCAATTTTCACCTCCACTTTACATCTTCAACACTTGGAGCAGACCCAAACTCGTCTCTTGTGGGGGACTGGTTCAAACATATTTTAAATAGTAACAATGTTGACAAACCAAAGAAAGGTCCGTCCGGCCACCTATACTTTGTATAGGTCCAACTTGGAAGGACTTTACCAGTACTGACAATATTCATTCCTAAAGAAGCCAGCCAGCCGACTGAAGTAAAGAGAGAAAAAGCTCTTTACTTTGAAGATACCAAGTCCGAGATAGAGTTTGAACCAATCAACTTGACCGGGTATCGGGTTTAGTCAATTTGAATTCTCCACAAACCGCATGAGAGTCTTCAGGTGCCGTAGGAGATGGTCCTTACCGTCATTAGATTGGAAACGCACTCGCGGTTGACTTATCCAGGTTCACTATTTCGAAGCGAAGAGAATTATTACTTTTTATGTGCTGAGTCTAGCTACAATCACTCAGAGAATATTGTATGATGGAGATTGGGACCACTGGCACTGCACCCCAGAGAGAGGAGGCAACGAGTTACGGTATAAATGACGATGTTGTTATCATCATGTCATGCGTTCACAGCTAACCCTAACTACTGCATCGCCAAATTGGGGAGGTTACATATAAGCGATCCCGAGGCGCTGACTTTTTGGTAGACGGAGTTTGGAGAAATCTCCTGACTGGAGCCAGTTAGCTCGCTTCTGGTATAGCGGTCCGGCTATTTTAGCTGGACTTGCGTTCGGGGAGCTTACTTTTCAGGAACTTCCCAGACTACGAGCAGAAGTTGTACGTATGCAGTATGTTGAGGTGATTATGGTATAGTATTTCCAAATTTTCACGTTCTATTCGCGAGAACTGAAGGAAATTGAGGGAAAGTATAGTGCATTGAGTTCAAGATATCCAAAATGTCTTTACTCGGCAGATCTGAATACCTTTAATTGTCAGTTTGTCACAGAACGTTGATTTAATTAGCAGTGGTGGATCTGAGGCACTGCCTCGATTCCGAGGCTGATGTCAGGTTCCGGACCGTGGCAATGAAGGCGCCGGAGCTGATACGGTAGCTCCGGGACACTGGCCAAGTAGGCGCCTTGTGTCACTGTTCGGGGAGTTCCCTTCAAGACTCCGTTAAATACTCCCGTGAAAATCTACTGTCACCGGGTTATTGGGGAAGTACCATGCGACTACAGCCAGGCTCGCTATTGTCGGCAACAGTAATCGTCGGTTTCTGCCTGGATTTGCCTAGCAGAGTGTCTTCATAGCCCGGTAGATTTCAAAGTCAACCGGAACAGGTCACACTCCCTGCCGGGTTGCCCCGTCCGATGGAATGAAGGTCCGTGGGAAGATTGGCCACAGGGACAGGGAGGTCTAGGACCACGATGCTCGTCCGGTCCGGTCCGGCCCAGCCAGGCCGAGCAACGAACGCGACGCGAGACCCGGATGGAGCGAAGAAACAAGACAAGAGCGCTAGACCCCTGGGGGCGACGCGAGAGCTCCCTCTGGTCTGTCTGAAGGAGGAGAGTTGGGTTGTGAAGGCGCGGGTTGTGGGCGAGGGGAAGGGGGTCGGATGAATGAGAGCTCATGCGCTGCAGAGAGGAGAGAGAGAACGGGAGTGTGCAAGATTGTCAAAGCTTGGACAGTTTTCATGCGTTAGAGACAAGATCGGAAGTGGTGATGTTCGTCGCCCACGCGGTGTCTGGAAGGGAGGAAGACTGACTTGAGTGGGAGCGAGAAAGTGTGCTGGAAAGGGACCAGCAGCAGCGGACTGGGGGAATTATTTATTGTTCTAGTGAAGTCTGCGTTGTAAGACGCAAACAGAGAAGCTGCAGGCGGAGGAGGAGAAGGGAGCGGAACGAGCGTCGTACTAATCGAGAGAGTACCGGATTGAGTGATTGCGGAAGGCGGGGGCTGGTGGGGTGGGATGTGTTATTTCGGGAGGGTTGTGTAGACCTTTGCGAAGGTTGAATATCGCGCGTATGTTATTATTGTGTAGGAGAGTAGAGTGGGGCTCGACTGCTAGGGGCCTTTAGGCAGCGAGGAGTTGCGGCGGTAGAGTGACGAGGAGGTTTTAAGATTGTTGCGCAGGAGAAAAGGGACTATTTGGCCAAGTAACAAAGCTGAGTACCCTGCAGGCATCGAATATCAGTTATTCTGGTGTATCGGGGGGAGCAAACAGCAAAGCGACAGGGTGGAGCGACGGACTAGAGAGCTGAACGATCGAATGATGCGACATGAGTAGTGTAGTGGCCGTGGACCAGGGAGTTGAGGAGGATTTGGTTTGTCCGCATTGTCGTGAGTTTCAGGAGTAGCGGTGGGGAGGAAGAGGTGTGAAAGACTGAGAATATTTTTGGCTTAGATCTGTGATGAAAGAGTACGAAAAGGAGCACGCTGAATAAGAGTTGTTAAGGGGGAGAAAAATCGGACATGGCAGCAGTAGAAAGTGGTTTAGGGTCCTCTGGCCAGAGTAAGACTACTAAGGGATGTACTTGGAAGTTTCCATGGTCTTCAAATAAGCAACATTCGAGCTCACCTTCGCCATCTTCAGTGGTGCCTGCATTGAATGGGTTGCCTGGCGATCCGTCAACTTCACGGACATCAGTATCTGCTATAGCCCGCGCAATTCTACTTAGCAGGCGTCGTTTGAGGCTTGATCCGGACAAGAAGCTTTATTTCCTATGTAAGTTAGGTCTTCTTCTACTCTAGTCTTAAGTACTACTGGCCACGCAGTCAGCGGGATGAGTGTCGCCTTCGTGTACCGCCAACGTACCGTGGAGCCTATGTATCTGAAAAAATCTAACCCGTCAGAAGGACTCTCCGGGAAGTCTGAAGACGCAGCTGAAAGTATAGCCAACGTTACAGCGTAAATTTCATGTCGATAACAGGAGCTCCAGATAATGATTGCACCCAAAGTCAATTTCTGGCGCCGAAAACGCGGTTGATGGTCAAACTCGGCTAGGAGCTTAGATGTTAAAACATTGTGCCCTCTCTTCAGCCCGATCGTGTGTACCTGTAGTGTACAATAATCCAGTAGCTCAACCGAAGTGATGATTTTCTCAGTCGACCATTAAAGATTCCAGAAAGTTGGAACCTTTAGGTTTCCAAAGGAATGCAATCTGCAGCCATTAGGCGAAACGCATCATGGAATCCGCAGGACCTGGCAACATTGTCGAATATCTTTACTACTGTCCAGTCTACGTGTGAGTTGTGAGACGCATCGTTAGTAGTTGCCACTTGACCTTCTGAGTTGTTCGGGTCTCTTCAACGATCTTTGCCTCACAGCAGGAGTTTTACTCTCCAGTCATCCATTCCGGTGTGTCGTAGTATGGGCATGAAGGGTGCTTACTTAGGAGCTGCTTTGTCCTGTTGCTTATGATTATTTACCTGTGGCTCTGGTCCCGTATGTTCGCAGATGAACCAGGCAAGCAGGTGTCTAGCGCAGTGAAGATCAAGAATGTTAGCCGCTCGCATGTGGCCTTCAAAGTATGTCTTGATTGCCTGACTTCTGGTGGTCTGGAGTTTGTAATCTCTTATATCAGTTTTATATTCTGTCTTACAATGTACACATTGTTCTTCGTGGGTAGTATCCACTCTGATTGGCGAGAAAAACGTGGGATCTTGCTTCACTCTGCAGTTTCAAACAACAGCACCAAAGAGTTGTTTTATGAGGCCTCCGAATGGGATTCTTCCTCCCAATGGGCAGATCATAGCAACTGGTACGTCACAGAGAAAGTAGTGCCTGGCTGCCAGTGGTTTCACTAGTCAGTAGCATTTCTAATCGATAAATTGTGCAAACAGCGCACTAGACGCTTTGTTTACTGGTTCCTGGACAAAGAACCGTGCTCTGAATAAGAGGACCAGGAGAGTTTACGTTTCGATTGTTTGTGGCAGAAGATGCAGAGACCTGTTTTAAGAAATCTGTGCGTTAAGTTGCCATAACTAAGAGTTACTCGGCCCCCGCTTGCATAACCGACTTTGTGGTCTTGCAGTCGTTAAGTTCGTGGAGCAGCCTGAGCGCCCTAACGAGAAGAAAACGAAAGACAAGTTTAAAATTGTGAGCCTGGCAGTGAAGGACGGTGTTGATTATACACCAGAATTGGTATGCATATTTACATAACCTGCTGTATGCAAGCTTTTCTCGGGCATCATACTGTTGAAGATTCCGTGTGATCGTCCTGATTACGCATTATGGAGTCGTAAAGTTCACTAAATGCTGGATCACCCCCCAATTATGTATAAGCAGGCCCTCACTTCCTTATCATCCTGTCTTGGAAGTTGTATTTGACATAGTCGAGGCCGCTTCAGTATCATTTAAAATTGCAACCTTGTTTTCCAGGGATTATATATCTGCGTGTCTAAGTTTGTCCGTCTCTCTGTCTTCCTTTATGCAGTTTGAAGACCAGAAAGAAGTTGTTGCAGTGGAACGCATTTTGCGAGTGGTCTTTTTGGATCCACAACGAGCTTCTCCCGTAAGTTTGGAACAAGAATAGTTGTTATGGAGGCAGGGTGTGGCCAGCATTTCTTGCTATTTTGAAGCTGCAATTCCGTTCGCTAAGGATAATGCTCTCTAATTCTATTTGTCACGCATGAGCTTGAGAGCCTTGGCACCAATCTGAAGCGTGACTTCGTCCTGTTTGAAGTGTTGAACATCAAGCTCTTCAACATATTTGGCATTCAGATTCTCTAGCGTCAATTCCCTTCCGTCCATGGATCTTATTTATCCTAACTGAGAGCCGCTCATAGAACGCCATGAATATCGAAGGAGTTATGGTGATACCTTATTGCTGTCTTACAAATGACCCGTGCAGGAGGAAGTAGAGAAACATCAGAAAAGGTTGGCAGAGGCAGAGGCTGCCCAGGAGGCCAGGAAGAAGCCTGCGGAAGAGAAGGCTCCTCGCAACCCACAAATGGTAGAGGGACTTGTTATCGATGAATGGGTACGTATTTTGTTAAATGTGACCACCAAATGTCCTTATGGCTTTGTCCACGGGTCTTGCGGGATGTCAGTGTACTGTAAGGGGACATAACGGCCCGCGAAACTCGTAATCCGATGTGATGTCAGACCAACTGTCCTCCCGTGGATAACGCGCTTTCAACAAACTCCCAGGCGCTCTAACTATTCTTCTTGTTGATATTTGAACAAGGCATCCGTCATTGAGCTCTTCTTAGTGAACAGCTCTCACTCTACAAATTCAACAGATTAGCAGCACTAGACAAAGGTCACCGGGAGCATGTTCTCCCAGACGACATCAACAAGTTCATGTCCAAGTCGATCTGCCCATTTTTAGCGATTGGGCGTGTTGCGAGGCCATAATCTACTCATTGGACTAAACTTGGAAGTAACTCTTGGTTGTGATGATGAATTGTCAACAGAAGGAGCGCAGAGAAAAATATCTTGCGAAACAGCAAGTGGAACAAGATTCGCAATGAGTACCTTCGAATATCAGGTCTAACATGCACCTTTATGTCATCTTGGAGGAGGAACACATTTTTCTTGGAGACTCTTCAAGGGATATGACAAATCAAGCTGTAAATATTGTTGTCCACTGATGCCAATGCCATGTACACGAGGTGAAATGGGAGAGCTCACGCCGCAGCAGCCCCGAGCTGGAAGTTCATAACCAAGTCAAATCTACAACCCAGTTTTAGTGTGAACTCTGTCGCTCCTCATAAAAGATTCCTATTGCTGTTTGCCAATAGATTTCCTCCTGGCATCCAGGTATCAGAGAAGAGTTCCTGATCAGAGCAGTTGTCCTTACAGTAGGATATTTTTGTTTAGTTCTAATGATCTTTATTTTTAAAGGCTTGTTTTGGAGTTGAAGTACTAACGTGAGGAAGTATATCATGATGGTTGCTTGTAATCGTATTATTCTCATGGAAGGATATTGATAAACCAAGACATGATTCTAGACTCAATTTAGTTCAGGCCTGACTCTTCTGTGCATGTAATCCATGGGTATTTCTATCTGTATTAAAATTTAACTCTTTATCCTTTTCGCTCCATCTGGGCACGCTTAGTGAGTGGCAATTGGTCAACTTGGCCCATCTATCTTTCTGTCCCTCTGTGTACTTCGGACTTTTTTCTGAATGATCGACCTATTTAGTCGCAACTGAACTTGGCCTTAATTTTCCTGCCTTTCGAGTGTTTCTGTAGAGCAAGACACCCATTGATGGAAGTTTTGTGGATGGCTGTGTACACATTCGGTCAGGACGCACTGTTTAATACTTGACTCATAGATTGCTGAGCCTATCAACTTCCAGGAGCTCTCGGTCTTCCTGGATCTCAAGTGTGGAGTGTATGTGACATTACTGATTCTGTAGACAGTTCAGTTGTTCGAAGAGTTCATCAAGTCTCATAAACACCGTTGATGAACTCCTAGAATTTCGAGATGGAAATCGCACTCAACCCAACGGGAAGCACGGCAATGTGATGCTGACAGCTCGATGAAATCACGGCAAAACGCGCAGAAATCTGTATGAACCAAGTTGAACTAGAAATCGTGAGCACGGGAAGTTTGGTATTGGGAATCACTTTAACGGATGTTCAGTCTGTGGCTATCCTTCAGATAAGCCTTTAGTTTCTACTTTAGCGGAAATGAAATTACACAAGATAGGACTGGTGATTTTCCGCATCCACAAGACCAGATGCACGGACCTTTTCAGTTCACGTTTCTCTAAATTTTATACAGATACCTTTTGAGCGAGTTCCTCGATGGTCGCTCATAGGTCGAAGAGTTATATGTCGTATACTCCCTGTGAGATCGTCGAGGACAGGACATGAATCGAAGGGCTAGGAGCATATACTTCATGTCAGAGTTTTAGTATTTTAGTATCTGAACGCTTCCAAACTAGAGCACTTCGTATGGGCAACCGTTGCAGATGACTCTAGTTTCATGTACAATCGAGTAAATGAAGTATTCATGCCAAGTATCTCTGAACCTTATAACCACCCTCATAGAGCAGTCAATCTGATGGAGGGACTTGTAGGATCTGCAAGATTTTCACTATGTGCCCTTTTTTAAGATTTTCGCAACTTTAAGCAGATTTTGGTAATCAAAATTCTACCATGAGAAGATGATCCGAATCTTTTCTACTCTTCATTGTAATATAAAAACACATAGATCTATATTTGAAGCCCATCCTTGTTTGTTTTAAGGTTGTACGACTATTTTTATAGTCTTTATACGTCTGTATAATCACGCGAACGGCATAGATCATAATTGATCGAATCATATAAAGTACATCTAAAGTTGAAGAAGAAAACAGATTTCAGACGGATTTCCATGAAGTACGCAGTAATTTGGTACAGCGGCTGTTCAATTGTAGAATTTACCTAATTGATGACTTATTACATATTTGATGTATAAACAGGTTCTAGGTGTTATGGGTCTTTACATATAATGATGTCTGACTCCCATGTATCAGATACAATGAAAGGAATTTTAAATTAATTTACGATATAAGATCTTATTGTTTCTTCAAGGAAGATCGAATAGCAAATGTTCTAAATCGTATTTGCGACCATCTTATCTTAATTTTATTTAATGAAAGAACTCTCCCATAAGATGGTTTATGATGGGCATAGCCTAAAGTGAAGGCATAGAAGTAAATCAACACGAGATAATTTTCTATCTATTTCGTTCAAGATTCCGATTAATTTATAAAAGAGTATCCATCAATAATCTATCTATGAGTATCATTTTGCATTAAAAGGGTCCTCTTGTTGGTAATTAAAAGAAGCTATTTATACACCTTAACTTTTCACTTAAATTTTATATCATATTCCAGGTTAGAAACAAAGTCTACTTGAATTACAACTCCAGTGCAACCAAAACTAAGCATTCTTGTTTTACATAATTGTTGTTATTAAGAGTAATACTAAATTATAAGGTTGGGAACTACTTTTTGCTATCAACTCACAAGAACAAATATAAGAACATTCTTGGTATCTTTTGTCTAGGTATAAATGTATAATAAAAACATCAATCAATTATTTTAAGTGAAATAAGTGTAGTAAGTAAGATATTGAAATATAGTTTGAATGATCCATACACTTTATGCACTTCAATTTCTGATTTATTTGTTATTTGTTGCATTTGCAAACATGTTTGATTCCTATAAGATTTTTGAATCAAATATACAATAGATTATTTATTAGTCAAATACATAATTTTTTCATGAGGAGACATAAAGTCAGGACTTAAAGAAGTTTGTGGTTAGTGACATCATAATATAAGAAGAAGAGTGTGAAGAACACATTAAGTCATACAAGGATAAAACCTAAGAGGCAAAATGAGGCTAGGCCCCAATAGTATCAGAATGAGAAAACTATTCTACTGCAACTAGAATGTCAAAGCTACATAAGTCAAACTGTCAACACACCATTAGAGCATCCAAAGAAGCATCATATAGTATCCTTACTCTCTTGTTTATTGTACTAGCAAGTGTTCTTTATTGAGCAATGGATACACATTATAGTTACAATTAATTACAACATAAGAAAGAAAAATTGATACCCTTTGTTGTCTAGTGAGGTAAGTTCTTGTGAAATCTCTGGTAACCGTGTCAAATGCCATATCCATAACTGCAGAATTGGAAGAACAAAGAGGTGATCTAGTTATAAACCCATATGCTTGGAGACCTTGGTTGTTATCGCTCTACTTGTCACTCATCTAAAGGATGTGTAATCACTCCCTTTGAAATTACACTGCATGTTTGATCCACAATCATATAATTTGTTCTTGTAACTTGATCATCTTGGACCAAATACAAGTCTACCTTAACTCATACTGTTTGCAAAACATACAAACAGTCTTTCTGAATGAAGTATCTACTCTTCACTACTATGATAAACAATATATTTATGATAACATCATTAGTAGCTATCCTTATCCTCCAAAATGACAAGAAGTTATATGGACCTTTGATGCAGCAAAGCTTATACAACATGAATGAATAATGAATAATGAATAATGAATATGCAAATAATGAATAAATATGCATAAATATAAATAAATAAATAAATATAAATAAATGAATAATGAATATGCAAATAGGTTGACCAAACCTAATTAGAATCTAATTTTTGTATAGAAAGTAATTGATATGAGTTGAAATACTCTGATACAAGGTCAAACTAAGATCAAAGAGTTGCATACATGCTAGAGCAAGAGCAAATATGTGGATTTGTAATATAAGGGATAGATGGATAAACTAGAAGAGAATGTAGAGCATCTTGAGATTGTCAATCAATCAAGGAAGATTATAAACCTCTAGTCCAATCAAAAGGAAAAAAAGAAAGGGATTGAAGGTCATCTTGTGCTCAAGGGAAAAAGTATCTCTCATCTACCACAACAATACCTAGAGAGAAAGATATAACTCCTCCATACCAACCATATACTTCTCTAAGATTGACCTATCAGCAAATAGGAATACCCATACCAAAAATACCATAATAAACATCTCCTCCATAAATAGTAGGCCTACCTCTGCACACAAGATTGGTAAAGATATATATTTAGATATAATGTCCACTATCAAACAATTAGAAGACTCTGATCCAATGTTATAATCAAAGATTTCCATAATCCTCATATTAAAAGTTCTCAAACGTGATAAGAAGGTTGAAGAAAGAGAAACAAAGTGCAAAGTTGGGAGGTTAGTTGACAAGAAATGCTAAGAAAAAGTATACCAAATGCAACTTGAGAATCCACTAACAAAGGAAGGTCATCCATATGAAGGATATCCTCTACAAGAGTGGCATCTAAAAATGTGACAAAATCCTTGGACACTCTTTGCAATCCAAGGATGCATAAGCCATTTGTAGATGATAAAACTCTTTAGAAGTTGGAAATGAGAAGGAATATCTAAAGGAGACAATAATTTACACTTTCACACTTTGACTCTTAATCCTACAACATGAAGCTCAATAGTTAAGTAATCAAAGGAGTACTTAAGGCCCACAATATATGTATAGTTTGACAAAGAGTTAGAGACACACTCTAGCATGGGAAAGTAGTGTAATACAAGTAGCTAGACATATTATTTGGAGGTAAAAATTGGCTTGGTAAAATCTAGAAGGATGTTTTGTATAATGGGCTAGGAAGATCAGATAGATGTGTCACCAAAAGAGTATTTCTACTTATAGGGCAGAACTTGAAAACAACTTTAAAACTTTAGAGCCAATTTTAGAGGCCTAAATGGATGCATTAGGCTTAAAAAATGGAAAGATTTCATCTCCTAAGGAAGAAAAGGCTTGCCTTCTCCCCTTATGATTTGTCTCATCAAGAGCTTTCCAATGGTACCTCATCCACACAATTCTGAGCTCCTTAGAGGAAGATTCCCTAAAGATTCCCTATGGTCCAACCCGTTTGACCAACTAGATAGGACAAGGATTGACATGTCACCCATCCAAACAACTAATCCAAGGATGGAGCTTGCTGATAGGTCACCAATGCATGTATCTGATCCAAGGGTGGAACTTCCTTTGAAGGGACACCTTTGCTATGTAATAAAGAGAAGGTGCTCCTTTGGGGCATCGGAGTATTGAGTGTGAAATTGTATTTTCTCTCTTGTATCTCTCTTGGAGAGTTCTCTTGTCCTCAAACTATTACAGGTAGTGGAAAAAGGAGTGAAAAAAGCTATTGAAAATAGAAGAACTCATGAGGGACATCTTTGTTTAGTATTGGCTCTTGATTAAAGAATAATGACTCCCTCTTGTAAGAAGCCATATGTGTAATATAGAGAAGAAAAAGAACCACCAAAATACAACTAAAAAGGAACAAGACTCACAAAGAATCCACAACCCTCCCTAGGCTCTCTAAAGATTGATGCACTTGAGACACTATAGAAATTTTTCTCAACATCATCAACAAGGGAACTCAATATGAGTAGATATCTAGGAGTGCTCTAATACTAAGGGATACAAACTCACAACCTACATGTGTGACAAATGTGGTGCTATTGGAAGTGAGAACAAGGCTGAAGGACAATGGTGTGGATAACAAGGTACAATAAGACTCCCTTTATAGCAATTGGTCAAGTGCTCCTTCTATCCTTTTCAGTCACAAGAAATCCACTAGCACCTCACTAGCTAATATAGGAATTTCTCCCCTAGTCCTACTATAACCACTCGGAACAACTCCCTAGAATAATTATAGAGATCATTTACTTACAAGCAATCTTTAAGATACTTATAAACTATCTAAGATACTTGTAAACCATCTCTAACAATCTCTTTGAGTGAAGTATGAGGGTGTGGGCTGCTCCACACACGATATTGGGAAGAAGGACACGAGACCCAAGGGAGAGGCACATAGTGCTTGTTTTTGAGGTCCGAAGGTCTCGACCCGCGGGAGAGTCCTTTTATATCAGAGAAAAGGCCCGAAGGCCGAAGGCCTCTCCCCGGGGAGGCCGGCATCATATGTGGGTAAAAAGAAATCCACACAAATATAGTCGATCCTCAAATTGATGTTTCAAGATCAATAACGGTACTCCTTCTCCTATTAGAGAATTTAGTAACCATAAGGAGGAAATAGTCTTATTAGTGGAATTAGCTATAGACAAAGGGAGTAAGTTTAATCTTGCTCTATTAGACTATCTAGCCCGATTATAGATCCGGTACTATCATAACCAAGTAGAATCTATAATATCTAATGATTGAAATTATCCTCTAAAATCTGCATCCTATATACTCCTCTTGTAAGATAACCTAATTCCTAGCTCAAAATTTGAAAAATGTATCAATTATCTTTGTGTACTCTAGATGCCATAATCTAATATAATGAAAACACCATCATCAAAATAAGAAAAAGAAGAACTATGCTCACTCAACAAATGATTCTTATGTTAATAGATAGAATGATAAGGAAAAAGATTATCTAGTTTTGTCATAAGGTGTACGAGTAAGCTTATAAAATAAGCTTAATATGGAAAACTAGTTTCAATAGCCTCAAAACACATCCCACTCAGTACGCTTATCACTCTTACTATTCTATGGCTATATTTAGAATGATCAAATGAGAGAATTGACATAATATGTGTAATGCCTAATGGTAACAATATCAATGTGATGCAAGAGTGTCAATTTAGTCACTGCATCACATGGCCATCACAAGTGATCCCATTCATAACCTCCATCTTATATTTCATGGCATTTACAAAACTGCCACACATCCACATCCAACCTTGCATGCGTAAATGCTAGTTATCCATACCTTGAAAAAATTATGAACACTTATACCTTCTATTTCTTATTTCCATAGTTCAAACTAAGTTCCAATAGAACTAAGGTACAAAATATGATTAAAAATTACATTACAAAAATAAATAATAATGTAACCTATCACTCTTAAAAAAATCACTCAAGACCTTAAAATGTTGTACAATTTTATTATCTTTCTATAGAATTTTACTTAGCTTAAATCTAAATACCAGTGGAATATACATGTTAAAACCAAAAAATCCCAATTTATTTTATTTACTTATAACTTATATCTAATATAAAATTCAGAATTAAGAAATCATTATTACGCCCTTCTCTCTTGTGAAAGCCGATGTCATAGAACACAAGAAGGATGGGAAGGCCCATCAAGCCGTACAAGGGAGAGATAAAAGAGGTAGAATGAGGCTAGGCCCCAATAGTATTGATATGAGAAATCTGCCCTACCACACCTAAGATATCCGAGCTATGCAAGTCATTAGGTCTACAGACTGCTAGAGCATCTAAAGAAGCATCACTTAGTGTGATTGCTCTTCTATGGGTTGCACCATCCAATACTCTCCGTAGAGCAATGGACACATGCTATGTAAAGTATGCTACAAAGTATGAGAGTGAGGGTGGTACCCCTTGACATCTAATATGGTATGCTCTCATGCACTTCCTAACAAATGTATCAAACACCATGGCCATAGCTCTATATAACTCCAAGGCTAGAGGAACAAAGAGGTGACCTTGCTGCATATCCCTATACTTGGAGACCTTGTGTGTTGTAGCACAACTCGCCACCCATCTAGGAGGATGAGTAATCACTCTGTCAAAATTGCATCACATGTAGGGTCTAGAACCACAACATCTACCACTATCACTTATCATCTCAAACCAAGTATAAATCTTCTCTAACACGTGTCCTTTGCAAAGAATATGAACGATCCTTCTAAGCAAGGTATTTGTAAAAGACCAAGATTGAGGAGAGAAATAAGCAAATGGAAGCTCATATTGGGACACTTAATGAAGGAAAACTCTAAATGCCTAGCATGAGCTTCTACTCTTGTATTTATAGGGATCATACAAGGCTCTTGAGAAGCTTCTCAAGAAGCTTTTTTGAGCCACTTTCTTGGAGTGCAAGCCAAGTTAATTGGAAGCTTCTCAAGAAGCTTCCTTCTAGAAGCCATTTACTTGGCATGCAAGCTAAGCTAGTTGGAAGCTTCCTTCTAGAAGCTACCTACTTGGAGTGCAAGCTAAGCTAGTTGGGAAGCTTCCCAAGAAGCTTCCTAGATACTTCTAGAATATTCCAGGCTAATTTGTCTTATTTGATACTTCATTAGCCCTATTAACTTTGTTGTTAAACTCCATATTGTTACATATTCCCCCACTACTAGTTGGTGACGTCTTTGTCGCCAACCAGTAGTGAAGCTTTGAACTCTTGGATGGCTAATTGTGCATTCTAGAGATGAGAAAGAGGTTCCCACGTGACATCATGAAGGGGATACCCTTTCCAAAGGACCTTGTACTCTGTATGTTGTTGACAGCCTCAATGAATGTGGTGATAAGCAAGGATATGATCAACTTTGTACTCCTCATGATCATTGATAGGGACATGAGGAGGGGGAGGTTGGACTCAAGAGGAAAAAGAAGATGGGTTAGGAACAAAGTGTTTCAACTTGGAAACATGAAAGACATGATGGATGCGCATATGACAAGGCAAGGCAAGTCAATAAGCAATAGGAGATACAATTTGGGTGACATCAAAGTGTCCTATCCAATTAGGGGTAAGTTTACAAACTTGGGTATCAAGTGAGAGAGTGAGGTTATTGGATGAGAGCATGACTGTAACAATATGGAGTTTAGAAATGAAAATAGTCAAGGCTAACAAAGTAATGAATAGGCCAATTAGCATGGAATATCCTAGAAGTATCTAATAAGCTTCTTGGGAAACTTCCCACTAGCTTAACTTGCACTCCAAGTAAATATTTTCTAGAAGGAAGCTTCTAAAAACTTCCAACCAGCTTAGCTTGCATGCCAAGTAGGCAATTTCAAGAAGGAAGCTTTTTGAGAAGTTTCCCAATTAACTTGGTGTAATACTCCAAGGATAGGAAACCTGAAGAGCAACACATCATGAGAAACACACAATTTCACACTCAAACCTCTGATGTCCCAAGGAACACCTTCTATTTATTATATAGACAAAGAGGATCTCTTCCAAGGAAGCTCCACTATAGGATTAAGCACACATATATGTGACATGTCAGCAAGCTCCACCCTTGGATTACCTACTTGGATGGATGACAAGTAGGTCTTGGTCATATCTGGTTGGTCAAATAAGCTTTGACCAAAGGGAATCTTAGGGATATATAGGAATCTCAAAATCACGTGGGTGAGGTACCATTGGAAAGCTCTTGACAAGACAAAACAGGAGGAGGGAAGGCCAACCATTCTTTCATTAGGGAGGGGGAGGGCAATTTTCACATTTTCAAGGCTTAATTCATCCGTTTAGGCCTCCAAAATTGCCTTCAAAGATTTTAGGTATATTTTGGTTCCTACTCTATTAATAGAAGTCTCCTTTTGGTGATACTTCTTTCTAATCTATTTAGTCCATCATGTGTAACATCCTTCCAGATGCTACCAAACCAATTCTCACCTTTAAATCATATGTCTAACTATTGGTTCTAAAGTTTTCAAGTCTATTTTGGTTTCTGCTCTATTAGTAGAAGTACTCTTTTGGTGATATTTCTATCTGATCTATTTTGACCATCATGTATAGCATCATTTCAGATGTTACCAAACCAAATTTCACATCTAGATTGTATGGCTAGCTCTTGGTATTACACTTGGCTTGTACTCCAAGAAAGTGACTCAAGAAAGCAACTCAAGAAAGTTCTCAAGAGCCTTGTATGCCCCCTATAAATATGAGAACCAAAGCTCATGCTAGGCATTTGGAGTTTACCCATACAGAAGTGTCCCAATGTGATCTTCCATTCTACTATTTCTCTCCTTGGTCTTGGTCTTTTACATTTATATCAGAGCAAGAATGGGATGGATGGAATTTATGGACCACCAAACCATTGTGCTTTTTGTGTCCAAGTACTACCCACGCATCGCTTCACACAATTCATCACCTTGTGCTTTGGGTAAGATTTTATGCATATGATCACCTTATCTGAGGAACCCTTGGTGCTTCTGATTGTAACTTATGGAGAACGGTGGACATGTTGCATCTATGTGTTAGTGAATTAGATAAATTGGAGATAATGTGATAGAGTAGTAGTAGCCATGGTGGCAATGCCCAAAGTTATCCTTGCTATGCAATAACAAATTGAGCATCTTACTCAATTGTTGGATGAACGAGACCGTCAACGACAAGAACAAGTAGAGAGAGCTCTAGTTCAAGAGGAAGAAGAGTGAATCCGATTTCCAAAGCCTAAGGTATTTGAAGGCAAAAACCTTTTGGGTGTAGTGGAAAATTTTGTTTTTGATTGTGAACGTTACTTTGAAGCTACCAATCTTCAAGATGAACAAAAATAGATTCTCTTCGCTTCCAGCCAATTGGATGGCATAGCAAAACTTTGGTGGTAATTCCGAGTGGAGCGAGCTGAACGACAAAATTGTTGCACCAATTTTGACATGGGTAGAATTCAAGCACGTAATACTTGGTTGATTTCAAGCTATCAATGCCACACAAACCGCACAAGATAAGTTGGCGGAGTTGAAGTAGACTAGCTCTATAAGGAGCTACATCATGTAATTCTAGAATATTATCATGAAGATTCTAGATATATAAGAAGGTGAAGTTTTGGATCAATTTGTGAGGGGTTTGAAATCATGAACCAAGTTGGAAATGACCATGTGAGAGCCAAAAAATGTGGAAGAAGCCATGCAGATGGCTGAGTGCTTTGATTCCTTGGTTACAACAACTTGATCTTGACCTCGACCTACACAAAACTTACCAACACAATTCACACTAGTGGAGGAACGATCACCAATGGAGATTGATGTTGTCCAACGGAGACCACTTGGTACAATGGATAGAGAAAGATTGTGACAAAATGGTGGTTGTGTTTATTGTCGCCAATTAGGACATCATATTGCTGAATGTCCATTCAAGAATGGGCGATCTTGACAAGTCACCCAAATGGAATTTGTGGAGCAAAATGATCAAGGAAACAAAGAATCCCAATTGGAGATTTTCAGCCGCCTATTGGGAGCTTGATTGGTTCCAATAGGATTGAAAGCTTGACCTATGCTAGTTTGCTTCACTTGCTAGGTACAATATCTAATTAGGGTTGTAGGATTTTGGTTTATTTTGAAAGTTTAAAAAATTGCATGTCTATACAAGTTGCAAAGGAAGTGGGTATTCTTATCAAGGCAGTAATTGGAAGTAGATTGATGATGGCGGATGGTAGAAAGGGTTTTGCATTAAGTACCTTGCATCTTGTTACCTTCAAGATTGGGAAGGAGTATTTGGAATGTATGAGGTTTGTAGTGACACCTCTACACTATGATGTCATTCTAGGACTACCTTGGCTTGAACGTCATAAGGTTCAATTTGATTGGACCCGATTACAAATTCAAGTAGAACACCAAGGTAGGAATTTTTGATTAGGTTGTCTGGCACCTCTAAGTAAGACACCTAAGAATAGTTAGTCTCAAGATGGGAAGTTTGTTGAGAAGGTAGCCATAGAGCAAGCCTTGAAGGGAGATGACTCTCAAGATGGGAAGCTTGCCAAGAAGGCAACCATGGAGCAAGCTTTGGAGAAAGATGAGTCACTAGATGAGAAATTTATTAGTGAAGCTATAGAGCAAACTTTGGAGGAAGATAAGTCTATTTTTGTGATATGGATCAAGTAGATTGCACAAGGAAAATCTAAGGAGTATCAAGAGCCTCATCAAAAAATGGTTGATCAGATAGTTAAGGAGTTTGCAGACGTGTTTCCGGATGATCTGCCAAAGGGATTACCCTCTGATCATGATATGCCCTTCAAGATTGAGTTATTACCAAGGAGTACTCTAGTGAGTAGACCAATCTATTGGCTCTCACCAAAGGAGTTGGTGGAGTTGCAAACAACACTTACAAAGTTTTTGGAAAAGGATTTTATACGACATAATACTTCTCCTTGGGGAATACCGGTACTATTCATTCCAAAGAATGATGGAGTACTTTCTTTCTATATTGATTACCGTGGGATCAATAAGCAAAGAGTGAAGAATACATATCCTTTGCCTCAAATCGATGACTTGCTTGATCAATTGAGTGGAGCACAATACTTCTCCAAGTTAGATCTTTGTAGTGAATATTGGCAAATCCCCATTTGATAGAGGGGATGTGAAAAAGACTACATTTTGTACAAGCTATGGGTATTTTGAGTGGAGAGTTCTACCTTTTGGGCTCACTAATGCTCAAGCAGTCTTCATGGATCAGATGCATTGGGAGTTGGATGGACTATTCGATTTGAATGTGGTGGTGTTCTTGGATGATATCTTAGTCTATAGCAAGACAAAGGCAAAAAATGTGAATCATGTACGAGAAGTCCTAAGATGACTAAGATAGTAGAAATTTTACTACAAGAAGTCAAAGTGTGCCTTTTGGTAGAAGGAAATTACCTTCTTGGGTCACAAGATCTCATTGGAGTGGATCAAGATGGAAGAAGAGAAAATCAAGGCCAATATTGATTGGCCTACTCCAAAGGATGCTATAGAAGTATGGGCATTTAATGGATTGGCCAGTTTTTTCCTACGGTTCATCCACTATTATGCTCATGTGGCTACACCATTCACTGACCTCTTAGAGAGGAACTCGAGCTTTCAGTGGCCCACCAAGCATGAAGAAGCATTCCAGAAGTTGAAACATATGGTGTCTTCAAGACCCATTCTTAAACCATATGATCCTCAACTACCTTGTGTGGTTGATTTTGATGCTTCTAACTTTGCAATTGGAGCTGTGTTACAACAAGAATTCCTAGATGGACTACATCCCATTGGCTTTGTGTCTCGCTGACTAAATACAACTGAAAGAAATTACTTTGCTCGTGATTGGGAACAACTTGCAATGGTATATGCCACCAAGGTATGGAGGCATTTCATCTTGGGGAAACAAGTGATCATGCGCATTGATCACAAACCATTGTTGCAGACCTTACACTTGGAACATATGAAGAGTTGACATCATTGATGGGAGGAGCAAATCCAATTGCTTGACATCAAACTTGAGTACAAACTAGGTCGGTTCTATGTCAACCTTGATGCGCTATCACAACAACCTGATTTGAAGTCTCTTCCTCTCATCACGGTGTCAATTACGATGGTGTCAATTGACTCCAAGGTCCAAAATGAGTTTTGGTCAGCTCTACAACAAGACCCCTTCTTCTATATGGTACATGGTCGTCTTATAGTATGCAAAAAGGAGTACAACATCTTTGCTTTCAAGGAAGGCCTTTTATTCCATGAGGACCGGATCTATGTTCTAGCCAAAGGTGATCTCCAACTTGTGCACCTTCAAGAAACCTATGATTTACCAACTATTGGTCACATGGCCATGGACAAGACCTTGGGTACCCTCCAATGCCAATGGTGGTAGCCCAACATGGCACAAGATGTTTGAGAGTTTGTCTGATCATGTAAGAGTTGCCAATGCAACAAGGCCAATAACCAAAAACCGAGTGGATTCCTTCAACCACTCCCCATTCCATCTACTCATTGGAACATGTGAGTGTAGATCTCATCACCTCCTTGCCCAAGACAAAGCAAGGTCACACAGCCATTGTGATGTTTGTGGATAAGCTTAATAAGCAAATCCACCAACAATTGATATTATGATGCTCTAACCTTGGCACATATCTACTTTGACAATATATTCAAGCATCATTGGATGCCGCATTGTCATGTTGTGGTTTGCATAGCCTGAAAAAAAGTGACTTATCACAATTTATCTCCACATTAGTGGGGTAGGTTGTATGTTAGATCCGACAGATGAGATGCTGCCATGTGAGCAATCTATGTACATGTATATGGTTGGCTACATGGGTTACAATCTTATCATGTTTGAGAACTCTGATGAATATAGATGAGGGTGAGTGGAGAGACAAAGGGATGTTTCAATCGAGGAGTCTCGAGGGGGAGGAGGATGTTGGGAGTGAGAGTTGTAGTAATCCGCAAGTGGTAGAACATTAGAGGAAGCATTTGAGCATGAGATGTCCCATGCTCCCGGTCTGTCACTCTCAAATCCTTTTCTCATCAGGCTTCAGATTTTGCACCATGATGGCTTACGAGACTGGTTGGTGGCACATTTTGGGACGGTATTTGTGGAGTCGGTGATGGGAAACCCGGATCCTATCATCCTTTCGGTGCTTATTTATGAGCATGTCTAGGACTTGACAATATATGTGCTTCTATATTTAAGGAATACCTAAATTTTTGCTCATAAGCTTTAAGGTGGAGTTGTGGGGTCCATTTGTCAAAAAGTAAAAAGACTAAAGGACAAATGTGCAAGAGATTGGGTCCCAAGAGAGGAGTCTAGAGTTTTGACCATCAAAGGAGTTAGGGGAGGCTATTTGGAGAATGAAGATCATGGTTGGAAAGAAGAGCTAACATAATACAATCTGAAGATAGAACTCACACAATTTGAGTTGATCTTGGTAGGGATATCATCAATTGAATCAAGGGAGGTAGAATTCATACCCTGGAGCACAAAGTAAGCAATTGAGATAGTTTATTGAGACATTTTGACTATCTGTCAGAGGGATTGGAGAAAAGACAAAGTGCTTATAGTATTGCACTCAAGAAATTTAGTTTTGGGTTAATCTCAAATCAGATTTGGTTGATTGAAGTTGAAGCTCTTGAGATGTAAGGTGATGGAGAAGAGCTAGTGATTAGGTTTGGAGTTTTGGTCACTCTCCAAGTTGTGGTTCAAGATACCTTATGAAAATTTCCAGTCTTGTTTTTGGTTAGGGTTTGCACCTTTGTGCAAAGGTTTCATGTGAATTCCTGACATAGAGAATTAAAGGTCTTGGATCAAGTATACTTGGGTCTATAGAGCTCACAAGTTAGCCCAACTCAGGAATTGATCCATATCTAAGGATTGGGGTTGGATTAGGCCATCAAACTTTTCAGAGCGTTAAAGAAAAGCATGACCAACTACTATGGAAAATTTATTTGGCTCTGGATTCATATACAGTGAGATCTGATGTAACAAGTTTTACTAAAAAGACTATTGTAAGCTCAAAAGAGCATTTCTTTCTTCAATCATAGAATGTTGATTCTCTTACTTTTGTGAATATGATTGAGAGTTCAGATTTCCAGAGTGTTTTTTGAGGACCAAGTGAACATCTGATTTAGAAATCAGGTGAAAGTTGACAAGAACCAAGGGCAAAACCCTAAAATAGGGATTTCAAAATTAGGGTGAAAGTTGTGAAACATCTGGCCAACTTTGAGAGCTTGTCAAGGGAGCTATAGTGATCTGATTGAACCCTATTTTATGTTATTGGAAAGCTTATCTCACAGGTTTTTGATTGAGTTCTAGAACTCTCAAATCCAAGCTACATAGAAAAAGTTATAGTTATATGAGCTGTGCAGATTTTTCCTTGTTAAGAATATATAGGAATTCTCCACTTGGAGTAGAAAATTGTTGAGATCTGAAGTTCAGATTGGAAGAGGCTTGGAGTACAGGTTGAAATGAGATTTAT
This sequence comes from Lunularia cruciata, assembly GCA_948567375.1. Classification (NCBI taxonomy): domain Eukaryota; kingdom Viridiplantae; phylum Streptophyta; class Marchantiopsida; order Lunulariales; family Lunulariaceae; genus Lunularia; species Lunularia cruciata. The sequence goes on along the minus strand of OX419756.1, from coordinate 47,671,876 downwards.
GATAGAGCAAGAAGGCTTTGAAGCTCTTTTTTGACAAAAAGCAAAGAGAGTTGTTGCAGTATTCTTGTGATTGGATTCTCTCTATGCTTGTATGCATGTTTGTACGCCCAATGGGTTTGGATTGGTGTGCAAGCTTTGCGCTTAGGTTATTTCCTTCTTGGAGTGCTATGTTTGTCTCCTTGGTAATGCTAGAGGTGATGACCAACAGACCCGGAGTGCATGGTTTGATGACAGGTTAGGTTGCACGTCACTACCCTTCCCAATAACAAAAATACTAGTTACAAGAGAGGAGGGTTCCGGCGGTTAGGTAACGAGTGTGTTCAAACAAGTAGTTATAGGTTTGCATATGGCCTTTGATCTGTAGTCTCCACAACTAGGCACCTAGTGTGTTTCGAGAGAGAGAAAGAAATAGTACGACAATGTGTACTCATCTCCAACCGTGATCCTTGCTTCATTGGAAAGTTTTGGCAAGCACTCTTCCGTGATACTCGGCACCAAGCTTTCTTTGTCCACGGCCTATCATCCTCAAACTGATGGAAAAACTGAACATGAAAATTGCACCTTGGAAGGTATACTTTGTGTCTTTGTCAACATTCACCATACCAATTGGGATGAATGTCTTGTAGCTACAAAGTTTACCTACAATAATTCTGAATAGGCAAGCACCAGATTCTCTCCTTTCTTTTTCAATTTTGGCCAAGATCCACTTGTTCTGTGAGCCGGCCTGTCTCTCACTCAGGATGAACCTCTGATGGCTATTATGGTAGCGCACCATGGACTAAGAAGGCAAGGAACCCCAACTCCATCATACTCCTCCAAGGCTAACACTCCAAGACTCAAGACATTGCTCACTAGAGAACTCAATGAGAGAGAGATAGTTGCAAATGAAAGGATGATGAGTACTTCCTCACCCCTTGTTTATATACTTGTGAAATAGTTACGTACCAAAGTTAGTAATTACCATAGTAACTCAAGTTACTAGACTAAAAGTCAAGTAAAGTCAAAAAGTAAAAAGGAATATCCATTCACATGGGCATATTCCCTTAAGCATGTGGTCTTATCTTGACCCAACCACTAAGTCAAGGATTCCTTCACATGGGCTATCCTTGGACTAAAGAAGAATCCAAAACAAAAAGGCTTGCGGGCTCAAGAGTTCTCAACTTTTTCCTCAAAGCCAAACACCTAGGAATAATACCAAGTCAACACACTAAAATCCAAAATAGTGGTGCTCATCTTTTCTACTTCCTCTAAAGTAAAGTCCTCTCTATCTTAGCTATGACTAACTTTAGCTAACCATGACTAATATAGAACCATCCTTTATCTCTATATAAATAATATCTCTTAAGTACTTGTAATACCAAGCTAAATATCACAATACCACACACATGCACAAATGGGTGTTACATTTACCCCCGGACTAAGTTTTCACTTTGTCCTCAAAGTGAAGGCCTCTCTACCTTCTATGGTATATCTTCAACTTATCATGGTTAATCCTATCAAAGTGTCTTCCTCCCAAATCCTTGAGATCATAGGTGTAATTGCCCCACACCTTCTCTACTATGAAAGGTCCAAAGTACTTAGGCAAAAACTTCTTTTGCACTCTCTTGAATTGAATGGAATCAAACAACATTACCCAATCACCTTCTTTGAAAGGCTCCACCTTCTTCTTGCCTTGCCTCTTGTCATAGCTCTCCTTTTGTTTCCTTTGGGCTTGCTCCACTCAAACCATAGCAACTGCTCTTGCCTCTTCCAACTCCATGAGTTGATCCTTCCTTGACTTCTCTGCATCACCTCCTTGTACTTTCTTCAATCTCCTTTGAATGCTTTGGAAGGTAGGAAGATCAAAGTGAATAGGTAAGGTAGACTCAATACCATACACCAATTGAAATGGAGAATATCCGGTGGAAGTCTTCATGGTTGTCCTATACTCCCACAAAACTGCATGAATCCTCTTGTCCCAATGATGTTTAGCCCCCTCCATTTTTGCATCTTTGGCCAACATCATGCACAAGGTCTGATTGGTTCTCTCTGCCAAGCCATTGGAATTCGGCTTATAGGATGTAGTTACTCTATGTGTGATAGAGAAATGTTGTAGCATGGCTGTAGTAATGCTTCTTGTAAACTCTCCTCCTCTATCAGAAACCAACTCCAAAGGGCATCCAAACCTAGTGATAATGCGTTCATAAAGAAATCTACCCACTTCATCTTCATTCTTGTCCCTCAATGGTCTAGCCTCAACCCACTTGGTAAGGTAATCAGTAACTACCACAATGTACCAATTGTTCCTTGGGGTTCTATTGAGAGGACCCACAAAATCAATTCCCCACTTCTCAAAAGGTCCTAGCAATGGAATTGATCTAAGTGGTGGAGTGGATGCAGACTTTCTAGCAAAAGCTTGACAAACATGACAAGTTTTGCAATAATCAAGACAATCCTTGAAAATCCCTCTCCAATGGTAACCTGCATCTAGAATCTTGAAATCAGTCACCTTTCTTGCAAAGTGTCCTCCACATACTAAACCTTCATGAAACTCCTTTATGAGTAGGATAGACTCTTCCTTACCCATTGCTCTTTGAAGTAGACCATCTGCTCCTTGGTGAAAAAGAATATCCTCCACCATTGTGTAAGGTCTAGATCTTGCTGCAAGGGCCTTTCTCTCCCTAGCATGCATCCCTTTTGGATAGTTACCTCTTGTCACAAAATTCACAATCTCCTTGTACTCCATTGGAACCTCTTGAGTGACTGAGATTATCATGAGCTCCTCATCCGGGAAGGAATCATCCACTGGCTCATCTCCATCATGATCATAGGCTCTAGATAACCAATCAGCATTTGCATGTTTCTTTCCTGGCATATCCTCAATGGTGTAGTCATACTCATACAAGAGTATCATCCACCTTGCTAGTCTCCCTTCAACATTAGGCTTGTTGAAGATGTACTTCAAAGCCTTGTGATCCGTGATAATGGTGGCTTTCCCTCCAATCAAGTAGTGTCTAAACTTCTTGAGACCAAAGATCACTGCCAACCCTTCTCTCTCTGTGACAGAGTAATTCTTCTCTGCTGAAACCATCTGCCTACTAGCATAAGCTATTGGATGATCATGCCCATCTTGGTCTAATTGACTAAGAGTGCATCCTATAGCTACATTAGAAGCATCAGTGTAAAGGATGAAAGGCTTACTCCAATCAGGTTTAGCAAGAATTGGAGTTACAATAAGGGATTGCTTGAGCTCCTCAAAAGCTTTGAGAGCCTCCTTGTCCTCCAAAATCACCATGTAATCTACACCCTTCTTCATGTAGATGGTGAATCCATAAGCCTTGTTGGAAAATGAGAAGATGAACCTCCTATAGTATCCAACCATCCCCAAGAATTGGCGTAACTTTGTCAAGCTTGAAGCAAATGGAAGGTCTGAGATTTTCCTCACCTATTCCATCCTTGGAGATGATGTGCCCCCAAAGTAGACCTTCTTCACATCCAAAAATGCACTTCTCTGGGTTGAGTGATGCATTTGCCTCATCCAAGCATTGCAAGACTTTGATTAGGTGCTCAAAGTGCTCCTCCTTGCTTCCATAGACACAAAAGTCATCAATGAAGTCTCTCACAAATTTCCCAATGAAAGGTTCAAATACCTTGTTCATGAACCGTTGGAATGTGGCTGGAGCATTGCAAAGCCCAAAAGGCATGACCTTGAAAGCGTAAGTTCCCCAAGGTGTGGTGAATGTGGTGAGTTGTTGATGCTCTGGTGCAATCTTGATTTGGTTATATCCATATAACCATCTCCAAAACTGTACCTCTCATGACTTGCAACCTCCTCCAAGATCTCATCAATGAATGGCAATGGGTAGTATTCCTTCTTGGTAATAGCATTGAGCTTCTTGTAATCCACACAAACCCGAAGCTTGCCATTCTTTTTCTTCACAATGACAATTGGAGACACCCATTCTGAATTCTCCATCTCAAAGATAAATCCAGCCTCCTTGAGCTTATCAATCTCCTCCTTCACAACCAAAGATATTGGTGGGCTAATGCGACATTGTTTTTGGCGGATTGGTCTTGCATGTGACTCCACCTCTATCTTGTGCTCCTCCAAGATGACTTCCTTCAAATCCTTGTAAATAACAGCAAAAACATGGATGAACTTGCATAAAATCTCCTCAAATCTCACCTTCTCCTCCTTGGTAACATTTGGGCCATACTTGAGGGTAGATAACCTTCTCTCTACCTCCTCAAGTGTCAATGGTGATTTGTCTGGGTCCTTCAAAACCTCGGGCTTAGGTGCAAAATCCATAGCACACAAAGGATACACATCTGAATCAGATTCAGATTCATCTTTCTCCGTGGAAGTCTCCTCTTCCATGCTTGTGTCCACACCTGAAGCTCCTTCTTTAGAATCTGATTCCCAATAATCAGAAGATGGTGTATCTAAATGTGAAGTGTTGGTGGTGTTAGTCACAGGAACTGTGACTCTATGGTTTGATGGCCCAATCCTCAAGTACCCTTTGTGCCATTGATCAGTTGTGTGTGCTGCTCTCAACCATGGCCTCCCAAGAAGTAAGTCATAGCTTGAATCCTTCAAGACTTGGAAAGTCATGAGATTTTGAACTCCCATAACTGAAACTACCACTTTATCCATCACCTCTACTGGTCAAACTTGTTGCTTGTTTGCCATGCTCACCACAAATGTTGAAGGTCTTGAGGGTATCATACCCAACTTCTTCATCAACCTTTCTGACATGGCATTTACTGTTGATCCTCCATCAACCAATGCATCCTTGATGTTGTGACCATTCACTCTCACATCAATCTTGGAGGCACATTCACAAGCCTCCCATGGTGCTGGTTTGGCATCTACCACCCCCATTGATACTAGAACTTTTTCCTTCTTCTTCCTCTTGCTCCTTGTAGAACTCAAACCACCTCTAAGCTCCTTTCTCAAGGTAGAGTTCAAAGCAATTAATTGGCCCATTGTGATGTTAGCCTTATGACTACCAACATCCTCCAACACATTGTAGTTCCATTGTTGCTTTGAGATCAAGAAGTCCTCCATCCCCAACTTCTTCCTTGGAGTCTTTGTTGTTGATGGTGTTGAGGTGCGAGTGCTCCTAGTAGACATAGGAGTATCATTGCTTGGAGTGAATCCTTGAGAAGAGTGAACATCCTCTGCAAAACGAGCTCTCTTCTTCTCTTGTGCCAAAAGCTCCAAATTAAGACCCTTGGAGTTTGAGCACTCTCCCTTCTTGTACTTGCTCTTAACCATATCTATGGATGCTATCTCCTTACCTTTTTTGGGATTAGGAGCCACTTGGGTTTCACTACCTCCCTCTTTCCCTCTATTGGCTCCCTCATAACCCCTTCCTCCATGGTAAGTGGAATTTGGGCAATTCCTTTGGATATGGCCTCTTCCTCCACAACCAAAACAATTTCTATCATTGAAATTATTGACTGGTTGTCCTCCTCTATATGGATAGTTTTCATAACTCCTAGGCCCTCTTCCTACATTCTGATCCACCTCTCTCTTCTCCCATAGTTGCACCACATTGATCTTGAGATCCGCAAGTTGTTCTGTGATGGTTTGAAGTGGATCTTTTGGTGGAGGTGCAAGAACTGGAGCAACCACTAGTTGTGGTGCAACCCTTGCCACCAAAGTATCAGAAGTTCCACCATACTTATAGCTTTGAGGAGGATGCACAACCTCCTTCGCCACCAAATCACTCTCATCTCCTTCCAAACTCTCCTCCATACGAATTGCGATCTTGATAGCTTCAACCTTGGAAGAAGTTTCTCATATCTCACCTTGATTCTAATTTGTGGTCTCAACCCTCCCACAAAATTCTTGGTGAGAATGGCCCCTATGCCAGTCATTGTAGTCTCCACATCATCCCCACCCTTCCTCAACACTATGCGAAATCTGGACTCTAACTTTTCCACTCTTTCCATATAGACTCTCACTTTCTCTCCTTCTCCTTGCTTGAGAAATGTAACCTCACTCATCAATCTCTCATAACTCTCATCAAGAAGAAAGTTCTCAATGAGTGCTGAAGTCAAAGTCTCCCAAGACTCCTCTTCCCCATCTCTCCTCTCTCTCTTTTGGTATTCTGACTCATACCATGTAAGTGCTACATCCTCAAAGAAATCTGGTAATAATGAAACCCACTCATTCTTCCTCCTCTCATTGTTTCCTATGCAAGCTCTCTTGAAGTCTCTCACAAAGGCCTCCACATCTTCTCCATCCTTGCCAAAGAAAACCGGAAGTTTCCCCATCTTAACCTCTCACTATCTTTCTTTCTCTCAATTTTTTTCTCTTTTCTTTTCTCTCACTCTATTACTAATAGAGTATATAAATGACTAACACCATCTGAGAATAATCCACTCTAGAGAACACAAAAGGTTCAGGTTACTCCAAGATTTCTATAGCAACATCAAATCCTAGAGTGCATATTAATCTAACTCTCATGGATAGTTTATCCATAAGTTGAAAGATTATCTCCATCACTAATCTTGAGAACTAGCTGATGAAGATAGTAGTATTTTTGTAGCTGTACTAAGACTCTCTCCAAGATCCTTCACCAAAGTCTCCAAAAGTGCTTTTACTCCACTACACTCATGTCCTTTTGGAAGTCCTTCCACTCCACAAACCTCACACAACTCCTTGGTCTTAGATCTTCTCCCTCCTAGTCTTGGTGAAGAAGGTCCAACATGCAAACCCAAGTCAAGTAAGCCTCTCCTTTCCCTCAATCTCTTGCTCTCAAAGGTCAATGGACATGAACTTGCCTTATGTCCCTTCTCTCTACATAGAAAGCACTTAGACTCACTCTTTCCTCCAAGTGGTGTAGATTTTTGGATCCTCTCAACACTCTCTTCAAATTCTATTGTAAACTCTCTTTTCCTCAAATCCACCCCTACAATAACCTCAAAACCCTTGGGGAACCTTGCATAATCTCAATTTCCACTCTTGATGACCCTCCATGTTCCCAAGATGAATCTAAATACTCAAACATGCTTTTTGTTGATCTCAAACTCCTCATGCATGAGATCTCCACTATGCAGAATTGACCCTTCCTCACAATGTCACTCAAATCTCTCAACTATTATGTCACAATCCTTTGAAATTTTGCCCACTTAATCACAGCTCTAGGGCATCCTTCCCTGAAAAATTTCAGATCTTTTCATTTAACCATTTGGCCTAGACACCTTTCTATTCAGCACATATATTTCAGATTTGGTCTCAAAACCACCCTCCTCACTTCAAAAACTCATAACTCCCTACTCAAGAACGATATCTCTCTAATTGTTTTGGCACCAGGTAGAATACAATGCACTGAACTTTCTTGGAAATTTTCAGGAGAATTCACTGAAAATTGAAGAAATGGCAGACTCTGTACAGTTTTTGAGAGAGCATGTAGTTGTGGGAGCACTTTAGCCTATCAACTTTCAAAAATTCTAACCCAGTGTGCATAGTAGCTCTCACAATAATTTCAAGTGTGCTAACTGAAAGATAACCCAAGCTATCATGTGTAGAAATTTCAAGTCCAGATCTCAAACTTGAGATTTTGCCCAAAATCACCTTAATCCCCAAAATCTGCAATCCACCTCACACAATCTCTCCAATTCCTCTCATGTGTACAAGATGTACAAAATCACCTCAAAGACATCACAATGAACTAATCTCACAATAATTTCAAGTGTGCTAACTGAAAGATAACCCAAGCTATCATGTGTAGAAATTTCAAGTCCAGATCTCAAACTTGAGATTTTGCCCAAAATCACCTTAATCCCCAAAATCTGCAATCCACCTCACACAATCTCTCCAATTCCTCTCATGTGTACAAGATGTACAAAATCACCTCAAAGACATCACAATGAACTACAGGGTATACAAATGGATCTTGGTTCTCTAACATAAGTTCAGCCCTCTCCTCTCCTAATGTCCCCTCCAAGTGAGCTCTCATAGCCTCCTTCTGCCTAATGTAGAATTGAACGCGGAACATTATCTTGCCTTCTAGAGAGGTCCCGGCAACGGAACCAAAAATGTGAGCCGGCCTGTCTCTCACTCAGGATGAACCTCTGATGGCTATTATGGTAGCGCACCATGGACTAAGAAGGCAAGGAACCCCAACTCCATCATACTCCTCCAAGGCTAACACTCCAAGACTCAAGATATTGCTCACTAGAGAACTCAATGAGAGAGAGATAGTTGCAAATGAAAGGATGATGAGTACCTCCTCACCCTTTGTTTATATACTTGTGAAATAGTTACGTACCAAAGTTAGTAATTACCATAATAACTCAAGTTACTAGACTAAAAGTGAAGTAAAGTCAAAAAGTAAAAAGGAATATCCATTCACATGGGCATATTCCCTTAAGTGTATGGTCTTATCTTGACCCAACCACTAAGTCAAGGATTCCTTCACATGGGCTATCCTTGGACTAAAGAAGAATCCAAAACAAAAAGGCTTGCAGGCTCAAGAGTTCTCAACTCTTTCCTCAAAGCCAAACACCTAGGAATAATACCAAGTCAACACACTAAAATCCAAAATAGTGGTGCTCATCTTTTCTACTTCCTCTAAAGTAAAGTCTTCTCTATCTTAGCTATGAATAACTTTAGCTAACCATGACTAATATAGAACCATCCTTTATTTCTATATAAATAATATCTCTTAAGTACTTGTAATACCAAGCTAAATATCACAATACCACACATATGCTCAAATGGGTGTTACAGTTCCAGATTCACTTCTTGCTCCTCCTCCATCTCACATCCCTTATAGTTCTACCTTCTTGACCACCATCTCCCAATCCCTCCAGCAAGCTAAATCTCATCTCCTTGTTGCTCAAAATTGTCAGAAACAATATGCGGATCACCATCGTTGTGATCTCAACTTTCAAGTTGGTGATTAGGTCATGCTTTCATCCAATAACCTCCCTCTCCCACTTGATACCCAAGTTTATAAACGTGCCCTTAATTGGATAGGACCCTTTGATGTCACCCAAATTGTCTCTCTTGTTGCTTATCAACTTGCCTTGCTTTGTCATATGCACATCCATCCTATCTTTCATGTTTCCAAGTTGAAACCCTTTCTTCCTAACCCATCTTCTTTTTCCACTCAATTCCAACCTCTTCTTCTTCATGTCCTTATCAATGATCATGAGGAGTACAAAGTTGATCATATCCTTGCATGTTTCCATATTCAACCAAGCCGTCAAGAATATATGGAGTACAAGGTCCTTTGGAAAGGGTATCCCCTTCATGATGCCACATGGGAACCTCTTTCTCATCTCCAGAATGCACAACTGGCCATCCAAGAGTTCAAAGCTTCACTAGTGATGAGGACATCACCAACTAGCAGTGGGGGAATATGTAACAATATGGAGTTTAGCAATGAAGTTAGTCAAGGCTAACAAAGTAGTGAATAGGCCAAATTAGCATAGAATATCCTAGAAGTATCTAAGAAGCTTCTTGGGAAGCTTCCCACTAGCTTAACTTGCACACCAAGTAAATATTCTCTAGAAGGAAGCTTCTAGAAACTTCCAACTAGCTTAGCTTGCATGCCAAGTAGGTGACTTCAAGAAGAAAGCTTCTTGCAAAGTTTCTCTATTAACTTGGCTTGCACTCCAAGAAAGCAACTCAAGGAAGCTTCTTGAGAAGCTTCTCAAGAGCCTTGTATACTTCCTATAAATATGAGAGCCAAAGCTCATGCTAGACATTTGGACTTTATCCACATTCAAGTGTCCCAATATGATCTTCTATTCTCCTATTTCTCTCCTTGGTCTTGGTCTTTTACAATGACCTTATCACTAACTTGAAAGTTGAGATCATGACGATGGTGATCCACGTATTGTTTCTATCAATTCTGAGCAACAAGGAGATGAGATTTGGCTTGTTGGAGGGATGAGGAGATGGCAGTCAAGAAGGTGGAAGTATAGGGACATGAGATGGACAAGGAGCAAGAAAGGAATCTAGAACACGTGGGTCTTGGCCAAAATTGAGAAAGAAAGGAGAGAATATAGTGCTTTCCTATTTAGAATTATTGTAGGCAAACTCCGCAGCTACAAGACATTCATGCCAATTGGTATGGTGAATGTTGACAAAGACACAAAGCATATCTTCAAAGGTGCAATTTGCATGTTCAATTTGTCCATCAGTTTGAGGATGATAGGCGGTGGACAAAGCAAGCTTGGTGCTGAGTATTTGGAAGTGTGCTTGCCAAAACTTTCCAATGAAGCGAGAATCAAGGTCGGAGATGAGTACACATGGCATCCCATGATGCTTGAATACATTGTCAAAGTAAATTTGTGCTAAAGTTGGAGCATCTACAATATCAACTGTTGGTGCCAAATGGATTTGCTTAGTAAGCTTATCCACAAACACCACAATTGTTGTGTGACTTTGCTTTGTCTTGGGCAAGGAGGTGATGAGATCTAAGCTCACATGTTCTTAACAAGTAGATGGAATGAGGAGTGGTTGAAGGAGTCCACTCGGTTTCTAGTTACTAGCCTGTGAGTGTGCCTGTCTCTCACTCAAAATGAATCTCTAATGGCTATTATGGTAGCGCACCATGGACTAAGAAGGCAAGGAATCCCAACTCCGTCATACTCCTCTAAGGCTAACACTCCAAGACTCAAGATATTGCTCACTATAGAACTCAATGAGAGAAAGATAATTGCAAATGAAAGGATGACGAGTATCTCATCACCCCTTGTTTATATACTTGTGACATAGTTATGCACTAAAGTTACTATTTACCATAGTAACTCAAGTTACTAGGCTAAAAGTCAAAAAGTCAAAAGGAATATTCATCCACATGGACATATTCTACTAAGCATGTGATCTTATCTTGACCCAACTACTAAGTCAAGGATTCCTTCACATGGGCTATCCTTGGACTATAGAAGAATCCAAAACAAAAAGGCTTATGGGCCCAAGAGTTTTCCACTCTTTTCTCAAAGTCAAACACCTAAAAATAATACCAAGTCAACACACTAGAATCCAAAATAGTGGTGCTCATCTTTTCCATGTTCTCTAAAGTAAGGTCCCCACTATCTTAGCTATGACTAACTTTAGCTTATCATGACTAATCTAGAACCATATTTTATCTTTATATAAATAATATCTCTCAAGTATTTATAATACCAAGCTAAATATCACAATACCACACACATGCACAAATAAGTGTTATAGGCCTTGTTGCATTGGCAACTCTCACATGATTGAACAAACTCTCAAACATTTTGTGCCATGTTGGGCTACCATCATTGGCATTGGAGGGTACCCAAGTTCTTGTCCACACCCATGTGACCAGCAATTGGTAAATCATGGGCTTCTTGAAGGCGCAGAAGTCAAAGATCACCTTTGGCTAGAACATAGGTCCGGTCCTCATGGAATAGAAAGCCTTCCTTGAAAGAGAAGATGTTGTACTCCATGTTGCATGCTATAAGATGACCATGTACCATCTGGAAGAAGGGATCTTGCTGTAGAGCTAACCAAAACTCATTTTGGACCTTGGAGTCAATTGACACCATTGTAATTGCTGCCATGATCAGAGGAAGAGACTTCAAATCAGGTCATCTTGATAGGGCATCAAGGATGACACAGAACTGACTTGATTTGTACTCAAGTTTGATGTCAAACAGTTGGAGTTGCTTCTCCCATCAATGATGTTTATTCTTCATGTGTTCCAAGTGTAAGGTCTACAACAATGGTTTGTGATCAATTTGCATGATCACTTGTTTCCCCAAGAGGTAATGCCTCCATACCTTGGTGACATATACCATTGCAAGTTGTTCCCAATCTCAAGCAAAGTTATTTCTTTCAGTTATATTTAGTTAGCAAGACACAAAGGCAATAAGATGTAGTCCATATGGGAATTCTTGTTGCAATATTGCTCCAATTGCAAAGTTAGAAGTATCAAAATCACTTGCACAATGTAGCTGAGGATCATATGGTTGAAGAAGGGGTCTTGAAGACACCATATGTTTCAACTTCTAGAATGCTTCTTTGTCCTTGGTGGTCAACTAAAAGCTTGAGTTCTTCCCCAAGAGGTCAATCAATGATGTAGCCACATGAGCATAATAGCAAATGAACCATCGGTAAAAACTAGCCAACCCATTAAATGCCCATACTTTTGTAGCATACTTTGGAGTAGGCCAATCAATAATGGCCTTGATCTTCTACTCTTCTATCTTGATCCCCTCCAATGAGATCTTGTGACCCAAGAAGGTAACTTCCTTTTGCCAAAAGGCACACTTTTACTTCTTGCAATAAAATTTCTATCGTCGTAGTTGTCTTAAGACTTCTCACATATGATTCACATTTTCTGCCTTTATCTTGCAATAGATCAAGACATCATCCAAGAACGCCACCATGTACCAATTCAATAGTCCATCCAACACTTGATGCATTTGATCCATGAAGACTGTTGGAGCATCAGTGAGTCCAAAAGGTAGAACTCTCCACTCAAAATGCCCATATCTTGTGCGAAAGGTAGTCTTTTGCACATCTTCCCTATCAGTGGGGATTTTCCAATAGCCGCTATGAAGATCCAACTTGGAGAAGTATTATGCTCTGCTCAATTGATCAAGCAAGTCATTGATCTAGGGCAAGGGATATGCATTCTTTGGTGTTTGCTTATTGAGCCCACAATAATCAATACAAAAACAAAGTCCTCCATCCTTCTTCAAAACAAATAGTACCAATGCTCCTCAAGAAGAGGTACTATGTCATATGATGTCCTTCTCCAATGACTCTATAAGTGTTGTTTGCAACTCCTCCAACTCCCTTGGTGAGAATCGATAGATTGGTCTACTCATTGGAGTACTCCTTGGCAATAACTCAATCTTGAAGGGCATAACTTGATCAAAGAGTAATCCTTTTAGCAAATCATGCAAAAACACGTCCATAAACTCCTGAACTATCTTATCAACCATTGCTTGATAAGGCTCTTGGCCCTCCTCAGATTGTCCTTGTGCAATCTGCTTGATCCACATTGTAAAAGTAGACTTATCTTCCTCCAAAGCTTGCTCTATGGCTGCTTCACTAACAAACTTCCCATATAGGGACTCATCTCTCTTCAAAGCTTGCTCCTTGGCAAAATTTCTATCTTGGGACTCATCTCCTATCAAGGCTTGCTCTATGGCTACCTTCTCAACAAACTTCTTGTCTTAGGAATAACTATTTTTTGGTGTCTTACTTAGAGGTGCAAGACAACCTAATCAAAAATTCCTACCTTGATGTTGTACTTGAATTTATTGTCAAGTCCAATCAAATTGAACCTTATGACGTTCAAGCCAAGGTAGTCCTAAAATGACATTCTTGTGTAGAGGTGCACCTGCAAACCTCATACACTCCAAATACTCCTTCCCAACCTTGAAGGTGATAAGATGCAAGGTACGGAATGCACAACCCTTTCTACCATCCGACATCATCAATCTACATCCAATTATTGGCTTGATAGGAATATCCATCTCCTTTGCTACTTGCATAGATATGCAGTTCTTTTGACTTCCAGAATCAACCAAAATCCTACAACTCCGATTAGATATCATACCTTGCAAGTGAAGTAAATTTGCATAGGTCAAGCCTTCAATCCCATTGGAACTAATCAAGCTCCCAATAGGCGGCTTGAAATCTCCTATTGGGATTCCTTGTTTCCTTGATCATTATGCTCCACAAACTCCATCTGGGTGACTTGTCAAAGTTGCACATTCTTGAGCAGACATTCAACAGTATGTCCAAATTGGTGACAATAAAAACAACTACCATTTTGTTGTAGTTTTTCTCTATTTGCAATGAAAAGTGGTCTCCGTTGAATGGCATCAATCTCCATTGATGCCGGCTCCTCCACCTATGTGTAGTGTATTGGTAGGTTCTATGGAGGTGGAGGTTGAGACCAAGTTGTTGTAACCAAGGAGTCAAAATGTTTGGCCAACCGCATGGCTTCCTCCAAGTGTTGTGGATCTCGCATGGTTACCTCTAATTTGGTTCTTGACTTCAAGCCCCTCACAAATTGATCCAAAGCTTCACCTTCCAGTATATCTGGAATTTGTGCAACTCGTGTGGCATTTATAGCTTGAAATTGACTAATTATTGTACTCTTGAATTCTGCCCATGTCAAGATTAGTGCAAAAATTTGTTGTTCATCTTATTTCACTTGGAATCTCCACCATAGCTTTGCTACTCCATCCAATTGGCTAGAAGCCAAGAGAATATGTTTCCGTTGTTGTTGGGAAAATAATCTACACATAGTATTGGTGCCATTTGGTGTGAGTTTTTCATGTTAGAGAACTCAAAGGTTTATGTTATGGTGAAACTGGTAGTTGTTTTGTGTTCTTGTAATCTCAAGGATTTTCTCTAGTGTTAAGGGAGGGAGGAAATTGGTGGTGGATTTTCTTTAATGTTACATAAGCTCGGGGGTTTATTTGCATGTCACTTAAGCGTTGGAGTTTGTTTATGTTATTGGGGGGGGGGTCTCAAGAGTATTTTAGTTAGCGGCAGTAGCAAAAGGACGGGGCAGGCATAAAAAAATCGGGGAAGTGTTTTGGGCAGGAAAGAGAAGTGAGGAGAAGGAGAGAATTATCAAAAGTTTGGTTAGGAGAGAGATCTTGAAAGGGGTTGAGAAGACCGGGAATTTTGGAAAGAGAAAAGGTTTTCAAGAGAAATGCTATCCAGGAGTGGAATTTTTGGACAGTGAGAAGTTTCGGGAGATGAGAGGGCTGGCAGTGAGGGTTTTTGAGAAGTGACATAAGGGTTTGAGAAGACATGGAATTTTGGAAAGAGAAAAGGTTTTTAGGAGAAATGCTATCCAGGAGAGGAATTTTTGGACAGTGAGAAGTTTCGGGAGATGAGAGGGCTTGCAGTAAGGGTTTTTGGGGAAGTGGTAGAAGGGTTTGAGAAGACAAGAAATTTTGGAAAGAGAAAAGGTTTTCAGGAGAAATGCTATCCAGGAGAGGAATTTTTGAACAGTGAGAAGTTTCGGGAGATGAGAAGTGTAACAATATGGAGTTTAAAAATGAAGTTAGTCGGGTTTACGAAGTAGAGAATAAGACAAAATAGCCTAGAATATTCAAGAATTATCTAAGAAGCTTCTTGGGAAGCTTCCCAACTAGTTAACTTGTGCCCTAAGCAGGTGGCTTCTAGAAGGAAGCTTCTTGAGAAGCTTCCTGGTTAACTTGGCTTGCACTCCAAGAAAGCGGCTCAAGGAAGCTTCTTGAGAAGCTTCATGAGTCTTGTATACTACCTATAAATACCAAAGCCAAAGCTCATGCTAGGCATTCGGAGTTTTCCCTCATTCAAGTGTCCCAATGTGAGTTTCCATTCTACTATTTCTCTCCTCGGTTTTGGTCTTTTACATTGGTATCGGAGCAGGAATGGGATAAATGGAATTTATGGACCACCAAATCCACTTCCACCAAACCATTGGGACTTTCATGTCCAGATATTACCAAAGCATCATTTCACACAATTCATCACCTCGCGCTTTGGGCAAGATTTTCTACATATGATCACTATCTTAGAGGAACCCTTGATACTTCCAGTGGTAACTTTTGGAGAACGGTGGACGTGTTGTATCTATGTGTTAATCAACTAGATAAATTGAGGGTAGTGGAATAGAGTAGAAGCAATGGTGGCAATACCGGATGTTATCCTTGCAATGCAACAACAAATCGAGCATCTTACTCGATTGTTGGATGAACGAGACCAGCAACAATGAGAACAGATAGATAGAGCGCCAGTTCGAGATGGAGAAGATCACATTTGATTCCCTAAACCCAAGGTATTTGAAGGCAAGAATCTCCTGAGTGCAGTAGAGAATTTTGTGTTTGATTGTGAACGTTATTTTGAAGCTACCAATCTACAAGATGAGCAAAAACAGATTCTCTTGGCTTCTAGCCAATTGGATGGAGTAGCAAAGCTATGGTGGAGATTCCGAGTGGAGCAAAACAAACGACAAATGGTTGCACCGATCTTGACATGGGCGGAATTCAAGAGCGCAATAATCAGTCGGTTCCAAGCTATAAATGCCACACGAGCTGCACGAGATAAGTTGGTAGAGTTGAAACAGATTGGCTCTATAAGAAGTTACATCTCACAGTTCCAAAACACCATCATGTAGATCCCAGATATTTTGGAAGGTGAAGCTCTGGATCAATTTGTGAGAGGCTTGAAGGCAAGAACCAATGCCATGCAAGAGCCACAACACTTGGAGGAAGCCATGCGGTTGGCCAAATGTTTTGATTCCTTGGTGGCAACAACTTGGTCTCAACCTCAACCTCCACAAAGCCTACCAATACACTACACACAAGTGAAGGAGCCGGCACCAATGGAGATTAATGCAATTCAACAAAGACCAGTGAGCATGGCAGACAGAGAGAAATTGTGACAAAATGGTGGTTGTTTTTATTGTCACCAATTGAGGCATCGCATTTGTTGAATGTCCACTCAAGAATGGACGAACTCGACAAGTTGCCCAAGTGGAGGTTGTGGAGCGGAATGATCAGGGAAACGAGGAATCCCAATAGGAGATTTTGAGCCACCTATTGGGAGCTTGATTAGTTCCAATGGGATTGAAGGCTTGACCTATGCAAGTCTGCTTCACTTGCAAGGTATGATATCTAATCGAGGTTGTAGAATTTTGGTTGATTCTGGAAGTTCAGAGAATTGCATGTCTATGCAAGTAGCAAAGGAATTGGGTATTCCTATCAAGCCAGTAATTGGAAGTAGTTTGATGATGGCGGATGGTAGAAAGGGTTCTGCATTCCGCACCTCGCATCTTATTACCTTCAAGATTGGGAAGGAGTATTTGGATTGTATGAGGTTTGTAGTGGCACCTCTACACTATGATATCATTTTGGGTCTACCTTGGCTTGAATGTCATAAGGTTCAATTCGATTGGACCCAACGCCAAATTCAAGTACAACACCAAGGTAGGAATTTTTGATTAGATTGTCTGGCACCTCTGAGTAAGACACCTAAGAATAGTCAGGCCCAAGATGGGAAGTTTGTTGAGAAGGTAGCCATAGAGCAAACCTTGAAGGAAGTGGAGTCCTAAGATGGGAAGGTTGCCAAGAAGGCAACCATGGAGCAAGCTTGGAAGAGAGATGAGTCCCTAGAAGGGAAGTTTGTTAGTAAAGCAGCCATAGAGCAAGCTTTGGAGGAAGATAAGTCTGTATTTGCGATGTGGATCAAGCCGATTACACAAGACCAATCTGTGGAGGACCAAGAGCCTCATCAAGTAATGGTTGATCGGATAGTTAAGGAGTTTGCGGACGTGTTTCCGGATGATATGCCAAAGGGATCACCCTCCGATCGAGGTATGCCCTTCAAGATTGAGTTATTGCCAAGGAGTACTCCAGTGAGTAGACCGATCTATTGGCTCTCACCAAAAGAGTTGGAGGAGTTGCGAACAACACTTACAGAGTTGTTGGAGAAGGACTTCATACAACATAGTACCTCTCCTTGGGGAGCACCGGTACTATTTGTTCCAAAGAAGGATGAAGGACTTCAATTCTATATTGATTATCGTGGGCTCAATAAGCAAACCGTGACGAATGCATATCCCTTGCCTCGGATTGATGACTTACTTGATCAACTAAGTGGAGCACATTACTTTTCCAAGTTGGATCTTTGTAACGGCTATTGGCAAATTCCGATTGATAGAGAGGATGTGCAAAAGACTGCCTTTTGCACAAGGTATGGGCATTTTGAGTGGAGAGTTTTACCTTTTGGACTCACTAATGCTCCAACAGTCTTCATGGATCAGATGCATCAGGTGTTGGATGGACTATTGGATTGGTCAGTGGTGGTATTCTTGGATGATATCTTAATCTATAGCAAGACAGAGGTAGAACACGTGAATCATGTGTGAGAGGTCCTAAGACGACTACGACAATGGAAATTTTACTGTAAGAAGTCAAAGTGTGCTTTTTAGCAGAAGGAGGTTACCTTCTTGGGTCATAAGATCTCATCAGAGGGGATCAAGATGGAAGAAGAGAAGATCAAGGCCATTACTGATTGGCCTACCCCAAAGGATGCTACAGAAGTACGGGCATTCAATGGATTGGCTAGTTTTTACCGGTGATTCATCCACTATTATGCTCATGTAGCTGCACCATTGACTGACCTCTTGGGAGAGAACTCGAGCTTCCAATGGAACACCAAACATGAAGAAGCATTCCAAAAGTTGAAAAATATGGTGTCTTTGAGACCCATTCTTCAACCATATGATCCTCAACTACCTTGTGTGGTTGATTTTGATGCTTCTAACTTTGCAATTGGAGCTATGTTGCAACAAGAATTTCCAGATGGACTACATCCCATCGCCTTTGTATCTCGCCAACTAAATACAGCTGAAAGAAATTACTCTGCTTGAGATCGGGAACAACTTGCAATGGTATATGCCACCAAGGTATGGAAGCATTATCTCTTGGGGAAACAAGTGATCATGCAAACTGATCACAAGCCATTGTTGCAGACCTTACACCTGGAGCACATGAAGAGTCGACATCATTGATGGGAAGAGCAACTTCAATTGTTTGACATCAAACTTGAGTACAAACCAAGTCGGTTCCATGTCATCTCTGATGCTCTGTTACAACAACCTGATTTGAAGTCTCTTCCTCTCATCGCGGCAGCAATTACGACAGTGTCAATTGACCCCAAGATCCATAATGAGTTTTGGTTAGCTCTTCGACAAGATCCATTCTTCCAAATGGTACATGGTCGTCTAACAACAGGTGACAAAGAGTACAACACCTTCTGCTTCAAGGAAGGCCTTCTATTCCATGCGGACCGGATCTATGTTCCAGCCAAAGGTGATTTTTGACTTGTGCGCCTTCAAGAAGCCCATGATTTACCCATCACTGGTCACATGGGTGTGGACAAGACCTTGGGTACCCTCCAACGTGAATGGTGGTGGCCCAACATAACACAAGATGTTCAAGAATTTGTCAAATCGTGTGAGAGCTGCCAACATAACAAGGCCAGTAATTAGAAGCCGAGTGGACTCCTTCAACTGCTTGCCATTCCATCTGCTTGCTGGGAGCATGTGAGCTTGGATCTCATCACATCCTTGCCAAAGACAAAAAAAGGACACACCGCAATAGTGGTGTTTGTGGATAAGCTTAGTAAGCAAATCCACTTGGCACCAACCTGTGATACCGTGGATGCTCCAACCTTAGCGCAAATCTACTTCGTCAATGTCTTCAAGCATCATGGGATGCCATGTGTACTCATCTCCGACCGTGATCCTCGATTTATTGGGAAGTTTTGGCAAGCATTCTTCCAGATACTCGGCACCAAGCTTGCTTTGTCCACAGCCTATCATCCTCAAAGTGATAGACAAACTGAACGCACAAATTGTACATTGGAGGATATGTTGCGGGCCTTTGTCAGTGTCCACCATACCAACTAGGATGAATGTCTTGCAGCTGTAGAATTTGCCTACAACAATTCCAAATAGGCAAGCACTGGATTTTCTCCCTTCTTTCTCAATTTTGGCCAAGATCCACTTGTTCCAAATTTGCTTCTTGCTTCCCCTCCCTCTCAAGTTCCTCATACTTCCACATTCTTGACCACTATATCCCAATCTCTCCAACAAGCCAAGTCTCACTTCCTTGTTGCTCAGAATCACCAAAAACAATATGCGGACCACCATCGTCGTGATTTCACCTTTGAAGTTGGTGATAAAGTCATGCTATCCTCTAGTAACCTCCCTCTCCCACTTGATACCCAAGTTCATAAACTTGCTCCTAATTGGATAGGACCCTTTGATATCACCCACATTGTCTCTCCTGTTGCTTATCGACTTGCCTTGCCTTGTCACACGCGTATCCATCCTATCTTTCATGTTTCCAAGTTGAAATCCTTTGTTCCTAACCCCTCTTCCTTTTCCTCTTGAGTCCAACCTCCTCCTCTGCTTGTCCCTATCAATGATCATGAGGAGTACGAAGTTGATCGTATCCTTGCACGTTGTCATATTCAACGAGGCCGTCACCAACATATGGAGTACAAGGTCCTTTGGAAAGGGTATCCCCTTCATGTGCCACATGGGAACCTCCTTTTCCCACCTCCAAAATGCACAGATGGCCATCAAGGAATTCAAAGCTTCATTGGCGACAAGGACGTCACCAACTAGCGGCGGTGGAATATGTAACAATATGGAGTTTAGCAACAAAGTTAGTCGGGTTTATGAAGTAGAGAATAAGACAAAATAGCCTAGAATATATCTAACAAGCTTCTTGGGAAACTTCCCAACTAGTTAACTTGCGCCCTAAGCAGGTAGCTTCTAAAAGGAAGCTTCTAGAAGCTTCTAACTAGCTTAGCTTGCACTCCAAGTAGGCGGCTTCTAGAAGGAAGCTTCTTGAGAAGCTTCCTGGTTAACTTGGCTTGCACTCCAAGAAAGCAGTTCAAGGAAGCTTCTTGAGAAGCTTCATGAGTCTTGTATGCTACCTATAAATACCAAAGCCAAAGCTCATGCTAGGCATTTGGAGTTTTCCCTCATTCAAGTGTCCCAATGTGAGTTTCCATTCTCCTATTTCTCTCCTCGATTTTGGTCTTTTACAAGAGGGCTGGCAATGAGGGTTTTTGGGAAGTGGCAGAAGGGTTTGAGAAGACAGGGAATTTGAAAAGAGAAAAGGTTTTCAAGAGAAATGCTATCCAGGAGTGGAATTTTTGGACAGTGAGAAGTTTCTAGAGATGAGAGGGCTGGCAGTGAGGGTTTTTGGGAAGTGGTAGAAGGGTTTGAGAAGATAGGGAATTTTGGAAAGAGAAAAGTTTCTCAAGAGAAATGCTATCCAGGAGCGGAATTTTTGGACAATGAGAGGTTTCGGGAGATGAGAGGGTTGGCAGTGAGGGTTTTGGGAAGTGGCAGAAGGGTTTGAGAAGACATGGAATATGAAAAGAGAAAAGGTTTTCAAGAGAAATGCTATCCAGGAGTGGAATTTTTGGACAATGAGAAGTTTCAGGAGATGAGAGGGCTGGTAGTGAGGGTTTTTGGGAAGTGGCAGAAGGGTTTGAGAAGACAGGGATTTTTGGAAAGAGAAAAGGTTTTCAGGAGAAATGCTATCCAAGAGTGGAATTTTTGGACAGTGAGAAGTTTCGGGAGATGAGAGGGCTGGCAGTGAGGGTTTTGGGAAGTGGCAGAAGGGTTTGAGAAGACATGGTATTTGAAAAGAGAAAAGGTTTTAGGAGAAATGCTTCTTCCAAGAGTTGACATTGAGAAGTTTTGGAAGTTGACAGAAATGTCTTCCAGGAGTTGAGTTTACAGTGAGAAGTTTCAGGAGTTGAGAAAAATGTCTTCCATGAGTTGACAGTGAGAAGTTTCGGGAATTGAGTATGGCTGGCAGGAAGCATTTCAAGAATTGACATGGGGTTTCAAAGGAGAAATGCCTTCCAGGAGTTGAGTTTACAGTGAGTGTTTCAGGACAAGAATAAAGAAGAAGTGGAACGAGAACATATCGACCAGAGAACAAACTTGGAGAAGATCTCAAACGGAGTCACGACAGAACGGAGGGCTAAGAATTGTCAGGGTTAGGATGTAGAACTTGCTCAATTCTCCTCCTTTGTGTACGTGCTTTGCCGTTGAAGATTTTAGTTGGTCATTGTATTGTTTGAAGCTGCTTGGGTTTCCCTTGAAAAATTTATAACTGCAAGGCTTGGGATTACGATGAATATATACTTCCTTGATGAATGTGAATCTTTAGTCCATGAATAGTATAAATGAGAGGACTCCAGTCTTGGAGCTCTCAGTCTTAGTCGAGCCGCATTTCCAAGACCTGTCACTGACTTGATCATGATTACTTAAACCTGGCCATAGGACAGTGATTCGTTAGAGGAATTACATCACAACCCATTGAATGTAACTTAATATGGACAGAACTTTAACATTGGCAATGAAGCTTGAAGAATACAATTGCGCCAATGAGGCCAATCCAAGAAGCCATTTACCATGAGCATACATTTAGAAAGATCGGTAGCAAGCTGCTCTAGCAAGAAGGACTGCCATCCGGGCAAGTAGAGAGAACGTCTGATTACAAAAAGGCTTTGAATAGTTGACAAGCCAAGCAGTCTGAGTGCAACCAGCCAGGTGCATAGTGCACTCATGAGACCAACCAATCCCCATGATACCGCTCGTCTTGAAGGTTGGTAGCTTCAAAATAACATTCACAGTCAAACACAAAATTCTCCACTGCACCTGGGAGATTCTTGCCTTCAAATACCTTAGGTTTAGGGAATTGGATTTGATCTTCTTCTCAAACTGGTACACTCTCTACGTACTCTTATTGTCGATGATCTTGTTCATCAAACAATCAAGTAAGGTGCTCAATTTTTTGATGCATAGCAATGATAACCTCAAGCATTGCTGCCATAGTTGCTACTCTTTCATGCCACCCCTAAGCTATCTAATTTATTAACACATAGAACCAACATGTCCACTGTTTTCCAGAAGTTACAACTGGAAGCATCAAGGGTTCCTCAAATATAGTGATTATATGCAAAAAATCTTGTCCTAAGCATGAGGTGAGGAATTGTGTGAAACAATGCTTGGGTAGTACTTGGACAAAAATTCCCAATGGTTTGGTAGAAGTGGATTTGGTGGTTCATAAATTCCATTGATCCCATTCCTGCTCTGATACCAATGTAAAAGACCAAGATTGAGGAGAGAAATAGGAGAATGGAAGCTCATATTGGGACACTTGAATGAGGGAAAAATCTGAATGCCTAGTATGAGCTTTGGCTCTTGTATTTATAAGAATCATACAAGGCTCTTGAGAAGCTTCTCAAGAAGCTTCCTTGAGCCACTTTCTTGGAGTGCAAGCCAAGTTAATTGGGAAGCTTCTCAAGAAGCTTCCTTCTAGAAGCCGCTTACTTGGCATGCCAGCTAAGCTAGTTGGAAGCTTCTAGAAGCTACCTACTTGAGGTGCAAGCTAAACTAGCCGGGATGCTTCCCGACTAGTTTCCTAGATACTCTTAGAATATTCTAGGCTAATTTGTCTTAGTTGCTACTTCATTAGCCCTACTAACTTTGTCGTTAAACTCCATATTGTTACAATATTCATTCTCTCATGCCACAACAAACACAATATCCTTGATGACATCATGGTTAGCTATCCTCTATCCTCCATAGGGACACCATGTCATGTGGACTGCTGCTACACCTAGTGTAGAACCACACTCACAAGTGAGTAATGAAGATACAAAGAAGTGGACCAAACCTAGGCAAAACCTCATTGTTGTAGAGAAAGTGGCTGCTGCCAATCAAAATGCCCTAATGCACAGTTGAGCTAGGATCCAAGAGCCTACATCCTTGCCGGAGCAAGAGCAAAGATGTGCTTTAGTGGCTTGAGGAATGGATGAGTTACTAAGAAAGAATGTAGCATATACTAACAGGGTCATCCTATCAAGGAAGACTGCAAATCTCTCATCCAATCTGATGGTAATGAAACAAAGGATGGAAGGTCCTCATATGCCCATAGGGATAGTCCATCTCTCATCTCCCGCAATAATACCTAGAGAGAAAAGGATCCCTTCTCCACCTTAGTCACATAAGTCTACAAAATTGGCCAATTAGCAACCACAAAATAGGAGGAAAGTAGGGGTGCAAAGAGAGCATAACTACCCAAAAACACTATAGGTGCCATCTCCTCTATAGATAATAAGCCTACTCCTCCACACAAGATTGGTAGAGATGCCTGTCTATGTGCCAAATCTCTTGTCACATACTCAAATGCTTGTGGTTGGATGATGTCACCAAAGACTCCCATGATCCTCCTATCAAAAGCTCCCAAATGTGATAAGAAAGTCAAGGAAGGGGGAACCGTGTGGAGAAGGTAAGTTGATCGACAAGCAATACTAGAAGAGAGAATACCAAAAGCCACCTATGGATCTCCTAGTAGAGGAAGGTCATCCACATGGAGAATATCTTCTACAAGGGCAATGTCTAAGAAGCATGTGACAAAATCCTCAGATCCTACTAGCACTTTAAGAAATGTAGTCCATTTGTAGATGTGACACACCTCTTTGGAAGCTCAAGGTGGGAAGGGATACTTGAAGGGGACCATGCTCTGCACTTTAACACCTTGATTCTCAAGCCTACAAGATGTAGCTTGGTAGTCAAGTGATCAAAGGCCTTCCTAATCTGATCTAAAAGGCCCACAATGTGTGTATCATCTGCTAAGGAGAGAAATACACAACCTAGCCTGGCCAAAGTAGTAGATAAGAGAGCTCTAAAGTGAGGCATGGCAAACAAAGGTCCCCTTAAAGGATCTCCCTATCGTGTACCGACAACTGAATCAAAGATGGTGATTCCTTCTTGTGATTACCCATGCTGGTAGTAAAGGGAAGTAGGAGAGCTATAGAACAATCACACAAAGTGAATGAGACTTGCCAAGGATCCACCGGCCTCCCTAAGCTCTCTAAAGATGGTTGCTCGAGAGACACTATGAAATGTGTTCTCAACATCTACATGTAGGAGAACCCACTCCAGATGGATATCTAGGAGCACCCTTATGCCTAGGGCAATAGACTCGTAACCTCTAGGTGTAGCTATTCCAAACTGATGTGGACTGAGGTGCTCTCAAAAGTGAGATTGATGTTGAAAGACAATGGTCTTTTTCTCTCCATGTCACTACTTGTTGCGGATCCCATCCATATGCTCAAATGGGGAAGGCAACCATGTGTGAAAACAAGAAAGATGGGAAGACTCAATCAAGTAGATCAAGGAAAAGACATAAGGAAAAAAAATGGTGCTAAGCTCCCATAGTATTGGTAAGTAGAATCTACCCAAAAGCACCTAAGATATCTGAACTATGCAAATCATATGGTCTACAAATAATCGAAGCAACCCGAAGAAACATTACCCATTGTGATTACTCTAGTGCGATCGCTCTCCGACTGCTCAAATGTGTCCTGATGATTCCAAGTTAGGTTTCATTCATAAACTTCAAAAGGGAGGGAAGGACTCAACGGTACTCAAAGTTGCCGAAATGTAAGAACACCCTTTGATACCATGTGATCCGACGTGTCTTCTATCTATCGTAGTTGGCACTCGTGAGACCTTGTTTCGATCTATATACTTGACAAGATGCAACCTACCCCTTGAAGCCATGAGGCCATGTTCTCCGACGTGTCCCCCTTCATTCTCATAGATGGCAATCGCCGCTACCCTATAGACGGACACTACAGATGGCGTAGAATAAAGAACATGCGACATGCGGTTTTACCTCGCGATTCTCACGTCGAATTGAAGGAAAAGTCCTTCTCATTTCTTTGCGCTCAAAAGTTACAGTTTTTTATGGAGTTTCTCCGGATTTCCCTGCCCACCCAAAAGTCTAATCTCGACCGAACCCCGCGTGCACGTCAAAAGTCTGATTTCTTCTGGCTGGACTCCAAAATTCTCTTTCCTAGGATTATTCGATCGCCTCAAACTTGTCACCGAGCCCGAAATTATAATTTCGCTGACCCGACGAATTAGACTTTCGGGCTGAATGAACTCCGAGCTTGACCTTTGGGCCAAACTCGTCATCTAGCCCCAAAGTCTAATGTCTTCTGTTTTAGGTAGGGTTCCAGTCCGGCCGGCCGCAACTTCAGGCCGCATTGCAGACCCGTCCGTCTTGCAGATCTGATTTCTTTCACGTGGATCTTTGTTCAATTGTTCTCGTTGACAGTCACAGTTCTACCACCGTCACAGTTCTAACATTCCGTCCCAGGCTGGACACGGAAGGTGGGGTATTCTTAAGCAAATCATTCCCCCCACATTTGCACACGTGTCACACATTTGCACACGAATTCTAGACTCTTGGATTTTAGGATAATTTAAATGACAATTAATATACAAGTCCCCAATACCACACGACAGACAACTATGAACGCTCTATTCTATGTGTGAAATTGGATCCTTCAAGTATAGTACTAATGAATTATAGTAATTCAGTCTGATTGTTTGTGAAGTTGTATAGAGATACATAGGATAAAAGGAAGATGAAAATCCGATCAAGTTGTACAAGGAAAAAGCTTATGAGGTAGAATGGTGCTAAGCCCCGTAGCATTAAAATAATATGTCGGTCCTCATACATTTAGAATGTTAATTATGTAAGTCAAAGGGATCTACATAATATTGAAACATCGTAAGAAGATCGTCTAATGCGATTGTTTCGGTATAGATCTATAGATCGTACCAACTAATGACACTCTATAACATACTCTATAGTAATTCTATAGTAATGTACACTCCTCGTTTCAAATATACAACAAAAAAAGAAAGGGAAAATGATAACTTTTGTTATTTAGGATTGTAATTACTTATACAGTCCATAATAAATATATTAAATGCTATATCCATAGATATATATAATTCTACTACTAGAGTAACAAAGAAGTGATTTTATTATAAATCCCTATATTTCTATATTTGGCAACTTTGGCTATTGTCATCCGGCTTGCCGCCCATGGATGGATAATCATCCACTCAAAAATTACATTACACGTGAGATCTATAACTACAATCTGTTACTCCTACTTGATTATCTTAGACCATATAGAAAATCTGCCCTAATTTACATCATTTGTAATGCATACAATTGTTCCATCTACTCTCCCTTGCCATTGCAAACACTTTATCTCTTGTGGCATCATGGGTAATTATTGAAATCTTATAAATAATATATATTTAATAGTATCATGAGTAGTTATCCAAAATTCTCCAAAAGTGTAATGTAATATACCTTTACATATCCCTTATTACATATAAAGTAGTTTTACATTCACAAGTAAATAATGAAAATGCAAATGAGTGGACAAAACCTAGATATAACCTAATCACTATAGAAAGTATGACTAATGCAAGCCAATATGCAAGCATTCAAGGTGGAGCTAAAATGTAATAGCTTGCATCCTTACTAGAGCAAGAGCAAATATCCTATCCAATTAGAATGTAAAGAGGTAAGAAATGAGTATCATATCGTGCTTGAAAGGATAGATAATTCATAGTCTATCACAGTAGTACTTGGAGACAACAACATCCAACTCAATCACATACTTCTTCAAACTAGCCTATCAACAATCATAATATTAAAGGAAAATAAAAGTGTATAATTTACACAACTAACCAAAAACTCTATATATATTGTTTATGAAACTTTGATCTTAATCTAGCTCACTCCTCTTACTCGATCATATCCTCCTCTAATACTAGGTTATCAACAATCACAATAGTAGAGGAAAACAAAAGCACAAAGAACACTCAATTGACCGCAAACATTACTTGTGCTTTTGTGGAACTTAGTATCAAGTAAGACTCGTGTGCCACCTCAAGACATAGGACGACTGCAAGGTCTTATTGAAATCTTTCTTGAGGCGATGTTATACCCAATTGACCACAAACATTACATGTGCTGTTGCTGAAACTTAGTATCAAGTAAGATTCGTGTGCCACCTCAAGACAAAGAAGGACTGCAAAGTCTTAATGGAATCTTTCTCGAGGCAATGTTATATCTAATTGCTAAACTTGAGTTAGTGTTCAATCTAGTTGCCTAATTTAGGGTACCGCTAAGTCCATCTCGACCTTTCACCTAGACAACATCTACATAAATTAAAGCTTCAAATTCATCGCGGCGTAAACAGAATCATATATATTCGTCCATGCACCATGCCGTAAGAGGACTGAGTACGAAGTGTACGGTAAGCGTTCTCATGTCCATGGACGTGCGCATCCTACCAAGTCGATGCTGGCGACCACGTGGCGCGTAGGTTAGCGAAAGTACAGTACTGTAGTCTTGTAAGAAGGGAAGAAAGATTCAAGTCCCTGGAACGAGAAGCCAGAGTAAATGGTTGGATTTCGTAAAGGACGAACGTGATTGAACGGCAGAGAGAGTAAATAAAGCGGTAGGTTCCAAGTAACGCCGATCAAGTCCTCGTCCGTGTTGTATTGAAGTGAAGTAATCAACAACGGCAGCAGGGGAGACTCGGGAGCAAGGAAATCATTCGCTGTCAGATGCCAATCACATTTTCACCGAACCCTCAAACGCCAGCCAGCCGAAATTAGAATGTCGATGGATCGTCGGAGCGCGACCGACTATGGGACAATTGGCGGCACAGCGTTGATCTATATCGGTTAAATGACGAGATGGTCGAGATTTAGAACGGGATTGAACAGTGTTCCTGCGGTCGTAAATGATTGATTGATTTTAGCCAGAATCTCAGGCGAGGGAACGAGCGAGTATATGAATCAGTGGCGAGCCGAGAGCTGGGTTTGATGCTGCTACAGCACGAGCGCAGGGAAGTGGAAAGCGTCGTGGAATTCGAGGGCGGAGTGTTGTGGTAGTTTGATCTATAAATAACGCGAACAGTGATTCAATCACTTGTGGCTCCGTGGTTCGTATAAGAGGGGCGTAGTAGGAGTGACTGATCGAGTTCCGTGGCGTGTATGTCCTAGAGGTTTATGGGAGGTGGATCATGGCACGGAGGAGGGAAGTGGTAGTGACAATGGGGAATCTTCGGGCGGCATTCGTGGCTTTGGGGTTTCTGTCACTAATAAGTCTGGTGGTATGCCAAGAGGCGGGGACGGAGACGACACTTGGGGATGAGGATTGTTTGTACGAGAGCAGAGAAGCGTGCTCTAGGGCCGAGGTTGCAGGCTGTGTTTGGTGCGATTTGCCGCGCCGATGCTATTCACCAGCGCGGTCTCTTGAACTCGGAGAGTTTTGCAACCGGAAGGTGTTGAAGGCATTTGTAGAGGTTTCTACGTGCGATGAAATAGTGGACCAGAAGCAGTGTGCGCTCTCAGACGGCTGTCGATGGTGTCGAAGCGAGGCGGTGGATGACTGCTGTTTTGGTGAGATCGAGGCGTTGAGATTACCGAAACAGATCTTCACTTGTCCTGCGGGTTCTGCTTCTAAAACTACAAAGTTTACAGGGATAGGCATCTAAACTACTCACTCACTCATGCATTCGTAAAACCTTCAAGACGGTCACATGGACAATAATTGTGGATCTACTTTACCATGGCAACCAGACAGGTGCTTGAAGGCCTTGGAGAAAGCATATGAGGGACTCCGAGAAGATATACACGATTCTACTCATACCGTCATTTCGCCTCTGCCGGTGCGACCTCATCGCTTGTTGATTGAGAGCTTAAAAATCTTCATAGATGATTAATGCAGATTCAACCTGTGCAATCGATTCAGAACGTCGACGTATTGTCGATAGCCAATGAGATAACACAGGGGAGCTAGTGTAGCGCAAGCACAATGTATGGCGTTGTACCGTAGTAACAGGGGAGTGGACGCTCCCTGCCGGTAAATGACTTCTCCATGTGACGCTGGTCCGCTCGTTGGAGTTTAGAAAGCAGTGTCAATTCATGGCGTTCGAGCAATGGAGGAAGGGGTTTAGGCTATTCTCGGGAGAGTCGAAATAGCACGTCACCCCTTTAGCTCTTACAATAATGTCTCCTGTGAGAAAATTCATCGGAGACTGATGTCATCACTTCGCCAATATCCTTCTCTTGTGAGTATAAGATTCAATCTTTTCCGCTTTGTACTGTCTGTGTGTCATTCCTTGTCCGATACGTGAAGCATCACCGTTCACGTCTTTTGTTCGTAAGGTAAGGTTGAAGGTCGCCGTCATTTCCCGTTGCATGAAAGCGCTGTCCGAATGTCTTGCATGTGAGGATGTAAATGACCACTTGTAAGAATCGTTTCAATGTCAAGTGAGGTCAAGTGGCGGCCTCAAAGTATTTGCACCATCGGTTCTCCTTGTCGCGCGCATCTTTCCAATCTACATCTCACTCGTAGAAAGAAGCTTCGTATTGACGGAATGTTCGGGCGAAGCTCTTACGAGTTGGAGGAGTATGTGCGTTCCGAAGCTAATATGGTAATTCTTATTGGTGACACGCTACTGAGTTGATAATTCTAAGAGTATTGAGGCACAACCAGAAATTCCTCATTGCGGCGGCCCATGTCACGATGGTGTATATTATGCATGTGGGAACCAGATTGCTCACAATCTGCAACTCACAGTAATTGTACTTGCCTAGGTGTTTCTTAAAGTTACAGAGGCCCGAATAACCCATGAAGATTATGAATACTTGCCGAAGTTTTCTATCAGGCTCGGAGGGAACGTAAGTGAGGAGGTGGAGTTGGCGAATATCTCTTTAGCTGCAACTTTGGTAACAAAGATGATGTACTGTCCTTTTATTAATTGTTCACAAACTGTGCTGCACCTATCAGTCACCTTGATCAATCGAATAATTGTAGCAGAGGTGCTTTACATTCCTCAATTCCCGATTTACAGGCAACACAAGCAAAGTAGTAAGCGCGTTGTCGAGCCTAACCTTCGAACTGCAAGCCGCGATTTCCTCGACTCACAGTGGAGCTCGTTCCTCGATCGATCGTCGTGTGGCTGCCGCCTATGTTACTCGCTACTCAGGCGTTATGCCAGCATCGAAGCACCAAAGGAAATTGCTCCTTGCAGCCGTAGCTACCATGCAGAGGCAACAGTCGGACGTGTATCTAGGCAGCAGCAAGACGTCGTCAGATCGATCGAGAAGAAATAGATCCACAATTCGACTTCTGTGCTCTGGAAGCTAACACTACTGAGGTTTAAATTTTGTGTCTAAGATAGATCACGTGTCTGGGAAGCCGGACGGTATGGAAACGTTATTTTTACGCACAATAGAATGTTTTAAAATGTTTTAAATTGTTTTTCAAAACGTTCTTTTCGGTCTTTCTTTGGTGCACGCTGTCTGTCACTTGTGTAGACCCATTATCCTAGCAGACAAGGAAGTTTAGGGTTTCTAGGGTTTGCGTGGTTTTATCTGACCAGGTTGCTTGCTCCACAAGTTCATTGTGTTTTGTTTTGTCAAATATACGTATCATGGGCAAAGATCAAAAGCGAGGGGTTGACCGAGAGCATTTTGGTCAGGAGTTTGAAGACTTTGAAGACGACGTGTTCAAATCAATGTTTATTAAATGCTTGCACTGCAGCTCAATTGTTTCATATAGGTCAAATATCTTGATAATCTTGTACCAAATACTTGAAGAAGAAACAACTACATCAAATATCCTGATAATCTTGATAATCTTGTACAGACCGCACCATCATATGAACCAGTTTCAATAGTCATCTAACCTGCAGCTCAGTTGTTTCATCTAGGTCAAATATCTTGATAATCTTGTACCGCGCACGCACCATCATATGAACCAGTTTCAATAGTCATCTAGGTGATTCAATAGTTGCATGTTATTCTTTTGTAGTTTTTATTCTTATTCTTATTCTTATTATATTTTATTATATATATTATTGTAATTGTATATCATTCTTTTGTAATTATTATTATTATATATCATTCTTATTCTTATTGTAGTTGTATACCGTTCTTTTGTAGTTTTTATTCTTATTATTATTATATATTATTCTTATTCTTATTATATCTTTATTGTAGTTGTATATCATTCTTCTGCCATGATGAACATTGATGTTTTCCAATGTAGTTGCATGTCATTCTTTTTGCCCTAATGAGTGATGTTTTCCAATGTAGTTGTATATAATTCCTTTTGCCCTTATGAACTTTGATACACTACGTACAATAAAGTTTTCCAAAGTAGTTGTATATCATTCTTTTTGCCCTAATGAGTGATGTTTTCCAATGTAGTTGTATATCATTCCTTTGAAGTGATGAACTCTGATATATTCCGTACAGTAAAGTAGAACGTTAAATAAAAAATTGTGGTATTTTAAAATGCATTATAAAACATTCTATTTTAAAACAAGAAACAAACAAATGTTTCAATCTCGGATATCGTTCGGACAATAAAATAGAATGTTTAATAAAAAATCATGGTATTTTAAAACATCTTATTTTCAAACAAGAGACAAACAATAAAATAGAATTTTTAATAAAAAATCGGGGTATTTTAAAACATCTTATTTTAAAATAAGGAATAAACAAATGTTTCAATATCGTGCAAACATCCTCACTCAAGCTTGTATTCCATATTTTCATAGAAAGCTCCTTCCTTGGTGACTACATCTTTCTATCTTTTGCTTCACTATCATCACATTGGATTAGAGGTTTACGGAGCAACAATATGAGCATACGTTACATTCTATCTTAGTTGACTCGTCCATTCCTCAGGCTACTAGAGCACGTCTTTGCTCTTGCTCCGGCAAGGGTGGAGGCTCTTGGATCCTAGCTTGATCGTGCATTAGGGCATTTTGACTTGCACCAATTACTTTCTCTACAACAATGAGGTTTTGCCAAGGTTTGGTACACCCATATGCATCCTCATTACTCACTCGTGAGTGTGGTTCTACACTAGACGAAGCAGCGATCCATATGACACGGTGTCCTTTTGGAGGACAAAGGATAGCTACCCATGATGCTATTAGGGACATAGTGTTTGCTATGGCACAAGAGAGTGGATACTTGGCTTGGAAAGAGAGTTTGTACGCTTTGCAGACGACACGTGTTAGGGCAGACTTATACTTGGTCCGAGATGATTAGGTGACAATAGTGGATGTCGTGGTTACAGACCCTACACAAGATATAGTTTTGGAGGGAGTGATTACCCATCTCCTTGGATGGTCAGCAAGTGCAGCAGCAGGTCGTAAGGTCTCCAAGTATAGGAGCATGCAGCAAGGTCACCTCTTTGTTCCTCTAGCCTTGGAGTTATATGGAGCGATGGACGTGACATTTGACACATTTGTTAGGGAGTGTGGGAGAGCTTATCATGTTAGGCGCCAGGGTATGAGAGTGAGAGTGAGAGTGAGAATGAGAATGAGAGTGCTACTCTCACTCTCATACTTTGTTGTACATTTTAGACAACGTGTGTCTATTGCTCTACAGAGGGCAGTGGTTGGTGCAATCCATAGAAGAGTAATCAGACTAGGTGATGCTTCTTCGGATGCTCCACTTGTTTGTAGACCACACAACTTGCATAGTTCGGATATCTTAGGTGCAGTAGGGCAGATTTCTCATATAGACTCTATTGGGGCTTAGCCCCATTTTACCTTTCTCATCTCTCTCTTGTACGGCTTGATGGGGTACTCCCATCCTTCAATTTTTCTTCGTGGACGTCCTTCTATGACTACACATTTCTCATCTACGTGCCGGAGATTACCACTTACTATATTCACTTCAAATACAAGCCAATGCCCTGTGGTTTTACCATCCACCTTTGAGGTAAAAGTAATAGTAAACCAAATGTTTTTCTATGAGGTGGAAGTAACAATAAATTGGATGTCTTCTTGGCCTCTAGCATCAACCTGACTTGGAACATTCTATATTCGGACAAAGCAAAATGATACTCAGTTTATGGTAACGAAGTCAAGGGCGACCGCGTAGAAAAGAGAGAGGATGTGAAGACTCCCACCCGTACAAGGGAGAGACAAAAGAGATAAAATGGGGCTAAGCTCCAATAGAGTCTATATGAGAAATCTGTACTACCGCACCCAAGATATAGTTATGCAAATTGTACGGTCTACAAACGACGGAACATCTGAAGAAATATCACCTGATGTTATTGTTCTCCTATGGATTGCACTAGTCACTGTCCTATGTAAAACAATGGACACACGTTGACTAAAATATGCTAGTTTATGGTAACTGGAGGATGGTTTAGTAATGATATGTCTTTGCAAATTGTGCCATTTGGATAGGAAGACCTCTTAGTCCATACCGGCTCGGTTGATACTTAGTTACACTATTTAATTCTGCTGGAAGTAGTCTCTTAGATAAATAGTTGACACAATCAAAGAACTCAATTCATAAAGATGGTAAAATATTGAAGTTCATGTACTATCATATATTTGATTTGTATCAAACTCTTGGGTTTACTCTAATACCATCTGTGTCTAGATATACACAAATTAATGATATCATCCTTCTCACACAATTTTCAGTTAAATTTATTATAGTGCTATATCTAATTATCATATGAAAATGCTCAACATGATAAGTTGTATCACTCAATTATAAGTTTCCAACTTATTGGGGCCATGAAAAGGCATTGCAAAATGTATACTAGAATCTGCACAAAATTATTAGGAACCGAAGCAGATTTTTGTTGAAGGGAAGCAAAATCGATGATAAGAGTCGCAGCAATATCATACATCCTTATCATTAAGTCCAAAGTATCATGTCAAAAGGCCATTAACTTATTCTTTTGTTGACAAATTTGAATTCAACAGCGGTAAATCATAAGAATCAATTTTGATTTAGTAATCAAAAAGTCAAAAGATCAACAAGAAGTAAGGAATTACTGTATTAATTAGCAGACAAGTTCATCACGAAGTAATATACAATTTTATATAATGGATTTATTTAGCCTAGAATATATTGTACATCAAGAGTGAATGATTAGTTTGATTTGCCTTTTATCTCCATAGAATTGGATGATGTCATTTACTTTTATTTAGAAATATATGTTGAATGGTCATAGGAACGGCTCTTAAGAGATTTAATATTTCTTGCTAATAATAGTTAATATGATTTATCGGATCAGAACTCTTGTATGTAATAATGGACGCAATATATGTTCTATAAGTCTTATTTTCAAATGGAGGAGTTTCGGAGAACTACATTATTATCAACGATTCCATAATACTATTTGCTTTGATATTTCCTTTTAAACTGAAGTAGCAGTTCCCGAGAGGGAATGTTGAATCTTCAAATATAGAGAATCTCTAAATTTTTTATCTCAGATATATTAACAATATTTCAAACAAATCTAAAGTAAAACTTGTTTCATAATCAATATAAAATGGAATGAATTTATCGGTAAATTATTATTTTTATTTATACGGTAAATAAATTTTAAAAATGATACTAGCATAAATAGAGATGTTTGAACTAGGATTCAACGGTAATAGTGAAAAATTTGGTGATTTGATTATTTACTGTAATTTTAAAATGAAATTATTTCTAAATTATTTCTTTTTAATTAAAAAGATAGGAATTAAGAGAGTTTCTAGTTTACTTATGTTAGCCAGATAATTGATGATGGTATCATTGTCAAATTCTCTATATAGCTTCAATTTTCAATAGATGAGGTACACATTATTCTTCAATAATATAAATGTAGAAGTAAAATAATTTGATACTATATGAAAGCTTGTCAACACAGAATTCATAGAAAATTCATAAGCTCAAAGAAGTTACAAGATCTACTTAACAAACTAAAATTTGGCCTAATTGTAATCTTACTATAATTTTCGAGGTATTATTCTGATATGATAATTCTTTCAGAAAGTTGGTGAATTTCCAATCTGTTCTATGGTTTCAAATACAGCTATCACTCTTATAAAACACAAAAACCACATATAAGCAATTTGATAGCATTTTTAAGAGATAAATATTTGTTTAAGAAGTTTATTTCTGATTCTTATTAGGTACTTAAATGGTGATTCCATTGTTACCCAAAACAAGTTTTAGATCTTAAATATATAATCTAATAAGAAAAAGAGGACTTCATTCAGAATTGTCAAATGTCTCTCAAGGTTAAATTTAATTTAATTTAATTTAATCATTAAATTACTTTAATGATCTTTCCAATCATCTAAGTTGTCTCAAGAAGCCTATTAGTATGTTATGATTAAATAAATAATTAGAAATACATAAAATGAAATGAAATAAAAATAAGATTATTTCTCTTGTTAGTTGATTCTTTGTGTTGTTTACTCATATCCTTTTATTGTTGATAACAGTAAAACCTTTACTCTAAATTTACATAATAATAATATTATTATTCATACATAAAAGAAAAGATAATATTTTATTATAGAAAAAAAGAATAAATATAGAAAAGGATAATATTTTACCACAGAAACAAAGAATAACTATAGAAAAGGATAATGTTCAATTAAAATTAGATAATAACCTATCACTTGCTATTTACTAGAAAAGAAAATTTTGCAAATAAGAGGATTATTTCTATAATTAATAGTCTAAGATATATAAGGTTAGAGAAGGTGTGAATAATTTTTTACCACTTTGCTAATGTACTGATTATACGCTATGAAATATAAAGTGGTTCTCTTTATTTACTCTGCAGTAAACACCTCAAAAATATTTATTTCAGATGAATTTTTTACAATATCTTTTTCAAAATAAAATATTATTTACGGGTAATTTCCATCTTTAAAATGTCAAATTTGATAAATCCTCATAACACTATCTTGCAATTTGACTAGATATATTGTTAATAGTAATCTACAAATTCTTATTGCTAATGAATGATAAATATTATTTTAGATGCTACATTTATATAGCATTTAAGTTAATTTAATTTATTTAGATTGATGGGATTCTGTTTTCTGTTTTCCGTTTTTTGAATATCTTATTTAAAGTTAATAGATAACAAAGTATAAGTGTTTAGAATAATGTGATTTACATTCAATACATATGGTCTTCAAGTGAAGTATAAATCTATAATGGATGGAAAGAAAGAAGCTAATTTCAAATTTTAAGCTTTGTTCCTTTGCAAAGTTTTATGAGAATAATCATCTAGAACTCTCCCACAAACAACAATGTTGAAGAAAATAACCTAAGATTAGGAAATTATATTTGCAGTCAAGTCAAGTCAAACAAGAGAATAAGATCATGCTAAACATATACTTAATTGCTCTTATGGAAAACCATTATTTGCATAAAAAAGTATACTCATTCTACTTGATTACAAGTTGTGTGAGAAAGGTTGGAAAAAGGATCTCCCTGTAAGTTCTATTTGTAATTTTACTAGTAAAAATTTTGTGATTGACCATACTAATGTGAGTTTATATTTGAGTGATTTTATTTCATTAGATCAATAGAATTTGGTCTTCAAAGCTTTTTGGAACATCCTATGTTATTTAGTAATAACAAAGTATTAATCTTTTTGGTTACATAAATGAGGAGAATCAGATTCAATCCCTATGCTTTAAAGAAGAATTTTGAACATGCAATGGGTGGAAAGACAAACTTATTCAAAATTGTAAACTTTGTTCCTTGTGAAACTTTTACAAGAATAAACATCCATTTCCATCAACACCAATTTTAAAGAAACAAACCTAAGATTTAGATATATTATGCCTTTTAAAATCAAGCCAAATAAATATAATGTTTCATCCTAGAGAGATACTTAATTTCTCTTATATAAAAGTTCATTCTTAGTGTAAGAAAAACTATACTCATGTATAAGTAATAAGTTATGTTAAAAAGTTGGAAAAAGAATCTCCTTGCAATTTCAATAGGTCATTTTACTTGTATAAATTTTGTGATTTGACTACACTAGTATTAGATCCAAATATGGAATCTGAAAGTTACTTATAATTTGGCACATAGGTAGAAATATTTGATTGTGAGATTTTCTAAGTTTTCCACCAACTTAGTTTCATAAAGGTTGAGTTTCTTTTTTAATAATAATGTTGATTCTTTTTATGCTCTAATTGAATTCCTTGCAACAATGACTTTTGTACTATATGCATGATCACATGCTTGCTCAAAAGAGAATGCTACTAAACCATGGTAGTGTACACTTTTGATAGTTGTTCATGGTCATGAGTAAAAGAGTCTAATTTACCAAAATTTAATATTTATTAAATAAAATATAATTATTTATAAACCATGTATAAATTTGCTAATAACACTTCTTATAATATCCCTTTAATATCCCTTTAAAAGTATCAAAATCAACTAAATAAGTTAACTTAAGATTGTATAGTTGTAAGATTAGGCAAGTTTTCATCAAGTTCTTGAGTTGTTGCAATATAGCCTTGTCATTCTAACCCTAATAAAATATCAATTCTTGCTAAGAGATCATGGAATGGTGGGAAATATGTCTAATGATGTATATCATTATAGGTTTATAGAAGCTTGCAAAATCATTAAATCTTTGAATATCAATAGAGTCACTTGAGATGGTCATTTCATAGTAACCTTGATCTTTTGTCTTTATCTTGTCTTAGATCATATTCTTTAATAGAAAGATTATGATCTAAGAAGTTAACATCTTCTTTTAAGAACTCATATAAAAGCTTTCACTTCTTTAAGTGTTGCAATATGTATTCATTATGAAAATGATACTCTTTTCTGTCTTCCTCCATGTGGTAACCTAATATCAATTGAAAAGTGATACAGTGGTAAGTAATAGGTCGTTCCCTCAAAGATACAAGTTGGACAAGAATTGATTAGAAGTGTCATTGTCTTCTAGTTTGTTTATTTTCATGTATTTAGCCTCTTGGGTGTGAGCTACTCCTAGAAGAGGGTAGTATCATCCCTTTGGGGGCACTATGGAAAAAAGAAAATTAAAAGATTACTTTCACTACAAATTAAGTCTGACTAATACCTAAAGGTGATGGCTCATTCAACCCCAAAGGCCACTTCATCCCTAAAAGACTTTGACTCCAAAGGTTGCGTGCTACCCTTGCCCAGATAGGCACAACTTTGAACATGCCTTTGCATCAGCCAAATGTCTTTGCTCTTCAATTACATGGTACTTTTGACATATAACTAAGTCTTGATCAATCAATGTATTGCTTTGCTTCTTCAAAGCTTCAAAAATTCCACATTCTGATCAAGCACAAATGTCTTTCTATACACTTCAACACTTGTGTTCCTACTACAAAGTTCCTTACCACTACTCAACAAAGACATTCACCAATACTCAAGGTGAAAGCAAACAATTGCAAAGAACTTAGAGCTCTTTTGTTGAACTTTAATTTGAAAAGAATAAAATGAATTTATAGTGTGCTTAAGCCTCAAATACCTACTCTTGCTCAATCCCAAAGAGATCTAGCAATGGAAGTACTTCAAAGATCTCTTACCTACATCTACACTATACATTTTGATTCTTATCCTATCATATCCTAATCTCATGCAAGTTGATTAGTTGCCTTATGCATGTCAAGAAAGATATCAAGTGTTTCCAAAGACAATTTGAAATTCTAACCCTTTGGTCCTACAACTCCAAAGGTCCTTCACTTACAAAGATGTACAACTATGAAAGCCTTAGGATTGCTTCTACTCAAAAATCCTACAACTACAAAGAAGTATTTCAATGAAGTGTCTTGTGTAATACTCCGAGGATAGGAGACTTGAAGAGAAACACACCATGAGAAACACACAATTTCACACTCAAACCTTTGATACCCCAAGGAGCACCTTCTCTTTATTATATAGACAAAGGGGATCTCCTCCAAGGAAGCTCCACCATAGGATTAGGCACACAGATAGGTGACATGTCAGCAAGCTCCACCCTTGGATGGGTGACATGTCGGTCTTGGTCCTATCTGGTTGGTCAAACAAGCTTTGACCGGAAGGAGTCTTTTAGAGAATCTTCTTGTAGGAATCTCATAATCACGTGGGTGAGGTACCATTGGAAAGCTCTCAATGAGACAAACAAAGGGGATGGAGGGCCAGCCTATCCTCTGTTGGGGGGGGGGAGGTGGATCAGCATAGATAAATTAGGCCTCCAAAATTGCCTTCAAAGATTTCAGGCATATTTTGGTTCCTACTCTATTAGTAGAAGTCCCATTTTGGTGATACCTCTTTCTGATCTATTTAGTCCATCATGTGTAACATCCTTCTAGATGTTACCAAACCAATTCTCACCTTTAAATCATATGTTTAACTATTGGTTCTAAGGATTTCAAGTCTATTTTGGTTTTTGCACTATTACTAGAAGTAATCTTTTGGTGAAACTTCTATCTGATCTATTTTGACCATCATGTATAACATCATTCCCAATGTTACCAAACCAAATTTCACATCTAGATCATATGGCTAGCTCTTGGTATTACATCTTGCCTAATTTCTACTACAAAGAAGTACCTTTTCCTTTTAAGGATTTTAATAAGGCATTGATCATCTCCTTGTAGTAAGCTGTCTCCAAGGCTAGAGTGTCACCTTCTCATCTTTGTACATCTTCTCCTCCAACTTCTAGACTTGTAGCTTTAGTTCATGTAATTTTGCCTTGGTTAGTCTACCTTGAGCTATCTCCTCTAGATCTTCCACCAGTTGGTCCCAAACTTCTTCTATATGCTTGAAGATCTTGGCTTTCCTTTCTTTTGAGCTGTTATGCAAGGCCTGTACCTCTTGCTTGATCTCTTCCATTATCTACCTTCTCTTCCTCCTTCTTCTTTAGCTTGGCAGCCATCCCTTCATGTTGAACAACCACTTCCCTCCTATATTTGGTGAATTGCACATCAAGGATCACTAAGTGTATCTTAGCACTCTCTAATTCTCCTTGATTGCTCACCACTTCCTCATCCTTGGGCTTCAGCTTCTCTTAAAATACCTATTGCTTACTTTTGGCCAAGCCAAAGGGCTCTCAACTCTCCTTGCATTGTCTTGATCTCCTCTTTCTTTGTTTGATATGCAAGAAGCAAAGTGTTCTACCTCTTTCTCCCAAAATTCTCCTATATTATAGATTTATCTTCTTTACTTCCTCCTTGTACAAGTTCTGCACCTTCTATCTCCTCCTTTGCCTTAGCCTACTCTGCACTTAACAAGTATGAGTTCTTATGTAGTCTTGGATAAGAGAGATGTATTCAATGATGTCTTTGCATGAGTTTTGGTAGGTTGGCTAGATCTTCTCCATCAACTCCAATACCTTCCCACCAAATATATGACAAACTTGGATCCTTCAAGTATTGGAGCTTCTCATTCTTAGAACAAGCGTTTACTTAGCATTGCTTGTACTACCATTGAAGGTTCATCTTCACCTTTGATGGCTATCTTGTCTCTTCTTTGGCCTTCAAATTTCTTGGGCTCTTCTTCTTTGTTGTCGTGCGTATATAGATTGCTACACAACATACATCGCTGTCAAAATCATACACTATAGAAGCTTAACTCACACATAAGTCATACATAGACTCTAAAGTGCCATAATAATCAAATTGTTTACAACTCTCAAATACACTCAACTCCGATCAGTACTTGAGCTGTCACTCTATAAACTGCCAACAATTGGGCATTGATTACAATCAAGCCATACCCACTCTAGCTAAGAGAATCCAGGTGACGCTTGCCGGGCTTTGTCCACCATAGCCATGAACTCAAAGGCTCAACATCAAAGAAGTGAGCTCTATGGAACTACACTTCAAAAGTATACCCTGGACTCAAGCTAGGTCTAAAACCCTAACGGTCCCGCTGACAGCACACTTGATGGTGCAAATAGTGCAAAGTGACGGTGGGCTCTACCGTGAAGCTAATACCCCAAACAAAAAATCTGACCATCAAAAAGTAGTCTTTGAGAAACTGCTGAAATAACTCTAACTACTATCACTACAACTCTAGTGTCCGAGCAATCTAGATGTGACACTACAAATAGCATGACAGCCATCATGCATGTATACATCACTACACAACATACATCACTATCAACATCATACACTATAGAAGCACAACTCACACATAAGTCATACATAGACTCTAAAGTGCCATAATCGCCCCCTAGCTAGGTCCCTTTAACTCCAAATAGCCATCTACTCCAAGTATATGGTATACCGTATGATGGGCAAAGATAAGAAGGCCGGGTGCTATGGAGCCCCATTGTTAGTTGTATGTCTGCAATCTATACCATATAAAGAATGAACTAGCTATAGGTCAAGTACATCTAGGAAATAACCACTGTCCTTGAGGAACCACCGTGAAGGGAGGAATCATACATGCCATATGCCATCCTCTTGAACAGCTATCACACACTAGTATAGTAGCAGCTCCACTAGAAGAGCTACATAACGTACACCTCAAGCTTGCACGTACAAGTGCCAAGCTTGGGTCCATAGTACCATCAATGTTTGGGAGGTGGCATGGTGCACAATTGCGCACATGATCCTTCCAAACAACACCATCATGTCCTTCCAACATAAGGACTCTAGATAGCAAAACCTCACATACTCTCTAGATAGTGCGGCCTATCAAAACATCAAGTGTTGTTGGTGCTGTCTGTTGTAGATATACATAGTCACATGAATGAAATCAACAAATTGAGGGTCTATAACATCCTCCTCAAATGGTAGCATAGCATATAAAGTATCTTTATGCTGAGCAATCGCCAAGTTCTCAAAGGCCATTGGTATCACTCTCCAAAAGATCTTTGCCTATTGAGAACATGCACTCACCCATACATCTGGGTCATCCAAGTCCAAAACTACAATAGCATCTCGACGAATGGCTATAGGTAAATCTGGATCTCATCCATAGAGTAGGAAGTAAGGAGAGAAGGATGCTAAGGAGGCTTGCCAGCTGAATTGATA
Organism: Lunularia cruciata; assembly: GCA_948567375.1. Taxonomy (NCBI): domain Eukaryota; kingdom Viridiplantae; phylum Streptophyta; class Marchantiopsida; order Lunulariales; family Lunulariaceae; genus Lunularia; species Lunularia cruciata. The sequence goes on along the minus strand of OX419756.1, from coordinate 47,629,653 downwards.
GCCCATGGCCAACCAAGGTAATTGGAGATCCCAATCTCCCAAGTGGCCTCTCTGCAAACCATACTTTCACAATCCTCTCTTCATTATCTGAACCACTCTCTTTGCTAAGCCATCTTCCTTAGGGTGATCTTGGGATGTATCACAATGATCAATCAAAGCCTTATCACACAAGACCTGAAACTCCCCCAAGAACTCTGTACCTTGATCAGTCAAAACCTCAACTGGTGCACCAAAATGACTAAGAAATTGATCCAGGAATGAGTAAGCTGTCCTTTCACTAGACTTTGTTAGGAAGTACCACCAACTCAATCCACTTGGAGAAGTGCTCTTCCATCACCAAGACATACCGATGATGTCTCACAATCAGTGGTAAAGGTCCAGCAAAGTCCAAACTCCAACGGTAACCCAATCCCATGATAGGTAATGGGTGTAACTATGGCGTAGGAGCATTGAATGATGCTCTAACTCGGTCACAAACCACACATCTGGCAACAAATTGCTATGCCTCGGTCTGCATACCGCACCACCAATAATGACTTTGGAGTAAGCTATATGTATGATTTACTCCAAAATGTCCTAGCTCCTCATGAGCATGACAAACCAACTATGATCTCTAAGATGGAAGTGGTATTACTTGCACTCTACCATCCTCCCATACATGCAAAAGGCGTTTGCTCTCCAATCTGAACCGTCTAGCTTGCTAAAGAACAATATCTCTCCTTGGCCCCAACTGTGCCACCCACAACATTAGTGCAAAGATAGTCCATCACTAAGACATCATCATGAATGTCTCACTAAATTGTACCAATATCTTCCCTCTTTCGATCTATGACCTCAATAACTCCTCTTGTATGCGCTGAGAGAGATACCACCAAAGCCTCAAAAAATATACAGATAAAGGCAGATGCATGCCAACCTAGCACCATCTCCTCATCTGTCTCACCATGCCAACATGCTCCGGTCTGATCTTGCTAGCTGGGACATGGATTTCTACTCAACCCATTTGCATCACGGTTCACCACTCTAGGTCTGTGAACAACTGTGAAATCATACTCCTATAAAATCAAAGAGCATCATGCAAGCTTCCTTGAAAGCTTGTTGGACTCCATCAATCACTCAGCGGCTGATGATCAATGATGAGAATGAAAGGGTTACCAAATAGGTAACATCGGAAATGTGCTACTGCCCAAACTGCTGCAAAGCACTCTCCCTCATATGAACTATACTTCACCTTCGCTGAATTGTTGGAAAGACTAGCATAGGCTACCACAAACTCCTTCCCCTCATCATCATGCTGGGTGAGCACTACTCCAAGCCCCAACATACTCCAATCAGTATGAACCTTAAATGGTAGTCCTCTAATCGGTCTCCTCAAAATAGGAGCAGATGTCAACCTCTCCTTGAGCTCTACAAAAGCTCTCTCCTACTCATCTCCCCAACACCAATCTTGTGTAAGCTTGGTCAGCTTTGTCAAGGCCTTGGCAATGGCACTAAATCCTCTAAAATAGTGGTGGTAGAAGTTTACCAACCCAAGAAATGCTTGCACTCTGCTCACATCCGTAGGCCAAGGAATATGTGCAATAGCCTCCACCTTGGTCTACTGAACACCAAGTCCTCTAGGGTAGATAGTGTGAAATATTCAACCTGCTCATGGAAGAACCTACACTTCCCAAGATGTAATTTGAGTCCATGAGATTCAACCTCTCAAACACCTCCAATAAATGTCTCTCATGCTCTTCCACAGTAGTGCTATAGACCAAAATGTCATCAATATAACACCAAGCAAAATCCAATCCAATTAGGATCCTATCCATGACCCTCTGGAGCTCAGCAAGAGCATTCTTTAACCCAAACGGTAGGAACCTCCACTAATATAACACATCCTTATCGTGAGGATCAATAGCCAAGAATGTTGTCTTGGACTTATCCTCCTCCTTGATCGGCAACTGATGATATCCCACTTGAAGATCTAAAGTAATGAAGACCTTTGCATGCCCAATCACAATCTCCTTTGGTGTAGGCATGGCATACCAATCAGCCCTAGTCTGTTGGTTGATAGGACGGTAATCTCCACACATCTGCCTATCTGTGTAGTTGCCATGGATATCTTTCTTGGCTGGCATCACTATCATTGATGTATACTCTCCATGTGAGATCTCCACCAAACTAGCCTCAAAAAGGTTACTACTCTGGTTGTGAATCAATGTCCTCTCTATATCACTACATTGATAAGGATGTCAGAAAACTGGTGTATCGTTAGTCAGCTCAATCCGTATACAAAGTCTCTTCAAAGCACCCAAATCCTTCATATTGAAGGCAAAACAACTTGTGTGGCTCCTCAAGAACCTCCAAACCGTTTGTCTTTCCTCTCCAGTAAGCTTGGGTCCAAGATTTAGCTCCCAAGTATCCTCTGTAACTATCGTAGGAGTGGAAGACGTATTGACTAGCTACTACACTGGGCCCTTGGGAGAAATAATGTCATGCCTTCGACCACTAGAGGTTCCAACTTCTGTATGAAAAACTCCCTCCACTCTGGCTGCAAGCTCCACATGTCCTCTAGCTGCATCCCAAATGGACCAAGGGTGTAATCCAAGTAGCCCACTATCACCTGGATGGACTCCAAGTAGACCACTCTCCTTAGTAGCTACTAACTGTGTCCCAAGAATACCATGTCCACTTGGTCCATCATCCCTAGCATGTGCTTGAATTTTCTCGATAGGCACAAGGCTCACAAGTGTCTGAGTGGTGATACCTATCAAGCGCATCCTACACTACTCTGCCAACCTAAGGCTCATAATGCGGGTCACACAATTCAGATCCATAGCCTGACCTAGCACCTGACACCTAGATGCTTCTGACACTAGTGGAACAACGGTAATACCAATGCAAAAACCCATCACCCACTCTATCTCATCGGCATTGGGCTCCACCAACTGTTGTAACTATGAGTCCCAAACAAGTCCAGGTCCTCCCTCTTGAAAAGCATGAGAGCATGGGAAACTCATGAGTGTGAGAAATGCGGCTCTAGGTTGTCCAACTAGGTTCACCACTTCCATAGGTGACCTATCAACCACTGCCATTGTCTGAGATTGACACCCAACATCCAAGATGTCATCAACAAGGATGTGGTCAAGTTGCTGAATCCCATCACATGCATGATGTAAAACCTCTTTGGGTAAGAGGTTTGTCCACCAAAGACAAAGATAATGAGCCCATGATCCCACTCTGGCTGCATCCAACAATACAATAGGTCCCATCCAAGAATGGACCTGATGTGTACTTGCTACCACTCTGGTACAAGAATCACCCATCAAAGGAATGTTCTTCAAAAGGTAAGTTGGAGAAACAGACTGATGAACCTAAAGATGTTATAGTATCCGTAATATCTCCCAAAACACACCAAAATGAGGATCCTTAAGACCCAAACCTCGGCCCGTACGTGTATGTCCCTGACATGGCCATCTAGAACTCACCAAGTGAATAGGCCCATATCTCTCTAGATCATGTGCCCCCAATAAGGAAATATCTGCTGGTAGAGCCTTTTGGTAACCTTTGACTGCTGACATTGGTAATAACTCCGGATACCAATAGGCCAAGTATGCCATATGACATAAAGAAGACGCGCCTAACACTCTCATCTCTCTTTACATACAAGTACATCTATACTCGTATACCTGCTTGTAATATTGCAGCTAGTCCGGTGCTAATCCCACCAAACAACTCCAATAGACATATCTCCTCTACTAGATATTGCCAAGCAATGAGTGTGGTATCTAGAGGTGTCAAAGTAATCAACTTTGGAGGCTCATCCTCACACTCATTTCTTGATGGTACAAAGGCTACTCTCTCCAAGCTTGTTGCACCAACTAATCTATATGCTGCTGCAATGCCTCCTCAAAACTCCACAATGGAATATCCAAGGTGGATGGAACAATCCCACTTGTACTCCAAATCCAAGTGATCTCCTTTGGTACTGGAGTATCCTCTGCATGGGTGTTCTCCTCCAACAAGTCACCTGGCCAAGTAACTGCACCACTGAAAGCTAAAACTGATGCTGTCATGGTCCCGAACTGTAGTGAGCCAAGACTACCACTACTAAAGCGTATTGGTAGGCGACATACCCGTCCCTCACTAGACTGCCAACCTGGTCTATAGGAGGCTATCTCCTTCCAATAGTCAATGCTGAAACCCATGGGGTATAACACTACTCCCCCAACTAGCACATCATATGACTTAGCTATTGTTGCAATAGCTTGAGCTCTCACCACCGAGCTATCAGTTGGTTGACCAGGCTGAACCTAGACAACAAGCTTCCCATGTGTGATGTGTTGTGTCAAACCATCATCTTAAGATATCTGGATCTAAAATGGACACATCTCCACATCGGTCTTCCGTAACTCCATATCAACTAATGCAGCCTTCCCCAACATAAAGGGCTGCGCACCAGAGTCTAACAAGACTCTTTGTGGTATATAGATCTTCCTTGAAGGTCCCACCAAGCGGAAAATCCCCTTTGGTTATCCAATAGGACAACACCAGGTGTGAACCGTGCTCTTTCAAAGGTCGGTCTAGTTGGCAACTCTTCCAGTCTAGCCGCTACTGCAAGCCATAAACCACTGGTCGCTAAACGGATCCCATGCTCCTCAACCAAGTCAGCTCCACTACCAACCACCTCTGCTCTAGTAGAAGGAATTGCATCATCCCTACTCTCATAAAGCATGGCAGCCAACCGGAACACTGGGGATTGGTCAACTCTCAATGTAAACATATCACTAGCTGAAAACAAAGGGCACCGCATAATCAGCTGAGCCACCCCAACATCATGCTAGACTCAGTATGTGTAGTAGCAAGTAGCTGACTAGCAAGTAGTTGATCATGCACTCCTTACCACCTACCACACTTGCACTGGGAAGTCTAGGAGCCATGGATGCCATATGCAATGCCTCTGATAGCATGAAAGACTAGGGAAGTCTGACCTGTCTTCCAACTTTTCCTCTTTGTGGGTCCAACTCCACTGATGCTCCTCTAGGCTCTAGAGCATGTACTTCACTCCTAGCCACTACTGTAGATGCATCCACTTGTGTTGCTCCACACATGAAATCCAAAGCATCTCCATCACCAGCATATGAGGTGGAAGCCTCAGCACCCAAATCTCCTCTGAGCAATAGCCATGCTAGCCAATCTTTGCTCCAACTACTCAATCCGAGTAGCCATAGTTGCATCAGAAGTAAGTGCAGGTACTACACCCGTACTAGGTGTAGATCCTCTACCACCACCTCTACCACCTCGTCCTCCATGAACTGGAGCTCCTCTACTACCTACCATAGCAGCCCTACCACTCCGAAACTCCGAGTGTAGGCCAAAGCATCGGTCACTAGTGTGACCAAATCTATGGCAATGCTCACACTGCCTTTGTGCTGGCTATGATGTACCAGAGGTATTAGGTCCACTGCCTTGAGTACAATCTCTCCTATGGTGAGGTCCACCATAAGTCCAACAAGCAACACCACTACTCACTGACTGTTGCTGACTCAAAAATGAAGGTAAGGGTCTAGCTCCACTAGGTCTTCCAGTCGTTCCATAGGATCTGGGTTGTCCACCCTATCCTCAAAAAACAACTAGGCATGGTGCACTCTGCCGCACTCTAGAAGAAGTCACAGTCGTGGATGAGGTCTCCCTACCAAATCTAGATATCACCACTCTCTACTCTACCATGTTGAGCTCAATATGCTCAGCCAAACCAAAGACCACTGCCAAAGTAGGCAAAGTAGCCTGTGACAACATAGCATCATGAACTCTACGTCACAACTCCCGGTCCAGTATCCCATACCAAAACTAGACTTCTTGGGCCTCAATAACTCCTTGAGTGAAACTGATCAACCGCCTTATGCGAGTGTATGCCTTGCGTAGGCTCTCTCTTGCCTTATGTTAGAACTCCTGCAAGCTCCTCAACTTGTCAGTCCACACTCCCTAGTAGTTCTGCCTCAAACATTGGAAGGACTCCACTATGGGGTTAAACTCCGGTACCACACCACCTCATGTAGCGATACTTCCACTTGTAGTAGCACTATCTCCAGCTAGTGCACCTCCACAAGCTCCACCAACACTACTCAAGCTAGAACTTGTAGGTACAGCCGATCTACTCTTGGCTACCAAACCTGAAGTGATAGAGATATAGTTTTGAGACCAATACTGTCTCCATAACTCAATCTCCTCCAAATGAGCTCTCCTGAACTCATGGTAGTCATCCATCGGCAGACCCTTCAAATGCTAAAACAACCTCTTCCATGCCATAAAAGGTGTAAACAAATTCAAGTTCTGCATCTACTGTAGATCATACCAACTATTGAACTCTTGGATGAAGTCATCCAACTCAATGGTAACCATTATACTAGAGTAACGCCTAGGGCCTTTGGAGGCCCCATAAATCTTGTCCATGTCCCACAACAATGGTGCGGACACACCAAGTGCACTCTCAACTAAATCAGCTCTTGTGTCAAACTCCAACTCAGAGTCAATCTCCTCCCTCACTGGCACTTGAGATACAGGCTGATACCAAGTGCCACTCCGAGTAAACCCACTGCATACTGCAAGGCTAACTCTTTTGGAATTCCTAATGAACTCCGTGGTGACAAAGTAACCGCAACTGCAACCACAAATTGGAACCACAAACTCCAACTACAAGTACCCCACCAAGTGCCAACACCAACTAAGCACCACCAAGTACCAATACCCACCCACAAATAACTCTAATTGAGATAACTACACTAGGAGAAAGGGCAACCTGTAACCTGCCATCACAACATGCACTCTCATAGTCTGTAGGTCATCACTTCTTGCCTCACTGAAGAGAAACAAAGATAGTCTAATTGGTCATCACTCCAGCCTCACTACCGAGAGCACACTAGAGCACCAACGCTCAAAAGTCAAGGCACCTCACACAAACGTGGTGCACAAATAGGAAGTAGAGAATGGAGGGGGTCCAATCACAAAAAATCTAAACAACATGGGACTGACTCTGCCACCATTTGGCATTTGACATAAGAGAAGTTTGTATCTAAATCTTAAGCTACCAAGATCACCAAGAATGAGATCAAATTACCTCTTGTAGCCAAAGCTACAAGTGTATAGATAACAGTGGCACAGTCACTAGGACAACAAGTGAGGGTGGACCAATTGGCTAGGGCACCAGTCTAGGAACAAGAGATCTAGGGGTCAAACCCTATTGTGCACAATCTAGCAAGATGTGCAAATTTTGCCAACCAATGACCAAGATCTACTCTTAACTAGTTAGCCTCAAGCTAGCAAGCTAGCTTGTTGGCCCTTCTAGGCCTTTGTAGCCTCTCATAGCCCTTAGCCCTATGACTTGAAGCCCCTAAGCAAAACTCCTCCAAATCTGGCCAAAATCTGATGTAAACTCTAGCAAAATTTGACATAAACCCTAAATTTGGCTGATCACCAAATCCTCCGCTAACTCTTCACTCAAGCCAAATTGAAAACATGGGTTTCTCCAAATCACAAGAATAGCTTCCAAATCCACCTTCAATTTTATTTTTTGAGCCCAACTCGTAACAAATTGGTCTTGCTTTCACCTCCTGAACTCAAAATCACAACCACTACTAAAAAATTGTTTCTTCTTTGCTCAAAAATTGGCTAGCGCTTCCGCACACTATTTGCCTTACTGCCAAATCCGCATCAAGCAACAAGCTTCTGCACACCAAGGAAAAACTGAACTTCAATCAAGTTACCAATGATCCAATGAGCTTGGAGATACCACCAACACTCAAAGTTCCTACACCTGATTTTCCCCCTGACTTCACTTCTCTAATGTAATCAGATTATTTATAACTCTCAAATACATTCAAACTCAGATCAGTGCTTGATCTATCGCTCTATAAATTGTAAACAATTGGGCACAAATTACAGTCAAGCCACACCCACTCTAGCTAAGAGAATCCAGGTGACGCTCACCGGCCTCTGTCCACCATAGCCTGGAACTTAAAGACTCAACACCAGAGAAGTGAGTTCTCTAGAGCTGCAATTCAAAAGTATACCTTTGGACTTGAGCTAGGTCTGAAACCCTAACGGTCCTGCTGATGGCATACTAGATGGTACAAACGGTGCAAAGTGATGATGGGCCCCACCGTGAAGTCAATACCCAAAACACAAAAGCTGACCATCAGAAAGTAGTCTCTAAGAAACTACTAAAATAACTCTAACTACTATCACTACAACTCTAGTGTCCAGACAATCTAGATATGACACTACAAATAGCGTAACATTGTCCTCCTTCTCATCTCCTACCTTGGTTTTGAAAGGCCTCACTTTTTGGTCATAGCTATAAGGTCCTTTGGCCTATAGTGTACCTTTGGAGTTGGCCACTCCTTTGGTACAAAGACCTTCTTGCTCCTCTTGGTCTTTGGCTAGTTGGTCTTCTTGTGCACTCCATTGTAATGTCCCAAGGACAAGAGAACTCCCAAGAGAAGTACAAGAGAATAAACATAAGAGAAACACAAGACTTCATCCCTCAATACTCTGATGCCCCAAAGGAACACCTTGTCTTTATTATATAGCAAAAAGGATCCACTCACAAGGAGCTCCATCCTTGGATTAGATACATAGATTGGTGACATGTCAACAAGCTCAACCCTTTGATTTGTTGCATGGATTGGTGATAGATTGATCCTTGTTCTATCTGGTTAGTCAAACAAGTTTGACCAAAGGGAATCTTTTGGTAGGAAGCTCAGAATAGAATGGATGAGGTACTATTGGAAAGCTATCAATGAGATGAACAAGGAGGAGAAGGTATCACAATTTTCCTTAGAAGTGAAAGGAATCTTTAATTTTTCAAGGCCTAATTCATCCATTTAGGCATCCAAAATTGGCTCTAAATTTTTAGGGTATTTTTGACCTCTGCATATTAGTAAAAGTACTCTTTTGGTGACAACTCTATTTAATCTACTTAGAAAATCATATAAAACATCGTTGCAGATATTACAAAGCTAATTTTCACCTTTAGAAAATATTTTAAGCTAATGGTATTACATTTACCCTCCTTTATTTGGAGCAAACTATGCATGTTCATATTGGTTTACACCTTTGGACCCAAATGCTGATTATTTCTACAATATTATGGAGTTAACATACAAATTATAAAAGGCTAATAAGCTAGTAAAATAAGCCAAAGGTAGTTAGGATCTAAGAAGTTCTGGAAGCATCTAGGAAACTTCTTGGTTAAATATTCTAGAAACACTTTGGAAGCTTCTTAGTGGAAAGCTTCTTGGTACCTCCCAAGGATTAAGTAACTTGCACATCAAGTAAATGGCTAGCTTAGCTTGTATGCCAAAGTAGGTGGCTTCTAGTAGGAAGCTTCCTTGGCAACTTCTTGGGTAGGTTTGCTTGCATTCCAAGAGGTGGCTTTAAGAGGAAAGCTTCCTTGGAAGCTTCTCAAGAGCCTTGTGTTGCCTCACTATAAATACCAAAGCCCAAGCTCATGCTTGGCATTTGGAGTTTCTCTCACTTGAGCTTTTCCAAAGTCACTTTCCATTCCAATCTTCTACTCTCCTATTTCTCTCCTTGGTCTTTTAGAATTACAAGGTGAGGGAGTTCTTTCTTCTTCCTCCTCCTTGCTATTTATGTCCTTGGCCTCCTCATTCAAAGATACATTGATGACTTGTGGATTCTTCCTTGGCCTCTTTGTTGGTTTGAAAAATCTTGTAGGTGTTGATCTCTTTTGCTTTACCATGGTTGTTCCCACTTCATCTACTTTCACAAAATTCCCTAACTTCCTTAATTTTTAGGTGATATATCTAGATGAGTGCCTTACCTTTGGGTTGTGAAGTGAAGTAATCAATTGGATGCTTGTTGCTAAGGAACTCCTTTCTCTCCACCTTAGTAAGAAGGTTTAACCCCATGTAGAAGGAGATGATGAAGGGTGCAAGGTACTCTACTCTACCATCTTCTTCCAATCATTTGAGCAAGATTCTAGTTTGCACATAAAACATATGAGCCTAGTTCATTGGTTCTCCTTGGTCAAAGAAAATGGCTTGGCTATTTTTTAGATATGTCATTTTGTTTAGCTTGAATAACTTCATAATTGCCCCTCTATTATTGCACTTCAAATTGGGTCCTTGTAGCTTTACATTCTTTACTTCTTGTCAATTCTTGGATCCTTGAAGGAAGTGGTGAGGATTTTCTTGAATTCATTATCTGGTCTAGTGTATTGAGTGTCAATAGTCATTGCCCTAGGCTATGAGTCTTTGGGCCAAAAACATTCATCCAATTCTCCTCCATCCATGCAAATAAGTTTCTTTAGAGGTCTATTGGCCCCTTCTCCTCTCAATATTGCATCTCTTGGATAATGAAAGCATTGCTTAGCTCCCAATCTTGGTGTAAGAAGTCAAGGCACTTGCTTTGAATCATTTCATTTCTGCAATAGACTACCCACTTGTTGATGTTAGTGCACAAAGGATTTCATTGGGGATCTTTCTTCTCTACTTTGAAATGAATACCATGTTTCTAATCAAAGAAGATCTGGGTATGAAGGCCAAGGCTAAGCAACTATGAAGGAGGTAACAAACTACAAAGGCATGCTAAGACTTGAAATCTTTGAGCTCACTTGGATTTAAGACTAAAACTAATTGGAAAAAGTGAAATTGATTAATGAGCACTTGGTTTTATAGCCTGATTTTTTAGTCATCATTCTTTAGTGGTCAAATATTTATGAGCCATAATGCTCCAGACAATGATTCTCTCACTAAATGAAAATGGTCTTTTGAAGCAATTCTTTATCCAAGTGGTGGCGTATTCAGATTGTTGTAAAATCTTTGGGCTTAAAGGTCTTTGAGTCCAAAGGTCCTTTGTACTTGTGTCCTTTACTTGCTGCCAACCATCCTTCTTCATTCTTCCTTTACAAGACCTTTAGCTTCATACTTGGTCCCTTTGTGTAACAATATGGAGTTAGCAAACAAGTTAGTAGAGGCTAATGAGTTAACAATTGGGCCAAATTAGCCAGGAATTCTAAGGATATTCTAGAAGCATATAAGAAGCTTCTTGGTACTTATAGAGTATTGTAGACAAGATAGCAAGGACTAACAAGTTAGCAAATAGGCTAAATTAGCCAAGAATTCTAAGAATGTTATGGAGGCATCTAGGAAGCTTCTTGGTACCTTCCAAGTATTGGGTAATGTATATGCAAAGTAGGCAACTTCTAGGAGGAAGCTTCTTGGGAAATTTCATAATTAGTTTAGCTTGCATGCCAAATAGATGGTTTTTAGAAGAAAATTTCTTGAGAAAGTTCCCTCTAACTTCACTCTAAGAAGGAGACTTCTAGGAAACTTCCTTAGAAACTTTACACAAGCTATATATATTTCCTGTAAAAACCAAAGCCCAAGTTCATGATAGACATTTACATTTTCTCCTATTTGAGAGTCCCAATGTGATATTCCACTCTGGTCCTCCATTCTCCTATTTCTCTCCTTGGTCTTTTACACCTTGTATCTTTGCATGAATAAACACAACTCAAAAGGAAATGTCAACTAAGAATTTTTCTTTCCTAAACAAGATATTTATTCTACCATATCTTTACAGATTTTTTTGAAATTATCTAAAGAACAAATCTTGTAAAAATATTTGCACCACACTCCATATAAAAATACCATCTAAAAATATCACAAGATATTTATCCAAAAATCCATTTAATATCTAATTAAAAATATAGGAAAGTAAAGGAAAGGAAAGTATATCTATCAAAGTACTTATATCTTATGTAAATTTTTATCTAGGGTAAATCTCTTTAAGAGAGTTTATTTATCAATACACACTACAAAGATCAAAATTTATGAAGATACTAGGTCCAACAAGTTAATCCAACAAATTATCCATTCTTCATCATATATCCATTTAAACCATGGAAGTCAATATAAAGGTGAAGATAACTATGGTAACCCATTGTCAACCAAAAATTGGTATAATGGTAAGAAATAGGTTGTCCTCTTGAGGATATGGGTCAAAAATGGCTAGGTTTGAAGATAAGTGTCTTAACTTGCAATTATTTATTGTTACATATTTAACATCTTAGGCAAGAACCAGTCCAAGAAGAAATAAGAGGGTAGTGTCATCCTCTATGGTGCACTACAAAAAAAAGGAAAAAGGAAAAAGATATGGTGCACTAAAAAGATCACTTTCACTACAAATATGTTCTAGGTATGTCCTTAAGGTGATGGATGATTCAATCAACCTTAAAGTGGCTACTTCACTATAAAGACTTCAACTCCAAAAATATGTTCTACACTTCCTAAAAAGCACAATGCCAAAGGCTCTTTTCATTGGTGCAAATTTTTTTTGTCTTTGCTCTTTGGCTATAATATAGTTCATTTCTGATCCATCAAGGCATTGCTTCATCCCTTTGGAACTCTCAAGGATCCCATACCTAGTCAAAAGTAAGAGTGATCATCCCCACTCAATCACTTGGATTCCAACTACAAAGTTTCCTCACAATCACTTGATGAAGGCATGCATCAATATTTGGAACTAAGCAAAAGCAACAAAGAGCTTCTATAATTTTTCTTTATTTTTATTGAAGGTAAATGATTGAATGGAAACATAAAATTGATTGAAGCCTTGAATAGGTTTTAAAGCCAAAGAAATCTAATGGTTGAAGAAATCCAAATATCTTCTTGGCTCATCCTCATTGTACATTGATAAGCTTATCTTCTTATCTTATCCTACCCTACTCACATGTAGGTTAATTAGGAGGCTTACACATGTCAAGGAAGTTATTGGTTTGTCCTCAAAGACAACTTGCAGTTTTGTATACTTTGAGCTTACTACTTCAAAGGTTACATCTACAAAGATCCTATAAATAAGAGGAATGTTTACAACTACAAAGAACTTCTTTTGCAAAGATCTTTGGTTGAAGGTAAAACTACAAAGAACTACCTTTGCTTTACAAGTCCTAATGAGTAATTTGATTCTCTCCTTGTAGTCCATAATTTCCAAGCCTAAGGTATCATATGATTTGGTGAACTTCCTATCTGCACACTATTGAAACCAAAATGCTTACCAATCTATCTTCTTATCTTTGTACTTCTACTCTTCCTGATTCTAGAACTGAAACTTAAGCTCTAGTAAATTTGTCTTTGTCATCTTACCTTGAGCTTCCTCCTCCGTAATTGCCACCAACTGATCCCAAACTTCCTTGATCTTTTGGAGATCCTTTGCCTTGATTTCTTTGGAGTTGTGGTTCAAGGCATGAACTTCCTTTGTCACTTCCATCATTTGGAGTCAATATGCTAAACTTTCTTCCTTCTCCTTTTAAGTTCTTGGGCTAGACTTTCAAGCTAGGTGGTCATTCCTTCCTGTATTTGAACATCTATACTTACAAGGTGACCACTCTTACCTTGGCAGTTTCTAACTCTCCCCAAATGCTAACCACTTCTTTGTCTCTTGTCTTGAGCTACTCTTTATACCTTTGTTGCTTTTGCCTATGTTCAAGTTGAAAAGCTCTGATATCTCCCTAAAGCTTACAAATGTCTACTTTGCATTGAGCCTGATTTACAACAAGAAGTGCTTTGATGCTTTACTTTGTAATTCCCTTACACAAGTGCATTCACCTTTCAACACTTCCTTTTACAAATTCTGATTCTTGTCCACCTCTTCTTTCCACTTGTCCTACTTTGCCTTCATTATGTACATATTTTTATGTAGTCTTCAAACAAGGGAGGTGTATTAAGTGACATTTTCATAAGCCTCTTGATATTGAGGCAGGATTGAGGCAAATTTTTTTCAACAATTTTAAATGTTGACTAGCCCTAAGAAGGCTCAATTTTGCTACGGATCTGGTGGGTTACCTTAACCAGGCCACTACCTATAAGTTGCCAACTCATTCTTCAATAGGCGAGTGGTTAAAGATTTGATTTTCCTGCCATTGCTTGGGAGCTTATGGTTTCATGTTTAATTTCACTCCCCGATGGGGGTTCTTTTCACCTATCCCTCATGTTACTACTTTTCTATTGTTCATTGTTCTAGTATTAAGCATTACAAGGTGGTCCTTGCTGATTCACATGGAATTCCGTGTGCCCTACGCTACTCCGGTTAAAGATTAAGCTTGTGATGCTCAATAGCTGGTTTGAGAAGGTGATCAGCCACATTAGCACTAAGATGTGGCCCAAACTCTTACCTACTAATTGATGAACTTGAGATGTTTTTCCATGATATGAAAAGAATATCATATGAAATGGATTTAACAGATCTGTTTTTCTAAAGTTACGATTCATTTCTTGTTTTAACTATTCATTATCCAAAAAGAATGCTTTCCTTTTATGTTACCAAAAGGTAAATCAGTTTGAAAACCCCAAGCATTATCTCCATAAGCTTCAACATTGGTCTTACCAAATTGAAGATTGAATTTTACCCATCCATCATTGATGCTCTTGTACTTGTGCAATATTTTTTTGTCATTTTTTTCACTCTACTCTAAAGATCTTCTTCTTTTTCTCTAGTTTCCACCTTCCTTTTAGTCTTGTTCTCATTCTTCTCTTTGCCTTCCTTTTGGCCTTTTGTGTCTTGGTCTTCTTGAATCAGGCTGAGGGGCTCTTGGGTCCAAATTTGTGCTTTCTCTTCCTGCTTAGCTTCAACTTGATCTTCTTGATTTGCAACTTGTTCTTTGGGATTTGGTGTAGATGGAGCATCCTTGTACTACTCTTGGTCTTCTAATTTGGATGCTTAGTCTAGCAAAGTATGAGAATTATCCTCATCTCTTTTTTCTTGCTTCTCCTTCTTCTTCCACTTCTTCTTCCAAAGATACATCTATCACTTGGGGTTCCTCCATGGTCTCTTGGTTGGTCCTTGAGATCTTGATTGTGTCAATCTCTTCTTCTTGCTTTGGTGATTCCATCTTCATCTACCAATACAAAATTCTTGTTTTTTGCATACTCTTCATCTGTAGCTTTATACTTCCAGATTATTGACATTCCTTTGGGTTGCATGACAATGTACTACACCAAGTGATAAGAGCTCAAGGACTTCCACCTTCCCTCCTTGCTCAATAGGTTCAGTCCTATTTAGAAAGGTATGGCAAAGGGAGGCTAAGTAGGCTGCTCTACCATCTTCCTCAAATTCACTTATCATACTTCTAGCTTGGAAGTAGAACATGTGCATCTAATTCACCACTTTCCTTGGTTCACCTACTCAAAGAAGATGGGTAGGCTATTATTGATATAGGTTTTTCTCTTTTAGCCTAAAAAATTTCATAACCACTTCTACAACTGCCCTTTTGACTAGGTCCTTGTAATCGCCACCCTTGAGCAATTGTTGGTGGACTGTTTTTTTTGTTGATGGCCTCAATGATTTATTTTTTCACCTCCTTGTTTGCATTTCCAAACTTGGTATCAAGAGTGATGTCTCTAGAGTGAACCACATCCACTCCAAGGACATTCTTCTACTTTTCTTTTGTCCACACAAAAGGTATCTCCCAAAGATCCCATATCACTCTCTTTGCCATGCTTCTCATCTCTTGGATGTTCTAGCATTGCTAAGTTCCCAATTCCAAAGCAAGAAGGAGAGATGCTTGCTCTAGACCAGCTTACTTTTGTAATATATTGCACACTTGTTCACTTCTATGGTACAAAAAATTACTTCAGAAATCTTTCTCCTAGGTCTAAGAGTAAACATCATGTTTACTATCAAAGTGTTGTAAGCATAGAGAAAAAAATTCTAATAATTACAAAGATTGTGAAAGATTACAAAGAACAACTAAGATCTAGGTTATTGATTGTTATTTAGGTTCAAGGCTTAAAACTCTTGGTAAAAAGTAAAATTGCTTGATGGGTACTTTGTTTTATAGCCAAGGTGTTTTAGTAATTGGTTTTCAATAGGTGAGCAATATTATCCACACATGTGGGCTCTTTGGTTGACACCAACATTCTTCTAAGGTAGTTCTTAATCTAAGTGGCAAGATATTCAAATTGGTATACAATCTTTAGGTCCAAAGGACCTCCTTACTTATTTTCTTTGCCTTCATCCAGACTTGACTCCTTCTAACTCCTTCCTTTGTACTACATCATCCTTTGGAGAGGTGTCCTTTGTACCTTAGTGCATACCATAATGACTCCAAAGAAAACAAAACAAAGAGCTTTAAACCCCTGTATGTATGATGATATATCTTTTACTTGTAGAAAAAAGAAGAGAAAATGACATAAACTTGCATTTGTGAGAAAAAGCATGCACTACATTACATATCTTCTTTTAAAACAAACAACATAAATACTTCCTAAGATCAAGTACTAGATTGGATAAAATATCCCTCCATAAAATATCCCTCCCTCAAGATTATTCCAAATTCTTTTGGAGATAATGGATATATATATAAGAATAATATTGGAGAATTGAATTCATTCTAAATTAATTCTTGGACCAAAAGGTAAACCTATAGATAAGTTATCTCTAAATATATATAAAAATTCTTATCAACAAAAGTTTTTAAGTACAAAAATTTACCACACTAATTCAATTATTTTTAATATATATTACTTAAAAAATTCTAGAAGATATTAAAAAAGTAACTAAAGAGGAATGTTTAAAGCAAGCCTAGAAACTTTCTTAATAACTACATAGGCTAGTAAGGTACTTAAGAATCTTCTCATTTCACTTAGGTTTTAAAGAGTTGAGCAATTAAACTTTGTATGGATTGATTAACTTGACTAGAAAGCTAATGGCTAACTTCACCAATAAGTAAGTTAATACTCACCTCAACTATCAATAAGAGAGCATTGGCTATCTTTGGTATTTGAGATATATTACATTCAATTATTTGTTTATGTTTTAGATTCTCTTTTACTTACTTGCTCCCTTAGATTTGGTCTTTTACTTTAGTATTAGATAGGAATCAGATATATGGATTTTTTCCTTCTTCAATAAATACCTCAAAATTGCTAGGATATTGACATCCGGATGATGTATATATATTGGGTTACATTTTGGTCAAATTCTTGGATATTATCTTCATATCAAAATAAACTCTTCATGTTTTTGGTTGTCATTTATGATTAAATATGGATACTGTTAAATATATAAATTTTTTACTTAAAAATTAGGCTCTCTATATTTTAATAGTAATAGTAATGCTAAATATAATGAATAGTAATGATAAATAACAATGTCAATAAGCAATAATAAATTGATATCTCACTTTAGTATCAGAGGCTCATGCTCAAACTCAATACATAGAAGGAGTGGTCTTCTCGGAACCAAGAATTGAATATATTGGGTTACATTTTGGTCAAATTCTTGGATATTATCTTCATATCAAAATAAATTCTTCATGTTTTTGGTTGTCATTTATGATTAAATATGGATACTGTTAAATATATAAAAATTACTTAAATTTTTTTATATATTTAACAGTAATTTCTAATAGTAATATTTTTAACAGTAATCTCTCTATATTTTAATAGTAATAGTAATGATAAATAACAATGTCAATAAGCAATAATAAATTGATATCTCACTTTAGTATCAGAGGCTCATGCTCAAACTCAATACATGGAAGGAGTGGTCTTCTCGGAACCAAGAATTGAATAAAATTTTCTAAGCAAAAGCTACCCACCGGGGAGGATAAACCACCAAATTGGAAGATAATAATCACGAAAGTGTAGAATCTTTATTTAATTGCAAGGATATTTTAGTCCTCCTAGTACACAAGATGCTGAATACTAAATCATATTTATTATGTACTTTTGACTTTCACCCTGCGGTACTTTCGGTACTTTCGTTATGGTCTTACCGTACTTTAGCAACAGCAACCTGAGAGCTTGACAGCGTGTATTCGTACGCGTAAAAGGATATATCCAGACGTGAAGAATTTATGATAAACTAAAGCACTAAAAATTCATGCAATATAAGTTCAATACCCAAGAAATCTTGATTAAATGGGACATTATAAATCAATAAAGTTTCACACTTTATATCACATGAATGTGAAAATATCAATGATTTGGGGGTAGTTATTTAGAGAACCATCAAGTCCATTCACCTCATCTTGCTTTGATGCTTATATAAAGACCAAAATCCAAGGATAGTTAAGGAGAATTGAGTTGAAATTGGTATATACGTTGAGTGATGGAGATGACACAAGGTCTTGTTACTTATAATGGAGGTGGGTAGGCACTATATGTTAAATATGAACTTCTTAGCTAAGTTTTTCAATCACTTAAAAAAATTTCGTAATACCTTATAGCATGAGAAGATTTATGCCTACCTGAGTAGCACATTCAATCTACAAAGAAGTTCCTAGGTATCTCTTTGGAGAATCTTAGAGAATTTGTAGTAACTTGAATGATAGTAAATTACTTTAATGATAATAATATTATTATAGTCAAAAGAATTTTGAATGGGAGCGTGAATCAAATAGAGAAAGAGAGCATAATAAAGCTTTGTATATCTTAGATATATGTAATATGTTGAATTATATCTTATTTTTCTTCTTTCTTTCATTTCTATTTCTTGAAAATAAACTTACAATAATTTATTGATAGTAGGTATAGTTATATAAGAATGGTCTTTTTTTAGAAACATGTATATTTTAGTATTTCTTTACTCATAATATAAGTATTCTAAAAGCAAGTTCATGAAAAAAGTATAGTTATGTATAAGAGTGGAATTTGTTAAATTAAGGTGCTCTAGCTATAATTTAGTAGTAGTTTTAGTATGGAAATAACTCATGGAAAATTTATTTGGTAAATTTTACTTAAAATTATTTGCTACATGATGTTGCTAAGAAATGTGAATTTTAAACATACAATCTTTTAAGAGTGTTAAAATGTTGAGAAATTGATGAGAGTTACGATTAGATGTACACAACCTGCATACAATAAGTGGAATCAAATTTTACACAAATATACGTGGTTCACCTTGATAGGAAGCTACGTCCATGGGATGATCTAGGGGTCTTTACAAGTGCTCAAGGTTCACCGCCATATCCAAGCATACAAAGAAAGAGCTCCCACATGCTCCAAGTCCACTCCAACTATTAACTAATGCATGAGCAACCAACTAAGGCATAAGAGTAAATCCTAACAAACTCCCCCTTGACTCTTGTCTTGGGGTAAGTAACCTTGTTAAATAGTTGATCACTCCGTGGGAAGTTCTAGACAAAGGCCAATTGCTTGATCCCTCCTTTAAACTAGGATAAACTAGAACTTAAAACTAAGAAAAAAAAGAAAAAAGAAGATGAAAAAGCCAAGGTCACCTCCAATGCTTAGTCATCCTACTCATGCTCCACTTGCACAACCTGCAGGGTAGAAAAATGCCTAGAAAACTTTAGTAAAGGCATCAGCCGGGTTGAGCTTACCATAAATCTTGACTAGCTTAAACATTTCTCGGACACAACTTGCCTAAGAAAGTGGTACCTGATATCTATGTGCTTAACCCTATTGTCCATCACCTGATTTTCAGCTAGGTGTAAAGCACTTTGACTATCACAATCAAGGCTATTAAATTACCATGCAATAGCCCCATACACAACAAGTCTATCCAACCTAATTGCCTCCTTTGCTCCTTTTGCTGCTGCCACATACTCCACTTTTGGAGTAGACTGTGCAACACTCTTTTGCAAGGTAGATCTCCAACTAATGCACCCACCACCAAGTGTGAATACATACTCCATTGTTGACCTCTGCTTGTCCATATCTTGTCTATAGTCAGCATCTACATAGCAATCTAGTGATGTGGCATTCATTGATTTTCTATCAAATAAGAATCCATAGTCTAATGTACCTCTCAAATACCTGAGAATCCACTTAAGTGCTTCTCAATGTGTCTTTGGATTCAACATATACTTACTCACCTTACTCCTTGCTAGGGCAAGATCAGGTCTAGTGCAAGTTATCAAGTACAAGAGACTCCAAACAGCCTTCTCATAAGGAATGTTAGCCATCTAACCCTTCTCCATGGCATCTATAGGACAACATGCTGCTGAAAGCTTGAAATGAGGAGCTAGAGGAGTACTTACTGGTTTACAATTCTCAATGTTGAACCTAGCATACTTACCTTATGTTAACCACAACTGACTAGTGCCCAAGTTCCTCTTGATCTTTATGCATAATATCCTTGTGGCCAACCCTAGATCCTTCATCTTGAACTCCAAACTCAAGAGTGCCTTGAGCTTGTTCACCTCAGATCTATCCTTGGCGGCTATCAGCATGTCATCCACATAGAGCACAAGAATAATAAAACCAAAGGTCTTATTACTCATTGGTTTCATCTACACACAAGGATCAAGGATCAAACAAACTCATATTGAAATCCTAAGCATGCATAAACACATCAAACCTCTAGTTCTATTGGTGAGGTGCTTGCTTCAATCCATACAAGGACTTCAGCAATCTGGATACCTTGTCCTCTTGGCCTTTCTTCAAAAACTCCATGGGTTGTCTCATGACAATACTCTCATCCAAGGTGCCATAGACAAATGTCATGACATCATCCATCTGATCTAAGGTAAAACCAAATAATGCAACAAGCATACATAATAGATGTATTGTGGAATACTTTGCAATAGGAGAAAAGACCTCATTTTAGTCCACTCCCTTCTCTTGAGTGAATCCCTTGGATACTAACCTAGCCTTGTAGATCTTGGATCACTCCTTAGGACCCTCGTTCAACTTGTAGATCCACTTGCAATCTATCACTTGTTGATCCTTAGGTGACTTAACTAGTCCCCAAGTCTTGTTATCCCTCAAGGATTGCATCTCCCTCTTCATAGAACCAACCACTCATCCTTCTCATTAGAAGAAAATTCTTTCTTGTAGGACAAGAGTTCAACTTCATCCAAGACCAAAACATGAGCATCATCTCCAAAAGTCAAGTCATCATCCAACAACTTAGTTGAATCAGTCCACATACCATATCTATTTGGAGCTTGACTAGCATGCCTTGATGACCTCCTTGATGAACTCTCCACTTGATCTCCATGTGTAGGTCCAATTTAAGGCTGACCTAGCACATCTTGTTGCTCACCAACAACTTCTTGCTCCATTGGTTCTTGCTCCTCAAGAACTTGCTCTACTATAGGAGCACCTCTTCCTCCTCATCACTTAAGTGATCAATCTCCCCCTCAACTAGATCCAGGGTGGGAGACTTACCTTTTTCAATCTAGGGAGCTTGAGCACTCTCCCCCTCCTTGAATGATATGGATTCATTAAAGGATACAACCCTACTGATAACAACAACCTTACATGTTATTGGATCCCATAGCCTATAAGCCTTCACTCCACTTTCAAAGCCAAGAAAAACATATTTCTTTGACTTAGCATCCAACTTGGACCTATTCTCCTTAGGTGTAAGTGAATATGCATCACAAACAGATATCTTCAATCTAATATAATTAGTTGGTTGCTGATACCTCAACTCATATGGCATCTTGAAGTTGATTGCACTGGATGGAGATATATTTACCACATATGATGTAGTGTTGATAGCTTTTGCCTAAAACTCATGTGCCAACTTAGATTTGCTCAACATACTCTGCAAATGCTCCAACAATGTCCGATTGAGCCCCTCAACAGCACCATTCTACTACGGAGCGTAAACCATGTTAAGGTGGCACTTATCTCCTATTTTATGCAATATGCCTCAAACTCTCCAGAGACATACTCCCTGCCATTGTCTGATCTCAAACACCTCACCTTCTCCCCAATCTTAGTCTCAACTTGGGTCTTCCACTTCTTGAAAGTGATAAAGACATCGGACTTGTGGTGCACAAAATAAATCCACACAAACCTCAAGTAATCATCAATAAATATCACACAGTAAAATTTTTCAAGAGTGTGAGGGTGTAGGGGATGGTCCCACACATTGCTACGTACATACTCAAGTAGACCCTTGGAACTATGGGTCCCCACTCCAGAAACAGATTGGTTTTATTTTCCAAAGATACAATGCTGACAAAAATCAAGCCTCATAGTCTTCAAGCCAAATAGCAAGTCATTCCATCTCAAGACAACCAAACCCTTCTCACCCAAATGACCTAGCCGTGAATGCCACACAACCATCATCTCATCCTAAGATCTAGTTACATTGGATTCTCCACACATTGTAGTGCCTCCCAATACAAGTAGATTCTTTTGAAAGTTACTTTGCAAGATAACCTTACCACCAAAAGACTTGAAGTACCCCATACCAACACTCCATTGATGAATTTTGGCATGCAATACTCCAAGGGAAATCAAGTTTTTCTTCATGTTAGATATGAGCTAAACATCATTCAACTTATGCACAACTCAATCAAATATTCAAATTCTTACGGATCCAATACCCTCAATCTGACAAGGTTGATCATTCCCCATCAAAACTGAACCATTTGATGCTACAAGAGAATGGAGAACTCCTTGATATAGCATTTACGGTACAACCAAGCACCAATCTAGAATCCGCTCATCATTCCTACTAGGAGATGAGGCACAAAGTGCATACCCACAATGTCACAAATCATACAAATCATCCAACAAATTATTATCCTCATTAGCATAAACTATGTTTGCTGAAGAGCCTCATCTACCATTCCTTTGCCCTTAACTTTACACTCCTTCATATGGCTCACTTTGCCACATCTCCAACAAGTCACTTGTTTCTTCTCCTTGGACTTGCCTCTAGACTTAGATCTGGACATGGCCTTGCTTTTCCTCTTATCACCATCATTAGTCCTTTGCTAAGATCTCTCACACTGGACAACCAAAGTATTGCCCGGAATAGAAGACAACATTGAGGTTGCAACAAGTTTTTGTTGCAAGTCATCCGTAATTACATTTGTTGTCACCTCTTCAAAGGTAATAATCTTCTTCTCACGGTGCAAGAAAACTTGTGAAAGTGATTGATAGGATGGTGGCAAGGAGCCCAACAAGTGCAGCACCTTCTGCTCCTCATTCAAGTCCTCTCCCAAGTTTTTCAAGTCCACCACTAGGTCAAAAAATGCATCCACATAGTCTTTGATGCTAGTTCATGGTTTCCTCTTGAATGTGATTAGTTTGAGATTGGTGTACAATTGGTTTGATAATTCATTATGATTATACTTGCCTTGAAGTGCATCAAACAAGAAGGTACAATTAGAATGCTCTCCCACTTGCTTGATCACATGGGGCTGAAGGTGAAGCAAAATAGTATTCATAGCTTACTCATGCATATCATCCCAATCATTTTGTGTCACATCTTCAAGTTTCTCACTCAAGAGCTTACCCAAACCAGTTGCCCTTTACACTCCTTTCACTAGCCATTCCCACAACAAGTAATCCATGTGGCCATCAAACTTTGCCACATCAAACTTGGGTCCACAAGCTTCAAGGTACCCATCTTGACTTTCTTCTACTCCACAAGTACTATCAAGGATATTGCTGCACTTAGAGACTCCTCTTGAGTCCATGAACTTTCTTTTCACCTTAAAATTCCGATACTTAGGAGAGTAAATCATAAGACGGAAAAGTTTTTATAGCAGCCTCTTCAAGTACTAAAAAACACCAACTACTTATATCAACACATAGCCTTGAAGATAAAATTTCCAACACACTAAACAGATCTTTTATCTGAGTTTTGAGTCAAAGGTTATGAATTGAATTCAACATCTTGGCTGGGGAGAGGGGGGGCAAAACCTTTGGATTCACACCAAAAACTCCCCCATTTCTAACTCCTTCATAGAATCTGGTGACTCTAACCTCCAACACTCCACAATAGAGGAGTGAATACCTTTTATTATTGAGATGGATGCAAATGGCAGTGGGGCAATGACATGATAAACATATATGTGGGTAGGCTCATCTTTATAGAGACATCAATAGGTAACTCTAGTTTCTATAGATGTTTAGATCAGGCTGAGTAGAGATTTACTTATTGGGGGACCTTGAAGCTTTTGAAGAATTTTTTGTGGACTCCATCTTTTGTGTCAACACCAATAAGCAAACTTGCAACCCAATTGGGGTTGGTGCAGGCTTCTCAATCAGGTCAAGGGTTTAACACTCATGTAAGATCAATCCGATCATCTATATCTCAAGTTCTTGGCTCTCAATCAAAACCTATTTCTAGCTTGTCAACTCAAGGTCATCCTCGTGCAAAGTGTAAGCCTATTGGCAGTTCTTCGGCCCAAGGTTTTGAGTCTCAGCCCATAACTATTTTTCACCATTCCCTCATAAGTTGAGTTTAAATTTGAGAATGATAGGCGTGCTCCTTCAACTATACTTGTCCCATGCTTTTGAGCTTGACACTGACTAGCAACACTTGAGCATTATGTGAAGCAAGGCATTACCTTATGCCAATTTGAAAATGCTTTGACTCTCTAGAAGGTTGATAGGTGTTCATCAAGATTGCCAAAGATTAATTCTTTGGATCCTTCAAAAGAATTATCTCTTGGGCTCTCCTCATTACCAACTTCTTTGACAGAATGTTTGACCTAAATCCTCTCATCATGAAGTCTCTCCTCATTACCAACTTCTTTGACATAATGTTTGACCTAAAATCTCTCATCATGAAGAAATGTGGACTACAGCTGAAGACAAAGCAAACAAGTACACACACCATCATGTGGCCGCCATCTCCTCAAGATTTCAACTCCTACCTTGCTTCCATTCCAATGAGGACTCAATAGCAAGGTGATGAAGAACCTTCTATCGGCATCTAATCCTCCCTTCCTTCTTCTACTTCTGTTGCAATCAAAGAAGAAGTGTTGGCTGGAAAAGGGACAACAAAAAATTGCTTCCTCCTTAAACTACGCTTCTCCTTTCTCCCTTCCTTGATTTGTTGCCTTGAGTTGATCGAAGGGTTGCTTTCCTTTGTTCCTTGCCTTCATTCCTTCTCGAGGTGTGCAAGCAAGCACCAAGAGTCAAGATGCAAAAGACAGAGTAGAGCAGTTTGCATTTTGAAGATCTAAGGCTCAATCTTAGCCTCTATATGAGGAGGACCCACTCCCATTTCTTCTTCAATTTAAGAAGAAGACCTCAACTGCTCACTAGTAGACTATTTAGAATAATTTCACCATGCCAATAATTGTGACGTCCAAGTTTAGTTGCACTTGTTCACTATGTGGATCTAATGCTTGATGAGACCAAGACAATGGTATATCCATGCTCAGATGGTGGTAAAGAGGTGTACATGTGCAATTGCGATAGAGCTAAAATTGCTTCAGAGATATACTTCACGCTGCTCAATTGATTTGGCAAAAATTTCATTCAGCAAATGACTCTCCAGATGGATTGAACGCAAAGTGCATCAATCAGCTTTGAAATGGTTTCTTTGCTTCACATACTCCTTTCTTCATACCAAGCAGGAATAAGAAGCTTTGAATTGCATCGATTACTTCTTGCTTTGTCTCCAAAGCTCATAATGGCTTTATTTTTAGCACCCATGCCATTGCCCTGTTTTGTGCACATATCTCCTTAGGCATGCAGACAATAGAACAAACAGCACTCTCATAATTCCTACAACTATGCAGACAAGCACTCAAAACATCGAGGGAGCATGTACAGCTTGGGACCAAAAGGAGTCTTCTTCCCTAGATTCTTGTCAATCCCTCATGATAAAAGCCAATGGGTGGTGCAAGTACTCTTTGTCTTTGATTCTTTACACAAGGTGCTATGCCTTGATTTCCTTTGATTACTCTCTTCTCTCATTACTTGCTCTGATACCACTTGTTTAGAAACTGACCAGAGTTACAATGACATGCACACTCGCTACATAAAATCAGCGGAATCACATTTTACACAAATGTACGTGGTCATCTCGATGGGAGGCTATGTCCACATGAACGCTCAAGGCTCACCGCCATATCCAAGCATACAAAGCAAGAGCTCCCAGACTCTTCAAGTCAACTCCAACTATGAACTAATGCATGAGAAACTAACTAGGGCATAAGAATAAATCCTAACATTAACAAGCTTTAAGAGGGTGAAGTTAACATTCCAAAATGATTAAGAGATACATTTGCTCTGAAAATACATGTGAAAGAATGAAGAAGAATTAAAGAAAGAGAAGGAGACTAAAATTAGGACTTATTTTATGGAAAAAGTCTTAAAAGAGGAAGAGTATGTTAGTCATATACTTTACCTCTTTGTAATGAAAATAGAATTATCCAGCAATAATAGAAGCTTATACTGTTATTCTGAACGTAAATATCATAAAATTTTGAGTACAAAGGAAGAACCAAGTATAATATTGTAGAATTTGTATTTATAATATTTAGCATGTTGATGAAAAATTATTTTTATATTGAGAAAATTTTTTAGAAATTTTGAAAGAAGTGTCATGAAAGAAAGGTTGTCAAAATTCTAGTGTATGCTCTTTATGGGCTGTTTTGTCCAATTGTCTATGGAATCTATATTTAATAAAATTCATTTTTTGATTTTATATTCTTTATCTTGATTTTATATCAAGTTTTTTGATAACGATTAATATATAAATATCACTCTTGAATACGGAAAAGGCATGGAGCTCTTCCCGATTATGAAAATAACTTTATTTCACATGTCTTTCATGTAAAAGGAATTCAAATGATTTAATTTTTTAATATCTCATAAATTATATTTTAAATTTATATTTTATATAATATGTATCAAATAAATTTATATTATATATGGTACTTATAGAAAATTGAAGAGCTGGCTTGAAATTAACTTTTCATTTATTAATCGTTTTAAGAAGTTGACCTGCATATATTCAGAGTCTAAAATTCCTCTTCCTCAATCAACCAAAGACATATATGCATATCTTAATATTGACACATATAAGCATGAAAATCAAGGTATAACCTATATATGATTATTTTAAAATTATATATATATATATATATATATATATGTGAAAATCAAATACCACCAAAAGTATAAATTCAGTTACTTACATAATTCCAATCCCAAATATACAATTTGAACATTGTGTGAATAACCTCATTTTTAATTATCGTCATAATAATTACATATTCTTATATAAAAAATATATCTTAGTTATATCTTAGGGAAAAGCTCTTAATATGTTACCCTTGATGAAATAAGTACATAGAACCATCACGAACGAGTTTTGGAAGATAAGGTAACGTTAGCATGAGCACTGGACTCTCATGGTACTTGCTTTCTCGCGTAATTGTTCGTTAAAGCATATTAAAATTGTAAGATGGAATCGAAACGACCACACATTATTATGTGGTTAATATGCATCCTGCACACAGGCTAACTGCGTGTATGCCAAAGTGAAAGAACATGGATTTGACACACATGTAGACGCATTTATCTTAACATTGATCCAATTTAGCTGCTGCAATGAAACGTGGCGAAGTATGTCCACAGGAGTTAAAGTTCACTGAAGTGGCTTTTCCAGTTCCCGAAAGTGACGGCGGAGCTGCAAAATTATTGATCCATTGAAGAAGTCTCGCCTTCTCCTTGCTGTCCAGAAGAAAAGATCCATGGGATCCCGTGTTCAGCGCAAGTCAACTGCTGCTTTGTTTCATCGATCGAGCTAAAGATCTCGTCACAGCCCAGTAGGAACGATTATAGAACAATTGTTGAAAATTGCGCTCGAGTCAAGTGGTTTTGGATCTGTCAGATCCCAGAAGTTGAGATTGAATTTACTGTAGCTTTCCTCAATTTTGGATAAAAAGTTCGTGGGCTCGATTAATCTGCTCCGCAAAAGGGATGTCCTGTTTCATTTGATTGTGGGTTGGATTGTCGGGGTTGAAAATTTCCTGTGGGACTATGCGTGATATCGGAGGTGCTGATAGATGTAACGGATTGCGTCGTTGATATTGAATTTGTGCATGCACGTCTCCGTGGGCTCTAGAATCAAGGGAATCGTGGGGAAAATGCTTTTCGATGACCTTGCGTGGGCGGTCAGAGGCGACTCCTTCACCAAGAAAAGCAGCCCTGCGGGAAAGGGGAGTTCTATTGAGATGGAGTCCGGTGCTGCCCTGAGCATGCAGTAGTCATGAGTCGGGACCGACCTTTAGTTGCAAACTTATGCCTCGATCTATCTAAGAAGGGAGGTATAATCTCATAATTCAGGAACCTCTTATGTTGCGTGTATGTGTTTAATTGTGAGTCCAGTTTTGAGTTCATGATCACTTCGATTTTCTTGTGACCAAAAAAACTAGAGATGAGAAACAGATGGAGATCTAGAGAGAGTAAATATCTCTCCACGAACAATGTCTTGACTGTTTCTGTGATAATCGGTGACCTGTCTGAGGCTGGATGTTCCGTATATGACAATTGGTTGTGTATACATTCAGCTCCAGGAAGGTGATACTGTAACTTTCTCTCTCAATCATGCTCCTGACCATCACCGATTTCAGACGTTGTGCTAATCGTTCACCTTTAAGTTAGTTATTTTATTGTGTATTGTGTATTGTATTACAACAAAATCATCGAAACTTCAGCGGCACTGAAGAGCCGCGCATTGTACGCAATTTCCGTTCCGTTGCTCATAATAGGATGAGAGACACTGGCTGGTCAATTGCAACGAAGCTTTTCTGGCGAGGTTGTGCTGGCTAATTATTCACCGGAGTGGACACTCCAGAGCTCATGCTTATTCTTCGGACACGGATCATAGATCGATACAGAACTGGAAACTGGAAAAGAGTATAGAGGATAATACGCCCCTCTCGTCCGGAGCACTAGACCTCGAAGACCCACTGTTTCGGCCTGGAGAAGGCAATGTCAGGGATGGTGCCTTGATGGTCACTAGTCTTGTTGTACAAGTTGTTGGTTCTGGACTATTCCTGGCAGTGACATGTTAGCTCATCTGGACGAAAATTTTAAATTTTGTGTTACTGTTGATGGATATCAGTTTGTCTTATCTCTCGTCTTATTCCCTTACTACGTTTCTGATGCTTCACCTAAGTTGCAACCACTTTCTTCTTTTCCTCTTGCTACTTGTACCGCCTCTTGCTGAATGTATATGACGAAGAATGGAATAAATTCAAAGATGTACTGGACTGCAGGCAATCTGTAACATACCTTATGTGAACCATCCCCGAAATTAAAGTCCGCAAGCTGGTCGGAGAGGATCCAAGATGAATCTAACGTACGAGAAGCGGTTCTGGTTGAGATTGGGGGAGGCATTAAGGACGGGGTGGGCATGCCTGATAGTGGGAGTCGTTCTAGAGTACGCGCCTGCCGTGAAGAATCTTATGGTGGTTTCGGTTCTCTCGTACGTGATCGCAGTTTTGGTTAGCGGACCTACTCTAGGCACCGTCATAAGGAATGCCATCGGGGTCGTGGCAGTGGCTGGGCCTTCTTTGCTGTCCACAATGGTTGTCTTGCAGATACTGAGACCTCCAATGGGGAAGGTTACTGCAATTGCTTGCATCGGAGTTCACAGCTTCTTCATCACTTATCTGTCGAATACAAATTTGATTGGAAGGAAATCTGCTCTAGCACAGGTC
Source organism: Lunularia cruciata (assembly GCA_948567375.1). Lineage (NCBI taxonomy): Eukaryota > Viridiplantae > Streptophyta > Marchantiopsida > Lunulariales > Lunulariaceae > Lunularia > Lunularia cruciata. The sequence continues at coordinate 47,600,246 of OX419756.1, read as the reverse complement.
AGCATAGTGTATATAACGGCGCATTTCGACCCGGAATTGGATGTCCTGCTCTTCCCCTTGAGGATGGTAGGTCCGGACATTCTTGGAGCTTCTGCTGCGGTCCTTGCCACTCTCATACCTTTTCCTCGACTTGCAGTGTGGGAGGTATGTGTGAGAATTTCTCTACCCCTCCTATCAAGATCCTAACATTTTCAGTCCTGATTGATCTAGTATGATTATTGAAATTATATGAGGAATCAACATCAAGGTTGTAAGCTCAAATTGTCAGCTTGATAACCGAAATTCAGAGTTTTCAGCGTTCGGTATCTTTCCTGACGGCCGCAGGTGCGCCAGAGTGCAAACAACGCAGCTCGAGCGACATCAGAGGTTTTGAGCTCAGCAGTGAGTGCATTTTCTGCAACGGACGCGAGCACATTTGGGTCCATGTACCTGCATTCTAAAATGCTCGCCAAAGCTTCATCAGAGATCATGACTGTTCTGAAAGGAAAGCAGGTGTGTACATCACCTCATGTATGCTCACTCAGAACACTTGCGTGTTACTTCTCTTGTACGTGCTGCAATCTAGGGGGATGACTTTAACTCTTCTGTTACAGTAGTTAAGACATTCTGGAGCTGCAGAGGTTGCAAAGGCATACATTGGGACGTGAGGTTGTCCAATTTTGCTGCAGATAAACATGACTTGGGAGTTCGGAGCTTGTGGGACACGGCCCGGGTTGAAACGGACGACGAGGGGACTAGACAGGCTCAATCAACACTTGACAGGGATGGAGATGGCTATGGAATCGGGCCACTTTTTAGAGGCCCCCGCTACGTTGCGAAGCTCTCTACGAATTCCACTCGAGAAAGTAGTGGCGATATCTAAGTCTTTGCTCCAATGTGGAGTGAAGACAAATGGGTCCGGGGAGAAGTCTGATATGGACAGCTCAGAACACAAACTTCGGAAACACAAGTTGATAGAAGAGGCCAGAGAGATTTTGAATCTGTTCGATGACGTTCTGACACAAGCAAGAGAAAAGGCCTTTTATCAAGGCCATCGTACTGCCAATGGAGGGCAAGAAATCCAGTGCGAGGGAGGAGGAACAGAATGGAGAGATCACCGAACCACCAGTGATTCTGGCTACGTTAAACGTAAGTTCCGAGGTCGAGTTTCTTCCTACTTCTTCCTGTTCAACATGAGGCTTTACTTGCTGGAAGCTTTAAACATGGTGGATTCCGATCAGTACAAGGCTACGAAGATGCACCAAATAGCTTTATTTGGACCATCTATGCCCGATCTGGAAGAGTCAATGCATGGCCGCAGTTCTGCAGCTGAATACCTCAGCGGCAGTGAAACTTCTCCAGGGGATGCTGAAGATCCTCCATCCCGAGAGGCTTCTAACTGGGGGAACAGTCGTCGTCGTAGTGCTGCTATTTTCTCTGAAGATTGCGCACCGACATTAGCATACGAGCCAGCAACGGGTACTAGACGAAGTAGTTCACTGCGACGACAATGTAGCCACCGTTATACTAATTCTATAAATTCCAATGAGAGGAAAGTTGAGGGAAGCAAAAGGTCGGCTCTTTCAGTGTCTTTTGACAGTAAGGTTTGTCAGTTGTTAAGAAAGTGGGGAGCGAGCAGGTCTCAAGCGCAAAGGTCGTTCAAAATCGGTCTATCCATGGTAATTGCGGGCACTTTTGGCACCATGATAATCAGCAAGGAAGCTCACTCTTTCTGGGCTACCGTCACGGTAGGTTTCATTATCGGAAACTTCCAAGGGGGCTCTTGGCGCATTGCCAATCTGCGTCTCCAAGGGACAGTTCTGGGGGCAATATACGGCTACTTGGCATTAACCGTGTCCAAAAACCATAGCTGGGCAAACCTTTTGGCACTCATCCCTTGGATCGTCTTGAGCAGCTTCATTCGCTACAGTCCAGCATATGGATATTCTGGCCTGGTCTCCGCCTTCACAGCAGCAATAATGATACTCGGCGATTTCGAGGACGACATTCGAAAATACGCCATGGATCGTATCACTGAAACTTTTATCGGTGTAGTGTCGTTCGTTTTTGTGGAAACTGTGGTCCTTCCCGAGAGGGCAGTGCTACTGGTGAGAAAAGAGCTGATATCAAGTCTGATTGGACTCCGAGACTGCGTAGCAGCAATTGTTGCCGTGTACACCGAACAGGAGTGCTCCCATTGCCGAAATATCGCAGTGCACGAGATCAAACACCTGGAGCAGCAGCTCAGGGCTAGTTTCCTGAAACAAACGACTCTGCGTGCAGAAGCTTCACTGGAGCCGGATCTATGGTTCGTACCATTTCCAGGAGAGATTTACTCCCATCTGATCACTATCGAAGGCCGAATGCTGGACTTGTTATTCTTCATGGTGTGTTCGCTACACGCTACTACTGAGGATTGTCTGACTGAGCACATGCAGAGGCTCCTGGAGCCTCTGCGAACTTCCTTGACTGCGCTGCAAGATGAAGTTCTGTCGACCATAGATTCTCTTCAAGAAGTCCTACAGCTCAAAATCCATGGGGCAAGCAAATGGAATCGGATTAAGAGTTGGGTCCTTAATCACGATAAGGTAAGAAGATCATCAGTTTCTGAAGACGTGGAGCATAAAGTACAGCAGCCTCAGCATCCTCTTCTCGTGCTCAATCATCCGCATCGACACGTTGATGGAAGTCCACTCAACCTCAAATCGACCATGGATCGGTTCGAACAAAGCTTTGAAGATGTAGTGGAGGATTTAATCGCTTCGACCAGAATGCAGGCGGGAGCTCCTATTATCAGCAACTCAGTCATGCTTTCATTTGGCTCATTGACCTTCAGCCTTCATTCTCTCCTGAAGGAAACTATCCACCTCGAGAGAGCTGTTCACGAATTAGTCCAGGCGGAAAATCCTTGGAGTGTTTTAGATTTCTGGGACACTCACTCCGTCACTAAGCTATGGCAACAAGGAGTTAGCGTCCAGGCCTGATTTCCAAGTTTTGCACTCATCCAGCTATACTATATATCTTGTACATACACTTGTAAGTATATTTCAGGAACCATGTCAAGTTAGTTGTGTCCAGACGCGCATTCAAGCGCTCTATACTCAAGGATGCTCATCACCAAGCACTTGCAGTAAACGAATGCTCCCACAACGTTCGTCTTGGAGATAAAATCGGCTCGAGCTGGCCATTTTCACGAGTTCCAAGATAGTATGAACACAAGGATTTTGTCTTCGAGGTATGAGAATCAGTATATCGCCGTTAAAAGTTTTTGAGATTTCTGTTTGTCGAATATGTGTGCAACTCAAATTACTCATCCAAAGGAGCCTGAATTACCAAATCCCCGACCTTCGTTTATGTATATAAATTTCTAAAAAACGAAAAAAAGGCTACCGCATAGGATAACAAGAAGAATAGAATGGTGCTATGTACAAGGATATAAGAGGTAAAATGGAGCTAATCCCGAATAGTATATCAATAGCATAAGTGTGAGAAATATGAGAAATTGTCCTACAACATCCAAGACAAGTGTGCTAAGCAAATGGTGTGGTTTACATATTATTCAAGCATCCAAAGAAGCATCATATAGTGTGATAGCTCTCATATACATAACACTAGTTAATACTCCATGTAAAGTAATGGACACGAGCTATCTAAATTACAATATGAAGTAGGAAAGTGAAAGTGGCATACCTCATATTTACAATAATAAGTTCTCATGCATTTAGTAAATTACAATCCGAAGTAGGAAAGTGAAAGTTGCATACCTCACAGGAAAGTGAAAGTGGCATACCTCATATTTTACTATAATAAGTTCTCATGCATTTTGTATCAAATGTGTCAAACGCCATATACATCACTCTTTATAATTCCAAAGCTATACTTAGAGAGATTGGTTGTTGCTACTCCACTTGCCACCCATGTAAGAGGATGTGTAATCACCCCTCCAAAATTGCATGGTGTGTGCGATTAGTAACCACAAACATCCACTATCATCCTCTATAATCTTGGACCAAATATATATTTGTATTGTTTGTAAAGCATACCAATCTTCACTCCTTGTGAGAGATATCCACTCTCTTGTACTATATTGTGCCACAAACATTACATCGTTGATGGTAGTGTGAGTAGCTATTCTTTTTCCTCCAAAAGGACACAAAGTGATGTGGATCTCTACTACATCAAGTGTACTAACATAATCACAAGTGAATAATGTATCACGATATTTGTAAAGCCGAAGCTAGTTTTCTAGGACATTGGAGTGTTAGCTTTGGCCATTCCTTTATTCTCAGTAGTCAATAGTTGCTCAAGGACTACTTAGTGGCAGCTAGCTATAGTATTAGATTGCAACATTGAAGCTATTGATCACACCATTGAAGCTATTGGTTGCCTTGTTAGATAGGCTATTAGGGTTGAATTCTTGGCCACTCAAGAGTAGGTATACCTTGAAGTGTAGCTCTAGGGAGCTAACTTCTTCTATGTTGAGCCTTTGAGCTCTTGGCTATGGTGGACAAAGACCCGAAAGTATCACCTTGATTCTCTTAGCTAAAGTGGATGTGGCTTGACGATATGATAAAAGTCTATTAGTAATGTATATGGAGTGTTTAGATTTAAGACCTGATTAGAGTTGAGAATCACTCATTGCATAAAAGAAGTAATGAGGAAATCGAGTGGCATTGGTCGCATCTCCAAGCCTCATAGATTATCAAATTTTTTGATCAATCCTTGTTTTCTCTAAGAGTGAAATTGTGAAGAAGCACCACTTAATTTTGATATAGATTTGACAACTTGGTGGATTGGATGCAAAAGCAGTGCCAAATTTCTGAAATTGAGATTGGAGGTATCCAATTTCATCAAATGGAGGAGTCAATTTGCTAACCTGACAACAAAGTGGAATCAGAATCAGAATCTGAGTTCCACACGACTGGAGTCGATCGTTCTCGGAGGAAAAGAACGGATAGGATTAGTGCCTTGTGAAGTTCGTCGATTCAGCAAAAACTAAATTATTCGGCTGAATCGCAAGTCTCTAACGCTGTCAATCAATCTGTTTCTCATCACGAGAAGAATATTAGGCGAATTGAGTGTTCCCTCAGAGCAATGCCAATATGCACAGCGAATGAAGACTGAATTTTCTACAGTTTCATTTGTGAACGCGATTGGTGAAATTGGAAGTTGGATGTTGCAAATTAGATTAGATACAAAATTGGGGTTTGATTTGGAAACCCATCCCTTCAAATTAAGGATTTGGAGTTCTCCATTTCATGAATTGGATAGATTAGCTTGATATGGAAGTCCATATTTGGCAAAAGACTTAAAGATGTGTAAGATTGGCAAAGGATTGATATGATTTAGAGGTTCAAATTGACAGAGGTTGCCCAAGTTAGAGTTTGATTTGGTGGAGTCAACTAGATCTAGAGAGAGTTTAGGTGATCTTGAAATGAGAGATTAGTTTGAGTTGGAGATCCAAATTTAGCAAAAGACTTGGAGGTGTGTTAGATTAGCAAAGGATGGACATGATTTGGAGGTTCAAATTGGTGGAGGTTGCACGAGTTAACCAAATTTGGTGGAGTCAATCAGATCTAGAGAGAGTTCAAGAGAGCTTGAAGTGAGTTAAATGTGGAGGTGATCAGATTGCCGGAGGTTGCTTGAGTTGGGGTTGGATTTGGTGGAGTCAACAAAATATGAAGAGGTTCAAGAAATCTTGAAGTGAGTTAGGCCCGAGTTGGAGAAGAAGTGATATGATTTGGAGGTTCAAATTGAAAAAGGTTGCTTGAGTTAGGGTCAGGTTTGCTTGAGTTACGGTTGGATTTGGTGGAGTTGACTGGATCTAGAGAGGGTTCAAGAGATCTCAAAGTGAGTTAGGCCCGAGTTGGAGAAGGATTGACATGATTTGGAGGTTTGAATTGGAGTAGGTTGTTGGAGTTAGGGTTGGATTTGGTAGAGTTTACTAGATATAAAGAGGGTTCAAGAGACCTCAAAGTGAATTAGACTTTGAGGTCTATCAGGTTGGTAGAGGATTGGATTTGGTGGATTCAAATAGATCTAAAGAGAGTTTAAGAGATCTCAAAGAGTTAGGCTTGGAAAAGGTTCTAGAGGTATCTATGGCAACAAAGAAGGATTCAATTGGCTCAATTGAGCCTTCAAGGCATAGTGCTAAAGAGACTAAGTGAGGCTAGCTATTTTAGGGGATTTTTGGGTACTCTTTTGGCAAAATAAACCCACCATCAATAGTGTGCATAGTAGGATTTTGTTATGTTCCAAGTTCAGGATAATCCCAAAGAGAAACAAAAGAGAATAAACACAAGGCTTCAATCCTCAATGCTTTGATTCCCCCAAAGGAGCACCTTGTCTTTATTATATAGCCAGAAGATCCTCTCAAATGGAGCTCCACCTTTGGATTAGATACATGGATTGGTGACACATCAACAAGCTTTACCCTTAGATTAGTTGCATGGATGGGTGACATGTCAATCCTTGTCCTATCTAGTTGGTCAAACAAGTTTGACCAAAGAGAATCTTTAGGGGATCTTCTTATAAGAAGCTCAAAATAGCATGGATGAGGTACCAATAGAAAGATCTCAATGAGAAAACAAGGAGGGAGAAAGCAACACCTTTTCTCCTTAGAGGGAAGAATCTTTTCCTATTTTTGAGGCCTAATTCATCCATTTAGACCTTTGAAATTGGCTTTGAAGCTTTTAGGGTGTTTTTGCCCTCTGCCCTATTAGTGGAAGTACTCTTGGTGACACTATATCTTATCTACTTAGACCAACATATATAACATCCTTCTAGAATTACCAAGCCAATTTCCAACACTAGATAATATGTTTAGTTATTGGTATTATAGATTTGAATAATACTTAGATTTGAACCCTAAATATTTGGACTAATACTTTAACCAACTTGTCCACCCTCACTTGTTATCCTAGAGATTAATAGATTCATATCTATACCTATGTAGCTTTGGCTAGGAGAGTACAATTGGTCCCATCCTTGGTGATCTTGGTAATATAAGAATAAATAGATGCTCTTATTATATCAATTGCCAAATGGTGACTATGAAAGTGCAAGTTATGATAGAAAATTACAAGTTGCTGATAGAAAATTACAAGTTGCTCTTTCCCCTAGTATAGTTGTCATGATTACATGTCCTTAGGCAACATTAATGTGTGGTGTTTGATTGGAAGTGGTAATTGGTGGTTATATTTGCAATTTGGAATACATCATCATGATGAAGTTCTTTGTGGATTCTAGAGGAGATTTTCCAGAGTATGTAATGGGTTATAGAGTATGTAATGGGTTATAGGGAGTGGCACTTGGTATGAACATGTATCTTAGGTTTCAATGAGAGAGGAGATTGATTCCAATTTGGATTTTAACACAAAACCTGATCCAATTGAGAGTGCACATTGTTTGTCCACACTATTGTTGTGGGCCATGGACCACTTGGGAGATTGTGATCTCCAATTACATTGGTTGGCCATGGGCTATCAATTCAGTTGAAAAGTCTCCTTAGCATCTTTCTCTCCTTACTTTCTACTTTATGGATGAGATCCAAATTTACTTGTAACCATCCATTGTGAAGCTATCGTAGTTTTGGACTTGGATGATCTGTATGGGTGAGTGTATGTTCTTAATGGGCAGAGATATTTTAAAAAATGATGTTGATGGCCTTTGAGAACTTAATTATTGCTCAATATAGGTATATCTTATGTTATGCTACTATTCAAGGAAGAGGTTATAGGCCCTTGATCAATTTCATCCATGTGATTATGTATATCTACATCAGACTACACCAATGACACTCGATGTTACTATAGGCCACGCTATCTTGAGAGTGCATGGAATTTTCCCTTCTAGAGTCCACATGTTGGAAGGATATAATGGTGTTGTTTGGAAGGACTATGTGCATAATTGTGTGCTATGCTACCCCATAATTGTGTGCTATTCTTGATTAGGAATGACAAGTCTCTAAGTGGTAGAAGGAATGATCTTAAGAATATCAAAAAAACATACCCAATTAGGAGCAAGTTTATAAACTTGGATGTCAAGAGGGAGAGAAAGACTACTAGAAGAAAGTATAACCTTATCACCAATTGGAAAAGTGAAATCAAAAGAATGATTATCAATATATTCCTTTTGCCAATTTTGAACAACAAGAAAATGAAACTTAGCTTGGTGTAAGGTAGTAAATAACTTGGATAAGAAGGTGGAAGTATGAGGGACATGAGATGGCAATAGAGCAAGAAGAGAATTTAGGAATACAAAACCCTTGTAAAGGCTAGTAAGAAAAAGAGAAAAGACTATTTAATGCAGCACATAGGGTGGTGCAGTGTCACAACCAAAATACAATGGAAAAGTGCACATCTCAAGAAATTGAGCAAATGGATCTTGTCTTGTAACACCCATTTGTGCATGTGTGTGGTATTGTGATATTTAGCTTGGTATTACAAGTACTTAAGAGATATTATTTATATAGAGATAAAGGATGGTTCTATATTAGTCATGGTTAGCTAAATTTAGTCATAGCTAAGATAGAGGGACCTTACTTTAGAGGAAGTAGAAAAGATGAGCACCACTATTTTGGATTTTAGTGTGTTGACTTGGTATTATTCCTAGGTGTTTGGCTTTGAGGAAAGAGTTGAGAACTCTTGGGCCCGCAAGCCTTTTTGTTTTGGATTCTTCTTTAGTCCAAGGATAGCCCATGTGAAGGAATCCTTGACTTAGAAGTTGGGTCAAGATAAGACCACATGATTAGGGGAATATGCCCATGTGAATGGATATTCCTTTCTACTTTTTGACTTTACTTGACTTTTAGTCTAGTAACTTGAGTTACTACGGTAATTACTAACTTTGGTACGTAACTATTTCACAAGTATATAAACAAGGAGTGAGGAGGTACTCATCATCCTTTCATTTGCAACTATCTCTCTCTCATTGAGTTCTCTAGTGAGCAATGTCTTGAGTCTTGGAGTGTTAGCCTTGGAGGAGTATGATGGAGTTGGGGTTCCTTGCCTTCTTAGTCCATGGTGCGCTACCATAATAGCCATCAGAGGTTCATCCTGAGTGAGAGACAGGCCGGCTCACAGTCCATCATTAAGAGAAAAGGAAGAGAATCCTATTCTTACATGCTTGGAACTATTGTAAGAAAACTTGGCAATTGCAAGACAGGTACCCTAATCAATGTGATGAACATTAACAAAGCCAAGTTGCATATCCTCCGAAGTGAAATTTGTGCATTTTTTTGGCCCATTAGTTTGATATTAATAGGTTGTAGGCAAGGCAAGCTTGGTGCCAAGGAGTTTGCAAAGTGCTTGCAAAATTTGCTACTGAATCAAGGATCATAATCAAAGATGAGAACAATTGGAATCCCTTGGTGTTTGAAGACCATATTGAAGTAGATCTAGGCCAATGTTGGAGCATCCATGGTGTCCAAAATAGGTGTTAGGTGAATGTACTTGCTAAGTTTATCAAAAAGCACTATAATTTTTGTATGGCCTTGATCCATCTCTGTGAAGGATGTAATGAGGTCTAGACTTACATGTCTCATTAGGCAGATGGAATGGGAAGTGGTTGGAGTAGTCCATCTGGTTTCTAGTCATTGATTTTGTTGCATTGGTAGCTCTTGCAAGATCAAACAAACTCTTGAACCTCTTGTGTTATGTTTGGCCACCACCATTGATGCTATAAAGTGCTCAAGGTCTTATCTACACCATGACCAATGATTGTTAAGTCATGCACCTTTTAAAGTTGCAGAAGTCATAAATCTCTTGTAGTTGGAATGTAGATTTGATCCTTGCAAAATAGAAGCCTACCTTTGGGAAAGATGTTGTACTCCTTGTCATGTGCTACAAGATGACTTTGCACAAGATGAAAGATGAGTTCTTATTGTAAAGTAGTCTTGAAATCTATGGGTAACTTCAAATCTATCTACACTATAGTGATTGCTACTATCATAAGAGATTCAAGAAGAATTTTTAAATTAGGTCATTGTGATAAGGCATCAAGAATGATATGGAAAAGCTTGATGTCAAATAACTATATTTTTACTCATATCAATACTACCAACTCTTTATCTGCTCCAAATATAAGGTTTGCAACAAAGGTTTGTGATTGTTTTATAAGACCAATCTATCTTATGTGGCTCATGTAGCATTTAGTGCTTGGAGTCTCCTGATTATTACACTCTTGAATTCATTATGTTGAGATTGGAGCAACAAATTGCCATTAAGCTTACTCTACTTAAATTTTCATCATAGTTTTGTCATTCCATCTAATTGGCTTGAAGCCAAGAGAATCAATCTTTGTTTATCTAGAAGATTTGTAGATTCAAAATACATTTTCAATGGAACACAAAATTCTCCATTCCACTCAATAGATTCTTGCGTTCAAGTAACTTTGGCTTTGATCTTCTTCTTCTCAAAACACTACTATCTTTACTTGCTTGTGTCATTGACTATCACAATCTCTCTCTTCCAACAATCAAGTAAGATGCTCAATTTGTTGCTATAGCAATGATAACTTCATGCATCACAACCATGACTATAACTCTATCAAACTACCTACTTGCAATTATCTAAGTTAATACAAAGATGTAACATGCACATTGCTCTCTATAAGTTAAAATCAGAAAGATCAATAGTTCACAAGGTGATTTTGTTCAGAAAATTCTACCCAAAGCGTGAAATGATGAATTACAAGAAATCATATGTTGGTAGTACATGGATATTGAAATCATAATGGTTTGAGAGAAATGGATTTAGTGGTCCATAGATTCCATCCATCTTATTCCTACTTTGATACTAATGTAAAAGATCAAGGAGAGAAATAGGAGAATGGAAGATCACATTAGAACTCCCAAATGAGGGAAAAAATTTGAATGCTTAGCTTGAGCTTTGGCTTTGGTATTTATAGGCAACTTAGGTACAAGGTTCCAAAGAAGCTTCCAAGGAAGGTTCCTTCAAGAACCCACATTCCTTGGACTTCAAGCTAAGCTAGACATCAACTTTGCATATAAGTTACTCAATCATTAAAAGGTTCATAGAAGCTTCTCGCCAAGAAGCTTCTTAGATGATTCTAGAACATTTCTTATAATTTCCTAAATATATGCTGATTTTACCTCTTTTAGATATATTTAGTTCTTGCTAACTCCATATTATCATAGGGAAGGTGTTAGATCTTCTTCAAATACAATTTGCACTCTACATTCATTTGGACTTACAACTCCAAATGTCTATAATAGCAAAGTTTTGTACAACATTGAAGGCACTCCTCTTGAAGTATTTACAACTATGAATGCCTACAACTAAGAAGGACTTTGTGTTGCTCCATCATGATTGTCCCTCCTATAGTGAGGTGAGGCATCTTTGGCCCGGTGCTCTATTGCAAAGAACTACCTTTGCCCTTAAAATTCCTAAGGAGAAGCTTGGCTTGTTCTCTAAGTCTAGCTTATTTCTAACAAGTAGGTCACATAGAATTTAATGAATTTCCTATCCAAATGCTCCCTAAGTTTAACCAATAGTTGGTCCATTTGCTCTTCCTAGTAAGTTTTTCCTTCCAATCTTTGGACCTAAAACTTGAGCTCATATATCTTTATCTTAAGTGCACTCAATTGCACTTCATCTTCTAGCATTCTCATGAATAAGTTCCTTGCCTCCTCCAACTATTGAAGTAACTTGCACTTCTCTTCTTCCTATTGTTGGTCTTTTGTCCTCAATTTCTCCTATAGTACCTCCTACATTCAGATTCTCTTTATTTCCTTCTCTATCTCTTTCTATAACTCCTTGCATGATGCTTTAGTTGGATCATCATCCTCCTTGTGATGATTGATCATCTAAAAGTCCAAGGTGATGATCTTGACCTTAGAGTTCCCCAACTCACTCAAAGTACTTACTAGTTCTTTCTTGTTGGTCTTTGTATTTGAGTTGTCTTTGCTCTTGCTCCAACCTAGACTCCCCTTGCAGAATTTTGTTCTCTTCTTCACTCTAATTATGATCTATTACAAGGGAGGCATTTTGCCTCCTGAATTTTTGGTTCTCTTGCAATCACCTTCTTGGCTTCTCCTTTGTAGACATTATTGGCCTTGGCTAACTCTTCCTTGGTGTGATCCTCGTTTTCCTTTTAGGTATAGATTCCCTTGTGCATGTTATGCACAAAGCTAGTGTAGTCTAAAATCTTTAAATACTCCTCTTGGTACTAGGGAAGTAGTAGTTTCACAAGTTGTAGTGTTGCTCCCACCAAATAAATCAAAAAGTGTGCTCCTTCATTGGCACTTGGGTTGATTGAATTGATCCTTCTCCAAATTTGGTCCACACTTTGGTAAAGGTCTTCAACATCAGCCTCCACATCAACTTTTCTACTTCACTTGCAACTTCAACTTCTTGTTCTTCTTCAATTTGTATCATATTGAACTTTGGGCCAAAGTTCTTCTTCTTGAATATACTCAAGGTGTTCATGTTATCTTCTTAAACATCCACTTCTTGGTTAGGATTGGGAGATTCTTTGGCTTGTAATGAGTCTCCCATGAACCTCTACTTCTCCTTCTTGACCTATTGCTTCTTTGTCTCCCACATGTTGGTCTTGATTTGGGGCCAACTATGCATCTTTGTATTGTTCTTCCTACCTTACTTTGGAGGTCAACACTTGCAAGGTAGACAATCCTTATTCTTCCTCTTCTTCAATATCCTTGGCCTCTCCCTCCAATGAAGATACCTTGGTCACCTTTTTATTGGACAGTAGCCTATTTGTTGGCCTTTGTGGTTTTTTAAGGAGTGCCCCTCTTCCTCAAGGTGACCTTTGGGGTGGTGTTCTCTTCCTCCACCAGTATGAAGTTGCCATTATTTTCATAATTGGCATCAACTACCTAATACTTCTTGATGAGTGATTGTCCTTGGGTTTGTGATGCAAAGTAGAAAACAAGGTGAAAATGGCTTGGGAGCTTTTTGTGCTCCTCATTAATAAGTAAATTTTTTCCCATGTTAAATAGATGGTATGGTTCTTGACAGCTTGTTCCTTCCTCTAGCTCAAAGTCTATATAGAAAATTATTTCTTGCAAATTGAACTTTATACTCAAGTTGCTACCTCCTCTTAATATATGTAGTTGAAGAAGAATGAGTGGCTATTAGTCATCAAGGTTGTTTGATTTGGCTTAAAAATATTCCATAATTGCCTCCATGATTGCACTCTATAAAAGACCAAGGAGAGAAATAAGAGAATGGAAGATAAGAATAGAAGGTCACATGTAAACACTCAATTGAAAGAAACTCCAAATGCCTAGCATGGACTTGGACCTTGGTATTTATAGACCATTAGGTACAAGGTTCTCAAGAAACTCCAAGGAAGGTTCCTCTCAAGAGCTGCCTTTCTTAGAGTGCAAGCTAAGCTAGTTGTTTACTTGGCATGTAAGTTAAACCAACCATCAACTTGGCATACAAGTTACTCAATCCTTTGAAGGTTTCTAGAAGCTTCTCACCACAAAGGTTCTAGGATATTGTACCATGAAGCTTCCTATATGCTTCTAGAATATTTTTAGCATTGATAGGTTATGCTAGTTCTACCCCATTTTTGCTATATGTAGTTGATTCTACTAATTTTTTAGCTTCTACTAACTCTTCTACTAATATCATATTATTACACCCTCCAAGCTAGATATTGTAGCTATTGACTCTCCACTATTATTCTTTGACCTTTCATTGTTGAAGGTTGCCTTAATCTCATTGATCAGCTCTCAATTAACAAACTTGGTATCTAATGTCATTGCTCTTGATGGTCTTACATTTTGCTCAAGCACAATCCTCCAATGTTTTTTATGCAATCAAATTGTTTTCCTATCAAATCCACCAAAGTCTTCTCCTTCTTCCTCTTCATCTCATGAATGATTGTGAAGTCACTCAATTCCCAATTTTGGAGCAAGAACCCAAATGCTTGCTTTAGATGACTTCAACTCACTTATTGACTATTGGTGCCCAAAGAATAGCTTTGTGGACCTTCCTTTAGTTTTTGGGAGTGAAAACCATGTTGCCTATTAAGTATGAAAGAACATAAGTATGAAGGTTGAAATAACTTCAAGTGCTAAACAACTCCAAAGACTAGGAATACCACAAATGTCTACTAAGAATCAAGGAATCTTACTTAATCAACTATAAAGATAAAATTGCTTCTTTGGAAAGTGAAATTGGTCACTATAATACCAATAGCTAGACATATTATCTAGAGGTGAAAATTGGCTTGGTAACATCTAGAAGGATGTGATGTATGATGGGCTAGGTATATCAAATGGAGATGTCACCAAAAGAGTACTTCTACTAATAGAGCAGAAGTCAAAAATAGCCTTAAAACTTTAGAGCAAATTTTGGAGGCCTAAATGGATAAATTAGGACTCAAAAATGGTCAGAATTTTTTTCCTCAAGGGAGAAAATTTGCCATCTTCTCCCTCAATTTGTCTCATCAAGAGCTTTCTATTGGTACCTCATCCATGCAATTTTTAGCTTCATACAAGAAGATTCTCTAAAGATTTCCTTTGGTCAACTTGTCACGCCATTTGTAGTGCCGCATCTAGATGCTCGAACACTGGAGTTCTAGTGATAGTAGTTAGAGTTATTTCAGTAGTTTCTCAGCGACTACTTTCCGACGGTTAGATTTTGTGTTTGGGGTATTGACTTCACGATGGAGCCCACCGTCACTTTGCACCGTTTGCACCGTCAAGTGTGCCGTCAGCAGGACTGTTAGGGTTTCAGAGCTAGCTCCAGTCCAGGGGGTATAGTTTCGAAGTGAGCTCCAGAGAGCTCACTTCTTTGATGTTGAGCCTTCGAGTTCCTGGCTATGGTGGACAAAGGCCGGCGAGCGTCACCTGGATTCTCTATGCTTGAGTGGGTGTGACTTGGCTGTAATCAGTGCCCAATTGTTGGTAGTTTATAGAGTGATAGATCAAGTATTGATCTGAGTTGAGTTGAGAGTGGTAAGCAATCTGATTACATCAGAGAAGTGAAGTCAGGGGGAAATCGGGTGCAGGAACTGTGAGTGTTGGTGGTATCTCCAAGCTTGGTGGATCGTTGGTAGCTCGATTCAAGTTCAGTGTTTCCCTAGTGTGTAGCAGCTCAATCGATTGATGCAGATTTGGCAGTTAGGCGGACAGTGTGCGGAAGCGCTAGCCAAATTTTGAGCAAAGAAAGAGCAAATTTTGAGCAGTGTTGTGATTTTGAGCTCACGAGGTGAAGGTAGGACCAATTTGCTGCGAGTTGGACTCAAAAAGTCAAATTGAAGGTGGAGTTGGGAAGCTCTTCTCATGAAATTGTGATTTCCCTAAACCCGTTTTGTCAATTTGGCTCAAGTGGAAAGTTAGCGGGAGATTTGGCGGACATCCAACTTTAGGGTTTATGTCAGATTTTATGTCAGATTTTGGTTGGGATTTACGTCAGATTTTGGCCAGATTTGGAGCAGTTTTTGCTGTTTGGCCAGATTTGGAGGAGTTTTGCTAGTTTGGAGGACTTTTCCAGATTTGGAGAAGTTTTGGCAATTTTAGAAGAGGTTCGAAGTGGCAACAAGAAAGGCTTCATTTGGCTGAATTTTGGTGTTTAGAGGCTTTGAGGCATAGGGCTGTGGGCTATGAGAGGCTACGAAGGCCTAGAAGGGCCAACATGCTGGCGTGAGGCTAGCTAGTTTAGAGTAGATCTTGGTCATTGGTTGGCAAAATCTGCCTTTCTTGCTAGATTGTGCGCAATAGGGTTTGACCCCTAGATCTCTTGTTTCTAGGCTGGTGCCCTAGCCAACCGGTCCACCCTCTCTTGTTGTCATAGTGACTGTGCCACTGTTATCTATACACATGTAGCTTTGGCTAGGAGAGGCAGTTTGATCCTATTCTTGGTGATCCTGGTAGCTTAGGACTTAGATACAAACTTCTCTTATGTCAAATGCCAAATGGTGGCAGAGTCAGTCCCGTGTTGTGTTATGAGATGGAGGGTTTTTATTTAGATTTCTTGTGATTGGATCCACTCCATTTGCTGCTTCCTGTTTGTGCACCACGTTTGTGTGAGGTGCCTTGACTTTTGAGCGTTGGTGCTTTGGTGTGCTCTCGGTGGTGAGGCTGGAGTGATGACAAGTCAGACTACCTTTGTTTCTCTCCGGTGAGGCAGGAAGTGATGACCTACAGACCGTGAGAGTGCGTGTTATGATGGTAGATTACAGGTTGCCCTTTCCCCTAGTGTAGTTATCTCGGTTAGAGTTACATTAGTGGGTGGTGCTTGGTGGTGTTGGCACTTGGTGGGGTACTTGCGGTTGCAATTGGTGGTTCAGGTTGTGGTTACTTTGTCAAGATGGAGTTCTTTGGAGATTCCGGAGGAGTTAGTCGTGCAGTACGTAGTGGGTTTACTTGGAGTGGTGCTCAGTATCAGCCTATATCTTAGGTCCCAATGAGGGAGGAGATTGACTCTGAGTTGGAGTTTGACACAGGAGTTGATTCAGTTGAGAGTGCACTTGGTGTGTCCGCACCGTTGTTGTGAGACATGGACAAGATTTATGGGGCCTCCAAAGGCCCTAAGCGTTACTCTGGTACAGTGGGTACCATTGAGTTGGATGACTTCATCTAGGAGTTTGATAGTTGGTGTGATCTGAAGCAGATGCGGAACCCGACTTTGTTCATACCCTTCATGGCATGGAAGGGGTTGTTTTAGCACTTGGAGGGTCCACCGATGGATGACTACCATGAGTTTAGGAGAGCTCATTTGGAGGAGATTGAGTTATGGAAATAGTATTGGTCTCCACACTATGTCTCCATCACTTCAGGCTCGGTGGCTAGGAGTAGATCGGCTATACCTACAAGTTCTAGCTTGAGTAGTGTGGATGGAGCTAATGGAGGTGCACTAGCTGGAGATAGTGCTACTACGAGTGGAGGTACCGCTGCAAGAGGAGGTGTGGTATCGGGGTTTAACCCCATGGTGGAGTTCTTTCTATGTTTGAGGTAGAACTACCAAGGAGTGCGGACTGACAAGTTGAGGAGCTTGCAAGAGTTCCAACAGAAGGCTAGAGAGAGCCTACGTGAGGCATATACTCGCATGAGGCGGCTGATCAGTTTCACTCAAGGAGTTACTGAGGCCCAAGCAGTCTAGTTTTGGTATGGGATAATGGACAGGGAGTTGCGACGTAGAGTTTGTGATGTTATGTTGTTATAGGCTACTTTGCCTACTTTGGCAGTGGTCTTTGGTTTGGCTGAGCGTATTGAGCTCAAAATGGTGGAAGAGAGGGTGGTGACATCTAGATTTGGTAGGGAGACCTCATCCACAGCTGTGACTTCTTCTAGAGTGCAGCAAAGTGCACCACGCCCAATTGGTTTTTGAGGACAAGCTGGATAGCCCAGATCCTATGGAGCGAGTGGAGAGCCTAGTGGAGTTAGACCCTTACCCTACTTTTTGAGTAAGCAGCACCCAGTGAGTGGTGGTGTTGCTTGTTGGACTTGTGGTGGACCTCACCATAGGAGAGAGTGTACTCAGGGCAGCGGACCTGATACCTTTGGTGCATCACAACTAGCACAGAGGCAGTGTGAGCATTGCCACAGATTTGGTCACACTAGTGACCAGTGTTTTGACCTACACCCGGAGTTACGGAGTGGTAGGTTGCTATGGTAGGTAGTAGAGGAGCTCCAGTTCATGGAGGACAAGGTGGTGGTAGAGGATCTACACCTAGTAGGGGTGTAGTACCTGCCTTTACTTCTGACACAACTATGGCTACTTGGATTGAGCAGTTGGAGCAGAGATTGGCTAGTATGGCTATTGCTTAGAGGAGATCAGATTTGGGTGCTAAGGCTTCCACCTCATATGCTAGTGATAGAGATGCTTTGGACTTCATGTGCAGAGCAGCACAGGTGGATGCATCTGCAGCAGTGACTAGGAGTGCAGTACGTGCTCTAGAGCCTAGAGGAGCATCAGTGGAGTTGGACCCACAGAGAGGAGAGGTTGGGAGACAGGTCAGACTTCCCCAGTCTTTCACGCTATCTAAGGCATTGCAGACAACATCCATGGTTCCTATACGTCCCAGTGCAGGTGTGGTGGGTGGTGATGGAGTACATGATGACTAAAGAAGAATCCAAAACAAAAAGGCTTGCGGGCCCAAGAGTTCTCAACTCTTTCCTCAAAGCCAAACACTTAGGAATAATACCAAGTCAACACACTAAAATCCAAAATAGTGGTGCTCATCTTTTCTACTTCCTCTAAAGTAAGGTCCCCTCTATCTTAGCTTTGACTAAATTTAGCTAACCATGACTAATATAGAACCATCCTTTATCTCTATATAAATAATATCTCTTAAGTACTTTTAATACCAAGCTAAATATCACAATACCACACACATGCACAAATGGGTGTTACAAGACATACTACCTTTGATAGATACTCCACTTCATCATATTGCCTATGCCTACCGTCGGTCCTTCCTTCTTTGCCCTCTACAAGTAACTCCTCCATTGGCGCCTTACCCCGAAGACACAATCTTCATATCTTCAACGTTTCTTCATCCAAGCTCTCCTCCTCCTCGGTGGTAACCTTACTGGGTCCAATGACAGCTACCTGAGTACTTCTCTTCCCTTGGCACCTCTTGGACACACCAAAACACCGTCTTCTTCCTTCTCACGTCCTTGCTCAAGGGTGGACACCTCCAAACTTATCTTCTTTACTTCCATGACTCTTCCTCTTTGTTGAACTTCAACCTTGCCTTCATTGCTATTGCTTGACTCCTCACTTCATAGTGTGAACTCTTCTTCTTCTCCCAATGCTTCTCCCTTCAACTCAGTTTCTCCTTTTGATTCCCTCTCCTTCAGAATCTATTCTTTTACTTTTACTAATATTGACTTTGGATTAGGCCTTTGCATCTTTTGTGGCTATAATGATGCAATTTTTTCATTGGGATTATCTCTCTTTCTTGGCCTGGGGATGTCAATTTCTATGATCCTCTCCTTTCCACTCTTCTTGTAATACTCATCTCCTTCTCGTACCCACTCCATGTAATATTTCTCATTTTTATTTGCCTCCTTGCATAAATCTAGATGAAAGTGTGACCACATTCTATTTCTCTCCTCCAAAGTCAGGAAATTCAGACCAAAGTAGAAGTGAGCTGCAAAGGGTACAAAGTAGTGTGGTTGGATATCCATTCTCCAATGTGTAATCATCTACTCCACCCGTTGGTGAAAACACTTCATCCAATCCACTACCTCTCCTACAAACATTTGATGAAAGAAGACTACATGTTGCATCATGACATAGGTGGTTCACTTTGGCTTGAACATTGTCATCATTTCCACCATGATTCCTCTCCATATTAGGTCTCTATAACTATCCACCTTATACCCATTCTTGGTGCATAGTCAATTAAAAGAATTCCTAACCTTGGCAGTTTCTTCTGATGCTTCACACTTCAAATAGAAGGTGGTACCCCCTACTTCTCCTACTTCTCTACCCATGACTAATCTCCAATCCGCCTTATTCCATTGAGCCAGATTTCTTCTCTTCTCTTCTCATCTCTTCTCTTCTCTTCTCTTCTCTTCTCTTCTCTTCTCTTCTCTTCTCTTCTCTTTGTCCTTCAGCCCATCCTTGCAATCACTCACGGCAATCTCTGCCATGAAACTTGGAAAACTAAAATTCCAATTCCAAGCTAGAAAAGTGATGTGAAGTCTTGATAAGACCTCAATCCTTGCCACTACATCCAACCTATGCATTGCAAGACCCCTCACCGCACTCTGCTTACTCACTTTTGAGACCATTGTGTGTTTGCTCACTCTTTTCTTGTGAAAGATTGTACTCAAGATTCTAAGCCACTCTTCTTGCATATTCAAAATTTGCATTCCTTCAAGTCAACTCTGAATAAGAATAGGATAACATCTGGACATTGCAATGCTTTTTCATGGAAATTTCAATTTTATAGTCCTTTGTTGATCTATCATTCTTAAGTCATTGCTCCATGCCACTCACCAATTCAGTGAAGTTGTTTCTTGTCATTGTCAAGAACCTCTTGGTCTCAAGGTAGTCACTTTCCTCCCACGTACTTTCTTGATTGGTAGACCCCACAGAAGTTTGTTATAGGGTCTTTGGATCAGGTTGCGCTACCCGATATGAAGTCCTTATCTTTGTATTTTATCTTGTCCAACCCGAGTTCTTTGGACTTGACCCAAGGTTGACTTTGGGTTTATGCCAAATACATGATTCTTCACATTTCTTCCCTATTTAGACCTCCTTTGGCTTTACCAATGCACTTCTTCTTCAAAACTTTAACAAACCAAAACAAAACAAAAAATGTGAGTACCATAGTGTAGTTATACTTAGACAAGAGTATCATCCACCTTGCTAGCCTCCCTTCTACATTAGGCTTGTTGAAGATGTACTTCAAAGCCTTGTGATTTGTGACAATGATGGCTTTCCTTCCAATCAAGTAGTGTCTAAACTTCTTGAGACCAAAGATCACTGCCAACCCTTCTCTCTCTCCATTACAAAGTAGTTATTTTCTATTAAAACCATCTGCTTACTTGCATAAGCTATTAGATGATCATGCCCATCTTGGTCTAATTGAGTAAGAGTGCATCCTATAGCTACATTGGAAGCATTAGTGTAGAGGATGAAAGGCTTACTCCAATCAAGTTTAGCAAGAATTGGAGCTACAACAAGGGATTGCTTGAGCTCCTCAAAAGCTTTGAGAGCCTCCTTGTCTTCCAAAATCACCATGTACTCTACACCTTTCTTCATATAGATAGTCAATGCATAAGCCTTGTTGGAAATAAGAAGATAAGCCTCCTATAGTACCCAACCATCCCCAAGAACTGGCATAGCTTTGTCAAGCTTGAAGGGAATGGAAGGTCTGAGATTTTCCTCAACTTCTTAGGGTCAATTGGTATTCCATCCTTGGAGATGATGTGCATTAAAAGTGGACCTTCTTCACAACAAAAAATGCACTTCTCTGCATTGAGTGATGCATTTGCTTCATCCAAGTGTTGCAAGACCTTGATTAGGTGCTCAAAATGCTCCTCCTTGCTCCCATAAACACAAAAGTCATCAATGAACTCTCTCACAAATTTCCCAATGAAAGGTTCAACACCTTGTTCATAAACCATTGGAATGTGGCTGGAGCATTGCAAAGCCCAAAAGGCATGACCAAAAAGCAAAATTCCCCCAAGGTGTGGTGAATGTGGTGAGTTGTTAATGCTCTATGCAATCTTGATTCAGTTATACCAACTATAACCATATCCAAAACTATACCTCTCATGACCTACAACCTCCTCCATAATATTATCGATGAATGGCAAAGGGTAATAGTCCTTCTTAGTAAAAGTATTCAGCTTCTTGTAATCCACACATATCCAAACCTTACCATTCCTTTTCTTCACAATCACAATTGGAGACACCCATTCTGAATTCTCTACCTCAAAGATAAATCCAGCCTCCTTGAGCTTATCAATTTCCTCCTTTAAACCCAAAAGATATTGATGGATTAATGCAATATTGCTTTTGGCAGATTGGTCTTACATGTGATTCCACCTCAATCCTGTGCTCCTCCAAGGTGACTTCCTTTAGATCTTTGTAATTCAAAGCAAACACATGGATGAACTTGTGGAAAATCTCTTCAAATCTTACCTTCTCCTCTTTGGTAACATTTGGACCAACTTGAGGGTAGATAACCTCCTCTTTATCTCCTGAAGTGTCAATGGTGATTTATCTAGATCCTTTAAAACCTTTGGCTTAGGTGTAAAATCCATAGCACACAAGGGATACACATCTAAATCATATTTAGATTCATCTTCCTCAATGGAAGTCTCTTCTTCCATGCTTGTGTTCACACCTAAATCTCCTTCTTCAAAATCTAATTCCCAATAATCAAAAGTTGGTGTTTCTAAATGTGAATTGTTGGTAGTGTTAGTCACATAAACTATGACTTTATGGTTTGATGTCCAATCCTCAAGAACCTTTTGTGCCATCAATCAATTGTGCATGCTGCTCCCAACCATGGCCTCCCAAGAAGCAAATCCTAGCTTGAATCCTTCAAGACTTGGAAAATGATGAGACTTTGAACTCCCATAATTAAAACTACTACCTTATCCATCACCCCTACTGGTCAAACTTGTTGCTTGTTTGTCATGCTTACCAAAATGTTGAAGGTCTAGAGGGTATCATACCTAACTTTTTCATCAACCTTTTTGACATGGCATTCATTGTTGATCTTCCATCAACCAATGCATCCTTGATGTTGTGACCATTCACTCTCACATCAATCTTGGAGGCATATTCACAAGCCTTCCATGGTACTAGTTTTGCATCCACCACCCCTATTGATACTAGAGCTTTTTCCTTCTTCTTCCTCTTACTCCTTGTAAAACTCAAACCACCTCTAAGCTCCTTTCTCAAGCTAGGGTTCAAAGCAATCAATTGGCCCATTGTGATGTTAGCCTTGTGACTACCAACATTCTCCAACACATTGTAGTTCTATTGTTGCTTTGAGATTAAGAAGTCCTCCATCTCCAACTTCTTCCTTAGAGTCTTTGTTGTTGATGGTTTTGAAGTGCTTGTGTGAGTGCTCCTAGTAGGCATAGTAGTATCCTTACTAAGAGTAAATCCTTGAGAAGAGTGTACATCCTCTACAAAATGCACTCTCTTCTCATCTTGTGCCAAAACATCCAAATTTAGACCTTTGGAGTTTGAGCACTCTTCCTTCTTGTACTTGCTCTCAACCACATCTATGGATGCTATTTCCTTACCTTTTTTTGTATTAGGAGCCACTTGGGTTTCACTCCTTCCTTCTTGCACTCTATTGGCTCCCTCATAACTCCTTCTTCCATGGTATGTGGAATTTGGGCAATTCTTTTGGATATGACCTCTTCTACCACAACCAAAACAATTTCTATCATTGAAATTGTTGGTTGGTTGGCATCCTCTATACAAGGAGTTTCCATAACTCCTAAGCCTCTCCCCATATTATGATCCACCTCTCTCTTCTCCCATAGTTGCACTACATTGATCTTGAGATCTACAAGTTGTTCTATGATGGTTTGAAGTGGATCTCTTGGTAGAAGTGCAAGATCTCTCTTCTCCCATAGTTGCACTACATCTATCTTGAGATCTACAAGTTGTTCTATGATGGTTTGAAGTGGATCTTTTGGTAGAGGTGCAAGAACTAGAGCAACTACTACTTATGGTGCAACTCTTGCTACCAAAGTATTAGAAGTTCCACCATACTTGTAGCCTTGAGAAGGATGTTATGGTACCCATATTTTTGTTTTGACAAATTTTGAAGAAGTGTATTGAGGAAGCAAAATTACAAAGGAAAGGATGGACTTATGTGTCTTCAAAGTAAACCCAAAGAAGTTGACCTTGGGTTTGGGAACCAAAAGTACTTGGATGGGGTTACAAAGTGACAAATATGAAGAATGTGTCTTTGGAATGGGAAGCAAAGGCCAATACAAAGAAGGTGTAACAACCTTTCTATGTGTTAGGACAACCAAGAATATACACTTAAAGAAACGGCGGAGGCAGGAGAAGAATACCTTGATAGTGATAGGAAACAAACACGCAGAAGAAGTAGGAGTCGATTTTGAAATTGATTGAAGAATGACTGCACTTTGAGGTACTATAAAATTACAATTATGCAGGGGGAAATTGAACATTTCAAGTAGATACCTTGTCCCTCTGAGTAGTCATCCTGCAGTAATGTGCATCAAGAAACCAATTGAGAGTGAAATTTTCCAAAGTCCAAAAGGGGTGAGAGTGTCACATTCAGGAGAGGGGATAATCTTCTAGTGCCAAAGAACTAGTGAGCAGATCATGGAAAAGAAGACTAAGAACGCATTTGCAGTGAGTAGTTTTGCAATTTGGTGATTAGATGTCATAGCTAGGATCAAAGTATTGAACATACTTTGGATCACGTTCCTAGCATGGAACTGGAATGTTAGATTTCCAAGTGTCATGGTAGAGATAGCTGCCAGTAATTGTGAGGACAACTCCAAAGTTATAGGGAAGAGAGGGAATCCGGCTCAATGGACTAATTCAGATTGGAAGCTAGTATTGGGGAAGGAAGCAGGAGATGCAATTGGGGTCACCTTCTATGTGAACTATGATGATGCAAAAGAAACTATTGAAATCAAAAACTCATTCTTTGCTCCACGGACCAACAATGGTTAAAAAGTGGAGTCCTATCGGGACCCAATTAAGCAAAGCATTGTGGGAGTGATCATGGCAATGTTCAAACCTGAGCAAACAGCATACATGAACATTCATTAGGCGGTCTTCTTCCACCAAATGTTTGTAGGAGAGAAGGTGAACTGGGCAAAGTGCTTCCATCAGAGAGCAAGGCAGATGATTATCAATTGGAGGACCAATTTGCCACCACACTACTTTGCACCATTTGTAGCATATTTCTCCTTGGGATCAAATCTGCTGACAACAGAGGAAAGGTAACGTATGGTTTCACATTTCCATCCCAATCTTTGACAAGAAGCGGATGAAGAAGAGCAATGATATATTTTGCAATTGTGAGCCAATAACAATCATTTCATCAGAATGGGGTAGAGGGAGATGGTGTAAGAAAGAAGTCCAAAGACAAAGAAGTGGACTAAACTTGAAGACCCAAAAGACCCAAAGACTCAATCCGCAAGGTAAGAAAGCGGTGAAGGACAAGATTTTGGAGACAAAGTCCAAAGGAGAGACAGAGTCCAAGAGAAGAGACTCCAAAGAAGTTGAACTCACATTACAAAGTGAGGAGTCTGGGAGTGAGAGTGAAGGTGAAGATGAAGTCCAACAATCAGTTGAGGCAAAAGACAATGAGGTGTTCCATGCGGTAATTGATTGTATGGAGGGAGGAAATGGCCCTTGCTTAGAGTTGCCCATGGAGAAAATGGACAAAGAACCAAAGAAGGAAGATCAAAAGGGGGTAAGATCCAAGAGGTCAATGACAACTGAACTTGCAAGTCCAAGCTCGGTGTATAAGGAAGAAGTAAGCTTGGAAGGAAGGTCATTGAAGGTACAAAGATCAAGACTTTGGGGGAAGACTTTGGTGGAGGGAGCGTCAATGGAGATGAAGTACAAAGACGGAGCAGAAGACAAAGAAGACTTTGATGGGATGGAGTACTTATTGCAGATTGTGGGTCCATTGTTAATGTTGTTG
Organism: Lunularia cruciata; assembly: GCA_948567375.1. NCBI lineage: Eukaryota > Viridiplantae > Streptophyta > Marchantiopsida > Lunulariales > Lunulariaceae > Lunularia > Lunularia cruciata. The sequence goes on along the minus strand of OX419756.1, from coordinate 47,575,148 downwards.
AAGAAGCAAAAGAAGGTGATCCAAAAAGATCATATGGAGGTGAAGAATGAGTTATAGATAATGAAGTATCTATTGGACAAAACAAAGGAATTGAAGGAGGTTGTAACTCAAAGGGAAGAAGAAGCTGAAGAACTTCAAGTGAATACAATCTTGACAAAGAAGACTTTAGAGAACTTGCAAGAAAGCTTTGAGAAGTGTGAAAGAGAGATGCAGAATCAAGCCAAAGAGTTGAAAGAGCACAAAGCATTGGTAGTGAAGATGAAAGGTGAAGTCAGCAAAGTTTGCATTGAAAGCATACATGTGAAGCCAATGGCAGCTGTGATGAAGCAAGAGTTAGAGAGCCTGAAGAAGAGTGTGGCATGGAAGGATCAAGCATGGCAGAGTGAGTTAGTGATCCAACACCAAGAGGAGGAAAGATTGAGAAGCTTGGTAAGAAATGTTGAGATGCAAAGTGATCAATATGCGGAGGAAAAGAAGATGTTTGCATCCGAGTACAAAGATGAGTTGAAGAAGTACTGTGAGCTGGCTTGTCTCTCACTCAGGATGAACCTCTGATTGCTATTATGGTAGTGCACCATGGACTAAGAAGACAAGGAACCCGAACTCCGTCATACTCCTCCAAGGCTAACACTCCAAAACTCAAGACATTGTTCACTAGAGAACTCAATGAGAGAGAGATCATTGCAAATGAAAGGATGATGAGTACCTCCTCACCCCTAGTTTATATACTTGTGAAATAGTTACATACCAAATTTACTAATTACTGGAGTAACTCAAGTTACTAGGCTAAAAGTCAAGTAAAGTCAAAAAAGTATAAAGTAATATCCATCCACATGGGCATATTCCACTAAGCATGTGATCTTATCTTGACCCAACCACTAAGTCAAGGATTCTTTCACATGGGCTATCCTTGGATTATAAAAGAATCCAAAACAAAAAGGCTTGCGGGCCCAAGAGTTCTCAACTCTTTCCTCAAAGCCAAACACTTAGGAATAATACCAAGTCAACACACTAGAATCCAAAATAGTGGTGCTCATCTTTTCCACTTTCTCTAAAGTAAGGTCTCCACTATCTTAACTATGACTAACTTTAGGTAATCATGACTAATGTAGAACCGTCTTTTATCTCTATATAAATACTATCTCTCAAGTGATAGTGATACCAAACTAAATATCACAATACTACATACATGCACAAATGGGTGTTATAGTATAGAGAAGAGTTGAAGGCAGAACTATCTTGAGAGTATGCATCAGAGTCAGTAGGAGAAGTTGTTGGGAGACTAAGAGCAATGCTAAGCACAAATTCTGAAGGAAATTTGGAGGAAGCAAGACTACATGAATTGAAGTTGCTAGTGCAGGAGACAAGGGAGAGAAGAGCAAAAGATATGGATATGAACACTTTGTTGATTTGTTTGAGGGAACAAGTAGATAGGAAGATAATTGAGGTAGGAGACAATGTAAGTCTCATATTAGACTTAGTAAATTCAAAGTTAGAGAGACTTTGGAGTAGTGTGAGGGAAGATAAGAAGCCAAAGTAGCAGAAGTAGGAGTGCAAGTATCTTTGGATCAATTACTTGACACATTGAGAAGAGTGGGTTGGGAGATGAAGAGATAAAATGGTTACCCATTAGTGAAATTGTAGTTCAAGGTGAAGAAATAGTAGAATAGTGGAGGATGTAGTAGAATTAGGTAGACTTGAAGAAGGAGAAGTGATAGGAGGATCATTGGGTTTAGAAGCTAAAGTTGAGGTTAACATTGGATTGGATTAGGAACAGATTTGAGATTTGAATAGGTAGATATGATTTTGGATCATTTTGGATCTGTATGTTTATAGAGTTGTTGTAGAATGGTATTTTTGTTAGTAAATGTTGATTTCTCTACTATTTAAAGGGGTCATTTGTAGTGTTATGTTCATAATTGTGAAGATAGATAAAGCAAAGTGTTGATTTCAATGCCCATTGCTTGAGCTTAATTCTAAATATTAGCTCTGTGTGTGTGTTTGTGAGTGTTGGGAGAAATTTGAAGTGCAATTTTGAGTGTTGGATGTTGGATTCTATGTGTTTGATCCTGAGTGGATAGCAATCAAAGTAATGCCTTGATAGATCTGAGAGGAATTACAATGTTGGTAGTATTCTACATTTGTGAGTGCGGCATGAGTTTGATGTGAAGCAATTTTGATCAAGGAAGTTGTGCTTTCGGTGGAGGGATGGAACACAATTTTGAGGTAAAGTTGTTTTACAATGAAGTAGCCATCTTTGGAAGAATTTAAATCATCACAATTGAGTTTGTTTGGATAGAATTTGATGGAGTTGTGATCAAGAAGTGTTAATTTGTGACAAGACTGTGATCTAGTGCTTATTACTCTCTTTAGGATGTAGTTTCTACCTAAGAGATTAAAGATGCAATTAAGAAGAACTATTTGTTACTATATTGACTTTGTGTTTGACCAATTCTGATCGTATCTCTACTAGAATGAACTTTACTTACCTGATTACTAAAAAACTGATATTTGCTAGGTTATCCTAAATGCACAACCTCTTTCACCATCAAATCACTCTCATCCCCTTCCAAACTCTCCTCCATATGAATTGCAATCTTGATAGCTTCAACCTTGGAAGAATGTTTCTCATATCTCACCTTGCTTCTAATCTGTGGTCTCAACCCTCCCACAAAATTCTTGGTGAGCATGGCTCGTATGCCAATCATATTAGTCTTCACATCATCCACACCCTTCTTCAGCACTATGTAAAATTTGGACTCTAACTTCTCCACTCTTTCTACATAGATTCTCACTTTCTCTCCATCTCCTTGTTTGAGAAAGGTAACCTCACTCATCAATCTCTCATAACTCTCATCTAGAAGAAACTTTTCAATGAGTGCTGAAGTCAAACTCTCCCAAGTCTCTTCTTGCCTATCTCTTCTCTCTCTTGTTTGTTATTCTGACTCATACCATGTAAGTGCTGCATCTTCAAAGAAATCTAGTAATAATGAAGCCCACTCATTCTTCCTCATCTCATTTTTTCTTCTTCAAACTCTCTTGAAGTCTCACACAAAGGCCTCCACATCTTCTTCATCCTTGCCAAAGAAAACCGGAAATTTCCTCATCTTAACCCTCAATATCTTTCTTATTTCTCAATCTTTTCTTTTTCTTCCTTTTCCTTTCTCTCACTTTATAACTAGTAGAGTATGTACATGACTAACACCATTTGAAGGTAATCCACCCTAGGGAGCACAAAAGGTTTAGGTTGTTTTAAGATTTCTATAGCAACATCAAATCCTAAAGTGCATATTAATGGAACACTCATGGATAGTTTATTCATAAGTTGAAAGATTATCTCCATCACTAATCTTGAGTACTAGCTGATGAAGGTGGTAGTATTTTTGTAGCTCTACTAAGAGACTCTCCAAGTTCCTTTACCAAAGTCTCCAAAAATGCTTTTACTCCACTACATTTCATGTCCTTTAGGAAGTCCTTGAACTCCACAAACCTCACACAACCCCTTGGTCTTAGATCTTTTCACTCCCAATCTTAGCAAAGAAGGTCCATGTCCCTCAATATCTTACTCTCAAAGGTCAATGGACATAAACTTGCCTTATGTCCCTTCTCTCCATATAAAAAGCACTTAGACTCACTCTTTCCTCCAAGTGGTGTAGGTTTTTGGACCCTCTCAACACTCTCTTCAAATTCCATTCTCAACTCTCTTGTCCTCAAATCCACCCCTAAAATCACCTAAAACCCTTGGAAAACCTTGCATGGTCTCAATTTCCACTCTTGGTGACCCTCCATGTTCCCAAGATGAGTCTAAACACTCAAACATGTTTTTTGTTGCTCTCACACTTCTCATGCATGAGATCTCAACTCTACATAATTGACCCCTTCTCACAATGTCACTAAATTCTCTCCAATGGTATATCATGGTCCTCTAAAATTTTCATAGTTAATGAAAACCCTAGGTAATCCTCCTATGAAAAATTTCTAATCTTTTCATCAAGCCATTTGGCCAATGCACCTTTCTATTCAGCACACATATTTCAGATTTGGTCTAAAACCACCCCCTCACTTTAAAAACTCATAATTTTCTGGCCAGGAATGATCTTTCTTTAATTCTTGGGCCAAAAGGTTAAAAAATATGCACTATATTTTCTTGGAAATTCTAAGAAAAATTCACTAAGAAATAAAGAAATAGTAGACTCTATAAAAATTTCTAGAGAGCTTGCAATTTTGGGAGCAATTTACCCTATCCACTTTCAAAAATTCTAGCTCAATGCGTGTACTAGCTCTCATAATAATTTCAAGTGTGCTAACTAAAGAATAACTCAAGCTAGCATGTATAGAAATTTCAATTCCATATCTCAAACTTGAGATTTTGCCCAAAATCACCAAAATCCCCAAAATCCATAATCCACCTCATACAATCTCTCCAAATCTCTCATGTGTACAAGATGTACAACATCACCTCAAAGACATCATAATGAACTAAAAGGTATACAAATGGGCTTTGGTTCTCTAACATAAGTTCAGCCCTCTCCTCCACTAATGTTCTCTCCAAGTGAGCTCTCATAGTCTCCTTCTATTTGATATAGAATTGCACGTGGAACATTATCTTGCCTTCTAGAGAGATCCAAGCAACGGAACCAAAAATGTGAGCCAGCCTTTCTCTCACTCATGATGAACATCTGATGGTTATTATGGTAGTGCACCATGGACTAAGAAGGCAAAGAACCCAACTCCATCATACTCCTCCAAGGCTAACACTCCAAGACTCAAAACATTGCTCACTAGAGAAAATGAGAAAGAGATAGTTGCAAATGAAAGGATGATGAGTACCTCCTCACCCCTAGTTTATATATTTATGAAGTAGCTACTCATCAAAGCTACTAATTATTGGAGTAACTCATGTTACTAGGCTAAAAGTCAAATAAAGTCAAAATGCTAAAGGAATATCCATACTCATGGGAATATTCTCCAAAGCATGTGGTCTTATCTTTACCTAACCACTAAGTCAAGGATTCTTTCACATGGGCTATCCTTGGACTATAGAACAATCTAAAACAAAAAGGCTTGTGGGTCCAAGAGTTCTCAATTTTTTCCTCAAAGCAAAACATCTAGGAATAATACCAAGTCAACACACTAGAATCCAAAATAGTGGTGCTCATTTTTTCCATTTCTTCTAAATTAAGGTCCCTTCTATCTTAGTTATGACTAAATTTAGCTAATCATGACTAATGTATAACTAACCTTTATCTCAACATAAATAATATCTCTTGAGTACTTATAATACTAAACTAAATCTCACAATAGTACACACATGCACAAATGGATGTTACAGCTCCCATGAACCAATGAAGTAGACAAAGAGACTGAAAAAGAATCAAGACTTGTTGAGCCCCCACCTAAAGAAACCATATTACTTAAGGAAGAAGAAGTACTCAAGGTGGAAGAAGTACTCAATGCCAAAGAGGTATTGAGGCCAAGGAACCAAAGGATGCTAAAGAATCTAGCAATCAAGAAAGGTGAGATCAAGAAAAGAGATGTCTTAGGTTGAAGACCCTTGAGAGAACCAAGAAGGCCAAGAATGCTCAGAAAGATTAAGAGCTCATCCTCATCATAGAGATAGAGAAGGATAAAGGAGAACCTTTGGTATCTTGGAAGAGGAAGTAGTACCAAGTCAAAAAGATCTACAATCAATTAAATTAATACCTTTATCCAAGCTGTTCATCCACACAATGGAATCAATAATGAAAATGATGGAATAACTTCTTCCATTATATAGAGTTACACAAAAAGATCACCAACTATAACACATCAATCAAGCATCTCCACCAAACCACACAAGTATACCAAGTGAAGACAAAGGCACAAGAAGAACTAGCCAAGACTAAAACCATGTACATGAGCCAATTGGACTTTGATAAGCAATTGAAGGCTTGGGAGGAGGAAATTGATGTTTTAAGAAGAGAAGTCAAGAAGACAAAGATCTTCATAGTTACAGCAAAGGAGATTCATCAAGAAGATCAAAACATCACTAAATTGATTGTCTAAGAGTAAGTAATTGCCTAGCTACAAGGAGTTAAAAGGTAGTTGAATGAAGAGAAGACCAAGATCTTGGTGTATATGGAGTTGGTATGGGATCAACTACTTGGGCTAACAAAGGAAGCAATGGAGGTATAGATGTAAAGGTTGAAGCTATAGATTTGAATTCCCAAGTATATGCCTCCAAGTATACACAGATAAGTAGTTGAAGTAGCTACATGATAAGCTTCATGAATATATGCCTTAGACAAGTTCAAAGATTCTACCTAGATGCTATTGAAGTCAATTGAAAAATACAAGGATGGAATACATCTTCTAATTAGAACTTGTAGAAGCAAAGGTAGTTCATTGTCCCAACACTCAAAGATGAATCCCAAGCCAAGGGACACAATAGTAAAAGACATATAATAATAAAAAATCATAATAGACTAATTATAGAAAAACCTTTGGCCTAAAACTACCTTCAACCTTGAAGAATATCTTTGGACAATGAGACCTTTGGTGTAGCATACCTTTGAGTAGTTAGGACAATTGTGTAGGTTGAAGATCTTTGGCATGGTAATTTGAATATAGAAAACAAGTAAAAAAAAGTGAGTATTTATGTGGCCATAAACATGTCAATAGTTCTTGATTAATTACAATAAGATAAGATAGTATATAAGACTAGCAATTAGTGACATAGATGTAATTAGAAGATTTCTAACATCCCTCAACCATTGAATCATGAGTAGTAATTGTATAAATGGGTTGCAATCCAATGTAAATGAGTTTACTTCTTCATAATAAATCTTGAGTGCAAAGACCTTTATGATCCTTAATGCTAATTTTTCCATAGTTTGCATCTTTGATTGCTTAATTGGTCAAATAGAGGTGAGGAATCTTGCAGTAGGAACATATGTGCTTGAATGTATGGAGACATTGGCACTTAGTTGAGGTGTGTGATCCTTGAAGTTCCAAAGGAGGAAGACAATGCAAATAAGGGTTTGAGGAACCTACAGTATTGAAAGTATCACAAAATAGAAAAGCCAATTAGATAGTCGATTTCAAAAATTTGTTAGGATTGCGCCTTTTGGGAAGGGTAGTATGTAGTTGGAAAAATCATGAGAGTGACTAGACCTTTGAGTTGGAACTTACCTTTGGGGAGAGAAGAACATAAGTGCTTGAATGTATTGAGACATTGGTACTAAGTGTGATCCTTATATTTCCAAAGGAGCAAGACAATGCAAATAAGGGTCTTAGGAAACTAGAGTATTGAAAGTACCACAAAATAGAAAAGCTAATTAGACAATCAATTTCAGAAAATGTTTAGAATTGCACCTTTTGAGAAGGGTAATATTTAGTTGGTGAAATCATTAGAGTGATGGACTATTGAAGTAGATCCAATCTTTGTAAAGAATAGATCTTTGGCATAGCATGAACCACACCTTCAAGATTAACTAGCAACAAATATTTCACAAGGAATGAAATTTATTGATATAGGAGCTCCTTTAACTTTCCTATAGGAGAAGCAACTCTTGGTAGAATTTTTAATGTTTTAGGAGAACCTAACACAAGTCTCTGCAAAGTTGTAAGACCATGTATGGGAGCTGATGCCTACCTAATGCCAAAAGGTTAAGGAAGTTGGAGACTTGATGACAAGGAAGCCAGCAATTGAAGCCCCGGTAAATGGTGGTCATATAAAAGTGATTTTAATTTCCATTTACATAATGTGCCTTAGTAGGTGACACTATCATCTTTTGGGAGTGGTTTGCACCCTAAGAGGTTAAATAAGCAAAAGTAAACAAATTGTGATATTGTGATTTCTTTAACTCTAGTCATCTCCAATTTGTATCCTCAAGGGAACAAATTGTTGTTTGCCATTTTACTATTAGTACATCTACACTAGCTTATCACAACTATCGTCTTCAAATTTGATCTTAGTTTCTAGACTAGATTTATCAAAGTATGGGAAATCAACATTACTTTCCTATCATTCAGATAGTATACTTTAGATTAAACATTAGAAAACATGTAAAAAATGTGTATACTTTAGACAATGTAGCACAATTTACATAGTGTGTGCCCATTTCTCTACAAATAGTATTGGTGGTGCAATCCATAAGAGACCAATCACACTAGGTGATGCTTCTTCAAATTTTTTAATAGTCTGTAGACCATATGACTTGTGTAGCTCAAACATCTTAGTTGTAAGAGGATAGATATCTCACATCAGTATTAAGGCTTAGACTCATTTTACCTCTTATGTTTGTTCCGTGTATATCTTTATAGTGTTATCCCATCTTTCTTGTTATCTTAAGCAATTCCTTCTTTCATTTTATCATGCAGATATATCCTTTGGTATGATGTAGTCTCTCAATAGCATACTCACTAGAAATGGGGTGAATAATATAGTAGAAGATAATACTAATAATGATAAATTTTATTTTTCCAATTACCTAGATTATTAGTAGTACCTAATTAAAAAAAATCTATAAAGAAGAGCTAAAGAAACTCTTACTTTAGTAGTATTGCTCTACTTGGATGAATATTGATAGCAAAGGAGAAAAGATCCAAGAAGTATGAAGAGATAGATTGGAAATCATATTATCAATACAAAAGGATTGGAAGAGTAGAACAAGTAGACAAGCATACAATAGGATTTTGGGCATGATTATTATATCTTCGGCACATAACACCCTAAGTTCACTCAACACTTGTAAGGTTTGAAATTCTGATGAGATGATCTATTTTTTCATCATGTGCTATTATGGTGATATCAAAATATAGGTATATTGTTGAGGTGAAAAAAGGTTAGGTATCAAGTACAAAAAATATTCTACAAGAATGTACAAAAGAGAATTGTGGGATGAAGATGCATTGCAAGATCCTAACATCCTATGCAATGTACAAGAAAAATAAGTACAAACCGATATGTTAAGGTGTGGGATTAATTCCTATAGTAATGTACAATAGCAAGAGACAAATAGTAATTAAAGCTAAAGGTTGTACTATATTGATATCAAGGGATCTATATTTATGTAGATAATCTAAGGGCAAGAGTCTGTAGGCATTTATTATGTGGCATATGAAGGAGGACGAGGCCGCATGTAGAGTGTTGTTAGGAGGAGAGAGACCCTAAATTTCAATTAAGGATTATGAAGCAATATAAAAGTTGGTATGTGCCTTTGGGCAATAGATTCTTCATTCTTCCATTCATTTTTAAGTTCTTTAGTTCTTGCAATAACCTTGAGCAGAGAGCAAATTCTTGTAAGCAGAGTCTGCTACTCAAAGTATTCATTGGTCCACGGGTAAGATATAATGCTAATCATGGTTATAAGAGCTAATCTATGTGTTAGATTAATGATTAATACTAGATTGGTTGAGTAGTAGACATAAGTAAAGAAAATGCATTCTACATCAAATTTTGATTGAGTTTTTAGTCCAAATCAAGTTGTGAATGTATAAATGTGTGAAGAAGTGCTCTTCATTTTGCTCATCACACCATTTCTTGAATTGTAGAGTGCATCATAGCATTGCCTATAGTGAAAATATCAACAAAATTGTTAACAAAGTTGTTGACTCAACAAAAGATTCAAATGTACTACCTAAATTACTACTAGTTAATGAGTTTATTAACATTTTGATCATATGAACCAAATTCTTACTTCTTATTTCTATATTACTTATAATTAATATAAATGATTAATAAATGAAAATTTTCATATTATATGATCAAGTATATCCTTGTTTGGATTTCTCATAAAGAGAATTAAAGTTCTAGTTTTCAATTTAAAATCCTCCATTAAGATCAAAATTATGTTTTAATATGAAAATAATATTCTCTTAAATTATATCCTTCTACATATAAAAACCTTAAAAACTAAATAAATAACAAAAATAATAATTATAGTGCATATTATCTTATTAAAGGTATAATTTAGTTTGAAGTCAGAAAACATTCAAAATAAACCTCCTTTAGGATGATTTTACCCTTGAGAGCTTTAACATCAATAAGAAATCTTGAATAAAAACTTAAATTTATATGTGGTAACATTTTATCTTTATTTTTCAGCTTTAATATACTTAGAATCTTCTATAATTTACAATGCTAATATAATGATATTCTTGTATTAGTGAGAAGAGAGATCAATGGAGAGATATGCAAGTGGAGATGAGAAAATGACTATGAGAGGGGTTCATAATTGGAAGAAGATATGAGCATATTTTGGATTTCTGATTCTTTTTTTGTAATTGGAGTGATAGGTTAGGATTTTCAATTGTAAACCTTTTGCTTTTATTATGCTATTTTTATTGAGATTTCATTTGAAAATGATGGAAATAAGAAGTGTGAGTTATGATAGGTTCCAATGTTTTGATTTAGTATCTAACTCATATGAGATGGATGTCTTAAGAGGTGATGGTTTTGAAATTTTAAGAAATTACAAGATAGAGTGTATTGTTTGATTATTATTCTCTTTATATAATATATAACTTTACATCCTTACAAAAGCATCACTTAAAGTAGCATAAAATACATCCAACCTAGTATGTCATAGATTTTATACCTTGTAAGAGATAAAGACCCATGTAAGAAGAATGAAAACCATCATAATTGGCTATTTGAGATGCATATATGAGGCAAGAAATCACATCAAGATCATTTACATATGAGATTACACATGCTTTGGGTTGATTATTTGTAGCATAAAGATAAAATTGTGAGAATGATTAACATCCAAAGCTTATCATTTTAGGGTTTGTAAGACTAGTTTTCTATGTTCATGTTTAATCTACAAACTCCTTTGAACAGTTCATGATGAAGTTAGATAGGACTTTTTCTTATCATTTTATTGATAGATGAGTTTGAATAGTTTCTATCTCCTATTCTCAAGATGGTGTACTTTTTATACAAAGGGGTATGTTATATCTGTAGATAGCTTATGTTTTCTTGGGATGCTTCTAAGGTTTGAGGACTTTCTTTACTTAGATGTTATCTTTACAAAGGATATCTCACATGTGGATAAAATTTTACTTCTAAGAGATCTATAGGTGGTTGTATATGCTATAGTCTCTTCTAGTATTGCTTGTTAACAAACCTACCTACTTCACATGATTTTAATTTTCCTTATCTTCTTATTATGCTTGATAAAATTTTATTACAATATCATGAGAGTATTTGATTACATCATTAGATTGGGATTTTTGAGTTGCAATAAGAGACTTGGCTTGTAAATAATATCAATGAAAATGTAATTTTTATGGAAGAGATTGCACATGTAACATTTCTAGAGAATTTTTACTCTTTGGGACCTTTATTTTTGTCTTATTTTGGGGTTATTAATAGGCTAGTCCTTAAGATATATGTGATGGAGATGATTGCTTTCATCTCTAAGTACTATTTGGGTAAATAAAAGAAAGTCTATCCTCTAAGGCACAAGATGATCTTGCATTTTTTTACCCCTTATTCTTCCAAGAATTGAACTATAGATTTGTAATCTTCTTTTGGTTCCTTTTTCTTCCAATAATTGAACTATAGAGTTTTTAATCTATAGTTCCTTTTTCTTGCAATAATTGAACTATAGGTTTGCAGTTATAAAGAGCTGTAGATATACAATTGGATATGTTTGTGTAAGAATTTACCATATTAGGCTACAAGAGTGATAAAATTCACTTTCGCATTATAACTTACTTTGAAGAAAGTGTATCTATTGCTTAAAAGAGAGTATTGGTTGGTACTGCCATTGGAAAGCATTTAGCAATCACACTAGATGATGCTTCTTTGTATACTTGAGAGTATGTAGGCTATTTGAATTTTGATAACCTAGTTATTGTAAGATAAATTCCACATCTCAATGTTATTAAAGCTTAGTCTTATATTAGCTTCTTACTTTAAGCCCTAAACCCTTGTACAAACTTGATTGGATTTTCTCGTCCTTTTTGCTATCTAATGTATTTTGTATTGGACTCGTGAACAATCAACTTGGGACTAGTTTATCAATTGTATCATCAAATATTAATTATAATATTGAATCATTTCCAAATAAATTACATCAAGCAAGGTTAAAGATTTGATCCATATATAGTTTACTCAGATGATACACATCTTTTTGATCTTGATTGAAGATCAAAAAAGAGCAAAAGGTACATTAAGTACATTTTCATAGGTAATATTTATATATATAGTTAGTTCAACCACTATTATATTTCAGATTAAGTCAATTACTGTTAAATGTAAATTTTTTATATAATCTTAGAAAAATTATATAACATACTAGTATTTGATCTTGATATTGATTACTTGAGTCAAGATGTAAGACTGACATAAGATGAAATGAGTACAATCCATTAGTAAGTCTTGCTACTTTCTCCTTTAATTTTAATAGGTAATATTTATATCAAAAAATTAACTCAATTTATTTATTTTTTATATTTTTATTTTCTGTATATTTTTATATAATTTTAGGTATAGTAGATATGTAAGTTTTTTTACTTCTCTTTTATAAGATTATAGTCTTTGTCAAACTATAAAATAACATAATTCATGTAAAGTGAAAAGGGTAATAGATGTTGAAAGTGTGATCATATATTTTTTATTTTTATGTCCATTGATAGAATTAAAGATAGCATTTATATTTGAGATGAGTAGCATTTGAAAGTGGTATTACATGATGTACACCAAGATAACTAAGAGACAAGAAATAATTATTTTCAAGGTTGATTTAAACTTACAAGACTATGATGTCCAAGTAGGAAACAAAAATTCACATGAGTAGGGAAGAAATAGACTTTATGTATCGTATAGCCAAAATATAAAAGGGATCATTTTTCACCATCATAAACTCCAATTTCTCTTTGAGAATCACAAAAGAAGTATTATCATGAGGGTTCTAGGTCCTTACAACCAATTAGTTGTCTATATCCTATCGCAATTCAACCTGGAATTTTCTCTTAGAGCATCTCCTGTACAACATGGTATATCAAGAGATAGGTAGGCCATGAAATAGCAATAAATAGTGCTTGGTAAACTTATTTTCACCCCATATCAAATATATCCCTACTGCTTCATGCTGAATTTTTCACTAAAATTTTGCAAGTGGTTTAGTTGTTTAAGGCTTGAAGATTTGCATATCCAATTGTAGGATGCAACAAATAATGCAATGGCTCATTCTGCTATTTCTAGATTACACCTTAGCTTTTGCAATGGAAAATAATAACATCCTTGATTTTATTTTTTATGATGCCTATAAGGATGATATTCTCAAACATTTTTTATGAATGTTAACCAATTTGTTGTAGATGATGATAATGAATTGCACATTTGTAAAGGTGGTCACAACTAGGATGTTCTCTTAATCTATATTGAAACCGTGCAATAGGGTCTTAAAGAATATATTAGGACTACTTCTCTCCAGATCCAATATTCCATACTCCCATCTTTTGAAGGCAATTTCAAAAGTGACGTCAATTATTCAATCACATCATTGCTAGAATTGTTGCACAAGATGAGTATTTTGTCTAGAAAAGAGATGCAATTGGATCCTTAGATCTTTCTTCCATTCAAAAGACCATTGGTGCTTTTAGAACTTTGCAAATGCCATAGCTTGTGATTCAATTGATGAATATGTTTGAATGGGTGAATCTATAGCAAAAAAATACTTTCATCAATTTGACATAACAATTGATGTTGTTTTTGGGAAAGAGTACCAAAGTAGTTGAAGATATAGAACAGCAACTTGCTATCTATGAGCACTAGGGATTCCTTGGGATGTGTTTGGTTCTCTTGATTGCACACATTGGGAATTGAAGAATTGCCCAATCACATTGCAAGAGCAATACAAATATTGACAAGGAAAACATTCAATTATCATGGAAGCCATAACAATGTCATCTTCATGGATTTAGCATGCATATATTGGAATGCTTGGATTGAATAATGACATTAATGTTGTTGATTGTTCTCCAATTCTAATGAACCTACTTAAAGGTGTTGCACCCAATGCAATGTACTAAGTCTAAGGTCATGAGTATTCTATGCACTACTTGCTCACCAATGGCATGTACCTAGTTTGGTTAATTTTTATTAAGACTATTTCCAAGAGAAAATGTTCTTAAAAAATGCAAGAAGCTCTTTTTAAAGATATTGAGTGATGTTTCATTGTGTTGCAGTCACAATTGCCATTGTGAAAAACCCATTCTGCTTTTGGTATTCAAACCAAATGAAAAAAAAATTGCATGGCTTTTTTGATCATGCACAATATGATTTTTGAAGATGAACCTTCAGTTGGAATGGATATTGAGGACATAAATGACATAAGCAACATTATGCACCGGGGCATTTAAGCTCCTTTGACCTTTGATAGTCTCATGGATTCCATTGCCAAGATTTGTGATGAGTGGCAACATTTCCAACTCCAAGAGGATTTGGTAGAGCATGTATGGACATGGCATGGAAATTCATAAGAATATAGCATAATCCATTTCATTTCTAAAATTTGTCAAACTCTTCAATGTTCAAATTATTGTCAAATTGATATTGTCTTCGAATTTGGTGCAATGCAATTGCCTTGTATTTTACCTCTTAGTCTGGCAAGTGCAAGTTGTTGTTGTAACTTCAAGAACTCACAACCTTGCTTATCCCATCCATCTAGCAAAGTCATGGTGGATTCATAGGGGATTTGTTATTCATAGTTATTCATAGTGGAATTGTAAAGAGCCAATGCTTTCTCCAACAATGCATCCTTTAAAGAGCCACTCTCATTTAAGTCCCAAATGGTACAAAGTCAACCTGCAAATTTGGAAACCACATTTTGCAGAATTACTCATTTTGACTCCAATGAATGAAATGGTCTTACTTCTAATAACTTAGGATGTGCTTGGTTGAAATGAGAACAAATTGAACTCTAGAAGGCATTTGTTGGACTTTTTGACCAATGATAAACTGTAGGATCTTGGGAGACATGGAACTTTGAGCAACTTGAACATGTTCATCACCATCAAACTTACTCCACGGGATTACATGGGCTTTTGTCTTGGATAGAATGATTGCGTGGATGTAATAGCAACACCTTCTTGACTTCCTTGGCCAATAGATTTAGTTCCAATCATTTCAACCACTTTCTTTGATGTTAATTTGAACAATAGTGAATGACAATGAATTCATCAAGGTCATGTCAACCTAAACAGTGCTTCAACATAGTACTTCAACATAGAAAGTGCACCAAAATTGACAGCCAAATGAAGCATAGAGGTTTTACAATGTTTGATACACTCTTGGTATATTTCCCAAATGTATCAGGAAAATAAAATAAATTTTTGAACCCAATAAACTATTGACCATTTATTGTTTTATGCTGGGGAAAGAATTTGGAGAAAAATGGCAAAAAAGGATATATTTTTGTCATGTTGTGGTGGAGATGCCCTTAGGGAGAGTAAGACATACTGTCTTGTACATTGAAGGAGGTGACACAAAGAAAGGAAATTCCAGAAACTAAAACTGCAGATGGCACCTAAGGAGAGGACAGTGTTGAATGTTGATTATTCAAGCAGTAATAATGAGGACAAGTGGAAGGAGGAAAGTCCCTCTAGCGGGATTGAATGTGTGTCCATTGCTTTACAAAGAGTAATTGTGGTGCAATCCATAGGAGAGCAATGCTTCTTCAAGGTAATTCTAGGTAATGCTTCTTCATATGTTCTAATAGTTAGTAGACTTGCATAGCTCATATATCTTAGGTTCAATAGGGCAGGTTTCTCACACCCATATGACTAAGGCCTAGCCTAATTTTACCTCTTATGTATCATCCTTGTATAGAGTTTATCCCATCTTTCTTGTTATCCTAAGCAATTACCTCTTTCATTTTATCATGCAGATAGCTCTTTTCTATGATGCAATCTCTCACTAACATACTAACTAGAAATGGGGTGAATAATATAGTAATAAATAATATTAACATTGATAAAGTTGTTAAAAAAATTGTTGAACAAGCCAAAGATTTTACTAATTATCTAAATTATTAGTAGTTTACAAATAAATTTATATAAATTAAATCTAAGAAACTTCTACTTTAATATTATTGCTCTACATGGATAAATATTGATAGCAAAGAAGTAAAGATCCAAGAAGTATGAAGAGATAGATTGGACATTATGAGTACAAAAGATAAGAGAAGTAGACAAGACGACAAGCAAACTATAGGATTTTGTGCATGAGCATTTTATCTTTGTAACATAACACCCTAGGTTCACTCAGCACTTGTAAGGTTGGAAATTCTGATGAGATGGTTCACATGTTTTGTCATCGTGTGCTATTATGCTGATATCCAAATATGGCTACATACTCTTCCTTCACCGGAACTCCCATCTTAATTGACAACTACATATGTAAATCCTGATAGATTTCTAGTAGTCCTTCCTTCCGTCTTACCCAAGAGGCCTCTTTTCCTCTAAAGGATGAGAGAACAAAAACATAGAGAATGAGAAAAGGTAGGTCTAGTAATTTTGCTAATCAAAACTAACAAACCAATCTACACTTCCGCGTCTCTTACAAGTAAATGGAAATAAATAATGCTAATATCAACAAAATTGTTGACCAAGTAAAAGATTCGATGTACTAGCTAAATTATCGCTAATTAATGGGTTTATTAACATTTTTCATATCAACCAAATTCTTGTTATTAATTGCTATATTTCTTGTACTAACTATAAATGATTAAATAATGAAAATTTTCAATTTATATGATCAAATATACCCTTCAAGCTTCCCAACAATATTGATCTTCACCTTCAAACCCGACCACTGCCAGGTGAGCCTTTCAAGAAAGCACAATTGTTGGGAGATGGAATGGCCTATTGAATAAGGCTTCAGTTGGTGCATGCTATATCAGACCAGCGCAACTTCAGCTACTGGTCAGCCTATCCACCATCAACGTACTGGACTTCTAGTCGTGAAGATACTAAGGGCATCAAATGCAAACAGACTAAGGAAGTGTGCATGTTCAACTAGCGTATTGATTCCCGTTAAATGACTCCTGATGCATGAACATGTGATATAAGTGAGCTTGTTAGGTCGCCAAAGCATTCATTGATCGTTCGTGCTTTTCAGAATTGAGAGCCTTGTCACACTCACCTTTAAAGATAGCGTGTTTTTCAATTAACGATTATGTAATTTTCTAGTTGTGCAACAAACTAAAATTATATAGATGACAGAAGTAGGAGAGGTCACCCATCATTCATGACACTGCCTCATAATTATCTTGATCTCTCTCCAAAATATCTCGTTGTGCACTCGTTTGTGTGAGGGCGTAGGGACTAGTTCATCTTGAAGCATCTAAAATGTTGATATAACCGGGGGGCTTCAATATTAAGATCCGATAAAAGTTCTAAAGATGATGAAGATTTTTAGAGGGTTTCAGGTTTTAAAAATAGCGATTATATTACTATAAAATATATTAGGCAAGTTTCTTAACACATTATAACAGGAGTTAAGCAAGGGGCATGAAAATTGTAGATCGGAGAATTTCCTGTTAATCTCTTACTTAATAAAGTTTTACAGAATTGACGGGTACAGGTACCCGTCGTTTAGTATTGAAACCCCCAATGTTTCAACTAGTGTATGTTTATTAATTGCGATTATAAAGAAGAAGAAGAAATGTAAGACTCGAACCGTTAACAAACGTACACTGACCACCCCAAATATCAAAGGTTATTTATGGATATTATCGGTCCGTATGATTTAAAAAAACGAGATCTCTTAAGCAAGGGGAGATATCAATAATCCTTGTCACTATTATACACCATATTGAAAATTTCTTTCGACTTTATAAATGGACCCACCTACTGATTGTAATAGGTAGAAACTTGTATAGGTATCTAAAATATTGATTAGAGTATGTTTAAATCAAGTCTATTGTACTTTAGTTAAGTTTTGTATTAGATGTGATTTGATTTAAAATCACACTCATGAAAATACATCTAAAAAACTTTAGCTTTATGACTTTAAGCAGAATATAAAAATTTAGACTTGTAGAAATAATTTTGTACTAAAGAATTAAAAGATCTTTTACACTGGCAAAAGGATTAATTTTCGCCAAAAATTAGTGCAACATCTAACTGGCAATAATGGAAAAGATTGAACTGTATATGAATGCGAATCATACCGCTACGTAATTTAGTTTGGGTAGATATATCTACCACCGTAACAAAGTGGACCACACGTCCTGGCATATCCCATACACAAAATTCTGGAATAACTTCGGAAATTGCAAAAACTTCAAGACAATATCAAAACTCGCTTTTACGTTTGTTCGTTAAAAGATTTATTTGTTTTAAGGCAAATAAGTGAGACGAGTGAATTATGGACTCTATCGAATTGATACAAGAAGGAAACCTTATTTTAGGTCCAATGATTTGATACGATTTGGCGAACAATAATCTATAAAACCTATAAATGTAGTTATTTTGACACTGCCGAAGAAAAACTGGAATCATATAAAGTATACTCTTAAATCATACATACCAATTAGGGAATGATGCTTACGTTATTCTCCTTTTAGTACTAAATATCCACTTAAGTGTAAATATTATAGAGAAAATTTCAACGCTTGATTATGATGAGAATTGGTAATTTATCTCTCATGATCCGTGAAATTAGACGGTTTAAATTTACCTGAAGATAATATTTTGAGTACAGAATAATGAACCAAAATCTAATGTACTTTGCCACGTAAATTGTTCCACGATATATCGCCAGAGTTGTTTCTTTTAATACCTTGAGCTTTCCAAAGAAAAGAAAAGAAAATTAATAAGTAATGAGATGCTGTAATTTCTGTGCTCATGAATGAACGCACTACTTGCTAAATACAAGGCCATTTCATTGATTTAAGCACATACCAACCCACATTTTAAGTCGGGTATAGAACGATCTAAACAAGAAAATCTTTTTCTTACTTGGGTTTTAAGTCAATGTATAAAATAGTCTAACATCCCTCTATTTTTAAAGACATTTTTTTCCTTCGATCAATATTTATTATATAATAAGTCTTGTTCTTGAATGCTCAAAAGTATAAATGTAAGTTGATAAAAAATTTTATTCAATAGAAAAAATATTTCAGTAAATAAATTTATATTTAAAATAATAATATTATCATTATTTTCATTATGTTTTCTATCATCTATTATAACTATTAATTATTATATTGACTTAGTAATATTTATTTATTTAAGATAGATGATAACTTATTACAAGCTAACCAACCTGTTATATAATTATATACTACACTTGACACGATGGAAAAGTATCTTTAAGTATATGGAACTGAACACTTGGTAGAAAAGGAGTTTTAGAATTAGACATTTGATTTTTTGAAAATGGATATTTGACCTATTTGAGTTTTAGAAACGAACAGTTGACTTAGTTGAAAGGAATAGTTTAGTTGAAGAAAAAAATTTCAGATGTCTGATTTAGGGTGAGATGGTCCATTTTCAGTGATTAAATAGATTAAACTGTATGGCTTTTTTGTACATTTGTTTACTTAAATACCCCAATACAATTTGAGAAATTAAATACTCAATTACTCATTAAATGCAGCATGCTACTCACAATGGAATAGTCCTAGCGACCATTGATCTGTCATGGGTTTTCTTCTATTTTATTCTATAATTATTGAAACGTAAAATCTTTGCAATGCAAATAATAAGGCTCATATAAGAATAGACTTGGTGGGCTACAGCACTTTTTCTTGTTCTTAGTTTTATTTATTTTGGTGGAATAATTTTGCTTATTTCAACTCTACTCAACTGCCATTACCCTAATATGGTTTTGCGTAGTACGTCTAGTATGCATAAGGGGGTTATATTTTATAATTATTTGAAATATTTTTATTTCAATTTTTAATAAAACTTTTAATATTCTTCAAATCTTTATTAAAGTTTACAATGCATACTTTCTGACTCATTGAATCTTGGGGTTAAATTTAATCCTATGTACAGGCAACGATGAACGTTGTATTTACTCGTAAAGAATTATTATCAAAAGGAGTAACAAATAGATGAGATTAAATGTATTAAAGAAAGATGTCCTTGCTTTTATTATTCTAATTTAGCAGAATCAAGAATCCCTATGTATGGTGAAGTCAGCACAGTTATGACAAGTTGACTTGAGCTGTAGAATTTGGTAAGAACTGAGCGAATCGATCGTAAGAAGGGTCCCATGGTATAAGATTGCTGAATTTCTAGTTTTCAGATATTTGCGGTAGATGAGACGCACATTCCTGTCTTTGAGTCCAGCGATCATAGATATCGTTTTTTTTAACAAAACATGCAAAGCCTCACATGCACGCTCACTGGCAACAGAGTGGTTGTGCTGCTCCGAAAGTATATATACTGCATGGTCACAGTTAGCAACCTGTGTCCTCTTCTCATACTTTGAGTGAAGATTGTAAACGCAGGACTTGGAGAAATTGGGAGTATTGCCAACATGGGAAAGATGAATCAGTCGACCACTGGCTTGTGCATCGTCCTGGTATGTTGTGTGGGTATCGGAGGAATGCTATTGCCCACGGCAAAGGCATCCCGCATGCTCACCGCGGATACCCCATTAGCACCACTACCACCCCAGCACACGTTCACTTTTTTGCACTTCCTCCCCAGCTTTCTTCCATCGAGTCCGCCTCTCTCTGCCCCTCCCCCATCTTCCAGCTCCAAACCTGATTCCGATAAACCTCATTTCTCATTACCTACTTTCCATGGACCTAATATCACACTGCCCAAACCTCATATCTTTTGGCTGCGCAGTCCACCCCCGCCTTCCTCCTCGTCTACTCCTCCCAAAACTACGCCTTCGCCTCTTCCTTCACAAATTGAAGCTCCCACCACTACAGAGTTCCCTCCTCCAGTTTCACAAGCTGAAGCTCCTCCTCCTGACACCACTCCTATGGCTTCTCCTCCTCCTTCACAAACTGAAGCTCCCACCACCACAGAGTCCCCTCCTCCTGTTTCACAAACTGAAGCTCCCACCACTACAGAGTCCCCTCCCCCTGCTTCACAAACTGAAGCTCCTCCTCCTCACACCACTACAGAGTCCCCTACCCCTGATCAGTCTGCCACAGCTCCCAGTCCTCATGGGGGATGATCATCCGTAACGTATATTGGCTTGTCAAGCAGAGACTTCAAAGACTCTGCTGACAATTTGCAGGGCTCCTAGTCGGGTATCGGGGATGATCATCAGCCGTCTCATATTTGGAGATAGCCTGATGCGGACGCCTTGCTGCTTAACTCCTCCGCATATTGGTTGACTTTCTTACAAGAGCTTCCTCGCTCTCGTGTTTGACTGCTGTCAAGTTTGCAAGAGCTTGGGTCTGTCTGCTGATACGCCTTTCTATGAATTCCTACTCCAGGACGAGCCAAGATAAATAGCTGCAGAAAGCTGCTCGTCCAATCCTGGGCTCTTAGGTCCCATGCGTAACTGCTCTTTGAAATAAGTTGCTCAAACGGGTGTCTGAATGCTCCTCGATGTACCGAGAGCCGCTTTGGGTCTGTCACTAAGCAGCGTGGAATACCGCTTATGTGATGTCTTTCAACTTTGAAATAAAGTCTACTGTGCCCAAATTATCTTTTCTATTCTTTCTGCAAATCCAGATGGGTTGACCTTATGAAATGTTAAAAAATACAGCATGAGATCCTTCATTACATTTCTCAATTGTACATGTCACGGCGTCTAGAAAGTAGACCCGTTCTAATTTAAACTAATTGAATATCTTCGATATAAAGCTTTAGAGACAAAATTCTAGGTGTTGTATTACTGGTATATATGGATCAATTTTCAAATTTAATTTCACTATATTATATTGTAAGAGCTACAATTTTCAACCAAATATCCCTCCTAAGTAGCTCTAAAGAGCTAATAAGCAAATCACATAAAGATTTGGAGCTGTGGATCTAGTTGTTTATTACATTTTAATAATTACTTGTTTAAACTATTGAAAATTAGGAAAATGGTTACAAACTCTTGGATATCGTCAATAAAAGTGTTCTTTAAGTATTCGCTATTTATGTTTATAAACCGAATTATAATCCCAAAGGTTTTATTTAAATAAATCTTTCTGAAACTTGTGGAGTTAAACCTCCGTAGCCTGCCTATGAATCCTGAAAATTCTTTTGCAAGTGTACACAGATGAATTTCTTCATGTGAGCTATACCGCATCCTGTTCGCATTTCCAGTTGAGCCGTTGGCTGTAACCTTCAAGCATACAGCTAGTCCCGAGCGCATAACCTCCTTCCGGGCCGCAGGAAGCAAAATCTCCAATAATAAACAAACAAAGAAGGCGACGCAAGAAGGATGGGAAGACCCCATCAATAATAAACATAGGCTAGAGGAAGGGCCGACAGGGAATGCACCGGAGGAGTAGCCTTAACAACTCGGATATATAGTAAATCAATTATTTCTGAAAAAAATATGTATAAAAACATATTATAATAAAAAACCCATGGAATTTCAATATTAATAAATAAATTTACTAGTGACTCTTCAATATTTATAATAAATAATCGCGTTGGAAATTATAATGGAGGGATTACAGTCTTCGTGCGCGATTACAATCTACGACCCATTTCCGGCCGGATCAGCCGGCGTGTGCGGAAAAGCCATTTCAAACCACCGCTCTTAACAAAATCTATGTTTTACGCGGACGAAAGAGAACTCTGGCAAAGATAAAGAACGGACCAAGAAAAAAACAAATTTTCATGAAATGACACAATTTTACTTTTTTAAATGTTATGTAGAACTAACGTCTTACATCTTCGGCCTCAACTAGATCAAATTACGTATTTGACACAATTCCTTTGGTTATGTTTTCACAATATATCTGCCTTCCTCTTTTTGGTTTTACTTATGACCGCTTTAGCTTTGGAGTTGTGCGCCTCCACAACAGCACTCTTCGTGGATTCCTACCTAGTCCGCTGCAGCGGGCTAAGTATGGATTCTGGTTTTTCTTTTCGCGATTTATTCGGATCTTCCGCCTTGCATCAAGTGAGTTTGTAGCATCGTCGCAATACGAGCGAGTGGTGAGAAAATTTGACGAATTCGTCGTATAAGTGCACAAGCTCTTATACCCAGAGTCCAAGGTTGAGCGAAAAGAATCAACGGTCCAGGCCCGGAAAGGAACATTGGGCGCCCGTTAAACAGCCTATGGGTACTAGCAGATTGTGGCCAATCTCAATATTGTCGGGGCATACAATCGAGGAAGTTGTATTTCAATTGGAGAGGTGAAACATAATTCTGAGGCAAAGTAGTTTTACAATGAAGTAGCCATTCTTCAGAAGAATTTAAATCATCACTATTGAATTTGTTTGGATAGAATTCGATGGAGTTGTGATTAAGAAGTGTTAATTTGTGACAAGACGGTGATCTAGTGCTTATTACTCTCTTTGGGGTGTAGTTTTTACCCAAGAGATCAAAGACGCAACCAAGAAGAACTATTTGTTATTATTTGACTTTGTGTTTGACCGTTTCTAAATTGTATCTCTACGAGAACTAACTTTACTTACCTAATTATCGCAAAAATGATATTTGTCGAGTTGTCCCTGATGCACAACCTCCTTCACCACCAAATCACTCTCATCCCCTTCCAAACTCTCCTCCATACCAATTGCAATCTTGATAGCTTTAACCTTTGAAAACTGTTTCTCATGTCTCACCTTACTTCTAATCTATAGTCTCAACCCTCAAAATTCTACTATATTTTATCTTTTTTATATTTATGTTGATCTAGATATACAAATGCAATAGAGAAAATCCTTAGCTTATGCTTTTGTATACATCATCCAAGAGTTTCTAAGTCTTTTCCTTTCTTAACAACTATTTACAAAAACTGTATGTAAAATATAATGAATAGCTAGATCTAAAGATCCATATCTACATGTTATTGTCCTAGAACTTTGTAGAGCTAATTGTGAGGAATGTTTGGGTGAAATTGTAGTTTCTATTATATAGTGAAATTAGACTTGTGAATTAATAATACTTATCACAATAATACAATAAGTATATTTATACCTTTTTTTTTTTGGTCTTTGGAGCTTCAAATTAAATTGTAATGGGTTTATGTGCACAACTAATAAATGAAAAGGGAAAATTGCAACCATATCTAAATTTAAAGGTACAATTTATTTATTTATTTTAATTTATTAATTATATATTGGATGTTGCTATTTATTATGAAATTATATGTACTTGGATAATCTAAGTATTATATAAATTGCAAAAAGATTTTGATTTTCTCTTGTAAAACCATCATCTTAACTTAATCTTTTTACTATATGAATTATAAAAAATTTATTAAACTATATATTTATTATTAGATATATATGTATATATATAATACTACTAATCAATTTTATATTATTTTATAAGGGTTAACTGGTTTTGGTTTCAAAATAAATGGAAAGATAACATTAGATCAAAAACTCCATTTCAGAATAATTATTTAGTTTCACAAGTTTTTATTATATGAATCAAATTAAAGCATGGTTAAGTTTTTATTTTGTCTATAACAACAAATATGGCAAGGGTTTGCTAGTTCTTTTTGAGTACTCGAAAATAAAACCACTTCTCACATCTATTACATAGAAATGTATATATGTATATAGCTTGATTAGATATATCATATAACAAATTCATGAATTAAAATAGTAAAAACTAGAACCATATTAAGATATTAAGATTCTTCTAAATTCTTTTGTAAAACATATATGAGTACAAGGTGGAAAAAATATGGAAATTTTCCATTTTATAAATACCTTAATTATGTTTTACATAAAATTTTAATTAATTAATTTTTTATGATCAATTATATCTCAATTTTTTTACCAAATTATTTATTCCAATTTAAAAACGATAAGTATTTTATATTTATTTATTAAAAAACATTTTGATACCAATCCTCTTTGAAATTTCATGTATTAGATAAAAAAAATTTTGAATTTTTCCAACAAACTCTTAAAGCAGTTCAATTTATGTTGATTTATCTCTAAAGTGAATGCAAGGTAATGCAAGGTAGGAAAAGAACAAGGTGTTCTTTTCCTACCTTGCATTTGAGCTAATTTTGGGAAAAATTGTAAAATCCATATTTAAAAAAAATAAAAATAAATTAAGAGAATGATGTTTTCTTCTCCCTCAAATATATAAACAGTACACTAATGTAAACATAGTCTTGTATTAGTTGCCTATTGGAAGAGCAAAATGACTCATTAGGAGATAAGTCTTGACCATCAAATGAAGCACATAATTAATTTGCATCCACCTATTTAATTCAAAGTATAGATATAATAAAAAATAAAGAAGAGGAGAGTACTTTATATTTCCTCTACTTTTTAGGGATAGAGAGAGTATTGTACTTGAAATGTTATGAACTCTAGCACATTAATTGATACAATAACTTGACTAATACTTTTAACATGCTTTGAAACTAGATTTTCTTTGATGATTTTAACTCAATTAAGGACTACCTATGTAGCAATGCCATATCTGCTTTGTCTTCTACCTTTA
The DNA here is from genome assembly GCA_948567375.1 of Lunularia cruciata. Taxonomy (NCBI): domain Eukaryota; kingdom Viridiplantae; phylum Streptophyta; class Marchantiopsida; order Lunulariales; family Lunulariaceae; genus Lunularia; species Lunularia cruciata. The sequence goes on along the minus strand of OX419756.1, from coordinate 47,549,599 downwards.
ATTTTTCCTTTGGTTACTAATCACAAAGGTCTTGATTACAAAATTGATTGCTCATGAAAAAGATCATGAGTCAATAATCACAAAGATCTTCACTATACTTGGCTAATTATCATTAATACTTTACAATTCATGATCTTTGAATATGTATACTTTTGTGAAGAACTACTCTAAAGAACTTCCTTTACATTCACCCTTTGCCATTCATAAGAGCAAATTGATTTTCTTCTTGTAGTCTATGAACTCAACAAGAATCTTGTTCAACATATCATCAAATTTCTAGCTTGTGCAAGCTAGAAATTTGCCCTTTGAGATGAGTGAACAAGTACTCTAGTTGTTCATTGTTGTACACCTTCACCTCCAATGCATGAATTTGGATCTTTAGGTCACACAACTTGACTTGGTGTGGGAAGGTCTTTGCTAGCTTCTATGCATGTTGGATCATCTCTTTTGTTGTAGATTCCATTGTCGTGAGTACTTGGGCACACTCCTCCTCCAAGGTCACTTGCATGGCCTAGATCTCTCCTTCTAGCTCCTACTTCACCTATACTTGGATGAGTTCTTCTCTCTCCTCTTGCTTATTGACCCGCTTTATTAACTGCTCAATACAAATTTTGGCACACTCCTTATAATTGTTGTGTCTCATCAACAACAATCTTGATGTGTGCTTGCTCCAACTCATATTTCAACACATCCACTTCCTCATCTTGAGCACAAAGTTGTTTGTTATGGTTGGCCCTTTGCTGATTGATTTTGAGGTTGAGGACTAAGACTTATAACAAGTGTTGGTGCATGTATGCTTTATTGGGATATGTAGTTTGGTATTGTAAGTAGTTGAAGATATTGTTTATATGGAGTTTAACCAAGCTTTTGTATTAGTCATGACTAGCTAGAGGTAATCATAGCTAAGATAAAGGTGACACTACTTCAGAGAAAGGTGAAAGAAGAAGCACCACTCTTTTGGATTTTGGTCTATTGACTTTATATTATTCTTGGATGTTTGGCTTTGAGGAAAGAGTTGATAACTCTTGGTTCCACAATCCTTTTTGGTTTGGATTTTTCTAGCGTCCAAGGATAGCAAATGTGAAGTAATTCTAGACTTCATTGTTGGTTCAAGATAAGACCACATGCTTAGGAGATATTCTCATGAGTTTTGATAGTCCCTTAGACTTTTGACTTTATATAAGTTTTAGCCTAATAATTTGATTACTACGCTAATTAACAACTTTGGTATGTAATTATTTCACAAGTAAATAAGCTAGGGATGAAGAGGTACTCATCATCCTTTCACAAATATTTATCTCTCATTGAGTTCTCTAGTGAGCAATGGCTTGAGTCTTGAAAGTGCCTTGGAGTTTTACCCTTAGAGGAGTTTGATGGAGTTTGGGTTTTTTGCCTTCTTGGTCCATGGTGTGCTACCTTAATATCTATCAAAGGTTCATCTTGATTGAGAGACAAGCCAGCTCATATTTGGTTCCATTATTGTGACCTCTCTAGAAGGTAATGTTCCATATAACAAAGAAGGCTATGAGAGCTCATGTGGAGTGAACAATTAGGGAGGAGTAGAGTGTTGAACTTATGTTGGAGAACTTATGTTAGAAATTTTGTATACCTTGTAATTAATTTTGAGGTTTTAAAGGTGATATGTACATCTTATACACATGAGAGTACTTGAAGAGATTATGTGAGTTGGACTTCAAGTTTTGGAGATTTTGATGATTTTGGGCAAAATTTCAAGTTTTAGATTTTGACGTGAGATTTCCATAGATGATAGCTTGGGTTAATTTACAATTAGTACACTTGGAATTATTATGAGAGATGTTACATGCATTGAGCTAGAACTTTTGGAAGGTGAGAGTGTAAACTACTTTAGAAAATTGCAATCTAGAATTTTGTATGGAGTTTAGCAATCTAGATTGCTCTTTGGATTTTTATATAGACTTCATCATTTCTTCAATATGGGTTAGATGGTTCTTGAACTTCCTTAGTAAATGTAGTGGTAGATAGGCTACTTTTTGGCCTAAAGTCAAAGAGATCACTTTTGGAGAGAGAGTTATGAATGTCTGAAGTGAGCTGGTAATATTTAGACCAAATTGGAGTGGTTTTGTATTGAAGAGAGGGTTACATAGGCCAAATAGCTTAATGAAAACGGCTAAAAAATTTCAAGGGAGAATGCTCTAGAGTGCTGATTAAGAATAAAAAATTTCAAAGGAATGGAAGTTACAATCTGGAAGCATTGATTGACATTGTGATGACGAATTATTTCTAGAGAGTTGAGTTCTCATGAATGAGAAGTGTAGGAACAACCAAAAGAATGTTTTAGTGTTTAGAATCATCTTGGCTAGATGGAAGTTGAGGTTGTGTAAATTTCTCAAGGGAGTTGACATGATAATAGTTACTTATTTCAAGAAATGAGAGTTTAGAGTAAAATTTTGAAGAGAGTGTTGAGAGGATCTAAAAACCTATGCCATTTGGATGAAAGAATGATTCTAAGTGATTTTCATGTAGAGAGAATGAAAATAAGGCAAATTCATGTATATTGGCCTTTGAGAGCAAGAGATTGAGGGAAGAGAGAGGTCTACTTAACTTGGGATTGCATGTTGAACCTTCTTCACCAAGATTGGGAGGGAGAAGATCTAAGACTAAGGAGTTGTGTGAGGTTCATGGAGTGGAAGGACTTCCAAAGAGCAATGAGTGTAGTGAAAAAGTAGCACTTTTGGAGACCTTGGTGAAAGGTCTTGGAGAGAGTCTTAGTATTGCTACAAAGAAACTACCTTCATCAAATAGTTCTCAAAATTAGTGATGGAGATCATCTTCAACTGATGGATAATATATCCATAAGAGTTTGCTTAATTTGCACCTTTGAATTTTTTCAAGTAGTAGAAATCTTGGAGCACATGAGATTTTTGTTTTACCTAGGGTAAATTACTCTCAAATGGTGCAAGTCATGTACATACTCTATTTGTTATAGGGTGAGAAAAAAATTTAGATAAAAGGGAAAGGTAGTGAGGAGCTAAGATGTGGAAAATTTTGGTTTCTTTGGCAAGGATGGAGAACATATGGAGGCTTTTGTGAGAGACTTCAAAAGTTTTTTCATAAGGAACAATGAGAGGAGGAAGAATGAGTGGGGCTTCATTACTACTAGATTTCTTTGAGGATGCAACTCTTACATAATATAAATCAAAGTAACAAAAGAAAGAGAGGAAAGATGGTCAAGAGGAGTCTTAGGAGAGTTTAACTATAGCAACTATTGAGAAATTTCTTCTATATGAAAGTTATGAGAGATTGATGAGTGATTTTACCTTCCTCAAGCAAAGGAGAGAGAGAAAGAGAGAGAAAATGCAAAAAGAATGGAGAAGTTAGAAACCCAAGTCTGCATAATGTTAAGAAAGAGTGAGATGGTGAGGAGACCACTATGATGGGAAGAGCAACCATACTCACCTAGAATTATCTAGGAAGGTTGAATCCACATATTCAAAGTAAGCTGAGATATGAGAAACCTTCTTCCAAGATAGAAGCTATAAAGATTGTAGTTTGTATGGAGGAGAGTTTGGAAGGAGATGAGAGTGATTTGGTGGTGAAGGACATTGTGCATCCTCCACACATCTATAATTATGGTAGAAATTTTTATCCTTTGGTGGCAAGGGTTACACCATAAGTAGTATTTACTCTTGTTCTTGCACCTCTACCAAAAGATCCACTTCAAATTATCACAAAACAACTTGCAGACCTCAAGATCAATGTAGTACAACTATGGGAGAAAAAGGAGGTGAATCATAATGTTGGGAGAGAGCCTAAGGGTTATGGAAAATATCTACATAGAGGAAGCTATCCAACCAATAATTTCAAGGATAGAAATTGCTGTTATTGTGGAGAGAGGGATCACAACCAAAAGAATTGCCCAAATTCCATTCACCATGGAAGAAAAAGTTATGAGGGAGCCAATAAAGAAAAAGAGGAAGGTAGTGAAGCCCACTCCAAATAGAGTTAAAGATATAACATCTATTAATGTGGTTGAGAGAAAGTATGAGAATGGAGAATGCTCAAACTCCAAAGGTTTTAACTTGGAAGAGAGAGAAGAGCTTGTTTTGTAGATGATAAACATTCTTCTCAAGGACTCACTCCTAGGAAGAATAGTCCAATGCCCATAAGGAGTACTTTCATGACCACTTCAACACCATCAAAAACCAAGGCTTTAAGGAAAAATTTAGGAATAGATGATTTCTTTATCTCAAAGCAATAATTAGACTACAACATGTTGGACAATGGTAGTAGTCATGAAGCCAATATCATGATGGCCAACTCATTGCTTTAAATCCTACCTTGAGAAAGGAACTTAGAGATGGTTGAGTTCTATAGGGAGCAAGAGAAGGAAGAAAGCAAAGAGAAAGCTCAAGTGTCAATGTGGGTGGTGGATATCAAACCATCACCATGGGGGGCTTGTGAATATGCCTCCAAGATTGATGCGAGGGTGAAAATTCACAATATCAAGGATGCACTTGTTGATGAAGGATCTATGTTGAATGCCATGTTAAAGAAATTGATGATGAATTTTTTTATGATACCTTCTAGACCCTCAACATTTGTGGTGAGTATGACAAACAAGCAACAAGACTGATGGGTATGATGGACAAGGTGGTTGTATCAATCATAGGAATTCAAAATCTTATGACTTTCCAAGTCTTGAAGGATTGAAGCTATGATTTGCTACTTGGGAGGCCATGGCTGAGAGAAACATACATAATTGATAGATTGTCTTTGAGAATTAGGCCATCAAACCATTGAGTAAGAATTCCTAAAACTAACACCAATCACACTTCACCTTCAGATACACCATCTTTTGATTATTGGAAATCAAATTCAAAAGGAGTTTTAGATGTGAACATAATCACGGGGGAAGAGATCTCATTGGAAAAGGATGACTTTGAATTTGATATATATGTATGTTTCCTTTATGCCATGGATTTTGTGCCTAAAATAGAGTTTTTGTAGGATCCTCATAAATGACCATTTATACTTGAGGAGATAAAGAGGAGACTGTCTAGACTCAAGTATGGTCCAAACATTATCAAGGAGGAGAAGGTAAGATTTGAGGAGATTTTTCACAAGTTTATCCATGTGTTTGCTTTTAGTTAGATTTTAAGGAAATCATCTTGGAGGAGCATTAAGTAGAGGTGGAATCACATGCAAGACCAATCCACCAAAAGCAATATCACATTAGCTTTGATTGTAGATTCATAAGCTCAAGGAGGTTGGGTTTATCTTTGAGGTGGAGAATTTAGAATAGGTGTCTTTAATTGTGATTTTGAAGAAGAAGAATGCCAAGTTTTGGGTATGTATGGATTACAAGAAGCTCAATCCTATAACTAAGAAGGACAACTACCCTTTTCCATTCATTGATGAGATCTTCAAGGATGTTGTAGGTCATGAGAGGTACAGTTTTGGAGATGGTTATAATGGCTATAACCAAATCAAGATAGAGTTTAGGACACTAGAGCATCAACAAGTCACCACATTAACCATACCTTGGAGGAATTATGCTTTCAAGGTCATTTGGACTGATAATGCTCAAACCACATTTCAATGATTCATGAATAAAGTGTTTGAATTTTACATCAAGAAATTTATTAGAGATTCTATTGATGAATTTTGTTTCTATGGGAGCAAGGAAGAGCACTTTGAGCACATGATCACAGTCTTGCAATGCTTGGATGAAGCAACTGCATTACTCAATCCAAAAAAGTTCATCTTTGGTTGTGAAAATAGTCTACTATTAGGGCATATTATTTCCAAGGATGGAATGGCATTGGATCATAAAAAAAAGTAAAGATAATCTCAGAACTTCCATTCATTTCAAGCTTACCAAAGTTATGCAAATTTTGGGGATGGTTGGGTACTATAGGAGATTCGTTGTCTCATTTTTCAACAAGACTTATGTGTTGACCATTGACATGAAGAAGGGTGAAGAATACATGGTGGTTTGGAGGACAAGGAGGCTCTCAAAGCTTTTGAGGAGCTCAAGCAAACCCTTGTGATGGCTCCAATTCTTGCTAAACCTTATTGGATTAAACCTTTCATCCTTTACACTAATGTCCCTAATGACAATATATGATGCACTCTTAGTCAATTAGACCAAGATGTGCATGATCATCCAATAACTTATGCTAGTAAACAAATGGTCTCAACAAAGAGAAATTTCAGTTATAAAAAGGGAAGGGTTAGTAATAATTTGGTCTCATGAATTTTTGAAACTACTTGATTTGAGAGAAGTCCACCATTGTCACAAATCATAAGGCTTTGAAGTACATCTTCAATAAACCTAATGTGGAGGGAAAGTTAGGTTCCATTGGAGTACAAGGAGATTGTGGAGGTAACTACCCAGATGGGATGCATGTTAGGGAGAGGCCTTGCATCAAGATCTAGACCTTACACAATGGTGGAGGAGATTCATGTCCACCAAGGAGCAGATGGTCTACTTCAAAGAGTACTGGGTAAGGAGGAGTCTATTCTACTCATGAAGGAGTTTCATGATGGTTTAGTGTATGGGGGTCACTTTGCAAGCAAGGTGATTTCCTCCAAGATTCTAGATGCCAGATATCATTGGAGGAAGATTTTCAAGTATTGTCTTGATTATTGCAAAACTTGTAATGTTTGTCAGGCTTTTGCTAAAAAGTCTACTTCCATTCCACCTCTTAGATAAATTCTACCATTATGACCTTTTAAGAAGTAGAGAATCTACTTTATAGTTCCTCTAATAGAACCCCAAGGAGCAATTGGTATATTGTGGTAGTTACTAATTACCATACCAAGTGGGTGAGGGTATACTATTCAGAAATAAGAATGAAGATGAAGTTGATAGATTTCTTTATAAAAGCATCATAACTATGTTTGGTTGTCATTTGGAGTTGGTTTTGGATAGAGGAAGAGGTTTTACAAGGAGCATCACTATAGCTATGCTATGAGAATTTCTCTATCACACATAGAGTGGCAAAAACCTATAAGCCAAACTCTAATGTCTTGGCAAAGATAACCAATGAAACCTTATGCATGATGTTGGCCAAAGATGCACAAACAAAAGGGGCTAAATATCATCACAAGATGATTCATGTGTTTCCATGGGATTATAGAACAACCATGAAGTCATCCACTAGATAATCTCCTTTTCTTTTGGTATATGGTATAAAATCTACTTTACCTATTCACTTTGATCTTCCTACTTTTCAAAAAAATTGAAGAAGGCACAAGGAGATGATGTAGATAAGTCTAGGCAGGATCAACTCATGGAATTGGAGAAGCAAGAGCCATTAATATAGTTCATTTGGAACAAACCTAAACGAAAAAAAGGAGAGCTTTGACAAGAGGCAAGGCAAGAAGAAGGTAAATTCCTTCAAGGAACATAATTATGTAATGTTGTTTGATTCTATTCAATTCAAGGGGGTGCAAAAGAAGTCCTTGCCTAAGTACTTTGGACCTTTCTTAGTAGATAAGGTGTGGGGCAATTACACCTATGATATCAAGGAGTTACAAGAAAGACAATTTGAGAGGATTAACCATGATAAGCTGAAGTTGTATCATAAAAGATAAAGAGAAATTCACTCCAAGGATAAATTTAAATCTTAGTCTTGGGGTAAATGTAACAAAAGTTAGTGCATGTTTGCTTTATATCTAGTTTTATATTTTAAGTAGTTGAAGATATTATTTATGTGGAGTTTAACCAAAATTTTATATTAGTCATGATTAGCTAGAATTAGTTGTGGTCAAGATAAGGGTGACTCTACTTTACAGAAAGGTGAAAGAGTAAGCACAAATATTTTGGATTCTATTGTATTGACTTTGTATTATTCTTGGATGTTTGACTTTGAGGAAAGATTTGAGAACTTTTCTATCCACAAACTTTTTTGGTTCAGATTTTTCTATTGTCCAAGGATAGCCCATATGAAGGAATCCTTAACTTAGTTGGATCAAGATAAGACCACATGCTTAGGAGATTATTCTCAAGAGTTTGGATATTCTTTTAGACTTTAGACTTTAGCCTAGTAACTTGATTTACTCTAGTAATTAGTAACTTTGGTGTGTAACTTTTTCATAAGTATATAAACTAAGGATAAGGAGATACTCATCATCCTTTTATTTACAAATATCTCTCTCATTGAGTTCTCTAGTGAGTAATGGCTTGAGTCTTGGAGGTTGGAGTTTTAGCTTTGGAGGAGTATGATGGAGTTTGGGTTTTTTGCCTTCTTAGTCCATGGTGTGCTACCTTAATAGCTATCAAAGGTTCATCACAAGCAAGAGATAGGTTGGCTCACATACCTTTGCATGCATCCTTTCCAAATCACTAATGTAGTTTTTGCTATTACATCTTCAAACTCTTGGGTACCACTCCCAAGAGCATAACAAAACCAAGCATACATATTGTAGAAATAAGCAATAAAAAATCAGCATCTCTAGAACTCTAAATCTAACCTAGTGTTGAATATGATGATTCAATTTGATACAAAGATGTCTACTTTATTGTGAAGTGACTTTTCACAAAATCATGTTCCACCCTTCCCAAAAGCCATGCATTTCTCGTGAAGTTAGTCTGCCATAGATTTTCCACACTTTGCCTTAGTCTTATTATTGTCAATCCTAAATTTCACTCAAGATCCATCAAGGTATTTCTTTGGCAATCTTGACTAAGGAACAAATACACATAGTCAAAGAAATATTTAGTATCAAACACACAAAACACTCATTACTTCATTAAGAAGATTCACCAAACACATTAAACACTAAGCTGCAAGAACTTCTCTTGAGAATTAAGAAAATGACAAGGACCTCTAGGATCTTTCAATTATTCATCTTCTGCTCCTATTGAACAAGAAAGCTCATTGTTTGCTTTAAATATCCAGACCACTCAAGAGTTACAAAGTCTCAAAAACTGCCAATTGGCCATCATACTAATCTACCCCTATAATCATCAAAATTGGACCACTGAATCTCTTGATCTTCCTACTTCTTCTCTAATTGTACTACTGAATTCCTTTAAACTCTCTTATTCTTATGGTTTATTCTATGGAAACCTTCTGGATTAATTAACCTACCTATCTTGCTCAGATTACTTTGTAATAAAATAACATCTAAACTCAAACTATCACAAGCTTTGCTAATCTTCCAGTCACAATGACTACAAAGTCTACTTTCCACCAATTCATATCCCAATCATGCACCAACTTCTTTCAAAGCTCTTGCACTTGCAACTTGAGCTCATGCAAGTACACCTCAATCATGGCTCCTTCCAATGATGTAGACAACATTGCCCAAAATAGAACAATCAAATCTTTCACCCTTTGGTCACTTCCTCAATTTTGTTGTCATTCTACAAGAAAAACTCTTGTGACCTCTCTCTAATGTTTTGAGGATAGGATAAACCCCAAGAAACATAAGGTTCAATTCCTCAATACTCCAATGCCTCAAAGGAGCATTTTGACTTTATTATATAATAGAGAAGATCCCTTCTAAGGGAACTATATCCTTAGATTAAATACACGGATAGGTAACATGTTTTCAAGCAACATTCTTAGATTGGATCCATGGGTTGGTGATATGTCAGTTGGGTCCCATTTGGTTGGTCAAACAAGTTTGACTATAAAGAATATTTTGGGCATCTTCCTATAAATAGCTCAAAATAGTATGGAAGTGGTATCATTGGAAAGAACAAGATGAAACTAATTGAGAGAGGAGGAGGTAAGTATTTTTGAGGTCTAATTCATCCATTTAGGCCTCCAAAATTGGCTTTGAAGTTTTTGGTGTGGTTTTGGCCTCTACCCTGTTAGTGGAAGTCCTCTTTTGGTGACATTTCTATCTTATTTACTTAAAGTATCATGTATAACATCCCTAAAGATATTACCAAGCCAATTTCAATCTCTAGATAATTTGTTTAGCTAATGGTATTACAAACTCCCAACTCTTCTTCTTTGTGCTTGAGTTCTCTTTGGATTCCTTCAACTTCTCCTTCAAGTGTTTCACTGCTAGGTCATGATCCTTCCAAATTGCACCAAGAGAGAATTCCATTTCTTCCACTCTCAACTATCTTGTATTCAAGTCTGCCCAAAGTTGGGTTTCATCTTCACTCCTCTTCCAAAGCTTATCCTCCTAAAATTTCAACTTTTGTGAACTCATAATTCACAAAGCACTAAGCTCATCCTACAATTGACGTAATTGCTTTATTTGCAATTGAATTTTGGCAAACTTCTGATTTAATTCCTTTGTCCCCTTAGTGTTCTCTTGCTCCAAGGCTTGCATCCAAACTTCTTCCAAAATTTGGATGGTCTTTAATTTGTTTAGCTTTGTCTTGTTGTTCTCTAACTTTACTTGAAGGATTGATTCATGAAGCATCTTGATCAAAGAAATATAATCCCTTGTGTTTGGATAGTGAGTACTATACATGGGTAATAAGGTGTGCAAGTAACTTAACAAAGGATACAAAATTCCTATATCTAAATTGGGTCTATCTACCACTAAGTACTACTCAAAATTGAAAAAATATTTAATTGATTAAAATTTACACCAATTGACAGCATTGAATTGACCACAAAGGTAATAATTTTTCTTTTGTTTTGTCATCTCATCATCATCATCATGAATTTGCACTTCATCCTACATTGGTTCAAGGTTTATAGTTTCCATCCCTTGCTCATCATCTGCTCTTTGTGTTGATAGCACATCCCTTCTTCTATAATCATCTGAGTCAGAATTTGATCTTGGTTCCCTCAAAGTTAATTCATCATCTTCTACTACATTTTATACTTGCAAACCTGCCATAGCTTCATCTTTGGAGGAAAGATTAAAATCACTTCATATATCTCTCTAAGGTTGCTATGCTCAAGCTTTCTTAAAAAATAGCAATACTCTTCTCTCACTTCCTTCAAGCTACCTCTACAAACGCTCATCTCTTTCATTTAGCTAACTCATGAATGCAACATCATCTAGATCACCATACAATACTTCTCTCAAATATAACTGGAGAATTTCAGATGTTCCTCTTTGGATAGTACGTTTAGTTTGAAATAGAGATGCATGGCAAACAGAATGATGTAGAGTGGACAACTATCTTGTTCTAAGTCACAAATCATCTTGAACACATAATGATCAAAGATTTTACTTTAGTTCACAATAGCTCCACAAAATAGACGGTCAAAGAAAATTGTCTAAGTCATAGAAATCTAAGTTGTGCTTGCCAATTGAGAGAAATACATTATCACACTCATAAAAATTCATCTTACAAGATCTTGGTAGGATGCCACTTGATGCTCATTGCCAATGTGCTCCTCAATAAATGCTACCTTCACTTGTCAATTACTTCCTCCCTCCCAAACTTATTGCCAAATGTCAGATCTCATAGATGGCTAGCTTAGTCCCCTAAGACCATGTTCCAATCATCATAATCTCATGCTTTTGGATTTCCTTGCTGGCTTTGACTAGTGTTGGTACCTCCATTGATCATCTTGTGCAATATCCATGGATAAATTACTTTTCAATTTTAGAGAAGGAACATGAGCTATACTTTGACTAATATATTGTTCCTTGCTTCCATCTTGCACTTATCAACCTATGGGCTTTGAATTGCCCATCTAGTTGACTTTGGTCTTCTTGCCTTCTTTGCCATTCTGAAATTTTTTATACTAAAACCCTAAAAATTAGCATGATCAATTGATAGCTCAGGTGCTTCACAAGCTCAAGTGAATTCTGAAAAAATACTCAAAGCCTCTACCTCCATTCTTCATTTGATTTATACCCTCACTTGTCTCAATCATTTGTCAATCAGTTTGCTTTTTCAACATGCAAATTGCATGAAAGTGTCCTTGTTTCCCTTCCTCATTGGATCTCTAATGGCATAATAAATGTTATTATGTATTATGAATTCATAAATGTATTATGAATTATAGAAGTTATCTCAACATAATGTATATTTTAGTGCAAAAAGTTGATTTGGTCACTTACTCATCTCTATTAGTCTCTACTAATTTAATGCAACTTGTAGGTCCATGTTAGTCTTTCTCTTTGAGATTATTCCTTGGTGGTGCCATTCAAATTGTTGTACAACCAATTGGAAGTTCACTTTGTATTTTATCCCAACATTTTTAGGTTTCAAACAAAGGTACCTCACCAAAATACAACATAAATTTGCATATAATTACTCTTCTTACGTAATTACAAAGTTCCTATGGACTTCATGTTACAAAGTTCATGGACTTTAGCTATGGTTATAGTGCATGTATATCATAAAACTTTATAACTCAATATTGTTGGACATGGTAATCTAATCCACTCCAACAATATCCAACAATATGAATATTTTTGCCTCAATTAAGTGATATGTACATTTAAGTGATTGCCTATGTGGAGATTGTTATCCAATCCACTCCAACAATATGGAGATACACAACACTAAACTAATTTTTCATTGGCTATGCAAACCACAACACAACACTATTGGGCATATCTACCAAGCATTTAGTGTTGGACTAGCTTTTAGTTATGGGATCTTGCAAAAATTTTAGGATACATGCATAGCCAATGCCATATATAGCCATAGCCATCATGTAAATTGCATAACTAAAACCCCCCATAGTGTCTGAATGGATTGAATGATTAAGGAAAGTGTAAGGTGGTTGATCCAAAGCAAATTGATTGGAAGAAAAAAAGGCTGTAAACACATATGGAGAAGTTGTAACTCCCATATCTCCTCTAACTTCACTACTTGAAATACACGGAAAAGATAGTTTATTATCATAGCTAGTTGTAACTTTGGGACATACCACAAAAGTCCTACTCAAACTATTGATTAGAAACTAAGAGTTTTTATCCAATTAAGCTAACATAATAACCAGAACATAGAGCTTTGAGATATGAAAGCTCTTAGTGAGTATATTTACTAAGTGGCTTGGTGTTGCACAATATGTAACAATGATGTTCATGATCCTACTAAGTCCTTCAAGAAATGATATCTTATATGCGTCTAATATAAGATTACAAGAAGGATAGTGAAGACTTCAATCAAACCCTATAACATAAAAACTAAGTAAAATTGGGCTAAGCTCCAATAGCATCCTAGTGAAAAATCTATCACATGATACCTAAAATGTCACAATTGTGTGTTTGTTTAGTTGTTTAGTTTGATTATAGAACTTGGTAGTGTCAACAAGGTAATTATCAAAATCTAATTTTTGTACATCTTCAAGTGAAATCCAAGGTCAAACATAAATTTTCATAGCTAAATAGAATCTAAATAGCATATGCTCAATTTTATAGTCACCTTCATTCTTGATAGTGCAATTGATTTCTCTTTTCATGATAACCTACTTATTGTACCTTAGTTAAATATGAGATAATATCATATGCATATAAAGATTGTTTTATGTATTTTTACCCTACTGCCTTGAAATCATTATATCCAAATATTAAAGATAGCATATCAGACCTTGCAGATCTCAAATGTAGATGAAGAATGCACTTTATGTACTTAAAGGTACTCTTCATAGCAATGATATTCTTGGGACATGATTTTTCTGTATACTGCAAAGATATCTTAATGATATTGGATAGGCCTATAAGAGTAGAAAAAGGTACTTGATTGATTGAACCAATTTGGTAAGGATATTGTATGTATTGAGCTATTATTTCTACAAGTAGTGTTATCAATCTTTTAACAATAGCTTCTCTCATGAAGTGAGTGGTGTCTTGACTCATTTAAAACCTTGAAATTATAATCTATATAACTTATGAGTAAGGTCTAAACCTTAAGTCAAATGTACTCATTGTCTGTCTAGTGTATCATATTCAATCTGAACAAATAAGGATGAACATTTCCAATCTTGCTCAACTAGAATTTTCATCTTTATTTAACCTTGATTTTCATGTGGTTCCAGATAATGTTATGTCATCTACTTATGGAGCAAAAATAATAAACTCATTTCTCTTTAATAAGTTGAAGATAATTCCACTTGTAAAAGATTTAATAAAGCTAAATAACGTCAAGAACCTAGCAACGATCAAGTACTAGGCTTATAAGGATTGTTTCTATCCATATGTTGTGCATAACAACTTGCATCATGTACCTTACCTAGGTACAACATCTAAAATGGTTACAAGGTTATCTCCATTAAGGATGTCATTCAAGAAAACTATTTTTACATCTATTTGACGGATAGGAAGGTTGTAGTATACTAAATAACTAAAATGAAATTAGTTTACATAAGTTGTTGTTATAAATATTATAGTATAGTCAATTATATAAATCTAAAGAAAAACCTTATGTTATATATTCATCTAGTTGTATGCCTTATAATATTTACATCCAAGTTTGTTTAACCTTAAGGGTTCATTTGAAAGCTATAGGTCTTCTTTCATTCACTTAATAGGTTTGCAACCTTTCAAGTCTCATTTTATTCATGAGAGTCCAATTCTTATCAATAGCTTTTTTCAATTTAGGTGAATCACAAAAGGAAACTGTTTCTTTATAGATGGTCAAACTTAATATGATTGCTTTTAAAGTTTTAATTATTGAAGCACATTTCCTTTTTGTGCTATCTCCTTGACATGAGAATTGATGGAGCATAACTGTCTTTAAGTTCCTTTGTCTTGGTTTTGGTGCTCTGGTTGACCTTTATAAATAACTTGAAGTAACTTATTGGCTTATAAGAAGATTTAATATACGGAGTATAAACGTCGGTGAAGGAAGACGTGGAAAGGTAGAACAAAACCCTCCTGCCATCGAACCTGAAGAACTTTCGGTTGTTGATTGAGATTTGAAGAATTGGAGCCTGGAGTCTAAGGGTTTATGGAGTCGAGGGCTTTAAGGTTTAGGTATAGCTGTCGCTGCAGCTTCTGCAAAAGGGACAGATGTTCAAAATCAACATTCGATATATAATTGTTGGATACTCAATAAGACCTCCTCATGAATGTTAGAGAGAAAATATTATAGTAGGACCTCTTAAAATAATTTTATAATTGTTGGATACTCAATAAGACCTCCTCATGAATGTTAGAGAGAAAATATTATAGTAGGACCTCTTAAAATAATTTTATATTAGAGTGAAATAGTATAAAGGATTGACATTAGATTAAATAAGAGTAGGATCTACATTTTGGAATTTTCTAGTCAAATTGACTTTGTACATAAGAGATGTAAAAATCCCATTAGCTTCATTTAGTTAAGCAACATTTGGTAATGGAGGTTGATAAAGTTAGATAAATTTGACTTGAGCTTGGAATGTATTGTGATTCTAATTAGTAAAAAGTCCTAGCTCATATGGAATATGCTCCAAGCTTCCAAAATGAGGACATGGGAGAGTACATTGACCCACGATTCACTACTTAGGATAATTGTAGTAAATTAAAGATGCTACCAAGTTACAAAGGTAATAATTATAGTAACTTTAATAAGTATGTGAGGAGGGCTTAAGATAGGCATATCTATTCCTTAGTGACCTTGGAGCATAGAGTAAGTAAGGAGAATGAGACTTTGTTAGTACTACCTATATTTACTAAGTAATGAGTGAGATTTTTGACTTGAGAGTATCACTATTCTAGTGTTGATCTTCGGAGAACCTTCAACTGTAGAGAACCCATTTGTGAGTTAGAAGGAAGGAATTTCTAAGTTGACATTGGTGAAATCTTCTTATATAGGCCATTTAGAAGAGCTTTATTATTAGAGAGTGAATGAGTGTAATTAGAAATTAATGGGAGTTCTTAGAACTATTGCACTCTAACATATTAGCTTTTTACAATCATAAGATTAGAGAACTGCTTAACTATTATTCCTTTGTGGATAACAAAGGAATCTACAAAAAAAAGTGGTATGCTTTTGAGTGTTATCCTTGATTGTGCTCATTACCAACTTGTTCTTCTCTTAGCACATAGTACATATAAGAAATATCAATATCTTTGTGCAAGAGACAAGTCTAATAAAAAATTTATTTGCACGGTGGTTTTGTTGTTGGAACTTCTCCAAGAGGAGCATATACATGTATTAAGTGTAATTTTACATTTTCAAAAAGAGGTTATGAAGGCATATATGATGAGAAATCTTAGTAAAGAGAGAACCAGATTTGGCTCTTCATTTTGGAGAATGATTCATTTTGGTATCATGTGTTCTATTATGATATCTTGGAGGTTATTCTTTACATCTTGTATATTGGAAAGAGTGTTAATCTTTTAGGTTGAGTAGATAATTTATCATATTGAGATTTATGTCCATTCCTTTGAAATGTTTTCAAATAGACAAAGAAAATATAAACATTTATAGCAAAAAGAATCTTAGAGAGATTATGTTTCAATTGTGAGATAAGGGTTTTGAAATTTCATTGTGTATAAAAATACAAAGATGAGGGAGATGCCATAAAAAGTGATATTAATAGTTTTTTAGATAGATTCTACCATTTACTTTATATTCCACTATTTAATCTAAGAAATTTTGAGGTACATCTTGACAATAGAGGCTACTTGAAGCAAAAAAATCAAAAGGAGATCAGGTTTAAGCATAGAGAAATAACTTTCAAAAAAGAAAGGATTATTTGTGCCAAATTAAAATATAGGTCAATGAAGAATTTTGGTAGTTTCTCCAAAAAAACTCACTAAATGAGCTAGAATCTACATGTCACATAGTCTAGAAGGTCAAAAATTTGTAAGCAAAATATGAGAGTCCAACTTTGAGAGAGAGTCTTAAGTTTTGAAAGTTCTAGTAGTCCAAATTTTGGTGTTTAAGAGAATTTCCTTCAATTTTTTAGAGAGATTATTATTACAAGGAGTGATGGAAAGGAATGAAGAGTGAAGCATGAGGTTGTGAAAATTTTCCTTGAGAATTGAGGTTCTCAATTTTTTCAATACCTAAAGAAAGAGTTTAAAATAAACTGGAAGAATTGGAAGAGCCAAGTAAAGACTCAAGATAAAATTTCTTTTTGCCTTTGCAAAATTTGGTGTGGAGGAGTACCACCAATAAGAGAGTTGCTTCAATTGAGGTGGTGAAGAGTACTTGGAGAAAAGAAGGTGCTCCTACTCCAAGGAGACTAGAATACTAGCTCTATAGAAAAAGATAGTTAGAATTGCAAAAGATTTGGAAAACTTTCCAAGTGTGAGCAATAGATCAAGTGGAGTTTCCAATAACACCAAGAGAAAGACCCCAAGGAAGAAGGGTGCAATGAATGACTTTTGTATTTTAGCCATTTAACCTTAATATGATATGGTAGATGAACTCAGAAATCCAAGAGCCAACATCAAAGTCAAGCAATTGATTACCTTAAACCTATCATTGAGAAAAGAGCTAAGAAGAGCTAAGAGACCATAGCTCAAGAGGAGCAACAAGAAGAAATGGAAGCAATCTATGGAGGTAGGGTTGGTGGATATCATCACACAAGATTTATATAGCAAATCATCCAAGATTGAGGTGAACTTGAATGAATATAGCCTCATGAATATATTAGTAGATAATGGTTCCATAGTAAATCCAATTTCTAAACACTTGTGAATAAATTAGTGTTCAAGATCTATAGATAATAAAGCTTGTGGTTATCATTACTTACAACAAAATGGTTCTACTATTGAGAATAGTTGATAAGGTAATCCTCTCAATCATGGGTGTCCAAATTCAAGTGTCTTTAAAAGTTCTAAAAAATACAAGGTTTTAAATTCTACTTGGAAGGTCTTGGTTGAGAGCAACTAGAATCACTAAAAGATGGTACAAGGATATCTTAGGATAGGCTCTAAGAATTATAGGATCAAGTTTCCTTTGATCAAATCAAGGAATAAATATCTAACTCCAAACACATTAAGTGACAATGGAGAGAAGGGAGTTACTCAAATATGTATATAAAGATAGAGCCATAAAAGAGCTCAAAAAAGCACAAATAAATTCAAAGGAAAAGACATTAGGTTTTAAATTGATGTATCTTTTACTTAAACCTTATGTTCCAAAGGATCTAAAAGCAATCCTTGATAGAAGAAGATATTGAGAAAAGAATTTCCTCTCTCAAATATAATGAGAACATTACCTTGGAAGAAAAGGTATATTTGAGGATATTCTCCACTAAAATATTAAACCTTTGCTTCTAAACCATAACGATTTGAAAGAGGTAACTATTGATTTGGAGGGGAAAGCTAAAGCTATTGCCAAAAGCAAAGGAGAATCAACCCACCATTAACAGTGGTTGTCAACAAGGAGAAAAGACGGTTAAGGATACATGCTTCACTTATGAGGTGGAGAATTATATATGGATTTCTTTCTTTGTGATAGTGGAGAAAAAGAATGATAAGTTAAAGGTGTGTATTTACTACAAGAATCTTAATGAAACAAACCATACAGATTATTAACCTCTACCTTTCATTCATGAGATCTTAAAGTAGGTTGTAGGTCATGAATGGTATACCTTTGGAGATGGTTATAATAGGTATAACCAATCAATGTTGCATTAGAAAACCAATACTTGATAGCCTTCACTACGTATTGGGATACAATTTCCTTTTGAGTAATATCTTTTGGTTTTTATAATGCTCCACTAACCTTGTAAAGTTTTATAAACAAGGTTTTTCAACCATTTGGCCTTTATAATGCTCCACTAACCTTGTAAAGTTTTATAAACAAGGTTTTTCAACCATTTGGCCTTTATAATGCACCACTAACCTTGTAAAGTTTTATAAACAAGGTTTTTCAACCATTTGGCCTTTATAATGCTCCACTAACCTTGTAAAGTTTTATAAACAAGGTTTTTCAACCATTCATTGGGAAGTTGATGAGAGATTTTATTGATGCCTTTTGTGTTTATGAGAGCAAGGAGAAATACTTGGTCACCTTGGCAAAGTAGTATTTCTATAAGTTAATATGACATTATGTTCCAAACTCAACATAATTCAGGATAATGCCAGACTTAGCTCAGACTAAAGACAATGTTAGGAGAAGATCTTTCAAGAGATATACACATAAAATTAAATACACTTAACATAATAATAATAATAAGCAATTTCTTGAACACAATAATACATATATTAGATATATGGGAAACTAAAAGGATTCTTTCTTCTAATGAATATATTTGGGATCTTAATGTGAAGTACTTAATCCCAAGGTATATATACAATGAATAAACTTTAATTGATTCTTAGGAGGTAATATTAAGCTTAAGCTACTTTTTTCCATCAAATATTAAGATTTATTTACATTTACAAGCCTTCATCTGAATAAACTTTAATTGATTCTTAGGAGGTAATATTGGGCTTAAGCTATTCTTTTCCATCAAAGATAAAGGTTTATTTATATTTACAAGCCTTCATCTATTTCTTGTTGTTGTTTACTCCCTAACTTCTACTATGTTCATGGACTTGTTTCACTTTGGACTCCTTATGGAAACCTTTTGCTTTCTTGAATAGCTTCTTTGGAATCTTTCTACTCTAAGTTTTGTTTTGGACTATTGAGGATCCTTCTATTCATTCTACCCTACATAGCCATATACAAACCTCAAAGTATATTTTAATTATCATTTAACACCATTTTTTATTAGGAACTTGTAGTAGAGATAGTTTTTCCATATTGCTTTTTTTGTTATCTTGCTTGATCCTATAATGTAGCAATTTGACAACATAACACCAAAAACCTCCTATAGTGAAGAGAAGCTATATAACATGTTAAGGCTACAATTAAGGAGTTACACCTTTTTGGGACCTCATTAAAGAGAAGCATTGAATGTTTTGTGGTAGAAATTATTATTGAGTGTGATAAGCTAAAGGCTTAAGCTCTTAAGATAGAAAACATATTAAAGACCATGTTTTTGATGCTTTCTTGTGTAATTTTGCAATTAAATTTGGCCAACAAAGATAGGATCCTTCTATGCAGAAAAGATTAAAATGTCTTCCAAACAAAAAAGGTGAACCCAAGTCCTTGTAAACATAATGGTGTGGGGAAGCCATCTTGAACATCCCTTCCAAGATGTAACTATAGTATCTCCACAATAGTGCTTTAGGAAAAAAGTGTTATAGCTTGTTTCACAAGAATCATTAGGTCAAAACATGACACTTGCTTGTTAGGGATGCTTTAGAGACAAATTCTTCCAAGAATCCATGAAGATGATGGTCCAAAAGACAAGATATCATATCTCTCGGAATTCTTATTTATGAAACATACACAGTTTCTTTGCACA
Organism: Lunularia cruciata; assembly: GCA_948567375.1. Lineage (NCBI taxonomy): Eukaryota > Viridiplantae > Streptophyta > Marchantiopsida > Lunulariales > Lunulariaceae > Lunularia > Lunularia cruciata. The sequence continues at coordinate 47,529,434 of OX419756.1, read as the reverse complement.
ATATAAGACTATCCCAATATACAAGTATGATAAGGAAAAAATAGAGCATATTTTATGAGCCACTATGTCTCTTACTCAAGATAAACCTTTAATGGGTACTATAGTAGTGTACCATAGACTAAGAAGGCAAAGAACCAAACTCTATCACATTCTTCTAAGGCTCAAATTCCAAGGTACCTCCAAGAATCAAGCCATTGCTCACCAGAGAATTCAGCCAAAGAGATATAACTACAAATGGAAGGATTGTGAGTACCTCCTCATCCCTTGTGTATATATTTGCAAAATACTTATACCTAAAAGTTACCAATTATTATAATAACTCAGCTACTAGGCAAAAATTAATCTAAAGTCTAAAAATCTAAATGCATATTCAAGCTCATGGAAATAATCCCATAAGCACATGGTCTTATCTTGATCCAAGAACCAAGTCAATAATTAATTCACATGGGTTATCTTTGGATGATAGAAAATTCAACACCAAAAAGGCTTGTGGACCTAAGAGTTCTATATTCATTCCTTAAAGAGCTAAATATCTAGGAATATAAAATCAATACACTAGAAGAAAAAATAATGATAATCACTCTTTGGGCTTATTTAAGATAATTTTATCTCTGTCTTAGCTAACACCTAACCTTTCATCTTTAAAATTTAGCAAATTGTAAAAGACCAAAGAGAGAAATAGGAGAATGGAAGATCAAAATGGAAGGTCATTCTTGAAAATTCTCAAGTAAATAGAACTCCAAATGCTTAGCTCAAGCCTAGGCTCTGGTATTTATAATCAACTTGGGCACAAAGCTCCCAAGAAGCTTCTCTCTAGAAGTCCTTACTTGGAATTCTAGCTAAACTAGCAATGTACTTTGCATACAAGCTAAGTGAACCGTCAACTTGGCATACAAGTTATTCAACCTTTGGAAAGTTCCTAGAAGCTTCTCACCAAGAAGCTTCTTAGATGCTTCTAAGACATTCTTAAAGTTGCTTTGCTATATGTCATAGATGTTCTTAAATTTTCCTAGCTATATGCTAGTTCTACTAGCTATTAACTATACTAAGCTTATGCTAACTCCATATTATTACACTAATCTTGACTAATGTAGAAGCATGGTTAAACTCCATATAATAATACCTTTCAACCACTTACAATGCAAAACTTAATATTGCAATAGAGCATATATGTATCAATGTGCATAACAAGATAAATTTGGAAGTTTGGGATATATGATAAGTAGTGGATGTAACTGCTTGACTTTGGTAATCGTTGTATCCAAGTTATTTAGTGAAGTTTTCCTTCAACCAAGAGGTTTGGCATGAAGGTGAGCTCTAAGGTTGGTTAGGTCTTGTATTATAGGATTGAGCTAAGATCAATGAGTGTGGGCTAGTCCATGGCATATTTTTTAGAAGGTTGCACTTGAACTACTTGAAAATAATGGCATCAAAGGATCAAGGATCAAAGCAATAGAGGAGTGCTTGAAAATGGAGGATAAAAATAAAATAGGCTCCATGGTGCACTTCTTGATATCTTCAAGTTGGTTGGGTGAGTTGATCTTGTTATTCAAGAATAAGAAAGTATAACTTGGTAATGGAAATAAGTTTATACAAATCGTTATGGACCATGGAGTTGAGTTTGTGGAACTAATTGTCAACTGATATTTGTAAAGCATTGGGGAATTTGGGAGACATTTTCCTCTAAATAGACAATGTTGTGTGCTTTGCAAATGGACTGAATTGGAAATACACAAGATATTAGGAACTTGGGAAACCAAAAAGATCCTTTTACTAGTGAATAGTATTTGGGATCTTGGTGCTTATGAGGCAGTTAAATCCTAATGTATATGTATCTTTATTGATTCCTATGGTGTGGTGTTATGCCTAAGCTATTGCTCATGCTAATTGAGATTTAGCTAAATATACATATATAAGCCTTAATTGATTGTTTATTATCTTTTGCTCCTTGTGCTCCATCATAACTTCTATTTCAAATTCCATCAATAGTCCTTCCACTCCATCACTTAATCCAAAGGCCTCTCTCATATTCTTTTCTTGAAGCCTTCTACTTTGAGCTTTGCTTCAAATTGTCAAAGGTACTTCTATTTGTTTCTAATCTACATGGTATAAATATAAGATGAATCAAATGCTTATTCAAACCTAGAGAAGTGTGCACTTAGGAGCATAAAGTCCTTTTATTATGAAACTTAGTGTTTAAGAAGGGTGTACCTATCAATTCAAGGTAGTAAGAAGGTATTACAGTTATTTTATCCTATCAACTTGGCAAAGTTGAGATCCTTCCAAGAACAATAGGATACTATTGGAGGTTTATATTTTATATCTCTTATAAAGCTCATGCTTTGACCTTCTATGTGAAAATGAGTCAATTAAGTACTTGACTTTGGAGATAAAGCAACTTTGGCAGCCTTTGAGGAGTTGAAGAAGGCTCTTACTATTACACCTATTTTAGCTACATTTGATTGGGAGAAACCTTTCATTACCTACAAGGATGCATCTGACATAGTACTTTGGTGTAATTTAAGCTAGAATGGTGACAAAGTGCATTCTTGTCCTACTGCTTATGCTAGTAAATAGATAGTTCTTGTGGAGAAACTACTCTATTTTAGAGATAAGGTTTAGTAGTAATCTTTATCTCGAGGAGTCTATACATTGTATGGTTGGAGGTAATTTTATTGTATTCATTGATCATAAGGCTTTGAAATATGTCTTCAACAAGCTTAATGTAGAATAGATGATTGCTCAATGGAAAGAAAGAAACATACCAATGCAAATATGTTATCTCAAGTTAATTAGAAAGAAGAAGAAAAGTCTATCAATGATATATTTCTTGATAAATATCTATTAAAATTCAACTTGGAGTATATGTTAGAAGAGTATAAGCAAATTTAGGACATTGACTTACCAAAAAAACATTCCAAATTTTATGCACATAATGTAAAAAATCAAGGAAAGAAATAGGAAAATGAAAGACCAAAGTAGAAGATCACATTGTGACTCTCAATTAGAGAAACTCCAAATGCCTAGCATGAGCTTGGGCTTTAGTATTTATAGGAAACATACAAGGCTCTTGGGAAGTTCCCAAGGAAAATTCCTATTAGAAGTTGCCTTCTTGGAGTGCAAGCTAAGTCAACTAAGAAACTTCTAAAGAAGCTTCTTCTTAGGAGCCACCTACTTGGCATCAAGTTTAAGGTAGCCAAGAACCTTTCTAAGAAACTACCTACTTGGCATACATATTACTTAATACTTGGAAGGTACCAAAAAGTTGCCTAGATGCTTCTACAAACATTCTTAGATTGCTTAGCTAATTTGGCATATTTGCTAACTTGTTAGCATATACTAACTCATTTGCTAACTCCATATTGTTACACATAAGGAAGAGGAATACCTTATTACTACAAATAAACAATGTGCTAGGTTTACCTCTCAACCAAGAAATCAAGGTCAAGTTAAATCTACATAACTTGACCTACCTCTACTACCAAAGGCCACATAACTTGGTCAAGCCAATAGAAGTTTTGTATCTCCTATATATTAAGTCAATTTCATCATGCAACCTCTAAGATGGATGCCGATTCCATAAAACTTAACATAAATTCCCTAATGGTCCAACTTTAATATAAAATTCTCAAAAGAGATCTTCCTTTAATATAATATAATTTAAAATTGACTAGTGGTCCTATTGAGTATCCAATAATAAAATTTTGGATGTCCCTTTATTTAGAAATATTAATTTATTTAAAAAAACCTTTGATTTAGTTCATACTAAGCTTAGCTAGTTGTAACTATCTCAAAAACCATCAAAATGCTTCTAATGATCTACATGTATCTAATGGTGTTATAAAGCAAGATAGTATTGTTCTTAAGGTATAAGAACTAGCATAACAACTAGTCATTGCATCTTCCACCTCTAGTGTGGTCATAAAGGAGAATTGGGAATTAAACCTATATTTACAAAAAGGGAGAGCCAGAGAGTGTTGAGATTTTAGAGAAGATATAAGAGTAGCTTTGACTTTAATATGAAGGATTTGTGTCTCTTAAAGAAACTTTGAATTTAGATTGAGCTAAGTAATGATAAATTGGTCTTTTGATGTCTTAAAAATGTACTAAAATAGTGAGCATTGATTTAAAGCAAGAATCAAGACCTATTTGAGGTTGATTTAGAGGAGATCTTACATAAAGAAAGTACTTCTACCATGATGATATTGGCTTAGAAAGATGTGCATGAAAACTACTCCAATAATCAAATACAAGGAGATTATCATCCTATCAACGAAAAGACTAAGATTGATTGTGATGCTATGCTTATCCCAAAAGAGATATCTGTTATATTATATATACAAGGTCCTCATTACTTTAGATCTTCTAGCAAGATACAATAAAGGACAAGTATAAGGCTAAAACATCAATTTGTGTAATTAATTCTCATGGTATGAATATATTGTATCAATGGTAATTCTTGCCATTTGGGTTAAATATATCTCATGCTGCAATGTTCTAAGGACAAGATAAACCCAAACAGGAACATAGAGGAAAAACACAAGAGAAACATAAGGTTTCATTCCTCAATACTTTGATGCCCAAAGGAGCACATTGTTTTTATTATATAACAAAGAGGATCTACTTAAAAGGAGCTACACCCTTGGATCAAATACATGGATTGGTGATATGTCAGCAAGTTCCACCCTTATATTAGTTGTATGGATTGGTGACATGTCAATCCTTGTCCTATTTGGTTGGTCAAACAAGTTTAACCAAAGGGAATATTTGGAGAATCTTCTTGTAAGAAGCTTAGAATAGCATGAGTAAGGTAACATTAGAAAGATCTCATTGAGAAAAATAAGGGAGGAGAAGGCAACACCTCGAAGGGAAAAGGGGAAGAAAATTTCACTTTTGAGGCCTAATTCATTTGTTTAGGCCTCCAAAATTGGCTCTAAAGTTTTTTTTGGGTGTTTTTGGCCTCTGCCCTATAGTGAACGTACTCTTTTGGTGAAAAATCTATCTGATCTCCTTAGAACATTTAATATAACATCCCTCAAGATATTACCACGCCTTCCACCTCTAGTTGTTATGTCTAGCTAATGGTATTACACATATTAAGTTCCAAAGAGTCATATACAAGATTCTAGTATGATTGGATTTTTGTCAATATTATATTAATGATATTGTAGTCTTTAGAGTTACCATAGAGGAGCATGAGAGGTATTTGTTAGAGGTGCTTGAAAATTGAGATCTCAATGACTCAAAATCATCTTAAGAAGTGAAAATCTTCCAAGTATGTAGGTCATATTATTTACCTCAACAAATTTGGTGTTCAATAAACAAAAGTGGAAGTTATTCATGTATTTTTTGAGCTGTGAGTTGGATGAAAGTATTCCTTGGATTGTTAAAATTTTATGATAAATATATTAGACTTAGTATAATTGCCAAGGCCTTGAGACACTTGACCAAGCTCAAATATGAGTGGTGTTGGAAGATGAGTTGGAGAATTCATCATGATTAAAGAGATATTAATATCTTCTCTTAACATCTCCAACTCATATTCCAATACCACTCATGCAAGTATTCACTCATTGAGTAGCCTTTGTATTTATGTTGGAGTTTAGAGCTTAGAGTCTAGCATAAATAGAAATTATGCTAGACTTGTCTCTTGCTTAGGATATACTCTAGTCCAAGTTTTTTTATGTGCACTATATGCTAGAAGCAAGAAGAAGTTGATAATCAAGCACCATCAAGGATAACTCAAAATTAATTTTCTCTTTCACTCTCAAAATATCTTTTTCTCTCCTAATCATTCATTCACTTTCTTATACTAAAGCTCTTCCAAAATGACCCATAAGGAAGAATTCACCAAATACAACATAAAACTTCTCTCAAACTCATAAAAGTGTCTTCTAGAGTTAGAGATTCCTCCAAGATCACCACCATAACAAAAATGCTCTTAAGTAGAAAATGTTATTCTTTACTTTGCAAATATAGAAAGTACTTACAAAGTCTCATACATCTTGCTCACTCCATGCTCCAAGTTTAAAAAAGGATTTACATTTCACCTCTTAAGCCCCTTCTTATATACTCACCAAAAAATTACCATAATAAGCACCTTAATAAAATCACTACTTTAGCTAATCTTCCCTAAGTAAGGAAGCTTAGACCAATGTGCCTAAGCTTCCTTAGGCCAATGTGCACTCAATTGGAAGTTTTGGAGTATGTTCACTAAGGGTTATTTAGGATACTTCTCTTAAATAAAATTACAATATATTTCAAGTTCAAATCAAATGCACCTAACTTGACCAACCTCCAAGACCACTACCAAAGGTCACATAACTTTTTCAATCTAATAGGATTGTGATATCTCTTATGTTTTAAGTCAATTTGACCATGCAAAGTCAAAGAAATTCACATTCTAATATAATCAAACGTGCAATCTCTTAAAAGCTTATACTCTAACATGCAATTTTCTTAAGAGATCCCACTCCCACTTTAATAAAATTTAATTAAAAATTCACTAAGGGGTACTATTGTGTACCCAAAACTTAAATATTTAACATTTCTCCTTATTTAACTTTAGTTATAGTTACCTTGTACTTAATTAATATTATATTTAATATATTACAATTATCTTAAAACCACCAAAATATTTTTAGTAACTAATATGTACCTTATGGTAATGCACAAAAAAATCTCCCATAAAACAAGATGATGAGATACAGGAGTTTGTGGTAACCTATGCTAATTACTCCAAAAATTTGAGCAAAATCAAAGTATGGCTTATATTGGAGAGTGTGTTTAATAGTAATATTGATGGTACTACATTTTCTAGGTTACTTGTTTGGAAACCTTTCAGTCTTATCATAGATTATCAACCACTTAAGTTGTTGATGTAGGCTACCAAGCTTTAAAATGAACTTTCACAATAGGCTCTTACTTTACAAGAATATGACTTCCTTTGTGTCCATATACTTGGAGTAATGAATTGTGATATAGATGGATTGAGAAGGACAAGGAAACCATGTGCCATGTGAAAACAAAGAGCACTTTGGAATAGTGATATCGACAAGAAAAAAGGTTGGCATTCATATTACTTTTTGTATGTTGATTAAGGCTCTAGTAGGGCCTCTTTCAATGTAGATACAAAGAGTTATTAAGTGCTCTATATCTAAAGGATAGAGATATTAGGACAAATCACAAGATATCATGATGATGCAATGCCTTTGCAACAATATTGTGAATGGCATATTTGATACCAAGAATAAATATTGTATCCTTGAATGAGTTAAGGCAATTAAGATTAGATTATTAGGGTCTAAATTGTTCCTTTTGTGTATGTTTTGGTAATATCTCTTTCAATGCAAGTGGAGGAGAACTTGGGCCTCAAATGTAAAGAGAGGATATATTAGTACACATCATCAAGATATTTATGATAATAACTTACTGAAAGAATATCTTTGCATTGTTATAATTAATGGTAAGGAGAAAGATAATGTCCTTCAATAAGAAACAAGGTTTTAATTTAAGGGTATAAATATTATTTTTGTATGAGAGGATAATAAAGTGAAGATAATACCAATTTTATCTAATAAAATGTAATTATGTGACATGCTCATGAGGAGCTAAGACATTTTGGAAAGATGTCTATATAGCTTACTTTAGAGTCAATATTGGTGGTAAGGTATGTAGACAAATATGTAATAACTAGTTGCCAATTTTATGGTTTAAGAGCAAGTTAGAACATCGTTTAATGCTCCTATGTCATAGTTACACCTATTGCTTATCATAGGATTAGGTTAACATTGAAGTTTTGACTTCAATGGTATATTGTAGTATGGTAGAACTCTTCTCCAAGTGGATTGAGTGTGTAGTACTTCTTAATATTTTTGGTGAAAGGAAAGCTTATTTATTCATGGATTGGATTGTTAGTTGTTTTGACTAAGGTCATGAATAATTAATGTAGATGGTTTTTGGTGGAGTTTTGATCTTATATGTAATACCATTAGACAAATTAGTTGGATGTGGTACACACATTGTTTTTTTTGACAAGTTTTGAAGAAGAAGTGTATTATTAAGCCAAATTGAAGCCTAATGATAAAGAAAGAGAACAAGAATTATGTGAGTGGAGTAAACCCAAAGAAGGCAACTTCTTGTTAAAGTAAGAAAGACTCAAATCAGACTTATGGAGGTAGAACCAAAGTAAGTTTGCTTTGCATTAGTGTAAAAGACCAAGACCAAGGAGAGAAATAGGAGAATGGAAACTCACATTGGGACACTTGAATGAGGGAAAACTCCAAATGCCTGGCATGAGCTTTGACTCTAGTATTTATAGGTAGCATACAAGGCCCTTGAGAAGCTTCTTAAGAACCTCTTTCTTAGAGTGCAAGCCAAGTTAACTAGGAAGCTTCTCAAGAAGCTTCCTTCTAGAAGCTACCTGCTTGGAGCACAAATTAACTAGTTGGGAACCTTCCCAAGAAGCTTCCTAGATGCTTTTGGAATATTCTAGGCTAATTTGGCTTATTCTCTACTTTTTTAGCCTTGCTAAGTATGTCTCTAAACTCCATATTGTTACATATTTCCCCACCGCTAGTTGGTGATGTCCTTGTTGCCATTGAGGCTGCAAACTCATGGATGGCCGTTTGTGCATTCTGGAGGTGAAAAAGAGGTTCCCATGTGGCATCAAGGAGATACTCTTTCCAAAGGACCTTGTACTCTGTATGTTGGCGGCATCCTCGTTGGATGTGGCGACATGCAAGGATACGATCAACTTTGTACTCCTCATGTTCTTATCTACCCTCTCTCTCAAACAAATTAATAGATTATTGAACTTTGTGTCCTTTGCTTTTTCTGTTTCATCTCTTGCACTAACAATTTCAATTTGTGCAGTCTTGCTTTCTTCCATCTTCTTGTTTGCTTTTGTACTCAACATCACCTTCATTCTCACAATGATCTCCCCTGTCAATTTGGATGTACACCTACAAGGTTGCACCACCTTCATCTCATCTTGATACATCTGCAATTCAACTTTTTACTCAGCTGCCAACATCTTCTTCTCCTTTGCACACTGAAAAATATGGCCTTTTACACTTCATACCAGACCTTGTAGTCTTTCCTCCTCCTAATGTTTGCTTGTCAACTTGCACTACCATGCTTGATCTTCCTTTGCTGCACTTGATTGTAAGCTCTCCAACTCCTGCTCCATTACTATTGTAATGGCTTCTGAGTGTATGACTTCCATGCATGCTTCTCCTACTTTGCTCTTCATCTTCTCAAGAGTTGCCTTCTGATTCCTCAACTCTTTGGCTTGACAAGCAAGGTCTCTTTTGTGCTTCTAAAAACTCTCTTGCAAGTTCTTTAGCATCTTCTTCCAAAGTAATACATCCACCCAAATTTCTTTGGCTTCTTCTTCTCTTTAGGTTAACCTCTCCTTTGATTCCTATGCTTCTTTACTAAGATACTTCATCACCTACAACTTGTTCTTTAAACTTGGATGATCTTTTTGTATCTTCTCCTTCTTCTGCTTCCACTACAACAACAAAGGATACACAATTGTCAAAAATACTTGACTCCACCAATCTCTTGCACCTCATCCTTGCGGTCTTCATCTTTGGCTTTGATAGGCAAATCTTCCTTTAATGCCTTACTCCAAAGTTGTGATCTTTGTACCTTCAAGGTCATCTCTTTTGAGCTTTGTTCTTTTTCCTCCTTCACTTGGGTTGAACTTGCAGTTGTAGTCTACATTCCTTTCCTTGACCTTACTCTCTTCTAGATCACCACCTTTGTTTCTTCATCTATCTCCTCTGCAAGTAACTCCAAACAAGGGACATCTCCTCCTTCCATATGATCAATTGCCATATGGAACTCCTCATCGTCTTCTCTCACCACATTTTCCATTGATTGCTGAACCTTGGGCTCACCTTTACTCTCATTACTAGACTCCCAACTTTGCAATGTGTGCTCTTCTTCTTCTGAGTCTTCCCCTTTAGACTCTACTTCACCTTCAGACTCTGCTTCACCTTTAGACTTTGCTCCCAAAATAGGTCCATTGCAACTACCTTGCTCCTAAGGTTCAGTTTTCTTGTCTTTCATGGCTAGACATGTGGCACTACTTCTTTGAGTCTAGTTTGCTTCTTTTGTCTTTGGACTTATCACTACCATGATCTTCTTTTATCCTATCTTGGCAAAGTGTTCATCGCTCAACCAAATTTGCAAGATATAATATTGCTTGTCTTCATCCACTTCTCAACACAAATTGGGGTGGAAATATAAGACCATGCTTTATTTTTCCTCTGCTGTCAACAAGGTTAATCCTAGAATGTGCTGCAAATGGTAACAAAGTAGTGAGGCAACGTATTTGTCCTCCAATTTACAATCATTTACCTCATCATCTAGTAGAAGCATTTTGAACAATTCACCTTCTTGCATGCAAACATTTAGTGGAAGAAGACCACTTGATTCATCATTACATATGTAGTTTGGTTGGGCTCAAACATCACTATCATTGCACCAAAAATGCTTCACTTTATTGGGTCTCAATAGGTATCCACCTTGTAACCATTGTTGGTGCATGGAGCAAAGAAATAATTTCTCATATTTGTGGTTTCTTTTGAACTCACACTTCCAATAGAAGGTGACTTTGGCCACATCCCTTGTTTCCTTCCCTAGGACTAACCTCCAATCTGACTTGGTCCATCAAACTAGATGTCCTCTCTTCCTTATTACTTTGGGAGCATCCTCACAATTGCTAGCAACTATCTTTACCATGATACCTGGAAAACTCAAGTTCCAATTCCAATCAAGAAACATAATCCAAAGTCTACTCAGTACTCTGATTTGTGCCACTATATCTAATCTCTGAATTACAAAACTCCTTACTGCAAGTGAGGAGCTCTTCTTAGCACCCTTCTTGGCCCTTGTGCACTGACAGATTCTTTGGCATTGGAAAAATATCCTCTCTTAAGGACACATGACTCTAACTCCCTCTAGTCTTTGAAAGATTAAACTCTTGTTTGTCTTTGTGACTCTTATTTCTTCAAGACAACTACACAGGGGGGACATGATATTTTCTTGGCATTTTTTATTTCCCCCAGCAAAGTCTTAATTTTATAGTGCTTCAAGATGCAATCATTCTTTAGTCAATTTTGAAATCAACACTCATACCTTCTATGTGTTTGTTTCTTGTTAGTTTTAGAGTATTTATCTCATGACTCAACTATTTCTTTATTTGTACATTCTTGACTGGCCTACCCCAAAGAAAAGTTGTTACAACTTCTTCAGATCGGGTTGAGCCTCCCAATAGAAAGACACCATTATTTTGGTCTACCACTCTGTAAGTCTGATCCCAGTACTTTTTTCCTTGACTTGAAGTTGAATTCTTTGGGTCTACTCCAAACATACATAATTCCATTCTTTTCTTCTTCATTTGGCTGCAATTTGGTTTCCATAATACACTTCTTCTTTAAAACTTGTAAAAACAAAAAATGTGGGTATCACAAGAAGGCCTTCCTTGAAAGAGAAGATGTTGTATTTCTTATTCTGTGTTGCAAGTCAACCTTGTACCATCTAAAAGAAATGGTCTTGTTGTAAAGTGGCGCTAAACTCAATTTGGACCTTTGAGTCAATTGACACTATTATAATTGCCATTGTGATGAGAGGAAGAGTTCTCAAATCAAGTCATTATGATAGGGTATCAAGGATGACATGGAACCTACCTGGTTTGTAGTCAATTTTGATGTCAAACAACTATAGTTGTTCCTCCCATTGATGATATCAACTCTTCATGTGCTCCCAATGCAATGTCTGCAACAAGGGTTTGTGATTGGTTAGCATGATCATTTGTTTCCCCGAGAGATAATGCCTCCATATCTTGGTAACATATACTATCACTAGTTGTTCTTGATCTCAAGCAGAGTAATTCCTCTCTACGGAGTTTAGTTGGCAAGATATAAAGGTAATGGAATGTGTAACCCATCTGGAAATTCCTTTTGCAACACAACTCCAATGTTAAAGTTAGAAGTATAAAAATCAACCACACAAATTAGTTGAGGATCATATGCTGGAAGAATGGTGCTTGAAGACACCATATGTTTCAACTTCTAGAATGCTTCTTTGTGCTTAGTGGTCCATTGAAAGCTTGAGGTCTTCCTTAAGAGATTGGTTAATGGTGCGGCCACATGAGCATAATAGTGGATAAACCATTGGTAAAATATTGCCAATCTATTAAATGCCCATAATTTTATGGCATCCTTTAGAGTAAGCCAATCAATAATGGCCTTGATTTTCTCCTCTTCCATCTTGATCCTATCAAGGTAGGGCAGATTTCTCATATAGACTCTATTTGGGCTTAGCTCCATGTTACCTTTTTTTTTGTCTCTCCCTTGTATGGCTTGATGAGGTCTTCCCATCCTTCATTTTTCCTTTGCGGTCGCCTTTCTTTCTTGATCCCATCCAATGAGATCTTATAACCTAAGAAGATAACTTCCTTTAACCAAAATGTACACTTTGACTTCTTGTAGTAAAACTTCCACTAACATAGTCATCTTAGGACTTCTCACATGTGATCCATGTATTCTACCTCCATCTTATTATAGATTAAAATATCATCCAAGAACACCATCATGTATCAATCCAATAGCCCATCCAACACCCAATGCATTTGATCTATGAAGATTTTCTGAGCATTAGTGAGCCCAAAAGGTAGAACTCTCCTCTCAAAATACCTATACCTTGTACCAAAGGTAATCTTTTGCATATCTTCTCTATCAAAGAGAATCTACCAATAGCCGCTTTGGAAATCCAACTTGTAGAAGTATTTTTCTCCACTCATTTGATCTAACAAGTCATCAATTCAAGGCAAGGGATATTCATTCTTCATTATTTGTTTATTGAGGTCTCAATAATCATTATAGAGGCAAAGTCTTCCATCCTTCTTTGGGACAAATAGTACCAATGCTCCCCAAAGAGATGTACTATATAGTATGAAATCCTTCTCCAACATCCATCAATGTTGTTTGAAGCTCTTCCAACTCCTTTGGTGAGAGTCAATAGATTGGTCTACTCATTGGATTACTTCTTAGCAATAACTCAATCTTGAAGTGCATACCACAATGGAAGGGTAAGCAAAAGATGGATCATCCAAAAACACATCTACAAACTCTTGAACTATTTGATCAAACTTTGCTTGATGAGACTTTTGGCACTCCTCAAATTCTCCATATGCAATCAACTTGATGCACATTGCAAAAATAAGAATATCTTCCTCCAAAGCTTGCTCTATAGCTACTTTACTAATAAATTCTCATCTTAAGACTAATTATTTTTAGGTGTGTCATATGTCAAAGGTGCCAAACAACCTAATCAATAATTCTTACCTTGATATTGTACTTGAATTTTGTTGTTGGGTCCAATCAAATTGAACCTTCCGACGTTCAAGCCAAGGCAAGCCTAGAATGATATCATAGTGTAGAGGTGCCACTACAAACCTCATACACTCCAAATAATCCTTCCTAATCTTAAATGTAATAGGATGTGGGGTACAAGATGAAGATCCCTTTCTACCTTCTACCATCTACCATCATCAATCTACTTCCAATATTGGCTTGATAGGAATAACTAATTCTTTTATTAATTGTATGGATATACAATTCTCTAAACTTTGAAAATCAACCAAGATCATACATCCACAAGCATATATCATACCTTACAAGTGAAATAAAATTTCATAGGTTAAGCCTTCAATCTTATTAGAATTAATCAAGTTCCCAATAGGTGGCTCAAACTCTTTTACTAGGATTCTTTGTTTCCTTGATCATCATGATCCAAAAACTCCATTTGGGCAATTTGTTGAGGTTGCTCATTCTTGAATGGACATTCAACAATATGATGTCCAATTTGGTGATAATAAAAGCAACCACCATTTTGTCACAATCTTTGTCTATTTAAGTGCCAAGTGGTATATATTGGATAACATCAATCTCCATTGGTGTTGGCTCCTCCACCCATGTGTATTGTATTGGAAAGTTCTCTGAAGGTTGAGGTCAAGACCAAGTTGTCACAACCAAGGAATCAAAGTGCTTAGCCAATTGTATGGCTTCTTCCAAGTGTTTGGACTCCCACATGATCACTTCCAATTTGGTGTATGACTTCAAGCCCCTCACAAATTGATCTAGAGTTTCACCTTCTAGTATATTTGGAATTTGTATTATGGTGTTGTAGAATTGAATGATGTAGCTTCTCATAGACCTAATCTACTTCAATTCTACCAACCTATTTTGTGTGGCTCATGCAACATTTATAGCTTGGAATCTCCTAATTATTGCACTCTTCTCATGTTGAGATTGGTGCAAAAAACTTCCATTTTCCTTGCTCCACTTGGAATCACTAGCATAGTTTTGCCACTTCATCCTATTAGCATGTAGCCAAGAGGATTTGTCTATGTTTGCTTGAAGATTTGTAGCTTCAAAATAACATCCATAATCAAACACAAAATTCTCCACTATGCTTGGGAGATTCTGGTCTTCAAATACCTTAGGCTTTGGAAATTGGATTGCTATTCTCCCTCTTAGAATGGTGTTCTCTCTACATGCTCTTGTTGTGGATGATCTCCTTCTTCCAACAATTGAGTAAGGTGCTCCATTTGTTGTTGCATAGTAGTGATAACTTTGGGCATTGCGCCATTGCTATTACTCTATCAAACTATTTATAATTATCTAAGTTAACATGTAGATGCAACATATTCACCATTCTTTGTAGGTTACTATCTAAAGTATCAAGACTTCATAAGACAAGGTGATGACATTAAGAAAATTTTGCCCAAAGTGTGAGATAAAAAAGTACATGAAATGATGAACTATGTGAAATTATTTTTGGGTAATACATGGACATAAGTATCTTAATGGTTTAGGGGAAATGGATTTCATGGTCCATAAATTCCATATATCTCATTCTTTCTCTAATACCAATATAAAAGACCAAGGAGAGAAATAAGAAAATTGTAGATCACATTGGGACTCTTGAATGAGAGAAACTCCAAATGCCTAGCATGAGCTTGGGCTTTGGTATTTATGAGAAATATATAAGGCTCTTGAGAAGCTTCTCATGAAACTAATAAAAGCTACTTTCTTAGAGTGCAAACTAAGCTAATTAGAAAGCATCTTGAAAAACTTCCTTCTAGAAGCCGCCTACTTGGCATGCAAGCTAAGCTAGTTGGGAAGTTTCCCAAGAGTTTTTTTCTAGAAGCCACCTACTTGGCATGCAAACTAAAATAGCCAGGAAGCTTCCCAAGAAGCTTCCTCCTAAAAGTCATCACTTGGCATAAATATTACTCAATAAAAATTACCTAGCTACTTCTAGAATATTCTTATCATTCTTGCCTAATTTGGCCTATTTGCTACTTTGTTAGTCTTGACTAACTTGTTTCTAAACTCCATATTGTTACAAAGTTGGCTATAGATGCATCAGACATTGTGATAAGAACATTTCTACAACAAGAATGGGAGGGCAGATGGCACCTAGTCCTATATTTCTCTTGAAAACTATTATCAATGGAGCAAAATTATCACACCACTAAACATGAAGAGTTGGCAATTGTCCTTGCTACCAAGCATTGGAAGCATTATCTTGGCAAGAAAGCAATTTCTAGTTGAGACAAACCATAAACCACTAGTCTACCTAGTGTAACAATATAGAGTTTAGCGACGAAGTTAGTCAGACTTACAAAGTAGCACATAAGACAAATTAGCCTACAATATTCTAGAAGTATCTAGGAAGCTTCTTGGGAAGCTTCCCGGCTAGCTTGGCTTGCACCACAAGTAAGTAGCTTTTAAAAGGAAGCTTCTAGAAGCTTCCAACTAGCTTAGCTTGCAAGTCAAGTAGGCGGCTTCTAGAAGGAAGCTTCTTGAGAAGCTTCCTAGTTAACTTGGCTTGCACTCTAAGAAAGCAGCTTGAGGAAGCTTCTTGAGAAGCTTCTCAAGGACCTTGTATGCTACCTATAAATAACAAAGCCAAAGCTCATGCTAGGCATTTGGAGTTTTCCCTCATTCAAGTGTCCCAATATGAGTTTCCATTCTCCTATTTCTCTCATTGATCTCGGTCTTTTACATTAATATCAGAGTAGGAATGGGATGGATATAATTTATGGACCACCAAATCCACTTCTGCCAAACCATTGAGATTTTCATGTCCAAATATTACCCAAGCATTGCTTCACACAATTCATCACCTCATGCTTTGGGCAAGATTTTCTACATATGATCACCGTGCCTGAGGAACCCTTGATACTTCCGGTTGTCACTTATGGAGAAAGGTGGATGAGCTATATCTATGTGTTAATCATTTAGATAAATTGGAAGTAGTAGGATAGAGTAGTAGCTATGGCGGCAATACTAGACATTATCCTTCCAATGTAGCAACAAATTGAGCACCTTACGCAATTGTTGGATGAACAAGACCAACAACAACAAGAACATATAGAGAGAGTGCCAGTCCAAGATAGAGAAGATCATATTTGATTTCCAAAACCTAAGGTGTTTGTAGGCAAGAATTTTCCGAGCACAATGGAGAATTTTGTGGTTGATTGTGAACGTTACTTCAAAGCCACCAATCTTCAAGATGAATAAAAATAGATTCTCTTGGCTTCTAGCCAATTGGATGGTGTGGCAAAACTTTGGTGGCAATTCTAAGTAGAGCAGGCTGAACAATAGAATGTTGCACCAATCTTGACATGGACGGAATTCAAGGATGCAATACTTGGTCAATATCAAACTATAAGAGCCACCCAAGCGGCACAAGATAAATTGGTAGAGTTGAAGCAGATTAGCTCAGTAAGAGGCTACATCACACAATTTCAAAACATCATCATGCAAATTCTAGATATACAAAGAGAAGTTTTGGATTGACTTGTGCGGGGATTGAAGTCACAAACCAAATTGGAGATGACCATGCAAGAACCAAAAAACGTAGAAGATGCCATGCAATTGGCTTAGCGCTTTGATTTCTTGGTTGTAACAACTTGGTCTCGACCTCAACTTACACCAAACTTACTAGTACAATACGCATGGTGGAAGAACCAACACCAATGGAGATTGATGCTATCCAATGGAGGCCACTTGGTGTAGCAAATAGAGAAAGATTGCAACAAAATGGAGGTTGTTTTTATTGTTGCCAAGTTGGACATCGCATTGCTGAATGTCCACTTAGGAATGGGCGACCTTGACAAGTTGCCTAGATAGATTTTGTGGAACCAAATGATCAGGGAAACGAAGAATCCCAATAGGAGATTTTGAGCAACCTATTGGGAGCTTGATTAGTTCCAATGGGATCAAAGGTTTGACCTATGCAAGTTGTTACTTGCTTCACTTGCAAGGTATAATATCTAATCGGGGTTGTAAGATTTTGGTTGATTCTAGAAGTTCAGAGAATTGAATGTCTATGCAAGTAGCAAAGGAATTGGGTATTCCTATCAAGCCAATGATTTGAAGTAGTTTGATGATGGCAGATGGTAGAAAGGGTTCTGCATTCCGCAACTCGCATCTTGTTACCTTCAAGATTGGGAAGGAGTATTTGGAGTGTATGAGGTTTGTAGTGGCACCTCTACACTATGATATCATTTTGGGTCTACCTTGGCTTGAACATCATAAGGTTCAATTCAATTAGACCCGACGCCAAATTCAAGTACAACACTAAGGTAGGAATTTCTGATTAGGTTGTATGGCACCTCTAAGTAAAACACCTAAGAATAGTCAGTCCCAAGCTGGGAAGTTTGTTGAGAAGGTAGCCATAGAGCAAACCTTGAAGGGAGTGGAGTCCCAAGATGAGAAGTTTGCCAAGAAGGCAACCATGGAGCAAGCTTGGAAGAGAGGTGAGTCAATGGAAGGGAAGTTGGTTAGTAAAGTAGTCATAGAGCAAGCTTTGGAGGAAGATAAGTCTGTATTCACAGTGTGGATCAAGCCGATTGCACAAGAACAATCGGAGGAGGGCCAAGAGCCTCATCAAGCAATGGTTGTTTAGATAGTTTAGGAGTTTGCAGACATGTTTTTGAATGATCTGCCAAAGGGATTACACTCCGATCAAGGTATGCCCTTCAAGATTGAGTTATTGCCAAGGCCAATGAGTAGACCAATCTATCGGCTCTCACCAAAGGAGTTGGAGGAGTTGCAAACAACACTTACAAAGTTGTTGGAGAAGGATTTCATACAACATAGTACCTCTCCTTGGGGAGCATCGGTACTATTTGTTCCAAAGAAGGATGGAGGACTTTGTTTTTGTATTGATTACCGTGGGCTCAATAAGCAAACCATGAAGAATGCATATCCCTTGCCTCGGATCAATGACTTGCTTGATCAACTAAGTGGAGCACGCTACTTTTCCAAGTTGGATCTTTGTAGTGGCTATTGGCAAATTCCTATTGATAGAAAGGATGTGCAAAAGACTACCTTTCGTATAAGGTATGGGCATTTTGAGTGGAGAGTTCTACCTTTCTGACTCACTAATGCTCCAATAGTCTTCATGGATCAGATGCATCAGGTGTTGGATGGACTATTGGATCAATCTGTGGTGGTGTTCTTGGATAATATCTTCATTCATAGTGAGACAGAGGCAAAACACATAAATCATGTGCAAGAAGTCCTAAGACAACTACGACAATGGAGATTTTACTACAAGAAGTCACAGTGTGCCTTTTGGCAAAAAGAGGTTACCTTCTTGGGTCATAAGATCTCATCAGAGAGGATCAAGATGGAAGAAGAGAAAATCAAGGCCATTATTGATTGGCCTACCCTAAAGGATGCTACAAAAGTAAGGGCATTCAATGGATTGGCTAGTTTTTACCGACATTTCATCCATTATTATGCTCATGTGGCTGCACCATTGACTGACCTCTTAGGAAAGAACTCAAGTTTCCAGTGGACCACCAAGCATGAAAGAAGCATTCTAGAAGTTAAAGCATATGGTGTCTTCAAGATCCATTCTTCAACCATATGATCCTCAACTACCTTGTATGGTTGATTTTGATGCTTCTAACTTTGCAATTGGATCCGTGCTGCAACAAGAATTCTCAGATGGACTCCATCCCATTGCCTTTGTGTCTTGTTGACTCAATACAACTAAAAAAACTATTATGCTCAAGATCAAGAACAACTTGCAATGGTATATGCTACTAAAGTATGCATGGAGGCATTACCTCTTGGAGAAACAAGTAATCATGCGATCTGATCACAAATCATTGTTGCAGACCTTATACTTGGAACACATGAAGAGTCAACATCATCAATGGGAGGAACAACTCCAATTGTATGACATCAAACTTGAGTACAAACCAAGTTGGTTCTATATCATCCCTAATGCTTTATCATGACAACCTAATTTGAAGTCTCTTCTTCTCATCACAACAGCAATTTCAACGGTGTGAGTTGAATTCAAGGTCCAAAACAAGTTTCAGTCATCTCTACACCAAGAGCCCTTCTTCCAAATGGTACATGGTCGCCTTATAACATGTGATAAGGAGAACAACATCTTCTCCATCAAGGAGGGCCTTTTATTCCATGAGGATCGGATCTATGTTCTAGCTAAAGGTGATCTTCGACTTGTGCACCTTCAAGAAGCCCATGATTTACCCATCACTGGTCACATGGGTGTGAACAAGACCTTGGGTACACTCCAATGTCAATGTTGGTGGTCCAACATGACACGAGATGTTCAAGAATTTGTCTGATTGTGTGAGGGCTGCCAATGTAACAAGGCCAGCAACCAAAAGCCAAGTGGAATCCTTCAACCACTCACTATTCCATCCACTCGTTGGGAGCATGTGAGCTTGGATTTCATCACATCTTTGCCAAAGACTAAACAAGGATACACCATAATTGTGGTGTTTGTGGATAAGCTTAGTAAGCAAATCCACTTGGCACCAACCTGTGATATTGTGGATGCTCCAACCTTAGCACAAATATACTTTGACAATGTCTTCAAGCATCATGTACGTGTCCATGCCACATGTACTCATCTCAGACCATGATCCTCAATTTACTGGGAAGTTTTTGCAAGCACTCTTCTAGATACTCGACATCAAGCTTGCTTTATCCACGGCCTATCATCCTCAAACTAATAGACAAACCAAATGTGCAAATTGTACATTGGAGGATATGTTGCGTGCCTTTGTCAATGTCCACCATATCAATTGGGATGAATGTCTTGCAATTGCAAAATTTGCCTACAACAAGTCCAAATATGCAAGCACCGGATTTTCTCCTTTCTTTCTCAATTTTGGCCAAGATCCGCTTGTTCTAGATTCTCTTCTTGCTCCCACTCCATCTCAAGTTCCTCATACTTCCATATTCTTGACCACTATATCCCACTCTCTCCAACAAGCCAAGTCTCACCTCCTTGTTGCTCAGAATTGCCAAAAACAATATGCAGACCACCATCGTCATTATTTCACCTTTGAAGTCGGTGATAAAGTCATGCTATCCTTTAGTAACCTCCCTCTACCACTTGATACCCAAGTTTGTAAACTTGCCCATAATTGGATAAGACCCTTTGATATCACCCAAATTTTCTCTCTTGTTGCTTATTGACTTGCCTTGCCTTGTAATATGCGTATCCATCCTATCTTTCATGTTTCCAAGTTGAAACTCTTTGTTCCTAACCCCTCTTCCTTTTCCTCTCAAGTCCAACCTCCCTCTCTTCCTGTCCCTATCAATGATCATGAGGAGTACAAAGTTGATCGTATCCTTGCACGTCACCATATTCAACAAGGCAATCGCCAACATACGGAGTACAAGGTCCTTTGGAAAGGGTATCCCCTTCATGATGCCACATGGGAACCTCTTTCTTACCTCCAGAATGCACAGACGGCCATCCAAGAATTTGAAGCTTCACTAGCAACAAGGACATCACCGACTAGTGGCGGGGGAATATGTAAAAATATGGAGTTTAGCGACAAAGTTAGTTGGACTTACGAAGTAGCACATAAGACAAATTAGCCCACAATATTTTGGAAGTATCTAGGAAGCTTCTTGGGAAGCTTCCCGGCTAGCTTGGCTTGCACTGCAAGTAAGTAGCTTCTAGAAGAAGCTTCTAGAAGAAGCTTCTAGAAGCTTCCAACTAGCTTAGCTTGCACGTCAAGTAGACGGCTTCTAGAAGGAAGCTTCTTGAAAAGCTTCCTAGTTAACTTGGCTTGCACTCTAAGAAAGCGGCTTGAGGAAGCTCCTTGAGAAGCTTCTCAAGGGCCTTGTATGCTACTTATATATACCAAAGCCAAAGCTCATGCTAGGCATTTGGAGTTTTCCCTCATTCAAGTGTCTCAATGTGAGTTTCCATTCTTCTATTTCTCTCCTCGGTCTCGATCTTTTACACCTAGAGTTACAAAAAGACCTATCCTATCATAGATTTTTTGGGCAAAGTAGAGACAATGGTTTTACATGACTATCACATATGTGGAGAGCAAGAAGCAACTCATGGATGCATTCACTTGGATGCCTATGGGGAACTATTTGGTTGTAGAGGTCAAGATGAACATAGATTTCTTGATGAGTATTCTTGATGCTACAAAGACTAACCCATAGATTGTAAGCGCTTAATCATCCAAAGGTGTTACTACTACCCAAGGAATTGCCTTCTTGGATGGAAAGTTATGGATCCCCAATACTCTAGACCTATGAACCACTATTCGTGTTGGATGGTATGATTCCACCATTGCAAGTCATGTTGGAGTGGAAAAAACTTTAGATACAATCAAACACCACTACTATTGGTCCAAGATGGGTTGAGATGTGATGGAGAATGTTTTATGAGTTGGCCTATCTCTCACTCAAGATGAACCGCTAATGGATATTAAGGTAGCAAACCATGGACTAAGAAGGCAAGGAACTCCATCACACTCCTCCAAGGCTAGAAATCCAAAGCACCTCCAACACTCAAGACATTGTTCATTAAAGAACTCAATGAGAGAGAGATAGTTGCAAATGAAAGGATGATGAGTACCTCCTCATCCCTAGCTTATATACTTATGAAATATGTATACACCAATGCTACTAATTACCAAAGTAACTCAAGTTACAAGCAAAAAGTCATATAAAGTCTAGTGGCTAAAAGAATATCCAAACTTATGGGAATAATGCACTAAGCACGTGGTCTTATCTTGACCTAGCTATTAAGTCAAGGATTCCTTCACATGGGCTATCCTTTGAATATAGAAGAATCTAAACCAAAAAGCCTTGTGGGTCCAAGAGTTCTTAACTCTTTTCTCAAAGCCAAACACCTAAGAATAATACCAAGTGAATACACTAGAATCCAAAATGGTGGTGCTCACTCTTCTACCTTTTTCTAAAGTAGAGTCATCTTTATCATGGTTATGACTAATTCTAGCTAATCATGGCTAATGTAGAAGTTTACTTTAACTCTATATAAATAATATCTCTCAACTACTTGCAATACCAAACTAAATATCTATCACGCCATTTGTAGTGCCGCATCTAGATGCTCGGACATTGGAGTTCCAATGATAGTAGTTGGAGTTATTCTAGCAGTTTCTCAGAGACTACTTTCAGATGGTCAGATTTTGTGTTTAGGGTACTGACTTCATGATGGGGCCCACCGTCACTTTGCACCGTTTGCACCGTTGAGTGTGCCGTCATTGGGACCGTTAGGGTTTCAGAGCTAGCTCGAGTCCAGGGGGTATAGTTTCGAAGTGAGCTCCAGAGAGCTCACTTCTCTGATGTTGAGCCTTTGAGTTCCTGGCTATGGTAGATGGAGGCCGATGAGCATCACCTGGATTCTCTATGCTTGAGTGGGTGTGTGACTATAATAAGTGCCTAGTTGTTGGTAGTTTATAGAGTGAAAAATCAAGTATTGATCTAAGTTGAGTTGAGTTGAGAGTGGTAGCAATCTGATTACATCAAAGAAGTGAAGTCAGGGGGAAATCGGGTGCAGGAACTATGAGTGTTGGTGGTATCTCCAAGCTCGGTGGATCATTGGTAGCTCAATTCAAGTTCAATGTTTCCCTAGTGTGTAGAAGCTCAATCGATTGATGCAGATTTGGCAATTAGGCGGACGGTGTGCGGAAGCGCTGGCCAAATTTTGAGCAAAGAAGGAGCAAATTTTGAGTAATGGTTGTGATTTTGAGCTCAAGAGGTGAATGCAAGACCAATTTGCTACGAGTTGAGCCCAGAAAGTCAAATTGAAGGTGGAGTTGGGAAGCTCTTCTCATGAATTTATGATTTGGAAAAACTCGTGTTGTCAATTTGGCTCGAGTGGAAAGTTAGCGGGGGATTTGGCGGATAGCCAACTTTAGGGTTTATGTCAGATTTTACGTCAGATTTTGGTTGAGATTTACATCAGATTTTGGCCAGATTTGGAGGAGTTTTGCTAGTTTGGAGGACTTTTGAAAATTTGGAGAAGTTTCACCAATTTTGGAGGAGGTTTGAAGTGGCAACAAGAAAGACCTCATTTTGGCATTTAGAGGCTTCGAGCCATAGGGCTGTGGGCTACGAAGGCCTAGAAGGGCCAACAAGCCAGCTTGTTGGCGTGAGGCTAGCTAGTTTAGAGTAGATCTTGGTCATTGGTTGGCAAAATCTGCCTTTCTTGCTAGATTGTGCGCAATAGGGTTTGACCCCTAGATCTCTCATTCCTAGACTGGTGCCCTAGCCAACTGGTCTACCCTCACTTGTTGTCATAGTGACTGTGCCACTGTTATCTATACACATGTAGCTTTGACTACGAGAGGCAGTTTGATCCCATTCTTGGTGATCCTGGTAGCTTAGGACTTAGATACGAACTTCTCTTATGTCAAATGCCAAATGGTGGCAAAGTCAGTCCCGTGTTGTGTTATGAGATGGAGGGTTTTTGTTTAAATTTCTTGTGATTGGACCTCCTCCGTTCTCTGCTTCCTATTTGTGCACCATATTTGTATGAGGTGCCTTGACTTTTGAGCGTTGGTGCTCTGGTGTGGTCTCGGTGGTGAAGCTAGAGTGATGACCAATCAGACTACCTTTGTTTCTCTCCGATGAGGCAAGAAGTGATGACCTGTAGACCATGAGAGTGCGTATTATGATGGTAGGTTACAAGTTGCCCTTTCCCCTAGTGTAGTTGTCTTAGTTAGAGTTACATTAGTGGGTGGTGCTTAGTTGGTATTGGCACTTGGTGGTGTTGGCACATGGTGGTGTTGGCACATGGTGGTGTTGGTACTTGGTGGGGCACTTGCGGTTGCGACTTGCGGTTGCAGTTGGTGGTTCAGGTTTGCTGGTGTGGTTACTTTGTCACGATGGAGTTCTTTGGAGATTCCAGATGAGTTAGCCCTGCAATACGCAGTGGGTTTACTTAGAGTGGTGCTTGGTATCAGCCTGTATCTCAGGTCCTAGTGAGGGAGGAGATTGACTCGAAGTTGGAGTTTAACACAAGAGCTAATTCAGTTGAGAGTGCACTTGGTGTGTCCGCACCATTGTTGTGGGACATGGACAAGATTTATGGGGCCTCCAAAGGCCCTAAGCGTTACTCTGGTACAGTGGGTACCATTGAGTTGGATGACTTCATCCAAGAGTTTGATAGTTGGTGTGATCTGTAGCAGATGCGGAACCCGACTTTGTTCACACCCTTCATGGCATGGAAGGGGTTGTTTCAGCATTTGGAGGGTCTGACAATGGATGACTACCATGAGTTCAAGAGAGCTCATTTGGAGGAGATTGAGTTATGGAGACAATATTGGTCTCCACACTATGTCTCCATTGCTTCAAGCTCGATGGCCAAGAGTAGATTGGCTGTACCTACGAGTTCTAGCTCGAGTAGTGTGGGTGGAGCTAGTGGAGGTGCACTAGTTGGAGATAGTGCTACTACGAGTGGAGGTACCGCTGCAGGAGGTGGTGTGGTACCGGGTTTAACCCCATGGTGGAGTTCTTCCTATGTTTGAGGTAGAACTACCAAGGAGTGCGGACTGACAAGTTGAGGAGCTTGCAAGAGTTCCAACGGGAGGCTGGAGAGAGCCTACGCAAGGCATACACTCGCATGAGGCGGCTGATCAGTTTCACTCAGGGAGTTATTGAGGCCCAGGCAGTCCAGTTTTGGTATGGGATAATGGACAGGGAGTCGTGGCATAGAGTTCGTGATGCTACGTTGTTACAAGCTACTTCGCCTACTTTGGCAGTGGTCTTTGGTTTGGCTGAGCATATTGAGCTCAATATGGTGGAGGAGAGAGTGGTGACATCAGGATTTGGTAGGGAGACCTCATCCACGGCTGTGACTTCTTCTAGAGTGCAGTAGAGTGCACCACGCCCAGTTGGTTTTCGAGGACAGGGTGGATAGCCCAGATCCTATGGAGCAAGTGGAGGGCCTAGTGGAGTTAGACCCTTACCCTCATTTTTGGGTCAACAATAGCCAGTGAGTGGTGGTGTTGCTTGTTGGACTTGTGGTGGACCTTACCATAGGAGAGAGTGTACTCAGGGCAGCGGCCCTGATACCTTTGGTGCATCACAACCAACACATAGGCAGTGTGAGCATTGCCACAGATTTGGTCACACTAGTGATCGGTGTTTTGACCTACACCCGGAGTTACGGAGTGGTAGGGTTGCTATGGCTGGTAGTAGAGGAGCTCCAGTTCATGGAGGACAAGGTGGTAGAGGTGGTGGTAGAGGATCTACATCTAGTAGGGGTGCAGTACCTGCCCTTACTTCTGACACAACTATGGCTACTTGGATTGAGCAGTTGGAGCAGAGATTGGCTAATATGGCTATTGCTCAGAGGAGATCAGATTTGGGTGCTGAGGCTTCTACCTCATATGCTGGTGATAGAGATGCTTTGGACTTCATGTGCGGAGCAGCATAGGTGGATGCATCTGCAGTAGTGACTAGGAGTGCAGTACGCACTCTAGAGCCTAGAGGAGCATCAGTGGAGTTGGACCTACAGAGAGGAGAGGTTGGGAGACAGGTTAGACTTCCCCAGTCTTTCACGCTATCTGAGGCATTGCAGACAACATCCATGGTTCCTAGACGTCCAAGTGCAAGTGTGGTAGGTGGTGATGGAGTACATGATGGACTACCTGCTAGTCAGCCACCTGCTACTACACAGACTAAGTCTAGCATGATGTTGGGGGTGGCTTGGCTGATTATGCGGCATCCTTTGTTTTCAGCCAGTAATATGTTTACATTGGGATTTGACCCAGCCCTAGTGTTCTGGTTGGTTGCCACGTTGTGTGAGAGTAGGGATGGTGCAATTCCTACTACTAGAGTAGAGGTGGTTGGTAGTGGAGCTGACTTGGTTGAGGAGCATGAGATCCGTTCAGCGACCAGTGGTTTATGGCAGGCAACAATGGCTAGACTGGAGGAGTTGCTAGCTAGACCAGCCTTTGAGAGAGTGCGGTTTACACCTGGTGTTGTCCTATTGGATAACCAGAGGGGGATTTTCCGTTTGGTGGGACCTCCAAGGAAGGTCTATACACCATATAGAGTCTTGTTAGACTTTGGTGCGTAGCCCCTAGACCATGGCAGCATCAGTTTTAGCTTTCAGTGGTGCAGTTACTTGGCTTGGTGACTTGTTGGAGTGGAACGCCCATGCAGAGGATACTCCAGTACTAGAGGAGATCAATTGGCTTTGGAGTACAAATGAGATCGTTCCATCCACCTTGGATGTTCCATTGTGGAGTTCAGAGGAGGCATTGTAGCAACATGTAGATTAGTTGGTGCAACAGGCTTGGAGTGGAGCCTTCGTACCATCAGGAAATGAGTGTGAGGATGAGCCTCCAGAGGCGATTGCTTTGACACCTCTGGATACCACACTCATTTCTTGGCAGTATCCAATAGAGGGGATATGCCTATTGGAGTTGTTTGGTGGGATCAGCACCAGACTAGCTGCGGTGTTACATGCGGGTATACAAGTACAAAGGTACTTATATGTAGAGAGAGATGAGACTTCTAGACAAGTCTCTCTACATCATGTGGCACACTTGGCCTATTGGTATCCGGAGTTATTACCGATGTCAATAGTCAGAGGTTACCAAAAGGTCTTATGAGGACACATTTCCTTACTGGGGGCGCATGACCTAGAGAGACATGGGCCTATTCACTTGGTGATTTCTGGATGGCCATGTTAGGGACATACACGTGCTGGTAGAGGATTGGGTCTTCAGGATCCTTGTTCTGGTGTGTTTTGGAAGATGTTATAGATACTACGTCATCTCTAGGTTCATCAGTCTATTTCTCCAGCTTACCTTTTAAAGAATGTTCCGTTGATGGGTGATTCTTGCACTAGAGTAGTGGCGAGTACACATTAGGTCCATTCTTGGATGGGACCTGCTTTATTGTTAGATGCAGCCAGAGTGGGATCACGGGCTCATCGTCTTCGTCTTTGGTGGACAAACTTCTTACCCAAAGAGGTTCTATAGCGTGCTTATGATGGGATTCAACGACTGGACCACATTCTTGTTGATGATATCTTGGATGTTGGGCGTCAGTCTCAGATAGTGGTAGTGGCTGATAGGTCACCTATGGCAATGGTGAACCTAGTTGGACAGCCTAGAGCTGCATTTCCCACACTCATGAGTTTCCCAGGCTCTCATGCTTTTTGAGAGGGAGGACCTAGACTTGTTTGGGACTCACAATTACAACAGTTGGTGGAGCCCAATGCTGATGAGAGAGAGCGGGCGATGGGTTTTTGCACCGGTATTACCGTTGTTCCAACAGTGTCAGAGGCATCCAAGCATCAGGTGTTAGGTCAATCTATGGACCTGAACTGTTTGACTTGGATTGTGAGCCTTGGCTTGGCAGAGCAATGTAGGATGCGCTTGATAGGCATCACCACTCGGACACTTGTGAGCCCTGTGCCTATTGAGACGATTTAAGCACATGTTGTGGGCGATGGACCGAGTGGACATGGTATTGTTAGGACACATCCAGTAGCTACTAGGGAGAGTGGTCTACTTGGAGTCCATCCAGGTGAGCGTGGGCTACTTGGATTACACCCTTGGTCCACATGGGATGCAGCTAGAGGATGTGTGGAGCTTGCAGCCGGAGTGGAGGGAGTTTTTCACATAGAGGTTGGGACCTCTAGTGGTTGGGAGCATGACACAATTGCTCCTAAGGGCCTAGTGTAGCAGTCAATCAGTACGTCTTCCACTCCTACTATAGTTACAAAGGATACTTGGGAGCCAGATCTTGGACCCAAGCTTACGGGAGAGGAAAGACAAAGGGTTTGGAGGTTCTTAAGGAGTCACACGAGTTGTTTTGCCTTCAGTATGAAGGATTTGGGTGCTCTGAAGGGACCTGGTATACAGATTGAGCTGACTAGCAATAGACCAATTTTCCGACGTCCTTATTGATATAGTGAGATGGAGAGGACATTGATTCAGAGCCGGAGTAGTGATCTTTTTGAGGCTAGTTTGGTGGAGATTTCACATGGAGAGTATGCATCAGTGACAGTGATGCCAACCAAGAAGGATATGCATGGCAACTATATAGATAGGCGGATGTGTGGAGATTACTGTCCTATCAACCGACAGACCATGGCTGATCGGTATGCCATGCCTACACCGGAGGAGATTTTTGATGCGATTGGGCATGCAAAGGTCTTCAATACTTTGGATCTTTGAGCGGAATATCATCAATTGCCAATTAGGGAGGAGGATAAGTCCAAGAAAACATTTTGGGCTATTGATCCTCACGGTAAGGATGTGTTATATCAGTGGAGTTTCTTACCATTTGGGTTAAAGAATGCTCCTGCTGAGTTCCAAAGGGTCATGGATAGGATTCTAGTTGGATTGGATTTTGCTCGGTGCTATATTGATGACATTTTGGTTTATAGCACTACTGTGGAGGAGCATGAGAGACAGTTGTTGGAGGTGTTTGAGAGGTTGAGATCTCATGGACTCAAATTACATCCTGGGAAGTGTAGGTTCTTCCACGAGCAGGTTGAGTATTTGGATCACACTATCTACCCCGAAGGACTTGGTGTCCAACAGACCAAGGTGGAGGCTATTGCACGTATTCCTTGGCCTATGGATGTGAGCAGAGTGCGAGCATTCTATGGGTTGGTAAACTTCTATTGCCGCTATGTTAGAGGATTTAGTGCCATTGCCAAGGCCTTGACAAAGCTGAGCAAGCTTACACAGGAGTGGTGTTGGGGAGATGAGCAGGAGAAAGCTTTTGTAGAGCTCAAGGAGAGGTTGACATCTGCTCCTATTTTGAGGAGACCGATTAGGGGACGACCATTTCAGGTTCATACTGATTGGAGTATGTTGGGGCTTGGAGCGGTGCTCACCCAACATGATGATGAGGATAAGGAGTTTGTGGTGGCCTATGCTAGTCGGTCCAATAATTCAGTGGAGGTGAAGTATAGTTCATATGAGGGAGAGTGCTTGGCAGTAGTTTGGGCAGTAGCACATGAAGGGGTTACCTATTTGGTAACCCCTTCACTCTCATCACTGATCATCAGCCACTTAAGTGGTTGATGGAGTCCGACAAGCTTTCAGGGAAGCTTGCACGATGGGCTCTGATTTTACAAGAGTATGATTTCACAGTTGTTCATAGACCTAGAGTGGTGAACCGTGATGCATATGGGTTGAGTAGAAACCCATGTCCCAGCCAGCAAGATCAGACCGGAGCACGTTGGCATGGTGAGACAGATGAGGAGATGGTGCTAAGTTGGCATGCATCGGCCTTTTTGTGTATATTTGCAGAGGCTTTGGTGGTATCTCTCTCAGCGCATACAGGAGGAGTTATTGAGGTCATAGATCCAAAGAGTGAAGATATTGGTATAGTTCAGCGAGACATTCATGATGATGTCTTAGTGATGGACTATCTTCGCACTGGTGTTGTGGGTGGCATAGTTGGGGCCAAGGAGAGAGACCATGTTCTTTAGCGAGCCAGACGGTTCAGATTGGAGGGTAGACACCTATTGCGTGTATGGGAGGACGGTAGAGTACGAGTAATACCACTTCCATCACAGAGACCACAGTTGGTCCGTCATGCTCATGAGGAGCTAGGACATCTTGGAGTAAAGCGTACATATAGCTTACTCCAGAGTCATTATTGGTGGCATGGTATGCAGACCGGGGTATAGTAGTTTGTTGCCAGATGTGTGGTTTGTGACCGAGTTAGAGCATCATTCAATGCTCCTACGCCACAATTACACCCATTACCTATCATGGGATTGGGTTACCGTTGGAGTTTGGACTTTGCCGGATCTTTACCGCTGACTGTGAGACATCATCGGTATGTTTTGGTGATGGTGGAGCACTTCTCCAAGTGGATTGAGTTGGTGGCACTTCCTAACAAGTCTAGTGAAGGGATAGCTTACTCATTTCTGGATCGAGTTCTTAGTCATTTTGGTGCACCAGCTGAGGTTTTGACTAATCAGGGTACAAAGTTCTTGGGGGAGTTTCAGGTCTTGTGTGACAAGGCTTTGATTGATCATCGTACTACATCCCAAGATCACCCTGAGGCAGATGGATTAGCAGAGAGAGTGGTTCAGACGGTGAAGAGAAGATTGCAAAAGTATGGTTTGTAGAGAGGCCACTTGGGAGATTGGGATCTCCAATTACCTTGGTTGGCCATGGGCTATTGGTTCAGCCGGCAAGCCTCCTTAGCATCCTTCTCTCCATACTTTCTACTCTATGGACAAGATCCAAATTTACCTGCAGCCATTCATCGAGATGCTTGGATGACCCTGATGTATGGATGAGCGCATATTCTCAGCGGGCAAAGATCTTTCAAAGAGTGATGCCGATGGCCTTTGAGAACTTGGCAATTGCTTAGCATAGAGATACTTTATGTTATGCTACCATTTGAGGAGGAGGTTATAGACCCTTGATCCATTGATTTCATCCAGGCGACTATGTATATCTATAGCAGACAACACCAACAATATTTGATGTTTCTACAGGCCGCACTACCTTGAGAGTGTGCGAGGTTTTGCCATCTGGAGTCCTTGTGTTAGAAGGACGTGATGGTGTTGTTTGGAAGGATCATGTGCGCAATTGTGTGCCATGCCACCTCCCAAACATTGATGGTACTATGGACCCAAGCTTGGCACTTGTATGTGCAGGTTTGAGGTGTATGTTATGTGGCTCTTCTGGTGGAGCTGCTACTATGTTAGTGTGTGATAGCTATTTGAGAGGATGGCATATGGCATGTATGACTCCTTCCCTCACGGTGGTTCCTCAAGGACAATGGTTATGTCCTAGACCTATAGCTAGTTCATTCTTTATATGGTATAGATTGCAGACAGGCAACTAACGATGGGGCTCCATAGCACCAGGCCTCTTGATCTTTGCCCATTTGAAGGTATACCATATACTTAGAGTAGATGGCTATCTAGATTTAGAGGGACCTAACCGCCAGCTAGGGGGGCGATTGTGGCACTTTAGAGTCTATGTATGGCTTATGTGTGAGTTGTGCTTCTATAGTGTATGATGTTGACAGCGATGTATGTTGTGTAGCAATGTATATACGCACAACATATCATAATAGAGCATACATGCAACAATGGGTGTTATAGTTCCTAGTTGCCTCCTTTGTCAACAAAATAAAGCTCTTAATCAAGCTTCCACATGTCTCCTTCAACACCTTCCTACCCTTGCATAACATTGGGAGCAGGTCAACATGGATCTAGTTTTTGAACTACCCAAGACCATATCTACAAATCTCATACCATTCTTCCTCATGTAGGAAGAACATCCTTTCACACCTTGGAGCCTAGTAAAGGTTAGCCTATTGGTTACAAAAGTTGATTTTGTCAACACTTTTGCATCTCAAATTCAATAAGGCATGGGGAATGCCAAGAATAGGTTGTGGGATTGCCCAAAATTGCCATAAACAATCTGCACATGCACATTACCAACACCTAGAGCTTGAAGTCAAGGAGCAAGTGTGGCTATCTACAACCAATATTACATTGGTTGGCCCTTGTAAGCTCAAACCTTGCTTCATTGGTCCTTTTCCCTTCATCCAACATGTTGGAGCAACCACGTATTACCTTGAGCTACTTTCACACATGAAAATCCATCCATTGTTCCACATTTCTTTATTATGACATTATGCACCCTGACTTCCATACTTTCCTTCCATACAAGAAGCTCTTCCTTGTCCAACACTCATTGATGAAATGGAGGAATATGAAGTAGAGTTTATTCTCCCAAAATGCCTCCAAGGTACATGCCATCTGCATGTGTAATATCTTGTCCATTAAAAAGGATACTCATTGTATAAGGCAACTTGGGAGTCTATAACTAACATGACCAATGCACCAGTAGTAGTGCAATCTTTTGAGCACCAACTTTGCAACAAGGACATTGCATCTTAAATTGGGAGAGGTTTGTAATACCATTAGCTAGACAAATTAGTTATAGGTGAAAATTGGCTTGGTAATATCTTTAGAGATATTATACATGATGGTCTAAGTAGATCAAATAGAAAAGTCACCAAAGGAGGATTTTTACTAATAGGGAGAGGCCAAAACATTAAAAACTCCATAGTAAAATTTGGAGGCCTGAACAAAAGAATTAGGCCTTGAAAATGTTTTACTAACCCCTTTGGAGTTGGAAGTAATGCCTCCCTCTTTTTTCTTGTCAAGATATTTCCAATGGTAAGTCTTCCATGCTAGTTTGAGCTTCTTACATAAATATTCCCTATGGTCAAACTTGCTTGACCAACCAAATAGAACAAGGGTTAACATGTCACCAATCCATGTATCTAATCTAAGGGTGTAGCTCCTTAGAAGAGATCCTTTTTGCTATGTAATAAAGACGAAGTGTTCTTTTGGGGCATTGGAGTTTTTTGGGAGTTCCAATCTTGTGTGTGCTTTTGTCTTTGGGCTATTACATTATACAAAAAGGCATTAATTGATCATTATACTACATCTCAAGATCACCTTTAGGCAATTGGTTTAGCAAAGAGTGTCATTTAGATAACAAGAGAAGAGTTCTTTAGTATAGTTTATAGAGAGGCTATTTGGAAGTTTTGGATCTCCCATTATTGTAGCTGACTATGTGCTATTGTAGGTATTCTTAGCATTCTTATCTGCCTATTCTCTATTATATGACAAGATCTATATTTACTTGTAGCTATTTATTATGATTCTACTATGGTTTTAGATTTGGATCATCTTGGTATATGGGTTAGAATATATTGTCAATGGATAGAAATCTTTCAAAGAGTGGTGTAAACAAACTCTAAAAACTTAGTTGAACATAAGGATACCTTATGTTATACAAATATTTATAGAGGTTATAGATCCTTGATTGCACAATTTCATCATAGTATTTATGTATATTTGCAATAGATCACACCAACAACATTGAAATGTAACTATGGACCATATGGTTGTCAAAGGTATAAGTTCTTGCCTTCTAGAGTCCTTACGGTGGAAGCACATGATAGTTCCATTTAGAAAGACCATGTGTGTAATTATGGGTCATGGTATCTATCAAACATTGATGGTTTGTAGACTTAATAAGCTTAGTTAGTGGACATGAAAGCCTATGATCTATGTTATGTGACTTATTAGTGGAGTTGCTACTATATTAATGCATGGTAGTTGTTTTTAAAGGATGACATATAGTATGTTTGACCTCTCCTTTCATATTAGTTTCTCAAGTGTATTAGTGTTCTCATTGTACTTGATACTTTAACTGATTCATTCTTTATGTGGTTTTGTTAGCAGCTAACAATAGGACCAAATAATATCTTACATCTTGATGTTTGCCCAGCATAGTGCATATCACATATTAAGAGTAGAGGGTTATTTGGAGTTAGAAAGGCCTAACAACCAATAGGGAGGAAAGTTTGGTACTTTAGAGTTTTTATATGACTTCTTATATTAGTTTTACTTCTACAATCTATGATGTCAATAGTGAGATATGTTTATAACACACTAACTATATATATAATTATTTGTAATACCTTGGTTATTTTTAAGGACACTTTAGTTATGATCTTGGTGGTCATAGTCATGTTAACAACCACTAGTAGACTTTGCCGTACTGATTATTTACACAATGAGATTTTCTTAGGCATTGTAAGAGCCTTTGTTTACATTATCAAGGTAGTTGTGTGTGCCACTAAGCTTGGGCTTTTTGGTCCCTCAAGAAGAGTCCTACTTCAAATTGGAGCTTTAGAGGATTGACTTCTTTTATGTTGAGCCTCTTAAACTCCTAGCTATTCTGGAAATAACAAATAAGTCTAAGTTGGATTCTTTGGTACTAGAAAGAGTTTGGCTTGATTGGGTGTAATTATATTTTCCTCTTGGTAGAGAGAATATATATATATATATATATATATATATATATATATATATATATATAAATTCTAGTTCTAAATATGGTAAATGCTTCTATAATGTATGATATAGATAGTTATATGCATTGTAGAGCAAACCAATTATCATGTCATTTGTTACATCTTAGCTACTTTATTAATACACTTGGATCATTATCTTTGCCATCACAATTGTGTTAGCAACCACTAGTAGACTAGTATTGATCTTCTACACCATTTCGGTTTCTTTGTGTAATTTTCGAGCCATTATTTGCATCATTGAATAGTTGTATGTACCATGAGAATTAGGTTTCTTGGTTTCTTCAAGAAGTATTACATCTCAAATTGGAGCTTTAGAGAACCTACTTCTTTTATGTTAAGTCTCTTGAGCATTCGGCTATGATGAAGAGAGCTAGCAATATCATCTACATTCTTTGGTATTAGAGTGACTTTGTCTTGATTGAGTGTATTTGTGATTGTTTATTTGCAGAGTATATGTATGATTCTAATCTTTGATCATTGTAGTACTCTATAGGTTATATATGACTTCTTATATGAAATGTACTTTTATAACATATAATGCTAATAGCTATGTATAATATGAAGTGATGTATAAATGGATAAATGATCATCATATCAGTTGTAGTGCCTTAACTCTTTTAACCTTTATTGCGACACGTGGTGGCGTTTTTGTTTATAATGATGTATAATAATTATCTCATAATGAAAACTTGGAAATCTGATCAAGTCCCGTAAAATTCGTGTGAATGTTCCTAAAGAAATTTTATCTAATATTACAAGAATTTCTGAACTAATAAATTTTTTTGTCTACATCGTGAAATTATCTTGTATTACTTTTTCGTTTTATCAGTCAATCATTCCATCACAACTCATAATCATCAATGGTTCAAATTGTAGACCTCGATATACTGAATCTTTCTCTGACCTGTATGTTACAATCTGACCTCCCTGTAGTATGAAAAAGTTACACCTTTCCGCATCTTGTTTGGATTTGACATCTAGTCTGGTTTAGATTGGCATTGACATTGGAATAGCGGTGGAATATCCCTAATCTAAGCTATCTTGTGGTTTAAAGTGGACAAATATGCAGACCTCTGTTTCTGATATCTGCGAAACTTATCAGAATTGTATCTACACTACAATTTTGTTCGTACGTCCCACTTAGGATAATCACGTATTTTGTTATTTCTTATCTGCAGATGCCTTTCTATTTTACACCCTTTAATTTAAATTGCCACTCTTGGTTTGGATCCTCGATCCCAACCGTCGAAATCCTAGTCGATGCCGCAACAGTCACTGTGACTGCTGTCTGTGCATGACCGGCGTAGCTAGTGATAAAGCGCCACGGAATCCGAGTCACGACTGACCGAGAGCGGTCGGAGCGAACAAGGAAGAACTCATGAACTCTGCTGCTCTCTATGAGAAAGGCAGGAAGGGAAGAAGTGCTCGATCGGTGCAACCACACGGCGCACTGTAGTTTAGAAGATTCTTTCTCGTGCTTTCGTTCCGATTCGTCGTCCGGACAAGGCGTGCACGGGAATGAAGGAATGCCGATAAACTGAAGAGCAATGCAGAAAGATTTGAGGAAAGTTTGGAACATTCTTGGGAGGGATGCACTATTGGGGAAGAAAAAGTGTCACAGTCAGATTGACGTGGACTGGAGAGGAGTAGTTTGTGGAGGATTGTTTGCGGGAGCTGGATTGCCATCGACATAGGATCTTGGAAGTTGAAGCGAATATTGAAAGACGACAGCGTAAGAGTAGTTGTAGATCACGAGGATGATTGAGATTTTTCGTTCTGGTGGCGAAGCGGACGGAAGTAGTAGGGGTTGTTGACTGGATGCAAATTTCTGAGGCCCGTGCAGATCTGGACACCGATGTTGCTGTGAGCTCAGGGAGATCTGGGAGGTGGAGGGGAAGTGCTTGATTGTCTACTCTAGGTGTTAAAAGAATGATGCGGCAAAGGGGGAAATGGTTAAATTCTCACATAAAGAAAGATCCGTGTGCGCATTGCTTGCAGTTTTGACGGTAGAATGCGGGTCGGGTGAATTGGAGTGTGGATGGCAGCTGTGACATGACTGAGAGATACGGGAAGGAAGGGAGAGAGTCGATTACAGCTGTAAGATGAACAAAGATACAGGAAGTTCGTCTGTGGAAGCAATTCGGTTCGGTGGGCTGGTACTGGTTTGTTTGTGGACTTGCAGAATATCTGCCTCGTTATATCGCCTCCGAGAATTTCTTTGTAGGAAGAGGCTTGGGCTCGGTGGGACATTTCTGCCAATTAACACTGTGGCGTAGTGGATTTTACCCATTTTGGAAGCAATGGAGTCCATTTTGGTGAGAGCTTTAGAATCAAAGCTAAAGTACTGGTTGCGCTCGTTCTCAAGAGATCAGTTTAAGCTTCAAGGTCGCAGTGTGCACCTGTACAATCTTGGTGTGTTTCCTCTTGCCATCCACACAGTTTAGGCTCCGATCTCATGAAGTTGTCTAGGGACCCATATACTGCGAATTAAAGTTCAATTACATCGGTCACTTGGCGTAATGAATGTTTAGCGGGAATCTAGGGCATGTTTTCCCTGTGCAACAAGGTTGCATGCACGAATAAATTCAGTTTTTGAGCCAAAACGGAGCGAACAAGCAATGTATTTGCGGTAATTAACAGAGAACACGTACAGTTCGCTTGACCATGGAATATTAGGTCGATGCTTAACCTATACAAGGAGTTCATCAATGAAGAATAAATTCAGGCATGGCTATTTTCAGCTATCTACTTTGTCAGCGTCATCTTTGAATATCACCATCACACCATCACATTTAAGTCAAATCTGTCCGAGAAGCTTAAACGTTCTGCAATGTCCAGGATATATTTTTGAAAGCTGAGTGAACTTCATTCCCGAACTCAAGCAAAGAGCCAATAGGTGACATTCAGAAAATAAAGTTTGTGAGATGACAAAGGGTTTTGATTGTCTATACTGGTTCCGAATTCATCTAACTAGTATCATAGAGAGAAATCTCCTTTGGTGCCAGTGAGTTCTGGTAAGCTCATCAGTACCAACTGTTAACTTGCTACCACTCTCGTTTGCATTCAGATCTTGACGGGGATGTTCTTCACGCTACAATCGGGTTGCCTCCAACTCTGCGCGTGGCACAAGCTCGAGTTGGAAAATTTGAGCTTAAGGTACCTGCCTTCTGTGGCGATTGTTGTTTTGTCTCAATAGTTCAGTTATTGTCCAGTTTTAGACATTCAACTTGATAGTTCTGGGCACGCGTGGTTACTTGGTTCTATAGAGTGGAGTCCTGATATATGCTCTTGTTTTCATACGCACCTTAATATCCCCGGTATAGATCCCCGGTATAGAAGGAGTGCAGCGTGTGGATGAAGTAGTCAACTTCTAACCTGTCACAAATACACTTTATGCAGTTGCCTTCATTATCCATGGTGAACTCGGATCCAATCGTGGTGGAAATCGACAAGCTTGATTTAGTGCTTGTAGAAACATCGGGAAATGGAGATCCTTCAGCAAGCGTTGGGTACAAATCTTTCCTCTTTCTGTGTGTTTCCGCAGGATTAAGTGTACATCAATGATCGATATAGTAGAGCGTCGTTCCTCACTCCTCTTTATTATCTCACCCCTGGCAGGCCGATCCTTATCTCCTTTTGGACATAGATGAGACAGGGTTTATTCTTCAAAACCAATTAGACTTACTACAGTTTTCTCATACTGGCAAATACTATGTAGAACGGTTTGTTATGTAGGTGATTACCCGGTGCGTTCGTCCTGATCAATTTTACATCCACATACCTTGCAGGAGTCAAACAACAACGACACCAAAAAAAGGTGCCTCTACGGGCTATGGGTATGCTGACAAGGTGAGTCATGTTGATGTGCTCTGTATTAAGCTCGCAGGTGAGTTGATGTGGGCGTAATTACCGTATCAGAATTATTTGTCACTAGATGGTTGCATTCCTCTAACTTGGTCAAATATTCCAGATTGCAGATGGGATGACTATCTCAGTCGGGACCGTAAATCTTATGTTGGAAACTAGGGGTAGCGGTGGTGCTGCTGGTGGAGCCGCTTGGTAAGCATCGAGCTCATGTTGGATGTCTTGGTTTTTGCAATGACCACCTCTCGGAGTTGGCTTTTGGTGTTTGTGGTGCTTCCTTGAGTTGGCACACAGTGTAATGCACGTCGAGAATAGGTACTGTCAGATGTGTATGATCTGGAGATAGTTGGTTGACAAACAGGACTCCA
Source organism: Lunularia cruciata (assembly GCA_948567375.1). Taxonomy (NCBI): domain Eukaryota; kingdom Viridiplantae; phylum Streptophyta; class Marchantiopsida; order Lunulariales; family Lunulariaceae; genus Lunularia; species Lunularia cruciata. The sequence continues at coordinate 47,490,946 of OX419756.1, read as the reverse complement.
CCACTGGCATCTATAACCATTCGAAACCTGCTGCTTTACACTACCAACGAAAATTGGAAAGTAAGCTTCCTGCAGATGAGATACTCCAGACAATGAGTTGAATTTGGCGCTGTTATTCTTTTCTTCTGGACCATTGTTCTGCTGTATTTCTTTTTGAAAGCGTGCTCAAGGTTGCTATCAATAGACAGGTCTTGTTTTACTTGCTAATTATGAAAGTTTAATCTGATTATCAGGTGGTGAACCTAACAGAGACGAGGAAATTTTTCATAAACAAGAAATGCATCTACATTTTCAAGGTACAACATGGCTACAGGAAGTTCAAAAGTCTACGATGCTTTGAAATAGTTTTGTGACATGACTACATATGTAGCCACCCAACAGAAGCCTGATATTGGCCATGACCATGCTGCAGAAACTCGAGTGGGAGTCCCTATCTGTTGACCTCCTTCCACACCCAGATATGTTTAATGATGACAATCTGCCAGATACCGACTCAGACGCCTCTCGTGATAATGCTGGGGCAAAGAGAATGTTTTTTGGTGGGGAGCGGTTTCTTGACAACATTTCTGGAGCCGCCTATGTAAGCTGCATATCTGCCATACTACCTTGTAGGTTTTGCCATGTTTCCATAGAAGTTACTTTATCAATTTGCGGTGCATTAGTCACCTCATTCACAGCTCATGGTTCGAAATGTTTCTACGTATCTTTTGCTGCAGATTACAATGCACAGAACCGAGCAAAATAACCCCATCGCACTCGAAGTGCAATTGCATATACCGGAGACTTTATGTCCTGCATTGAGTGAGCCAGGTAAGCCTGCTAATCTTTAGTAATCGTGCTGGGCATTTGAGGAATAGTACCTTAACTTCATTATCTAGGTACTGCATTCAAAATCAGATGATGTTCAGATATCAATATTGATGGATGCTTATGGTCTCTTGTTAGGCTGTCCGGCCAACTGTAATGTGAACGTTTTATCTGGATGCATTTTTGTTTTCTATCTAATACGAGTCTGATGCTGAGCTCAACTTCTGTAGGTTTGCGAGCACTGCTTCGGTTCATGACAGGCGTGTATGTATGCATCAATCGAGAAGATGTGGTTCGAAAAGTCGAGGAGGTGACTTTTTTTATCAGGCCCATTCGAAGCTTTTGTTTAGCTCTATAGACCTTAATGATTTGGCATCTTATTGTGTAGGATGGGGAACTTCTTATCAAGAAATAGATTTTCGTATATCAATTCCGATACTAGACAGGATGAAAGGGTCTCTCATTACACAGGAGTTCCTCACACGTCATGTGTAAACCTGAGAGTGTTTTCTCGCCAATCGTCATGTCTCATTCTTTTAATATATGTGGACCTTTTAAACTACCAAAGAAATCTCAATTGGTGGATGATCATATCAGACTACGGAGGCTGCTGGGCGCACAATGGTGAAAGTGACTGTTGATCACGTCTTTCTCTGCATCAAGGATAACGGTATGACGCTTCCTTAGATTACTTCTAAGCTCCATAATTGTCCTTGTTGATTGGTAGCTTTAGTTTACCTCCTGGTTTCGACTAAGAGCGGGGAGGTAAGTGGTCTCTAATAATATTGCTGGACGCTCTCGCAGATTTCCAGTTGGAGCTTCTCATGCAGTCGCTAAATTACATCCGGGTATGTTTCTTTGGGTCTCTGATAGTTGGAGCATTCATCTAAATCGTTTCTTAGTTGGGGTTTTGGATACGCTTTCAGTCTCTTTGGTGGATGCAGAGTAGGAAGCGACATTTAGCTTATCTGTCAATTGAGTCTATTCATGCAGGCAAGCATCGGCGAAGGAGATTGCTCACGCAACATGTCCCGCCTTGAGTTGGGTCACTTATTTCTAAGGTAGTTCAGACCATCCTGCACTTTATTAGTCCTGTCGGCTGGAACGTATGACAAATGCAATCCAGAAAACTGATAATGACTCTGCTCTGATAAATGACTCTGCTCTGATAAATCAGAGCAGAGGACATGTACTCTGCTCTGATAAAATCCAGGCGGTAGCCGTCTGAGAGATTTATTCTGATTTTCTACTTTCCTGATACTTTGTTGTTTTCAAATTGCAGAGACACTTTTTCGAATCCGTCTTGCACTCTTGTTCAGCCTAGCATGCGAAATGCTCCCACTGATTTCCCACCAGTCCCAACTTTTGGTAGGTGCCTAATCACCCACCGTATCGTCTCCTCAGGTACACATGTTTGTTTCTTGCTGCTCACACAATTTATAATTGGATGAGAAAGTCAAGAGACCTTCTCAGAAACTTCTCAAGGGACTCTTCATACAACTTCGTTCTTACATGTTAACACTTAATTGTACGCAGGATTTTGAGGTGTTTATATAGTCAACGAAACCATGATATATGATAGATGATGAGACGTGATTGCTTTCTCTCAGATTATATCCATATTAGATAACCCTAAATGTATGTCAAATCTACGGAACTTATCAGAGCAGAGTACATGTCAGCATGAACACCTTCCAAGTAGGCGTATCCATGGAGGCATTCTCATATATATTCTCAAGTATATCAACTAGAATGCGGGAGCTGGGCCTCTTCTAAACAGGTTGCCCGCAAATTTGCTTGGAAGAGTACTGCAGTATATCTTCGCTTCTGCTTTGGATCGATTAGTATCTTTTGTTTTCGTCAATTCCTACTTGCTTGGAATTGCAAGCGTTTACCTGCTAAGATCAGCATGTCTTCCGTTTGCATCTGGTCGGTCCTAAGTGGGTGCAGATTCCCATCCCGTGAACGGCTTCTGCTCTTATTTGTCTAAGTTGTGTCACCGTTGGAACATAGAGAGTGCTCAGCTTGTGTCACTGGTGCGCTGCATTGCTTGTGTCAGCTCCTTTCCTGGTTTTGTCAGAAACTATCTTTATCATATCACCCAATTAGCACATTGAGAGCGCGCTACGCTGCTCGTGTCCACTCACTTTCCTGGTTTTGACAGAAATTGGGGGCCTGCAACATTAGACGGTAGGAGAGTCCACAGCTTTCAAAATTCTTGTCTGCCTTGTGCTTTTGTTTTGGTCAACTATGATGAGAACCTTTGTTCCTGTTCTTTGAAGTAGATGGTCTATTCTCAGGCATTCTGACTTCTGATGTATCAGACATCCTAGCATTCAACATTCCTAGTCTCACCAGAGCAGATACTCCTAATTGCGCACAGAAAGACTCAACTCTCTCCTAGCCTTCAAAGATAGTACAGCCAGTTCACTCACGCAGCACAAATAGCCTCCAATACTGAGATACAGAACTCCAATACAGAACACTCCTGAGATGGTGTTAGGCAGCTCAGGACTTCAGGAAATGCAGAGGGGAAGTGCTAGAAATCAACTCCAGTAAAAGAAACTCCTGACTGGGATTATATAGGTAGAAAGGTGTACTGAAAGGTGTGCTACCATAGTGCTCATGTCACATATGCAGCTTATGGAAAGCATGTGAACAGTGGATATGAACAGTACTCGCCCATGAACAGTACTCGCACATGAACAATACCTAATTTGTCTCATTCTAACAAAGAAGTCCCTAAACTAGAGATTACCTAATTTAACAAACTAACATGCTTCTTACTAGTCACTCTACGTGCCGGAGGTTGTGTTTTTTCTTCTATGCTGTCAATTATACCACTTCATTCTCCCAACAGTTTACATTCGATGCTGCCTTTTCCTTTCCTTCCGCCTCTTGCCATGCTATTTAGTATATACCCACACCCTCCCTTCCCGTGTAGCGCTGAGTTTTCTTTTGAGGAGGTTTCTTTTGCTGATGCTTCTTGTTTCTCACTACTTCTGAGCGGCACTTTAGGGGAGCAACCGAGTTTGCCTTGGCACTCATGAGTTTTTGAGCAGAAACTCTGTATGAGGGGTACTGACTCTAGCTCAGCTACTTCGGCACTGCGTGAGGCACTGATGAAGTCGCAGGTGTTTTCATGGAGACGTACTATGGCCATCTTCTGCTTCCCTCAGTTGTTTGGTTTCTCTGGACTCAGGCGTCCATAGCGCTTGCTGTGATATATCGATATCCAGTCCTTGGATGCGTCGCTCGTCTTCCCTTGTTCTCTGAGCGATTTCTACTTCCAGTGCTCTGTCTCATACACCTTCCACGATTTTCGTTTCCTGACTCAGATCTTCCTTGACCCGTGATATTTACAGATTACTTCTTGTCTCTTGACACCAGTTTATCTCCATCCGTTTAAGTTGGCCGTTTCTTCCTGATGTATTTATTTCTCTACTTATGTGGGAGGTAGGCATCCGCGTCTTTGATGGCTGCATCTCAAATATGCGTGTTGTTATCTACTGGTTTCCAAGTGACATTTACTTCGCCTTTCATTTGATGATGTTTCTTCTCTATATATGCAGGTGTTCAATATGTTTGCTTCGATTATGCCATTGCTGTAGGTTACCTTCGATGCATTCTAACTTAGGGGTTTCATACTACTCTAGCATTGCGTGTAGCTTAACTTCCGTGCATTCTACCCTAGTGATTTAATACTACTCCAGCGTTGCGTATCATGTACATCTTGCTTACCGATCATTTGCACCTCATGAGTTCTGGATAACCCGTTCCCAGAACGGCTTCTGTTCTCGTATACCAATATACCCACACCCTCCATCCAGTTTTCTTAAATCTACTCACTGTATACCTTGCTGCCTCTCATCACGGTTTTAGGGATGATCCCAGAATTCGTCATGCTAGTAGACAATTCCAAGTATTTGCCTTACTGAATCTCTGAACCACTTTCCACTTACAGTCGGGATGAATTAGCTGGTCCCCCCCATTCAAAAACCCATCATAGACTCTCATTTCTCCATGCGTCCAGATCCAATGCTCCAAAACTACTAACGGTCTCAACACTTATGGAGATCTGGGATCTGAGAATATGGTTCACCCACGGGAAAGCTTTTGTCCAAGCTCGCCAGTAGTTAAACAGCCCTCGAAGTCTTGCCGCCATGCATTTTGCATGCGGTATTGCATGTGTATTATTTTTCCTTGCCTGGATCGCCCTTATTTTCTCCACTCAGTACTTGCCCCTCTCTCTCCTCTAATGGTCTCTCTACGCCCCATGCTCTCCTCCATCCTATCTGCTTTCTCTGCCCTTACATCTGTGTTTCTACTACTCTCATCACTCGCATACTTCATTCTGATTCCTTTTGCTTAGTGCTTCTATTCCCACAATACTAAACTGTTTCTTTTCAGGTATTATCGAGGTGCGTCTCATATGCATTCCCTGCTCATCCTTCGATTCTGCATCCCCATGTCCATGATCTTCGCATTCTGCATCTCTTTCAAAATCCCCTTTCTTGTATTCACACTCCTGCTACTCATTCAAGGTCAGATAGGTTCCTGCACAATTGATTACCATGGTTCATGAGCGGCACTACTTTCTGGAAGTAACTGAGTTTGCCTTGGCTCTCATGAGCTTGAACAGAAACTCGATACTAGGGGTACTGGCATTCGCCCAGCTACTTAGGCACTTCGCTGGGCACTGATTAAGTATTTCTTGCTTCCGTGCAGGCTTACTATGACATTCTGACTGCTTCCTTCTAATGTTTATCGTTATGGCACTCATGCGCTCATAGAGCATGTTATAATATACAGTATCTTGTCCTGTCACACGTCACTCCCACCCATCTACCACCATTGTATATTACTACGCAATATGTTCCTACTTGCTCTGAAATGCATCCTCTTCTTTTTCACATCGCGTTGCTTGGGAAGGCACGCTTCCTTCAGTGGATGCTGCATGCAACTCTAGATATTGAATGCCATGTGATGTTCATGGAATATATCAATCTTCGCTTCTGCTTTGCATCGATTAGGATCGTGCGTATATCAATCCTACTTGCTAAGACTTGCATGAATTTTACTTGCTGAGATCTGCATGTCCTCGGTTTGCATGGGTTCGGCCCCTACATGGGTGTGGATACCCCTCTTGCGAACGGGAAATTTACACCCACTTCCTATTTACTCATATATAACAGTACGTTGATATAAGTGAAGTTTTGTTTACTGCTGATACTCGCATCATAAGAGAACCTTGTGCATTGGTCAAACAACAGGTCTTTATGTATATAAGGTTTGGTGAGCTTTAAAGGTCGAAAGCTTCTATGAGTAGTTTCACTCAACAATTGCTCACCGTCATTTTGCACTGGAGTTTAGCGCATTGTTAGGATCACTTGTGGAGTGTGAATCTTGTACACTGGCTCATGTTATATAGTAGAGGCTCAATGACTATGATCATAGAGCAAGTGAGCTGTCTGGAAGAACGATTGGTCTGGTATGCCAGTTTCTTATTCAGAGATGATTTCCACGTGTACTAACAATGGTTTGTTCATAGATCCTCGATGTGATTACCGCGCCTCACCTCTCCCAGTTAACCGGAGTTCTATCTTCTCTGTGCAGCTAGTGAGAAGCTATGGCCAAGAGTTTATCCCCTGGACAGTCGTCTGATTATCAGGGATGCGCCTCCTATGATGTGCATGTTTGCCTCTCAGACAACTCCTGCACCTGAGCCTCCTAACCTTGCTTCACAGATGGTTATTCAATGTCAACCACTTAAGGTAGAAGAACTCTTCCGGTTCTGGTTCTGTAGGTCTTGTTAGAGGCATGAGAAGTTCCATATGAGAGCTGTGGAAAATGGAAAGTGCTGTCGTTCGTTGTTCTATTATATTTCGTGGCATTCTTGTTTTGTTTTTGTTTGTCTTCTATTAGAAACGAAAACCTAGTCCAGGAGATGTTGTCAAGTCACTCCTCTTTTGTGGTCTTTATGCAGATCAACTTACAAGAAGAGTCCTGCATACGAATAGCATCCTTCTTAGCGGATGGTGTTACAGTCCGGCAGGGTGTAGTAACACCAGAAACTTCATTGAACGCAATGTATTTTAGTCTCAAAGAGTTTGATCTGACCGTTCCTCTGAAACCCAAGAAAGGAGAAGATGAGGATGAGGATTGTGCTTTTACAGGCGCTAGACTTCATGTGGAAGGTTTCATGGTCGCGCAAAGTCCTTTCCTAACTTTCAGATTACTTAACTTAGATGAGGATCCTGCTTGCTTTCCATTCTGGAAAGGTCAACCTGTTGATTCAAGTCAACAAAGATGGGTTATGCGGGCACACCACATAAGCGTCGCTCTTGAAACAGGAAGCTGTGATGATTCGGCACAAAATTCAAGCATTGATTGGGATGCTGGCCTGTGGCGTTGTGTAGTAATGGCAGACCCATGTTTAGAAGCTGCTATGGTTACAGGTGATGGTTCACCGTTGATCCATGTTCCACCTCCCGGTGGAATCGTGAGGCTTGCTATTTCTTGCAAAAGTTACACTTCTAATGCATCTAGTGAACAGCTGCTTTTTGTTCTCAAGATGTACGGTTATATGATGGAAGTAAGTCAAACACTACTACGAGTAAGCAAGGGACTCGAAATTGTGCATCCTTCAGCTGGTGTGCAGGGTAAGAGAACTCAGCGTCGAATGAAAAAGCACCATTCTCTTGCCAGGATAGTCCCCAATGACAGCGCCGTGATCATTAGAGTACAAAATCTGGAACTGAAGCTGCTAGAATCCGTCCCAGGCCAAGTTGCTGTTGAAGGGCCTCCCTTGTTGCAGATTTTCATTCGCGGGATCAGCCTCAAAGCCCAACATAGGACGTTTGGAGGTGCGGCAGCAATTTCTTCCTCGCTGTGCTTTCAGGATGTTAGGGTTGAATGTATAGAGACTGAGCTGTGCAGCCCCATTGCACCTATCATACTGATGAATGGCTCCGTGGAGCACTTTAAGGAGAAGTTCAGACGATCCGAAAGTGACTCCAGCAAGGCCGGTCTAACCGGACAAGATACTGCGTCTATGTTCACTAGCAGTTCACACCATTCTTCCGCAAGGAGTACCACCCTTGATAATGATGAGCTTGGATCCCAGAAAAGGCACTCGAGTATGCGCTCTGTTCTTTGGATCGGAGATGAAAGAGGCAGCATGGCTCGCACGGATTCGAATGGCAGCGGGAATCCTAGAGCAAAACGGATCCCATTCCTTGATGTTACAGTTGTAAATATGATACCTTTGAGGAAAGAGGACGCTGAATGTCACAGCCTGAAAATAAGTGCAAAGGTTGCTGGAGTTCGGCTTGGCGGGGGGATTGGGTATACTGAAGCTCTTTTACAACGATTCGGAATCCTTGGACCTGATGGTAGTCCTGGAGAGACGGTAAAGAAGCTAATGGATACGTTGTCAAGTGGGCCTTTTGCTAATCTAGTCAGGCCCACACCTGGAGTCGTGGCGTTGTCAACAGAAGGTTTCTGTCTCAAACTTGCGCTCTTCTAAAAGTAGATGTCTTCTAACGCCCCTTCGTTTGATCTCGCTGGTACATCTCCCTGCTGATTAGGTGCTGCATTTAGAATTAGCAGGTGACTTTAGCTAAACTGCATAGGAAAGGGTTTTACCAGAGGATGTGTTCCTTAATCAGGCTGTAGGATCCCTTGACGCAGAAGATTGGGAACTATTTTGTCCGGCCTTGTAAGTTCTTTATCTTAAACCAACTAGCACTTCAGCTCGCCGCAGTACCCGATCATAGAGATCTGAGGTATAGACTGCAACTTTCATCCAGGACATATGAATCTAATAGTCTTTCACTTGAATGATGATGCAGTTGAAAGCAGTGGGTGGGAGAGGGGAAGACCGCATGAGATTGACCTGGATCTTCAGCTTCAAGATTGGCTTTTTGCATTGGAGGGGCCTGACGGTGTAGCCGAACACTCCCGGTATACTGATGGGTCGGTGGTCTCAAGAGAGCAGAAATGCTGGCATACTACTTTTCGGTGTTGGAGAATAACTGCGTCTGGACGGAAGCAAAAGGATGATGATTTATTATGTTTGAATGGTCAATCCAAAGCTCGGAGTCCTGTGCAAAATATCACGGTAAGTACTCAGGACTTTCGACTATAGCAGTATCGATCCAGTTCCTCTTTATAATTTTAGATCCCCAAAGAGTTAATGACCAACTCTGTTTTGGAAAATCAGAAGATTCTGACATCTGTTACAATCTTTTTTGATGCGGAGGACAGATGATCATAGAGGGTCTCCAGGCGTTGAAACCGTTCCTAGCAAATGAGCTAGTTGACCCGTTTATAGACGCTCAGCATCGGGCAGCATTCAAGGAAGGTGTAAAGTCTACAGATGCAAATACTGCATCTGCTGAAAGAAAATATGCGGAACCTGTGAATCTTCATGTTACTAACAACAGCGGAGTCAATTTGGAAGTCAATCTTATTGAAAATGTGGAAGACCCTGAAGTTCGGTTGGGCCACTGGGTGGTTGAAAGCATTCAGGCTGCTGTCAAAGAACCGGTAAATCAGCGACCAAGATTCCAACTATGTGCTGTATCGAAATCGTTTCCCCCCTACATGTTGGCCCGTTTCTTGGCAGTTGGACCAAAGGTCTTATGCTAACTGAAGAAAAAGGTTGTATGCAGTGTCATATAGCACGAACTTTAGTGTTGCGGTAAGGTTTCTTCTTTTACGCCAATGTTTAGGAATGTTTGCGCATAGACACTTACTTTGAGAGAATTTTCTTCCAACTCGACTATGATATAAACAGATAGAAGTGAAGGCAACGAAATTCGAAGTGGAATATCTGGTGGAGCTGTGCCAACTTGAAGTGCAGTCAGCAAGTAGAGTTGCTGCAGGGGTCTTGAAATTACTACAGCTACATGGTCCATTTGGTCAGTCAGCGATCGACCAGCTGAATGACATTGGTAAGTTCATCGCCCTCAGGATTAGTTTATGTTTTGACCTCAAATTGTAGTAGTAAAATTAAAGTAGACGTAGCAGTTGTAAACCTGTCAACATGGCGAGTCTGTCCTCATTGGTATGTGGCTTGGAACTAATGATTTTTAGAAGCAAGCTGTCTGACCAGCCATCATTCCTCGGCTGCAAGCATATTCAGTTTTGTTCGGTACTATGTTCAGGAAGCGGAAGCCTGGATAAAATCTTGACACCAGACAAAGCAAGTCGCCGACTTAGCATAGGAAGTGCCAAGTCATCTACACCTCCGTCCAGTAGACATAAACAACTCGGTGCAAGAATAGCGCCCACAGTAAATGCTCTCGAGGCGGCTCTTGAGAAATCTAGGAATTTGTGTGCAACATTGAAGTTGTGCATGATTAGTTCAGAAATAGGAGGAAAGTCAGGGCCAGATTCCCAGGTGAGTATGAAAGATTCCTTAGGAAACCTGTCTTTGGTTGCTGAACAGCTCCGGAGCATGGAGGCTTTGATTGCGACCCTCAGAAGCGATATTCAGTAAACTCAGTCGACTTCCGTGGCAGAATCTGCTTACCAGGGATAGCTAGCTGGTTATACGTCTACGTACGTAAGTCGCCAATCGATCGAGGGTTTTTCTACTAGATTGAGTTAGAAGAGCTAGGAGCCGTTTTCATAATTTGTTAACCCATATTAAAATAAGATCATCAGTACCGTTTCTCTCCGTAGTCCAAACTCTGGGTTCTATGATTCCTCTAAAACTGATCTGTATGTAAGTCTATATGGTGTGTTGCAATCTTTCCTTAGCTGTCCAGACCATCAGACGTCGAATATAATTTTGCTTCAACCTCTGACGTTTGTCTTACACGATCAAATATTTTGGGAAACAGGTTGCAAGACATTCTCTAAGCACGGTGCATACATGTTTCACGTAGCGAGAGCTAGCAGTTGTAAGTGTACGTCTGCTTTTTAGACTTCAGTGAGGGACGAACATAGTGCGGGATCTAGCGAGTTGCTCTAGCTCAAACCACTGAATATTTCCATGCTACTGACAGCAAGAGTGGCTCGAGTCTACGTATCTGCCTATCTACTTTGCCGAGGTCTTCGGGGAAAAGCAATTCTGCTGTGGTACAAATCGATGTCAGAAGTAATTCTCCTTCTGATACTAGACCAAGACCAAAGACTATGTTGCTTCTGGATAAACGTACTCGATGGATTTGCATCGTCATTTGTTTGGGAAACAGCTTGCGGTATTGGCACTTGTCGATTTATGATCATGGTCAACCTAGTTTCTGCACACGCTAGCTGATGAAGGCCCTTATCTATGGATGGACTAAAGAAAGTAAAGATAAGCCGGAGTTCCGATCATCAGAGATCTCTTTGGTTGCAATTGATCACGAGGGGAACAGAATCGATCTCCTACGGAAGACTCACGAGGATTCATTTATTTTAGCCTCCGTGGTGAATCCACAGATAGTCCAGTCCCCATCTCCAAGGAGATATCTTATCAAATAGAGTTCCAAATTTGGCCTGAAAGCCTTAAAGTTCTAACCAGCTGACTTTCGAGACCTGTGCTAGAGAGAGCGCAGATCCTACTGTTTAAAATCCGTAGGAACCTGGTTCCAACATCACATGACTTGCAAGTATCTTCCTCCCCACACTTTGATATCTATCATAGTACTTCAGATATGCTCGGATTTAATATCAGGTCCAAAATTCCTAGGATGCTAGTAGTGCTTTATCCAGATCCTCCTGCCGTAGTACCTCAAACGTGGTTGAAGTTATGAAGGACCCTAAGATATGATGCCTATCTTCACCTCGTTTCCCATCACGGTTCAAAGCCTGGCGCTCAATAAAGTTGAAGTAGAACTGGAATCCTGTGATCAATGGTTCCGATACAGAAGTAGATAGATAGAAGCACTGCTCGTTTTGCACATCGGATGACTACAAGCCACCGATAGTTTCAAACGGTACAAAAGCCGGAAGTAAACAATCAAAAGATGAACTGGATTACGAAGGCAGAACAAACGCGAAAAACACCAACAGTTATGGCGACATCTCTATGGGGAATCTGTACATCGAAGGAGAACATAGGCGTTTAAGCTAAAGAACCTTAAAAAGAGATGATATACAAACAAATTGTCTTTATTTATAGAATGGTCTTTATTCCTTTCAATTGTGGATGACGTCTCTTTGGGATCTTTTGACGGTTTTGGGGTTTTCATTAGTATGATATGTAGGTTTCACATTAATCTTTTAGTGGTGCACGTAAAAGAAGATCACGAAACCTTCCTGATCAATAAATGAGATCAAATCGAATTGCATAATAACTTCACAAAGCACGAACCATTCCTTCCTAATCCAAAAGAATCTCAGTAATACGTTTCACGCATAGATGAACAGAAACTCGACATCTCGGATCAATCAACAAATTAATCAGGTGTCAAGCAACTCCATCTCGCTCAATTTGAACCGTTTCGCAAGATTCGTCATAATTCTCGTCATCTCAGACTTACAACCGTTAATACAAGAAACCTTTCGTAGAACCATACGGTAGACAAATCGTACATACCATCTCTGTAGACCGTAGGGATACAGTCTTTGTACCGTACAGTCGAAGACTGCCGTGATCATAACTCCTGCTCTATCTCGACAAAGATTACAGTACCGAGTGGCGATGGACTATTGTGATTGCTCGCCGATAAACTTCGATGCCTTCGTGATTCCACTAAGAGAATGAAAGAATGGCGACGATTTGAAGGGAGAATGAGAGACAGTCGTATTTCTAACCAACACCCTCAAATTTTCAGTATACTTTGATGATTGTGTTATGGTGTTTGGAATACTTGGGTATATTTTCATGATGTTATTATTATCAATGACCAGATGAAGCACTTGTTTGAAACTATTACCTCCATTGTAATGAAGAGCACAAGAAGTGGACTTGAGTGATTGTAATCTCGGCCATACTAGTATATTAGGAAGACTTAAGCTTCAATGGATTGTCCACGCTAATTACGCTTTTATCTACAAACAGCAAAATTGGAATATTCTCACCCAACCTCAGATTGACTATAAAGTAGCAAGAGAAATGATCTTCAATCGGAAAAGCGTAGATCTTCGTATGATCCATCAGTGTGTCTGACTTGGGGTTTTCTCTAATCCCATGCTCAGAGGTCATCATTGGACTTAGACAATATAATATACATGGGATATACTTCTCCGATGGAGAAGAAAATCCCAGTTTGTCAGACAATCACCACACATTGAAGTCACCGAGTGTATGATCGACTTAGAGGATCTTTATCTCGTTCTTCATACATAACCGGGAAGGTTCCCAACGGCACTCGCAAACACCACTGATTCGCAAAGTGATGAGAAATGCCGTGTACTGTCAAGTTCACATTAATGATTATCGCGGAGACGCTCTTTGTCTTCGTGTGAGGGGTCAAAAGTACCCTCCATAATGAGATGTTTCGCTGAGAATGTCACTATCTTCAATTTGCGTGACCGTGTGAATAACGACATTCTCGATTGGGATCCAGTGAGTGAGTAAAATGAGTGCATACCCTCGAAAGGATGCATCTTTTGACCTCGTGTTCCGTTCAATATGTTGAAGAAGGAAGATGATTATGTTGAAAAAGATGAAACGGAATCTAATGGGAATCAAGTCTGAAGTCCCGTAGGCTCTACTGTAGCTATGTTCAATTTTGGGGTGATCTGCTGATTACCGTAGCTGGCTTCTAGATCAGACCACTGGCCTCAGATTTTACTTATCTGGAAAGCCCCAAGGCCCCTGCAGACGCACAAACGGAAACAAAATCGTCCAGACTATGTGTTCGGACTCATTTTATTCACCATTGTATCTCGAAAAAATTCATATCATATTGAGAATGTGGTTACTCTCAAAACCATCTTCATGGTGACTATTCATTCCTATGATGAATCGCATCTCACACATTAGACCTTGTTCGCGAAGTTAAGGGAGGGGTTAGATGTATACAGATTGTGTAAATTTAAGAGACGAAATCTGAATGCCTGTTCAGACCTCACAGGAAGACGTTCAGGTTTTTGCAAAATCTTGGTACAATCTATAGAAGGGTGAAGGAAGGGTTTACGATACCGTTATATCCTCTCTCACAACGAAATTGATATTCCCTTAATCCTTCAGTTAAAATGGCGAATTAAAAATTGAACCTTCCTCACCTTGTATATCCGAACATCTTGCTTGGTAAGCATTTTCAAGAGAATTTTCCATTCGTTTGTTTTTCTATCGATCATCGTCAACGAGTCTTCGAGATTTTCAATCTTCGACTATCATCGGTGAAGTGTGACAAAGGTGTGTTTCTTGGTCGACATTGACATTTCAGTAACTAGAGATGAAAGGACCATATCCACAACAGATATTGACATACACGGCCTGCTTGGTTCCAAAAACTCTCGGAATTCATCCCCTTTCACATTCGACTCTCACATGTGTGTGCTTTACGGTCGACTCTCAGATGTTTGTGATTTACGGAATTTAACTTAACCGATATAAACTGAATCTCCATCAGCAATTGAAGAGAGTCTCAATTGCTATCAATGACTCAAACTGACATCGGTGACTGACTACAGGCTATAAGCCCTCCGAATTCGGACCAGTCAACTTGAGAGGTAACAGATTCCACTATGAGCGACGATCCTTGGAGATGATCTTTGCTCATAAGGCCAAATGAGATGAATCACCTGAAGGCATCCAATTTCTGACACAATGTGGTGTGCAAACTCTGATGCAAACCGATTTCATTTCCTCCTAACAAATCGGTCAGTGGAATTTCTCGCAAGGCAAGTAAGATGGTGACAGGTGGAAGTTCGAACCGTCCACAAGGACATCTTTGTCTTCTCAATTCTTATGTAGATTTTCTTCATAAAGAATCCATGTTCTTAACCAGCACCATGAGAGAAGAACTGACCATTCTGATAAAGCTGGTGCCAGCGCTTGTGGTTTGTCAAAGTCAAACACTTCCTCGGTCTAGGTTAGAAGAACATATATTAGAAACATCCTCCTGTCGAGAAGGAAGCTCTTAAGGAGTAAATATCTAGTTTAGATTTAAACAAGGAAGAGATATGCTGCTGATGATTCATCATCACACAGATATATTCATCAACAAGAAATTCACTTTCCGTGGAATGTAGTTCATATTTCGGTATTGGAATAGAAGGAAGCATCCAGATGCTCTAGAGGCTAACCCATCCATGTAAACCAACGGCGTGAAGTATGCATTTTTTGGCTTATTGACTATTTCCGTGACAAGTATAATGAGTGGATCTTACTTTTCATCGACACTTATCTTTCTATACCATAAGTCTGTTTTGACTTTACTACTAGTACTGCACTTTTAGTGAAAAGAGTGAAGTATCAATCACGAGCAAACACTCGTGTCAAATTCCATGGTCTCTATGCGTTGAAAAGTCTGGAGTACAAGTCATCGAGGAAGAATTCATCTGTCGTTTGTAAAGGGAATTTGGGTTGTCTCTGAAGGAGAACCAAAAACATACATCACATTATGTGTCGTCAACTTCTTCAAGAAACTAGACCCTTACAAAGTTCTTGCACTTCCTAGAGTGATCGTTATCTACAAGTTTTGATTGTTGTTTTGGTTGTTTTTTTAAGATAAAATTTGTTGCAAACAGGAAGGTGTTATGCTGCATTTGTTATGTCAACTCCTCCTTTGGACAGCGAGGAGAAAAGGGCAAGTGACATCATGAAAATCAACTCAATTTGGACTCCTCTCGAGACTGACTAAGCTAGGGCTGTAAAGATGCTCCTATGCATGTGGTTTGGACTAAAGAACTACTCTAAAGCAACTTTTGGAACCGCTTCACACGTTTCCAGAGCTTCAGCTTTAGAAAGTCGAGGCTGTACAAAGGTCTCAAATTATGGATATGATCTCATATAGCATAGCGTCGCTTCTCATAACAGGTGCTTTTCACTCTTCTTTATCCTAAAGGTTTTCTTACAGTAGTATTAGGTACTCTAAAATGCACATAAACATTGCCGTAAGCTTAATTAATATAGGAAATTGAACAACATCAGATCGTATCAACCTGCAATGAGAAACCTATAAGCTTTGTCGACATAACATGGGCAAAATAAGGAGGACAAGATCCTCAATTGATTACCTTAATGTCAAAGTAACCTGTAGACTACATAAAGAGGACGCAAGAGAGGATTAAGTGATACAATGAACAGTGTAAAGTTCATATACGACAAGATAGATTTAAGAAGTTGAATAAGCGGAGATAGGGGATTCTTTTTGTTTTATTTTTATGAATACAAGTGACAATACTGAAAGCATCCTCTATCAAATATCTTTACAGACCTCCCACAAAATCTTGTAAAAGATCTTGTGCACCGTTCTAAATGTAGCAATTTTCAGATAAAGGGATGGTCTTTCACATTTGTATTAGTCACACCTTTGGGGTGACTTTGATTCGAGAGACCATTAAAGTTCCCATGAGTAACAACGTAAGCTGGAAAACCAAAAATATATGATTTAAGTTTAAATTTTTTTTAGTACTTTGATGCTTACATTTTATGACCTGCTTTCATAAACAATATTTGTACTGAGGTATTTCATTGTAGCTAGTTTGATACAGAAAAGGAATTTCTCAATGGAGAAATTTGGACATAAAGTAACACACCCAAAGAATGAGAAAAATTTTAAGAAACATTTCACTGCAATAATCTCCGGGAATTTTTTTTAAATTCTGTTAATAAATGTTTTAAAATGGCATGTTATTTCATACTTAAATCAAATTAATCATTAGATTATCTGAAATTTACTCAAGTTTTTATATAATATTAATCTTATAGAATACTGAACATAATCAGTTAAATTACTGACTTCATAATCGGGATAAAAGTATTTTCTCACATTGTAATGTAAATGATATTCATGTACTCCCACAACTTTTGCAATTTAAGATCAGCTAAAGTGAATCCATAAGTTTCCTAGTCCAAAAGGTCATCAATAATATTCCACATATCGTCATTTATATATCTTGATCACGAATTGGGGTCCCCATGTATGCTTTACATTCCTTGAGGATTTTGCTACTGAAGCTATAAAAATAAATAGTGACAAGGAGTCATTTCTGTTACATTTCCCTAGGTGACATACTCGGGATGCCAAAGTATTTCAGAATTAATCTGTAACACGGAATAGATAAAGAATGAAATTTCCTTGCGTATTATAATAATACGCTTGTTCTCATTTTTGTACTCCATACCCAATTGGTGACGATGTAGCTTGTTTAGCGAACCAAACCCAACAAACAACGTAATCCATAACACCAATGTTTTAAACATTGGCGATATCGACATAGTATAAGGGGTCTCGCTGACAAGATGATTAGATTTACTATTAAGGTTGTATCGTGCTGGGTTGCTGAAATTCTACTGCCCCTTGCTTCCTACACTTGCAAATAGGGAACTATTGGAAAATATTTCATGCAGATGTTCATCTTCGCTGCGGACAAAACTCAAAGATAACAAGAGATCGAAGCGCATTGTTCTTGCCGATATGTGTGAGAAATCTTTGGGTAGACCACAAGATAGGCCAGATTACTTTTCACATGATCAGTTCTGGCCTAACACGATGTGGTTTATACTCGCAGGGGAGGAACGAGCAGCATACTGATCCATAACATAAAAACAAAATTAAAACAATGACGGAAGCCAAAGAAAATTCTCTCGTGTTCATGAAAGAGAAACAGAAGAAGAGAGGAAAGAGGAGACAATTTAAATTGATTAGACTCCCACCCAAAGGTCGTAGAAACCAGCACGTTTTTGTTACATTAGAGGGTCGCAAAAATGAATCTGACGGGAATAGTGCGTTCCCGTATATTTTTCTACGCGGTCCCGTAAACCAAATAAAATAAGAACATTTATGAAACCGCCCATAAACTTTTAGGGTTTGAGATGGTTTCTTTTCGGGCACTTTTTCGGGTTACATTTTCAGTAGACAAGGTGAATGGACCACCCGTGACCATGATTATTTACAGGGCACGATTTCAATTATCGTAATAATTCTAAAGGTTACCGGAGCATTTTTCGAAAAATTAGTGAATTTTCTCCAAAACACTCCGTAACAATTTACAGAATTGTTACGGTTGACCTCCCGTAAAATAATTTACTGAAGTTGAAGAGGGATTTTTGAAACCCCCTATTGTTCTCGAGTATCCCACTGACCGAAGAAAACCAAGGGCTGCTTGGGAAGAACAATCAGCAGGTGTGAACTATTTGACTTCAAGGACTAACGGGATTGGGATTTGGTGGTGACTCGAGCAAGCCCATGTACATTGTCACAATAGGGCGTTTCAAGAATAGATACTGATGGTTATTTACTGGAGCAGCAAAGGTCCCTAAACGTTGCACAAGTCCTGTAATTTGTAAAGTTGCCGAAAAGGAAACAACTGTAAATAAAGTTGTAGGTCTATAAGGTCGGTTTCCTTTTCTGAATATTGAAAACTTTCGGATGATGATCAAGCGTGTCATCTTCATTACTCTTAAATACTTGTACCCCTTCAAAGAGGAGATGCCTCTCGGCAGATGTTAAAACAAGCTAAGGGGTGATGTGGAAATATTTTTGGTTCTCGTGAATTTGGTGGGAACGGTGAGAATTGTAACTTTTGAAAGTTTATGAGAAGACATGAGAAGTAAGGTATAATATTATTAGCTAGACAGAGTATCTACAAGTGAAAATTAATTTGATAATATCTTTAGGGATGTTATATACACTAGTCTAAATAAATTGAGTAGATATGTCATCAAAAGAATATTTCCATTAATGATATAGAGGTCAAAAATACGCTAAAAATTTTAGAATTAATTTTGGAGGTCTATAAACATGAATTGTGTCTTAAAAAATAAATATATTCCTTCCTTCCATGGTTAAGACATTGCTTGTCTCCCCATCTTGCTTGTCCTGTCGAGATCTTTCCAATTGTATCTTACCCATGCTATTCTAAGTTTACTACATGAAAATTCCCCAAAGATTCTCTTTGGTCAAACTTGTTTGACCAACCAAATAGGACAAAGATCAACATGTCACCAATCCATGCAGTTAATCTAAAGGTGGAACTCATTGACATATCACCAATTCATATATCTGATCCAAGGGTGTAGCTCCCTTTGAGTCTATTTTCTTTGCTATATAATATAGAGAAGGTGCTCCTTTGGGGCATTGGAGTATTGAGGAATGAAACCTTATGTTTCTCTTGTGTTATTTTTTTTTGTTGGGCTTCTTGTGTCCTTGGAACATTACATAAGCCTCAGAGGGATTCTTGATTTTTATGTGAACGACTGAGTGTGTAAGCTATGTAGTGAATTGGAGATCAAAGGAGAAAATTTTCAAATTTTAGATCTCTTTGAGAGTCTTTAGTGAGTGTGTAAGTTGTAAGTTGTGTAATGAATTGGAGATAGGATGGGAAATTTTAAAATTTTCTATCCTTGTTAGAGGAGAGCTTTGGTGTTTTCTTGGCAGATAAGTATGCATTGCTATCAAACTAGATAGGTGTGAAAGGTGAGAGAGAAGGCGGTATAGGGTAGAGGATTTAAAGTGAGAGGATTAGGTGTCAAGAAAATGAAGAGGGAGAATGGTGGTGGGATGGAGAGAAAATGGAGAATTGTAAGTGTGTCATAAAAAAAGCTTTGGTTAGCATTCCATTCAATGTAGTGTGCATCAAGAGTACAAGGGACGTGAAGTTAATTTGAGACAATGGCATTTGCAATTTGGGGAGTTGGCCTTGTCTTGTATGAAAGGAGTGTCATGGATATGGATACAATGGAGTGCACCACCTTGAGAAGTTACATAGCTGTGAATCCCAATCACCTCAAACTCTTGAATCTCTCAATCCTCTACAAAGGCATCAATCTCTCCACCCTTTACAATTTGATCCTATAAAAAAACTTCAATCTCTTGACTTTTATAGTGGAATTGTAAGAGAGTCCTAGATAGCCATCTTTTCTTGATTGTATAGTCAATTCTGAAATTCCTTATCCTTGTTACTTATACCCGATTGTCACTCAAGAAGTGCTTTCCAAAAGCCACCTACCATCAACTTTCTCTCATTCTATAACTCTTTTAGCTTCTTGGGATCTATTAGCACTTTAGATTCAACCACCCTCACAACCATTGCTCCTCCATATCCCAAGATCTTAACATGATGGTATTTGCCAAACATGTTGGGTGTCAATGGGAGTGTGAGGATTAACTTAATTGATTTTGAGAGTGGCTTCAATCAATTACTCATCACAATCTATAAAATACCAAGGAGAGAAATAGTAGAATGGAAGATCAAAATGAAAGATCACATTGAGACTTGAATGAGAGAAACTCCAAATGCCTAGCATGAGCTTGGGCTTTGGTATTTTATAGGGAACATACACTGCCTCTTGAAGAAGCTTCTCAGAAGTCACCTTCTTAGAGTGCTAACCAAGCTAACCAAGAAGCTTCTCAAGAAGCCATGTACTTGGCATACAAGCTAAGTTAGTAGGGAAGCTTCCCAAGAAGCTTCCTTCTAGCAGCCATCCACTTGGCATGCAAGCTATGCTAACTGGGAAGCTTCCCCAAAAGCTTCTTCATAGAAGTCACCCTTGGCATACACATTACCTAATACTTGGAAGGTACCAAATAGCTTCCTAGATTCTCCTAGAATATTGTTATAATTCTTGGTTAATTTGGATTATTTGCTACTTTTTCAGTCTTGACTAACTCATTTGTAAACTCCATACACAATCAGCTACTCATTTTCATGGATCACACAATGATAGGTTTAGAATGCTATCACACCATTATAGTCAACTTTTAGATTATCTCAAAGACCCCAAGCATTTCAAGCAAATCCATGGAGGCCCTTGCAAGAAGTTGGTGCAAAAGAGTATATCTTTCAACTATATGGCCACTTACTTGGTAAAGTTTGGAAGGAGCTTTCTTGAATTGTTGAATGGAGAAAGATTAACCAAAAAGTGGGCCAATTACATGGCATCATCCAAATCTGCTCAGAATTGGAGAGACAAATGCACATGAGGACTCGTTAATAAGGAAATGAGACAAGGATTGAGGACCATTGATGACACACTTAATCATATCTATCTTCACTATGCCATAATGGATAGTATTTTTGGTAGTAGAGCTAATATTAGTCCACTTGGCCTTGTAACTCTAGGATTGGAGTTTGAATTTGGAGAGATGATATTTGAAGAAGACTCTTCATCCCAAGTCACAACACATCTCACACCTACATCAAGAAGTGGTTTGCATTCCAATGTTGGTATCTTGAACCTAACACACAAGAATCATAGTATGTTCTTTATGATTCTTATGTACCATACTCTTGAGACTTTGCAATTGAGCACATGTACAAGAAGAGCAGAGTTGAATACAAGAAGAGCCCAAGTCAACAAGAAGAGGCAAGCATCACCTCTTCACATCATTCTCCACCCAGTATTCCATGTGTGAGCATACTAGCCACCAAAGGTGATCAAGAAAGAGAGCTGAGTGGTGATGTAACAATATGGAGTTTAGTGACAAAGTTAGTCGGGCTTACAAAGTAGAGAATAAGCCAAAATAGCCTAGAATATTCTAGAAGCATCTAAGAAGCTTCTTAGGAAGCTTCCCAACTAGTTAACTTGCGCCCTAAGCAGGTAGCTTCTAGAAAGGAAGCTTCTAGAAGCTTCTAACTAGCTTAGCTTGCACGCCAAGTAGGCGGCTTCTAGAAGGAAGCTTCTTGAGAAGCTTCCTAGTTAACTTGACTTGCACTCCAAGAAAGCGGCTCAAGGAAGCTTCTTGAGAAGCTTCAAAGGTCTTGTATGCTACCTATAAATACCAAGGCCAAAGCTCATGCTAGGCATTCGGAGTTTTCCCTCATTCAAGTGTCCCAATGTGAGTTTCCATTCTCCTATTTCTCTCCTCGGTTTCGGTCTTTTACATTGGTATCAGAGCAGGAATGGGATGGATGGAATTTATGGACCACCAAATCCACTTCCGCCAAACCATTGGGACTTTCATGTCCAGATCTTACCAAAGCATCGTTTCACACAATTCATCACCTCACGTTTTGGGCAGGACTTTCTACATATGATCACCGTGTCAGAGGAACCCTTGATACTTCCAGTTGTAACTTATGGAGAACGGTGGACGTGTTGTATCTATGTGTTAATCAACTAGATAAATTGAGAGTAGTGGAATAGAGTAGTAGCGATGGTGGCAATACCGGATGTTATCCTTGCAATGCAACAACAAATCGAGCATCTTACTCGATTGTTGGATGAACGAGACCAGCAACGACGAGAACAGATAGACAGAGCGCCAGTTCGAGATGGAGAAGATCGCATTCGATTTCCGAAACCCAAGGTGTTTGAAGGCAAGAATCTTCCAGGCATAGTGGAGAATTTTGTGTTTGACTGTGAACGTTACTTTGAAGCCACCAATCTTCAAGACGAGCGGAAACAAATTCTCTTGGCTTCTAGCCAGTTGGATGGCGTGGCAAAACTTTGGTGGCGATTCCGAGTAGAAAGAGCTGAATAACAAATTGTTACACCAATTTTGACATGGGCAGAATTCAAGGATGCAATACTTGGTTGATTTCAGACTATAAATGCCACCCGAGCTGCACGAGATAAATTGGCGGAGTTGAGGCAGATTGGCTCAGTGAGAAGCTACATCATACAAGTTCAAAATATCATCATGCAAATTCCAGATATCCAAGAAGGTGAAGTTCTGGATCGATTTGTGCGAGGATTGAAGTCACAAACCAGATTGGAGGTGACCATGCGAGAGCCACAAAACGTAGAAGAAGCCATGCAATTGGCTGAGCATTTTGATTCCTTAGTTGCAACAACTTGGTCTCGACCTCGACCTACACAAAACCTAACCGTACCACAAGTGGAAGAACCGGTACCAATGGAGATTGATGCTATCCAGCGAAGACCACTTGGCACAGCAGATAGAGAAAGATTACGACAAAATGGAGGTTGTTTTTATTGTCACCAGTTGGGGCATCGCATTGCTGAATGTCCACTCAAGAATGGACGACCTCGACAAGTTGCCCAAGTGGAGGTTGTGGAGCGGAATGATCCGGGAAACGAGGAATCCTAGTAGGAGATTTCAAGCCACCTACTGGGAACTTGATTAGTTCCAATGGGATTGAAGGCTCGACCTATGCAAGTTTGCTTCACTTGCAAGGTATGATATCTAATTGGGGTTGTAGAATTTTGGTTGATTCTGGAAGTTCAGAGAATTGCATGTCTATGCAAGTAGCAAAGGAATTGGGTATTCCTATCAAGCCAATGATTGGAAGTAGTTTGATGATGGCGGATGGTAGAAAGGGTTCTGCATTCCGCACCTTGCATCCCGTTACCTTCAAGATTGGGAAGGAGTATTTGGAGTGTATGAGGTTTGTAGTGGCACCTCTACACTATGATATCATTCTAGGTCTACCTTGGCTTGAATGTCATAAGGTTCAATTTGATTGGACCCAACACCAAATTCAAGTACAACACCAAGGTAGGAATTTCCGATTAGGTTGTCTGGCACCTCTGAGTAAGACACCTAAGAATAGTCAGTCCCAAGATGGGAAGTTTGTCGAGAAGGTAGCCATAGAGCGAATCTGGAAGGGAGATGAGTCCCAAGATGGGAAGTTTGCCAGGAAGGCAACCATGGAGCAAGCTTGGAAGAGAGATAAGTGCCTAGAAGGGAAGTTTGTGAATGAAGCAGCCATAGAGCAAGCTTTGAAGGACGATAAGTCTGTATTCACGGTGTGGATCAAGCCGATTGCACAAGAACGATCTGAGGAGGGCCAAGTGCCGCATCAAGCAATGGTTGATCGGATAGTCGAGGAGTTTGCAGATGTGTTTCCGGATGATCTGCCAAAGGGATTACCCTCCGATCGAGGTATGCCCTTCAAGATCGAGTTATTGCCAGGGAGTACTCCAGTGAGTAGACCAATCTATCGGCTCTCACCAAAGGAGTTGGAGGAGTTGCGAACAACACTTACAGAGTTGTTGGAGAAGGATTTCATACGACATAGTACCTCTCCGTGGGGAGCACCGGTACTATTTGTTCCAAAGAAGGATGGAGGACTTCGTTTCTGTATTGATTACCGTGAGCTCAATAAGCAAACCGTGAAGAATGCATATCCCTTGCCTTGGATCGATGACCTGCTTGATCAACTAAGTGGAGCACGCTACTTTTCCAAGCTGGATCTTCGTAGCAGCTATTGGCAAATTCCTATTGAAGGAGAGGACGTGCAAAAGACTGCTTTTCGCACAAGGTATGGACATTTTGAGTGGAGAGTTCTACCTTTCGGACTCACTAATGCTCCAGCAGTCTTCATGGATCAGATGCATCGAGTGTTGGAGGGACTATTGGATCGGTCCGTGGTGGTGTTCTTAGATGATATCTTAATCTATAGCAGGATAGAGGCAGAACATGTGAATCATGTGCGAGAAGTCCTAAGACGACTACGACAGTGGAAATTTTACTACAAGAAGTCAAAGTGTGCTTTTTGGCAGAAGGAGGTTACCTTCTTGGGTCATAAGATCTCATCAGAGGGGATCAAGATGGAAGAAGAGAAGATCAAGGCCATTACTGATTGGCCTACCCCGAAGGATGCTACAGAAGTATGAGCATTCAATGGACTGGCCAGTTTTTACCAACGGTTCATCCACTATTATGCTCACGTGGCTGCACCATTGACTGACCTCTTGGGAAAGAACTCGAGCTTCCAGTGGACCACCAAGCATGAAGAAGCATTCCAGAAGTTAAAGCATATGGTGTCTTCAAGACCTATTCTTCAACCATATGATCCTCAACTACCTTGTGTGGTTGATTTTGATGCTTCTAACTTTGCAATTGGAGCTGTGTTGCAACAAGAATTTCCAGATGGACTACATCCGATTGCCTTTGTGTCTCGCCGACTAAATACAGTGGAAAGAAATTACTCTGCTCAAGATCGGGAACAACTTGCAATGGTATATGCCACCAAGGTATGGAGGCATTATCTCTTGGGGAAACAAGTGATCATGCGAACTGATCACAAACCATTGTTGCAGACCTTACACTTGGAGCACATGAAGAGCCGGCATCATCGATGGGAAGAGCAACTCCAATTGTTTGATATCAAACTTGAGTACAAACCAGGTCGGTTCCATGTCATTCCCGATGCTCTATCACGACGACCTGATTTGAAGGATCTTCCTTTCATCACGGCGGCAATTACAACGGTGTCCATTGACCCTAAGGTCCACAATGAGTTTCAATCAGCTCTACGACAAGATCCCTTCTTCCAAATGGTACACGGTCGTCTGACAGCATGCGACAAGGAGTACAACACCTTCTCCTTCAAGGAAAGCCTTTTATTCCATGCAGACCAGATCTATGTTCCAGCCAAAGGTGATCTTCGACTTGTGCGCCTTCAAGAAGCCCATGATTTACCAATAGCTGGTCACATGGGAGTGGACAAGACCTTGGGCACCCTCCAACGCCAATGGTGGTGGCCCAACATGACACGAGATGTTCGAGACTTTGTCCGATCATGTGAGAGTTGCCAACGGAACAAGGCCAGCAACCAGAAGCCGAGTGGACTCCTTCAACCACTCGCCATTCCATCCGCTCGTTGGGAGCATGTGAGCTTGGATCTCATCACATCCTTGCCAAAGACAAAACAAGGACACACCGCCATCGTGGTGTTTGTGGATAAGCTTAGTAAGCAAATCCACTTGGCACCAACCTGTGATCCCGTGGATGCTCCAACCTTAGCACAAATCTACTTTGACAATGTCTTCAAGCATCATGGCATGCCACGCGTACTCATCTCCGACCGTGATCCTCGCTTTACCGGGAAGTTTTGGCAAGCACTCTTTCAGATTCTCGGCACCAAGCTTGCTTTGTCCACGGCCTATCATCCTCAAACTGATGGACAAACTGAACGTGCCAATCGTACATTGGAGGATATGTTGCGGGCCTTTGTCAATGTCCACCATACCAACTGGGATGAATGTCTTGCAACTGCAGAATTTGCCTACAACAACTCCAAACAGGCAAGCACTGGATTTTCTCCCTTCTTTCTCAATTTTGGCCAAGAACCGCTTGTTCCAGATTCTCTTCTTGCTCCCCCTCCCTCTCAGGTTCCTCATACTTCTAC
This sequence comes from Lunularia cruciata, assembly GCA_948567375.1. Lineage (NCBI taxonomy): Eukaryota > Viridiplantae > Streptophyta > Marchantiopsida > Lunulariales > Lunulariaceae > Lunularia > Lunularia cruciata. The sequence continues at coordinate 47,464,987 of OX419756.1, read as the reverse complement.
ATTCTTGACCACTATATCCCACTCTCTCCAACAAGCCAAGTCTCACCTCCTTGTTGCACAGAATCGCCAAAAACAATATGCAGACCATCATCGTCGTGATCTCACCTTTGAAGTTGGTGATAAAGTCATGCTATCCTCTAGTAACCTCCCTCTCCCACTTGATACCCAAGTTCATAAACTTGCTCCTAATTGGATAGGACCCTTTGATATCACCCATATTATCTCTCCTGTTGCTTATCGTCTTGCCTTACCTTGTCACATGCGTATCCATCCTGTCTTTCATGTTACCAAGTTGAAACCCTTTGTTCCTAACCCTTCTTCCTTTTCCTCTCGAGTCCAACCTCCCCCTCTTCCTATCCCTATCAATGATCATGAGGAGTACGAAGTTGATCGTATCCTTGCGCGTCGCCATATTCAACGAGGCCGTCGCCAACACACGGAGTACAAGGTCCTTTGGAAAGGGTATCCCCTTCATGATGCCACATGGGAACCTCTTTCTCACCTCCAGAATGCACAGATGGCCATCAAGGAATTTGAAGCTTCACTGGCGACGAAGACGTCACCAACTAGTGGTGGGGGAATATGTAACAATATGGAGTTTAGTGACAAAGTTAGTCGGGCTTACAAAGTAGAGAATAAGCCAAAATAGCCTAGAATATTCTAGAAGCATCTAAGAAGCTTCTTAGGAAGCTTCCCAACTAGTTAACTTGCGCCCTAAGCAGGTAGCTTCTAGAAAGGAAGCTTCTAGAAGCTTCTAACTAGCTTAGCTTGCATGCCAAGTAGGCGGCTTCTAGAAGGAAGCTTCTTGAGAAGCTTCCTAGTTAACTTGACTTGCACTCCAAGAAAGCGGCTCAAGGAAGCTTCTTGAGAAGCTTCAAAGGTCTTGTATGCTACCTATAAATACCAAGGCCAAAGCTCATGCTAGGCATTCGGAGTTTTCCCTCATTCAAGTGTCCCAATGTGAGTTTCCATTCTCCTATTTCTCTCCTCGGTTTCGGTCTTTTACAGGTGAGAATGATGGAGTGGGACAAGAGAGTGAATTGAGGAAGAGGAGGAAGATATCTTGAGTTAGGACACAAACCTTCTCCATAGTGGTGGTGTTTTCACATGATCTTGCATCCACTACCAAACTCAGAACATAAAAAATAGAAGCTAGGGAGGGATGCAAGCTTGCTGAAATTGAAGCTCAAGACTTGCAAAGATGGAGAAGTTAAGAATGAAAAGTGAAAGGGAGAAGAATACATTGAATTCCAAGTCCAAGAAGAGACTTGTTAAGATGGAGAAGTTTAGAATCAAAAGATAGGAGTTCCAAGTCCAAAAAGTTTTAGAAAGCAATTATAAAATTAGCAAAAGTAGGGAAAACACCCAAGGAACTTAAGAGTATCATGAATCTCATGAGCATTGCTCCATCCTCATATGAAACCACTCCCATGTAGAGAATAGCAAAAATTTTGACAATAATGAATAACAATAGAGAGTAATAAAGAATGTAAAGAATAGTAAGTATCTTTATTACCAAGTAGTAGGAATAGTATTGGTCTAGTGCAACTTGAAATGTGTTTTGAAGAAAGACATGTATTTTTGCTTATCTCTTAATATATAATTATCATCTTTGTTTATCTACTTCCATTGTGATCGTGGTTGGTTCAGAGTTTGATTCATGATTTTACATTGTTCATTGTAAATTAATAGTCTAGTTTGATATATGTATGATTAGTTTGATTTATGTGTGATGCCATATTCTTGTCTAATAGAGGATGACTTGGATAGGAAGAAATGAAGAGATAGGTTAGTTGATTGGATTGAGGGTGACTCTTCACCATCACTATTTAAATTGGAGGAGAAGAGAATGTTGTTTGCAAGTCCTAAACTTCATAGATATGGGGACAAGAAATTTGGTTGTTCATGAAGTGTATCAAGAATTTGTCAAAGAAGAGAGTGTTTCAAAAGGTTTGTGTTTAGGGGCATGAAATTTAGAAGGTTTTGGTTTGTGCATTTACAAAAAGAGTTTTGCATGGCTAAGAGAGTGTTTTCAAAAGTTTGCGTGTTTAAAAATACAAAATTTAAAAGGTTTTGGAGATAATAAAAAATAAGGGGAGAAAAGGGTTGAATATTTAGGGAATGTGCAGAGTGTTTAGGGAAAATTTGGAGAGAAGAGCAAAGAGCATTCAGGAATTTCAAAGAGAGATTAGAAAAAGGATTTTAGAGTTTTAGGAAGAAGTTAAGAAGTTTTAGGAAATTGAGACCTGAGAGAGAAGAGAAGGGAAAAAATTTAGAGAGAAGAAGAACGTTTAGGGAACTAAGACCCAAGAGAGAAGAGAAGGAGAAAAATCATGAGAAGAAGAAGGGTTTAATGCCAATCAACCCAAAAGAAGAACTTTAGAGAGAAGAAAACAGGTTTAGGAAATTGACCCAAGAGAAAAGAGAAGAAGTGAAAAATTAGGAGAAGAAGAAGGGTTTAATGCTAATGGACTTGGAAGAGAAAGCAAGGGTTTAGGGAAGTGGTAAGAATTGAGAGCATTGAACTAACAACTGCAAGAACTTGCTACTTGTAGCAAGTTCATTACTTTAAATTCATTACCTGTAAATTTATACTTGCACTACCATGCTCATAGAAATTTGACTAGGCACCCAATGTTGTTTACTCGTGGAGAGAAAAAGGGAGAAAGGAGAGCAAGGGGAGAGAACAAAGACAAAAAAAGAGAGAAGCAAAGACAAAGGACATAACATAAAAAAAACCAACCATTGCAATGCAAGGGTATGAGAGAGGGCTTGACAGAGAGGAGCAAAGGGTAACTAAAACAATTAAAGGACCTTTGCTGGTGAGATTTAACACATTGATTACACACCCTACGTAAAAGGATGCTAGATGGACAAAGTACAGATCAAGGAAGTGGTAGAAAGAATAAAGAGAACAGTTTGGGTGTGCTTGAATCAAAAATTGCACTTGGAATGGAGTATTCACAACTCCATGTGAGTTTTCATATCGAGACTGTGAATCCCAAAGTCACATTTTGGAATGAAAATTTGAATTTGAATTTTAGGACATACCACAAACCTATGTAAACCGGCAATGCAAACCATTGGGGATATTTGCATAAGCATAATGGTTTGTGCAAGATTTTGTAGGGTCATAGTCACTTTTCCTTCATTCATTTCACAAGTCTCCATGATCAGAAAGAGATTTAATCTTAAGTGAGACTTCCATATTTGAACCTATAAAACATAAGAAAAAGGCAACTTCTTTTAGTTATACATCATTAAAGCATAACATAGGGTACTGTTATACTCTAAGTACAAGAGAAGAGAGAAAACACAGATTTCACACTCAATCATACCATGCTCCAAAGGAGCACCTTCTCTTTATTATATAGACAAAGAGGATCTCCTCCAAGGAAGTTCCACCATAGGATTAGGCACACAGATAGGTGACATGTCAGCAAGCTCCACCCTTGGATTACTTACTTGGATGGGTGACATGTTGGTCTTGGTCCTATCTGGTTGGTCAAACAAGCTTTGACCAGAGAGAATCTTTTAGGGAATCTTCCTGTAGGAATCTTGGTTGAGTCACGTAGGTGAGGTACTATTGGAAAGCTCTTGACAAGACAAAGCAAGGGGGGAGGGAAGGCCAGCCTTTCCTTTATTGGGGAGGGGAGCATATGTACATTTTTTAGGCCTAATTCATCCGTTTAGGCCTCCAAAATTGCCTTCAAAGATTTCAGGCATATTTCGGTTCCTACTCTATTAGTAGAAGTCCCCTTTTGGTGATACCTATTTTTGATCTGTTTAGTACATCATGTGTAACATCCTTCCAGATGTTACCAAACCAATTCTCACCTTTAAATCATATGTCTAGCTATTGGTTCTAAGGTTTTCAAGTCTATTTTGGTTTCTGCCCTATTAGTACAAGTACTCTTTTGGTGATACTTCTATTTAATCTATTTTGGCCATCATGTATAACATCATTCCAGATGTTACCAAACCAAATTTCACATCTAGATCATATGGTTAGCTCTTGGTATTACATGTATTCTATTATGGTTACCACTTGCATTTGTATTTTATGTTGTTTGGAAAATTAAAATAGAAGTTTAGGTCTCACTCACCTTGAAGTGTGTATGTCATGTTAATGGGAAAATATTTGTATATCTAGACAAATTTGAGCATTTGAGCATAAAGTACTATGTTCGGCACTTGCATTTGTGTTTGGTGTTGCTTGGAAAATGAAAACAAAAGTTAAGTTCTCAATCACCTTTGGAGTGTATATGCGGTTTGAGTTTGAGCCTATTTGTATATCTGTCCTAGTTTAAGCATTTGAACATAGAGTACTCTATTCAACACTTGCATTTATCAATTTGAGCATATATGTATATTTTATTAATTAATAAAAATGCATGTACATTGATTGATAAAAGTGTTGCTAAGTGTTCTTAGCCATCTTTATATTGAATTAAACCCTTGAACTCTAACTTTGGGGTGTGCACCACGTTTAACATAAGAGCACCATATTTCAAAAGCATTTCTTGTGTTGTGATATGCAGGTGCAATTGTGAATTTGCACTCACATGAAACAATTATACTCATTGAGGAAGTGTTAGAGGGAGAGAGTTAGTTCTGAGTGTTGAGATGATTTGGGAGGTATTTTGTTTGTCTAGAGGGAGCACGCCAAAGAGGACAATAGTACCATAAGGTTTGGTTGAAGATTGGTTTCCAATGAGGTACAATCGTGCACAAAGATATTTAGCACACATATTGTACATACATTGTATTCAAGCCTTTCTTCCAAATGCTATGCTCTCTTCTTATTCCATTGTGGCATCCCAAAGAAGTACATGGGAATGTTATTTTGATAGTGAAGAGTATGATGGGATGCTTTACCTCTGTCTTCTATGATTGGGTTGAGCGTATTTTAGCGGCTATTGAGTTCAAGCTAGTTGTGGTTCAGAGGTAGCTTCACCACTTGGTTTGAGGCACTTTTGTGTGGCCCATGTAGGTCAGATCCTCACCCACTTGTTCATGGAGAAAGGACTTGTGGGTGAGGAAGAGCTTGTATATGGCTCCAAAGAGACAGAGGAATTTTATGGCTTGTGTGTGAGGACGACGGAGAGGAGGCACCTAATGACCATGATGATGACATTTGAGGATGAGTGAGAGTGACTTGTATAGAGCATGGATATATATATATATATATGTAGATTTATGATGGAGCATGTGGTAGTTATGCTTGTGTAAGAGTGTTCTCTAAAGTCATTGTCATTAGAAATTGCATTGATATGATTTTGTTATAAGATGATGTGTATGGATGGTTGTGAGGTTTGATTATATGTAGATTTTATGTACATGTCATCATGCTCACTCTTCACATGAAAGCACCTCCCTCCACTTGAACTCCATGAGAGAGCTTTTTATGCATTTGAGGCCCATGAGAGCACTCATTCTTTTCTTGAGCGTGTTCCCATGGAAGGGTTTAGGGTTTAGGGTTTAGGTTTTAGGGCCCCTACTCTACCTAGAGAGACTCATGTGTCTATACCTCTGGAGGATCTTCTGGTTGAGACAAGACAAGAGGAGTTGAGTCATGAGGAGCATAGACTAGTTGAGTATGAGTTTAGGTTGAATGCTTGTGAGAGTAGACTAGGAGAGGGAGAAGAGCATTTAGGAGAGAGGGAGGAGCAGATATGGCTTGAGGAGCATATCCTTGTAGAGAGAGAGACAAGACTAGCCGAGTAGGAGATGCACTTATCTACGGAGGAGAGTATTATTCATGGGAGGTTAGCATATCTAGTTAGAGAGAGGAAGAGAGAAGAGAGAGTAGGGAGTTGAGAGTTGTAGAGTTGGATAGCCTTATTGGTGAAATAATTGAGAGGATTGATGAGTTGGATAGACTTGTAAGAGAGAGGGAGTTGATAGTTGGGAGATATAGAATTCAAGAAATGTTTTATTTGAGAGAGTTTGGCATTACTATGGAGCTATGGGAGAGTACATAGAGAAATCTAGATGATATGAGGACTTTGCTAGATTCTCTTAGGCTTGCATACAAGGATGCTTGCAAGGAGGCAACTACATGGTTGGAGGAAGAGATGTTATGCTTCCATGGGCAATTCCCTCACATTGATGTGGGTACTCAAACCATACATGGTGGAGTAGGGTTTAGGGATCATGTGGTAGGATCTTTTATAGATTCACCCTCTCACTCTATTTTGCATATGGGCACTTATACCCCATGTGGTATCCATTGTGAGACTAGAGCTACTCAGACTTCCTCTTTGGATATGTATCATACTAGTGAGACCAGAGCTACTACTACCATCGCCATTCATTGCAAAGATTGTTGACATTGTGAGACTAGAACTACTCAGACTTCATCTTCTAGCCCAATTGGAGCACTTTTGGAAGTCAAACACTTTTGACTCTCATAGGTGGACCTAGAGAGGAGCCTTATTTCATATAAGAGAGGACATTGTATCTTGTAGGCCTTGCATAGGTGATGATATGGCCACCTTTTTATGCTATTTTGGCACTACATGTGGGTTCTTCTAGCTTCAAGAGAGGGAGCAATTATTGCAAGATGAAGTCTTGAGGCTCACCGACCATAGATAAAGGATGAGCATATCTAGAGTTTTCATCCTACATATGCTTTTCCACACAGATTTGAGGAGGAGGATTATAATATTGGACTTGCGTTGTCTTGTTGACTTGAGACGTCATACTAGACTTATATTACCTCCATTCTTGGAGTGGTGTGCGGAGACCAATATGATAGGATAGCAACATTACAAAGCTATTAATTCTTTATGGTTTATCCCATATTCTAGTGTGAAGTAGTTTATGGAGTATTGCATCATACACTTTGAGGTTACCCTTTGGACTAGTGGTCCAAAGAAGGAGACAAGGGTCCTATTGCAATCTTTGTGGGATAATGGGTTTCTTCCGATAGGAGTACACACCAGTATACATCTCATGGCTTGCCTTGCCAACATGGATAGATATTTGGATGAGTATAGAAGGTTCATGGTTAGACCATATAGTATGTTTACCTTGTTAGGTTTATCTCTTAGAGATATATTGATTATAGATAGTGATGCTCTTCTTTATAGTATAAACCATCCTCATGGAGATATACATCCTCCAAGATTTGCCCTTATTGATACACCTAATGCTTTGTACACTTCCTTATTAGATAGGCTTGTAGCTCCTCTATATAGATTTAGAGTCTCTACCTATTATTATTGGTACCTTTATTACAGTATGGTGATTTTTCATTTTTTATACTTTGTACCAATAAAAAGTCATTAGTATTTTTTTCTACATGTGTCATGTATGCCCAAGTGGTCAAACTTCAAGTTCCAAAATTTTAATTTGAAAATTGCACACTATTTTTCATCCTAGTTGAGGGAAATAGTTGAGCCTATCAAGGTTTAACAAGAAGTGTGTATTCCAACTACTGAAACTTATATAATTATACAAGTGAAGAAGAGAGCACTAGAAGTATATGCCAGCCTTGTATGATTGCCCCATAGTTGCTAGTAGCACTTCAAAAGTAGAGGTTTCCTTTTCATAAATGTAAAGTAGAGATCAGTCTATGGCATATCCCCTCTAACTGCTCAAAGAATCTCCAGGTCATGAATTGAGCTAGAATTGGATGTATTTTTGGAGATTTTTTGTGCTTGGGCAATAGACTTCTCATCTAAGTATGTGAGCTAAAGTATGATGAGACAAATACATCCACCCTAAACTTGGCTATATGTGCCCTTGTTCAACACCAATAGGTGTTCATGTGGGTGTGATCAAGTATATGTCAAGAAGTAAATGATGGATATAACTAATATATACTAATATAAAGAACCTTGCAAACCAAAGAATTAGGTTAAAGCACAAATTACAATGACAATGTGCACACTACCAAAATGCCATGCAAACCAAGCTTCCTAATGCCTTGCAACCCACAATCTGCACGTCGTGCAAACTCCCTCAAACGCCATGTAAACCGCATGCCTTGGGCAAACGGGTTTATGCGGTGTTTGGAGGTGGTTTGCACGGCATTGTGGTTTCCATGGTTTGCAGTTTGTGCAAGCCAATGGTTTGCATGGTTGCAGCGTGTGCTTTCCTCACCATATACTCATCCCCATACATCTACATAGTGAAGTTGAATCTTTGTGACATCCTTATTGTCTTGTGCTTTCATCTATAGTGATATACATAGTAAAGTTGAATCTTTGTGACATGCTTATTTTCGTGTGCCTTCATCTAGAGTGATATACAATGAAGTCAAATCTTTGTGACATGCATAATGTCTTGTGCACTAGTTGGACAAGTGGAACTAGGTGAATGCCTGTCTTGTACACTAGTTGGATGAGTCCAAAAAATGAACGTATCATATAGAACCATATCAAAAAAGAACCTAATCATGAAAACTACAAACTAGTATCATAGTATTATTCAAAACCATACCTTGTCATTTAGAACCATATCATTAAGAACCATATGAACTCCATGACCAATGATAGATTCACAAAACTCCATTTCTTCATTGAAAAATTCATGAATTCAAGAGAAATGAGTATAGTTCATTATGTCAAAGTCTTGTCAAACTATGTGTCCTTGTCCAAGTCAAGGTCCAATTCCATGTATCTCAAGAAGAATATGATACATGGAATTGTGTCAAAATCTCTAATACTCTCTCTCGATAAGTTCTTAATATGAAGGCTTGGGGTCCAACAAGTTTGTTATATGAAAGGAAACCATTCATATAATGTGATCTAGTATCCTCTCAATTGAAGCTTTGTCTATCTTCTTCCAATATATCTTGAGCTATAGTGTGATTTTTTGCCTTTGAACTCTTTGTGAGTTCTTCTTCATCCTCCCACAAGTCTTCTGTTTATCAAAAATTTATGCAGAATAATGCACACACTAATCCACCTTAACAAACATCCATTTCTAATTTTATTTTTTTCTAGTTGAACTCTCAATTCATGCAATGAATGCCATCTACTTTTCAAAATCCCTATGCAATGCTCATTGAGAACACAAGTGAGAGCTATATATTTTTTGAAGTCTATTTGATCTCAAGAGCTTTGCACTCTAAAAGAAGTACCAACTGACTCATGGACAGATAGGCAGAATCACAAAGAAGATACTTATGTGGACCAAAGAACTCATTGGCTCCTCTTGTATTCAAATCACTCCATAAGGTTGACCTTTCCATACAAGTCATCGCAAGAGCCAAGTATTCTTGCATATTTGATCCAAATGCAAATGTGAGATAAAATACTAAACTCATGATCTTGTGAATGAACTCAATATGGAGCATGCAAGAATCCTACCAATCTAATGTTGATAAAATCTAGTGAACACCAAGGACAAGATCCACACCAAACTTTACCACACCAAATGGATTCTTACCACCAAAGAAGTATATTATTCTCCTCATGTTGTCATAGATTACTTGTCCATTGATGGAGTAAGATACTTTCCTACTAATATATGTTTCACCATCAATTTTTTATTGTAGAGCCAATGGGAAAAGGGATCTGTCAACAATCCCACGTAGCTAGGGAATCTCTTTGCTCCAAATACTTGTGAGATCCTTTCTCTTTCCTCCATATCAAACCATAAAACCTCTTTTGCTAGATTTGCTATAATTATAGTGATTTCTGTATTAGAGAATCGTGTAGTGGACCCAACACTAACACTCCACAAGTTGGTACCTCTAGCTATACAAGCCTCATTCCCACTATGACCAAATCTGTCCAAGGCAATAGCAAGTTGGATCCACATATGGGTCTTCTTCCTTCCCCGATTTGTCTCCTTGAACACCTCATGATCTTTAACTAGAGCAAGCTTACTATAAAATAAAATGAAATGAATTTACATCCATCCTTATCAATTGCTTCCTAATCAATTAGATCTAAATTTTGGGAAATCATAGTAAAAAATTTGCTAGGGTAATCCACAATGGTTTGTCCACAAAATAGCAAGAAGTATGAGCAAAGTCACACCATCTTAACAATATAGCACATTTTCAATGTGAGCACCATTTTCATCTTCATCTTTATAATCACAATCTCTAAACCCACCCCCAATATCAATGTCAAATTCAACCTCACTTTGTCACATTGACAATGGGTTTGGATCACTTTTTTTAAATCTCATGTGTCAATTCTTACCTAGCGCTCAAATGGAGCATATTGAGTAAAATGGCCTCTATAACACCACCCAATAAGAATTGCTATATGTACTCCACAACAAAAGATTGAAACACCTTACCATCATGTACTCTTATGTAGATTCTTTGCTCTTGTAGCATGTAGTTTTATGTAGATTCTCAGCTCATGTAGCATGTAATCTTATCTAGATTCTCATCTTCTTTGTACATTTGCAAAGTGTAGATTCTTTGTACAAATTTCTTCTTCTGTGCATTTGCAAAGATCTAAGATCCACCTTTTCTACTACTAGATAGTGTTTTTCCTTGTCTCCTTTGTGACTTTTACTATCTACAGTGGTTTTACTTCTCAACACTATTAGATAGTTATTTCATGTGACTTTTACTAACATGAGACTATAGAGAATTCAATGATTTTTCCTTCTCTACTCCTACTGCAAATTAATTTTCCTTCTTCACTCCTTTGCTAATTACAAAAGCCTTATACAAACAATAGAGCCCATGATTTTCTTTCTAGACTATTTCTAATTTCTCTACTATTTCTAGGGAAAAAACTTTCTAAATCATTTCTAAGTACATGACTTTCTCTTGACACTATTTCTAATTTCTATGTATCTAAGGAAAAAACTTACCAAATCATTTCTGAGGAAAAAACCCATTGTTTTGTTTTGACATCTAATTTTCCTTGACCTCTACTCCGGTGTGACTCCTACTAACCCACATGAAATCTTATTCTTATTGAAAATGGACCTCAACTAGGCTAGACATGGACAACTCTTGCTAAGGACATGGACCAACCCCATTCACACTGACTTTTTTTATAGAACTCACAAGGACATGGATCAAGGAAATATGTGGATTTTCTCCTCTACAAATAAAGATTAAACTCAAATTTAGAATCATTAAATTTGGAGAGTATTACATGGTTATTAAACTTGTCTCACTTTGCCTTGCCTTGTGATTCTTCTCTCTTGGCATCACGATCTTGGATCTACTTCACAGCAACACTCTCTTCAAGCTTCACTTCAAGCTTGGAGTTGCAAGAGGCAATGTGCCTTAGGAGAAAGATCTTGTATCTGCCTCATGCAACACTCTTTTCCAAGCTTGGAGTTGCATGAGGCAGTGTGCCTCATGATCTCTACCTCACGCAACACTCTCTTCCATCTTGGACGGAGACTCATCATCTTTCTCTTTTGGTTTAGTTTAGTTTGGATTTTCCTCTTGTAATTGTATCTCTTTACCACCTCCCTACTAATTTACCAATCCCATCTAATCAAGTATCTTTGTACTCACTATGCATATCTAATTTTCACATTCCACTCCAATTGGATCTCTTTGCATCACTAGCTCTATCGTTCCTCATGTGCTATACTGAGAGATATGAGACACTTCCCACTCCAAATCATTTCATTTCACAAAGCATTCATTTCTCTAATCGGAATCCTCTTGAAGCTACTAGTTTTCTTAGTTGCTCTTGATATAACTAGCAGCTCTTGATCTTCAAGTTCTCTCGTTTTAACTCAAAACTCAAAATTGTCAAATGTGAGAAGATTCATGTCTCGTCCTAATGGGCGCAAACCTCATTTCTATTCCAAACTCCTTGCTTTAAAGTCATCAAAGTCCCAACAATAGGTCACCATGCCACACAGCCGCCTCTGACAACAATCAATAGCTAAGTGAAATCTAAGTGATTTATAGTGACGGGACCATGGGATTCCACTGTAAAACTTAACGAATCAACTTTTGGATCTCCCACACATAATTTATGGTGACATCCCCTCCCATAACCGTCTCAAATACCCCTAGTAAATTTGCAAATCTCCCTTGCTTAGTTTTACAATATATTTACAGGAGGTGAAAAAATTAATAAGTAAATAAATATCTTGTAAAACTAAGATATTTCCAGGAAGTGAAAATTTTATTCTTGAAATGCCCTAATGTAATGACTCTCTTGCTCAACTCCAATTCGCCATTAATCCAATTCGCCATTCGATATCCATTAACCAACAGCTCGACAAATAAATTGTTGTTCGAACCTGAGAGAGAGACTTCAGAGGGGCAGGGGCATAGTATTCGCATTGAAATCGTCATCGTATCTCGGAACTTGAAAGTTCCAAAGGGAAACGATTAATTAATCCAATGGAGAGTGACAAAAGGATTGATTGACTCTGAGGTCGTAAAGGAGTGAAGCCATCCTTCGGAGGCAGATACGACAAGGAGATTGACTTGATGGTACTTGAATGCAAGTCCATGAGAAGAAGAAGAAGGAACAATGCAGCCAGCCAACGGGTCGTATTTACCGTAGATGGGAGCTGACTATTTCCCTTTATGCTGAGTTATTACTATTTGCCGGGCCTCACATGGAATCACTTTCCTTCATGACGATGAGCCAATCGAGTAGGCACAATTTAAGACGTTCAGAAAATTGGAGTCAACGGCTGATATTTCTTGCTCAATAAAAAGCGTAGTCAATGAGTGCTGCACTGGTCAGAATGAATGGGGCACATCCACAACCCTGCTTTATCATTTTCTCAATTTAAAACTCTTAAATCCAACTGTAGGGATACGGGCTTTGGTGGCTAAATACCCCCTCCAACCATGAGCGGCACAGAACTTTAGCTCATGGAACTCATTTCCATTGACTGCAACAGGGAAGTGAATAAGAAGAGGAAGAAGAAGCCTTGGGGAATATGAGCAAGGAGGAGCTGTTAAGGGGTTTAGTATGAAAGTCTAGTACTAAATCGCTTTTGGTTATAACTTTGGAAAGCTAGGTGGTAGGACACACAATATATATATATATATGGTTCTCAGAATAATGATAGTACTATAAGACATCTGCACAGGAAGACAATTATTTCCTGGTTTCATGAAATTTCGGGAGGATCCCATGCAATAGTGAAGTGCAGTGAATAGTGAAGCTTCGCTAGAACTTGGTCATCTTCCGGTAATGTTGGGATCTGTATGTATTTTGAAGGAGGATAGTTTAAGCATAAAGTCGTGTTGACTTTATGGAGATCATGTCATTGAGTTCTGTGGTTGTAGTTGGAACAACAACGTTAGCTTCTAGCTTCTATGTATGCTTATACTTTAGAAAGGGCATTTTTATGCGAATGTATGTTCATTGTCCACGTTATGTTACGTGTATCTCATGCTGTAAGGTTTTAACGAAGGGATCATCCCTTTGGAGATGATGGAGGAACAGCCTGGCAACTGCAGTCAACAATTTCGAAACATTTTACGCTGAAGGGTTCCGTGAGGACAAGTAGCGAGAAAGATGCTACTTTCTCTTCCATTAGATTATTTAAGTGACACCAAAAGTTCCACACATCCCTTGGGACTTGAGCACGCAACGTATTGTGATATTACAGCTTCGATGAAATTTTAATATATATAATAAACATCCCATTAGGATGGCTATCTCAAATCAATTTTTTTATCTCGACGTTTGACATCTTTTTCGTAAGGTTGGGCAACCAACCAAGTAGTGTAGTTTGCTACCGGTAATCACTTAGTTGTAAAGTTGAGTTGGTTGTAACAGCAAAGTAAATCTCTCGCTTATTCCCAGAATCCGACTAGAATCTCCTTCTTATGGTAAGCCCTTTTGATCACAAGGTCGTTCCCTATGCTTATACTTGTGGTTTCCGACCCGCGGTACATTCATTCAAAATAAACATGTTCGCTTGTTAGGTGAGAAGCAAGGGTACCATTAGAGATTAGATGACCTCATTTTCAGTCAAATGGTTTCGATGATGAGTAATGTCCATTCAAAGAAGCAGGTAAACGTAGTCTTCTTCTCTCGGATGGCATTTCTAGAAAGTAGAAAGGTGCGATTCTGACCAGAAATAGTACGCTAGTTTTCAACAATTCTCATAGTACTCAATAGTACTTGCAAAACCCACTCAAGAAAAAAGAAAAAAGATTAAGCTTTTCGTTTTTCCTTTCACTTTAATAAAAGGGCTTTGCTTTGAGCAGAGGGTTTCCTCTCCTCTCCGGATTCGAGAGAACAGAAAAGAAGGTTTGTTGGACGAAGAAATCCCGAACCGGGAAAGAGAGTCCAAAACAGAGGGACCCTTTATTTCTTGTAGTGCATATCCACATCTGACGGGAAAGGCAGCATGACCGGGAAAGCTTAATGACACGATCACATGCCTTCGCTAACAATCTTCCAAAAGATAATCCAAATCTTTGAGAGTGGATGAAATCAAGGTCAAACCATTCTTGCAGCTCAGGAAGAATGGACGTAGGGCCCGCCACTCCACGGTCCGGTCCAGAGTTGGCTCGTTCACCAACTCAGTACTACGGTTAGTACAGGAGGGGTCGCATTTTTATCCGGAAGAAGAACAAAGGATCAACCCAGCGAATTACCTTTTACCTCGGAGGACAAGTCTTGGGATTGACTCCAAATGCTGCACTTGTCATGTCAAATGTGCATCCGTCCAGAATCAAATCTGACCGGCCATCATCAAGACCTGTTCTGTTGACTGGTTGCGCTCCTGCTGCTGCTCCGCAGAGTGCCGGCTTGGCACGGAGGAGGAGAAGAAGTAGACGCTTTACTGTACGGGGTTTCACCTCTTGCGCCAGCCTGATTGGCTAGTACGAGTACGTTACTGTACCATTTGGACCGACTGAAGGACCGAATGCCTCCTCACTACTTCCAAAAGAATTACGGTGCGCATGAGAACCGAATGGTCATACGCACTGAGTAATGTTGCATATGTATTACGTAGAAGGTGTGAAAGGTATAGTTGAGGCTTTGGATCACCACTTCCTCTGTTTATTAAGGGCCCGTCCGTTGTCCGCTGATTTTCAATGGACTGGTAAAGCAATATTGCATACGGAAGTGTTGTCATCTATTTGGACCCGAGGAGACTAAGGTCGCATCTGCACTAACGAATTCTATTGAACTACCAGGTTAGTGATGGTTCGCAAAACAACATAATGCGGAGGCCAATCAGCCGAGGGAGGGATATACATGGGCAGAATTTTTAAGAAAAATCCTATTGCTTTCACTTCGCCTCATTGCATGCTTACTTTTCAGATGTCCCTTCGATCAACTTCGGCTCAGAATCCGTCACATACTTCGAGCAGAATTTTCAATAGACTAACTTGTACCAGAGATTTCCCCCAAACATTCTCTTCTGCTTTCTTCCCGTCCTCTCTCTCCTAAACTGTAGAGAGAAGACTACAGAATCTTCGGTTGACACTTCCACAGCCAGCAACTTGATTGGATATGATGAAAACCACTCTCATCTGGAGATGTGTCTATGGAGCTAATTTCTGAAACACCTTCACAGACTCTACCAAACCTGCTCGAGAACGATTCTGACAGTAACAAGCCGTCAATTTCTCAAATAAAATGCATTATTGTATTTTATATACCTTCTTCCATCCAAAGAGACACACCGGCTAGGATGAAAGAGGGTAAAACTACTGTGTTAAACTCTTTTAAGTACAACGAGAGACTTTTATTACAAGGAAGAAAAAGATTCCAAATGACCTACACAGAAACTAGCGGCAAGGTCCTTTAGTCGAAAAGAGGATCGTAAAGATCTTCCCATCGAAGACAATGAAATAACACCTTTCAGTCGCAGGTTGACCACATGTACATCCGCACATTTACCAACTTTTCCTCTGTCTATCTATCAATCACCAACTAACGGCATTACTGTCACTCACGGGCTGTTCTCAACAACCTGTTCTCGTTCTGTTGCTCAAAGATAGACGTAATTCTTTGTGCGCTTCCTCGCTCGCTCACGTGCGTTTCTTCGAAGAACTATTGCCTGTCGTATAGAGGAAAAATTCTCCTAAATTTATCCCCTTTTAATCATATGTATAAAGTCAACTTACGACGATGTTTTTGTGGTTGCTATTATTCAGGATGTCTTCCCATCTTTACTACAGTACTCCACCTCTTCTTCTTCTGCCTCCCTGGAGTCAAATCATTCACGGCCTTTCGTAATGTACCCAGTCACGTATGTTTTGATCAATTGCGCAAGAGGGTATTTGGTTGTCTGTTGTGGAAATCACGATGTTCCGTCGTGAGAATATAAGACAACTTTGTTTTATCAAGTTTCCAGATTCTAGCGTGCTTCACTTTTCACAATATCAGCAATTTTAGTAAAGAAGGCTTCCATCCCAAGCAACGTGGAGTTACTTCTTCTGTACATGTCGTGAGGAGGAGGAAGGCCAGAGATGTTGTAACTCCGTCAGGTTTTAGTGAACTAGATCCTTCGATATATTTTTCTTCCCATACAAAGGGCATGAGTGGCAAGTCATTGTCTGTTGATCACTTGAGTGAAAAATCCTTCAGGTATTAGATCCTTTGCAGTATCTTCTCTTTTGCATATGGTATGAGTACCAAAATCATCTCTGGTGTAGATCAAACGAGAGGGAAGAGAAGAATATATGGTGTCATGGAAGAATTCAATTTTCTAGATGTTTGTGAAAGGACAAGTACGTGATATGAGAGAAGGCTTCCATGAAGATTCTTCCTCTCTAAGTATATCAATTTTGCAATCTTTCTGCAAACGTGAGACCACATAAAGTATACTGTGAACTCACTCATATCATAAGATTTCGAGAAATAACGTAGGTTTTCTTCCTCTAGAAGAGGTTTTGCTCACGACTTTTGATTGACATAGAACGACTTAAGAGATTATTGAACCACCCTCTAAGGTTCAACCACTTCGCGCATATTCCGTAGCTTGGACACAACCAGATACTTGTAATCAAAGAGAATTTTTTGAATCAAGTAGATGGCGGTTGGTATGTCAGCTATCTGATCTACACCTAATCCCTTAGGATATACATGCAATCCTCTGACGAGCAAATCGCACATCTCTGGAAGTAGAAGAGGTAATAGATGCGGTTTATTTCTGGTTTTTTGTTCTTTTTGTCTAGCTTCATGACTAATTGAGATAAGAAATAAGCTCCGAAATAAGAAAATATAAACAACTAGGTATTCTTCCTGGTTTCCATGTCTTGGAGTCAGATGCACAAGTTCTTATATTTCTGCATATCTGTTGATAGAGATTGAATAATGAAGTCTGAGAGGTGAAACTGTCGGTTGAGTTTCTATACTGGTCTTTACGCCAAATCCTGAAATATTTCTTTAGGGAGAGGACATCTTTCCTCCTGTTTATGATCTGGAATCCACAAATTCGCGAAATCATATTTTGCTCTTATTATAAAAGTGAATGTCGGTCGTCTATGAAGGGGGTTTCCCTGTCCGTTAACTTTATGTACCTTCTTCTTTCTTCCCTTCACCCGCAAATAATGTTTCGTTTTCTTTGTCCATTTTATTCCATGTTCATGTTTTCCCTTTGTAAGTCCTTCTATAAAGCACATAGTTGTCCGATCCATGGAATCGAGTCCCGATGCTTTCCGAGTTCCCAATTCGATATATAAACATTACAACCTGGAGATTGTTCTTGTGACGGAACAGACGTTGGATGAGAATGAACTCAAAGTTTGGTAGAAATCGTCGAAGAAGTAAGACAGTAATTAGAATTGTACACGTCGAATTGTATTAGAATTTTATATTTTTCAAGAATAATGAATTGTTTTTATTTTAGAGAGGAAAATCTTTTTCCGACCTATTTGGTAAATATGTTTCAAATTCGTTTTTCTATTATCATTATCGTCATTACTGTATGGTACTTAGTAAAAAAAATACCTACAAATTTCATTTTGTTGACGTGGATAATTTTGGTGGTGCAACAACTAAAAGAGCTAAAATTCTCTACAATTCAAGAAATTTGTCCATAATTATTTATGTATAATTAGTGTTTATTCTCGATAATCTGTTTTGATTTATTTTTCGACTCTAACAAAGGTGCGCAATCTTTCTTATCAATTCTACGATGAACAAAACAGAGCATTAATGTACGGAGACCCTTAATCGGCCACAAATTTGGCCATGAGATTCTTCGGACCAGGTGCCGAACTTCAAAGATTACTTTACAGGACCCGACCATCATCGGAACCTTGTGCTCTTTTCTGCGACTTGTATTCCTATATTTTCGGTTCGTGGACTATATTTGGCTAGGTTTCCATCACGGTGACCCCGGTTTGCGGGTAATGTTCTCGTAGTATCGAGCTTTCTCTGTTGTTCCGGAGTCAAGTGACGCGGTACCGTGTTGAACTTCAAAGGATTCATAAGAACAACTGGCTCCAAAAGGTCAAGTTGACGGTGTAGCCTGTCGGGGGTCCGACGAAGTCCACAGAACCAAGTTTGAAGTTGGAGTTATTTTTTTGACCTGGTAGTAAAACGTTCTTCCTTTTCTTTTCTGTTTTCTACACCGAGTATCCTTCCTCTTCTCATGCCTAATTTCCATTCATTCCGTCATAGTTTCATTCATGTCGTCATATCCTTGACAGTTCCACTACAAAAGTATAGTTCCTAGTGGGCAACTGATTCATCCAATGAGCAGACATGTGAGAATAAACATATTCATGGCAATCCTTTAATAATGACAAGGATTGCACAGCGCTTACTTAAACGTTGGTTCCTTATTTAAGTAAGGAACCAACGTTTGCCAGATGAGCAAGGACAAGAAAAACTATCCATAAAATATATGCTACTGTAAGAAGAAGCGAAGACTTTTGTTGGGTCCTGCAAAGCTATAATGAATCTTAGAAACATTACTACAATAAAGTAAACGGATACTCTAAACACCAAAGAAAGGTCCGAACATGACCTAAGCTTAGATGGAAGCCTACCTGGAGTAATAATGATGGACAAAGAGAGTTGACTACAACATTTATTGACTCTTTGATATACAAGCGGTATGGTGGATGGTGTGACTTTTCATAAACCTTTTTATCCCCCTAGAATGGAGAAACAGGAAGGAAGTAAAGAGTTGACCTACTTCATCGCATGGATCGCATTTAAGTTGCTACGGTTTCTACAGTTGCTTTCGTCTGGGAGACAATAGAAGCTTTGACATTTCTAGCATTTATTGAAGCGTTCTCTACATAATATCTTTACAAAGTGTATTTTATTTGGTTTTGCAGGATGCTTTTACCGTTCGGATTTGGCGTGTGGAAGGACACTCATTTGGAGCTGAACTTCGGGCCAGGTGTATTGAACTTTGAAGAACGTACTTATAACACAAGACTCTCGCAAGGAAAAGGAAGTCATGGCCTGCACAAGTACTGTAGGTAGTATGTTCTAATTACTGAAGTTTCTACCTTGAAGTTTTATGGGAAGACTATTCTTATGCATGTTTCGCAGATTCGTGGTATCAAGTCTAGAGTTTACTCACTGTCTGACTTTCTTTCAAGTTGAAGTCTGCGCTTTCTTGTTTTTGAGTAGGGCAATAAATTCAAACATCAAATCACCTAACAACACACATAGTCATACAGAGAAGGAAAGAAGACGAAAATGATCGCTGAATTGAGGAGAATGCCTGGTTGAGAGCACAGCAGTCGTAAGTCAATGTTATGAGGAAAAGCGAATCGAGGATGTGGTAGTGGCTGAAAAATTCAAATCTCGAGTACAGCAATAAAGTTATGGGACCTTTGAGAGTGGCTCGTAACCGGTCTGCTTACGGTACTCATTGTGTGTACTTTTTTGTAATTCCTCCCGTTCCTCAGCCTTAGCATCGCCTTGTGCTGAGGATAAGAAAATTACATACTCGTACCAGTCCATAGCTCTTCCATGACTCATTTGGGTTCTCTAACCTTTGTTGGACAATCTTCCAAAGTGTCAAATAGAAAGTTATGCCTAAGCTTAGACCAATTCACCGACGTCTGAACGGAACAATATTTCCTGCTCACCCGGGAGCTGCCCTTTCTGAACCAAGTGGATAGATGCCAGGGATAAGTTGACCTACAGAACTGATATATGGAGAATGATCTACTGTGGATTCTAAAATGAGTGACTGAGAAAGGATATAGCGCGTGGAACCTCGCAATTGATACAGTAGGCGGCTTGAGGTTACCGTAGTTAGGCTGGTGGGTGGTACGGGTCTGTTTCTCTGTTCCAGAGCGATCCAAGCGGGCTCCCACCTGGAACTCCTCTCTTTGTACAGTACTTGCCAACCGGAACTTTAGTACAGGATAGCCAAGGAATCTGAAGGTTCAGAACCCGGGTGGTTTAAGACTATAGTTCGAACCACGCACCAGGAGGAGAACGGAGTAAGATTGGTGTTAAGGTTGGTTGGTGAAATAATTAGGACATTCGCGAGTTGGCTTGGGAAGGAGAGAATAGACCAACGAGCACCTAAATAGGTCTGGTTATCGGCCACCTGCATCGGCATATCTGGTCGTTGACCTGATAAGGTACTGGAAGGAATTCAAGGAGATTGCCAAAGAGGGTCGTAAATCACTACTAGTATTGACAGACTTGAAACGTGTCGCTAACCCGTTCGTCTGTAGTCGTCCATCGGGTAACTGCCGCCGCCGCCTCGTTCCGGGTGCCGTTAGCGATCTGCTTCTTATGGCGTAATAGGCCACTAAAAGTGGCGTCTCGCATGTGTCATTTTAGTCGAGGAATTTACCCAACTCGTGACGTATTAACTCTTGGGTAGTACCGTGGTAACTACAATAGGCGTCAGTTTCCACAGTAAGCTAGAACTCGGGTGCCGATTAGAGAGATATGGTTTTGGTCTGATAGTCGTCAGTATCCTGTGGTTGATTCCAGGTTTCTTTTCGTCTAGCTGGTTACCCTTAAGTCTAACTGTCAGATTCTACACGTAAGCTGCACGCGAGGACTTGGGGTTATGAGACGGTGTAAAAAACACGAAGGAGGGAAGACCCATTAATCGGGAGACGGAAAACTAAAACGGGGCTAAGCCCAAAGAGAGTCTATACGAGAAATCTGCCATCCTGCACTTAAGATATCCGAGTTGTGCCAATTGAAGGGTTTAGAAATAATTAAAGCATCCTTAAAAGTATCACCTAGTGTGATACTTTTATTTCTTATGGATTGCACCCACCACTACTTTTGTAGAGTAATGGACACACATTGTCTAAAATATATCATAAAGTACGATAATGAAAGTGGTACCCCGGCGTTTAACATGAGAAGCTCTCGTGGCAAATATATTGAACGTCGTGTCCATCGCTCTATATAACTCCAAGGCTAGAGAAACAAAGAGGTGACCTCGTTGCATGCCCCTATACTTGGAGACATTACTACTTACTGCTGCACTCGCCGCCCATCCATGGGGATGAGTAACCACTCCCTCCAAAATTGTATCCCGCGTAGGGTCCATAACCACGACAACTGCTATTATCACCTGATCATCTCAGACCAAGTATAAGTATGCTCTAGCACGTGTCGTCTACAAAGCATATGAACGCTCCCTCCAAGCCAAGTATACACTCTCTTGTGCCAGAGCAAACACAATGTCCCTAATAGCATCATGTGCAGCTATCCTATGTCCTCCAAAAGGACATCGTGTCATATAGATCACTATTTCATCTAGTGTAGAACCACCACACTCACAAGTGAGTAATGAAGATACAGATGGGTGGACCAAACCTAGACGAAAGCTCATCGCTATGGAGAAAGTAGCTGGTGCAAGTAAAATGTCCTAATGCACAGTCGAGCTATGATCCAAGAGCCTGCGTCTTTATCGAAGCAAGAGCAAAGATGCGCTCTAGTAACCAGAGGAATGGATGAGTCAACTAAGAGAGAATGTAGCATATGCTCACACTATCGCTACATCAAGGAGGACTATAAACCTCTAGTCCCATCTGATGATAGAGAAACAAAAGATAGAAAGTCCTATTAGGCCCGTGGGGATAGACTATCTCTCGTCTGCCATAGTAACATCTAGAGAGAAAAGGATCTCTCCTCCACCTCTGTCACATAAATCTCTAAAACCAACCTATCAACAACCACAAAACAAGAGGAAAGTATGGGTGCCGAGAGATCCAAAAATGCTATAGGTGTCATCTCCTCCATTGATAGTAAGCCAACCCTTCCACCCAAAATCGGTAGAGCCGTCTATCTACATGCCAAATCCACTATCACACACTCAAATGTCTGTGGTCCAATAATATCACCAAAGACTCCCATAATCCTCCTATCAAAGGCTCTCAGATGTGAAGTGAAGAACGAAGAGGGGGGTTTGTATGAATGAGATAAGTTGGTTAACGAGCAATATTAGAGGAGAGTATACCCAATACCACCTGCATATCTCCTAGTAACAGCAGGTCATACACATTGAGAACATCCTTTGCAAGGGCAACGTCAGAGAAGCGTGTGACAAATCGTATGTCCTCCTTTGTATGTTTGTATCATCTCGTTACCAATAGTATGTTCTCTTTTGTTTAGTTCGACGATTCCAAATCATCGTGTTGCAGTAGCCATGGAACTTGGATTCTTGGTTACTTTAATCCCCAACTAGTTATTAGAGTCATATCTAGTTCTCTCAATTGACGTGTACTAGAGCGCAGTGCGCGTAGACATTAGGGAGGTTCAATTCTCAACAATGTTGTCCATCGATTTGGTGGTAGCAGAACGTGAACTAATAAAATATGAATTTAGGTGCAGATTTCTCATACCGATACGATATTATTGGAGTTTAGTCTACCCTTTTATTTTTTCTCGTAGGGTTTCATGGATTTTTCATTTTGTTATCATTCGTGCGGTTTCTTTTTCCTTCATCAAAGAAATATTATTTTATATTTCATTATACTGGAATTGTCAAATAAATACTTGATATCGAGTTACATTAATCTAATTACATCCTTTTCCACATGTTTATTTTTGAGAAAACTCATTTTTTAAAGGAAATAAAAGATGAACGGTCCAATCCCCATAAAACATAACCCAAAATGAAAGGTGTGCACGACTAGCACGATCATCAAGGATGGATTTTACTTGTACACATAGCCTCAACTCTTTAATTATCCTGTTTGAAATTAGCATTAATTTATATTGGAAACTGCGAACATGGTTGATTAAAGTACATCAATTCTTTGTTGTCGCTTGTTCTAACTGTTGCTATTAACCAACAAGCGAATCCGAATTGTGCTGCACATTAACAATCAGGCAGGAAATCAAATTAAACATGTCTTACCAGAAAATTAAGGGCAACAACAAAAGAATTAGCTAACCAGACGAAAGTCAAATCAAAAGATGTCTGAGGAGAAAAACTAAATACAGGGTAACGTAAGCCAATATCAATGATCTTGACATGTTACATGAATAGGCTTTTGATCGCAAGAGGCTTGCGATTCTGAAAGGTCTTCTGTTATCCTACGTGGTCGCCGTTTCCTTATGAATGGTGTTTCCGATATCTAATTGTGAATCGGACCAGGCAACCACGATATGTCCGGACAATACTAGGATCGGTAAGCCAGTATGATTCGCGGTCGCCGTAAAGTAAAACTCCACGACCGTTATCTCCTCGCGGGCGCAGCCGGGAACATGACTCGCGACAAGCGAACAGAGCGGGGAAACATGAGCAAACGACACCCCCTTTTATCTGGACTTACCGCGTTTCACTTGGCTTCACGAATTAAGGGCAAAATCCAACCTGTTTCATTTCCGACTTCGGAAAGACCCGATACCTGCCTGAACGAATCCCCGAGCAGTGGACTTCCATTATTCAATCGACTTTCGGAGGACCGGCTTCGTCCCTTGGATGCTCATGCTGATGATGCATGCACCCAAGGGCGGGGTGGGAGGGAGACCCACGGTACATGAACTTTCTCGCAGACGTCGCCTGGGCGGGGCCTCGTCTCGTCAGAAGACATCCATTGCCCTGCCCGTAGGAAGGAAATCCCGGCTCTAGGAAACGGCGGCTGGGAAGGGAAATCAGAAGGAAAATCCGGGATCATGCCAACCAAGCAGCAAACGTTTCTCACGCGGTCCACTTCTGTCGGCACCGTCGGCTCCGGTCGAAGGAGATGAAAATCGTCACGACTTGTTTGTTCGGGAGAATCCTCCAGCGGGGACGAGCAACACTTGCGGCAGGCAGCAAGGGGGTGGTGAAATACAAAAGTCAACTCAATGTCAGCGTGGGTTTTTACGTGACATTTACCTTTACGTGACATCCTCTCTCACCGGGTTACTACTGCCAAGCTAACGACGGGAGGGAAAACGTGGGAAGTATCAGGCGTTGACGTTTGACAGTCCATTTGCTTTCCTCTGTTCCTTTGCCGTCTAAAGTCTCCCTCACAACTTCCAAGTACGTTCGTTTGTTGGTTAGTCGGGGCCGCTAATGGTGCCCGAATGGTGACGATTACGGTGAGCCGTCCCGTTTAGCGACGTCGACTTCACTACCGTGACTTGACCTAGAACTGCTGTGTGCATGCGTTGTGGCCGTTCAGGTTGCCGTTATGTTGAGGCGTAGAACTCCTGATACAAGAACCAAGCCAGGGTTGGGCTTCTGCTTAGTCGACAGGGAGACATGCTACCACCAGTAGGAGACCCCATGTTTACAATAATGATTCTAACCCAGGTCAGAGAAAAGTCAAAGACTGGGTTTAGACAGGACTGAATGGTGACTGAATGATCAGAGAATGGCCGTAGAGGAATCCCCAACCGGACAAAACCGGTACCGGCCTCTTGCACCACCCTAACTCCATCCGGTCAACGAGTTGACTCGATGGAAAGAGAAGGATGTCGACACCTCTCCTTTCTCCGGTCGCCGGTGAGGGGAGTAGGTCGGGCGGTCGAAGGCGTTGAAATCTACCCCGCTGGAAGGAGAAAGGAAGGAAGGAGGGTTGGTGTGGGGGTAGCAAAAGAGTTGGGTTCGGTCGCGGGTAGGAAGAGGAGCGTCTCTCTCATCCGTCGTTGTAGGTGGTAGAGCCGAGGACTTCCTTCAGCTTCTGTCCGTCTAGTTCGTCCGTGCATGGGTTGATTTCCCGTTCAGGGATTAGCGGGTCGGGGAGCCGGTGAGTGACGGGTGCTTGATTGAGTTTTCAACGTGCTACTACAATGGCTGCTGATGAAGAAGAAAGAGTCATCAGTGGGTGAGGATCCGTGCCCAGGACTACGCTAGTCGATTGCTTCGAATCTCACCTTCCACCCCTTCATTGGAATAGTCACCTCTCGATGTATACACTTGCTTTGGTGCTGAAGTGGTGAGACGTTTTCACACAAACAAGACCCATAGCTGTCTGTCCTTCCGTCCTGCATTCTTACTACCTCTCTCTTTTGCAATCTTCCCTTCCTTCTTCTCCTACTTCCTGTCTCTTCTTGCCTCAGAGTGTTGAGAGACGTCAACTTTAGTCGTCTTGTGGGAAGTAGTTGTGCACTCATTCTTCGGTTCCTCGAGCTTGTGTTTCCACTGCCGGATCATCTCTTGGGTCGTCGGAAACGAGAGTCGGGGGTTCGTTCTGAAGCGGAGAAGCGCGCGTAGTGAATAAGGAGCAGTTGGTAGAGTGTCGCAGGTCCTAACTCACCGTTTCCGTTGGTATGTAGGGTGATTGGATCCCAAACAAATAGTGCTCTTTCCCCGCTGTTTTGTGTCAGTAGCAAATAAGCTTCCGCCCTCCCGATCAAAGGCTTTGGTTGGAAGAAAGCGTCTCCTCCCGTACTCTCAGTAGTTACACCTAATTTTTTGAAAGAGTTATTTCCTTTCCTGATAGTGGAGTTTCCGGCGTTGAACCAAGCAAATATTGAAGGAAGGAAGAGGACACTTCGAGGATTAACCCCTGAGCGCAAACTCTTTCCTCGTTGACAAGGTTTCCTGAAATCGCCCGCTGGAACCTCGATCAAGTGGGGATACAAGCGCCGTGTCGACCCGAGCCGGGGTGGAGAGTGTTGTTATAGAGTCAAATCGAACAAGCATTCCTAGCCTGGCCTCGCATCCTCCTTTCTTGGTTTCCGACCACATAGTTACTACAGAATAAAGAGGTTGTATGCCCTCAGGACGATGCAGGTTGAGAGACAAGAAGGATCCGCTTGGCTATTTTTGACGGTTTTTAGGGCCCCTTCAGCCTTCGCAGTTCTGGGATTCTAGAGCTGGCCCGATAGACTTTAGAAGCGCACTCTCGCTTGCCGGGTTTGATGCACCTCCTGGCAATGACGCCAACTCGGCACATTTCCAACACGGCAATTTGAGAAATACCGACCTCCTTTGGTAGTGTGTGCTTTGTCTTCTGGACAAGTAGGGTATGCTCTAGTGAAACTTCTTAAGATACTTTGAGCAGACGAACAGGCACATGTGAGTTCTTCATACTCGAGGAAATTGGAAGCGAAGAAATGGAGATCAACGGTTCTCCTCACTAGCAGCGGCTGCGGTGGTGGATTGGCCTTCAAGCGTCGAAGGTGAGCTCTCTCTTCGGTCATCTAAACTGGTAACTCGCTATGGGAAACTAACGTATACCACGAGTGGTCTGATCACATTTCGCCTGGTTTCAAGGCAGGCGCTCTGACCTGACTACCTGGTTCAGGAAATTTGCAACCGGCACATCTGATTTCTTAACCAGCTTGACACTGTCGACACGAGGATCCGTCTCCACGGTTCGGATTCAAAGGAGCAGCTAATCCGTGGTACCCAAAGGAATCAACCCGAGGAGTATGTTATATGGCTCAGCTCCTGAGATTGTCGTTCTTGAAGAAGTTTGCATTCCTGTCGATGTTGGTTCTGACGTCCGCCTTTGAGCTGTAGGCGTCCGTCACTGCAGTTCACTGTCCATCCCACTAACCTTCTATCCGACTGCCAAGTGTGTTGTCAACGGGCGTATTGTATGTCATTACTATCTGCTCTTGATGCGATGCCCACAGCTCGCCAGAGTTGTACTTTCTTGAATCTGTTGATCAGTCAACGAGGCGTTTGGGTTCCTTTCAAAGTTTCGAGCAGTTGGGAAAATTCTCAGCTACATGCGACCTCTCATTTGGCGGGGGACTCGCGGCGTAGATGTCATTTACTATTTCAGTTTTGTACATTCTTGAGTAATGGGATCCATCCATTCCTCGATGGCACGTTTCCCTTTGAGAACTAGCCGATATCCTGTCCCGTACAGTAAAAGCGGGAGGATTTTGGCCGGAGATCTCCTTTATCCTTCTGCGAGGAAATGGTTCCTTCTTGAACTATGAAGCGCGCAGCGTACTGGTAGTCTGAGCTTCGATCAGACAAGGTTTCTCTCTCATGCAGTGGTCGCATCTCTTACTCCGCATGGCGTGCATCTCTCCGGGTGATATGTAAGGTGTTCAAGACGTTAATCTACATCGCCCTGTCTGGAACCCTGGAACCGCACTCATGGGACCGTCAGATTATGTCAATGAGGTTTCTGAGCATCAGGAGTATTTTTGTTTCTCACTGAGTGAGCTTCAAGGACATTTGATCAGTACCTGCACCCGCGTTTGGGTACTCGTAATAAGTACTTGCACCTCCGTTTCTTGGCCGGAATGCGGGAAGGACTTTCGCCTAACTTTCTGGCATGATCTAACAACGTATTGCTCGTCATTATGTGGGGAGTTTCTTGACTGCGCCAATCCTTTTTGCCTGTTAGGATCTCATTCAAACCCTGCCCTTGTTCAGTGTCTAACTTTTATTTCTTATCGGCGTGTGCAGGGATCATCACAGTCGTTGATCACAGCCCTCTTGAAAGATTCGTCCTGAGAGCGTACTGCCAGCAGTGGAATTGGGGAGGCACTTGCACAGTCGCTCGTCGCAGACCGTAAGGATGTTGGAGATGATGGAATATTATGATGCCAAGGCCGAAAGGGAACGGAAAGCAGCTGACACAGTGGTGACTGAAGCAGCTCGAGCTGGGCTGGAAAACGCCCAAAGGCTGCTTCAAATCCTTTCTCAGAATCAGTCTCAGACTCACAAGGAGGGGTTTCAAGATGACACCTCTGTTGCTGAAGCAACAATTTCCAAGTTCAAGAAGGTTGTCTCGCTGCTCAGTCGGACTGGACATGCCCGATTTCGACGAGGACCTCGAGGAGGAGCAGTTTTGAACACCCTCCCTGGATTGCCCGGCTGCGCATTTTTCGAAGGACCTAACTTTCAGCAGCTGGAGGCTGTGAGCCCCGCGTCTACTACTCCTCCCTACTCCCCGCCCTCTTCCTCTGATCTTGCTCTTCAGCAGTTGCCAGCTCGTCAATTTCTCCCTTCTCAGAGCTCGTCATCTGGAGGTGCCAGCAGCGGGCCCGCAGATCCCTCATCTGGTCCTACATTTCAGAGCCATTCTCATCATTCTATTCACTCCCAGCAGAGGCAGCTACACCATCACTCACAGCCTTTGAGACACTCTCAGTCCCAGCAGGATAGGCTCAAGTCCGAGATGCTGATGGGGAAGGCGGCAAGTCTTAGTTTAGAGAATTCTTTGAGTTCCGCACCCATCTCGACCACCAAGTCCTTGCTGACTTCAATCAGCATCGACGGTAGCGTTGTCAACGACAAATCCATAATGTTGCAACATCAATCTCTGCCACCAATTCGTGGGCAGCCTCGGACGCAAGCAGTTTCCAACAAGAGGAAGTGTACCAAAACTGACGAAGCTGGCGGCAAGTGCGCTACACTCGGGCGGTGCCACTGCTCCAAACGCAGGTACGTCAGGTTCGGAAATGCTTGAAACAGCAAATGTTATCTATGTTTTCCGACGTAGTTGTATGTTTTCTTTACGAAGTTTTGTGCTTGACCGTGCTTTAATTAATCGATTTCCACTGTTCTCCACAGGAAGCAGAGAGTGAAAAAGACCATCAAAGTACCTGCCATCAGCAGCAAGCTGGCAGACATTCCTCCTGATGACTACTCGTGGCGCAAGTACGGACAGAAGCCAATCAAGGGATCTCCTCACCCAAGGTACTTAGCACACATTTACTAATTTGTGAGCAGTTCAACCTAGTATTCTGATTCTTCTTGTATGAGTTGATGCAATCCTTTACATTAACCTGGAATGCACATCATCTAGTATTGAAGTTATGTGTTCTTGTGTCACAGAGGTTATTACAAGTGCAGCAGCATCAGAGGCTGCCCTGCGAGGAAGCACGTGGAGAGATCTTTGGATGATCCAACCATGTTGATTGTGACATACGAGGGAGAACACAATCATTCTCGCCAGGTCTCTGGTAACTCTGGACTCGTGGTGCACACATAGAGAACCTGGCTTCAGATAGTCGCAAATCTGGAAGTGCTGATGGTGGTGGTTTTTCCTCAGATCGCAAGATCTTTGATGGCACCACTAAAGGGTCAAAATGTGGACGTGGTTCTTCTTATCCCAACTATGGAGGATGCTCGTGTTAAGTCCCTGTACAAATGAGGTGGAGAAGAAGCAAGGACTCAGCATCAACCACCATGGTTGTTTTTGTCTATTAGAAGATGAGCCACAGATTTTTCGGAGTAAAACTCAGTAGGTTTCTCCACAACATGACCCATATTGGGAGATGGTATCAGGCCTTTTCCTGCAAATTGCAGACGATTCAGCTCTGGAGTCAATCCAGTGTTGGCAGACGCAAGTATTTGATCGATGCCATTCAGACCACAAACATGGACGACCAACTCCTGTTCCAAAGGAGGAATGTAGAGATTTTGATATAGGTCATTGTTTAGACATCAGCCAGCTGTCTTATTAGCCCAGCGTTCCACCAGGGACAATTAGGACAATAATCAGAGGTAGAGATGGAGGTGCTAGGTTAGGATCTATCTACAGGTTATTGGGCCCCGAATGAACTGTATACTATGGGGTTGAACAACCAAACAGCAGTTTGTGCAGAGATAGCTCATGATGCTATTCCACTTGGATAATGCTGTGTTCTCTGCTGCCTATGATCAAAAGTGTTGGCGCTATGAACACGCCACCCGTATCTTTTGCACCACAGGTGAACAGGAGTCTTGCGTCTCTTAGTTACTACTCTGATGAACGTAGGCCTCTTGAGAAGATGATGGTACACACAACATGATCAGCTTCGGCGATGTGGACTTCCCGAAGCGTCTAGCGAGAGCCGTATCAGATCACCACGAACAGGATTATAGTCTCACTGTTCTCCCTTGATGACTTACCATTTATATTCAGGCTGCTACAGGAGAGTTGCCAGCTGTGATGCCATAAACATTCTATCTTCGGCCTTTAAGAGGGTTGAAGCTTCCCCTGAGGCGAATTCGATCATCCGTGTACATTCAGCAGCCTTCTGAGAATCATGTTTGTAATACTTCGCAATTGCTGACTATGACAGGATCATTCTTTTCCTGGAATTTCAGTCCCATCCCTTGAACATTATGTAAATTTTAACAAGGATAATCACCCCGGCATTCTCAAGTTTTTGTTTCTCGGGAGCTCGAAAGTAGCACAAACTTGTGTTTGGATCTTACGTGTGTGTCTGCAAGTCCCCAAGCCGAGTCGAGCACCCGTTTTAGCAGCATGGGAGCATCTCTTGTATTCATTCATTCACCTTCTGGAACTTCCGTCAAGCGATCTACACAATAATATTTGTCATCATGTCCGGTTCTACCTCCATAATGTTTATCATTGTACCCCACCCCCCCTCCGAGACATCTGATAATTGGTAAACAAATCTAGTTTAATGTTGGACGTCTTGCTTGAAAGCCGTTCCGTGAATACACGAAGACTTTCGAAACTTGCAGACCCGGTCAATGTTCATCTATCAACGAAAGAGACGATTAATACACTTTTCGCGTCAAAACACTAGGACGAAGGAAAGGACTTACAAACAGTGTGAGCTCCAAAAGGCAGCAACTACCAAGGGGGAAGGAAGGAAATATTACATCCGTTGCACTCCACCACGTGCCGATTGTCGGCAAGGGCGACGGAAGTGCAGTAAGTGGACTATCTCCGTGGTCAGATAGGCTTTCCGACAAACAATCCAGGCCGGCTCTTTGCTGCTGTAAATGGCATTCTCGCTGGATCCAGACCGTAAGGAATGCTACGGTAGCCTTTCAGAGAAACTAGTCCAGCGCTCTGCTGATGTAAATGGCATTGTGACAGGAGCCAGAGAAGGCTCATGCCCCGAGAAGCTTGCATTTTACGTCTTAAGATATATAGATTAGGAGGGGAGGGACGTGTACTGTAGCTGGCGCTCGCTTCCGTAGTAGCAGTAGATGGGGTCCAGAGTCCGAGAAGCAGCAGCAGCTGCTTGCATAATACGTTTCTAGACAGACAGTAAAAACTGTGCTCTTCGATCTCGGGAGCAGTGGCCGACAGCCTTTGTCCTCACCTTGTTTTGACTGGGCAGCTACAGCACTGCGATAATCTATCTGTAGATCGAGCTAAACTGTCCTCCTTAATTTGTTCAAAAGTGTACCTTTATTCTTGCCGATTCGTTTCGAACTCCAGAAGCTGAAAAGAGTGGAATTAGAAGACTTGGAAATTTATATACCTCGTGCACGCATCCGATCAGATTTCATGTTGATAAAGTAGGCGGAACAAAATGTTATACCTAGAGGTATGTTCTTGTGTAGAGGCGAGGGGATTGATTATTCATTTCATGTGACTTGATGAATTTTCGCCTATAGTCTTC
Organism: Lunularia cruciata; assembly: GCA_948567375.1. NCBI lineage: Eukaryota > Viridiplantae > Streptophyta > Marchantiopsida > Lunulariales > Lunulariaceae > Lunularia > Lunularia cruciata. The sequence goes on along the minus strand of OX419756.1, from coordinate 47,433,437 downwards.
AATAATTTTCAACGGGAAGCAAAGAAGCATGTATTGCAGCTCGGTGCACGGCCTTGCAATGAAATTACCCGCAGAAGAATGCAAACAATCCAATCCTTGTGAGAGGCGGACGAATGATGACAGGCTCAACATCAACAAAAACAACGAGTACGATTCAACACGGTGTGTACAATCTACATAATCCCTACTGTACAACACTAACACTAATATCACTACAACTACACTACTCAATCTGAGGGACAGAAAGTAAAGATGGGGAGGTCCATAAGTGTGGAAAAGTCAATAGTCGCTGTGGAGAGTAGTGACATAGTTGACCCATCATCAACCAGATGCCATAAGATGCACTCGTTTCCTATGACAAGATGATGCCAGATCGGATCTCCCAAGCGTGAGAACGCAAACACGACAATAAATGCAGGTAGCGAGTTTTGACTTGTATTATCGGGATTCTCCCATAGTTCCCACCTCCACTGATCTTTTCCTCCTACACGGAGTCTGCAACTTACACCAATTGTGTATCCTCGATTGACTGTATCGTACCTGCTACGCTCAGCTCGTCCTTTTACCACCATCTCACCTTGACTGGAGCTGCGAAAAGCATTGACTTGCCCTCCCTTCGTTCATACCCAACCACCCGCACATTCAGATCAGCCCAAGCATCGCCACAATCCTTTTGACATTGCCAATGGATAAATATTCACTTTCTCTCGAGCTCTTCGTCGTCTCCATTCGCCTTCCAAATTCAAGTGTTTGACAACTTCTTCACTTCTGTTGTATCTAGTTGATACTTCCCCATCTAATAATACTTCTTTTGTCTTCGTTCTCTTATCTCGTCGTCTACCTTTGACTCTCTGCTCGTTGTTGCTATTCACTTATTTTCTCCAAAGCATCAAATTGAGTTAAAATCGGTCTCAATGATGTGGAGAATCAAATGGTTGTTTGCTTGATCTCTGAAGAGAAAGAAACCAGAACCGGTTCATTGAACTGGTTTTTCTCCCATTGCCAATTACAGTACATAAGTAATCTTAAATAAGTCAGCCCTTCAAATTCTGAACTATCATTCTTCAGTTGGATTCCATCTACTTGGATTTCGTCAAAAACGTGTGTACTGTGTCTTGTGGTTACTACTACTGCCGTGTGACGTTTTTCTCATAAGTTTATTCTTCTGGGTGTTTTTTTCTTGAGATACCGCATCCTTCTTCTGCTCGTTCTCTTCTTCTTTAACCAACTCTTTTAATAGAAACTTAATCACACATGCGGAGAATTCTTTCGAGCATGTACAATAGAATTTGATTCCTTTGTGATATAGCTGCTAATCAAATCAATGGATATGAAGATATAGACCCAAATATATGTCGACACTTAGGCCACATAGGTCAAGGAAAAGCTCCGATAACATATTATACCTTACCTAGTTCAGCTCACTAGTGACTTTATCGAATTGATCACAAATATCGAAGTTCGTCTTATTTTGGATATGGTCCCATTAGAAGGAGAACACTGTTATGGATTCTTCTTTTTCTTCACATGCTTTGACTTCCTCTGAAAGTCCTCATGCCTTTAGATTAACATTGAATTAATATTCACCTGTGGTGCAAAAGAGTTTATGTCATACAACTGTAAGATCTCGGGATGTTATTATCTCGGTTAACTTTATTTCTATATATATATAGAGAGTCCCAGAAGGAAAGGGGGAAAGGAGTACAAGGCACAAACAAGTGCGAAAGGGAAAAAAAAGTGCAAGGCCCATCAATCCCAAGCTGCAAAGAAAGATAAACTGAAATATGACCCGCAGGTACTGTAGGGAAAAAGCTTACCGACAACACACACACCTAAAAAACTAAGTGAATGTAGTCTTCTCTTAAACTATGTGGTAGAGGTCCACCAATAGTATGGCATTCAAGTGGGAAAGAGTACCCTAGTAGTGTTGGGTGTGTCTCCTACAACTGCTTGTAGATGAAGATCCAAAGCCTAAGCATGTTGCAAAGTGACTGAAACACACTATTGATAATAAGATGTCAGCATGGTTGGAGAGACAGCACATACCTCTTTCCTCTGCAAAGAACTCCATGCTATATCCCCTAAAGAGACCATCAAATTGTATACACGTACAAAAATCTCAATTGCTAGAGGGACAAAGGTATAAGAGGATAGTCAGGGTGCATAGTGGTACTCCATGGCCCTAAAGGCAATGGTCGGTGTTACTCTTGCTTGTATGCTTGCACGTGCCAATGACTTTGCTTGTAGAGGGTTTGCCGCCCCCACATCATGCAATGTGTGATGATTATCCATGAAAGTAATAATATCTACTCGCACTGGATGGATATGTGGTCTTCATAGATCCAACCATCACTCAATCTGATCTAGGCCCTATGTGGCTCATAAGAACCCAGTGATTGTATCTTGAACTGCATCATAGATTTTGGTGTACTCCCTATCTAATGCACATCATAAAAGGTGTATCCCTTGAATGTCATATGGGGAATCATATATGCATTGGTCCCGGGAGCACTAGATGTGTGAGAACTAACCTCAATCATAATGTATTGGTAAATTACGCAAAAGTAAATCAAAAGTAGTCAATCAAAGGTGAAGCTTAGAACCATGTTCAAGGCCTTTCCTCCCATGAGAGTATCTTAACTCTATCAAGTAGAGGGGCATCAATGCTCCTAAGTGTGTGTGAGTTAACTAGTAGTTGACTTCATGGTTAATAACTAGGAGCCAACAATTACCTAAGGCATGGCCAATAAAGAATAAAATGAAACCTTAAAACTAGGACCACACTCCTTGCAAAGTTAATGAAGAAGAAGATGATTGTGAAAAGATTGTGAAAACATGGGAAAATTCAAAGGCAGTAACCCAGCCCTTAATTACTTTTTGTATTAATTATCGACTCATCCATATCTTTTGAAATATGATAGTCAGAAACTAGTTCAAGATATCTGTTTTTTTTTTTTTTTTTGGGTCAAATCATGTTATTTTCTAGAATCGTTTCTTTCACCTTAGTAGTAACTTGCTCTATATGGAAGAGCAAACCATTGTTTTAGAAAGAGCTTGATAACTAGAGATACTATCTGGGTATATTTAGGTCCACCAACTCCCGTTTCTTGTAGACTTTTTTAGTTTTGAATCTTGTGATCTCGATAAGTAAGGATCATAAGTAAGAATCGTAGGAATTTTTGCTTGTATGGCTGCAATTTTTTGTGCACATAACTAAGAAGTTTCAAAAGTCATGGGAGACCGACGTACACCGTTACAAAAATCGAATAGGTGGAAACTTGACCGACCCTTGATTGCTTTATTTGCATCCTAGGAACATTGAATTTACTCCATAAGGGAAACAATGCATTAACAGAAAGCTGCAATTGCATTGATGATTTATTCATATTTTTCCTTAGTTTTGCTAATAACCATATATGAAGGACTATGACCAAAATTAGCAAATCCAAAAAATAAAGACGATGGAACTTACTTTTTCCAGGTCTTTAAACATGAATTATGAGAAACATATGAGTAAGTGGTCTTTAGATGGTGTTGTAAGTTAATTCTATTGAGGATATAGTCAATTTAAATCTTATCGGAGGAAAAAAAAAGTATGCAATCTTTGAATGGTATAAAAGTCCCCATAACACTTTTTTCTTTTTTGTAGTAGTAATATAAGTAGATCACTTTATGAAATCACCTGAAAGTTAAACATCAGTCTAATACTTTAATTTAAATGATATTCTTTTACCTACTCAGTCCGTGGAAGAGATATGCCCATTTGAAATACTGAGAGAGAACATCTTTATACTTTAGAGTATATAATTTTATTTTTTAATTTAATGTCACAACTCACTCCTATCCTGAAAGAAATTGTATGTTATTTCGAGATGTATCTATAGTTCTTATGTCTGCATCCTTCTCATATTTGTGATGTTATCCACACCAAATAGTGAAATAGACTCATCTATGATATTAGAACTTTAAGAAACAAAATCTATATACCTACATACATATCATGCTAGGCACCTTATATTGTGTAAGAATAGGTTAAGGAAAGTGTTAATAAATCCGTTTATGAACAAAAATATCACATGGCTCATGTTTTTTGTCCACCTCATCATCATCGATGTAAGGTATAAATAAATAAATAATAACCTTCTACCAAATAATTGATTGCCTTCTAGAAACGATCCATATAACCTATATAGTAGACGAGATAAGGATAAGGCATGAAGTAAATAAAGAGAGCGACCAACCGTTGAAGTTCTCAGAGAATTATTAGGTGCACCAGCACACAAGTTTATAAGGACCATTGTGTCCCAAAAAATGATCCCGAAAATCCATAAGAATTGAGAATTTGCACAGCATAAGTTTCTAACGATATTCAAATTATCAGATATTTTCCTTCAGCCTGACAATTTTGATGTACTTGGAACATATATTGATAACTTATTTCCCATCCTCTTCGTTTGAATCTGTGATGCACCCTATGCTAGTGAAGCTATATAATGGTATAGTTGAACGGTAAGGAAATCCCAGACTGCAAATCGATTCACCCACGAGAACAATGCAGTATCACCAGACCAATTTCCTGAGTTATCTACTGGCAGACAAGATAATTTCAGTGATGGAAGCGTAGTCGTTGTCAATAACTTCAGTAGGTGGAGGTTATCAATTTGAGTCATCTTGTCTCGTTAAGAACCTTAAACATGGACCCACAACGAGAGACGCTCTTGTTGATGTTTGAGTTATGCAGCACTTCCCGTGAGAGGACCGATCTGTCTTCCTCTGAACCTAAAGCCCCTCGCTTTAAAGATGTGGATCCCTATTTTCTTTGATCGTAAAGATTTGGATCTTCACATTCTGATTGTGATTGTGATTGACATGCATCTCAGATGAAAACAAACCCGGGGTATCCACTCTGCAGTTTCCTATTCGAATACGGTAACCTGTCACATGGGACGAACCAAGCACCCCACTGTGGAACTTCTTATTGGCGGATGGTTTACTGTAAGGGTAACATAGAAACAACCGGAGCATCTCCATCCTGTTGCGAATTGCAAATGTAAAGGAGTCCTCTGTATAAGCATCTGAAGTGGGTATTATAAAACTTCAACACACGAGGATGTGAGGGAGCCTTCGCAACCTAGTTGGAAGGGAAACCATAGGTTTATAATTAGGAGACACTGAATTGCACATACATGTACGATCACTGCCAAAGCTCCACTGTCCGCTACTACTACTACTACTCGTACTTACTCTTCAGATAAAGGCATCCTGTTATACGTCACTGATTGAGGCCAGCATTTTAAACTAGCATGTAATCTGTGAGTCGAATACAAGTGCCTCCAGCCAGGCCTCGCCCACACAAACCGTCTTTTGCTGCATGATACAGCAGATCTTGCACCTGAATGCCGTGCTCCTTCTCGGTGCTCTTTAATTGCCTCAGGTCTCAAGTTCTCCAACAATGTTGTGTACGTACGTATCTTCCCTCGTGCATGCTCCCGCACCTGCTCTTGAAGAGCAGTCTAACGACATCCAAGTTCCCATTTTATCCACGCCAGTATGCTGTATAATCAACATGATGCACGGTACTCAGAAGTGTTCAGAATCAAGCTATTACTAGCATTCATGGCGTCAGCTACAGCTGCAACTCTGTAAACCCTACCTGCATTATACAGGAACGTTTCATAAACGATGATTGAAAGGGCCATCGATACTACCTATTCTCAATAGGTACACAAGAGTTCCTTTCCGCAATCTGCAAACTGACATCCGGAGGCACCGCCTCGTATGAGAAGTGAGGTGGGGCTAGCCTGCCTACATCATGAGTGTGATAAGCAAACGGGAGAATTTGCCTGCCACCCAGTGAAGTAAGGTTGTGCTAGGAAGATGAGCATTTAAAGATTGAAGGAATACAACAAAGTTGTATCTAGTGTTCATTCATGTTTCTTGATAGATCCGGTGAGGTGAGGTTGGGCGAGGACAACGAAAAGCTGCGACGTGTATATAAAGATCGATCAAAGACAATAGACCCATATCAAGTGTTCATGCATGTTGCATGTCATTCCTTGATAGATTTTTCTTCTTCAGAGAAGTCTCATTCAAACTGCGGAGGATGGATGATCCCAGAGATATTGTACATAATACTGCAATCTTGACTGTTCTCATGAAGGAGAATAGTCAAGATTGCGTTGGAGCAGAAAGAAGATGATATATTACTTCTTCTTACTTATTTCGACCACGAATATAGGAACTTGATACATAAGGGGTTTCAGATTTAAAGTTGACGAGATATTTACGTATTCTAGTGATTTCCATAAAATTATATCATAATTTTATGGATATCCATAAAGAAGAATTGACAAGTAGTGAGAATAACTTGTAAATTGTAATTTTCGAGCAAATTGTCAATTTTCAAATTGTGGATAATCTTGTAACTAGTGAAAACACACAGATCACGTTTTAGATTACCCATAAGTTTTTCTACAGTTCGGGAATTTCACCCGTAACATAAAACCACACGAGTCACATTTTAGATCATTCATAGGCTCATTCACGGTCTAGATTACGCATAAACTTTTCTACTGAATTTTAGCTCAAAAACCCTTTGTGCTCCCCCACCTGGCCATAAAATTTTACAGCGAGTTGCTAAACTAATTTACGGATGTTTACGAAATCCATAAAAGCTAAATCTGAAACGCCCTATACTAAATAATCGGTCCATGATCTGTAAACATCATCACATATGTTTTACAATCTTGATTGTTCACACGGTCTCTTTAATGATAATGCAGGTTACTTATAGAAGAGAGAAAGAAAGACGTTCATTGGCCTCGTTCTACCGGTCCTGTTAGGGGTAGCCAACTTAAGAGTTTGGTAGTATAATTATCCTTCATTTTGTTTCCTATTTGAGATGGGCTTGCGAGCCATGCCATTTTAAACAGACAAGTTCGTATCTTCATTGCCAATGAGCTAGGAACTTCATGTTCAAGGTGGTATTGATTATTCCATCAAGATGTGATTACAAGGGATAATTAACCATTTCTAAATTCAACAAAATGTAAAAGGGAAAAAGGAAATTGATGATCAAAATCTGTCCAAGGTGCAAAAATTTTGCATTGACCAAAAGATACCGTCTCCAGAGAAATACCCGTCCACTTGGAAAAGCTCTAAATGTCAACATTTAGCATGTTATTTTCTTTCTGAGTGATAATTGCCCCAAAACATATTGTATTTACGATACTATATACTTACTTCACAACGTGGACTTTTCTCTCAAGGAGCCCTTACCACAATCGCAGCCTCAGCCGGACAGTTGCATTTATTCACGAGTTCGTACCAATCGTTCCTTCACGTAAACAAGCTTTTGATGAGACAAACATCATGCCCTTGCTGATTTGAACCGTGTAGTGTGATAAATTCGGCTAAGGGTTTTGCAGTCAAAGTGCTCGTCCTAAACAAACCAACAAGGAAAACGACATAGTTATCGAGAATCGCAAGTGGAGTTTCGAAAGTCCGGTTTCTATGTGGAGTGGTTATTAGCATCTACTGCAGGGGAATTTGAAGTGTAAAGTATCTTCTCTTTTTCCGAGTGCTCAAAACTCAAAGTGCTAAAGAGTATGGATCGAGTGACCGAACTTTGTGTAAGGGGTTGCTCACGAAGTCCTCATACATCCCCTTGACTGGAGAGTGAAGCTACCTTCAAATTCGCAGCAAAAAATAATCTTACTGGAAGGTGGTATTCAACACCACAACCGCATGCACGTGAGCAACTTTGATTCAAACATCTCGGACGCAAGATGAAACATCTCCTCACCCCCAGCCTCTGTCACGTACTGCGGCGTCGTTCCCGTTCCAGTTATCGTTGTGGGGTAGCATAACAGCAAGATGTGATTGGTAAGTAGGTAGATGTTAAATGTGCAAAGAAAGTCAGAGGTAGGTTAGTCTTAAAGTTCAGCAAGTGAAGTACATCAACTGGAAATCTCGAAATTCCTCTGAACCATGAGTACCGTAGTGTACGGTATTGAATTGAGACCATGACTGTACACAGGCTGCTGATCTACCACCTAGATGGAAGTGATACGTGCACTATGCGCTAGCTCATAAATGGCACTTCACATGGGTTTCACAAGTCAACGACCTTCACACCAATGATCACTCCCAAGACTTGCAGCGCGGACACAGTCGACCGCTGCAATTTATACAAAGAACACCCGTAAAACGGAAGTATTTTGGTAAGAGCTAAGTGGGGAGCAATAATACAATGATCACACCTTCCTTCACTATATCTGATTTGCCTGCCGCAATCCGGCTATCAGAGGTTGGTTGGACTCGAGTAAGAACGAGGTGATCAAATTCTCTTACAGCACCCCAGACAATAACTGGTGAGAACTTTCCTTTCATATGTCTCTTTCGCTCCAACAATAAATTTCAGATAATAAATGCTCTCAAACGCCAAATAGTGGCAGTCCAATTTTCACAAATGAATAAACAAGGGCTCCTGTAAATATGTAACTATCCACCCGATCCAAAATCCCACCTGCAAGCACATCCAGTTGATCTCTTAGTGAACATAGAACAAGTTGTGACCTTGAAAAACGGTATGGTGTAGTAGATATAGTGAAAGAACTGCGGAAGACTTTATCCCCTTGTCTCCGCAGTGGCATGTCAAATGATTGATATGACCGGTTACAAATCAAAGAAATGTGATAGAGGGTGGACACAGTACCATGGCCAGGGATGAGCTGTCCTGAATCTTTCACACCTGCATCCCGCTTTATCATCGACTCCGTCAAGTCACCAAAGAGAGATGACACGAATACAAGGACGGCCAATACCGTGGAGCTGTTGGCAACGAAAATTTGGAAAATAGCAAGTTTTAGGAAATATGCATAGCATGAGCACTCGGGAGAAATCTCTATACAATCATGAAGTCCCTCTCTAAACATGCAACCACGAGTAACGTATACTTAACTTAAATACGAGCTGATGAGAATGTTTACGTGTATTGAATGCATTTACTGAAACTATGAAATCAGACACCAGTAGAATATAACTGCTCACTACCATCCTAGGAATTGAAGAAGGCCACTAATAAAGTAGCCACCAGAAACATGCTCCCTCTACACAAGGCCGATGAGAATATGTCCATGTACTAGACATGAAGGATGATGCATATACGAAAAACACAGTCATAGTACAGCTGGTCAATACCAACCTAAAAATTGAAGAAGGCCACTGGAAAAGTTTAGAGAGCAAAATTGTCACTGCAATCGTGGAGCTTAAGCCCACTGCAGCTCCTTCTAGTGTCTTCTTCGGACTAACAGCGATTAGAGGTGTTTTACCAAAAGCCTGAGAAAGAAACGTATATGTGAGCCACTCAGTTTTACAAGCGGAACCGGCTAATGATACCTGGTGACCATTACGATTATCAATCAATCCCATGCCATCACAAGGACCGCACGGATCACTGCAGTCAGGATTCCTTTCATTGGAAAATATGCTCTCGTTAAGCATTCACTACTAACCCTCAATTTCCCC